>JAZBNJ010000046.1:0-1323333 GCA_037349165.1 Choristoneura rosaceana
GACCGTTAATTCAAACCTTAAATTAAATGGAGTATAGTAGCCTATGAACAATAATCATTATTCGTAATAGCAGACAGTTAAGTAGGTACCTGTACACCATAATTCAATCACATGATGAACGTGGCATACCTACTTGTTAAGGTAACAACCGTAACAACAAATTTTCTATATATTTATGAAATTGGCATTAGTGCCAGGGCTAAAGCTCGATAATATAATAGCGGTATTTATTGTTTGTATTATAAGTTTAACTTATAATACAAACAATGTTAATAACACAATTTTAAATAGTTTCGTTGTTTCATTTAAAAACGTGTGCAAATTTTACCGTTAAGTTTCAAATGTATGTTAATAAATGGAGTAGGTATACATCGATTTGTCATCCAGTGGCGGACTAAGCCCGTCAGAGGCCCGGGGCGGCAAAGCTGAATGAGGAAACAAGCTTTAAAAAAAATGCAGTTTAAAAAAATGTAGGTACTAAGCACATTTTTAGTCTTGTAGGATTTGATCAGGGGAACGCGCGGAGGCATTTGGGGGCCCCCCAAGACCGGAGGCCCGGGGCGGGCCGCCCTTTCCGCCCCCCTGTTAGTCCGCCACTGTTGTCATCCCCGAAAAGCCTTATATACCAAATTTCGTCGAAATCGTTGGAGCCGTTTTCGAGATCACCGAAATATATATTTATATATGTATATATATAATATATACAAGAATTGCTCGTTTAAAGGTACATACTAGGTAGGTAGATACATGTGCGATTTTTATATATACCTATACAGGTGGTAGGACCTTGTGCAAGGTCCGCCCGGATTGCTACCACCATCTTGCTCGCTAATCCTGCCGTGAAGCAGCAGTGCTTGCACTGTTGTGTTTCGTCGTGGAGGGAAAGTACGACAGCCGGTGAAATTACTGGCACTTGAGTTATCTAGGCCTAATATCTTAGCCCGCTAGGTTGGCAACACATCTGCAATCCCCCTGGTGTTGCTTTTTGGCCTCGGAGGTTAAAAGAAAATACCACGAATTAGCTATTTAGAATTTACTAATAGGGTATTTATCAAATTTTCAGGAATGAAATGTACAGCAGAATAAAGGAGCGCTGCTTGTCTGAAGTAACAGGACTGCAGACCATTTATGAGGAGGAAGCTTTTAGGTACCTATACCTACTCTTTTTTTACCAATTTTCCCATGCTTTCATGACTGCTTTCACTCATAGGTGCATATAAATAAATAAATTTAAAAAGATTCTTAAAAATATGTAGTAGAAACTCTTCCATAGGACATAGTTGTAACAATAATTACTTATTACTTATAAACAATTATGTAATAATATTATAATGTAAGTTAATCGGAATGTAATCGGAATAGATAATTCAATTCGCAACTAACTATCTCGGTATTAAATTATATTGTAACGGATAACTCACGTCTTAAATGGAGTTTAGCTCGACATGTTTCGAGCTATTTCGAAACCCTTCTTCTATGGAGCACGCGACTCGGCGGGTGCCGTAACACTCGCACTACGCGCCACCGCTCTGCTCGCGCGACTGTCCGACGAAACTAACACAGGCGCACAACTACCCACATTTTTATCGTCATTTTTATTGTCACTGTCAAATGTAGGGTAGCACCCAACACTAACAACATCGCTCCGTAAAGGCACGTTCACACCAACCGATGACGCAGCGCGAGTATTTAAGACTGTTTTCCAACTTACCGACCAACCACAATCCCGGTTAAAATTCGGATGACGACTAATCTCAATCGCTTCACGCACTTTCCGCGGAACGAAAAACTTCTCTCTCTCAAGTACCATGTCCGAGTCCATTGAGTACTCGGCCACCGCGGATCCCCTGTCGTCCTGTTTCCTCATACTGCGTATGTGCTCCGATAACCTAGTAGAAACGTTAGTAACAGTCTCACCAATATAACTTTTGCCACACGAACATGGAATCATGCAATGTATACCCCGGGACCACTAAGGGGCTCGTAATATCGTCTTATATGTTTTATTTCAGATTCGCGAATGCTGCGCCCCACTTGCTATGCAGGAACATCCTCCCTTCCATGCGCAAGTGGAGGCGCAGTACTCAGCCTGCCGTACCGTCGACATTGTTGGCGTACGGCAGTGCTATCCAGGAGCACCCACAATACGGGGGAATTCATATCGGGACGATCAGCGCCGGCGGGGCCACGGCGGTAGTGCTGGCGATGCGTGGATTTGAGGAGTGCCTGCAGGCCAGTACAACCGTAATAGCGGACGGTACTTTTAGCACCGTACCAGCTGGCCTGCAAGCCTACCAAATCCTCACGATACACGCTATCGCCCAAGGCGAACATTATCACCCCGTCATCGCCCTGATGGAAAACCGCCGGGCGATTCTCTATGAGGCGGTGCTGCGGCGAGTCTGGCAAATGGCAAACAACCCGAGGCCGGCAGCCGTAGTCACGGATTACGAGCCGGCGCTGCAGGGGGCCCTGGAGGCCGTGGTAGGAGTACCTGCTCAAGGGTGTTTCTTCCATTTTATGCAGGTACGCAAGTATTTGATTATATATTGGTTGTTTGATGGGATTTTGTCCCTATCCCGTGGGAATATCAGGATAAAAAGTAGCTTATATGTTATTCCAGATGTCCAGCTATCTACGTACCAAATTTCTTTATTGTACATAAGTCATGTGAAAATAACAGTTAAAAAAACAAACCAATGAACAATCCAATCGTATTCTTGTATAAGTTTACTTATTACGTAACTTACTTATTTTCTCTACTAGGTATCTGTAAACTAAAAATGCTGCCTTAGATACTAAGTTTCTCATGTAAGTGACAAATTGTTTTTAATGAGAAATAAACATTCTATAAACCGGAATTTCATCCAAATCCCTCCAGCTGTTTTAGCGTGACGGAGTAACAAACATACACCCACTTTTACTAACTTTATAAAGCGCTCGTCACACGGCGACAGCCAAGCCAAAGAGGATGAGAATTTAAAATTATTATTTATTTAAAATACTTGCACCTAGTGCTTACATTTTGGTGATGTTTTTATTAACTTGTAATGTAACTAGTTATGTTTGTTCGGGTGATATTAATCATCATCATCATCCCAGCCTATATACGTCCCACTGCTGGGCACAGGCCTCCTCTCAGAATGAGAGGGCTTGGGCCATAGTTCCCACGCGAGCCCAGTGCGGATTGTGAACTTCACACGCACCATTGAATTGCTTCTCAGGTTTATGCAGGTTTCCTCACGATGTTTTCCTTCACCGCACAGCTCGTGGTAAATATCAAATGTAATTCCGCACATGAATTTCGAAAAACTCAGAGGTGCGAGCCGGGGTTTGAACCCACGCCCCTCTACTTGAGAGGCGATAGGTCAAACCACTAGGCCACCACGGCTTATAGGTGATATGAATATTTCAACTTAAATTTGAAGTGGATATCTTTAACCGATTGAGCTGAAATTTTGCATGCATACATGCATAAATTCGATGAAAATGCAATATTATTATGACGTAGAGCTCATCTGATGATGAAGTTAGATGTTGGCGATAGGAACTCTGTAATAAAACGGCACGACCGAATCGATTTTGGTCTCATTTTATTCGTCTTGACGTCTACCTACTTTGGTAACCAGGGACAAAAAGTACCTACCGCCAGCAAAAAAGTTACAAGCTTAGATTTTTTTAGAAAAAAATATTACTGAAATATTTGTTCTAAAACATTGTACGGAGGTGCGGAACCCTTCATGTGCGAGTCGCTCGCACTCGCACTTGACCGATTTTTTATAATTTCTGAAAAACTTTCTGTTGAGAAACATCGTTTTATTTTTCCTGTATTCTTTATATAGACCTCTATCATCCGTCATACTTCCATACTAATATTATAAATGCGAAAGTGTGTTTGTTTGTATGTTTGCCATTTATAATGCATTAGAGAATGCAAGTACAGTCAACAAAAAGTACAGTCAGCAAAAAAGCTTGTATTAATAATTATTTTTTAACAATAACTTATTACGTCTTAATACGTAGAGACAAATATGAAGTTATCTGATCGTCAGGCACTGGTAAAGCGGGCCCGACATGAACGCCTCACTGTAGCACGCAACTCTGCGGGAGCGCGCTTGGTGAAGCTTTACGGCGCGCTGGCGCTGTTGCCGCCGGATCGCGCAGAAGCCGCCCTCGCAGAGTTGCCGAGGGCAGCCCAAGCTATGGGATTGCCCGTCCATGCGGCCTTCCATCAGTACTTCCGGTCGTTTTGGATGAACCGGGTAAGTGTATTTACGAAACAAACAGTAATAAATCAGTTTACCTTTTGTCTGGGTCTTTCCACACCTCCCTCAGTACTCGGTTATTATTCTTAGTTCTACTCTTCTAAAATTTAAATGATGCGATGTTCCTCACCGACGAGTGACTCCTAAAATTACCTACCTATCTACCTCTAGTGGTACAGTCGAACAAATTGAATCATGACCTAGGGTGGAACTTTTGTGCTACTAATGTCATTTTGTCTAGGAAATCGGAATCTATTTCAAATTACAGGGTACCATTTTTAACCGACTTCCAAAAAAGGAGGAGGTTTAATTCTATGTTACAATGTTTGTATTTTTTTTTATGTATGTTCACCGATTACTCAGTCAATTGGGGACCGATTTTCAAAATTCTTTTTTATTCGAAAGGGTATTCTTCTGAAGTGGTCCTATTGTCACCAAGTCAAGATCTGATTATGGGATCCTAGAGAAATCGAGGGCAAACCTCTAATTTTATGGGCACACCTATGGCGATTTTTGCATTTTTAGCATTCAAAACCAAAGCTGAGTAGGTAATGCTCGCTTGTCTATAAACGATCATGATTAACATACCTAGATAAGCGAGTAAGAAGAAGCTTTAAGTTAATGATTCTTTCCAACTGATCTGATGCTGAATCTAGAAGGTAGGCAACGGAACTCTGTTATAAAACAACGTAACTTAGTCGTGTTTGGACTTAATGGAATCGTTTTGAGATGTACTTTGGCTACGAATCACTAAAAAGTGAGAATTATATTTTTTTTGACAAAAAAGTAAAACCGACTCCAAAAAAATAAAAAATAACAAAGAAATGGAACCGACTACAAAACCCTTGAAAATCCACCAAGAGTGATTGAAACCCATTGTATGTAGGTGAAATAGACGCCTATTCCTCCACTCCTGCTGGGTCGTGCTGAGGCATCGACTTCGAGTTAGTAGGTACAGTCAGCTGCAGAGAAAGGGTACCCCTCTGTAATGGCGGTAAGTATGGATACCGCCGTTACAGGGGGTACCTTTTCTCTGCAGCTGACTGTACCTAGAAAAATATTTTGAAGGGTTTTGTAGTCGGTTCCATTTTTTTGTTATTTTTTAGAGTAGGTTTTACTTTTTTCGTTAAAAAAAATATGTTATATTTATGTGTAGGTATGTGTATAATTATACCTACTAGCTTATGCTCGCGACTTCGTCTGCGCGGATGTAGGTTATCGCGCGGTGGCTCCCTCTACCAGAATAAAAAGTATCCTATGTTGATCCTTGGGGTTTAAACTCTCTATGCCAAATTTCATCAAAATCGGTTCAGTGGTTTTCGACGTGAAAGCGTAACAGACAGACAGACAGAGTTACTTTCACATTATTAATATTAGAAAGGATATATAGTTTACATATATATTCGTGCAAAATTACAGCTTATTAGCATTGATAGTTTCTGAACAAAGCCGCAGACGGACGGACAGACAGACAGACGGACGGACAGACAGACAGACAGACATGGCGAAACTGTAAGGGTTCCGTATTTGCTATTTTGACTACGGAACCCTAAGCAAGCAAAAAAATATTTAGGAAAATCTGCGAATGGAAAAATCATGTAAGGAATAAATATATGTCTGGTGTAAATTAACAAAATGCGAATGGAAATTTTGCTATTAAGAAATGACGATTTTGGGCAAATTACCTAACCCCCCGAATCGATTGGTGGTGTGTTGTCTACAACCCAAAGTGACGCCTGATTCAATCAAATACCTATAGATAGTTTTGACTTATTGATGCTTTATTGTATATAATTTTCAGATCCGGCCGGAAAATTTTTCCGTATGTGGAAGGCCACATCGGACATCCAACACCGCCGAGAGCTTTCATGCCGCGCTGAAAAAGGCGCTTGGCGCGTCGCCTAATATTTGGCGCTTTACACGTATAAAAACCTACTCTATAGTTTAAGTATTCAATAAGTAGTGCTAGTGCAAGTAATGTAACAAAAACATCATAATTTGAAGTATTTAGTAACTATTAGTTAGTTTTTCATCATCATATCATATTAGCTATTAGTTGAGTTACTAAGTACAGTCAGCATCAGCAGGGCTACTACGAAACTCGAAGTTCATGTTTTGCGGTCCCTCTGATACTTATACAATTTAATACGAGAGCGAGAGGAACCGCACGACACACGAACTTCGAGTTTAGTAGTAGCTCTGCTGCATCATAAATATTTTTAATGTTAATGATACTTTTGGATGTGAAGATATATAAATATACTGACTGCCACAAATATATGATGCTGACTGAACCTACATGTTTGTGCAGAATAGAGCGAGTAAAGGTGTAACCTAAGCATTTTGCACAAAATAATTTCGAACGAAGTTATTAGTTCATTATTACTTGATTATTTTATTATCAGTTAATCAAAGAAAGTTCCTGATTCCTGATAATTTTAAACATTGTCATAGAATAGATAATAGTCCAGTAATAGTAAAATAGTGTAGTATTGCTTGTATTGTAATGTAGTGTTATTTTGATTTTCATTTGGTATTTGAGTGTTTTTTTAACTGGGACAGTGTGGACAAATCCAAATCCGCAAGAAATATGTAGTATATGGTCTTGGAAAACATTAGGTGTTTTTAGTGAAAACAAATTTGGCGAAATCAAAATTTTGGTTAAGTGAGAGTTCATATATAGGTAGGTACAGTCGATCCATGAAAATGTTGAGCACTTTAGTACTTTGTCAAATTAAAACAGATGAAAGCAGGGTGGTCCTTTTTGGAAATATGGTGTTTTGGGCCTAGTTTCTTATGAGAACAATTAAAAATTAGAATTACAAAAAAATTTTATAACAAAAAATAGAACCGACTACAAAAAACCATAAAAATAATTTTCTACCAGCCTGAAGTCGGTGCCTCAGCACGAGCCAGCAGGAGTGATTGAAGCCATTTACTCATATAGTTGTAGGTGAGGTAGACGATTATAGGTCTACTCCTGCTGGCTCGTGCTGAGGCACCGACTTCAGGCTGGAAGAAAATTATTTTCATGGTTTTTTGTAGTCGGTTCTATTTTTTAAGTAGGGATCACGTTTGACCTAAGCTTCGTTAGACTATAACAAAAAAAAAAACCTAATGTTTTATAAGACACTATATTCCTCTATTTTCTCCTTTTGATTCGATTTCTATATAATGTTAAATGTCTCAGTAAAAAAAAATGTAGATTATTTTCAGATATGGAGCAATTATAAAATTCCGTTTAATTTTGTGTAGACACTTCAAGAGCAAGGTGAGTCGTCGTGTAATTGAAAATATCGCCTTCATCGCATGTTAAATAAACATTTCCATCCATCTTGTCTGCCTGCTTGTTTCACCTATTTTTGTACGTGCAGCTAATTTGTTACATAGAAACAATTTCACTCGATGATAACAATTACATAATATCTTACTATCAAGTAACCGTATGGTATGTGTAATTATGTAATGAGTATGTTATTACAATTTATCCTCAAGTCCTTAAATTAAGACTTAACTTGTCCCCGCACATGATAGGATTCCGTAGCATATCTTAAGTACCTACCTAAAGACTAGTGTTGTTGTTGAAAAAAGAAACTAACATTATCACTGTTAGACCTTCGAACTCGTACATTTTGTATGTATTCAGGGACCATAATAAGCTGGTTATTGAAAATAGCACTCTCAGAATCTTTTAATTTAATATATCTTTTTCAAACCTCTCTATCCTAATGGCATCGCGATATGCGGTACATATTTATTTTCTACGCTTAATTCCTTGAGACGCATAGTGCCAGAAACGCAAATTACCTTACATTACAGATTCAGGCCAGACGTGCAAATAATAAACTTCATTCGATTTTATTTCTTTTCAGAGGTGATCCAATATAAATTTAATGTGTGTGCGGTGAGGCGCACAGCGAAAATGAATGGAAACCTGGCTCCACAAAGGCGCGCTCGTCCAGGCTCCATGGTGCGGCAGAATATAGTGGAGGGCAACCTGACCGCCCTGGAGCGGGGCACCATCTCCCTCAGGGAGTTTCTGGTGGCCACCAGTCAGGCCATCGTCGCCGTGGGGCCGGGCTTGCCGACGCCAGCGGCCGACGTCCCTGAAATCGGCATGGAGGTGGAGGTCGGCGAAGCGGTGGAGCTTCCAGAGGTGCTGCTGGGGCTGCTGTAAAAAGTGATCTGGGACATCAAGTATACTCCAATTCAATAGAATCTAACAATCCTGTAGACACTTCCAGCCTACTAATATAAACACCGGGCTGCCTAAGGCTTTGTGATGTGACTATTATTCTGTTTTGATTCCTTTTAGATGATAATTGCAACAACAGGGACATATATAATCAAGCGTGACCACGTTAGGGTGTGTTAAATGTGTAGAAAATTGTCGGATTCTATTGAATTGTACTGTACGTCCGCGCGACGGTTTAAGACGGCTCGGGAAAAGTGGAAGGGGCATGCGCAGTAGTCATTTCTTCGGTCTGCTTTGCGGGGGCACAGGGGTGAAGGGCAGGTGGGCGTCGACGCCGACACGTTATTGGTTAGTCAGTCGCAAGTCAGTCACTCTCCGCCGGCCGCGCTTAGTGCATGCGTTTCGTGTTCCATTACGTACTGTCGCGCACAAATTGTTTAAATTTATTTTCATTTCGTCGTAGTGAAAAAAATGCCGAAAAATAAAGTTTTAACTAGGCAAGCCAGAAAATTGGTTTACGACGCGAACTGTTCTTCTCCAATCTTTTATCTCCATTTTGTCTACCGGATTTAAAAAAAATACTTAATTTTGTATTTTTTTTTAAACATTGTCTATAAAACACTTATTTCGTATCTCTATTGACGTGAAAGATGCAACATATACGAAATCTACATATTTTAATATAATTTTAATTTATTCGATGTAAAAAGTTCAATTAATAATATTCCGTTATTTCCTATTACATTATCTTCTTAAAATTACACTTACCTAAAATTAACTTGTTTTTTTTTTTCTGATATATTATTTTGTTAAAAGATTTTGTGAGCGATTGTACCCATGCGCCATTTACCCCCACCAGATTCCCTAAGCCGTCTTAAACCGTCGGACATAAGCACAGAACAGAAATTTTTTTCAAAAGGTTCCTGTTCTTATAAATAAAGAGTTACGTTTTTTTGCAATGAGATTGTCATTCCTATTCTTTTATGGCCCTGTCCCATGTCACCGCTAGGAAGTATGAATGTGATATAATTCTTTTAATTAGGTCCAACTCGAGCAAGTTATTTTTAGTTAGTAAATTATGTTTAGTAATTATTTGGATTGTATATTAAAAGCATAAAGTTATCACAAAACATTTTTTTTTACTCCAGCACTTTTAGTTGTCAAGAGTTACAAACTCTCATATTATTTACTAGCTTATGCCCGCGACTTCGTCTTCGCGGAACTAGTTTATCGCGCGGTGGCGCCCTCTACCGGAATTAAAGGTATCCGGGACGTAAATAGGCTGGTGATGATGCTGAAAAATTAAGTTGTAGAATACTATAGTCGTTCCAACCGTTTATTTAACTTTGACAGATCACGCACTTGAAGTTTTACAATAATTTTCGGTACAATGTACTACAGAGAATACCGTACTTCATGGACGGGCACCGCCCACTTAGTGATGTGCCATTCGTACTGAATGACCAGACTATAAAAACCGTTTTGAAGCAAATCGATTTTATAAAACATGCATTTGACGACCAGATGGCCTAGTGGTTAGAGTCCCTGACTACGAAGCTTGAGGTCCCGGGTTCGATTCCCGTGTCGGGCAGATATTCGTATGAAAAATACGAATGCTTGTTCTCGGGTCTTGGGTGTTTGCTTAGTACCCATAACACAAGCTTTGCTAAGCTTACTTTGGGACTAGGTCAATTGGTGTGAATTTATCCCGTGATATTTATTTATTATTTATTTGTCATATACCTAGGACAGACGGTCCAGTTAGGTAGGTCAAACTTCGAGAAAGAGATCTCACTCGTCGAATTCGACTCGGCTGGGCAGTGTTCGGGAAGCTTCGCAGTGTCTTTTCGCGATCGCGGTGGATGCGAAAAGCACAAGATAGGTCCGAGTGGAGAGCCTTGGGGGAGGCCTATGTCCAGCAGTGGACGTCTTTCGGCTGACATCATGAACATTTGTCAGAATACATGCCATCCTACGTAAGTTCAACCTATTAAACAGTGAAATATCTTGTTGGAAGTACGATTTTTTGGTAAGGCTGGAGACAATTTTGGTAACGCTGGAGACCATTTTGGTAACGCTGGAGACAATTTTGGTAACGCAGGAGACGGCCAGTGTCTGTAAAATAGTTAATTGGCCCCTGTATGTATGTATGTCTATTCCTATGTCCTCTCGTAACTACTCAACGGCTGAACCGATTTTAATAAATGATACGTCATTTGGATTCGTCGTCATTCGTTTACGACGCGAGTGACAGTAGGTACACGAAGTTCTTGAACAATCGAAATGGCGGATTTTTGGCGCCAACTTGTAATTTTTAATCAAATCTATCGAGTAGGGTATCAAATGAAAGGTAATAACTAGCCCATTCTAAATATATATGGATTATAATAGTTTTAATCTACCATTTTCACAGAACTATTAAAAAAGTGTGGAAAAAACAAATTTAAAAAATAAAACACCCGACTGCCTTAAAAATACTAAAAAGAACAAAACAAGTCTGGTGTAGTGGGCTAGAACTCTGTTTAGTAGCTAACTTAAAGTTCAACAGTTAGTCGGGACTATCGGGTTATCCAGTTATAGGTAATTAACTTACTACTCTAGTTTTAAACACTTAACTAGACTTCATTTAGGTCTTAATGATAACATAATACCTGCATTTTGCCTTGCTACCTAGTTTGTCAACAAGTGAGTTAACAAGATAATACACGACCATGAGACGAGAATGTTTTGTTTGATTTAACCAGTCCTGTTTGCGGTGCGGCCAGTTCTTTCTAGGGCACCCAAGGTACTTTCGACCGCACCCTCAAGCCAGCCGATCGCACGACCCTACTGCATGCATGCATCTTAAAAATGTATGGTAATTAAACAAGCGTAGTTTTTTTCGCCGTTTTATTTTATCATCTCAGTCCCATAAAATATTTACTGTAATGATATTTTCATTCGCCTGCACTGCCTCGCTGTGCTCATCGTTCTCCTCGCCAGACTCCGCATCTGTAAATTCAGACAAAAGTTATTAATTAGGATGTCTTTAGAATTTTATGTACAATTTAAACTTGGTATTGAATTGTGATATGATATTATTAGATTTACATTCCAAAAGAGGCTATATGTATTTTTTTTTTGCCGAGTGTACTTTTTGTTGACTGTAGGTACTTGCATTGTTATCTAAACTACATATCTGTACCAAATTTCAAGTCGGTACTATTCACTATTGAGGAGTTCATACAGTTCACATTTATAATATTAGTAGGATTTACCCTCTAAAAGTGGCTGCGTGCCTGTGTTTAAAATTAATTTGAGAATTGAAGTCACCGCGGGCGCCGCAAGTTGGTGAACTTACATAATAATGTGCACCAATTTTCAATTCAACAGGATAAGGATTTTGTGTTATTTATTTCTAGTACTAACCTTTTGAAGTCAATGGTTGCATCACTGCCATCACAGGAAGTTCTTCAGGAGTAACGTTAGTAATATAGTATTGACATTTACAATTTCCATCAATGGCATTCTTCTAACTGAAAAGCCTGAAATGAGGTTTTAGTCATTAATTTTATCAAAACTATACTAGAAAAATGAAGTCAAAAATTCCTTTGAGATAGTGATTGTGCAAGAATGATTATTTGAATTTTCATTCTCTTTGGCTATTGGTGGCTTATTGGTGCTAGTTTTTTTTTTTTTTTAAATGTTTATCAGCGGGGTGCTTAAATTGAAAATACAAACTGAAATAGATGCACAGAAAAACCAGAAAAATAAGACCAACACTGGGAATCGAACCCAAGTCCTCGGCATTCCGTACCGCGTGTTATACCGCTACACCACTGCTGGTCAACGGTACAGACACGAATTTCTCTATGCATCACATATCTGTTTGTTTTTTTTTTTGTGTCTTATATAGCCACTTAAGCAGTGACCTAGCGAAAGATTCTGACGACCGGATGGCTAAGTGGTTAGAGAACCTGACTACGAAGCTTGAGGTCCCGGGTTCGAATCCCAGCCGGGGCAGATATTTGTATGAATAATACGAATGTTTGTTCTCGGGTCTTGGATGTTTAATATGTATTTAAGTATTTATTTATCTATATAAGTATGTTTATCCGTTGCCTAGTACCCATAGTACAGTCAGCGTCATATAGTACGTAGCAGTCAAGATCACCAAATACTTGGAAGCATACAAAATAGTCATTACCAGTGACTCAGTCAAAGCGGTCAAATTGTTGGAGACATCCATCGTGTGCAAATATACCGGAGCACGCACGTCGCCAAATACTTTGTAACATTCAAGCCGACATTAGTACCGTAGCAGCCAAAGTATCCAAAAGTATGGAACACCACAGAAAAAATTACTTTATTACGTACCGTGTAAGATCCAATTATCCAATTAGCTAGTCCTCTTTAATAGGATGTGAAAGGTGTTCCATTTTCAGTCTCTTGGTGCATAATGCACATGTCATTACCTTTTTAATGAAATAAAAACGCTTTTATAATTTAATAATACTGGCCAATTCAAGCCATATTTAAAAGGAAATCCGTTAATCCGGAATGCAGACAATGTAAATAAAATTGTGAAAAAAGCCGTCAGTGTCTAAACGAAAGAGACGGAACGGTCACTGACAAGTTGGTACTCTTTTTGGTGATTGTCAAAAACAAAAAGTCGAATCTTATGACATGTTAATTTATTTCGCACTCAACTCGAGATTAAACCTTAAACCTTCTAAATAAAGCTCAGTTTTCTAGTGTGTCCCATACTTTTGGTTATTATGGCTGCTACACTACCAGTGGTGATGTGCGTGCTCTAGTATATTTGTGCACGATGGATGTCTCCAACAATTTTACCGCTTTGACTGAGTCATTGGTAATGACTATTTTGGATGTATACAAGTATTTGGTTATGTTGAGTGCTACGTACTATATGACGCTGACTGTACAAGCTTTGCTTAGTTTGGGACTAGGTTAATTGGTGTCAAGTGTCCCGTGATATTTATTTATTTATTTATTTATTCTAAAAAAAAAATCGCACCCTTCGTGCAAGAAACGCGTAAGTCCCATTAGGTTTGTATGTGTTTTACGCGTTTCTTGCACGAAGGGTGCGAAATCTTAGCAGGGTGCTTCTAAAATTCAGCTGATGTGATATAGATGTGGCTGTTTATTATTATTATTACTATTTAAATTATCAGGCAGGCAGTTGGAAGCAACTACTTAATATAATATATACTGTTTGCTTGGCTTTTGTAAATAAAATTAAAATGTGCTGTAAAGACCATTGCAAACTGTAATTAGTTTGTTGTACGCTTCATGAGCCACCATGGAACCGTTTCACAGTAAAATCGTAATGATTTTTCTTTTGAAAAGGTTCCATGGTGGCTCATGAATTAAAGTCCTTGACTGGACTAAGTCTGGTGACAATACATTTATCTGGTAGTGAAATTCTGGAGGTCCTGCCTGTCCAGGATTTTAGAAATGGCCTCAGATAAAAAAAAATGGTCTCAGGGAGGGACTACGGCCCAAGCCACTTTTTCGCTTTGATTTTGTATGGGACCTTATATCTCGTACATAATTGTTGATCGAAGCGCGGAATAAATAAATGACAAATTTATATGGAGTAATTTTAATCGTGGATATTTAGTAAACGTCAATCCATACTAATATTATAAATGCGAAAGTGTGTTTGTATGTTTGTGTGTTTGTCTGTCTTACACGCCGGATCGACGTGATTTTTGGCATAGAGATAGTTTGTGGGCCCGAGTGACATAGGCTACTTTTTATACCGGAAAAAAACAGTTCCCGAGGGAACAGCGCGCGATAGTCGAATACCTCGCGGGCGGAGCCGCGGGCAAAAGCTAGTGTGTAAATAAAATGTAATTTTTTACCTGCAGCAGTTCCACGGGCTATGCGGCGCCTCATGTGGTGACTCGTGCTATCTGCGCCGGCGCTGCACGTCCGACAGCATCTAATGGCAGCACCAATTTTGAAATACTTAACAGCGAATTTAGCCTTTGATCAGAGGCTAGTTATATTTATATAGTTTAGGTTAGGACAATTTGAAGTGCCTACTAACAAACTTTATTTTTCTTAAGACTTTATTTTTCAATACTATGGTCCACTATTATTACAATGTACTATAATTTAAAACCTACTCAGAGGCCTCAACCTTGCCTTGTTTATAACCAAACCAGTGTTTGAAATAAATGAAAAATATTATTATTAATATTGTATTTCTGTTTCTTTTCTTTTGTACAATAGTCTTACATACATAAAACTAACCTAACCACAAAAATTTAATTTTTACTACAAACTTTTTTGCTGAATGTACTTGCGTTGTCACGCAAACTACATTTGCATACCAAATTTCAAGTCGATGCTATTAACAATTGAAGAGTTCCGTCCTGCGGAGACGATCCTGGCTGGACTACCAGGATGTCACTACTAGATTGTCACGCGATTTACATAAGTATTCCAAATTTTAAATCAATCTGACTACTGAAAGTTGGTCTTTAACTTGCAAGATTTGACTACAGGCAGACAGACAGACAGTGGGACAGGTGAAACTAAAATAAAAGCTTGTAAAAAATAAAGAGTTTAAGTTCATCTGGTCAAACTGTGCCTACCAGGGTGCATAATAATAATAATAATTATTATTATATAAATTATCAGACAGGCAGTTGCAAGCAACTGATAGGTGCCTGTATCTAGCTGTTCCTTGGTTAAGTATTCCAATTTTTGTAAGTTCTAGCATAAGTCTTATGTAATAAATGAATACTGAATAGGTACTGAATACACATACATTAATGGTTTCACTGTTACTGGTGGTGGGGTGAATAGGTTACCATGACGTGAGTCACTTGTTTAATCTAAGTAAAGTTATGTGTAACCGCAAGTAGCAGCAGCGGACGACGTGTCGTTGAGGCACTTCTGGTTTCTATACATTTGTATGGAAATAAATACGTTCCGTACGCAGCGACACGTCGTCTGCTGCTCGACCGCTCGATCAGTAATGTCGTGTCGCTGACGTCCCACATCACGACTACAGGCCGCAGCAGCAGACGGTAGTGTCGCAACGATACGTCGACTGCTGCGGCCGCATGCGTTAGGCTGCGGAAACACACCTTAAATCTCATTCCATCTGCACCAAAGTCCCTGCCTGGTTTGGAGCAGCTAATGGCGACAGCGCTCGCGCAGATGGAGTGTGATGCGCCCAAAGTTGGCCATAGCTGGAAATGATAAGGATATAATTTAAAATCTATGTTTTATTACTACTAAGTAACTGGGCGACCGAGCTTTGCTCGGGCCAAGCTAAAACTCGATAATAAGCGTTTTTCCAGAGACAAGTCCAAGCTAGATCGATTTGTCATCCCCGAAAACCCCTACAACACCGAATTTCATCGATAATCATTGGAGCCGTTTCCAAGATCCCAGAAATAGATTATATATATGTATAGAATTGCTTGATAAAGGTATTAGAAAGATAGATTTAACATTGGGCATTGGGCGATTCCTGCTCAACACACAGCTATTAACTAGTTTAAATAGTGCATATAATATGGTATTTGACTGAATTTGCCATGTGCTATATATAATAAACATAGATAAATAGACAGTGTTTAGTCATCCTACTTACTGCTATTAAATTAGAAACGAAGTCACCACAAAGTACTTACATACCATACAGAAACTCATTACATTATGGAACACCAACCACATAAAACATCATGAGGATATAATAGACAAAGTAGAATCATACTGTTGAAGATATTATATTATTAACTATGTAATACTAGCTGTTTTATGCAACTTGGATTGTCTCTATCCTACCAGAACCATGAAATTTACTGGGATAAAAGAAAAAGATGGCTAGCCTATTTTTCAATCTAGGGTCTGTAAGCTATCTCTATTCCAAATTTGATCCAAATACACCCATGAACTAAAAGAATTTCTTTGCTCACCCGCGACCTTAAGATAGCTAAGTCTATGCAAATTATGCACCTCCATAATATGGATGTAGTTCATTGATATGGACCTCCGCAAAGTAACGCCTGATTCAATAAATTATTCCAAATACACCCAGCCGTTAAATTATGAAAAAGTACCAAACATACACATACTTACAATGGAATGATAGGTAAAAGTACCTGCATTAATCTGCATCTCATAAATGAACCCATTGTGCACATGACTAGTACATCATTTGTTACATCTGGAACATGTTCAAGAAGTAAGTTAATCATTAATACCATTAGATAGATTTGCTAAAACTCATGGTATACTATGAGAACAGCAGGTTATTATAGAACTTAGAAGTCTTAACCTAAATATTTACTACTCAATTAATTTATAATAATCACCCTAATTACAAATAAAGCGATAATAACTTAATCATAAATTTACATTGTCTAGAAATTCCAACATTATTCCCTCGGCACAAGCCTTTTTTAATAATAAAATACATCATACCAACTGATTTTACATAAACGCGAGAAAGTCTGGCACTTGTCTATCACTGTAATTTCATGCTAAGCTCTTATTTTTGTTAATACCTATACAAACATTGCACAAAGTCCTACCACCCGCAAAATATATAGATGGCAATTAGAATAGGATAGAATTAATTATTTACCTACATCAAACTCATTCCGTCTTCACAATACAAAACGTTACGCTTTTTTTACAAGCTTTTATTTGTTTTGGCCCGTCTCGTCAAAACAATTTTTTTATTTGGTCTGTCATGTCAGACAGATGCTACGGTTTCGATACTATCGACAACTCGTTAGCTGTCATGTTTAAACACATGCAATCCCTAGATTTTCACTCCAGACAATCGATTATGAGAATCGGCTACTTGCTGTCAAAAGTCAGTTTCGATTATCAAGTCGTACGATAACAGGTCGAGCAATATTGCTCGTGTACGGGGTGATAATGCACGCTATGATAATTCGTGCTTCTATACACGGATTATCATGCCGTGCATTATTTGGCGTGCATTAAGCCTCGTACGTTAACTACACCCTTCAATCTCTTTTGAAAAGAGTCTTTTCTCTGTGGTAATTGTTTCGTAAATTCCGAGCGGATTTGTACGTATTATTTGTTTGGAGAAGAAACCATGGAAAATTGCTATGGATAACATAGAATTAATGCATTGCCGCTTCTGCGCGGAACCGAGGGACACTCACAAACTCATAAATTTGACCATGGATCCGGAAAAATGCGAAGACACTGCTTCAAAATTAAAGTTCCTAAACGCTATCTACGTTGATATTGCGAACAGTAATCTGCCTAAAACAATATGTTTTGTTTGCTATGAATCACTGAATAATGCTTACAATTTCCTTCACAAGGTAAAGGCCGCACAAGACGTAATAATAAACATATTTGCACCGAATCTATTGAAAGTAGACCCATCAAGTGACAAATATACTTTTGAAGATTTAATCATTGATGAAAGCGAACCTAGTATTAAACAGGAGAGTTCCTCTAGCTCTAAAAGCCGGCCGGACCCTCAAATACTTGTTAAAATTGAACCAAAAGAAGAAATGGTGGTTTTCGAGCCTGATAATGACACTAACAGCACAGGTTGCAGTCCCAGCCCTCCTGACTTCGATGATGGCCTCAACGTCCAAGATATAATTGACGCAGCAATGTCTGGCGCACCATTTACAAATGATGTTACAATTTATGCTAAGGAAATGTCCGATATCAATAAAAAAGAGATTTCTGAATGGAAAGACTATCCATGGCTTTGTTCGCATTGTAATATAGAGTTCCAGGATATAGCGACTCTCCGGAAGCATTCTAAAATAGTGCACAGAAAGTGCTCTGCATTCATGTGCATAGATTGTAAGACGTTTACGAATAACTCCTTTAGTTTGTTTGTGAAACACGTTTCTAATAAGCACCGAACAAGCCTTAGGTAAGCAATAATACTGGGTGACCTTAGCCTCTGGACAAATACAAATACTACTGGCTTAGCAAGATATTTAAAACCAAACTGCAAAGTATCATAACAACCAGTCCAATATTTACCGAAAAACTAATGGTTTTCAATGTATCACTTTGGAGCAGCCTGTGTACTTGGATGATCTGATTTCATAGATTTTAATCTTGTCTAATTAAGCAAATACCTATTTGAAGGTATTGCTAAGTATCATTCTTATCCATGGTTTCATTATTTGTCCAGAGGCTAAGGTCACCTTGTATAAGTAGTTTTTTTAAATCTTATATTTTAACGAGGCTTTAGTACACAAGCCTCAGATATATACAACACACTACAGGTTACACTGTCCCTTGCACTAAGACTGACGTGGTCTGTGGTCTGGATGCATGCGTGGTGTGAATATTAAATGATAAACCCCCTGTCCTGTCCTGGCCTGTCTAATAAACCTGTAAATCCAATCAGTATTACTTCTTCTGAAAGCCGTCGACTTAGGGCTTGTTGTTTGATCAGTAGTATCTAGTATTTTAATGAGGCTTTATTACATCAAATGTGACTATGTCAGCCTCACGGGGAGCCTCAGTTACATACACCACACTACAGATATTACGTTTAGCTTTGCATAGACTTAGCTATCTCAAGCTCAAGGTCGCGGGTGAGCAAAGAAATTCTTTTAGTTCATTGATATGGACCTCCGCAAAGTAACGCCTGATTCAATAAATTAGATATTACGCTCTCCCTTGCGCTGCTCCTTGAGCTGCTTTAGAAATGTGTTAACTATTGTTATTTTTGCCATACATTTTAACTATTAGTTTGTTTAATTAATGATCAAACAACAGGCCCTTAGAATCACATTTACACCTCCATTGAACAAGCCCATATCATCCAAATACCTGTAAGGGTAAATATAAACTAGTTTTTTATTTAATACCAAAATCTAAAAAAAAACACAATTGAATTTACTTACCCGAATTTGAAGTTAAGCAACTTATGTAAAGGTGATTGTATAACTCTCATCAAATTCTAGAAATAGTAATTAGTAGTTGACTTTGGTAAAAAGTTGGGGGTTGTTCAAGTTGAGAAGCCAACTACGAATAAATATTCTCTGGAAACGTAATTGCTAGCAATGAACGCTTCGATTGTAATTCAATTTGTAGCATTTACGCAAACACACTAACAACAATGACAACATAACACTCACACTCTCTCATACACAACGCTGGCCCGCGATTGGTCCGCGTAAGAGTCGCCGCCGCCCTCTTGCGACAAGCGTGGGGGCGATCCTACAATGCGTATGCATAACACTTTCCAGGATCGCCAAGTATGGTGTTTTAAATATTATTTACTTACATATGAAAGGTGAGCCCTGTCTTTTTCATATCTGAGTGGCTTCTACACCACTTCACACAACACAACGGCATATTTTTTAAATTGATTCGAGCATAAACACAATCACAAGTCACAAACTTGATCGAAATTTTCCACGGAGCGACCACACGACTCAAGTTTTACGGCCGAACTGGCGCGACGCACGGTAGATATTTTAAACCCCGCCCGTCGCGGTAGACATTCCGCGGAGTGGCTTTTCGGGCTTAGTTACGTTTCCAGAGAATATTTATTCGTAGGGAGCCAAAATAGAAGAATTGAAGGAGTCTAACCTGGTTCGAATTGATTTTCCATAAGTGTGCTTAATCTTGTGGGACACTTGATTCTCTTCTTTGATTCTCCCACCCCAGGGTGCTCTAAGGTGCTCTAAGGGTGGTCGAAGGGAGCAGGAGCTTGACCCAACACGCTGTAGTGATGAATATGTATGTGATTTTTGTCCTACCCTCAGTTTGACTATAAAAAAGTTGATAATAGGGCGAGTGAAAGGAGGGTAGAAATTTGGTGTAGTGATGAGATGAATCGGTACTTACCACGAGTTTTATGTAAAACCTAGGGTGGGGAATGTTTACTTAGCTTATTTTTGATAATGATGGGGGTTGGGGGGGGGGGGGTTGGAATACTTTATAGTTCTTAAAGTTGCTTGTTTTTCTAGTTTTGTAGGTACAATAACCAAAACCTAAACAGCTTGAAAAAATATATCATTAATTAGGTAAGGGAGTGGACTAAAAAAATTCTGCTTACGTAACACTTAAATGACCCATGCTGAAGCTTTTGTCCTGTATGAAGACTTAAGAAGCCATTTTGATAACTGCATATGCATTGTAATGCTTAGGAGCACACCAAATTTCAAGTCAATCTGCCAAATGTTGTCACAAGCGGGGGGGGGGGGGGATTATTCAATTTTTCCCTATCAGTCTGCTAACATCATAAATATCAATATTTTTCAGAACACGCTGCTACTACTGCGACGTTTCAGTAACAGAAGATGAATTCCGACACCACATCAACCAGCACTTCAGCAAATCACAAATCCCGTGCCCGGCCTGCGGAGAAATACTTAAGAACGAAGACACCCTCCAAAAACACCTATTAGAGTACAACACTGCAAAACCAAAACGGAAACCACGAAGAAAACGAGGCACACCCATCACCATAGCTGATCTTACCTGTAACATTTGCATGAAGGTCTACAAGAACCCTAATAGTTTAAGGGATCATATTAAACTGCATCGTACGGACCGCAAAAGAGACTACACCTGCGATCGCTGCGGCAAAACATTCTACAGCAAAGGCACTTTAACATCCCACATAATGTCGCATGATAAAATCAGACCGCACATTTGTAGAATCTGCAACAAATCATTCTTATTCCCTAACATGCTTCGGAGACATGTTGAAATGCACTCCGGAGTCAAGCCATTTAGTTGTGAACAGTGCGGGAGGTGTTTCCGACTGCAATATCAATTGAACGCTCACAAAATTATACACACAGACGCAATGCCACATGTGTGTCAATATTGCAATAAGGCGTTTAGATTCAAACAGATATTGAAGAACCATGAGCGACAGCATACTGGAGCTAAGCCATATGCTTGTAATCAATGCGGAATGGAGTTCACCAATTGGTCCAATTACAACAAACACATGAAAAGGAGACACAATACAGATACTTCCAAGAAGAAAATTACTCCGGAAGGTGTGTTTCCTATTAATCCAGAGACAGGGCAGATAATGCAGGTACAAGATGCGGGGATGGCCGAATGGAAGAATAAGATAATGATACCTGCGAAGAGAGGGAAGAAAAAAGTTATAAAGACGGAGGATGTTGACTGATGTGACTGGTATGGTAGTGGCCAATGAACTATCACACGTTGTTTACAAGACAAGAGGGAAGAACACGGATGGGTTTAAATTTTGCGTCGATCTAAATTTCACTAGGTGAGAGGATAAAGAAAAATCCATGGAATAGAAAAAACAAGCATGTATAAAAATAATAACAGAATTCCGTAGTTTGTTTACAAATTATGCATCACAAATAATACTATTACTAACAAAGTACAAATTATTAAAAGGTGTGTTAATGAGACAAGCTGACGCCATATTGTCTCTACTACCGGTACAGAAGTTATTACCTACTTGTTTTTTTTCGAATAACCGCTAAGATTTCAAAATATGTAAGCCCAGTTTAAATTAGCAAGCAAAAACGAACGACTGAAGTGGTCAATCGAGCGCGCATTGTAATATACCATAAGCCAGATATGTGGTCTACCACCCTAAATTTGATAATAGTTTGCTTGTCATAAAACAAATAATGGCAATAGACGTGTCTGTCAACTTGAAAGTTCGACTTTAGCGACATATTCATTTGATAGGAACTTGTTTAAAAATTTATAGACCACTTATTTGGCTGATGGTACCTTGCATGAGTTTTCTTGCAAGTCTAAAGAAGCCTTATTGCCTAACGTTTCTGACACTCGCGATCGCAATCAAATGACAGTTTTTGTATGCGAAATATGTCATTTGATTGCGATCGCGAGTGTCAGAAACATTAGGCAATACGGCCTCTGGGCTTATGAATTCGGTACAAATAGAGACTACAGTTTTCTCTTGTTCTTTCTACTCCATGGAAAAATCTCACGAAGTATCACCCCGACATCGCTTGTAGTCCCGTAATTCAGTTAATTCACTATTCCGGCAAGCCAGAATTTGCAGGTTCAAATTTTGCAGCCAGACACGATTTTCACTTTTAACAGACTTCAAAAAAAGGAGGAGTTATACATTCGGTTGTATTTTTTGATGTTTGTTACCTCAGAACTCCGTCATTTATGAACCAATAATTTTCTACCAGTCTGAAGTGAAGTCGGTTTATGTTCATTTTACAGTATTGTGGATTAGTCGTCGTTGTTTTAAGAATAATTAATTTTTATAATTTAATTGTTAAGCAATGCAATAATTAAGTTAGTGTAATTTTATTGATAAACACGTTTTATTTATTTCATGAACTGTATTATTAATTTTTGAATATAATAAGATTTACACCGAATCAAGTCTTTAAAATTGGCAGCGGAAAACGAAATTAAGGAAGCTAACCTGGTTAAAAAAATTGATTCTGGCGCGTAGTTTTGATGGGCGATAGCCTCTTTTTTTCATATTCTACCCCAGGGTGGGACAACAATGCCATGGATGCACAGTTCCCACAGCCCGCCTGCAAAACGACGATGAAGAGGAAAACACTAGGGTTTTTAGTGGATACACCACCTCATTCCGGGGCGGGGCCTCCCCGGGACGGTGGCATCCATAAAGGATTTTCCCCAGTCCAAAAAATAAAAGGGTGGGACAACAATCACGTATTGGTATTACTCTTCCCCACTGATAAAGTCGAAAGCACCAAGACCTCGACGTTGCTGCATATTAAACGAGCGCACTTTTGCCATCTACCCTCTTTATTTCCAGACCTTTTTTTTTTTAATTCTCGGCAAGCGCAAAGGTTTATAAAGCCATACAGCCGGTTAGACCGTAATGCGTATGAGGGAAAAGAGGGTAGGTGTTATGAAGGTGAGAGGAGATGGATCTGTATTTGTGTAATATTTTTATAATAAAACAAAACATTATTCGTAAAATACATTTACTGACAACAAATTAAATTAAATTGTGCCTCAACCCTATTTCATAATGCGTACATAACATGGCACGAACAACTTATTTAACATCATATACCATAAAATCCTATTTACATGTGTTTAGTACTCTACAAATAAAACTTTTTTTTCTATATAAAAGTGAAAAGCTATGGTTTAAAATTCTGCTTTATGTTAAATAATAGCTGCATCTTTAACTATGTTTAAAACGTGTTTAAAACTAACAGAGTTATGTTTTATTTTATACACTATGATCAAAATAACATAGAATTATCTTAGAATGGAAAAAGAAAGGCCAAATAATTTATTGAATCAGGCGTTACTTTGCTTTATGGGTGTTCTTACAGTGTGGAGGTGGTGGAACTGCATGAACACACATATCTTGCATAAACTTGGCTATCATAAGGTCATGGGTGAGCAAAGAAATTCTTTTAGTTTATTTGTATTAAGAAGAGCTAGTCCTTTACAACACTACCTTCACTCACTTTGGTGTACTCGTGTTATATGTGTATCTAGTCGACTATGGCAAAACAACAAGACGTTAAAGAATAAGCAAATCTATAGTAAGACAAGACTGTAATTATGGCCTCACGATACTAACGCCATCTAGCGTTATTCCATCTATCAGAAAACTCATTGGTGTATGCGTTTTTGCTGGAGGATGGATTGTATGACAATTCAATTCTTGAAAGTATAGCTCCATCGTTACTATCGATGATTCCGCCAATGTCGAGGTTGGAAAAGACACTATCGTTGTATGTTGTACGGTATCTTTAATGTGCGGGTTGTATGTCAAGACACATTCTCTTTGAGAGTACAATAGACTCGTACAGTTCTTTCTACATTCTAAGACATTTATCCTTAAACCATAATAGTGCCAAGAAGTTAAAAAACACTCGAAAGTGGCGCCACCGTCTATGCAGTGTCTCACTTGGGTAAAAAATATTAGTTCCATTTTTAACCACCATCCAATCTTTATCCACCTCAACACTCGTCTCTGACATGATTATCTTTATCCACATTAAGTCCCATGCATATTAAAAAATACCATTTAGACCTTACTGTAATCTCAGAGAAATCAATTAACGTTTCACGCGTGATTGATTGACGACACTAACTCCATCTTTTGTCTTGAAGGCCAAATGGAGCTTGCAAAAACAATTGCCATACACATTTTAGCTACAACCATAGCAACATTTAAAAAAAGTTGATCAAACGGAGGTTCCAGTTTGGTAAATTGTTACTTCTGAGCGTGGCTGCAAACAACTTTGCCGCTCATCAAATAGCTGCTATTGACTCTGACCATCAGCACATCCTTCTACTTCGCTCTTGCATTCTTTCATATCCTCATCTTTCTGTTCCTCTGCTTCTACAACAGTCTGCTTGGGCCTACCAGGGCGCCGTTGCCGCATCATCTCCTTTTTCCACTCAAGAGTAACCTCTGTCTCCGGAGTGATTACCACCTCACCAGTAGCCGGGTTGATAGGATACAGACCTTCAGGTGTGTGCTTCTTCTTAGCCATGTCCATACCGTGACGTCGCTTCATGTGCTTGTTATAATTGGGCCAATTTGTAAAGTCCCGTTGGCAAAAACCGCAAGTATAAGGCTTGACGCCAGTGTGTTGTCGAACATGCTGATTCAATATAGTTTTGAATCGGAAACCCTTGCCGCAGTAAGCACAAATGTATGGTAGTTCATCTGTATGAATAATTTGATGGGATTTAAGCTGCTTCGGGAGTCTAAAGCACCGACCACACTGGTCACAGGAATATGGCTTCCTTCCGTCATGTACTCCGACATGGTTACGTAGCTGGCTTATGGTTTTAAAGCCAAGCTTGCATATTTGGCAGTGAAACGGCCTAGCATTGTCATGTAAAAGCATGTGACCAGCTAAGTTCTGCTTACTAAAGAAGCACTTTCCGCATTTCTCACATGTGTGGTCCCTTTTTCTATCTGTATGAGTCAAGAGATGTGTGCTCAAGCTACCTTTGCTTTTGAATACTTTTTGACACAGTAGACAAGTTAGGTCGTCCACGGTGACCACAGTGTTACTCGGGATACGAATGCCTCTGGCTCTCTTGTCGCGGAAGAAAGAGCTAGTATGCTCAGTCAACTCCTCCAAACTGGCAAAAGCTGTGTTGCAGCCCATGCAAATGTTTGGTGATGTGAAATGCACATTTTTGTGTATGTTCGCTTGGTACGGTTTCAGGAAGTTCAAATGGCACACATAGCAAGACAGTTTCAGGTATTTTCTATGTCTTTTGACATGTAAAAGGAAGTTATCCAGTTTCAGTTTCCTGATGTTGCAATCGGTACATTTGAAAGCGTTACAACACTTGTGATACTGCATCGAGTGTGCTTTCAACTCGTCTGCGGTCCCGAACTGTGTTTCGCAGTAGGAGCAGGTCCATAAGTAATCTTTCCAAGTTAATTTAAGTTGGGAAAGCGGTAACGAGTCCAAACTCATACATTTCGTAGGTTTTGCTTTCTTCTTTCGTCTACCATTTTCCTGCTCTGTAGAAAGTACGGGTTTTTGATCTTCTTCTACCTCGAGCTTAATTGTCAGGTTTTGAACTACATCCACGACTGAACTCGCATAATAAGCATCGCCACCGTCAGAGTCGCTCTCTGATACTTCTTCTTTCTTAACTCTACGAGCTAATATATTGCTCAGCAACTCTTGAGCGTGATCTACGTTTTCTATGAACTCGAAAGCCCTGTCCAAGGAGCTAATGCACACAAAACAAACAGTTTTAGGTAACACTTCATCGTTAAATAGACTCAATGTCCTTGCATTTAGTCTCCTTAGCTTTTTCACGATTTCATTGCGTTTATCTTGCTCGGACTCCAGATCTATGAGTTTATTATTAGGTTTTAATTCGGCGCAGAGCCGACAGTGTGCGTTTTCCATGTTTTTCCTAAATAAGCACCCGAATTTGCAAAAAATCTGTAACTATTTTTGTTTCTTGGTCGACATTTGACATTAACTTTGTTTTTAATATCACCACCATTTTTAGAGTTGAGTCACTTGCAGATACAAGGGTTTTGAGAACATTGCTGACGATAAAATATTTTTTTGAGTAAATTAAATTTATATTGATTGAAAGTGGATTATAAGTAGTACCTATTTGTGATTTGGTTATATCTCACTTCTTAGTGATCAATTCCTTGCTTCTACTGCTTTATTTTTCAATGATTTTATGTTGAAAAATCCTGACTATAAATAGCACATAAAAAAAAGTTAAATCATTATTTTCTCACGGATCAAAAAAGCAGAATCTAGGGCAGGCAGAGCATCCACGAAAAAAAAAAGAAAACAAAACAAAGTTGAGCTCGAGCGCAATAAGATTTATTTAATAAAATTTAATAAATTACCTGAAATAACCGTGAGTTACTCGTTCAGTTTCTACTTTCCATCAAACTGTTTCAATATGAATTCATCAGACACGTCGCATTGCCGTCTTTGCGCTGAAAGAAAACCAATTGCGAAGCTTATCAGCTTGGAATCCGACACTTGTAATCGCAGTGGAATAATTCAGAAATTAAAACGCCTTAACGTAAATACTGCCGATTTCTTCGACGGAAGTAATTTACCGAGAACAGTGTGCTTAATTTGCCTCAATAACTTAGATAAGGCTTATGAGTTCGTCGAACAGGTGGAAAACGCTCAACAATTACTTGTTATCATTTGTCAAAGAGTGAAAAAAGAAGAAACTATATCTGATGATGATACTACAGAACCGCTCCCTCAAGCTCAACCTGCTAAAGAACTGGATAAAGAACCTGTCAAAGAGGAACCTGTGGAAAATGTGCCAGTGAATTTACCAAAAAAATCTGTGATTAAAAAGCAACCTAGTCAACCAAAGTCACATCTTTCGTGGAAGGACTATAATTGGGCATGTGGCAAATGTGGAACGGAGTTCCCAACAATAGAAGAGTTCAAAACCCACTCCATGTTATACCATGAGTGCTGTAACGCCTTTAAATGTACCGATTGTAACAAAAGGATGTTACGGTTAGACAAGTTCGTGTTGCATGTAAAAAGGCACAGAAAATATTTAAAACTGTCTTGCTACGTTTGTCATTTAAAGTTTTCTTCGCCTTACAAAGTCAGTGAGCATAAGAATATTCACAAATCCTCAGAACATGTATGTTCTGGATGCAATACTGAATTTACTAGCATAGAATCCTTAAATGAACATATAAAACTGTATTATAAGAATCGAGCTGGAAATTCGATAGCTGTGCTTGATTCATCAGACAGCTTGTCTTGTGCACTATGTAAAAAAACCTTTAAAAATAAAGGTACTCTAAACGGTCATCTTCTAGTCCATGTGAAACGGAACCCTAAGAAACGAGTCCATATATGCGACAGGTGTGGGAAAGGATACTACAATAAAGCTGACTTGGTGTCCCATGTTATATCCCTGCATAATGATGCAAGACCATACCAATGTGAAATCTGCAAATCGGACTTTAAAACTATGATAAGATTGAAAGCTCATGTAAAAATCCATGACAATTTCAAACCTTTTGCTTGTTTGCAATGCGGACGTACATTTAGGCTTCAAAAGCAGCTCCGTTCGCACGAGATCATACATACAGATTCTCTGCCGTTTGTCTGTCCGTATTGTAGTAAAGCTTTCCGTTTTAAAAGCATATTAGACTTACATTTGCGTCAGCATACTGGTGATAAACCATATTGCTGTGAGTTATGCCAAAGAAACTTTACTAATTGGTCTAATTATAATAAACATATGAAACGCCGGCATGGCACAAGTATGGTGAAGAGGAAGGTTATTTGGTCTACTGACAATCCTCCTGTGATGGCCACTGTTCCTAATGAAGATAAAGGATTAGGTTTTGTATGAAACATGCAAATAAATTGTTTGCCTCAAGATTATGAAACCTGGTAATATGAGGCAAAAGTGTGGCGAAAACCTAATTTTATGATTTTTCTTTATATTGAAGCAAACTATTTTGTTATAGGGGTATTAATGATTTACTTAACTTAAAATGTGAATTGTGACATGTAAAATAAGTGCTTTTCTTAAAATATGTCTAATTTACTTACATAATTAAAAAAAAAAACATTGTTCCTATTTTGTAAAGAAAAACCCCCTAACTTAAATGAAAGTTGAGTTTGAATAGGGTAAATAAATATCTCGTTTTTTGGCACTCTGCAATGTTATATGATTATTACTGAACTTTATTTGTGGGTATATATTGTTTACTTGTTTGAATATGGAATTCTAAAAAGACAGCAGTATCTCTCTAACAGTGAATATCTTTTGTTTTTATTAGACCTATTAGCTGCAAGTAAAATTAAAGTAATTATTACTTTAGTGCATTTTAGAATTCTGTCTTCATAAAATGGAGCAGTATCTAATTAATGGTGGAGATACACATGCTATTGGTAGCGCCATTCACGATGACGCGTGCCGTGGTTCTTATTACAATGTCATTAATGTCTAATTTCGACAAAATCACGCGTCTTCGTGGATGGCACTAGGTATAGCTAATGTTGTGAACATAATGGGATTGTTGTAAATTAACGCAATCACTGCCACCGACGCATATATGCGTTTTCTGGACTTCGCCCAGTATTCATACATTTTGAACGCACATGTGCGTCGGTGGCACCCACGGCACCTGTGGAAGTGACTGGCAGTGAATGCGTAAAAAAATCGGAACACAGTACAAAGTTTATTTTTCGTTATAATTTTCTGTTTATATTTTTGTAAGCTAATATAGCCATACATCTCGGAGATATTCTTTCATTAACTACCTTTTTCAATTTACAATTTTTCAAACCTTTTTCTCTTAGATATACAAGTCTATCATACAATATTAAATTTTCTATCACTGGCTGCAAATAATTTTGTAATAAAATAAAAATGGCCGCTTTTTTCAAAACCATAGAGCTTTCTATTTCCTGCCAGATTGATCTAAGTTCATCCAATTCGAAATTTGAGAATTTTATCTCAGAAGAATCGTCTTTATTTTCTAGGCACATAGGTTCATTTAGTATTAACCTGAAACCGTTGCAAGCGTCCTGTATGTAGGTTTCGAAATCTCTATTCATTGTCTTCGTTTTGACTGCCTTTCTTTTGTTTCTTTTTAACTTGCAGTTATCTGTGAACATGGACATAATATAAATAATATTATTTATTTAGTTGTAGTTCTTTCCCCGGTATAAAGAGCGCCCTCTAACGGCCAGTAGAAAAACTATATCAACTACAGACTCAATCCAACGCTATTACAGTACCTATTAAAAAAAAAACACTTACGCTTACTGGCATACAGTTGCAGCACAGCTCTCGATATCAAATTAAACACTAAATCTTCCAAATCCTCGTCACAGCAAGGCGGCTGCGCTCCCAATCTCAAAAAGGGTACTCCCACGAATTCATAACCTCTATAGCTCTCAAAACAGTCTTTGAAGCAATTGCTTAGTGGAAAATTCTTAAATCTGTCGTCTACTTTTTCCATTTTATGGTAGCAGCACGGCATAATGATAATTGCCTTCGCCTCGGACATTTTTAAAAACAAATCCAGGGCCACAACTGTCAAATCGGCGCAAGCATGGAGTCCAGCTATGCAGAAACCGTTAAAATTCAAAAATTTACCGCGTAAATACTGTTCTATTGGTATATTTGAATTCTCGTTTATTGTATGTTTTATGTATTTAACGTTCTCTGCTGAATTTGGATGATATTTTCCTTGACGTTTCTTGGCACCGACGTAGTGTGAAGTATTGCATTCTAATCCCAATACTTTGAGATTTGTGGTTTCAAAAATAATCTGGTCCAGGTAGCCCTGCAAAAAAAATGTATTCATTAGTAGTGTCAGTGGCGTTGCTAAGCGTTGCTATGAGTCCGGATAAAGGCGGACACCGTCATGCGTATTTGGTTGCTCCTTGATTGCTCACGCGACTAAATGGTGATTTTAATGTATGTCATTGGTGCTTTCCACTCCCGAGCACAATGTCAGTGGACTAGCCTCACTCACCCTCGTGCCTAGAAGTCTGGCGCTGTCTACCCTCACTGCATGCTACTACTTCTTACTGTTTAAAGACTTTGCAAACCTAAATGTACGATTCTAAACTCAGTTTTCTTTCTTACCAAACCAGATCCGAAGTCAACAACAACGTCACATCCGTTCTCTTCACATACTCGTTTCACCTCGTTCGCCAAGTACGCGATTTCGTGCCTCTTCTTAGGACTTACCCCACAAGGAATATCAACTACATTTTCTAGGTTATCAACTTCTTCAAATTCGTCACGAACAGCAGTTAATCTTGACAATTTTTCAAAGAAATTGTTTAGAAAATCTGTGGGTAGTTTGAAATCTTTGTGAAATACTTCAAGAGTGTGCACATTTTGGACGTCTATGTGTTTCAAAACATCGTGGACCAGTATGTCCGTGTTGGGGAAATTGTATAGATACTGGTATTCTTTTAGAAAAGCTAGGCAGTCTTGGAAATAGTCTTCAGGATGTTCAAAAGATGTCGGTAGAGCCATATCGGTATCTGAAAAGATAGTGAGCGAGATAAAAGATTTACCTAGGATTTGGGACCAGGAGAATATAAAACTATAAAAGAGTAACTAGATGGAGACCTGAAACGTGGCTGGCATATCCCTTGAGGTGCATGAAGATGAAGAAGGGATAAGGAACCAGCTTTTTTAAAAAAATCTATGAAGACATAGGGTTAAACGTAAGCCAAGCTATCAATTTATTAAACAACAATTAAGGCTGAAGACCAAAGTTGCACTCCTTAACGCAGGTAGTTAGAATTACTATGAACTTAAAAAAAATGTTAAGCTGTGTAACTTTTTGGTAATCAGCATCACCTTTAACTATTTACTAATAATTACGTAATATTTTCGCATTCTCCCTTCATTCTATATAGTTAATTTGTCAATAGTATTGAACTAAATCTTCAACAGACTTACCAAAAGTCGTCGTAGAGTTGCACAAAAATAAAAATAGTAAGTTGAGAATAAAATATTTATTTATCTAACTTTGCATAATACTCTCCAATAAAATAAACAATAACAAGCATCATTTTAGAGAGATGTAATCCTTCTTTACATTTCAACTTAACACAGTGCTATGTTTTAAATTTAGTAATAGTAACATGGATTGGAATTTTTGGATTGGAAAAACTTTAACATTAGTTTTAATACACCAGTTTGCAGCAGCTCAAATACTGCTATTTTTAACTGTCAAATTGTGATAATCTTCTCTATTCTTCACTGTTGACATCACGCATAATATCTTTGCCTGATATTACTCAGTTGGCTTACGAAAAAGATAGCTTAAACTTTTCGTGTCATCAAACTTCGACTGAAGTCCATCAATATTAAATTCTACCATTCTGATCCTGATTATTTTATCACATTCTTTAGTTTACTGCTGGGGTCCACTAATCTTATCCCACTCCTCGCCTTCTTTGGTCAATTGCTGGGATGCACCTTCTCCGATCACGCATTTACCAGCCCACTTGTCACTACCCAAGTATTTCTGGCAGACCTCAATCAGGTCTTCTTTGTTCACTGCTAAAACACGCTCCCTCTGCGTCTTCCAAATGTCATAGGACAGGCCATAAAGGAAGAGGTCAATGCCTTTCATGTATTCAGCGACGGGCTGGTCCATTTGCTGAAGGATCGACAGTTTGGATTCGAACAAGTTCTGATCATCCACTAGGCTAGTATTTTTGGAGACCCAATCTGCCGTGTCGTCAAAAACATCCATGGTGATCCTTGAATTGGGATCTCTGTAAGAGTAGTAGCTGAAGATACCGTCGAGCGTCAGCGCCGCGCCGCCTCCGTAGGCGCCATTCTGCTCTCTGACAATAGGATGGAGGTATTTCGACGTCAAAAACTTAGATAGGACTCGTAGCTTCGGATAATCAGGGTGAGAATAAGCCACAGTAGGGATAACTTTGGAGCAGAAGTTGACAGGTATATTCATTGATATATGAAGTCCCCGTTTTGTGTCAGGCATTTTTTCCGAGTCAATCCAATTGATGCGATTTACGTCCTTGCCGTCTTTGCTTAAATCTGCACAGAATTTTTCCACAGCTGGCAGAACTTCCGTATTCGTGTTGCAATAATGAAATGCTGCTCTCAAATTGCTTCCTGTTAAAATTTGGTTAGAAATTTCATCAATTGTGCTAGAAATTTCACTAATACTGTATTTGTTCTGGGCTTCTTGCATGCTCATCACATGGTGTAAACCTTGGAGTTTTTCCTTGCAAGCGTCTACAGATGACACTAAGGATCTTGCTGCTTGCATGGCAAAAACGTGTCCGCTGTCAATAATTCCAGTGGTCAAAGATGAGCAGTAGTTAGTTAACAGCATTTTAAGGCGTTCCTCGTTTTGGAAATTAGGTTTAGCAAAGATCTCCCTCCAGATATCAAGCATTTTTGGCAGATTTTCGTCCAAGCAGTGGCTTGAAATAAGCAAACCTTGTTCATATTGGTCTCCTTGATCTATGTGCTCTGTGATATGGGATGTAAAGCTTAACCCTGATGTGGATTTGCTGATGTGTTTATCAAAGTCTCTATAGTTGTAAGATTTGGTATCAAATTTGCCTAAAATATAGTTGAAGAATGGCAGTAACCCTCTTTGTTTTTCATTTAGTCCTTCAGTTCCTAGTACACCTTTAAAGTAAGTCACCCCATTGGTGTTGGCTTCCAATAACTGCAAAGGCACTGTTCCTGCCAGTGTATGCTTTATAGGGGGTGCTGTTTTATTCAGTGTGATTTCATTAATTTTCAGACAAGGTAGAATATCTAAATCTTGTTCCTTCTTCTGTGCTCTGGACAATGCAAGACCTTCATTATAAATGGCTTCTCTGTCAGCATCACTCAAGGCTTTTATTTTACTTTTTAAAGCCTTTTCTTCAGCTTCATTGAAAATGTCATCAAATTTAGGGTTTGGTTGCATGGTCATGATCAGTTTATGATTGTTCAAAATGAAGTATTTCTCCAATGTGTCTTGAATGTAGCTGGGCTTCATAAGACTGTGTTTTAGTTCCTTCAGTAGCTTATTCACTTTGAGAGCATCTAGGATAGGTCCATTATGGTTCCAGAGAGGCATCAGGTTAAACAGAACATTCAAACCAAATTTAGGTGACTGGTGTTTAACAGAAAGTTCAAAACCATGCAACACACTTTCAATGTGGTCCTTCTCAAAACCTTTTTCGTATATTTCGTGAATCGTTTTAGTAACAATGTCGTCAACTAATTTGAAATTAGACTTTTCAACATCTCTTAAGCCTACAACAAATAGAGTGTCTCTTATTTGATTATCATAACCTGTGAGGCCATTGTAACCACCTGAAATGTTTTTTTCTATTAGGCTTTTGTAGAAAGCCGAATTTGGACCAATCAGCATGAGCTCAGCCAGAGCAGTTAGCATAAATGTGTCAAATATGTTAGTAATATCTGACATGACAAATCCTATAGCAATTTGGTTTTGTTTCTCAATGGGACCACCATACTGGTCAACTCTACAGCTTATATTGGCATGTTTTGGTATCTTCCATCTTTCCTGTGGTGTTACAACTGTATTTGATGGATCTAAGTATTCATAGTTACTCAAGTATGTCTCATTCAGCATTTTGAGGTTAGAATCTAAAGGAAAGTTTCCGTAAGAATAGATTTTCGCGTTACTCGGATGGTAGTGTGTCGCATGAAAGTTTTTCAAATGTTCATGTGACAATTCAGGAATGCACAAAGGGTCTCCACCAGATACATAGCCATAAGTGCCTTTAGGAAGTATGGCATTGATGAACTTTTGACCGAACAAAGAGTTCGTCTCTGAGAAGGCTCCCTTCATTTCGTTATAAACAACTCCTTTGAAAGCCAACTCTGACGTTTTGTCTTCAAGGTTAGTGTGTTCTAATCGCCACCCTTCTTGCAAGAAGTCCAGACGTAGCAAGTTTGGCTTGAACACAGCATCCAAGTACACTTTTTGAAGATTTCTGTAATCTACTTCATTCTGGGAAGAGAATGGATAAAATGTATAGTCAGGGCCTGTTAATGCATTCATAAATGTTGCCAGAGATCGGTTCAACATTTTGAAAAATGGATCTCGAACTGGATATTTCTCTGAGCCGCATAGCACAGTGTGTTCTAGAATATGTGGAGTGCCCATAGAATCTAAAGGTGTAGTACGGAAGCCAACTGAAAAAACATTGTTTGCATCATCTCTTTCTAAATGAAGATATTTTGTTTTTGTCTTTTCATGTGTCAATAGAAATGCAGTCATGTTGTATTCTTTGATATGTTCAATATTTTTACAAAGGAAGCCATGGACCGTCTTCCCAGCTTCAATTTTTTGGGGCACATTTTCTTTTTTCCTCAATATGCCTCCACTGGAAAATCTTGTTGACGTGAAGCGACTTTGAAGGCCCCTCCATCCGCAACTATGGAGTCGCGCGTACATTTTACCGTTTAACGACTTTGTGCCTCAATTCTCCTGCAAATATACACATCACTCACTGGTTTTAAAAGTTCCAGTTACGTAAATTGAGTTTCAAATTATAAAATCGCAAGGTTCGGGTGTATCTTTCGAAAACGATTAAAAATTAGTGTTTTTAATATATAACAATGTTAGAGTGAATGACGTTAGCAACATTCGAACTGTATTATATTATATTTATTGTAAAACATTTAGAAAATTTATTTGTTGTAGTCTGGAGTGTTACGCCGAAAACAAATGAAACATGGTGCAATATTTTCATACTTACATAAACGGTATTGAATACGGAAGAATTTTCCTTCTTATCTTGTTAGTTGTATTTGTAATATATCTTAACCAATTTAAGATCTTTATATCATCTTCGATAGTATTTTTGTTGAATAAAAATGTTAACCTTTTGGAGCACGGGGAAATTATGACAATTGTACGTAATGTTGCCTTATAGTATTTTTAAATTATTCCAATTATTTAAAATATTTTCTTTCAAAAATTCTTGCTGTTTCCATAAATTATGTACCACATTAATTTATTTCATAAATTATAATTATATAAAAGGCTAATAACTTGAAATTATATTTATTGGCTTAATTAGAAATCAGTACGAAATAAAAAGTTCTACTATATTTACAGAAATGGTAACACCTATGTGTGCGTTTCGATTTTGCACTGGTAAAAATGTTTTTTGTAACAATAAGGCATCAATCGATAAAATTATCATCTTACTCTCAGTTTTATACTTAAAGCATGCTTTGGTTGTAATAAAGTTAAAAGTTTTTTTGATTGAAATACCATTGAAAAGGCAAAAATCTATTAATTTACTTTCACAAATCACTGAATGCTTGATCATGATCAAAACAATCAAGGTGACCAAGACGCAATATTTTGACGTTTCTTTCTTTTTTAAACACGTGTGGTACGTGTGATGGGCTCGCTGCGAGTCCAGTTATTATTTACAATAAAATAATAACATTAAACTCACAAAATGAGTTTGTACAACTTCAAAAAGATCGCCGTCGTGCCCACGGCTAAGGTAAATATTAAATAAGCATTTGACTTTATTAATGTTTACATGCGATTTTCTAACCTTAAATCGTTGTATTTTTTCTTACTTTTCAGGATTTTATAGACATTATTTTGTCTAAAACACAAAGGAAAACACCAACAGTAGTACATAAGCATTACAAAATATCGCGGATACGTGGTTTTTACATGAGAAAAGTGAAATTTACGCAGCAGAATTTCCACGACAGGTTATCTCGTATTATACAGGTATGTGTTGCTATTACTTATTGAAACTGCTTTTATTTAGACATAGACATAGACATAGACATAACTTTATTTCGACATCAAACTTACAATAATACATAATTTACAGAAAAGATAAATATTTCGTGATGTCGAAAAGGAATTGACTCAGCACATGCTGCAGTAAGTATATGCTGCCTACTACAGCGCTGATTTTCAGCCAACACCTTCATATCTTTGCACTTTTAATGTGTTGGACCGGAATCAGCACAAATAAGTTTGTGTCGGAAAAGCGTACAACAAAATACTTAATATAATAAATTTATAGATTCACGAAGAGCTCATAATCCATGATTAAATATGCAGAAACCAAACGCAAGTCTGTTCAAAAATCAAAATGAAGGTAGTGTGTTAGAGAAATGAATAAGTAGCCTTACCACCTGCGGGGAGTGCTTTTTGCAAATTAATTAAATATGTACTAAGTTTAAGCTTAAAATTACCAACAGTGACTAATTTTTTGAATGGCGGAGGCAAGTTGTTCCAACACTTTGTGGCAGTGTATTTAAAACTACCCTTAAATGCGGCAGTTCGGTGGTACGGAACAGCTAGCTCATTGCTGACCTCTCTGACTCCATGCGTACTGGATCTGCTTTTGCGCCATTTCAGCTTATGGAACAGGTATTCAGGTATTCCACTTTTGACAATACCGAAAAGTAATGAGGACAAGTGAAGTTCTCTCCGATAGACCATCTTCAGAATGCCTGCAGAGTTTAAATATGGCGTCACGTGCGTACGCGAGGGAATCTTAAAGCAAAAACGAGCACAGGCATTCTGTACTCTCTGCACCACACGATCTGTGCGAGAGAGCAACCGCGGACCATACACTATATCTGCATAACTCAATTTTGAAAGTATCAGAGAATCGCACAACCTAATTCGCAAATCAACGCTGAGAAAGTCGCGAATACGGTACAATATTTTGAGCCTGTAAAAACAAGTCTTAACTACCTCAGCTATGTGACCCTCAAAACGGAGCGACTCATCCATCAAAACTCCCAGATTACGCGCTTCAGATACCCTCTCCACCTGATCTCCTGAGATCATTATCACTGGGTTGTGGTCAGTTATTCGCTTTACTTGTTTAGTGGAACCAAACAATATGACCTTTGATTTACTTGGATTTAGAACCAGACAGTTTGACTCAGACCAAGTTGAAATGCGCTCTAAGTCTTCGTTTATTTTAGCCACAGCCGATTCTGTATTCTCAGGGCGAAAAGAGAGGTAAATTTGGATATCATCGGCATAGAGATGGTATTTACAATTTTCCATTACAGCGTGAACGTCTGCAGTGTATAATATAAAAAGAAGAGGTCCCAAAATTGACCCCTGAGGCACTCCTCTTGCCACAACAGATGGACTAGATCGCACACAGGAACCGTCTGTGGCATGAAGATTTACTACTTGAGTACGTCCACTGAGGTAACTAGAAAACCACTCAATTGTTTCTGGTTCAAACCCGTAGTATTTCATTTTTGAAATTAATAGACGCATGTTAATAGCATCAAATGCACGCGAAAAGTCAAGAAATGTCATAATTGTACCCTCACCGTTATCCTGTGCAGATAGAACATTGTCAATAACATCAATAAGGGCCGTCGCTGTACTACGTGATTTGCGAAAGCCAGACTGCAGTACCGGCAAGATATTATTATTTTCGAGAAAAGTAGACAGCTGCATATAGACCACGCGCTCGAGAATCTTTGACAAGCATGGAAGAATACTGATTGGTCGCAATTCTTTCAGGTCGGTAATGTTGGACTTCTTTGGCAGCGGCGTTACCAGCGCTGGCTTCCACGCATCAGGAAAAACCGAAGATGTAATGGATTTGTTTACTAAAGTGGTTATAATACCCAATGTGTTAGGCAGGGTGAGAAGCAACATATCCAACGAGATGCCATCAATACCCAAAGCGTTTGAGTTCAGGGATTTAATAACCTTAAATATTAGATCATCGTCAACTGGTTCTATACGGAATTTTGAGGAATTAAAATAGTTGTTTTCGAAATAATCCAAGTAAGAAGATTCTGGTTCATTTTTACCAGGAATGTTAAGGAAATGAGAGTTGATAAGTTCAGGATTTTGCAAATGTGTTGGAATTTCTGAATTTTGAGTATTGACAGTAATTTTGACATTCTTTTTCAAATTGTTCCACAGTGCTCGAGGACTATTGATATTACGGTTTATATAGTGGTCAAAATATGCACGTTTTTCGTTATACATAGCCGAAATCACACATTTTTTGAGCTCCTTATAATACTGTTTATGTTTGACTAAGCCAGACTCTTTGTATCTCTTATGAGCTTCATCACGCAGACGCATCATTTCCCTAATGGTGGAGGTCAACCAGGGAGAGTTACCTTCACTTACGGTAATTTGTTTATATGGTGCATATAAATCAAATAAAAACATAATAGCACCGTTGAAGCTGGCAACCATATCATTTACATCTCGTAAATCGCATACATTATCCCATGGAAAAGACTCCACAGAATGATTAAAAGATTCCATATCAATACTCCTTAGAGGTCTTATGATTATATTTTTTGATTTTGGTTTTACGTTTTTTATGTCTAATTCACAGGTTAGGAACGCATGATGACTGAGGGTCGGGATATAATTAACTTCAGTATTTAAAATTGTCGCGTTGCTACAGATTAAATCTAACAAAGTACTGCTGTGGTCAGTGAAGTGTGTAGGTTCATTGACGTACTGTTTAAAGCCGAAATATGTTAATAAGTGATAAAATTTCTTTGAGTGGGCATCATTTTTAAGCAAGTTTATATTAAAGTCACCCACTAATACTATGCGATCAAAACCAGAAAACGACGATAGAGATTCTGTCATTGCGTCTATAAAAGTTTCGATATCGAGCCACGGTGGTCGATAAGCTGTTCCCACAAGCAATTTTTCTCCATTTACGGATACTCTCAACCATATCTGTTCCACCTGCGATGTGGCAGGATGACCGCATCTCTGAACGTTAAGACTATTTCTAAAGTAGAAACCGACGCCACCACCGCGCCCGCGCACCGAGGCAGCGCGAGGGCAGTGTCGCAGCCGGTAGTTGGGCAGCACAGGCGCTCGCCCCTCCTCCCCCTCCCTCAGCCACGTCTCGTTTATAGCGATGATGTCCACATCGTGATGTTCCATGGTGACAATGAATTCATCATGATTAGTGCCCAGTGAACACGCATTCAACAGACCAATTTTCAAATTTATTCGTTTACGACCCATGCTCATATATCATACTACTACTATATAAAATATCAATGAGATATTCAGGGGAAAAATAGTAAAATATTTCTTGAGAAAATGAATGCGTTTCTTTGTGTAGTGATGAGTCTCGGACAGTAAACAAACGCTTAATAACAAGTGTAGTCGAACGTCTACAATCCGTGAGCTTTTAGAAAACCCTTCGGGTTTCGGGGGAAATCGGAAGAATTCGTTAGTAAAAAATGACAATTGTCTTTTTGACTCAGTAGCAATCCATCACGCGTAGAGTGCACTCGTTGTGTTTTCATTCATGTATATAGAGCAGTTAAAACCACCAATTGCATATATTTATTTAGGTAGTTTGTTATTTTTCGGAAATTGATTTCCATGGCGAGTCAACTTAAGCAGGGTATGTCTGTAAATAGCCAATCACTGGAAATTTATTACAATATATTTATAAATATTTTGTATATAAGTTGAATTTTTGAAGAAAAAAGTGGTCGTAAATATTTTAATAAGGTACTAGACCGTGTTATAGTAGCAACGGGGATTTCGAAAAGTGCATTAAAAAAAAATATAAAACGAAAGCAGACCAAAAAAAACAGCTCTATATAATTCCAAACAAAAGTACTGTGTTGAGGCGGGGTGTTCTCAAATTAAATTGACAATGGAAGAATTCGAAAATGCTGATTTTGTTTTATTTGTATCATGACAAAAAGTCATATTGTATTAAAATTAGAAAAAGATAAAGAAGCGTAATATTATTATAGTAAGGTTCATTTTGTACTGATGGTTATTCTTTACATAACTTTTTACGGTAACTTTGAAAAGTTTTGCAAGTTGATAACAGAACAGAACCGCGTATCACGATCGCGTGTCATCGTCAATACCCGAAGCATGCTTCTAAAATCCGAAGGTTTTTTTAAGATCTCACGGACTGTACGAGTATGATGCAAAACAATTGAAAAATATATATAACTGCTAAAAATGTACGAGTTACGCCAATTCCCTTTCGACATTATAAAACCACAGATGGTACCAAACATGAAACAACTCTCTGAATGCAACGATAACATAAATAAAAGTATAAACATTGAAGTTAAGAAGCGGAACACAGTCGGTCCTGCCAAACCAATTAACAAAACATAAAGATTTATATACGTAACAGATTTAAATATTTGAATATGAAAATTCTTTAAAAGCGAGTTACGGTTAAAATAAACATTATAAAGCAGTCAATCTTGGGAACCAGCATCAGAAGTTGAAGCGTTCGCCGCCGAAACAGTCGCAGGGGCCGGGGCAGGGCTCGCCGTAGACGGGCGGCCAAAAGTTTTTATAAGATCCGCCTCAGTACGTATCCTGTGCGCGGCGGAATCCGAAAGGCGTTTGGCATAAATACGACCGCCACGAGTCCAAACATACTTCCACCCGAGACGAGTCCCCGCCTGACGAGCATTGTAAAACAGCTGGCGATTCGTGCGAGTGAGGCGCTCGTTTATGTAGAATCGGCGGGTCGGCCCGGGCAGGCCGAAACCGGTGGTATCCGCGCCACGCGCCCGGCGCGCCGCGTGCAGCAGCTCGTCGCGCAGCGCGCGCCGCGCCAGCCGCACCACCAGCGCGCGCGGCCGCGGCGCCGCGCCGCCCTCGACCGCACCGCGCGGCGCGCCGACCCGCTCCGCATACACCACGTCACGCGTCTCCAGAACCACTCCCAGCTTCTGGGATACTACACTCGCCAGGTGCATCGCGCTCTCTCCCGGCACCTCGGGGAGACCCGACACCTCCACGTCCATCAGCATCAACTCTTGGTCGCGATCATTGAGCTCCATTTGCAAGTGATCAATAGTGGCAACGAGGTCCTTGACGTCATCGGCCGAGCCGTTGGAAACCGGTCGATCCTCCAAAGCTTGGATCCTGAGCTCGAGACCATCCAGGCGGCCGCTCACAGACTCTACGGCCTGCGAAAGCCTACCAAGACCGGTGCTGAACTCCTCTCGAAACTGGCTGACCTCCAGCCGCAACGCCGTCACCTCTGACCTGAAGAGTTTCATCTCACGAGCAAAATCACTCTCCTCGTCCTCCCCAACTTGTTGGTTGACTTTACTACGACCGTCATCAACAGGGGGTCCCGCAGCAGCGGAAGTAGCGGAACGCACTGGGGTGTTCGCATTCCCCGATTTTGGCTGCTTACAGCAACACTCAGGACATTTCCAGCATTCCTTTTGTCGCGATTCCATGCTTAAAAATTTTTTTTGGGGCATATTTACACAATCCAGGTCATATACATGCTTGCAATTATAACATGTTAAACAATCTTTATTATTTGACGGTATCTTTTTATGACAAGCTGCACATTTAATCGTTGGTGCCATTTTATACAGAACAGGCACGACAAACTAACTGCGATCCCAATTCGATAGCAATAGGGGTTAGCAATCGTTAACTGAATAACTTTGTCCGCACGCTCGCCTATACCGCAACCCGTCGACACAAGAGCGCGCTCGCGACGAAAAGGGCTTAAGCGCCGTGTATATTGAGGCGCTTACGCGTTCACGCCAAACACTTTCACTTCCACAATTAAAGTTCTATAAACGTTTAATAAACACGCTTATTACGTTTAGAGTATTTACAAATGTGTTCACAGTGCAGTTAGGATCACTTTGATATAAGTTACACTCCAAAACACTATCGGCAACTAATTAAAAATGAATTAATTTCTGACCGTACCGATACCGTGCCAACGAACAATATGTATCAACATTATCAACTTATTTAAAGGTCAAATATTGGAAAATACACAAATTTAAAAAGGATTAGGTACAATTCACAATATTGCTCAATATTTTAGCAATTCTGTACCAATTTTGAAATAATCACTCAAAAATAACATCAAAGTGGATAAATCGGTATATTACTACATACTTAGAGCTGTAATTGGTAGGATCTACATAATAAATTTCATCTAAATCCATTCAGGCGTTTTCATGTATGCACATACTCACAAAGTTTCACATTTTTTTGTTTGTCTGTGTGAAATTCGCCAAAGAAAATTTGTCCTATTTGTTGTTGGAATGTGTTTGGAACTTAGAAAAAGAGTTTTTGGGGGTTTGCGCCCCATACACAAATGCTAGGGCCCTGTGTTACAATTTGACAAAATTGACAAGTTTTACATAGTAAAATGTTACAATTTTATTGAATTGTGGCAATTCTAACTTTTGCGGTACAGGGGCTGGTCAATTGTTCTCTCAAGGTCAACATCTGACAAAGCATATACCACTTCTTTGATCTATTCCTTGTCTAGAAAAATGAGCGAGCACCAATGAAGATGACATAATCACCTAGTGTTCAAAGCCTCAAAAAAAAAAGAAAAAAAAAAATCACAATCTCTTCAAACAGCAATCTCTTTTAGATAATCATTTAAAATTTCATATAAATCCATTAACTTCAACTATTTTGTTTTTGGCAACCGGTCGCTTTACGTTAGCAACCACTACTGCCAATGACTCCTGACGACAGCAAAAGTATACATTGTGTTTGACCAGTTTTTAAAAACAGTTTCTAAATGTTTGATGCCGTGAAGTGCTTGTTGCGTACCTAAAATAGACATACACAGACATTGAGACAGTACAAAACATTGAGACAATACAGAACATTAAGACAATACAAAACATTAACTCCCTTATTCATAAACGACAATCAAACCTATTTTAGTTAAAATGCTGCTAAAATTCGTTTGTCCTTATCTGTCACTTCGACATTTGTATTTGTTAGAAAGGGACAAAGCATTTGTTAGTTAACATAGGCTTGTTAAGTTTTATGAATGAGGGGGTAAGACAATACAAATTGGATCCAAGGGAGATATAAATCATTTACTCTGTATTTTTAATACTGTCTGTTCCCAGGAATTCCCGAAGCTGGATGACGTCCACCCGTTCTATGCAGACCTGATGAATGTGCTGTACGACAAAGACCACTACAAGCTGGGTCTCGGCCAGCTCAACACAGCTCGCCATCTCATTGACAAGTTAGTTTTTTTTTTATCTAGCATTTTAACGAGACTAGTACACCAAATGTGACTATGTCAGCCTCATGGGGAGCCTCAGTTATATACACCACACTACAAATTCTACGCTCTCCCTTGCACTGAAGCCACGTCTTTGGATGCAAAGGCCTGTCTAATGAACCTGTAAATCAGCATCACTTCTTCTGAAAGCGGTCGACTCAGAATTACATTTACATCTCCATTGATCAAGCCCATACCATCCAAATACCTGACTGATGTCCTTATTCCGATCACATTCCAAAAGAAAATGAATAAGGTCTTGAGTCTTATTACAACCATATAGGTTTTTTTGTTAGTGACCTCAACCTTTACTAAGACAGTAAAGACATTTACCAAAAAAAAAAATCATGGCCAGGAACACAGTTTTTTTTCCTAATTTTTGTTGAGGCTTTGAACATCACAGGTGATCATAAGAGAAATTATCTTCTATCCATCCATATGAGAGACTAACACTTTATCCTTCTTTGATGGTTTGTAATAATTGTAATAGATTTTAGTCATGGTCATTTATCGGTCATGGCAAAGCTTCTGGAGCCCCTTTGCCTTAAAAGTATCCCTACAGAGGGGAGATAACAAGAAAAAAGTACTCACCTTTCTCATTTTGGTTTTCAGTGTAGCAAAAGACTATGTTCGCCTCTTAAAATATGGAGATTCTCTGTATCGCTGCAAGCAGCTGAAGCGAGCAGCCCTGGGCCGCATGGCGACCATCATGAAACGCCAGGCCGCCAATCTAGCTTATTTAGAACAGGTCAGTGTAGTACCAACTGGGAATAATGTCCTGGTGTCCCGCAGGGCACTTTGTTAGGGCAAGTCTTGTTGCTTTCATATACTTTTTACTAGTAAGATTGGATCCTGAGTCAAAATGTAGTGTTTGTAATAAACAAGTTGTCTATTTCAAATCATACAATTGAATTTGTAGTGGCCGAATTGTCTTCAATTTGGTTTTTATAGTATGTAAATTGAATGAATTATCAAAAAAATTGCAGTAGCAAGAAAAGCTTGTATTGTTATTTTCTTTAAACAAAATCTATACTACTATTATAAATGCGAAAGTTTGGGTGATACCACGAGCGTTTCAACTACTGTCAGTCCCTTGATTGAGATTTTAAGAATTGGAAGGCAAATTGTTCTTTAATTATGACGTAAATAGCTTCTGTAATCAGGCCAGGACAGGGCCGCATTTAGAGGTGTGGAGGCCTTGGGGCAACAAAGGAGTGGAGGCCAATGAGGGTCTTTTGATATTTTACTGATTGCCTGATTGAAGTAAAGAAATATATGAATTGTTGTTTCCCAGTATTTACTCGTCGGAATTTGAAAGATTTTTTTTGCGATGTCTCTATTGTGGGGGCCCCTATTTTGTGGAGGCCCCGGGCAGTTGCCCCCTCTGCCCTCCCCTAAATCCGGCCCTGGGCCAGGATCTATTTTAATACAAAAATCAATGCATATGAATTATGTACTTCTTAATATAAACAGCTAGGGACTGACAGCGGTTGAGACGCTCGTGGATTCACCCGTTTGCATGTTTGAATACCACGCGGGCGGAGCGCAGGCAAAAGCTAGTAATATATAATTCAGGTCTCCCCTACATTCACATCATGCTGATGTTCCATCCAGGTGCGTCAACATTTGGCGCGTCTGCCCTCCATCGACCCGTACACCAGAACCATCATCATCTGCGGGTTCCCCAACGTTGGCAAGTCCAGCTTCATCAACAAGGTATGACCTTTTGCTAGTCTATCGGTATCTCACAAACCATGCGGCCTTCTTTGGCACTATATCAAAACGATACAAAGACGCATTTACGGACCTTCGCTCTCGTACTAATTGACAGATTGATGATGCGAAACAAACGATTTGACAAGAATATGGAATCGATTCGGTTGATAAGCAAAGTCAAGCTCTATAGAAATAGAATTCCGTTTAACGTTTTATGAAAGTTGACTAGATTAAAATGTAGCTTTTTGGATTTAAAATGTAATAATAATATTTTAAGTTGTTTTTGTTTATTATTACGAAATCTTTTAAGCTATAGAGATTTTTTTTTTGTTCTTTCGGGATTCAAGTATATTTTTTTATAAATTATTGGCCTGAAACGTTCATGGCGTGGAATGGAAAAAACGCAAGTTTCACCGCACCCATCCTATCCGAAAAGTACTATAGTCAATTGTGTTTTGTTTTCTCTGTTTTTATATAAACGATGATTGTAGTTATAATATATTATATGACAACAAGGTTTCACTAATTATGTGTTACATATTTTACAGATAACTAGGGCGGACGTAGAGGTTCAACCGTACGCGTTCACTACAAAGAGTCTGTACGTTGGCCACACCGACTACAAGTACCTGAGGTGGCAGGTGAGAAATATTTCTAACCCCCCACGCGAAAGGAGGGGTGTTGTGTGACCTCCATGTATGATTTTGAACATGAAACTATCGTGAGACTGACTCATATTAAATGATATTGTAACGGATAACTCACATCTTATATCGAGTTTAGCTCGACAGTTTCGGGCTATTTCGTAGCCCTTCTTCAAGGGAGCATGCGACTCGGCGGCTGCTGCAACACGCGCACGAAAACTACCACACAGGCGCACAACTACCCACATTTTTATCGTCATTTTTATTGTCACTGCCTAATGTAGGGTAAGATTGGGTTTTTGAAATCTTTTTGTATTTTTTTATTTCAATTCCAGCGGTGGTGTAGCAGTATAGCACGCGGCACGAATGCCGAGGACCTGGGTTCGATTCCCAGCGCTGGTCTGATTTTTCTGGTTTTTCTGTCCATCTATATTTCAGTTTGTATTTTCAATTTAATGAAGGGTAGCACACAACACTAACAACATCGCTCCGTAAAGGCACGTTCACACCAACCGATGACGCAGCACGTGTATTTAATAACATGAACATGTCGAGCTAAACTCGATTTACGACGTGAGTTATCCGTTACAATATCTTTACCATGTATGATATTTTGATTTTGACTGACTAAATAACTTTCTATCAAAAGTATGTCGCTAAAGTCGAACTTTCAAAGTTGACAGTGTGTTACGTATTTGAATGTCAAATGTTAAAATACCGAATGTATTAAAAACCGCAACGAATGGCAATCTTCAGAGGCCTTCACCCGAAGAGGGGTCCAGATGGCATGCATATAATTTAGGATTAATAATAATTATAACAACTTTAATTCATACTGGTATATGTCAATGGAATTTTTATTTTATTTTATTTAAATATCGAATGGGTCATGATATCGCAAAGGTATTTTTGTGAAGACTGTATATTTTTAGATTTTTATTGTTATAAATCTAACCTAACCTAACTTACGAAAGTTTTCGGGTTCAGAAAATAAACCTTTCGATATTATGACCCATTCGATATTTTAATATATTCGATATTTTAACATTCGATATTCAGATGCGTACCTATTAGAGATGTGCCGACTAGTCGCCGACTAGTCGGTAAAGCCGACTAATCGGCCACTATCGTAGTCGGCGACTAGTCGGCGAATAGTCGGCAAAAAGCGCCGACTATCCGGCCTCTTACTTTGTATGTATTTTTCAATAAAATATACATTTTAATGTATATGCCGAGCCTTGAATATTTATTAATATTAGAATTTTATAATCATTCTTATTAGTTTTTAAATGTAAAGCAAAGCAACTTTCACGGGACCATAGTACATCATTTTTTTTTTCATTGTATATTCAATATTTTTTGGCATTTGATTTTATAGGAATCATTGTTTAACTACTTTTTGTTTTAACTTTCTTTTTGAAATTAAAGAAGAACATTAAAGTTGCTTTAATGAATAATGAGAGTAGGTAAAATATTTTTAAACAAAAACACCGTTTTGATAAGTAACTTACAGGCGTGTTGGTTGCGACTAGCGCGCGAATCAGCTGGTTAAGGAAGCGTCATAGAAATGCGGGAAACTGTGATCGGCTTGGCCGATTAGTCGGCTTCCTTACAACCGACTAATCGGCTAGTCGGCTAGTCGGCCAAAGTCATGATCGGCACATCTCTAGTACCTATAATAATTTATTTTTGGAATTAGATATATTCAACCTTTCTCTTAACAGATTTAAAGCTGCACTGTTAAAACATTAGTTTTGTTCAACTAAATTATTGTTACTCTACTGCATTGTTTCCTAACCTGTGGTCCGCGGACCCCTGGGGGTCCGCGAGCATATGTTTGGGGGTCCGCGGTCCCATATGCATCTATCTTACTTAGAGCATTAACAAAAATGATACTGTCCGAATATTGCACCTTTTTTCACTCAGGAGTCCTTGGCATTATGCTTGTTTTTCTTTGGGGTCCGCGGCTGAAAAAGTTTGGGAACCGCTGCTCTACTGTATAATTTAATAGTGGCATATTTACTCGTCTTCTATGTTATGTTTCGTTTTAATCTTATTTTCTTAAGTTTTTTTCTATATTGTACCGTTTTTTGCCCAAATAAACATTAAACAGTACCCCCCCCCCCCCTCAGGTAATAGACACGCCGGGCATCCTGGATCACGCGCTAGAGGAGCGCAACGTGATAGAGATGCAAGCTGTGACCGCGCTGGCGCACCTCCGCGCCGCCATCTTGTATTTCGTGGACCCCTCCGAGCAGTGCGGCCACAGCATCGAGGATCAGGCGAGTACCACTCCATTTAATTTAGAATTAGAAACCACAATTAGAAACTATAATAACTAGAGATGTGCCGACTAGTCGGTAAAACCGACTATCCGGCCACTATTATAGTCGGCGACTAGTCGGCGAATAATAATGATAATGATAATGATAATAATGATAATGATAAATTTATTTGTCAAACATAGGTACAACAACAGATCTTATTAAAATATTTCATAGAACTCTATGTCTTGCCGTTAGGCGTACAAATATTTTGCAGTGTATATCTAAACATTCTAATGTCTTAATAAAAATAAATAATTAAACATGCAGCATTAGGTAATCAAAAACAACTCAGTTAAAAATAATTTGTATACAATAAACAGCAGTAATACAGACTAAATAAATTAAAAACATTGTATGACATTTCCCATCTAAATAAACAATACTAACAAATTATTACATGTCCAATACAAATAAATAAAATAAGGAAGTCAAAGATACTAGGTAGGTACACTAAGTATATTCATTGAAAAAATCATTAATTGAATACATGCATTTCTCGATTAACATTGATTGTAAAGCTTTTTTAGTCGGCAAAAAGCGCCGACTATCCGGCTTCTTACTTTGTATATATTTTTCAATAAAATATACATTTTCATGTAAACATGTGTTGCCTTGATTATTTATTAATATTTGAATTTTGTAATCGTTTTTATTCATTTTTAAATGTAAAGCAAAGCAACTTTTACGTGACCTTTGTACATACATTTTTTTTTCATTGTACATTAAATTTTTTTTGGCAATTGATTTTATGGGAATCATGTTTAATTATTTATGTTTTAACTTTCTTTTTGAAATTAAAAAAAACGTTAAAGTCACTTTAATGAATAATAAGAGTAGGTAAAATATTTTTAAACAAAAACAGCGCTTGGATAGGTAACTTACACGCGTCGGTTGCGACTTGCGCGCGAAACAGCTGATTAAAGAAGCGTCATAGTAATCCCGGAAACTGTGATCGCCTTGGTCGACTAGTCGGCCGATTAGTCGGCTTCTTTACAACCGACTGTTGGCAACACTGCCAAACATAGAGTATTTTTTAAGTTTTTTATAAACTTTTTTATTGTCTATGGGCGATGTGTCCGCCCCACCTTTCACTTCCCTTTTCTACTCTGTAAGCTCTCTTCCAAGCGTCTGTAACTATAATTGTGTGTCTTTGCAATAAACTTGCTTTTATATCTAAAGAACCGGTGTTTTTAAGTGTCTACAGTCCGCTAATTATATACCATACAAGCAACACACACTTGTACACCGACTAATTGGCTAGTCGGCTAGTCAGCCAAAGTCATGATCGGCACATCTCTAATGATTATTATAACCCTCCAGATATCCCTGTTCGAGAGCATAAAACCACTCTTCAGCAACAAACCCCTCATCGTGGTCCTCAACAAGATGGACGTGGTCCGGCCCGAGGACCTGCCCCCTCCCAAGAGGAAGCTGCTCGAAGAGCTGGAACAGCGCTGCTCACAGAACCCGGTCAAGTGAGTGTTGATACATGCCAGTGCACCGACACTAGTAGAATATTTGAATACGCATTCGCGAATATTCGCACGTTTTTTAACTGACTTCAAAGAAAGGAGGTTTATTCGGTTGTATTTTTTTTGTTTGTTACCTCAGAACTCCGTCATTTATGAACCGATTTAAAAAAAAAATTGCGTTCGTCTAGGAATGCCTTCAATTAGGTCCGATAAGCACCAAATTAGGATCTGATGATTGGTTCTCAAGGAAATCGAGGGAACTCTTCAAATATTGTAGGGACCTATGCTAATTTGGATATTATTTAGCAGTAACTCGTGCATTTGCTCTTGAAAATCATAATTTAGTGAAGTGGAACTGATGATGAAGACCATATTTGACCAACAGAGTTACTACTCAATAACAAGTACTTCACGGGTTGAAATTCAATTACTTTAACTCAGGTGCTAAGCAATTGATGCTCGTCGTAATGCATATGGTATAATGGAACGGATGGTGCAGCACCAGGACTCCCCAATTATGAACGTCTCTGCATCAGAAAAAGCAATTTTTCGTAAAAGGTGTCGAGCACTTGACATTAAACTATTGTATCTTAGATTATATATACTAAAAAGAGTGAAAAAAAAATTACCACGAGCTTTGCGGTGAAGGACAACATCGCGAGGAAACCTGCACAAACCTGCGCAGCAATTCAATACTGCGTGTGAAGTCAGTGGCGATCCTTACATAGAAGCCCAAAAGCCGGGCTTGCCTTATAAATCGAACAATGTCCAAACGAAAAAAAGTTCTAATAAAATCACTTTAATGATTTAGCGCGCTTTATTTTACGTAAAATAATAAGAATTGCTTAAGTAATCCGGTGCATGGCCGCCAGTGGCGCCAAAGGGCTGCGCGGCGAGTCCATACAACGCGTCGATAGTCGCGTACGTTGTAAATAGCATGACATCTCGCTCGCTCTCGTGGGCTTTTACGGGGCTTACGTTTGGAAGCGTTTGCTCTCTTCACACTTAGGGAAACGTTAGTGTTGCAAATATCTATGTATAGCTGCATGTATAGAACTTTCTTTGCAGTTTTGAAGCTGGCTTACGGTGTGAAGTTTGTTGCGTTTGGTTTGGAAAGCGAGTGCGCGGGCGCGAGATGAATAACTTCTATTTAACTTCATGTTTATTTCGAACCGTGGGCCGTAACGTAGAGTTGTGATTGCATCTAGCAATCATTTCAAAAAATAAATAAGTAGGTACTTAGGTATTCTAGTTTTAGCAGTACGTCAGTACTATTATATATTCTGTGGTTTTAGTGCGGTGTATGGAATGTACAAGAATATAGAGAATGAGTTCGGAAACGGACCAAATTGTCCCTTGTGTGACTACAAGTGTATAAAAAAAAAAGGAAGGGAAAAGTGGAAGGGTAAATACATTAAGTTTTATTGATAAGAAAGATATAATTCCGTCCCAAAAGCCGACTTCTGACTTGTGTATTTCACAGACTAGTAAAGATTGAAGAGTAAAGCGGCAACAAGATGGATTTACCTACATTAAATGATGAAAAATACTAAAACATATCTCTCGGCTTGCCATAGTCTGATACCCTAGGCACGCCACTGTGTGAAGTTCCCAATCCGCACTGGGCCCGCGTGGGAACTATGGCCCAAGCCCTCTTGTTCTGAGAGGAGGCCTGTGCCCAGCAGTGGGACGTATGCTGGGATGATGATGATTCCAAGTTTAGGTATATTTTATAACTCGGGCTGCTATTTAATCTTAAAATTCAAGAGTTGTCAAATAACGTTATGGTGAAGCATAAACCTCTACATGCATAAAGTACAATTCAATAGAATCTGACAATTTTCTACACATTTAACACACCCTAACGTGGGCACGCTTGATTATATATGTCCCTGTTGTTGTGATTATCATCTAAAAGGAATCAAAAAATAATAATAGTCACATCACAAAGCCTTAGGCAGCCCGGTGTTCATATTAGTAGGCTGGAAGTGTCTACAGGATTGTCAGATTCTATTGAATTGGAGTATATATTGTCACTACTTTAAAAAAAACTCGTACCTCAAAATCGATAATTTTTCCGAGTGAACTTTATGATCATTACGTCAAGGTTCAATTTTGTTGACACAATTAATTTTAGATACGAGATTTTTTCAAAGTAGTGACGATATACATTTCTGGGTTGGGTGTAATTTTGGTTTTGGCCCGATCGAAGCTGTCACAGACTGGTGTCTGCATGTCAGTCAAAGCGCGGCCTATAGCAAACCTTTGTCATTTGGTCGCTCGGTACGTCTGTCTGTGTATCGTGCATTACCCATGGCAAGTACAAAAACCGGCCAAGTGTGAGTCGTATTCGCGCAAGAAGGGCTCCATATCATTATCTAAACAACATTTCATTTCGACACTAGTAGAAAAAAAAGGTTTTAATCATAACTATAAGTTTTTTATCATCCGGTATCCGGCCGGATAGTACGCAACTATCCGGTATTCGGCCGAATAGTAAAGTAGTGGCCGGATAGGCCGGATACCGGATAGTGGCCGGGTATCTGTTGCATCTCTAATCTACAATACTCCTGGTATTGCAGATGTTTATGGGCGGTGGTGATCTCTTACCATCGGCAGACCCACTTGCTCGTTTGCGATCCAGTCGAATAAAAAAATTTTTACATAAAGCGGGATTTTGGCATTCACTCATTCATTTAATTCATTCTTTTTTTATGCAATCAGAGGGCTGATGGGGAATGGATGAAAAATTTAGAGACGCTTAAAACTTTTTTTATCAATAGGAATAACCTTTCTAATGAACAGAAAAAAATATCAGATTTTTAAGTAGCATCAATTAATTTAAAAAATGATAGAGTTTTTGTATGTGAAAACTGTCTTTGATTGTGATCGCAATTGTCAGAAACGTTACGCGATAGACCCTCAGTTTTTCGTGTAGCTGTGTGTCACCATACAATTTATTGTAAACTAGCTTATCCCCGCGACTTCGTCTGCGCGGATCTAGGTTATCGCGCGGTGGCGCCCTCTACCGGAATAAAAAGTATCCTATGTTGATCCTTGGGGTTTAAACTACCTATATACCAAATTTCATCAAAATCGGTTCAGTTGTTTCGACGTGAAAGCGTAACAGACAGACAGACAGAGTTACTTTCGCATTTATAATATTAGTAGGGATTATGCTTTTATAGTAATATATATTATTGTTTTTGGGTTTGGTTGTACTGTTGGGACCGTCAATAAATTTTCTTTCTTTTTTTTTCTTTCATTCACTTCAACTCTCGTGGCACCGCCTATAACACCTCTCGTCCGACAGCGCGGCGTCCAACTCGGAGCTGTCGGCGGTGCCCATCATGCGGACGTCCACCGTCACCGACGAGGGCGTCCAAGAGGTCAAGATAGAGGCCTGCGAGCGGCTGCTGGGGCACCGCGTCACCGAGAAGATGAGGACCAAGAAGGTACGACCGGCCTGGGAAAAAATGTCCTTACTAATAATGAACTAACACCCGTATTTATATGCTTGGAGTTTCTTTGCGCGATAGAATCCGGAATACGGAAATTCGTCGAAGAACTAAAGTCACTGACATAGCTGGAAGAATATGCAGGTTGAAGTGTCAATGGGCGGGCCACATCGCTCGAAGAACAGATAACCGTTGGGGGAGTAAAGTTCTCGAGTGGCGACCACGAACCGGAAGACGAAGCGTTGGCAGACCTCCCACCAGGTGGACTGACGATATCGTGAGAGTTGCGGGAAACCGGTGGATGCAAGTGGCGAGTTGTCGTTCATTGCGGCGTTCTATGGGGGAGGCCTTTGTCCAGCAGTGGACGTCTTCCGGCTGCTGACGATGATCCGTATTTATAAAGGAGTCATTACTTAAATTGAAAATACAAACCGAAACATAGATGCACAGAAAAACCAGAAAAATAAGACCAACACTGGTAATCGAACCCAGGTCCTCGGCATTCCGTGCCGCGTGCTATACCGCTACACCACTGCTGGTCAACGGTATAGACACGAATTTTCCCTATGCATCACATATCTCAGCTTGTTACTTTGTCACTTAAGCAGTGACCTAGCGCCATCTATATTGTCTAACTCTCAACGAGAAGCCTTCAATATCTCCTTCGGAACTAACCGTTCACCCGGACAAGAGATGTCGCTATTAAGCAATCAAATTATCCAATTATGAGTCATTGCTTGTTGCTAAGTAAATGCTTAAGTAAAGAAAATGGTGACTATGACTTGGCTAAGCAATCTATGTTAGATTGACAGTTCAAATTTCAACTAAATTTCAAGCAAAAGCTCAACTATAGAATAAAAATCGTTACTTGAGTAATTACTTTTACTCAAGTAATGGCCTTTACTTCTCTATAAATGCGGGTGTAAAAGAATTTCCTTGCTCACCCGCGACCTTACGATAGCTATACGCAAAATGTGCATGTTCATGCAGTTCCTCCACCTCCACACTGTAAGAACACATTTTTACACAAACCCATCTATCGCCACCACCACATCACACTGACGCGTTTCGAACTCAACCAGAGCTCATCTTCAGAGTAACACAACCGTACACCATGCTAGCAGTTGTTGAGTCTAACAAGGCGCGGGTGAGCAAGGATTTTTTTTTAGTTCATTGACATGGACCTCTGCAAAGTAACGCCTGATTTAATAAATTAGATGTCCTTATTGTCAACCCATTGGATTCCTATTCCACTACAGAATCTTGTCTCTTTGTTCTTTTACGTCATCCTATAGGTATTGCTATAGACAAATCAAATATATAAAATTTTTTGTTAGTTTTTCTCGATTATTCCATAAAAATTTAATGAAAATTAAAAATGTCTGATAGAACACTTCTTAATATATAAGTTAATGTGTCTACTCCAATCATTCTTCGTGATAGACTTTTATATTCTTTAATAAAAACGAATTAATGGTTAATAAAGAAAATAAAAGTCTATCAGCCTTATTCATAAAAAGTTAGAGCCTCCTTGAAGGCTCCTTGATGTCCCGATGCTAAAAAACGTGATTCATAAACGTCTGTTAGCGCTAATCAGTCGATCAAGGCTCTGCTAAAGTTAGTGGACCGTAGACCCTCCTTTATCTCTCTGCTAAGTCACAAAATGGCCGCCACAAATTTGAACAGCTGACTTTGACAAGAGCAAAAAACCATACCGAAGATATTTATATGGAGGTTTACGCAAAGATTAAAAAAAAATCAGGAAAATTTATTTTCAGGCATTTGTATTTAAAAATCTTCTAATAATATGAAAAAAATAAAATTATGATGATTAACATAGTTACGGCTTTTTGCACTTAATTTAGGTCTACTAAAACACGCGGATCGAAAATGGCGGGAAAACAAACGTCACTGCTGTCAATTTTTTTTTTTAATTCTCGATAAGGCCATTTTTTGTCTTTGATTTGTCAAGAGTGCCAACATAACGCGTCTAATCAGTCTATCAGCAGCTCATCAACTAGCAGACTGTTAGCAAGCGTTTATGAATCATACTTCTTGACAAACGTCAAACAAGCTTAATCAGTCTGTTAACTAACAGACCGATCAAACCTCAATTAAGGATTTTTTATGAATAAGGCTGTATAACTATAACTATTTTATACTAGCTTTTGCCCGCGGCTCCGCCCGCGTGGTATTCGGTTATCACGCGTGGATTAAAAGTAGCCTATGTCACTCTCGGGCTCATAAACTATTTCTATGCCAAAAATCACGTCGATCCGTCGCTCCGTTACGGCGTGAAAGACGGACAGACACAAACATATAAACACACTTTCGCATTTATAATATTAGTATAGATAATTCCACTTTAGTTGAGGTGAATGATTACACACACAGCTACATGAAGTACTCATTGCAAAAAAGTAAATGAATGAAACGAGTGAGTGAATGTAAACAAAAACGCTTATACGCTTATATGTGAATACAATTTGAATAGCTACATAAATAAAGACAATGCAATTTACTACTTATTCTCTTTCGTTTCTACGATTAATATTATATTCATGTACCTACGCAAATGTGACCTTTATTTGAATTAATGTAAATAAAATTAATCAAAATGTTGCATTTTCTGTTTTATTTAAAGTCGACGAAATGCTCTATATAATTCTTAACAAAAGAGGTTAAATAAACTTTTTGGTCTATCTTGCAATTCGTTGTTGAGCTTGCTATCGGTACAATAAAGGAACATTAATTTCAAAATCTCGCTGTCATTACACGACAATGTTGTTGTGTGCGTGACCTCAACTAAGATGAAACTAGGTATATAGATTAGTGTAAATTTTCCCATGGTATTTATTCTTTTATAAATTACGTATTTTTTCTTTATAAATTACGTAAGTGTTTTGTTAATCTAGCTAGTAATAGAGACGCTTTGGTGTCTACTGTAAGTCTTTATTATGAATAAATAAATAAATAAATAATTTCAACTGTCATATTATAAATTTTAATTTGCCACCTCGCAGGTGGACGGCATTCTGAACCGCCTTCACGTGGCGACCCCCTCCCCGCGGGACGGCAAGGCGCGCCCCCCCGTCATCCCGCCGCAGGTGCTCGCGCGGAAACAGGCGCAGGCCGAGCGAGAGGCCCGCAAGAGGAAGCTGGAGAGGGAGATAGAGCTGGAGGAGGGAGATGATTATGTGCTGGGTGAGTGCCTTACACCTTCATGCTAATCCATACTAATATTATAAATGCGAAAGTGTGTTTGTGTGTTTGTATGTTTGTATGTTTGTGTGTTTGTATGTTTGTCCCTCTTTCACGCCGTAACGGAGCGACGGATCGACCTGATTTTTGGCATAGAGATAGTTTATGGGCCCGAAAGTGCCATAGGCTACTTTTTATTCCGGAAAAATGCACAGTTCCCGAGGGAACAGCGCGCGATAACCGAATACCACGCGGGCGGAGCCGCGGGCAAAAGCTAGTAATAATAATAAATTCATTTATTACGGGCAACTGACTGACAATAAATACCTTACAGACTAACATAAACAGTAATATTTAAAACTAAGCTAAGGAGTGTGGCGATGATTTTACGAAAATCGAATTTTACTGCAAGCGATTTTTCCATTCGCTATGATCTTGGCCTTGAAAGCTGATTTTTTTAATCTCATTTAGTAGCACTCGGGGCAGTGGTACAAACAAAAGACATTGAAGTGAATGAAAACAAATTAAGTTTTTTTTTTCCGATATTGAAGAGTTTTTTTTCCAGCGTTATAGCTCAACATTTTCAGCTTATCGCTATATGTCACGTGGCCAGGTTTGACGCTGGAAACGAGCGTCGGGCGACTCTATGTGGCCAGGCCACGCCTTAAGAGCCCGCCTATTGCTTACTATGTAATTTTCTCTCTGTGTACAATCAAATGCAAAAATAACTATGTATTAGGACCACTCAAAAATATGTTACTACGGCCTTATTGCGTTGGAATAAGAGTCTGTGGTACATATTTTTGAAACGTACGTACATATTTTTACACTTGACTGGACCTGTTTTCTGTAATGGTTACTATTTGTATAAATATCTGTACAGCCATACCATCAATATATATACATCGGTCTTATGGTTAGTTTTGCTTATCCTATTATATTATCCTTATTCATATAAAAATAAGTCGGGTTTTCCTTCCTGACGCTATAACTCCAGAACGCAAGAAAAGATTTCAAAGGTTTTGCATTCGTTGGAAAGGTCTCGGGCTCCGTGAGGTTTATAGCAAAGAAAATTCAGGAAAAATTTTAAAAGAAAAGGGGGAAACGAAATGTTACATAAAACGAAGCCATTTGGTGGCGAAACGGAGTTCGCCGGGTTTGCTAGTCCTTATTAAATTATTATTTTCACACAGACCAAGTAAATATCAATCTTATGTCAATGTCATAAAGACTGAAATGGAAAAAATACTCTCACTTTAACTATACCCCCATGCTTTATTTCTTTTACTCAATCAACAAAATCCTTTCAGACCTCCAAAAGAACTACACGGAGATACCGGAAGAGGAGCGTCACGACCCGATCCCCGAGTTCTGGGAGGGACACAACATCGCCGACTACATCGACCCCGAGATCTTCGAGAAGCTGGCCGAGTTGGAGAAAGAGGAGGCGCTGAGGGAAGAGGGCGGGCTGTACGCTGTGCCCAAGATAGAGCTGGACGAGACTATGAGGGAGATCAAACAGCTGGCCATACAGATACGGTAAGTGATGATTTACTCCCTTATTCATAAACGACAATCAAACCTATTTTAGTTAAAATGCCGCTAAAATTCGTTTGTCCTTATCTATCACTTCGACATTTGTATTTGTTAGAAAGGGAAAAAGCATTTATTAGTTAACAAAGGCTTGTTAAGTTTTATGAATAATGGGGTTAGTTTATGCAGTAACTAGCTCTATCTATATAACGTTTTAAACTTTCGTGATTCTCACTCATAGCGCTATCTAGTGTCGAATAGTAACACTGTTTTGATGTGGCCACTAGCGCCATCCAGTGTCAAGTAGTGACACTATTTTATGTAGCCTTTATTTATCGACTGGATGGCAAACAAGCAACTGGGTCTCCTGATGGTAAGAGATAACCACCGTCCATAGACTCCTCCAACACCAGGGAGATAGCCGATGCGTTGCCGACTTCGAGGCCTGAGATGGGATACCTCAAGTGCCAGTAATTTCACCGGCTGTCTTACTCTCCACGCCGAAACAGTGCAAGCGCTCTGCTGCTTCACGGCAGCATTAGCGAGCAAGAATGTGGTAGCAATCCGGGCGGGCTTTGCACAAGGTCATAACATTTTTATGTTGCCACTAGCGCTGTCCAGTGTCAAGTAGCGACACTATTTTACGTCGCCACTATTGCCATCTAGTATCGAATAGTAACTGTTTTATGTAGTCAAGCGCCATCTAGTATTGAATAGTGATATTGCAACTAGCACCATCTAGTATCGAGTAGTACAGATACAGATGTAGTGAATTTTTAGCCATTGTGTTTTGTCAGAAAACTTAGCATTTATCTTTCCTACGCACCTATCTGATAAAGTAACATAAAAAAAATCATTGAATAGATCTGAAACACTGTTTTATTGCTGAGGACCTGTGTTCGACTCCCAGCGCTGGTCTCTTTTTCTGGTTTTTCAGTGCATCCATGTCTCAGTTTGTATTAAGATTGGTTTTTTAAGAATCTTTTTGTATTTTTATTTCAATTCCAATTTTTTACTTCTACGGTCATCCCGTGAAACCTAAATTGAAAATACAAACTGAAATAAAGATGCACAGAAAAATAAGACCAACACTGGGAATCGAACCCCGGTCCTCGGCATTCCGTGCCGCGTGCTGCGCGTGCGTGTTGACCAGCAGTGGTGTAGCGGTATAGCACGCAGCACGGAATGCCGAGGACCTGGGTTCGATTCCCAGTGTTGGTCTTATTTTCTGGTTTTTCTGTGCATCTATGTTTCGGTTTGTATTTTCAATTCAGTTCTCGATTCAGTTTTCGATATGTTTGTGTGAAGTTATTTGGCCCGGTCGAAGCTGTCGCAGACTCGTGTCTGTTTGTCAGTCAAAGCGCGGCCCACATCAAACTTTGTCATATGGTCGCTCGGTACGTCTGAGCGTATCGTGCATTACCCACGGCAAATACAATATCTCAAATTGGCTATTACAGTAACTTCAGGGCACATGAACGGGCGAACAATCTTAGTCCTCTCGATTTATAAATGAGGAAACTCAAACTATCTCCCTTCCAAATTTTATTACATCGGTTCAGCGATTTAAGTAAAATAATTTTTGGTCTCGGGTCTAGGACGTTTAATATGTATTTAAGCATACATATATTCATTTACCACAAACACACACACGCACACGCGCACGCGCACGCTGTTTTTGCGTTTGTAATCACTTTTAGTCGGGGGATGTTCATAAAAATTATTTCACCCTTTTTCTATAGGAACCGTCGTGGGTTTTTTCAAAATTTTCAATTTAGTTCTTTTTGAAGTCGGTTAAAAACGGCGCCATCTAGAGGCGAAAGGTGATAAGGTAGTGTCCCTAATAGCTACTTAGTTCTATCAAAGTTCAAGAGAGGGCGTAAGCTGCAGATTAGAGCGTGCTAACGTTTGGTCTGTATAGATACGTAAGTAAGATCATCATTCATATCTAATTGCGCTATTTAAGGGCAATTGCGAACCCAGTTCGCTTTTGTCACAATAACAATATCACAATTTTTGACGAGAGCTTCATTATTTTAGCGGAGTTCTCTTAAATACCATGATAATAAAAGTGAAATTAAAAATTTTGAGAAAACCCACGACGGTTCCTATAGAAAAAGGGTGAAATAATTTTTATGAACATCCCCCGTCTAAAAGTGATTACAAACGCAAAAACATCCGTCGGGGGCTGCCATTACCTGCACCGAAATGATCTTATTGTGAAGAATTATAATTGTGTGTACCTACTTTATGAGACAAAGATATTCATGGTAGTTTTCTTAACATTGCAACTGAAATAGCATTGGATTTACTAACCCCTAAATTAACTAATATTCTGTAGTTGTATGAATTTGTGATTAATTAAAATTGTATTTGGAATGCACTATGAGAGAAATGTTTGTAGTAGCTTTTCTTAACATTTTAATTGAAATGTAACAGAGATGGCAATGGCAGCCCTCGACGGATGTTTTTGCGTTTGTAATCACTTTTAGTCGGGGGATGTTCATGAAAAATATTTCACCCTTTTTCTATAGGAACCGTCGTGGGTTTTTTCAAAATTTTTAATTTTGTTTTTTATTTATCTAAATGAGCCAATTGGGGATATTACTGAAATTTTCTCCCAAAATTCACGATAGTAACGCCATCTAGCGATATTTGACTTGTCAATTAGCCCTCATCAGCGCTGCAGGCGTCTAACGCTTCAGCATAATGCTGAGTCAGCGACCGTTTCACTTTCGCGGGGACACACAAAATTATTAGATCAGTCGAACTTACCTAAGTGAAGGCTGATCATAATTATGGGAAGCACCTCGTCCGAAATGATCCAGAAAACTTGTAGTCGTATATTCTTGCGCTACTACGTTACCACAATTATTTAAAGTAAATACAGGAGAAAAATCACCTCCTATCTGTCATCCTCGCACGCTGCTTCCTGTTCCGTCTTTGATCGCCGCCATTCCTTTAAAGCTTTTAATCACAACCATTCAGGGTCTTTGTTTTTATTGAATCTGAAATAAACTTAAGATATGGGTTAGGGAGGGGACTGGATCATTTCGGACGAGGTGCTTCCCATAATTATGATCAGCCTTCACTTAGGTAAGTTCGACTGATCTAATAATTATAGTTCAGCACCTCGTCCTCATGATCCAGAAAACTTGTAGATGTTTAAAGCAAACACAGTTGTGATTAATCAAATATTTAACATTTAATGTTAAACATTTTTAAAGAAACAATTTCTTCTCAAATATAAATCTAAAAATAAGCTACCTTAGCTTATAACGTTTTAAACTTAGCGTAACGTTTTAGCTTAATAAAGAAATAACAAGGATTGTGTTATTATTAATATAAACTTATGATATAATCTTAAGTGTGAACTGCATATAGCTCTCGAGAAAGAAGATGCATCCTGGACCAGCAGTCTGTTGTAATGTTTAGCAAACATATTTGACCCACTGGTCCAGCAGCCTACCATCTTCTGATAGTTTTGATGTTAACACCCACTTTGGCTGCAAATAACGTCGCCGCGTGTCGCGTACTGTGCGCAGATAAGGTGTTAACATATGTAATTAACTTTTCCAATACTACAGCCAAACAGATTTATTTATTTAGATATTTAAATCTTTGTTGAAATAAGGCAACAATAACACAAGTCGGATTTTGTCTTGGCCAAGATATTTTTATATGATCTAGAATCCAAATTCTAATATATGAGTCTCACGTTTAAAAATATTATCTAACTTAATCAAGGGTCATGTCTGCACTCTATGTGTTGCGACAAATGCTAGAAAAGTGACAAATTTTTAGTTTTGAAGTTTAATGTTTCATTATAGTATACTTATAGTATTCAGATGTTTAGGTACAATTTTAGGGTTCACGGTTTCAGAGTATCTTGGAACATTGGATTTAAGTTGAAAAATCACTACCAAAAAATTTTTTTTTTAAATATATTTTCCTTTTGTTCATTTTGGATATTAACTATACAAAACATATAAAATGTGCGACGAATGTGGTAACGCTTTCGCACAAAAAAATACAATGGCGGCGATCAAAGACGGAACAGGAAGCAGCGTGCGAGGATGACAGATAGGAGGTGTTTTTTCTCCTGTATCTACTTTAAATAATTGTGGTAACGTAGTAGCGCAAGAATATACGACTACAAGTTTTCTGGATCATGAGGACGAGGTGCTTAACTATAATTGTGTAGGTATTTCATGTTGATTTATTTTATTGTTATTTTTTGGTTTATTCGTGTATAAATTTTGCTGTATGTGTCTTCTGTGTTAGTGAATAAATGTCTTCTTTCTTTCTTTCTCATTGTCCCATGCTTTAACCTCTCGTATGCTAAATAAAAAAAAAACCTGCGTTCCAGTCTCGTTTGTCCCAATTAAGAGCGATTTTACAAATTAAAAATAAAATGGAAAAAGATAGCTTTAAATTTGGTGCAGATCTGCACTCAAGCATACAAGAGGATATATTTATATGTCGTAAGATAGGACTTAGAGAGCCGGGATTCGACCCCGACATGATCAATGTGGGCATAACAAGTGGGATTCGGGCAGAGAATGAAACAATTTTGAAGAACTAACAAAAGTCCACTAATCGTGGTCGAGATAAAACCAAAACAATACGACACTCATTCATTGAAATCTTAGAAATGCAACTATCATAATGATTCACAATAATCTTAAGGAAAAGCCTAGTTAATAATAAAGAAACGCGTAACAGTTCCTGAGACTGTCGACTCGGGCCAAACTTCTTTTACAAACTGACAATTGACGATCGCTTTTCCCGCGTCCAGATCTCAGGCTCTGTCAGGCGCACCACGCATGGCAACACTGGCGTTTCGAAAGTGCTATAATGCCAATCCTTAATAAACCACGCATGGTAATGTCCATACAAGGACAATACTCATAATTCTACATATATATTGTTGCAGCAACAAGAAGGCGATCCTGAAGGACGAGTCTCGCCTGACGAAGCAGTCCACGAAGCCCGTCATGCCGCGCAACACGCGCGCCCGAGAGAGAGCCCGCAGCACCACCAAGCTCAGAGACGAGATGGAGAAACTAGGTTTGATACACAATACAATACAAATATTCTTTTTTAGGGTTCCGTACCCAAAGGGTGCCAACGGGACCCTATTACTGAGACTCCGCTGTCTGTCTGTCTGTCTGTCTGTCTGTCTGTCTGTCTGTCTGTCTGTCCGTCTGTCACAGGGCTCTATCTCTTGAGCCGTAATAGCTAGGCACTTGAAATTTTCACAGATTATGTATTACAGTGGCCGCTACAACAACAAATACTAAAAATAAAATAAAGTTAAAAATTAAGGGGGGTCTTCATAGAAGAAACGTGTTTCATTCAGCGGTTTTTGGTTGCTAGGCTGCTAAGATTCGGCCGTCAGTTGCTAGGGGCAACACGAGTGACCCTATGTTGTTTTTAATGTTTAACTACTTATTAATTTGTGATTTTATTAGCGCTATTTTATAAAACCTTCGATAGTATAATAATTATCTCTAAGGCCGTGGTTTATTTTTGTGTGCAGCATTAAGACTAAATAACAATTTATGATCCACAAACCTCCGACACACACTACACAAAATCCGACTTCAATAAAACACTCACAGCCGCTATGTTTAATGTTTTTTACACTAAAAAATGTCCGTTGTAATTTATACTAAGTAACAATATTTATTTACAAGGTCAAAATTTAAAATCAGGTTATGATTAATTCAATTCACTAATAATAATAAGTACGCGCCGTGCGTCGGCCGAAATTACCACGCTATTTTTTTTTTAATTGTAAATTTTTTTCTGGCGCGAGCATGGCATAAGTCTGAAGCGCTATTCAGCCTACTACAGGGCGACAGCCAAAGAGGATGAGAATTTAAAATTATTATTTATTCAAAATACTTGCACCTAGTCCTAGTGCTTACATTTTGGTGACATGTTTTATTTTTATTAACTAGTAATGTAACTAGTTGTTTGTTGGGGTGGAATTAATATTTCAACTTAAATTTGAAGTGTTGGCTATCTTCAACCGATTTAGCTGAAATTTCTGAAGATTCTGAAGGCAAACGAGCAAGTGGGTCTCCTGGTGGTAAGAGATCACCACCGCCCATAAACATCTGCAACATCAGGGATATTGCAGATGCGTTGCCAACCTAGAGGCCTAAGTTGGAATACCTCAAGTTCCAGTAATTTCACCGGCTGTCTTACTCTGCCGAAACACAACAGAGCAAGCACTGCTGCTTCACGGCATTATTAGCGAGCAAGATGGTGGTAGCAATCCGGGCGGACCTTGCACAAGGTCCTACCACCTGCAGGATGACATGTGTATAAATCCGATGGCAATGCAATATTATTATGACGTAGAGCTGATCTGATGATGAAATTAGACGTTGGCCATAGGAACTCTGTAATAAAACGACACGACCGCATCGTACGGAACCCTACATGCGCGAGTCGTTCGCACTCGCACTTGACCGATTTTTATTTATACAGTACTAGCGACCCGCCCCGGCTTCGCACGGGTGCAATGCTGATACTAAATATGATGATGGATGTTATTATACATATAAACCTTCCTCTTCAATCACTCTATCTGTTAAAAAAAACCGCATCAAAATCCGTTGCGTAGTTTTAAAGATTTGAGCATACATAGGGATATAGGGACAGAGAAAGCGACTTTGTTTTATACTATGTAGTGATAGTGGTAAGGCTTGCGTTTGGCCACAATCACGCCTGATGGCAAGCGAGGATGAGGTACGATGGAGCACGCTTGCCTAGTAAATGCCCATTCACCCTGGACTTGAAATTGATCACCAAAAACAGACATTAAAAAAATAAAAAAAAACAGGTAGACAATAGGCGGTCTTATCGCTAAAAAGCTATCTCTTCCTGACAACCTATTTCTGAGAAATTAATAAATACGAACAAAGTAATGTACACACACACACACACTTTTAAGGACTAGGATTCTCAAAATGTGCAAGGGACCGTCTGATGGTTCACCCAGACCCGTTATCCAAAATATTTTTCCAGCCAAATCCGATTCAAGAGAACTGATTTGCTGCCATTTTAAGGGGACACGGAGCAGTGGCTCTACCTCGTAAAACCAGGTGCAAGGTCCGCCCGGATTGCTACCACCATCTTGCTCGCTAATCCTGCCGTGAAGCAGTGATTGCACTGTTGTTTCGGCGTGGAGAGTACCTAAGACAGCCGGTGAATTTACTGGCACTTGAGGTATCCCATCTTAGCTCTCTTGGTTGGCAACGCATCTGCAATCCCCCTGGTGTTTTCGACAAAGACTTATTACTAGTTTCCAGGCCCGATCGAAGCTGGCTTAGACTAAATGTTTAGCGCCAGTCAAAGCGAGGCCCACAGCGACTCTGGCTTATGGTCGCTCGATACATCCACATATGTACTCGAGCATTACCCATGTCAGATACAATTTTTTTATTTATTAATAACTAGCTTATGCCCGCGACTTCCTCTGCGCGGATCTATGTTATCGCGCGGTGGCGCCCTCTACCGGAATAAAAGGTATCCTATGTTGATCCTTGGGGTTCAAACTACATATATACCAAATTTCATCAAAATCGGTTCAGTGGTTTCGACGTGCAATCGTAACAGACAGACAGACAGACAGACAGTTACTTTCGCATTTATAATATTAGTAGGGATGACATTAAAGTTTTATTCTGTAACTAGCTTTTACCCGCGGCTTCGCACGCGTTAGCTATTCCGTCTGGTAGTTTCAATTGAGATTTTCAGGATTTTTCCGAATTCCCCTGAAAATTTTCAAAATTTATATAGTTTTTTATTGAGGTTGTGTTGTGAATAACTGCACAAAATTCAAGACTCTAAATCCAGTGCTGAAATTTAAAAAAAATCTCTATCCGAATTCAAATTCAAATAATTTATTCAGTAAATAGGCCGCAATGGGCACTTTTACACGTCATTTTTAAAACTGCCGGCGCTTTCGGAAAGACCATCATTGCCAAGAAGAATGCGCCGCAAGAAACTTGGCAGAAAGTAATTTTTTCAAAATAAAATAAAATAAAATTAGAAATAAAATACTTAAAAACTATAGTATACAATTAATGAAAATAATAATAATACAGGCATGTATGGGGTCCCTTAGTTACAAAACTATCCCGTTGGAGTATCGGGATAAAAAGCAGCGTATGTGTTATTCCAGACGTCCGACTACCTACATACCAAAATTTCATGAATCTAAACCCAGCGGTTATTATTTCGACATTTTATCCCTAGGTATCCCGTGGGAATAGCGGGTCAAGAAGTAGCCTATGTATTATTTTAGACGTCCAGCTTCCTACATACCAAATTTCATGGCTTAAAGCCCAGCGGTTATAATTTCAAGATTTTATCCCTATCCCGTAGGAATATCGGGGTAAAAAATAGCCTATGTATTATTACAGAGGTCCAGCTACCTACACACCAAATTTCGTGGCTATAAGCCCAGCGGTTGAAATTTCGAGATTTTATCCCTAGATATCCCGTGGGAATATCGGATCAAAAAGTAGCGTTTGTCTTATTCCAGACGTCCAGCTACCTACATACCAAATTTCATGACTCTAAGCCCAGCGGTTATTATTTCAAGATTTTATCCCTATCCCGTGGGAATATCGGTGTAAAAAATAGCCTATGTGTTTTTTCACAGGTTCAGCTACCTACACACCAAATTTCATAGCTCTAAGCCCAGTGGTTGTTATTTCAAGATTTTATCCCTAGGTATCCCGTGGGAATATCGGGTCAAAAAGTAGCGTTTGTCTTATTACAGACGTCCAGCTACCTACATACCAAATTTCATGACTCTAAGCCCAGCGGTTATTATTTTAAGATTTTATCCCTATCCCGTGGGAATATCGAGATAAAAAGTAGCCTATGTCTTATTCCAGATATCCAACTATCTACATAGCAATTTTCATCCAAATCCGTCCAGCCGTTTTAGCGTGAAGAAGTAACAAACATACTCACTCACTCACTCACTCACATCCTCACTCACAAACTTTCACATTTATAATATTAGTAGGATTATTTACTTCAACTCGTTTGTTTTGTCAGCTATATGCTAGTAACTGTAAGTATACTCCAATTCAATAGAATCTGACAATCCTGTAAACACTTCCAGCCTACTAATATGAACACCGGGCTGCCTAGGGCTTTGTGATGTGACTATTATTCTTTTTTGATTCCTTTTAGATGGTATTACAACAACAGGGACATATATAATCAAGCGTGCCCACGTTATGGTGTCTTAAACGTGGAGAAAATTGACAGATTCTATTGAATTGTACTTTATATCAGCCATTAGTTATTTCGGGTTATCCATACTAATATTATAAATGTGAAAGTGTGTTTGTATGCTTGTGTGTTTGTCCGTCTTTCACGCCGTAACGGAGCGACGGATCGACGTGATTTTTGGCATAGAGATAATTTATGGGCCCGAGAGTGACATAGGCTACTTTTTATACCGGAAAAATGCAATTCCCGAGGAAACAGCGCGCGATAACCGAATACCACGCGGGCGGAGCCGCGGGCAAAAGCTACTAATTACTCTATTATTAAGGTATTAGAATTCCATCCCAGCGATTTCAAGTGTAATTCCGTATTTTCTTTATTTTCAATAGATTTTTACGTAATTTTTTTAATTTTCCATAAATAAATGTAGGACACTGGGACACTTTTACCACGAGCTTTGCGGTGAAGGAAAACATCGTGAGGAAATCTGCACAAACCGGCGAAGCAATTCAATGGTGCGTGTGAAGTTCCCAATCCGCACTGGGCCCGCGTGGGAACTATGCCCAGCAGTGGGACGTATATAGGCTGGGATGATGATGATGATGATGACTTTGGGAGACTCTACCTGTATTTTTTTATTTTTGTAAATCGGAGTCTAAAAAAAATGTACGAAATAAGTCTGAAAAAATTGTGGTTTCTATACATTATTGAAATAAGAAATCATGAACAATGTATAGAAACCACAAATTTCAATGGACTTATTTCAAGAAAAGAGTTACTGCATTATATTACCCAGCATTAACTGAGCACGAAACACTAATTTTGTATCACGTATTAAATTGCACCCTGTATACTTTATTGCTTTTTTTTAATGAATCCCTTTATTTGCTGTGCCTAGTGTGGAGATCACTGCTTCTCCTGTATTGTTGAATTAATTTTTATGGTCAATAAATACATTATTATATTATTATTATTACATTATTTGTTGATGTGCAGGCGTGGACATGTCCGAGAGCAAGGAGGCCCATTTCACCCGCACCCGCTCGCGCTCCGCGTCCGCGCCGGCCGCCAAGCGCGCGCGCGTCGACGTGTCCCGCGGACGCTCCGTGTCGCGCCCCGCCAGGGACGAGCAAGGCGTCAAGGATACACAGGTACGGTACAACCCCTTGTTCCTTACAGATAACCATGGCCAGATAACTGGTAATCTGTAAAGAATTTTTTTCTTCCAGTATAACTAGTTATCTCCAAAGATTTTATTTTCCCCACAGATAACTGTTCTTTTTAACGGTTATCTGCAAGGAAAATCCGTTCCTTCCAAGTAACTAGCTATCTCCAGGGATTTTTTTTCCCCACAGATAACTGTTTTTTTTAACGGTTAACTGCAAGGAAAATCCATTCCTTCCAAGTAACTAGCTATCTCCGGGGATTTTTTTTCCCCACAGATAACTGCTTTCTTTTTTAACAGTTGACTCTAATGACTCTTTATTTGCCCTATTTAATTACTGTACAATAAACTTCGATCAACAATCATACTAGATAGTACGTCACAGCTCAGAAAGCGGCCAGAGAAATAAGACCACAAAATAAATTTGTGCTCTTATTTCTGACAGTACGCGTCAACCACAGCCAACGTGCGGACGTAATAAAATGTCACAATGTGTATTTAAAAACTGCGAAAGCAGCCACCGTAACACTAGGGTTTCTGAAGGAATATCCTTCTTTACATAAGTACAAGTATTTCATTTAAAGTACGTAAAAGTTGGCAGTTTACATTTAAAAAACAATAATTTATTGTTTGGCGAACCATCTTGCCAATAATGGGTGTTTCTGGAACAAAAAAATTCGTGGAGTAGTTCTCATTTTAAAATATTTTATTTTTTATTTTTTTGTAGATTTCCTAGTGATCCTTTTCGCTGTGCGGAATGGACATCTATTGTCGCGAAAAAAAGAGAACAACAACTTTACAGGCTGCACAGAAATTGAAACATATGTTGTATTTTTAAACCTTAACCTTAGCGGTCTCCCGACACCGATGAAAAAAAATTGCTGGGCACTTAATACTAAATTAACTTAGACTAATTTCGTAGGAAGTCAGCATAGGTTCCAGCGGGATAGGGATAAACGAATTGTTCGCAGATGATAGCGCAGGCAACAGCTAGGTAGGTAGGTCCTTTTTTGGCGGCTTTTTTTTCGGGTGTTTTTTTTTATTTTTGCTGTCATTTTTTGTCGGAGGATTTTGCAGAGTAAGTAAGTGCGTAAATTAACAATAACCTAACCAACAAAAAATTTAAAAATCCCCGACTTTGTCACTTTAAAGTTCAATATCTAAAAACGGCTGAACCGATTTTGATAAAACATGTCTAAAAATAAAAACCATCGCTAAAAAACCTGCTGCCAAATTAAAAAAAAAACGCATTCAAATCGGTCTACCCTTTTAAGAGCTACGGTGCCACAGACAGACACACACAGCGGTCACACTTATAACACCCCTCTTTTTGCGTTGGGCGGGGGTTAATAAAATAAGTACCAATCCTAGCTAAAATACATATATATTGGCGACTTAACTAAATCATAGTAGTAGTACTCATTTTCTAATTAATTAACTTAATTCAGTTAATTATCTGTAAGTAGGTACATTTCATTTCATGTCAATATTTGTATATGTAATTTTTTTGTGTTATATCTCTGTGAAATAAAAATGGATGCGATTCTACGCGCACGTCGGCTAAATTGTCTAAATCTAAATTTTCTAAATTTTAATTGACATTTAGACGGCTGATTTAACAAGTGCTATTCCAGAAAGTCACGCTGACCGGCTAGATAGATCGGCTAAAATAAGAAACGTCAGATTAAATTAGCGTTGTCATTTGATTATGACAGGTGCTCATAGAATAGCAAAGTGATTTAGCGACGTCTAAATAAAATTAGGAATTTTAGCGGCCGCAGTAGAATCGGGTCCATTGTCTGTCTTATAATAATTGCGACTCCATTATTACCCTGTTCCGGAAACAGAATGACATCTTTTTGAAAGATGCAAGTTCTTTCGTTTATCGAACGCTTTTGCTCGTCTTATGACGATACGTCATAAGTATTATATACAATTACTATTATTTGGATCTTTGTTGCTTAGACTTAAGGTATATATTTTAAATTAATTTAGAAGGTAAAACAGATGTATAGCTATAAGTATAAGACTTTGTCTATGGTATAAGCAGCACGGCCACTTTTTCGCTTTGATTTTGTATGGGACCTTGAATCTCGTATGATTGTTGATCGAAGACAATAAAAGTCAATTATACTAACTAATAAACGCATTTCTTACTAATATTATAAACGTGAAAGTCCTTAGAGTCAACCGTTAAAAAAAAAACAGTTATCTGTGGGGAAAAAAAAAATCCCCGGAGATAGCTAGTTACCTGGAAGGAATGGATTTTCCTTGCAGATAACCGTTAAAAAAAACAGTTACCTGCCGTAAAGCAGCAGTGCGTGCACTTTTGTGTTTCGGCGTGGAGAGTAAAACAGCCGGTGAAATTACTGGCACTTGAGGTATCCCATCTTAGGCTTCTAGGTTGGCAACGCATCTGCAATACCCCTGGTGTTGCAGATGTTTATGGGCGGTGGTGATTTCTTACCATCAGGAGACCCACTTGCTCGTTTGCCATCCAGTCGAATAAAAAAAAAAGATTTTTTGCCGCTCAGTATACAATACAATGACTCTTTATCGCTATTAACACCAATACGTAGTATAGTACAAAAAACAGGCGTAAAGAAAATTTATTCGTAACACTTACTCATATTCTCCACAGATGCAAAAGCGCGCGAAGAACATGGCGCACGTGGCCATCGCGAAGAAGACGAAGAAGATGGGTCTCAAGGGCGAGGCCGACCGCTTCATCGGCACGAAGATGCCCAAACATCTGTTCTCTGGAAAGCGCGGCACTGGCAAGACGGACCGCCGGTAGACACTCAGTCATACAACCTTACGTTTTTTTGTTCGTTATTGAATTTCTCAAAAAGTATGTATGTTCAATTTTGGAGCCCGTTTTGCAAAAAAATGGAGGTATATAAGAGCTATGCAACGATACCCCGAATAATAGGGTTAGACGAGAAAAAAAATCAGCCCCACTTTATGTTTATGCCTAAAAAAAAATCCCTCGACATATTTTTACCTTTTTTTTAATTAATGTATGTATGTATGTAAACTCTTTATTGTACAAAATAGGTAAAATACAGTTGACAAAAAAACAAATATGTACAAAGGCGAACTTATCCCTTAAAGGGATCTCTTCCAGTGAACCTTTGAGTGGACGAGAGGATTAATCACTGTAGTTGCTGCATATGTCCTTGCAACATTACAGCTTTCTAACACTGATAGTCTTTGAAAATAGCGGCGGACGGACGGAAAGACAGACATGGCGAAAGGGTTCCATTTTTGGCATTTTGGCTACAGAACCCTAAAAAGATTTTAAGAAAGAATTAGGGCACGAAACACTTAGGTTCAGCTCTATTCGCCCTAACCTCTTTTTTTGCAAATCGAGGAATAAAATTAAATGTACAAGCTTTTTAGTCATGGCAGGACCAGTGATTCGGTTGTTTTTACTAAGGTGTTAAATACTGTATGTATCAAAAAGTGACCATTATTTATCCGTAAATAAAATTGTATTACAAATATTTGTTTTATTTAATACATGGAAACAGGGATTGCTAACGTTTTGAAAAGAAAAAGGCAAAGATACAATTTACAAAATATTTTGTAAAGTTACTAGAATTTTAAGTCATATTATAAAATTTACAGTCATAATTAATTCAATAAAAAAAACTAATAAATAATTTCGTGAAATTTCAAAATCATAGGGACAAATTAAAATCAAAGTTATTGACAAGTTCATCTTACCGCAACATTTTCTCAGGAAATTTAAGACGGCATGTATTATATTATGACACAGTGTGAATAAAAATAAAACGCAAAATTAGCAAAATGAATGGCACATTTATATTTAATTATAATTATTCATTTTTATAATTAGATTTTCTTGTTATATTTTTAAACTATGCATCCGATCGGAACAGACCAAATGCTTCACGATGTCAGCGTGGGTGAGATACGGACAACAAAGCCTCTGTACTATCTCCAGGACGGTACTTGAAGTGCCTTCAGTATGAGCATTCACAAGAAATCAAATTCGACAACAAAAGAAACTTAAAAATTAATTCTTAATGGAAGATAAAGTCAACTAAACTAAACTAAAGGGCGAAGCTACGCTTAACTAAATTATTTGAACTTGGACTCTTGCGAGTGTTTTTCTTCAAGATACTCAAGAAAAAGGTAACCACAGAAAACCAGCCTCAATGAGGGTTTTTTGACAAACAAAATACTAGATGGCGCTGTGGCCTAGTTAGTCCACTTGTCTTTACAGTCATGCTTCACATTGACTCATTATTATGAACCAATACCAAACATGCCAATAATCAAACAGATTTCAGCACAGTCCACTAAAAAAAAAAATACAGTCAAAGTTACAAAAATATGTGTAGACAACTTTATTTACTTCACATTAAGGTTGTCACACATATTTTTGCAACTGACAGTATCGATATCATTAACTTGACTGTATCGACATCTAGCGACATTCCGTCTGTCAGAAAACTGTCATTATATCTTTTTTTCTGCTCTTACACTAACAAACGAAATTAATTTCATTATCATTTATCTTTCCTGTTTTGATTTGACACCTAAAAGGAATATACTGTTGATTCCGCCTATGCCCGCAACAGGCTCATTGTCTTCATATAATGCAGTCAAAGTAAGACCTTAAAACTATATAATACAGTGTATTAACGAAAATAAAACCGTTCTGCAACCCCCCGCGTCAAACAACTATCAATTGTATACTTTACTCATAATATTATTACTATTCCAGTACAAATTATAATTGTTCCTATTATGTGCTCTTTTAGATATTAACAAAAAAAGACAAACTACAAACAAAAAAACTCAGTAAAACCGATCATTCGTCTCTCGGTTAGAAAGCAACGAATCGATAGATTCCACCGATGCATTTGATCAGATTTGTTTATCTTTTTTCAACTATCTAAAAGAACAAAACGCAACCGCGGTGAGTTTCAAAACGGCCGGCTTATAGAAGACCCGTTGTCATGTAACGGTACAAAATAATTCATAATTAATAATAATTTATTATGCTTAAATGAAAATCAGCCAATCGTCAAATGGAACACAAAAAGACCGATGTATTGAGCGACGTTTATTTACATTATGCATTTTTATTAAATTTTGGGGCTTCGAAAATACATTGGTATATAATATAAAGTTACATACCGTACAAAATATTATAAATTCCGTAGAAAAAATGTCAGAAATATAAACTATTAAAAAAGTTAACGTGAGATCAAAATGTCAAGTTTTTTTTTGTGTCACAATAACACACAAACATAAAATCCCGAGTTTGATAACGAAAGACATGAAACACTATTTTTATTTTTAAATCACACAGCACAGTATTTAATATTCCATATGGTATGTAACTTTTAGCTACTCAAACAAAATGGCGCCGACACTCTTAAAACACATAGACAAGTTGCCGCGTTCAATCAACCATGATTTCGTGATAGCTACCGAACAAACTAAAATAAAAACATTTATAAAAAAATAACTACGAAGAACGTAGATCTCCGGAATACAAAACTAAAAACACTGGTTTTCCCGAACTTAAGTACGATCTTAAGTTAGCAGCCAATATAGGGAGCATGCTCGATTTATTCATGCCTAAATTAATTCATAATTATTAACGCATCGTCGCGCGATTTAATAAAAAAAATCACGTAATACAGAATTCCAAGCGCATTTTCGAGTTTTTTTATTATTGTCAAGCGTATTTTTGGGGCGAGCAGTGGCGAAAAATGGCAAAAATGAACGGGTCTCGGGATGGGCCTAGAACACGCATTTTTTTATCAAAAACATGAGCATTGCAGGCGTTGGTGATACTCAAAAATGAACTTGAAATTCGCTCTTAAACTACACTTATGGCAGCGACAAAAGAACATTAAAATTGTAATTAAAAATATCTTTTTTTCAGTATCCCTAATCAAATTACACTATATATACCTATACATACGTTCTAGGCTAATATTTTACAAATTCTGGTTTCGTCTTTGGGGTGAAGACATTTTATCTCTTTTCATTATTTCCCTGCGATGGTGGAGTTTTAGAAAACTATCCATTTGTACACTTACCCTAACTCTAAACCTATACTCAAGTCCAACGACGTCTCTACAATCGAATGCTCAAGCACGAAGTTAGTCTTGACTATGTAAAAGCCAGAGTATGTACAGGGTAAATGCCTCACTTCTTGGGACGCGCGCTTATTTGGCCTCTGTCTTATTAAACCAATTCTTAAATCATGTCAAAGAATAAACAATTCGCACATGGGTTCGTAGATGAAAAATATATATAACATGCTATTTTTCTCGAATATAAATATTTACGAATCCATGTGTGAAAGGTTTTACATTTAGTTAGCCATTATATTATTAAATCCAATTTATCAGGTGGCTAACTGGCAACACAGGATTGTGGTTCTATTGCCAGGTGCAAAAATTACAAAAAATAAAAATTGCTTTTGATTACACTGTAAAATACACGATGACATTACTGGGAATGTAAAAAACAAAACATGTTTTGTATTGTTAAAATGTCAAACGTTTATGTAATATTTTTGGTTGGTATAAATCACACATCTTTTATATAGGCTCATATTAAATAGTAACAAAAAACACAAGATTATAAAACACTGGACCAAATCCATCAACCGGGAAAGATCAAACTTGTTTTTTTTTTGCACATGGCAACTTAAGTACCGAGTTGTAAAAAAAAATACGTCATATTTTCGTCACTGGCTAAAAATAGTACAATTCCATTTTTAAAATAATCACGAAGAGACTACGTGTGTAGGTATTACAAAAATAATAATTTATTCAACTTTTGCTGTAGATTTAAAAATATACTAAAAAAGTATAAGTAACAATTGCAAGTCAAAAGACAAACATATATTTCATTTCAAATTCAAATCACACTTATACCTTTTCAGCATTACATTGTGCAAAAAACACTATAAATTATAAAAAAATAAAACAAAAATATAAAATATAAATAAACATAAGTTAAGTGACTTAAATCACAAATGTATCAAACATTTCCTTTCAACGTCACATATAAAGTCATCAACATACTAAAAATAGTAATGAAAACAGGCAATTTCAGTATGACACTACAGCCAAAAGTTCTACAGTAACTTCATATCATATCATCTACATACACACATAGTCGTTCGCGTCGAGAAAACCCAAAGACATCTTAGCACCCACTAAGACCTTAAAAAGCTGCTCTATGTCCCATTTGCCCCAAAACCGGAAATCATTTTACACTGCCCACTTGGTTAACTTTAGTGTCCATTTATATGGAGCCTTACGTCTGTCACGTACAACCGCCATGCGTAGAACAAAAATAGGACAATACTTGACAAATTCTATCAAAAGTTATTCAGAACCAGCTAATGTTTTGATAGACTTGTCTCTTTCACAGTCATTTTGTCTTAGGACCTTGTCGAAGCTAGTACCCTGAGTTCCGCTTGACATTTGCATCACGTTTGGGATGGTTTAAATATCTAAATGAGCCAATCGCAATCCTAACATCAAACGGACCTTACGATACCAACGCCATCTAGCGTCACCTGTGAGAAATCATTGGCCGTATTTTTATATCCTTGCTAGCTCATCTATAAAGTACGTCATACAAATTTTGACCATTTATCCCTCTCCCTCTATTGCCATAAAAATCGACATTTTGTGTCACAAACTGACCCCTGCGTGACGAAATTTATAGGTGACACCTTGCTTTTGTTCACTTGTTTATGTCGGCCATTTTGTAAACTGTTAGTCGTACGCATGCCGCGCTTGTTGTAGAGGACAGACGCGTTGCAGGCAGTCCCGGGGGCTTAGGCTAGTGCGTGCGGCAGCCGCTATTGCTGCGGCGGACCCGACGGCGGCTGTCCGGGTAACTGGCCCATGCCCTGGAAAAAGAAAATATTTTCGAGTTATTTGAGAGTTTATTATAACTATTTTTTTCTCTGAATCTGTCTGAATGTGACGTCACTATAAGGTAAAATAAAAATCCTACCATATAGTGACGTCACTCAAAAGTTCTAAGCACTGTATCCTCGTCATTTTTTGTTTGTCAAACAAAAGAAAGAAAGAAAATACATTTATTCACAACACAAGACAACAATACTATTTGGTACAAAAACAACACAAAGGTCTGTGTCATTGCGATTGTGAATCGGACACTAAAAGAAAAAATATGTGCACAATATTTTTAAATTGACGGACTAAATAGTTTTTTTAGTCATCTAGCTAGCCTATTGTAATAAAACAAACCTACCTACAGTTTTGCACAGTTACAGTCTTAGGATGAATTTCAGGAAAATTTACGTTTTCAGTGGGAAAAAAATTATGACAAACATTAGGTACATTATTCTCAATGAATGGGGTATTTTTAATTTGGTCCTTGAAACCAGATTTTCGGTCCCTCGAACCAGATTTTTGGTCCTTCAAACCGGATCTTCCTACAGCTAAATTTATAGTTTTTGTTTATTGTAGCACTACGTTTAACAAACGTTTCAACATTGCAATGGGGACTTACCGGCATGGGTTGGTAGTGGTGGAGGGGAGCGGCGAGCAGTTTGGGCGCCTCCTCAGCCTTTTCCTCTTCGCGCCGCTTCAGGCACGCCGCTTTGGGGTTCAGGTTGCGTTCTGGACAAACACACATTAATATCAATTAATATTAATTATGGTCCTTCCTTACGATCCAGATTAAAACGATTTTTATTATGTAAAAAGTAAAAACATCATCATTGAAATCAGTTTAAACTATCAATCGACCTCGGACTTGCTGCTCGAGCGTGATAATTACCTCGACTGCCATATTGAGCATGCTGTTTTAGTTTGGTCCTTGAACCAGATATTTGGTCCTTCGAACCGGATTATTTACTATTAAAGAACTATTAAAAAATTATGACTAAAATCAAAATCAAGCTATTGACCGAACTCTCACACGCTGCTCGAGCGTAATAATTACCTTGACTGCCATGTTGAGCATGTTCTTTTAGTTTGGTCCTTCGAACCAGATATTTCGTCCTTCGAACCAGATATTTGGTCCTTCGAACCGGATTTTTACTATTTGCGAACGATAAAACAATCATGACTGAAATTCAAGCTATGGGTTGACCTCTGACTTGCCGCTGCACGAGCGTCATGATGGCCTCGATCGCCATATTGAGCATGCTATTTTAGTTTGGTCCTTCGAACCAGATATTGGGTCCTTCGAACCAGATGTTTGGTCCTTCGAACCGGATGTTTGGTCCTTCGAACCAGATATTTGGTCCTTCGAACCGGATATTTGGTCCTTCGAACCGGATTTTTCACTCTTCGCGAACGATTAGCGATTGAAGCTATGGACTGACCTCTGACTTGCTGTTCGAGCGTCATGATGACCTCGACTGCCATGTTGAGTATGCCGAGCTTGGTCTGCGGCTTGTCGCTCTTCAGGTGCGTCATGCACATCCGGCCGAGCTCCTTTAGCGCCTCGTTTATATCTCGTATCCTTATCCTTTAATTAAAAAAATTATATAAAAATGAGGATTTCATTGCCGAGTTCAGTTAAATCAGTATATTGTAGTCACGCCGCAGTATGTAAAATATTAACGCCGTAGACGATATAAAGTAATTGACAGTTTTACAGCTGTCAAACATACACACACTAACATTTCCTTAATAGGTAAATATCGATGTACATAATTTACTAGGATCTTCGCGCTACTATATGTAGCAACGTCAGCGCCATCTAAATTATAACATTGCAACTGGAATAGAATAGCCTAGAAAGTGCAAATAAAAGAAAAAATATAAGAGTACTTATTTGGCAACATTTTCTATGGTAATTTATCGTAAATACGTACCGTATCAAAAAAAACATAACACAAAACGGTAAATTTTCAGTAAATTACGCGGGTAATGTCTATATTTTACAGGGTCATGTTAGGAGTCCTTTAGTTAAGTACATAGATCTTAACATCATAAAAGATGACATGAGATCTCATCCGATCATGACAAAATTTAAATAAACAATAACTATACTCCAATTCAATAGAATCTAACAATGCTGTAGACACTTCCAGCCTACTAATATGAACACCGGGCTGCCTAAGGCTTTGTGATGTGACTATTATTCTTTTTTGATTCCTTTTAGATTATAATTGCAGCAACAGGGACATATATAATCAAGCGTGCCCACGTTAGGGTGTGTTAAATGTGTAGAAAATGGTCAGATTCTATTGAATTGTACTTTAGGAGAAATTTCGAACACGAAACTACCGTATGAAAAATTACTCTGTTTACAGGTGACTTATAGCCTATACTTGGTTTTGATGGGTATTTAACTAAATGAAAACAACACAACGTCAATTAGTGTCTTAAATATTGAAATCCCCACATTAAACTATCTAAACGTTTATTACATTTCCGTATCGAAATACACTAGTCTAGTTTGTATTACAATGAAAGATAAGCAAAATGTTTCATCATCACAGGCCTTCTCTCAGAACAAGAGTGCTTCGACCATAGTTCCCACGCGGGCCCAGTGCGGATCGGGAACTTCACACGCACCATTGAATTGCTTCGCCGGTTTATGCAGGTTTCCTCACGACGTTTTCCTTCACCGCGAAGCACGAAATTTCAAACGTAATTCCGCACATACATTTCGAAAAACTCACAGGTGCGAGCCGGGGTTTGAACCCACGACACTCTGCTTGAGAGTCAAAAATCCTTGAGAGTCCTTGAGAGTCAAAAAGACAAAATCCTTGAATGTACCAAATCTGGCAGCTAAAGTATGTTTATATTTAGTTAAATAACTATCCAAAACCAAGTAGAATTATTTTTTAGCGTAACGTTGTCGACTTATCCCACCTACGTTCAGTGGTAGTATAACGCTGCCACCGTCAAATCGGTCCTATACAAGACATGTTATATCGTCCTCCATCGAGCAGTCCGTCCCTCTCGCACTCACCGCTCCCTCGCGTTGTTGGCCTGCCGCCTCTCTTTCTCGCGCGCCGCCTTCGCCTGCGGGTCACATTCGTCGTCCCCCTCGTCCGCCGACGAACAACTATTGCAAACGTGCCGCTTATAGCGCATGACACTTGTCAAATACTACTCAGGTACAGATGGTTTACTTATGTTCCGGCGAATAACGTTTGGCAACCTGTTTCATTTCCCAACTGTTTAATATTACTGAAACTGTAAATATTTCGGGATTTATATTAAACTAAACTAACCTTAAGGGTTCAACACGATGGCCCTGAACTAAATCCTGAAATATTTAGTTTTAGAGTTTGCGAAATGAAACAGATTGCCAAACGTTACGTTGCGAAAAGGCAGTACCCGGGTACAGTTGGATAAAAATGCGCATACGATTCTTTACTATACTCTAAGCTCTTAAGCGATAAGGCCGCCTATTGCTTACCTTATAATTTTCTCTGTGTACCTGTTTTTTCTGTATCGCTTATTATTTCTGGTGTACAATAAAGAGTATTTGTATTGTATTGTATTGTATTGTATTGTATTGTATTCTATCTGATAGTTGAAATAAAACTACCGTGTACTAAAAAATTAAAAAATAAAATACGGATGATTTGTTCATTTTCCCAGAAATAACATTTCACACAATCGCATTTTTTCCTGAATGCTTTTTTCCCACTATAACTTTTTATTGAAGGTTATTTTGTTTTCACAATCGCGTTTTTTTCCCAATTTTAATCGGCACAGAAAAATAACCTAAACCTACTTATGTTTCTGTGTCAATTAAATTTGGGAAAAAACGCGATTGCGAAATAAGTTTCAGTCAAAAAGCTTAAAAAAAAGCATTCGGGGGAAAAATGCAAACGGGAGTTTTGCTACTAGGAAATAAAGATTTTGGGAAAATGAGCCAACCAACCGTAAGGAATAAATAAATCATTTGTAATGTTCCATCTGAAATAAAAAAAATTCAGCCTACATATCAATGAACTAAAACAATTACATTACATTGCTCACCCGTGACCTACATATTAAGTTTTGGTCTTGATTCAAACCATATAAACCATTATTAATTTAATTTTGCTATTACTAAAGGATCTATATTGGCTCGCATACTTATTGAAAGTCCGAATGTAATGTTTGTCAGAATGATCGTTTGTCATAACACTTTTTTCTCTGAATCCAATAATAGGTGTCAACCAATCAACTGACGTACTTTTTATGAGCTGTCAAAACACAATTCTCCCATAGAGTTTCAATGGCAATAGCGAATTATGACGTCACTATCCGGCAACTCAATCTACTAACTATTTATTTGTTTTAAAGAAACAACAAATCTAATTTTACAGTAAATCGAAAATTAATCTGATTGTCAGGGCTAAAATATAGCATTTTTTTACTGGAATTGTGCCTTCGAATTATTTTTAATGGCGTCAACATCCCTATTGTTCAGAATTGTTATAAAACAAACCTGACCTAACTTATCTATAGGAAGACTTAAAATGATTTAAAATGTTCAGAAAACTGTAAGGTTTCAGAGAAACTTTGGCGCTCCCGTGTGGACGAGTAAATCTCCGAGTTGTTTGTTACCCTGTTTCTTTTATTTACACAGGGTGGCCCATTTATATCGGTCAGTATGGGAAAGTTTGAAACTATACGACATACGAAAATTTCTTCTTAGGAACCATGACATCGATTTTACCAGCAAAGAGGTACAATCATAGAGACAATTTTACATGCCAGAATTTGTTGAATATTGTAACGGTGGACACTTCGAACACCTACTAAAATAAATTAATGTATGTGAAAACAACGCATTTTATTCATTTTAGACATAATGTTTCATGGAGACATTTACTGCTTAAGACGTACACAATTGATATCTAAATAGAAATAGTGTAAGTTTTTTTTTTTTTTTAAAAACGACCGGGTTCGATTCCCGAGCTGAGTACACGTTTTTTTAAAATGCATGAATGCAGTTTTTCTTGTTATTAAAATCGATGTCATGGTTCCTAAGAAGAAATTTTCGTATGTCGTATAGTTTCAGACTTTCCCATATTGACCGATATAAATGGGCCAACCTGTATACTATCGATCGTATAGTAAAGATTTCATTAAGTACACATTTTTTTCAACTGTACCGCGGATAGACAACTAAAGCAACGAAATATAAGTAAACTGTCAAGTTAAATTGAACTAAAACTATTTTAAGTCAATCGTATAATCTAAATTCCTTACATGTTATCCAAAACATAACATTTGTTAAGATCTTTACATAAATTCATCACATCTTGAGAACCTAGACAGGTTCGTATGCGATACTCGATAGAACCCTATCGCAGACAGCATTTGCCGCACTTATAGAGAATAATCTTAAAAATCAGCAGAGGCTCCCTGTGACAAGGTTCTACCGAATGTCACGTGTGAGTTCAAGAGGCGACTGTCTTATTTCGTGTTACCTCGGTATCGAAGGCGGCGCGGGAGAGAGACGGCAGATAACCTGTTTAAAAGAAACTTAGAAGCCCAAAGCGTGACACCACAGATGGTATACCAAAAGGTAGAGTTAGTAGAATGATTTGGAGAATATAATTTTGTTAAACCTAATTTTCATTTAATTATATTACTTTGTGACTGGAAATCGTTTTAAAAAAATACTTTTCACTTTTAGCTTTAGGTCAAAAATCTAAAAATCATTTTAATACCTAAAATCTACCGGTGCTAGATTTTTTTGACGTTCATAAGTGCTTGTTATAGCCTAAATTGAATAAAGAGATTTTGACTTTGAATTAAATTTATAGTTGCACTGGTAGTTTAGAAAAGTGACATGTAAAAGATCCCTTTGCCGCCGATTAGCAGAATAAAATTATTGATATACAGTAATGATAAAAATATATAATTTCGGTTTCTATTTTTATTATTAAAGCCTTGGTGGCCTACTGATTTGACCTAACGCTTCTTAAGCAGAAGATCGTGGGTTGAAACCCCGGCTCGCACCTCTGAGTTTTTTGAAATTCATGTGCGAAATCACATTTGAAATTTACCACGAGTTTTACGGTGAAGGAAAACATCGTGAGGAAACGTGCACAAACCAGCGAAGCAATTCAATGGTGTGCGTGAAGTTCCCAATCCGCACTGGGCCCGCGTGGGAACTACGGCCCAAGCCCTCTCATTGTGAGAGGAGGCCTGTGCCCGGCCGGCAGTGGGACATATATAGGCTGGGATGATGATTATTATTATTATTTATAACACCCCATTTTCGATAAGACGAACCTTTTATCTGTTAATGACCAATGACAAAAAACATGCAAGTACCTTTCCGTAGTGAAAATCGGCACACCCAATGACCTAAAATACGTAAATTTGGACTTACCTCATTTCCTAATAACTATGAAGAAACAACACTTTTTTTACTGTCTCGTTCAAACTAAGCGGAGCGAAAGAGAAAACACATTTTGATTCCATAGTTGCTCTAACAGTAGTAGGTTTAGAACAAGAAAAATTCAATCCTAAATGTATACATTTTTAAATTTAGGATATAAAAAGGCGTAATATTTTACATACTGCGACGGCTTGTTAGGAATGATATGCTGAAACTATAATACATAGGCATATGTTAGTTTTTATATACACGAGACGCCTTTGAACCGAATCCAAACAAACATACAACAGCTGTTTGGTTTTGACTCAGAAAGCACATGACAGGCATGATTAAGATAGAGACAGGATAGCAAGTCTATATTTTAAAAATGATGGTATAGAGGTAGGGCTGCCATCCGTCCAGGTTTCCCCGGATTTGTCCTAGTTTAGAGGGCGTCCGGGGAACGGGGTGAGGTTTCAGTTGTAGTCCAGGTTTAAAAATATTTATAATTTTTAACAGGATTTAACATTTTTAATATTGAGGAGAACAATATTTCCGGCGGATGTACCATTTATGTTCTAGAACCGAAAAACTGAAAAAAAATACCAAAATTTTCGCGGTAAGAGACAAGCTCGGATTACACGCATTTAGGACCAAATGACGGTATTAAAACAATTTCTAGCTCGTTGGAAATTAATTCTTCAAAAATGCTTTTTAAGGATCTTATTTGATTGGTCATTTTTTTGTTATACCTACTGACCAAGTTTAATAAAAACCTAAACCTGTTGACATGTCCGGGTTTTGGGCTCAAAAATCCGGGGTTTTCAAGCGTCTTGTCCTTGTAGTCAAATTTTAGAGATGGCAGCCCTATATAGAGGTCTAAGTGGGTTCTTTAAAAGAAAACATAGAAATCACCCTCTCTCTTTCTGTCTTACCTAAATAGAAATAAGGGCATTAATAAAATGCAAATGAAACATTTGATTGCAGCGTACACGATAAAGCATGGGGCTTGAGCGCACAGCGATAGTTCCGACCCCCAAGAAACAACAAATAACACGGGGAGAATCATAATTATATTTTATAAAGAACCATCAAGTTGGATTCCCCGAAATTTGGATTCCTACTAAGTAGGATTCCAAGTTGGATTCCGACCTAATTGGATTACCACAAGTTGGATTCCCACAAAGTTCGATGTCCACCAAGTTGGATTCCCACAAGTTGGATTCCCACAAAGTTTGATTTCCACCAAGTTGGATTCCCACAAAGTTCGATTTCCACCAAGTTGGATTCCCACAAGTTGGATTCCCACAAAGTTGGATTTCCACCAAGTTGGATTCCCACAAGTTGGATTGCCCACCAAGAATAGTTGAAAAATAGAAGAAAAAGTAGGACACTAATAATTCAGTGAGTAGTTCCCACAACTGAATAAGTAAGAACGTAGTAAACATTTACTTTTCGCTTTTTAGCGTTACGTACCCAAAGAGTGCCAACGGGACCCTACTACCGAGACTCCCCTGTCTGTCGGTCTGTTGACTCGTCTTAATGAGGACTTCCGGTAATCATGGGCAAAAATTACAGTCAGCAAAAAAAGGTTGTACTAGATTTTTTTGCAAAAACTTAGAGGTACGGAAAACTTCATGTACGAGTCCGACTCGCACTTGACCGATTTTTATTGTCATAGAGGGTTATCCCATTCAAATTAAAACATCAATCTTTATCTTTTTCGCACTCGCTCAAGCCCCCGCGCACCCGTCCCGCTCACGCCTACCTCTCTCGCACGTTGTTGGCCTGCCGGCGCTCTCTCTCGCGCGCCGCCTTCGTGTCCGGGTCGACGTCGTCCTCGTCCGCCGACGAGCAGCTGCCGGACACACGGTTAATGACCGGACACAAAGCACCGGGATATACCCAGTAGCTCATCGCTGTTTACGCCTGCTTTTCCACCAAAGGTGTGCGAGGACTGTGGTTTTCATGGACCAATAGAAACGTTTCATTTATCTCCCTTCGCACAGCACATGTCTGTTGGAAACAGCTGAGCGGAGCGAGGTTAATGACGCGTATCTATTGGTTAATGACAAATAAATTCCTCGGAACACATCCTCGCACATTATTGGTGGTAACGCAGTTTTAGTCGCGACACAGGGCTGGAGGAAATTTTGGAAAAAAACGGGGGATTTGGAAAAGTAGTTGAGTTTATACTTCGTTTTTTTTTGGCATTTGAAAAAGGGTAAACTTGATGAGTCTTTTTAATTAGACGACCAGATGGCCTAGTGGTTAGAGAACTTGACTACGAAGCTTGAGGTCCCGGGTTCGATTCCCGTGTCGGGGCAGATATTGTTCTCGTGTCTTGGGTGTTTAATATGTATTTAAGTATTTATCTATCTATATTATGTATTTATCCGTTTTGCTTAATACCCATAACACAAGCTTTGCTAGGCTTACTTTGGGACTAGTTCGATTGGTGTGAATTGTCCCATGATATTTATTTCATTTATTTTTATTTATTTATTGAAAAACGTTTTTACAGAAACATTAAATAACTACTTATTATACCAAAAGCATTTAAATGATCATATGTCCTTCCTAATTGTTAACATATTGGCTGTGACTTCTTTTTCAAAAGTGTTTTTCAAATAAAAAGACATGTCAAAATCGCTTACCTTCTTTCTAATGCTAAAAAAAACGAAGTCTAGGCGAGGATAGCCAACTACACCTCTGGGGTCTCCACAAACGAGATATTAAAAAAGGTTTTTTTCTCTCTTTCCGTTTCCTCTGGTTTTTCTGGTGTCGCGACTTAAACGCAATAAGAATGAGCTACTGAGAACAGTCCGGTATACTAACGTACACACATACAGCGTATATATATGCGTTTATATATAAGTAAGTATGTCAACACCAATAAGTTTTCACAAATATCTAGTCTCACTTCGATGTTAAAAAGAGGGCCGTTTACACTTTGTAGTATTATTTATTCTTTCAACAAAAAATCCCTTTTGACAAAAAAACTTCCTTACTTTCCATGATTGATGGCGTTACTGACACCATGAATAATAGACGCATCAAATATTATGGGTGTCAGAAATTAATCAACGTTTTCCACCATAGAAATAAGACTACTTGTAAAATCATGCTGGTGTTTCAATACTATCAGAAACTTAACAAAAAGTATTACGAAAAACCCGTACGTCATTACAGGGAAGCATTTTAAAAAAAAGTAAACACTGATCGGGTCATCCTTCTGAGGAGTTGGCAACGCTACCCTTCTGTCACGTTACAAGCAATACTCACTCGGCACCTGATGTTTGGCTGCTATAACTAGAAATTACAAGAATTACTGCGTCAGGATTTTTATTCCATTACAGCGTAAAAAAAAAAAGATAAAAGTTCACTATCATCGGCCTAGAGGCTTTGGGTTGTGATATCCATGCGAGAACAAGAGTCTCCAGTACGCTCGCCGCTGATCGCATTTTCATACAAAAGTAGTTTCATTCTAATTCACAAACCACACACTCAAACAAAATAAAACTTTGCGAATATAATAGAAGCAGCTATTTTGACGTCCGTCCATATTCAATGTAACAAAATGTGGTCTTAATTTGTAGGTTTAGTACAGATTTAAGTTGATTTTATTTTGTTTATGTTTTACCTCTTTGACATTCGTTTGACACGTGTCTTTACTTCCTGTAGAAGTCATCTGATTGTCTGCCAAATCAGGTCAGCTTGACAGTAACTGATTTCCAACCAGGCAATGGAGTTTTGTTTTAATTTTTGAATTCATTTCATTATTTATGATTATTATGAGTGTTTGAAAATAAAAAAGAAGAAGAAGAAGGCATGTAAGAAAATAAAATCACATTAATTTTAAGTTTTGTACTTATAAGAACTGGAAATTCGTTGTTTTTTTTTTTCGTTACATTTTCTTTTAACCAAACCTAATAAGCACCGTAATGGCTACTGCCATTATAGTTGCAAAGTTTACGTTGCGTATTGCTGCTGCTTGTAAATTGGAACGAAACTACGTTTGTATCGGGACGCGAGCGTACTGGGAACTCTGAACACACACCATAATTGCTTAGCAGTTGTGTGCAGATTTTCTCACGATGAATTCCTTCACCGTAAAGCCTATGGTTTTTAAATGTATTATAAAGCCCTGGCGGGACTATTTAGACGCGTATGCGAGGGATTGGCACGACATTGCGCTGAAATGGGAGGTGTGGAGATCAAGAGGATAGGCCTTTGCCCAGCAGTGGGACACTATATAGCAGGCTAGCAAAAACTAGACCCACATCTAGCCTAAGGGTTTGACGTATTGCGTTTTAACCACAGGATCATGGGTTCAATCCTAGGCTCGCATTTTTGAGTTTTTTCAGAGTTTATGCGCGATGTTACACTTGGAAGCTTTTAATTAAGATCTTTTTTAACATTAAATGCAGTTACAATCCAAATAAGCAAGTATAGAACTTGTAATTTCCATTTTTGCAACAAAGCCGTTTCAAAATGCATTGAAAGTGACAGAATTGAGCTGTTGCAACGCCAGAGAATTATGACACCCCATCACTGTTTGCGTTTAATTTTAAAACGTCAACTACACTGGGTCAGTCAGCCAAATAAGTGGTCTATCAATTTATAAACAATTTACTATCAAATGAATATGTCGCTAAAGTCGAACTTTCACATTATTGTTTTAGGACATGCAAACGATCATCAACTTTAGGATAGACCACATATTTGATTGGTGTTATGGACTATTACGAGGTAATATTTAAATATTTGGCCATGGAAGGTACATGCTTATGACTTTATTTACCTATGATATGAAAAGGGACCGACAAAAAATAGCGGCCGCGCAAGAGTGTTAAAAGTGTATACTGATGGATGATAGTAACATGTAGCTGCCAGTATTCATTGAGCATTCCCCTCATGGGCCACCATGTTATCTCTTTGTTGAAGATATAGGTGAAGAATAAAATTCGCAAAAATGACTTTGAATAAGTAAGCGTTAAATCTGTACAATTTGAACGTCTTGTTTTTTGAAAGAATAGGCAATTTAATGACAATTTGACTCCCTAAGGCTGCGTTTCCACCTGCGACGTGCGAAGATGTGTCGCGAGGAATGTGTCTGTCATGAACCAATAGAAACACTTCATTTCCATATTCTCGCTCAGCGCAGCCGTAGTGAAAACAGCTCGGCGGAGCGAGGATAAATGAAGCGTTTTTATTAGTTCATGAGGAACACATTCCTCACATATCTCTGGTGGAATCGCAGCCTAATTATCTTCTGTTTCTTTGGCATTTCCCTTTGGGAGGCAGACTATGACTAAGGGATAAGTACTAAATGATTCACTAAAAATATAGTACTTATTTGGCTAAGCTTCAAGTCCACTATATCCAAACAGTCAAACTTTATTACGCGTATCTTTTTTGTAAAAAAAAAAATCAAAAATGAACTAATTTTTTTTTCTTGATAGTTCTTACTACACTCTCCGCCAGCCCTATCGTTGGTGGGTCACTTAGAGTAAAATATCTCAGTGTCACCACAAAGACTTAAACATGCCTAAAACGACAGTTCGCAACAAGACGAGTGCTAAACGCTCGTTGAACGGGTGTTTAAAGTTTTCGTGGTAGCAGTTAGTGGACTTACATCGCGTCGGCGCTCGGGCGACACCGGGCGAAGTCGGCCGCCGGCGCTGCCGGCACACTAAAACCACAAATACCATACAGTCCGAACATATACAACACGACTGTACACCTAAAATTAATAACCCCCGACGCAAAAAGAGGGGTGTTATAAGTCTGACCGCTATGTGTGTCTGTATGTCTGTGTTTCTGTGGCATTAGCTCGTAAACGGGTGGACCGATTTGAATGAGGTTTTTTTTTAATTGAAACCAGGTTTTCCAGCGACGCTTCTTAGACATGTTTTATCAAAATCGGTTCAGCCGTTTTTGAGATATTGAACTTTGAAGTGACAAAGTCGGGGGTTTTCCAACTTTTTGTTGGTTAGATTATTAGCTTAAAGTAATGGAGCTAGGGACTTGAAATTTGGTAGACAGGTCAATATTTCAAACCCGGGTCCTAAGATACAGGCTCAACCTAGTTTGGGATCCACTGCATAAAATAAAGATTATATTCTCCTAGTGTTATAATAAGCTTTTTTTCCGCATATTCCTTCATAGAGCATTAAGAAGGGATCTTTCGACTCATACAGGCACGACAAGGGATAAGATTTAAAAAAAAACTCATTTAATTCGTTATTTAGGTAAACACTACCTGGGCGACTGAATAATAAGCGTTTTCCCAGAGATAAGAAAAAGCGAGATAGATTTTTCTTCCCTGCAAACCTCCACTACCCAATTTTATCGAAATCGTTGGAGCCATTTCCGAGATCCCCGAAACATATATATTTATACATATTACTCGTTAAAGGGTATTAGATAATTTTATATCCAGTTCAGTTGTGATAGTAAAACATAATATTGACCAAATCCAACACATTCTACGATAGCTTACAGCAGCTGAGTCGTGTCAATGGTAATATAACGTTCGGACTGTCAGAAGAGAACCGTCGGCCGGTGTCACCCAACATTAGGTCCGACAATAAACAAGATAATAATAAATTATTGTTAAAACATTTTTAATCCAAGCTTTTTTGTCATCCGACCATATTAACAATAATTTTTTGGAGTCTTTATGTATTTTTTGTTACTTTTACGGTCAACCCGTGATAGTCTATAATATTTCACAAGAGAACACAAGCTGATACATGGACGGACAGAAAAACCAGAAAAATACAGCGCTGGGTATCGAACCCAGGTCCTCAGCAATCCGTGCTGCGTGGTATTCCCCTACACCACCGCTGGACAGGAGACTAAGCCGCTAAAATGACTATGAAAAGAATTCAAGTTGAAATGTTGGTGAATAGGAGAAATTCGTGTCTAGTCTCCTGTCCAGCGGTGGTGTAGGGGAATAGCACGCAGCACGGATTGCTGAGGACCCGGGTTCGATTCCCAGCGCTAGTCTATTTTTCTGGTTTTTCTGTGCATCCATGTTTCAGATTGTGTTTTCGTGTGAAATATATCCGACTATATGTTTACCAAATTTCAAGTCAATCCGATCACTGGAAGTGAGTCGGATTCGACAGCGACAATTTGACCCACAGAGCGAGTTAAATAAAAGCTTGTAATAAAATGGAATATCAGATACAGCGCAGACAAGTTCGAATAGCATTTTTTTTGTAATTTACTATAATTTGGTACAGTCAACGTCATAAATAAGTGATCACTTTTGCACCTTTTCACTTTAACGTCATGTTTGAAAAGCCATACAGCAGTTGCTATCTCCGTTCTCTTGAAATTGTATGATTTACAAAGTTTACGATATGTATTTTGCGTTAACATTTGAAAAATGCAAAAAATGGACCAATGGGCTCGGAAGCTGGACGCCCTAGCATTTTACTATTTTGTAGGACACAAAGAGCGCCCCTGTGACACAAAGCTAGAAGAGTTGTTAAGACTCATTAAAACGCGTTGCTTGTCTGCACTGTCTCTTACACTATTAAACAATTATGTGCACCGTCGCCAATTACATCAGCATCGTAAACAAAAAGGTTGATATATAACACAATTTTTTAACGTCATTTGTAATCATTGTTCTCACGAGTACAGTCAATGGCATAAATATCTGTGCAGACATATCATAGCATCAAATATGTACCACAAATATACCTATATATTTCTGATGTACAATAAAGAGTCATTGTATCGTATTGTATGTATACATCGACTTTACGGTTAATGGCATAAAGGTGTTTAGATATTTTTGACGCTTTGGTAACTAACACATATAATTATGTCCTTGACTGTACATTGGAGTGTACCATCAGCTAATTATGTGATCTACCACCCTAAAGTTGAAAATCGTTTGCATTTCATAAAACAATAATGTCAACTTGAAAGCTCGACTTTAGCGACATATTTTTTAATGGCTTTCACTCTTGCCGTGGAAGCAAGACGTATTTCGCCAATATCGGCGTAGAGACATTACACACGTGAGGAGAATGTTCGGTTTATGAAATTTTGATCTTAATAGGAACTTGTTTAAAATTCATAGGCAAAATACCAAAACGGGAGTTATGTTTTAATGTATATTTGGGTACAAACGGTACAATATGGCCAAATTACAAATGAAATCTTAGACTTATCACGCTATTTTTACAAGTAATATTTAACTCGACGATAAGTCCCAAAAGAAAAGTCACCAAAAGATAAGTCAGGGTGATAAGTCCCGTTTTGGTATTTTGACTATGAGTGAGAATCAAGAAAGATTAAAATTGGTAGACCACTTATTTGGCTGATGATACCTCATGACAAAGACACTTCAAAAAATATTTAAGTAGCTTCAAGAAAAAATCGAGCGAATATCTAAAATAAATCCCAGCTCGATGCTAATGCAACCAGCAAGGAAACACTACGTGTCCAAGACACACACAGACAGACCAGCGTTCACAACCGTCCGATAATTATCGTACTTTTACTTCAAGTCTGTGTATTATTGCTCCGTTTCATTTGTTTTTTAACGTATTATAGTCATTATCCTGATACGATATTTTTTTATAATTTTGACGAATACACGATAATTTTACGGCCCTAGTACGATAGCTGCCTAGCTTCAGGTTGTGAACACTGAGACAGACACAAGTACAAGTGTGCACTCACTATCTCCGGGAGCGCTTGGAGCCGGGCGGCTTGGCGAGGTCCGCGGAGCCGGAGGACGAGGGCTTCGAGTCCAGCCCGGAGTCCGGTGGCTCTTTGCGTTTCTCTGTAAATTAAAATTAGGGGAAATTAAAATTTGCGAGATGAAACTGGTTGCCCATCTCTCGGTTCGCCGTTCTCATCATCGCCGGTTCGATGCTGAACTTTATTAACTAGGTTGGTTCTATTATTGTTTGTCTCTTTAAATAAAGTAAATCCTTTATATCGAATAATTAAAGAGGCACAGACTGATTGCCTTGTACAGCAAACACCACGGGTTTCTGACAGAATATCAGCACTGCAGGTTACTGCAGTATATGCTGAGTCAGCGCCTATTCTAGACATCGTCGCAGGGTCGCCTCCCAATTTAAAGAATAACACGTGAACTTTATTTTGGCACTAGTTTTAAGTTAAAAGGTATTATTGTATATTTTCTATTGTACTTTGAGCTTTGTATGCTGTTTTGAATAAAGATTCTATCTATCTATCTCTCTCTCATAATCATAATCATTATTTATTGCTTTCTCGTAAAGTTTACAGTTTTTTTTTTATTCGACTGGAAGGCAAACGAGCAAAGGGGTCTCCTGGTGGTAAGAGATCACCACCGCCCATAAACATCTTCGACACCAGGGGTATTGCAGATGCGTTGCCAACCTGGAGGCCTAAGTTGGAATACCTCAAGTGCCAGTAATTTCACCGGCTGTTTTACTCTCCGCGCCGAAACACAACAGTGCAAGCACTGCTGCTTAGCGGCAGGATTAGCGAGCAAGACGGTGGTAGCAATCCGGGCGGACCTTGCACAAGGTTCTACCACCTGCAAAATCCTGCAGATCTTATAATAATAATAACAGTTAGACAACGTGAAACCCTGCTCTCTCTATCTCTCTCTTTCTCTATTGTGTTAAGAGCAACTGTCCAAAATTTCAAAATCCTAAACTAAACCCGGCGGTTGAAATTTCAAGATTTTATCCCTATCCCGTGGGAATATCGGGATAAAAAGTATCCTATGTTATAATCCAGGTTATAAACTAACTTTTTGCCGAATTTCATCCAATTCCGTCCAGCCGTTTCAGCGTGAAGAAGTAACAAACATATTCACTCTCAAAACCTTCGCATTTAAAACATTAAATAGGATTAGGGGCTGTTTCACCACACATTGATTAGTGTTATCTGACGGTTAAATGTGATGCCGTCTCCGTCTATTCGAACAAAACAAATAGAGACGGCATCACATTTAACCATCAGTTAAGACTTTATACACAAGCCCCTTATACACAAGGCTCGGATACCGGTTAAATTTCCAGACCGTTATCATGTACTTGGCGCAAAACCTTCTCATTTGGGTTTCGTTCGCGAAACCGTTATTTTTAAACCAGTTTTTAAAGGAACATTTCCATAAATTTCTTGTCAGATTAACCGGTTTAGAACAATAAAAACCGACTTGTTCCGGCGCAGGATAAACGCCGCCGCCCGCCCCCGGCCGGCCAGCTGTCACTCGTCGAATAAACCAGTTTATTTAGGTTACAGTTAAGTTCTCAAAAACGTTCGCGTTCTTATGAAAGTTCGGAGTTAAACCGAAATAAACCGGTATTTACCGCTATTTTATAAACCGGTTCCGAGCCTTGCTTATACATGTAAATATTTTAGTACGTACTAGTATTTGGTAGCAGTTGGCGCTCCATTTTGACGGGAGGCTCGCTGTGCAGGTGTGGCAACGGAGCCCCCAGCCGGGACACTGCAACAACGCACAACGTCAGACAGAGACACCCGAAATCGAAAATAAAAGTTCGTATCGCACCGTCCCTCTCACTCTCATATTAAATAACACGAGCGTCAGCGGGACGGCAAGATGCAAAGTTGTAATTTTGCAATTCGCAGTATAGGTCCAGCTGGCAAAATCAGTACGTCCTTAGGCTGACGGGTTAGTTAGTATCATTTCGTCTAAAATGCAGCTGGTCTACGTAGCAAATTAGCAATTGGTCTCAGCAACAAATGGTCTAAGAAGAAAATGGTCTAAGTATCAGGTGGTCTTAAATCCTTTGACTCAAAGTCGACGTGGCTCCGCGCGCGAAGCTCCTATTCCGCATGGATGAGGAGCTTCGCGCCTTGACGCAGCTCTAAGCTAACCTAAACCTACCTATGTTTATGGGTCAATCAACTTTTTTACCGACACTTTGGGCGTCTCCTGCGTTACCAAAATTGTCTCTGGCGTTACCAAAAAATCGTACTTACAACAAGATATTTCACGGTTTAATAGGTTGAACTTACGTAGGATGGCATGTATTCATGTAAACCATCTATTAAATCACAGAAAAAACATGTTTACTTACAAAAATCTGCAATTGTTTGAAAAATGTCGCGGACAGATTAGTGTCGGTAAAAAAGTTGATTGGCCCTTATTCAAGTTTTCGACAAAAACTGTTTAGTACCAGTTGCTTTTCAGACCACTTGCTACCTACACCAGTTGCTTCTTAGACCACTTGCTACCTACACCACTTGCTTCTTAGACCACTTACTACTTACACCAGTTGCTTCTTAGACCACTAGCTACTTACAACAGTTACTTCTAAGACCACTTGCTACTTACACCAGTTACTTCTCAGACCAGCTGCTTTTTTAGACGAAACGATATGAACCCCGCTGAAGCATCTACGTTGACGACATCATAGCCCCTCCCGCGCCAACACTTACCGGCGGGCTGGTGGTGCAGCGGGGAATCTTGCGGATACAGCTCGGGCGCCTCGGCGTGGTTGCGAAGTACATTGATGGCGTCGTCCAACCTCTCCTCCATCCTGGCGCCCTGGTAACAACATACGTTAGGCTTGAGTCGGTCCTGAACTAACAACTAATAAGAATAAGAATATAATTTATTGCCACAACACATAGTACAACGAAGACTTATTACAAATTTAATTGCAGACTAACTAAACGCTAACATTTGCTGTGGCAAAGGGGATGTACTCAGCGTATGCTGTGAGTTAGGGTTCCACAGGCGGCCCTGACTGGCACAGCGCTGATTTTCAGTACACCCCTTGAATGAATTCCCATCGCGGACCGAAAAGAACTAGTTCCTCGTAAACGATCTTAATCGGTCTCGGTCCCGCTCCCGGTCCGTGCTCTTTAGCTTCGATCGGTCGGAGTCGGAGCTAAAACGGTATGGGAGCGAGCATTGGGAGCGGGAGTGAACGATAGATGATTGAACGAGGAAACGAATAAAGAGCGGAGCTAAATAAACTCGCTCCCGGATCTTAAACATTGTTTCGGTCGGAGCCACTCCTCGGAGCTAAAGGAACTAAAAGACCGAACTAGTTCATTTGACCGATTGACCGAGATCGGAGCGCTCCCTTTAAAGACCAGGCGGGCGCAACTCGTAATATACGTAATTCAGTCAGTCTTCCGTGAAAAAGCCATGGTAACCTAGTGGTCTGACCTATGGCTAAAGATCGCTCTCGCATCTGAGTTTTCCGAACTCTAGGTGCGAAATTACTACAGAAATTTACCATGACCTTTACGGTGAAGGAAAACTTCGCGAGGAAACTTGCACACTGGGAACTAGGGCCCGAGCCCTCCCGCTCTGAGAGGAGGCATGTGCCCTGCAGATGTAGTATGTAAATAAGTATGTAAATAAATAAAAAACATACTAAAACCAGTTCAGGACATGAAAAAATTACGTCGAATGTTAAATAAATGTGTACGGTCAAAAAAATCTAGTTTAAAAATTAACCTAATTCACAAACGCTTGCCACTTGTTTGCGAATCTTGGGATCCAACAGCCCCGGATCCACGAGTACGGTTATTTCGAACCGGGTCAAACAAAACCTTGATGGTGGCATTTGAGAAGAACTGTTAAAACTGCCAATGAGTAGCAATCTTCATTTCTTATCTCAAGGATTTGGCGCCCCCTTTGATGAATTATACCTGTAGATTCACAATCGCGCGCCCAAATATGTCCGAGCCAAATGAGCGCCACTTTGGTAATCACTGGCCTAAAATCACTGGTTCAGATCACCGGGATAGGTTAGGTCGATAGGTTGGTCGATAGGTCGATCGGTAGGTCGATAGTAGGTAGATAGGTTGGTAGAATGCTCGCCTGCCACTTTGGTAAAAGTGGCCTTCTTTTTTCTCAGTACGTTGTTGTCAAGTGTCAAAGCGTTGTGGAGTTTTGCCGCGTAAAGACTAGGTTCAAATTTCGTCTCGTATTATTTTAATTATTTTGTGTGAGATTATTTTATTTGTCACGCAAACAAATCAATAGTTCTGACATTCTTTGAAGGGGATTTCGTTCAGCAATGTGCGTCCTGGTTTAAATGTCATTGGGCGCCCCCGTGAAACTGCCACCCGGGACAAGTGCTCGGTTTACCCCCCCTCCCCACCCCTTAGATCCGGGGCTGGTATTCAATACACGTTTATTTATAACTAACTCGTAATTTAAATATTTACACATCTGTTATTTTGCAAGGCGTCATTTTCATGAGTCAAAATTGTGATGCAAAAAAAAATTAAGCGCAAAAACCAAACCATGCCACGCCAATTAACTAGACGCTTGAAAACAGCTCTACCACGATTCATACAAACGCTTGGGCCAGTTGCATGACACGAGTACAACTCAAGCAAATATCAATTCAATACAAAATCTCTTTCACTATTTCACTGTACTCTATAGGGATGTTGACACCACCAATCAACTGACGTACTTTTTATGAGCTGTCAAAATACAATTCTCCCACAGAGTTTCAATGGCAAAAGCGACTTATGACGTCACTATCCGGCAACTCAATCAACTATTTATTTGTTTTAAAGCAACAAAAAATCTAATCTTACAGTAAATCGAAAATTTATTTGGTTTTCAGGGCTAAAATAAAGCGTTTTTTTAATGGAGTTATGCCTTCGAATTATTTTTTAATGGCGTCAACATCCCTATTGAGCCCTGTTCAATAGCTGTGATATTTATAATTACTTAATTTCGTCGCTCCATTAAAATAATGATATTACAAATGTAACTGTACCTATCATGGATGTTAATAATTAGTACATACGAACACACTTCGTATTATATTCGTATTATAGTGTATTTAGAATTTATCCCTGATTTAGGCGTTGAGCAGTGCCATCTGTTGTCAAGTAACTAGAACTAATGTAACTCAATTGTAAGATGGCGCCACCAAACTAACTAAAATCAATATCTAAAATCCATTGTTCCGAGGATATCATCCCGATAAATGCTAAACTAAGTATCACTGTCGAATTTCATGAAATTTTAATTTATGATTTTTGGTTTCCCCGTTAGGAATTATTTAAGTAAACATACCGTAGCTAGAAAACACTAAAAAAAAGGAATACTAGAGGCGGGAATCGAACCCGGGTTTGATACCCGACTCAATATATAATTTTTTTTTTTTATATTCTAGCTAACCTAAATTTCACTAGCCAACAGAGCGCGCGACTTGCAAGTCGTCCTAGGTATATAATAAGTAATATATAATATAAGAATCGCTTGTCTAGCGGTATATATGGTGTTTTAATACTCACGACGACGTCGGAGTGTTCTCGTAGAAACACCATCGCCTCGTCGAGTTGTCTCTGGTCCGCCGGCGCGCCCTACGGCAGTACACGATCAGCCACCGTCAGCGACCGGCCGTGGAGCGACCACACCCCGAGACATTAGCGCTGAGACCCCTCTACTAACCACCCAGAGTGAGACCCTTCTACTAACCACCCAGAGTGAGACCCTTCTACTAACCACCCAGAGTGAGACCCTTTTACTAACCACCCAGAGTGAGACCTTTCTACTAACGGTACTAGACTCTTACGAGAGTGATACCCTACCTATGCTATTGAGACTATTCCATTAGTGACTCTTTCACGAAAGAGGCTTCTATGACACGAGATCTTTCCACGAGTGATACCCTACCTACGCTACTGAGACTATTCAATTAGTGATACCTCTACACGAATGAGGCCACTATAAAGTGAGATTCTTCACTAGCGGGACTCTTATGCTAGTGATACCCTACCTACACTATTGAGACTTCGTATTTTACTTGTGAGACCCTTAAATACGAGTGAGACTCTTCTACTAGCGGGATTCTACGAGAGTAATACCCTACCTATACCATTGAGACTATTTCATTAGTGATACCCCTACCCGAATGAGGCCCCTATAAAGTGAGACTCTTCCACTAGCGGAACTCTCACGTCAGTGATACCCTACCTAAGTTATTGAGACTATTCCATTAGCGATACCCCTACACGAATGAGACCCCCCATAAAGTGAGACTTTTCCACCAGTCGCTTGACTCTAACACGAGTGAGAACCTTACACTAGTGAGGCACCAATGAGATTCTTCCATACATAGATACCATCATAGAGTGGGAGCCCTAAGAAAATTCGACTCAGTCCATATTTGAAACTAGTTCGATTTGGATCCCATGTTTGACTTTTTTTCGCTAGTCGTCCGATTTGTTTTTTTTTATTCTATTCTACAACAGCTCTTTGATTTTGATTTAAAACTCTATCCTTCTCTAACATGGAACAATGCGTATTTTGTCTCCGGGTATTCAGCTGTTTATTAGATATATTTAAACCCTAAGTATTCGATTGCAGAACTATCTACAGCAGCTAAATTAAAATTTAATCTGATTTTTTTTAAATACCCTATATAGTGTCTTACTGCTGGGCAAAGGCCTCCCCTTTCCACTCGTCTCTGGCTCCGAAAAAGCTCGTATCCGATTCGGGTAAAAAAATAGCTCAAAAATGTTTTATTTTCAGTCATTTACAATTAAAGCAATACATTGACAATTGGTATGATCCATAGAATTTTTAGGTCTCATATAGGTACTTTCAGGTTCACATGAGGACGCTCTTAAATTTTGTGAAATAATGTTAGGATAAGAACGACACGACGACACGACTCAACAAAAAAAAAAAGATATATGTTTTAAAAGATTTCAGGTTAGTTTGTCAGTTTCCCCGATGGTCCAGTTGGTACACCTCTGGTACGTAAAGCCATAGGAGATGAGTTCAACATGAATCAATATCAAATGCCTAACTCAAGTTTGTTAAAACATTTGGCGGCGAACGTGTATGTTAACATGTATGTCTGTCTTCCAGTTAGAGTATGAGAAGCTAGCTACTAAACCACACTCTACGTCTACTAAAAAATCTAAGGGTAATGGTACAAGCTCCACACTAGTCGCTGATATTAAAAAAAAAACACAAAATCTTTTGTAATATGCCATGATTTGTCAAAATACTTTTTGTAGACATTTTAAAAATTAATTATGGTTAAAATAAAAAACATATTTCTACGTGTAAATTGGTATTGTCAAAATCATAGCATACACTGAAAAAATTCCAAACAAATTCAGATTAAAAAAGTTAGGGCATATTTCACAATTTTATTTACAATTTTAATACAAGCAACGCAGTCGAAGGAACATCTAATGAAGCATAAATCACTTTCCAAAATATAAATTTTTCTTTTTCAAAAAATCATGCTCCATTAAATGTTTAGTCTTCTAGTTTTCTGTGAGTTTTAGTGAAATATATAAGCCCCGAGACACAGCAAATATAAGCTACAAGTTCCAAGTCTAAACACCAACTAAACTAAACTAAAAAAAAAAAAAATACCGCGAGCAGTAATAAAATGGGAGATATATTTTTAAATTCAGACTAGTGACAAGCATTTATGAAAGCCAGTTCGAATAAAAAAAATATAACCACTGAAAAAAATGTGAGAGATAAACTGCTTTTGGAACTTTTAAACTGGGATCATTGTAATATTTAAGATGTTAACATTGCAGATTTCAGGTATTAAAAACAACTTTAGTGAATCAGTCTCAAGCACAATGAAATCTGCATGCTGACACCTTCTAGGGGTCAAGTCCAAAAGTTTACTTCCTAAATATGATTGGTTAGAATTTTAAGACAAACAATTGGACTAACCAATAAAATATGTAAAAAAAAAACTCTCATTATTACAAATAATCATGCTACGGAGACATGCTAAAAATATCATTAAAAAAATTTAGTATCTAGTGTAGTCATTTTTTATTGTAGTTGTCTCGTCTTTTTATGTACGCACATGCCTGGGTGCGTCTGTTTGTGAGCATGTGTTTGTGTGCGTGCTTTCGTGAGCGTATATCTGCAGGCATGCGTCTGTGGGCATGTAAATATTTTTGGGCATATATCTGTGGGTTTGTGCATGTGGGCATGTATTAGTGGGCATGTGCATGTGGGCATTTATCTGTGGGCATGTGCATGTGGGAATGTATCTGTGGGCATGTGCATGTGGACAATTATCTGTGGGCATCTATGGTAGGCATGTGCATGTGGGCTGTGGGCTGTATTAGTGGGCATGTGCTTGTGGGCATGTATCTGTGGGCGTGCGCCCTAGGGCGTGAGTCTGTGTGCGTACTAACCATGACGGCGGGCGGGAACACGGGCACGTGGTGGTGCCCGTTCGGGAGCGGCGCGCCGGGCAGCGCGTGCGCCGGCGCCGCGCCCGGCGGGGACGCCACGCCGCTCGCCACCCAGTTCGACTGGCGGCAGAACGGTACGTTACAATGACACATTACTATAGACCACAATCCTTATTGCACACCACATTAGTAAGCGATACAGAAAACAGGTACACGGTGAGACAATTAGGGTGTAAGTCTTTAACGGCCCTGATAACACCGACATGAAAATACCGGTACTGTTTTTCGTGTACGTCCATAGAAGCCCCTGTCAGTTTCTATGGGCGTGTACACAAAAAACAGGGCCGGTATTTCCATGTCGGTGATATCCGGGCCGGTAAAGACTATCCCCCGACAACTAAAAGGCAAGCAATAGACTCTTCCAGGCCCTTATTTCAACAGAAAGAAGTAAAAACTAGATAACAGCAGGACAATGATGATGACCTTAAAATAGATCTTGCATCTACTGAACATCAAATAAGTGATTGCCACTCGTCACTTCAGTGGTGTGTTAATGTTGTTCTTCTGAGTGGATTGGATAGACTTCTTCCAACTGACTTGCGAACAACGGCTGTCGCAGGTGTGAGAGGTCGTCAGTCACCTTAGTGTTGTGCTGATGGTATTCTAAGTGGGTGGGGTCTGGTATTCTAAAGTGAGTGGGGTCTGGTATTCTAAAGTGAGTGGGGTCTGGTATTCCAAAGTGAGTGGGGTCTGGTATTCTAAGTGGGTGGGGTCTCCCGAGTGACTATAATGTGACGCAACTCCTACCGCAGGTGGTGTAAGTGATCGTCAGTCACCTGAGTGTTGTGCTGTTGGTATTCTAAGCGGGTGGGGTCTCCCGAGTGACTATAATGTGACGCAACTCCTACCGCAGGTGGTGTAAGTGATCGTCAGTCACCTGAGTGTTGTGCTGTTGGTATTCTAAGCGGGTGGGGTCTCCCGAGTGACTATAATGTGACGCAACTCCTACCGCAGGTGGTGTAAGTGATCGTCAGTCACCTGAGTGTTGTGCTGTTGGTATTCTAAGCGGGTGGGGTCTCCCGAGTGACTATAATGTGACGCAACTCCTACCGCAGGTGGTGTAAGTGATCGTCAGTCACCTGAGTGTTGTGCTGTTGGTATTCTAAGCGGGTGGGGTCTCCCGAGTGACTATAATGTGACGCAACTCCTACCGCAGGTGGTGTAAGTGATCGTCAGTCACCTGAGTGTTGTGCTGTTGGTATTCTAAGCGGGTGGGGTCTCCCGAGTGACTATAATGTGACGCAACTCCTACCGCAGGTGGTGTAAGTGATCGTCAGTCACCTGAGTGTTGTGCTGTTGGTATTCTAAGCGGGTGGGGTCTCCCGAGTGACTATAATGTGACGCAACTCCTACCGCAGGTGGTGTAAGTGATCGTCAGTCACCTGAGTGTTGTGCTGTTGGTATTCTAAGCGGGTGGGGTCTCCCGAGTGACTATAATGTGACGCAACTCCTACCGCAGGTGGTGTAAGTGATCGTCAGTCACCTGAGTGTTGTGCTGTTGGTATTCTAAGCGGGTGGGGTCTCCCGAGTGACTATAATGTGACGCAACTCCTACCGCAGGTGGTGTAAGTGATCGTCAGTCACCTGAGTGTTGTGCTGTTGGTATTCTAAGCGGGTGGGGTCTCCCGAGTGACTATAATGTGACGCAACTCCTACCGCAGGTGGTGTAAATGGTCGTCAGTCACCTGAGTGTTGCACTTTTGGTATTCTAAGCGGGTGGGGTCTCCCGAGTGACTATAATATGACGCCAATTCTACATTGGGTGATGTAAGCGATCGTCAGTCACCTGAGTATTGTGCTGATGGTATTCTAATTGGGTGGAGTCTGGTATTCTAAGTGGGTGGGGTCTCCCGAGTGACTATAATGTGATGCAACTTCTACCTTGGGTGTAAGCGTTCGTCAGTCACCTGAGGATTGTGGTGGTGCAGATGCGGATGGTGCGGCGAGTGCTTGTGCGGGTAGAGCCGCGCCGGCAGCGGCGGCGGCGAGTGCACCGGCGTCGACGGCGACGACCCGTACGAGGACAGGCTGCCCGCGCCCTCCGCGCCCGCTACCGCCGCGGTGCTCGCCGACGCGTACATCTGACACCGCGCAGTGTTAAGGCCGATGCACACCAGATATCTTTCACCTATCGATAGCTATCACCGAGCGGTCTACGGCAAGCGAGGCGATCCGATGACGTTACGGCGTTGATGTAAAGTACAATAGAATCTGACAATTTTCTACACATTAACACAGCCTAACGTGGGCACGCTTGATTATATATGTCCCTGTTGTGATTATCATCTAAAAGGAATCAAAAAAGAATAATAGTCACATCAAAAAGCCTTAGGCAGCCCGGTTTTCATATTAGTAGGCTGGAAGTGTCTACAGGATTGTCAGATTCTATTGAATTGGAGTATAATGTCAAGGCTCGGATACCGGTCAAATTTCCAAACCGTTATCATGTACTTGGCGCAAAACCTTTTCATTTTGGTTTCGTTCGCGAAAGCGTTATTTTTAAGGGAACATTTCCATAAAGTTCTTGTCAGATTAAACGGTTTAGAACAAAAAACCGGTTTATTCCGATGCAGGATAAACGTCGCCGCCCGCCGCCGGCCGGTCAGCTGTCACTCATCGAATAAACCGGTTTATTTAGGTTATAGTTAAGTTCTTAAAAACGTTCGCGTTCATATGAAAGTTCGTAGGTAAACCAGAATAAACCGGTATTTACCGCTATTTTATAAACTGGTTCCGAGCCTTGTGTAATGTATGAAACTGTATAGATGATAGACCAGATGCGTGGCGTGCGTAATGGCATCTTTCTATACAGTTTCATATATTACTACTGGTGCGTGTGCGTGTCATCTGATGTGCATTAGCTTTCAAACTTTACTTGTTGCATGTACAAGTAAATAGCGGGAAGGAGAACGATATCTTACGAGGGAAAAGTTGCAGAAGTGTCCAGCTTTAAGTAGTAGATCTTCGTTTTTCACAGAATTAAAATGGAATGGTAAGGCCTCGTTTCCACCAGAGATGTGCGGGGTGATTGAGAGGTGCGAGGATTCCTCACAGCGCATCCTAGCACATTTCTGGTGTTTGTTAGTTGTAGACAGGAAAAGAAAGATGGAGTAATTCAGGCAGCGATCTTACTTTTTCATCGGTTTATTTAGTGACAGAATTGATACATCCCCGTCCGGTCATCGCCGATGCTCCATATATCGACCAATCCCGAACCATTAGAAAATCTCTTTGGTCGCTCGCACAGATATAGATTACACTAGATAACGCAAACACCTCAATCTGTATGAAAGAAAACTAACCGCGTCACTTTTTTATATCTACTGTGACGTCTCAAGAGCGAATTAGCGATGTAAATTCCACGATATCCGCGCAAAATCGATTCAAATACGCCGCCCGCCCGCGCCGTGGGGCTCGAGTCAGTCACTAGTCATGATCAGTCAGTTAGCGGTCAGTCTTTGTATGGGCCAACCCCGACGTTAAGTCGGGGTTCGGACACGCGAAGTAGATTCATTTGCGTAATCTTACAGGCGGTAGGACCTTGTGCAAGGTCCGCCCGGATTGCTACCACCATCATGCTCGCTAATCCTGACGTGAAGCATCAGTGCTTGCTCTGTTGTGTTTCGGCGTGGAGAGTAAGGCAGCCAGTGAAATTACTGGCACTTGAGGTATCCCATCTTAGGCCTCAAGGTTGGCAACGCATCTACAATACCCCTGGTGTTGCAGGTATGGGCGGTGGTGATCTCTTACCATCAGGAGACCCACTTGTTCGTTTGCCACCCAGCCGAATAAAAAACAAATCTAGTATAATCTATATCTGTGGTCGCCCGATAGCTCTCTAACTTAAGCCTGTAGTTTGGTTCGAGGTGGACAGATGGCGCTATTTTTAACCCTCGACGCAAAAAGAGGGGTGTTATAAGTTTGACCGCTATGTGTGTCTGTGTGTCTGTGTGTCTGTGTGTCTGTGTATCTGTGTGTCTGTGTGTCTGTCTGTGGCACCGTAGCTCTTAAACGGGTGGACCGATTTGAATGCGGTTTTTTTTATTTGATAGCAGGTTTTCTAGCGATGGTTTTTAGACATGTTACATCAAAATCAGTTTAGCTTTTTTTGAGATATTGAACTTTAAAGTGACAAAGTCGGGGGTTTTCCAACTTTTTGTTGGTTAGGTTATGTAACAGTGTGAATATCACAGTGTAATACTTACGGGTTGAAGCGGCGGCTTGGCGACGAGCATGGGGTCGGTGGGGGAGTGGTGGGGAGCGGCCGCTCGGAACGACGACATGGGGGGCAGCGGCAGCTCAGCGCCGCCGCCCGCCGGCTCGCTCGGCGCTCCCGGCAGCCCTGGAACACGTATGGATCATGTGTTCAAACATGCACAAATAATATCTAAATATAGGTACCATCACCCAAATAAGTGGTGTATCAATTTTTAAACAAGTTCCTATCAAATGAATGTGTCGCTAAAGTCGAACTCTCGAGTTGACAGACACGTCTATTGGCTATAAATATTTCACACGAAAACACAAGCTGAAACATGGACGCACAGAAAAACCAGAAAAATAGACCAGCGCTGGGAATTGAACCCAGGTCCTCAGCAATCCGTGCTGCGTGCTATTCCCCTACACCACCGCTGGACAGGAGACTAGACACGAAATTCTCCTATGCACCAACATCTTAACAATGCATTCTTTTCATAGACACTTTAGCAGCGACACTAACTCTATATAGACTTTCACGGGATGACCGTAAAAATAACAAAAATTTGGAGTTGCAATAAAAAATACAAAAAGACTCCAAAAAGTCTATTAGCATTATTCTTTTGTGACATGCAAACGCGGTAGGCAAAACTATAGGGTGGTAAACCACATATTTGGCTGATAATACAAGTTACTGCAATGAAGCCTGACTCAAGACACTTGCTGACAAGAGACAGAAACGACACCAAGGCGGCTCTGCACCAACATCCGAAACTCTTGTCAGGTCTGTGGAAGAACGTGTCGGTCTCGCATCGGTCTAGTCAGCAACCAAAGACGTTGTGCTGCCTGTCCAATACGCCAAATTTCTTCTGGAACAGACGCGGTAAGCCTGATGATGAGGTAGGAAACCAACTGTACCGCCTTGGAATCATACACAAACTACGTAACACATCTAAGAGTCACTGGCAATTTGTGACACAGACACAAGAACAAACTTACGTAATTTAAGGATGGTGAAGGCTGGACGAGAGTCAAGACAGTGGAACACCGAGAGGGATAGATAGATAGACAGAAAGAGACTTCGTATGAGTCTCACAACCGTCTCTCAGGAGGTTATTACATTTTTACTTTGCTGCACGTGTCAATATAGATATAAAAAATAGAGATAGAGCCAAGGCTGTCCAGCGCATACCAAAGACCCAAATGGAAAATTATTATTGGGCCCTTTGCCAACCGGCGTCGGCACAGGTTCCTAATGTAAGCGATAGTGCCCCCCCACACACCCCTGTAAGCATTATGAGCAGCGCTGAGGCGTAGACTTTACATATTGATCGCTCAGTTATGGATCAGAGACTTGTCAGCATACCTGGGGACGCGCCGTAAGTGTCGTGCTGGTAGGGCGGCGGCGGCTGGTAGTACCCGCCCGCCCACTCGCCGCCCGCGTAGTAGGGCTCCTGGTAGGCGCCGCCGCCCGCGCCCTTCGGCGACGCGTACCGGCTCGGCGAGTCATGGCCGAATTCGTCGCTGCCGTACTGTGGAAGAAGACAGTTTGAACGTTAGTGTGATGGATGACGTATGGCGTCCGCGGACCGGGAGACGAGCTGTCGGCAGGCCTCCAACAAGATGGAGCGACGACCTGGCTAAGATCGCGGGATCGCGGTGGATGCGGAAAGCACAAGACCGGCCTGAGAGGAGAGCCCTGGGGGAGGCCTATGTCCAGCAGTGGACGTCTGTCGGCTGACATGACGATGATGAATGAACTAGTTTAAATGGCAAATGCCTTGCTGCTCCAACATCAGACTGTCAACCTTAGCCCAGAAGTTTTTAGTCTTTAGCCAAGATACTTACCGCAAACAGCATTTTTTACTTAAATTTTACAGCGCTTTGATATTGACCGACTGTAATGCTGTACTTTAGTAATTGAAAGCCAAATATTCGTTAATTTTTTTTAAGCTTTTTTGTGAAAGGTTTTGAACAGAACAGCCGCGTTATGCCCTTTTACCCACTAAGAAAAAAAGATAATACGTGTAGCGTTAGGGTGAGAGGACGTTTGTTTGTAGCTTTCAAACATATAGATATATATTCAAGCCCGACGGTGTCCGCTAACTCATACAACGGGACAAAAACTATCTCACTCTAGTCTTTAAAACAAACAGTTCTAAATAACGAGTCAGTTCCTTGATTCAACACAAACTAATGCAGCGACCGTTTAAGACCAGCATGTCCTTACAAAAGCACAATGAAAAGTTGCGAAACCGGCGCGAGCTTTCGGGGGCTTTGTGCGCTTTTTAAGGCATCGGGTAAGCGGTAATTGCGTAAACGCAGCTTTTACGCGCAAATTATAAAAGGGTTTATATTATTATTATAGTTACAGTCATTAACGGCTTTCGCTTCGTTTAGCGTTTATACATATATGATACAACAAATACTTATTTTATAGCGAAATTACATTTTGCAGGTGGTAGGACCTTGTGCAAGGTCCGCCCGGATTGCTACCACCATCTTGCTCGCTAATCCTGCCGTGAATTTTCTGGCACTTGAGGTATTCCAACTTAGGCCTCTAGGTTGGCAACGCATCTGCAATCCCCCTGGTGTTGCAAGTGTCTATGAGCGGTGGTGATCTCTAGTCATCAGGAGTACTTCTTGCTCGTTTGCCTTCCAGTCGCATAAAAAAAAAACATGAAAGCTTCACTATAAACCTTATAGATTCAGATTTGCACAGAGAGCTATACTCGCGGGATTTCCCTACGGTATCGAATAAAAAAATTAGGCGATACGGAGAAGAACTAGCCACCGACATAGCCAAGCGAATCAGCTCGTTGAAGTGGCAATGGGCAGGCCATATAGCACGGTCGGAGAACAGATGGCCGCTGGAGCCGAAAAGTTTGGAGACCGCGGTAGTTCTTATAGTACGAATGTTTTGCGATAGTCAGGCCTGTGTATCTCACGCACAAATTGACGCGTGTACAGACGTCGTCGTGCCTATGTAGATTCAAAAACGCGTATTTTGTACGGCGTGGCCGCCCTGTGTTGCTGGTTCATCATCATCATCATCTCAGTCTATATACGTCTCACTGCTGGGCACAGGCCTCCTCTCGGAATGAGAGGGCTTGGGCCATAGTTCCCACGCGGGCCCAGTGCGGATTGGGAACTTCACACGCACCATTGAATTGCTTCGCAGATTTGTGCAGGTTTCCTCACGATGTTTTCCTTCACCGCAAAGCTCGTGGTAAATTGCGCACATGAATTTCGAAAAAGTCAGAGGTGCGAGCAGGGATTTGAACCCACGACCCTCTGCTTGAGAGGCGATAGGTCAAACCACTAGGCCACCACGGCTTCACGGCGGTGTTGCTGGTTAAAATAATACAATGACACCTAAAGTATGAATAATGGTAAAGGCACTTTCTATTGCCTATGTCTTTAAATATAAATCGTTGAGTACAAAATAGAGGCGGTCAAAATTGAGTTCCGACCGTAATTAGTCATCAGCATTGCTATGTCAATCAGTCAATCATCACTGACGATAACAGACTACACCTGCCGGATTTATAATTTATATAATATAGATTGATTATTGACAAACAAATAAATAGCTACCATGTAGAGTCGAAGTAACTGAATCGTATAACAGGGTGGAACTTTCATGCTACTGATGTCTTTGATATTCCACACATCTGCCAAAGAAGTTATAGCGAAATTGTCAATGAAAAGGTCCCACCACACAAAGGTAATGTATGCTTCTTCCGTGTAAAAACGGAATAACGAAGGTTCGCTCAAATAACAGAATAATAATAAAAATCAATCCATAATAATATAATAAATACCAAAGTGTGTGTGTTTGTATGTTTTGGGCCAATCAACTTTTTTAACGACACTAATCTGTCCGCGACATTTTTCAAACAATTGCAGATTTTTGTAAGTAAACATGTTTTTTCTGTAATTCAATTGATGGTATACATGAATCCATGCCATCCTACGTAAGTTCAACCTATTAAACCGTGAATTATCTTGTTGGAAGTACGATTTTTTGGTAACGCCAGAGACAATTTTGGTAACGCAGCAGACGCCCAAAGTTGTATAATAGTTGATTCACCAGTCCATCTTTCAACGGAGCACGGATCGAAGTGATTTTTGGCATATAGATAGTAGTTTATGGTTTCGAGAGTGACATAGGCTACTTTTTATCCTGAAAAAATGCACAGTTCCCGAGGGAACAGCGGGCGATAACCGCATACTACGCGGACGGAGCCGCGGGCAAAAGCTAGTTTGATATAAACCCTTGTTATACATTCGAGGCAGTCAGTATCTCGCGACGGATGTGTCATACACTTCACCTTGCGAATTAGTATCAGAACGCCAGACACCTTATCTGCTGATGACTATATTAAAAACTATTTAGCTTATCTTTAAGTATCGGATGTATTTAAATTTTTAGGGATCCGTACGATAAAAAAAAACCTTGTCACTTCAAAGTTCAATATCTGAAAAACTGCTAAACCGCGCGCTAGAAAACCAGATTTGAAATTTAAAAAAAACCGCACTCAAATCGGTCCACCCGTTTAAGAGCTACGATGCCACATACAGACATACCTGAAAATATCGCTGAAGTTGAACTTTCAAGTTGACAGACACGTCTATTGCCATTATTGTTTTATGACATGCAAACGATTATCACTTTTAGGGTGGCAGAACACATATTTGGCTGATGGTACTACAGCGGCTATTTTGTAGCATTCGTCCGCAGACGCGCTATTAAAAAGTCGATGTATATTCCATCGAATAATCGATTTATTCCGCAATCGATTAAACTAGTATTCGTTCATTAGTTGGCCATAAAACCATTGGATTGATTTAAAATTATAATTCTTCTACAAACAGCATAGTCCGGTCATCATTATAAATAGAGAGGTTACGACATGTGGATTTAAGAGCTATTTTATAGCCTAATTAAATTAAACAGAATATCATCACAGCAGTTTGTCATCACCTAAAGTGACAAATACAAACTTCATTGTAACAAAATGGTTAAAACGTACTAATCGTTGATCGAAGGTTAACACCCGTATTTATAAACGAGTCATTGCTTGTTGCTAAGTAAATGCTTAAGTAAAGAAAATGGTGACTATGACTTGGCTAAGAAATCTAACATTTGACAGATCAATTTTCAAGCAAAAGCTCAACTATAGAATAAAAATCGTTACTTGAGTAATTACTTTTACGCAAGTAATGGCCTTTACTTCTCTATAAATACGGGTGTAAAACGCTTAGACAAAATTACTATGAGGGCTATCGTTTTTTGTCTTTCTAGATAGCGCCACTGTTGCGTGAGGTTTTTAAGTGTGGCTTTCAAAGTCTGTTATTTATTACGGGCGTGAAAACAAAGTTCAGATTAAAATCATATTTAATACATCTTAAAACCGTGCCATAAAAATATCGAGCAACCAGTGTTTCGTATAGTCCCGTTTTTTTTATATAAGATTCAAAACATTCCGATGAAGACGTAAAATACTTTGAAAGTATTTTATTTCAAGTATACCTAAGCACAATCTGAACCTTATGTGTATGAACATCAGATATATTTTTGTAATTTAAAGGTTTAAGTACTTGCTTTGAAGGGACAGTATACTGAATGGACAAATAGTTTCACGTCTTGCAAGTATATCGGGTCGGTACCTGGTATACTTGCAAGAAAATACCTGGTATCAAAACCTGGTAACGTAAATACGCACCATTTGTAGTAAATACTATTAAAGGTATACTTAGGTTGCTTGCAATTAATTACAACAGCCACAATTGTGGCAAGCAGTGCAACAAAGCGTTATCTCCTGCATTGTCCAGCGTCCACTGCGTTACAGCGCGCCTTAAAAGTGCACAGGGAAATGAAACAGATACCACAAGCCTTTTCTGTCGCAGTCGGTAATGGAACTATACCGAATGAGGAACGTAACAACTTTTATTCAAACACTAGCTTTTGCCCGCGGCTCCGCCCGCGTGGTATTCGGTTATCGCGCGCTGTTCCCTCGGGACCTGTGCATTTCCCGGGATAAAAAGTAGCCTATGTCACACTCTCTATGCCAAAAAATCACGACGATCCATCGCTCCGTTACGGCGTGAAAGCGTTACAAACAAACAAACAAACAAACTCACTTTCCCCTAAATATATAATAGTAAGGATAATCCATACTAATATCATAAATGCGAAAGTGTGTTTGTATGTTTGTGTGTTTGTCCGTCTTTCACGCCGTAACGTAGCGACGGATCGACGCGATTTTTGGCTTAGAGATAATTTATGACCCCGAAAGTGACATAGGCTACTTTTTATCCCGGAAAACTGCACAGTTCCCGAGGAAAAGCGCGCAATAACCGAATAACACGCGAGCGGAGCCGCGGGCAAAAGCTAGTCATATTTAAAATGGTTTGGTCTTTGAGTAATGTTAGTTGTTGCTAAACTTTTCTTTTGAGACTCAGGCAGGTGAAACTATATGAAATATTTTAAAACAACCAGAAGCGACAAAACAAAGGTGTCTGCCGCGATGTTGTTCTAACCACTCTGAAACGGTAACGCGATACTTTCGACCCGTCTATTTCGCCCTAATGGATTTTGCTACGCGATACGCCGTCCAAAACGCAGCGATTCAAACAAACAGTTAAAACTTGAATATATCCCGCTTTCTTGTTGCCGCGTTCCGGAATGTAAAACATTTGCAGCTCGTGCAAGGTTGCTACCACCATCTTGCTCGCTAATCCTGCAGTGAAGCAGCAGTGCTTGCACTATTGTGTTTCGGCGTAGAGAGTAAGACGGCCGGTGAAATTACTGGCACTTGAGGTATCCCATCTTAGGCCTCTAGTTTGACAACGCATCTGCAATCCCTCTGGTGTTACAGGTGTCTATGGGCGGTGGTGATCTCTCACTATCAGGAGACCCCCTTGCTCAAAAATGATCATCAACATATCAGCCTCAGGACGTCCACTTTTGGGCATAGGTCTCCCCCATAGACCTCCAGTTGTTACGGTTGGACGCTGCTTCCACCGTGAACACCGTAGCTTTAACCACGGCTACCCTCTGAAGATGGTCACTTACCACATCGTTACATTTGATTGTAAATAAACGCCATGAGAACCCAAAATCATATACTCTTTGTCACATTTGTCTTAAACGAGCGAGAGAGAATTATGAAATGAAATAATTTATTTTGCTTTAGACATGGTACCAAGTGATTTTATAAATCCATACTAATATTATAAATGCGAAAGTGTGTGTGTTTGTTTTTACGTTTGTCCGTCTTTCACGGCGAAACGGAGCGACGGGTCGCCGTGATTTTTGGCTTAGAAATAGTTTACGGGCAATAGAGAGTGACATAGGCTGCTTTTTATCCCGGAGAATGCACAATTCTCGAGGGAACAGAGCGGGATAAACGAATTCCACGCGGGCGAAGCCGCCGGCAAAAGCTAGTAGTTATATAAATACTTATATCTGTTAGTTTCAAAAAGAAAAAAAGCCGAGAAATAGACACCGATTGGTTCCGTTAATTAATTAAAATGAATTAAGAAGATCGCTACGAATTAATAGAAGCGTATTCAAGAACCCTGTACAAAAAGAGAGTCCCGTAATCCCGTTGGATGAACGGCGAACAAGTCATAGGCGACAGCGATACAAGTAACCTTTGAATATAGTCGTAAAAGTAACAACAATATATTCGATGGATGATATAAAGTTTCGTATTTATCCAAGCCTTTGCTTGACTTGACAATTTGGTATGGATGCGTAATACGAAGAGCAATAAAAAGTAAAATCATCACTTGTATTTTTTTTTACTTATTGTTATTTATTTGATCAATCATTGCGATTTTCATCTCCAGCAGGGCTACTACGAAACTCGAAGTTCGTACCGTACCGTCCCTCTCGCTCTCGTATTAAATAGTATAATTGTCAGAGGGACCACACGACACGAACTTCGAGTTTCTTAGTAGCCCTGCAGCCTATAAACTTCACCCTGCCGACCACAGGCAGTTGCAGTTTTCACCTACGACGTTAAATCTAGCCAAGCATTGGTCGAACTGAATTGGCAACTGAGATCAACTGAGGAAAACTATCAATGCAATTTGTTTCTTTTCTATACTCTAGAAACTCACGATACACGTATCTTGATATGGATAACGGTAATTGAAAGTGATTAGATTATAACTGATTATAACATTCTTTATCCCGATAGCGCATTTAAATGATATAATTAGTGACGTCATTTTCACGGGTCAGGTGAAGCTAAACTACTTGGTTCATTCTTCTCAGCAATGGTCTTTCTAAAAGCGCCTGTAGTTTGAAAAATAAATGACATGTAAAAGCCAGTTGCGTTTACAGAATAAAAGTTTTAAATTTGAATACAGTCAGCAGCAGAAGTGGATGAGGGGTATATCAAGTGCCATCATGGAAGACGCGTGATTTTATAAAAAATAGACATTAATGACATTGTAATAACAACCATGATCTACACACGACTCTACTGCCATGGAAAGAGTAAGAGCCCTACAACCTCTCATCTACTGCACAGTCGTAATGATTCCAGCTCATCCGCTACCGCTTCAGCTTGTACCTCACACCGCCGCCACCGCCGCAGCCTGTAACTTGCGCAGCTTGCAGGAAGCGCCTCACAATGCGATGGGAACAGGATGCGACGGGAGCGTCGTGATTCATGCAATATTTACCACGCGGTCACAGCGGACCGGGAAAGGGTTTTTGTATGATTATATTTCTATCTAACGGTAGTCTGTCTCTCAACTAAAGGATAAGGTAACACTCACAATAAATATACGGATAAATTCGCCTTTGTAATCTTTTTGTTTTTTATTATTGTTTTTGTATTATTTTTGTTTTTATTTTATTTTATTTTTTTATTTGACTGGATGGAAAACGAGCAAGTGGGTCTCCTGATGGTAAGAGATCACCGCCTACTTTACCCGATTACTTTAACCCTTAATAAGGCCCTATTTATTAGACCATACCAACACAGAATCAAAAGCAGCTATCGAATACCTGACAAAGGTAATTTTTAAAGCTAACTAATAGTATTTTCAATAATTACAACGGATATTAATAATGGGAGCGCCAAAGTTCGCATACTCTTCGCTAGTCATACAGTAATTTTTGTCCGAATCATCGTTTGTCATAAATCGTAATTTTTTTCCCACTGAAACCTTACAGTTTTCTAAAATTATTAAATGGTCATCTTATAGAAAACTATACGTTAGTTTAGATTTGTTTTATAACAATTCTGAAAATTATTGGATTCGGAGAAAAAAAAGTTATGACAAACGATCGTTCTGACAAACATTACATTCGGACTTCCAATAAGTATGCGAGCCGATACGGACCCGCCCCATCAAATAGAGTCCAAATATAAGAAAAAATTATATATTTTTAGAACAACTATTTGCGTGTATATTATAATTGGTTGTTATATTTTAGAGAGCAGTGGGCGTTGCGGCCAACAGCTACCTACATACCTAATGCTCTGGTTTTAGAGCGATCAAAATTCAACTCTATATTAATACAAGTAGATATAATTTTTGATTAATTTATTTAATAAACATAACGCTTTGTTAAAATATTGTTTATAAGTATATTAAATTTGAGTGGGTTACGTGATATATGGCGAGTTGACGCATGCGATCAAGATAATATATGTATGTTATATAAATTGTGATCATCAGAAACAGTAATAGGCATGCAAAGAAACTTATGCCAAGTGCATTGATTTGTTTTCAAATAACAGTTTGAAATAAAATTGAAGTAAATAGTTTGATTTATCAGCTCGATTTTTTTAAAGCGACGTTTCTGCGATCTGTTTAGATAGAATAAATGATTACCTTAGTACTAAAGTCAGTTATTTGAAACTGAAGGTGTATGAATTAAAAACATAGGCGGCATTTTAAATAAGTAAATACAACTGACACTTGCACAAACTTCTTGATAGTAACAATTTGTATTCAATCATTAGTTCATCTTTCATTAATTCTGTACAGATAAAAAAAATATCACTGTATATGTGCATTTTTCCAGGATAAAAAGTAGCCTATGTCACTCTCTGGCCCATAAACTATTTCTATGCCAAAAATCACGTCGATTCGTCGCTCCGTTACGGCGTGAAACACGGACAAACACACAAACATACAAACACACTTTCGCATTTATAATATTAGTATGGATTACTCCAGACACCGTGTGGCGCTCTAGGGTTTCAAGGAGTCATGCATGTGTCATGTATGTTGTGTATGACGTACGTTTTATAAAGTGTAAAGATGATTCTAGGTCGCGCGCCATTTTTCCGAGAAATTTTAGGGGCGTTACGCGAATGCATTCAAATATGCATCGGTTTCCTGTAAGAATGAGCACAACACGGGTTATTTAAAAATATCCATACGAATATTATAAATGCGAAAGTGTGTTTGTATGTTTGTGTGTTTGTCCATCTTTCAAGCCGTAACGGAGCGATGCATCGACGTGTTTTTTGACATAGAGATAAGTTTATGGGTCCGAGAGTGACATAAGCTACTTTTTAACCTGGAAAAATGCACAGTTCTCGAGTAAACAGCGCGCAATAACCGAATACCACGCGGGCGGAGCCGCGGGCAAAAGCAAGTTGTAACATAAAGCACATCACGCGCAAACAATAATATTTAGTAATTCGTACTCATTAATTGTTTTGTTGGAAATGTAAACTTCTGATTCGCCAAAATTATTTCCTAGCTGTAATAACTTTTGTTATAAAACTATGTCAAGACAAATCTGTTAACATAAGCTAAAATTAATAATTTATTGAAAGCAGACATCCGTATAAAGCCATAAAGTTAATTTTCGGTGAACCGAAAATTCGATCAACAAACGCATCTGCGAAAAAGACGTTCGGCGAAAAAAATATCTGTCAAATAAAAAATCGAGCTCACCCCACTCTCCTGACTAGTGGCAGCCGGCGGCAGTCCGTGCTCCTCGTTGAATCTCCGCCTCGCTCTATGCCTGAGCAGTGCCGAAGCATCGGGCTGGCCGAACTGGAATATCTGCTCCTCTTTCCCGTTGAGGAACCTCTCCACCTCATACTCTCTCTTTTCATTGCAGAAATCCGTCGTTATAAACTCGGAGCGCACTCCGTCTAGGATTTCCGAAGATAACCGAAGCGTGTCCGAAGTCTGACGAAGATTAACGTCGGAATCCGGAGGACGGTAAGTTTCACATATTTGATTAAACGTATTAAAATACTCCGACGCTAGGTCGGTTCTAGGTTGATAGTCCATGTCGCCTATAGGCGGCGGGTCGGCGGTTAAAAAATTCGAGTCCATATTAGCATCGTGCCGCAGCGCCATTTTGTTTTTGTCACTTAAATTTCACTTTTTTGCTTTTTGTTGGACGCATCACCGTGTTCTCTTGGGCATTTTAATTAATATTGCACTATAACACTACAATAAAAAAAGAATTATGTTCTGTTATTGATCAATGGCCGCTAGGTAAAAGTGGGTAACCACAAAAATTGACAAACAAAGGCGAGTGGATTACTTTTTTTTTAGATTCAGCCACCTTGCACCGTATGGGAACCGTGCAAGCTTAGTGACGCTCTGTCGGGAATCGAACCCCACACAAAAGAGAAAGCAGGTAAGCATCCGCCGAGGGTACGTGTCAAAATTTAACACGTATAGAAATCAAAAAAGCTTTTCGGTAATAAGAATTCGCTTTTAATGGAAATTTGAGACTAAATAAAAGTGCTGTCCCAAGTTGATTTCGCAGGGGTCACACCATTAGGTGTAAGAAGTGTAATATGATACATTTTTGAACAATAAAAAACATTATTTTAACAAACAAAGAACAAAAACTTAAAAAAACACAACCTTAGCTAAACGAAATCCAAACTAATATTATGAATGCGAAATGTCTTTCACGTCGAAACGGAGCGACGGATCGACGTGAATTTTGGCATAGAGATAGTTTATGGGCCAGAGTGTGACATAGGCTACTTTTTATCCCGGAAAAATGAACAGTTTCCGAGGGACCGAAGAGTGCGAAGCCGCGGGAAAAAAACTAGTTATTATATAAATTTGGGCATCCTTCTCCGCCATGACTTTGATTTTATAAATGCAGAAAATGGATCTCACATTAATTTCCCAAAAGTCTACCGAAATTTTATTTTATGTGTCACCAAAAATAGTAAGCGTTGACATATCCCAATGATTGTGAAAAAAAAAACACAATTGTAAATAATATCTGTAACGCACCTTGGCGATTGTTATAACGTTGAAAAGATGATTTAAAACTTCACCCAGTTGATGCAGGTAAACGTGAAATTTCGAGTTACGTCCTTTCACTACAAAGCGTGCTAAAGAAATAATTGTACATCTGCACGGATTGGGGAAAAAAAGTTGATTTGTTACTTCAAAAGTAAACCGTACGATGAAAAAATAAACAGAGCATGAAGCAGTTTTATTTTAGAAAATAACAGTTTACACTAATCTATCAATTGGCCGAATACCTTTTGTTCGATGTAGTGTTTGCCAGAAACCGATTTTTGATAACACTATTCCATAAGGACATTCTGAATGGGTGTAATTATCAGTTATACACATTTAGGTTATTTGGTTTATGAAATTGACGTTAGCTACGCGCAAAAGCCACTTCATCACTTTTTTGGGCTGAATTGACTCTAAAACAGCAAAAAACATTATCTCTATTTTTTTAAAAGACTGTTCTTTCGTGGCGAAACAAATGATAAGTCCACGCTTTCATAGATTACATTAGTTGAAATGCATACCGTCACTACATAAAAAAAAAAACTCGTAGCTCAAAATAGATAATTTTTCTGAGTGAACTTTATAGACATTACATCAAGGTTCAATTTTGTTGACATATTGATTTTAGATACGAGATTTTTTTCAAAGTAGTGACTATTTCTAGTGACTAGTTATATTTCTATAAAAAATATTTCTATTTCTATAAAATTACGAGTGCAAAAAAGTTGGAAAACCCTCGATTTTGTCACTTCAAAGTTCAATATCTTAAAAACGTCTCAACCGATTTTGATGAAACATGTCTAAGAACCATCGCTAGAAAGCCTGCTTTCAAATAAAAAAAACCGCATTCAAATCGGTCCACCCGTTTAAGAGCTACGGTGCCACAGACAGACACAGAGACACAAATAGCGGTCAAACTTAAAACACCCCTCTTTTTGCGTCAGAGGTTAAAGAGAAGCTATAAGAAAGCTTCTTATTCTGCACTACGTTCCTTCGTTCTGCGCAATAAAATCGCAAACTAAGAAACTGCAATCCCCCTGGTGTTGCAGGTGTCTATGCGCGGTGTTAATTTCTTACCATCAGGAGACCCAGTTGCGCGTTTGCCATCCAGTCGAATAAAAACAACCAGCCAAGGGGTTTACACGCACTTTTAACAGACAGGTGAGGATGTCTTTCTGCGAAGACCCGTAACTGGTTAATTCGCGTAACCTACATTCGCCGCCTGCCAACTGCTGGTGTTAAGTGTTGTTGATACTACGGCTTCTTTGCATGCCGACTTAATTTAAAGGTAAAAAAGTAAATTAAAAATAAAACAACAAATTTGGAACCTGTCGAGACGTTTAGGCTACAAAGAGGACCAAAGACAAATGCAGTGAAGTAGGTATAATTTCAATTAAATTTTTATAATTAAGGTAATTCGAAATAAAAATGCAATTAACGAAATCAAAACTGGGATTCGATTTGTAGTATTCGAACATGGCCGATGTAGACAATTCTATTTTGCTATTTCTGCTATATAAGTATAATTTTGATAGTGTTTTATGCGGCGATTAACCTTAACAGTGAACAGTGATCACAAAATTCTATATTGCTCTCGTGTCTGAAAATTTTTAATGCGCAAGTTGTCTCTACGTGGTTTCTGGTTCGTATTTTACTATCAATTTGCAAAAACTACAATCACCGTACAACGTCCCTCAAAGAGAATACTTTGACAGTTTGACACTGGCGAAATTGTCTTATTAATTAGGACAGAAAAGCCATATTTTAAAATAGAAGAAGAATCAAAACTGAAAAAATATTTTTGGGGTGTCTGTGGGTTTCAATTATTTTTTGGACATACTTAAATAGGTACATATTAAACACCCGCTCGAGAAAAACTCATACAAATAGCCCTGACCGGGGATCGATTTTTGATTTTTGTATCGTCCTGCCGATGCTCGCTGTATCGCATCACAACACGACACCGTGCGAACGCGCTGACGCGGCGGTGTCGCGTGACCACCGCGGTGGTCCGACCACCCTGTCGTGTGAAGTTGCCACGTAGTGCAACGGATGGCATGGCATGGTCAGTGAATTGGCGCTGCTTGAGTATGTTATGCAGCAGTGTCATAATATTAACCCGTCGAGCGTTTTTTTTTTCATCTCGATGCCAAACGAGCTAGTGGGTCTCCTGATGGTAAGAGTTCACCACCAGCCATAAACATTTGCCACATCAGGGGTCAAAGTCAAAATCTCTTTATTCAATTTAGGCTGTAACAAGCACTTGTGAACGTCGAAAAAATCTACCACCGGTTCGGAAAAAACCTCTGTTGAGAAGAATCCGGCAAGAAACTCAAAGAGGTATTATATTTTTAAAAAACAGATTCACAATATTTATAAATAATATCTATATCACAAGTATTTAACACAATTTTATTTTTAACACAGGTATTGCAGATGTGTTGCCAACCTAGAGCCCTAAGATGGGATACCTCAAGTGCTACCGCCTTATGCCACCGCCTATTGTCTACCTGATTTTTTATTTATTTTTGTGATGTCTCTGTACTGTTTTTGGTGATCAATAAAGAATATTTGTATTTGTATTTGTTCCAGTAAGTTCACCGGCTGTCTTACTCTCCACGCCGAAACACAGCACAGCACAGCTGCTTCACGGCAGGATTGCAAGCAAGATGGTGGTAGCAATCCGGGCGGACCCTGCACAAGGTCCTACCACCTGCGAAGATTTGGGAGAGCAGAAAGCGCATAGCGAAGTTTGTCCGGAACTGCGAATTACCACACTTATTGAGTGCGCCTAGCGCATTTTCTGACAGTTTCAGACTAGATCTCTCGACGGCTTAGTACCCAACATTTCAGCAACATTGGGCACGTTTTTCAGAATTATTATATGTAAATAGGTTTTATACAAAAGTCAAGTTAGTGCCACACCACAAGGCGACTTAAAGCGTGCTACACACATAAACCAAAATTACGCGACTCATAAGTCAAAAAATTACGCAAGTCTTACTTCACCCTAAAACCGAAAGCAGCAGAAATTACGCGAACAAAACTACGCGGCCCACAACTCATAAAATTACGTACGTTTGGCCTCACCCTTTGACAATCAGCTGATCAACCATACAATCTGCCAGACACTGCAACGGCACCATGGCATCTGACAGGTGGTACTGTTAACTGTACTGTGTACATTCAAATCGCCTCTCAGCTGATCAATTGTTCCAACTCGAAAACATCTGACAAATGTTGCTGCTTTTCATTCTAAAAACTATGCCAACAACAGCTGATTATCCAAAAGCCTTTTGTTTTATTCTACGGTGCTGGCTGAGAATCAGCGCCGGGGTGTTTTAACGTGTCAGCATTATAAACAGTGCCTGTGTGGCGTTTTCACAAAACATTCGTTTACTATTCGAAGATGTAAATCGAGCGTTCTATCGACGATACGACAAACCTACACTCACAAAAGTTGTTGCGCAAACTTTCCGCTAGAGGCGCTGTCCGTGTTTCCATACAAATTGAGATTTTAACGCGATGATCATGATCCAACTAATATTATAAATGCGAAAGTGTGTTTGTTCATCTTTCACGCCGTAACGGAGCGACGGATTGACGTGATTTTTAGCACAGAGATAGTTTATGGGCCCGAGAGTGACATAGGCTAGGTAATTTTTATTCCGGAAAAATGCATAGTTCCCGAGGGAACAGCGCGCGATAACCGAACACCACGGGGGCGGAGCCGCGGGCAAAAGCTAGTAAAAAAATAAAATAGCCGCCTATAAAACACGGGGTTCATGTTCTCGACTTCAACTGTATGTATACTTTTTTTATCTTAATGCAATAAGTTTTCATGTTTCAACTAATCCGCAAGCAAATTTGGGCAGTCAGCTGATCGCACAGACTAGCAGACACCGGTGGTTAGCCTGCCAGGTACCAGGGCGGCATAACATCTGACAGGTGGCGCAGCCGGCGGTCAAGGGCGCGGGGTCAACGCACGCACCGATGCTACATACAGAGCTATGATATCCTGGTATCTCAGAACAGGTGGTTATGAGGAAAAACTTGTTTTCCAATAGAATTATTAATTAGCTTTATGATTTTAATTAATGACGTTATTTATAGGTATGCCGTAGCTGAGTGAATACGGTGGAATGCCAGACGACCCCCCTCCTCCTCCCCATACCAAGTGGAGCAGGCAGCGCCCTACAAGAAAAAAAATTGTGTGTAGCCACCAATAAAATAACCTATCGAACTTAGAAATGTAAAAAAATCCCCAAAATTGTAATTTCAAAGCTCATTGTCACAAAAACGGTTGAACTGATTTTTATCAAACATAGCTAAAAATCACGGTAAGGAAACTCACTTTCACTTAAAAAAATCATCCGTTAGAGAGCTACAATGCCACCGATAGACAGACCGACATTGGAGTCAAACTTGTAACACCCCTCTTTTTGTGTGGGGCGGGAGTCGAATATATCCAACAGATTGTAAGAAAACAACAAAAGTTTTTTAATCCGGAAGAAGAAATGACTTCACCCTTAAAAGGAAATCTCCAGTAGTTTTTCGCGTGCTTAAATTAAATAATTCAACAACTTCATCATTTCAACACGACCTTTTAAAACAATCGCATATTATGTTTTATTGCACTCTGTAAACGGGTCCACTCCAACCGAACAGGCTGAAGACAGAATGCGGGCGGGGTGAATGTGACACGTTTTTTCTTTTTTTTTATCTAAAAGTCTGCAGTGTTTGCGTTTTCGAAACCATTTTGAAAGCTCTTTAAAGCTCTTTTGAAAGTTCTTTCTCTCTATTTTTTAAGCTCTTCTCTCTCTCATGCATTGACCAACAGCTAATCATAGTAGAAGCCAGCACACGAATGAAGTAGCTCACCAACGATGTTACTTAGCAAGTTGCTCACTTGATCGCAGTGTTTCCAACTTTTACGACAGTTATAGGAGCCAGGAGCGTATGAGACTGTGGATCCCTTGGTACGATGTAAAATCACGACTGTCTAAATTATGTTCAAATCGAAGTTGTTGTGGCCCATGGCCGTTGGGGCCGAAATGTTCTCAATGCGGATCGACAAGCGTAGAACGCCCACTGAGATGGACGGATGACCTGGTTAAAGTCGCAGGTTCACGGTGGATGCAGTCCGCTTCCAACCGAAGTAACTGGAAGTCTATGGGGGAGGCCTACCAACAGCAGACGTCCTACGGCTGAGATGAGGATGTGTCAAGGGTTCGACACCGACACCGTATAAATATTAACACGATACGACAAGAAAGTTGTGAATCTGTTTTAAAAAAAATACCTCGTTGATTTTCTTGCCGGATTCTTCTCAACAGAGGTTTTTTCCGAACCGGTGGTAGATTTTTTTGACGTTCATAAGTGCTTGTTACGAGTATAGTCTAAATTGAATAAAGATATTAAAATCCATACATACATACATTAATATTATAAATGCGAAAGTGTGTTTGTATGTTTGCATGTTTGTGTGTTTGTACGTTTGTCCGTCTTTCACGCTGTAACGGAACGACGGATCGATGTGATTTTTGGCATAGAGATAGTTTATGGGCCCGAGAGTGACATAGGCTTTTTTTTTATTCAACTGGAAGGCAAACGAGCAAGTGGGTCTCCTGGTGGTAAGAGATCACCACCGGGCGGTGGTGATCTTTATGGGCATAAACATCTGCAACACCGGCCTAAGTTGGAATACCTCAAGTGCCAGTTATTACACCGGCTACTTTTACTTTTTATCCCGGAAAAATGTACAGTTCCTGGGGGAACAGCGCGCGATAACCGAATACGACGCGGGCGGAGCCGCGGGCAAAAGCTAGTAAAAAATTAAAAAAGACGGTCCATGCACAGGGTCCTTCGTGGCATGCGGTGTGCCCGAACCCGGCACCCGCGAAGCCTTGAACACGCTTGCACCGGACAGATGCGCGCGCGACAGGTGCGGGGTTCGCTGCCCGGCGCCGACGCGTGGCTGCGCCCGCGCCGGTGCTGCCAGCTTTGGCGGGTTTGTGGCCAAATGTAGCCATTCTTAAGATTTTCGACCCCCGACGAAAAAAGAGGAGGGAGTGTTACAAGTTTGAAAGACCGCTATGTGTGTCTGTCTGTGGCACCGTAGCTTTTAAACGGGTGGACCGATTTGAATGCGGTTTTTTTATTTGATAGCAGGTTTTCTAGCGATGGTTCTTAGACATGTTTCATTTTCATTTGAGATATTGAACTTTAAAGTGACAAAGTCGGGGGTTTGCCAACTTTTTGTTGGTTAGGTTAGTTGTAGCCACACGTACTCTGGTTAACTACCTATACGTATCTGCAGCCACTAAAAAAGGCTTAGGTTTCTCCATCTCCATCACATGAATAATGACTTTGAATAAATATATTTATTGAATCAGGCGTTACTTTGCGGAGGTCTAAATCAATGAACTAAAAGAATTTCTTTGCTCACCCGCGCGCGACCTTACGATAAATAGTTAAGTTTATACAAAATATGCGTGATCATGCAGTTCTCTGTACCTCCACACTGTAAGAACAAACGCAAAGGGTGAACAAATAAATTCTTTTAGTTCATTGATATAAAAATAGCTTATTTCTCTTTTTTTATTCGACTACATGGCAAACGAGCATGTGGGTCTCCTGATGATAAGAGATCACCACCGCCCATAAAAATCTGCAACACCAGGGGTATTGCAGATGCGTTGCCAACCTAGAGGCCTAAGATAGAATACCCCAAGTGCCAGTAATTTCACCGGCTGTCTCACTCTCCACGCCGAAACACAACAGTGCTAGCACTGGTACTTCACGGCAGAATTAGCGAGCAAGATGGTGGTAGCAATCCGGACCTTGCACAAGGTTTCTTTAGATAAAAGGCATAAATCTTGCCACGTTTTTCCAACGTCAATATCATCCATCACCATTGAGCCGTGTCTATGTCTATAAACAATTTAAGCACATTTAGCCGCCGCAACCTGGCAACACCGGCCCGTTCAAATATTATTTGGGTCTCCATAATCTATGGCGACCAGTTATACTGGTAAAAGTTAACATATTCATTCGCGTTAGGTTGATGACTAGTGACGCAGACACAAGTCTTAATGGGCTTTGAGTGGTGGAAAAATCGTTAATAATACAGATTACTATGCCTTGACCAGTTTGTGAGTGACAGTTCGGTAGAAACCTGTCGCAAAACAAAGCATATCGTCACTAATAGTCAAAATACCACAAACGGGACTTATCACGCTATTATTAACGAGTAATATTTACCTCGACGTTTCGGCAACATTGCAGTTGCCGTGGTCACGAGTAAACTGAAGTGTGGGGTGTCAAGTCCGCCTAGCAGCGCGAGTTCTTCGAACTACCCGCACTTGATCACTAATAGGTAAATATTACTCGTCAATAATAGCGTGATAAGTCCCGTTTGTGGTATTTTGGCTATGAGTGAGCATCACGAAAGTTTAAAACGTTACATATCGTCACTACTTTAAACTAAACTCGTACCTCAGAATCGATAATTTTTCTGAGTGAACTTTGTGATTATGTCAAGGTTCAATTTTGTTGACACAATTAATTTTTGATACGAGATTTTTTCAAAGTAGTGACGATATGTAGCTTAGCTGTCATAAGGGCGCTGATGAGCAGGGCTACTACGAAACTCGAAGTTCGTATCGTGCGGTCCCTCTGACACTTATACTCATCGATATATACTTACTAGATATCGCGATCCGAACACTCATTGTGTTCCACTGCTTTGCACCTTGCACTATGCAAAGGACTTTAGTATGACTTTGACATTCATGAGCGGCGAACGGACTAGTTTTTGATTGAGACTCCGAATGTAAGCGTGAACCTGCACGTAAGTAACAATTCACTACTCAAGTAAGTAAAATTACATCTCGTTCAAGTGATTACGCAACTAATAATATTGTAATACCACAATAAAATCATTTTTTTAAATAAGACGTCACGCCATCTTACAATCATAGACTAAAAACGTGCAGACGTTCCGTTCCTATTCAGAATTGGTTGTAGGTAAAAAATTGTGACTGAATATGAAAGACAATTCGTTTAATTGCTTTATTTATACCCAGTTTGATATTTTGAATATTTATTTTATGTTCTTTCTTTTTGGTCTAAATAATATCAATTTTTTTTTTCGAAAATATCTATTTTGCATCTGAGCATTATAATTACGTTTTGTAGGTAAAATAGCTGTGTCACTTCTGCGGTGTATAATCTATATAGCGATGACGTCTTGTGACAGTCCGGTATTTGAACATATTGTTGACATGAACGTTCGTGTCCATAGAGTATAAGTCAATGCTTATACTATTTAATACGAGAGCGAGAGGGACGGTACGACACGAACTTCTAGTTTCGTAGTAGCCCTGCAGTTTATGGTTGTAAATGTGATATCCAGTCACCAGAATTACTATTCGAAAATCCTTAGGCACATCTAACATTTAAATAAATAAATATCAAGGCACAATTCACACCAATTGACCTAGACCCAAAGTAAGCTTAGCAAAGCTTAATTGTGTTATGGGTACTAAGCAACGATAACATAATAATATAGATATATACATCCATACTAATATTATAAATGCGAAAGTGTGTTTCTATGTTTGTCCGTCTTTCACGCCGTAAAGGAGCGACGGATCGACGTAATTCTTGGCATAGAAATAGTTTATGGGCCCGAGTGTGACATAGGCTACTTTTTATCCCGGAAAAATGCAACGTTCCCGAGGGAACAGCGCACCATAATCGAATACCACGCGATGTTTATGCATAAAATATGTTTCATACAAATATCTGCCCCGACACGGAAATCGAACCCTCAAACTTCGAAGTAAGCTTCTCTAACCACTAGCCCATCTGGTCGTCTTCTAACATCTATACTGTGTGTAACATTACAACTTCTACATCTTTCCACCAACGCCAGCCGTGTTCCAAAATCCAGGTCGCGAGCCCCCCGGGCCCCAACCGGTGCCCGGACGGCAGGTGCCACTTAAATGCACCACGACTGGTAATAATTGAAAGTTTAAATGTAATTACGTTGTTAATAATAGTGATACGTGGAATACCGGGCTGGCAGAGCTGGATAGTTGGGCCGATCAACTTTTTTACCGACACTAATCTGTCCGCGACATTTTTCAAACAAATGAAGATTTTTAACATGTTTTTTCTGTAATTTAATAGATGGTGTACATGAATACATGCCATCCTACGTATGGATTTAATAAGAAGAGAGTGAGAGGGACGGCACGATACGATCTTCGATATTCGAATTTCGCCGCAGCCCCCCCCCCTTAGTTTAGCATGGCATGCGCCGGCGACAATCCGTCTGCCATTGTTCATGTAATTAGCGTACGTATGTGTGTTTGTGTGTCGGCGGCCAGCTCAAGGATCCGAACGGAGGCGCGAGCGCGATCTATCTGCCCACGCGCACCGATCTAACTCAGCCGCGTCAAGTTCCATGCGCATACCCAATTCGTTTAATTAAAGTAAAAGGAAATTAAGCCCTTCGTTTTTTAACCCCCGACACAAAAAAAGGGGTTATAAGTTTGTCCGCTATGTCTGTGGCGCCGTAGCTCTTAAACGGGTGGACCGATTTGAATTTGGTTTTTTTATTTGAAAGCAGTTTTTCTATTACTACTCGATGGTTTTTTTTTCTTTCCATTGCATGTATTTTTTAGTGTATCGAATACGTGTCAATAAATGTCTCTCTCTCTCTCTCTCTCTCTCTCTCTCTCTCTCTCTCCCTCTCCCCCCCCCTCTCTCTCTCTCTCTCTCTCTCTCTCTCTCTAAAAATAAAATCATAATAACCATAGACATTACATACAATTTTTTTATCATATAGACACAAAAGGCTAAGACACAAAATCCCTACTTAATATGTTACATATGAAAAAGTAACTCAGTCTGTCTGTCGGTCTGCCTGCCTGTTATTTCTTCACGCTTAAACTACTAAACCGAATAAGATGAAATTTAGTAAAGAGTTTGTAACTCTGGGAAGTAGGTACATAGGCTACGATTTATAACGAAAACAACTTCGGGCATAAGCTAGTCCTTAATAATGGGGCGTCCGGCCTTTTTGCTCAAAATGGCTGGCAAAAAGCCAAATTGGCTGATCTGTCCGGCTATTACTATCCGGTTTGAAGACCTGACACCCTACCTACGGCTGATATGATAACGATCGTTCAAAGTTCGCAGTCTTTATTCAACCTTACATTGTCTTTACTGCTAAAGAAAAATATCAAATGTGGCCTCTTAAATTATTCACCGGCCGCAAACTATATTTTATTTCCACATATTACCGCCCCCTTGCTTCTATAGAGGCGGTTGACTACTTGGCGCCCGCGACGTGGCCCGCGCCAGTTGGTGTAAACATATTTAATATTTAATAGTGCATACGTGGCGTTTCATGCTGAGAAAGCTGTTATTGTTTTTTTAGTAACCCGTGGTTTTCTTACCAGTTGGCTGAGAGTTCTTCTTCTTCTCTTTTAAAATATGGCTTTCTGTCCTAATTAACAGGACAATTTCGCCAGTGTCTAAGTATTCTCTTTCGAGAGGCAACGTTGTACGGTGATTGTAGTTTTTGTAACTTGATAGTAAAATTCCAGAAACCACGTGGAGACAACTTGCGCATTAAAAAATGTCAGACACGAGAGCAATATAGAATTTTGTGATCACTGTTAAGGTTAATCGCCGCATAAAACACTATCAAAATTATACTTCAACTAGCCAAAGAAACAGAAATAGCAAAACTAGATATTGTCTACATCCGCCATGTTCGAATGCCACAAATCGAATCCGAGTATGAATTCGCCGCTAGAGGCGCTAGTGTAGCGAGAGGTTTCCGAAATGTCAAATGTGTCAAATGTGTGTGAGAGGTTCACGAAGTGACAAAACGGGACTATAGTCTTGACGTTTTAAAATTTCATCGCGACATTGCGACAAAAATCAAACCTATCACGTAGTATTTAATTTATAATACAAAATTACTGTCATACCGTGATTTGGATGGACAAAAGTTTATGAATTAATTTTAGTCATTAAAATTAAATGAGATAAGTAAAATTTATTCAAAAAGTGTGTTTAATTTTCGTTATGTCAGGGTTTGTTTACTTCATTTCTTCTTTTAGTTGTACTTTTACTGTAAAACGAAAAGACAAAGCTATCTTATTGATTTCTTCGAAAATTATATAATTGTTCTTATATAGCTAGTAATAAATTAAATATTCATAAACTAAATGTCCATAATGCATTTTTTCTGACCGCACGCCCTCATCTCCTATAAAGCAAATCATATTCCATCATATTTCGTAGGCCTCATCCTCGCTTTCCATCAGGCGTGATTGTGGCCCAACGCAAGCCTATATTGTATAAAAAAAAATGAAATAGGCTGGACATAGGCCTCCCCCAATACATGCAAGCTAATATATACTTTTCCCGAGACTTGATAGCTTATTTAAAACTTAAACGATTACAGTATAGAAGTATGTACCATGTCTACGTCTCTGTACGAACGACACGGCCATACGTTAAGAATTCCATGACGTTGGAATGCGCATGCGCGCCCAAGCTAACGATATGTACCTACGATACCTACATGTGCATAATAGGCGCACAGAAATGCAGGGAAAATCTATGGACTGGACATCTATACATTACAATACAAAGACTCTTTATTGTACACCAGAAATAGTAAGCGATACAGAAAACAGTTACAAAGAGAAATAGGCGGCCTTATCGCTTAAGAGCGATCTCTTCCAGGCAACCTTAGTAACCTTACATTAGTTTAATGATGATGATGAAGTTCGGAAGTCGAAACAAAAGATCGCTAAATTTGACATTGAAATTTTAATTTCATTTGTATATTTTTACTGTTCAATGTTCATCATGTGTTGGTTGAATGAACATATTTCTATTCTATTCTATAATGTAAAAGTATACTTTGTAGTCTGTAGTAGACGGGCTTTGCTGGCACTGCATATTCATAGATATCTAATTTTGCACGGAATCCGCAGTGCGCGAGTCAACGCACACTTGGCCACTTTTTTCATTTCCTAACTAAGATAAGATCAATTGGTACAACTGACAGCGACAATCGTCCCATGATTTTCTTTGGACTCGTCAGCAGGTATGCCCACTGTCGTCACGGCGACCGTCCGTCTGTCCGGTTATCGTCGTTAGTGTGTTTGTGTGTCTATGTTAATTAGTTAGTAACACTTACACTAATCTCCGGCCGCGTAGTTTTCCCGCCGTCCGGCTAAATAATGTAAACTGGTACTAATTCGTTATGTTTGTTGAATTTTATTAGCTAGAAAACGTACCGTGAGAAAGTGAATCGGCGGAAAAATGATTTGTTTGCTTTTAAAACTACGTGTTTCGTATATTTTATGCGTGGATGAATATGTAAGAGTAGAACTATCACTAATAGTGGAAGGACCTTGTGCACGGTTCGCCCGGAATGCTACCACCATCTTGCACGCTAATCCTGCCGTGAAGTTGTGTTTCGCTTGCACTGTTGTGTTTCGGCGCGGAGAGTAAGACAGCCGGTGAAATTACTGGCAATTGAAGTATTCCATCTTAGGCCACTAAGTTGGCGACGCATCTGCAATCCCCCTGATGTTGCAAGTGTCTAAATATGCGCGGTGGTGATCTCTTAACATTAGGAGAACCACTTGCTCGTTTTCCATCCAGTCGAATAAAAATAATTGGTTCAGCGGATTAAGCGTGAAAAGGTAATTTAGGAGTTTAACTATATTGAATTTTATTTTGACCCGCAGTTCAAAAGCATCACAGTTTACGGAATTGCTCGCATTTTTTTTTATTGTGTCGCTTGCACTGGCACTTGAGGCATCCCATCTTCAAGCAAGAGTATGCAAGAGTGTACCGACTACGAAGATAGATTGTCTAAAGACTGCTAACCAATAGGTCCATTTTTTTTAAATGTTCGTGGCAACACCACGTCCGTTCCCCGTAGCGATACAGATAAATCACCGCGTTGAACGTCATAAATATTCAACGCGCGTGCGTTGTCGTCGGCCCGTCTGCGCCCGCGCATCAACCCGAGGCTTTAATACGATTTTATATCATTATAATAAGTTGCCCGAATAAATCAGAGGCCTTATTGTCACGCATTCGGAATTACAATCGTTCTCATCACTTCTTTCTGACACACGGTGTAATATGAGGGTAGAAAGAGATGGCAAATCGGATCGCGAGCGCCCGCGTGGTAGACAATACTGCCTCGGATCACTAATCAACTCGGATACTGTCTTCTCGCAACGGCAACGTAACGTTTCGCACCCTGTTTCATTTCGCAACTTTTCATTTCGCTAACTCTAAGAGCTTGTCCAGATGAGGCGATTTACGCGCGAGTGGACTCGCGCGTGTCCACTCGCGCGTTCCCGAGGTACTGGGGCTACATATATACCGTCCAGATGATGCTGCGCGTTTGAAAGAAAGAAAGAAAAGAATGATGAAACGCGCGAGTCCACTCGCGCGTAAATCGCCTCATCTGGACAAGCTCTAAAACTGTAAATATTTCAGGATTTATTTAATGGCCATCGTATAGAACCCTTTAGGTTAGGTTAGATTAGTTTTATTCGTCTGGATGGCAAACGAGCATGTGGACTCTTGATGGTAAGAGATCACCACCGCCCATAGACACCTGCAACACCAGGGGTATTGCAGATGCGTTGCCAACCTAGAGGCCTAAGATGGGATGCCTCAAGTGCCAGTAATTTCACAGTTTCAGAAATATCAAACAGTTGGGAAATGAAAAGTTGCGAAATGAAACAGTTTGCCAATCGTTATTCGCCGAAACATTAGTAAACCATAATCAACTAGTATCACGAAGACTTGGCTTTGATGGGGACATGACTGGTACAGTCGAATGGCATGTACAGTCAAGGGCTTTAATTCGTGAGCCAATGTGGTACCATTTCACATTAAACGTCATTGACAATGAAAATCGTAATGATTTTTCCTTTGAAAAGGTTCCATGGCGGCTCATGAATTAAAGTCCAGGATGAAACCATTCCAAGATTCGAAGATTTGACCCAAACGGACAAACAAACAAATAAACAGGGCAAGTTAAAGAAAAAGCTTGTAAAAAAAGTCCGTTGCGGCCTATTTATTCACAGAATAAACTACAAATAAACGGGGCAAGTTAAAGAAAAAGCTTGTAAAAAAGTCCGTTGCGGCCTATTTATTCACAGAATAAAATACAAATAAACAGGGCAAGTTAAAGAAAAAGCTTGTAAAAAAAGTCCGTTGCGGCCTATTTATTCTCAGAATAAACTATAAATGTACAGGGCAAGTTAAAGAAAAAGCTTGTAAAAAAGTCCGTTGCGGCCTATTTCTTCACAGAATAAACTATAAATAAACAGGGCAAGTTAAAGAAAAAGCTTGTAAAAAAGTCCGTTACGGCCTATTTATTCACAGAATCCCTACTAATATTATAAATGCGAAAGAAACTCTGTCTGTCTGTCTGTCTGTCTGTTACGCTTTCACGTCGAAACCGCTAAACCGATTTTGATGAAATTTGGAATAGAGATAGTTTAAGCCCTAAGGACCAACATAGGATACTTTTTATTCCGATAGAGGGCGCCACCGCGCGATAACCTAGGTCTGCGCAGCCGAAGTCACGGGCACAAGCTAGTAAACTATAAATAAACAGGGCAAGTCAAAGGAAAAGCTTGTAAAAAAAGTCCGTTGCGGCCTATTTATTCACAGAATAAACTTTTTTTATCTACTTGAAATCGGTAGATTATGCATACGTCTTCATTCTCCAATAGGTAGGCAGTGCGTCTTTATACAAGGCGAGTGATAATTCCACTACTTATGTAGTATCACACTCACACCCTACAGTGTAGGGACACTACACCATAATCCAAGCCTGTACAAACAGGGTGGCAGGTTCGAACTCAGCAACTCGATACGACATCCGTTCGATCTCGCATCCGGCGATCGGAAACTGTTTATTTCTTTTTTTTTTGTCGTATTTTATATAATAATGTGTTACGAGATTATAATGGAGAGTTCATGTGAGAAACGTAATTTAAATACACCTATCAATGTACAGTCGCCTAAGTAATGTGCTTCGTGCTTTTATTTTTTGTAACAGTTCCTAGATCGATAAACAGGTTTTTGGTAAGCCGCGGGTTCAAGGTGGATGCAAGCGGCTGCCAAATGAAGCAACTGGAGGTCTACGGGGGAGGTCTATGTCCAACAGTGGATGTCCTACGGCTGAGATGATGATGATGACGTAGTATATTTAAAATAACAGTAATAAGGATTCAGTAAAATTTGGCAAGTCATTAAACTAACATATGTTTGCATACAATCTTAATCTTACTCTATCTACAAAGATACCAGTTATTTCCTAGTAATATTGGATAATTTTCATTACTCATTTTTACGCGATAACCCAAAGAATAGGCTGTTTGCGTTTTCAGAGCTTATAATATGGTGTAACTAACTAGGATAATCCACGTCACTTCGCGCAACAGGGAATAATAATAAGTAACCTAATCAGCTTAGAAGAGCGAAGCGATAAAAACATTGATATGTCCAAACGGAGTCCAACAAATAGAGTCATCATCATCATGTCAGTCGAAAGACGTCCACTGCTGGACATAGGCCTCCCCAAAGCTCTCCACTCAGACCGGTCTTGTGCTTTTCGCATCCACCGCGATCCCGCGATCTTAACCAGGTCGTCGCTCCATCTTGTTGGAGGCCTACCGACAGCTCGTCTCCCGGCCCGGTCCGGATAGAGTCGTATCAGATATTAACACACCTGTATCAGATATTTATACAGTCTGTGTCAGATCCCAATTCAATCCAATTAAAAAAAAAAGCATTTCCATTTTCCAGCTCCCCTTCTCCAAAACTACACGCGTTGCCGAGACGTATCGCTAGTATTTATATCACTAACTTATAATAAAAACTGCATTAAAATACGTTGTAGTTCGAAAGATCACAGCGCTCATATGTATGGTCGACCAAGAAAGTGCTTTACCAATTTTAATGACAGTTCCTACTTCAGAAAAACCCAAAACAATGAGGCTGATTAATTAAAATGACAAGGTTGTGGCTAAGGAGTGGAACTCTCTGCCAAGGTCAGTTTTCCGGAACACTATAATCTGGACATCTTTATGGTCAAAGTAAACACACCTTTTAGGTAAACCTGACCATCTTAGGCCTCATCTTCGCCATCCATCAAGCGAGATTGAGGCCAAACGTAAGCCTATTTTATATTAGACTTGTGAGTGAAAATAGGCTTTGACGTTTTAAGCGCTACAAAACAAATGACATTAAACCAATTTCTTGGTCGAATATACATAGATACACAATAACATAATACGTCAAATGCTCGCAAAACAATCGAAAAACATGCTCCTAGCGCAGCGGCGGCACATGGACATGGCACACGCACATGGACGCTTTATGACTACATCCACCTTCCATCCTATACGTCATACGCAAGGCTCGGATACCGGTTAAATTTCCAAACCGTTATCATGTACTTGGCGCAAAATCTTTTCATTTTGGCTTCTTTCACGAAACCGTTATTTTTAAACCGGTCTTTAAGGGAACATTTCCATAAAATTCTTGTCAGATTAACCGGTTTAGAACAATCAAAACCGGTTTATTCCGGCGCAGGATAAACGTCGCCACCCACCGCCAGCCGGCCAGCTATCGCTCGTCGAATAAACCGGTTTATTTAGGTTATAGTTAAGTTCTTAAAAACGTTCGCGTTCTTATGGAAGTTCGGAGTTAAACCGAAATAAACCGGTATTTACCGCTATTTTATAAACCGGTCATACGGTTGTCCTTTTCTTTAACTTAAAAACGAACAAATTATCGCTTTTTCATGCTTCATTTTCGACGCACTAATAACACATCTAGCTACAGCTCTAGTGTTATCCGATTATAATTATAATGGCTAATATCAAACATAAATTTAATTTCACAAAACTTGTACGACCAACCAGTTCGGCGGCGAGTCGAATATCAAATTACACTTCATAGCCGAGCCCTATTGATGTTCGGAGTTAAAATTAGCACTTAATAGCACTATAATGTTACATCCAGAGACTATTATCGGTCTAAATATGACGAAGACTCGTTAATTGCTATACGGTGTACAGTGGGACACAAGGAACGTTAAATTCGTGTGGTTATACAAAAACTATTTAAATGTTACTATATAAAAATAAGTCGGGTTTTCGTTCCTGACGCTATAACTTCAGAACGCAAGAAAAGATTTCAAAGGTTTTGCATTCGTTGGAAAGGTCTCGGGCTCCGTGAGGTTTATAGCAAAGAAAATTCAGGAAAAATTTAAAAAGAAAAGCGGGAGCGCGCGATAACCGAATACCACGCGGGCGGAGCCGCGGGCAAAAGCTAGTCATACTATATTATTTAAATCATTACATTTAATAGTTCTTTAACATAAAATAATTTCAATCAATCAAATAATTTTATAATGTATTTGAGCTGAGTAAGGCGAATAGATTTCCTTTTATTTAATATTGCTTGCAAAAAAATTTTTCATAAAAATAGTTACGGTTGCCAAAAGCACGTTGGCAACTAAAATTTCTTACTTTGGTATCCTTTCGGATTATTATTCACGTTTCCTTTGAGCTATTTAACAAATGGAACAATTAAGGTTGAACCAAGGACAAATCACGGAAAATATAATTAAAGGTCAAATTACTAATATTATCAATGTCACTGATAATATTTCCTGTTTGAATTTCATCCTTAAGGTTACACATTCGGCATGAAAAACTTTCCTACTAATCTCTAAATCCTACTAATACTGAGTGAACTTAGCCTCTGGACAAAATACAAATAATACTGGCTTAGCAAGATATTTAAAACCAGACTGCAAAGTATCATAACAATCAGTCCAATATTTACCGAAAAACTAACGGTTTTCAATGTATCGCTTTGGAGCAGCCTGTGTATTTGGATGATCTGATTTCATAGTTTTTTTTTCTTGTCTGATTAAGCAAATAAGTATTTTAAGATATTGCTAAGTATTAGTCTTATCCATGGTTTCAATCATTATTTATTCAGAGGCTAAGGTCACCTTGTGTACTCAGCGGCACAAAATTTGGCCCACACTTCATACAAAATTAACAATTCTGCATACATTTGAGGACCAGATTTTTTGCCGCTCAGTATTATTATAATTGCGAAAGTTTGTATGTGTATATGTGTGTGTGTGTGTGTGTGTGTGTGCGTGTGTGCGTGCGTGCGTGCGTGCGTGCGTGCGTGCGTGCGTGCGTGCGTGCGTGCGTGCGTGCGTGCGTGTGTGTGTGTGTGTGTGTGTTTGTTGGTACTTCTTCTATATATAAAGTACAAACTGTTCATTGAAAAAAGAATTTTATTAATTTTGAAATAATATCCTAAGTAACAAAGCAGGTCAACCACGTCTAGGTGTTAAACGTTAAGTTTGTTAAAAAATGTCAGGACTCAGGACGAAAGAGCCAAGTTGAGAAGTCACCTTGCCGTAGCTTTGTCAGGACCTTGGTAGTAAGCCCCCCCTCATTCTCAAGTGCCTCTAGCGATGCACCACGTCAGCAAAGCTAATCCATAAATAATTAATCAGGTTGCGAATAAAAATCGATGCTATTAGTAAGCACAGCGCGATTATCGGTCAAGTTACTGCGTGCGGTAAAAACTAAAGACAAGTAAACAGAAGGCTTAGGGTCTTTGGCTTTTTGTAGGTGGTAGGACCTTGTGCAAGGTCCGCCCGGATTGCTACCACCATCTTACTCGCTAATCCTGCCGTGAAGCAGCAGTGCTTGCACTGTTGTTTCGGCGTAGAGAGTTAGACTGCCGGTGAAATTACTGGCACTTGAGGTATTCTATCTTAGGCCTCTAGGTTGGCGACGCAACTGCAATACCCCTGGTGTTGCAGATGTTTATGAGCGGTGTTAATCTCTTACCATCAGGAAACCCACTTGCTCGTTTGCCATCCAAGCCTACATCCAGTCCTACCACCTGCTTAAAATTAAAGCCACCTGATTTAAATGGTATGTAGAGACTCTGGGAATGACATAGAACATAGCTTTTATCCCGGAAAAATTGCACAGTTCCTGCGGAATAGCGGATAAACGAATTCTTAGCAGACGCTGTCGCAGGCAAAAGCTAGTCCTGTATATTTTTATTCAGTCATCCCAGCCTATATACGTCCCACTGCTGGGCACAGACCTCCTCTCAGAATGAGAGGGCTTGGGCCTTAGTCCCCACGCGGGCCCAGTGCGGATTCGGAACTTCACACGCACCATTGAATTGCTTCGCAGGTTTGTGCAGATTTACTTACGATGTTTTCCTTCACCGCAAAGCTCGTGGTAAATTTCAAATGTAATTCCGCACATGAATTTGGAAAAACTCAAGAGGTGCGAGCCGGGGTTTGAACCCACGAACCTCTAATTGAGAGGCGATAGGTCAAACCACTAGGCCACCACGGCACGGGGGTTTATATTATTATTAAAATAGAAATATACATGCAATGCTTGGCAAAGAAAACAAGCATATTAAAATCGAAATACACTTGTTTCGGTGTCTATGAGCCAACAGTGCATGCGCAAGAGCTTCTCGGAAAACACTGTTCAATATAATTGAGAAATCGTTTGTTATTCAACACTATATCTTTCGCGGTAGCACAGAGGTCTGACCTATGACCTTTGCAGAAGATCGTGGGTTCAAGCCCGATTTCGCACTTCTGGGTTTTCCGGAATTCATTAGGAAAACACAATATGTGAAAACCACAATCTTGACCAGAGCACAGAATAGATAATAGTACAAGTACAGAAGTCTCTCTGTTTTGATTTTCACAAATGCCGCCTTTTTATGTGCCTACATAATTATTATTAACAAACGGACCGCACGCGAGCAGCCGACATTGAGCTCTCTGGCGCCGCGTGAAGGTCGACATTATTCCACATCTTGTCAGATATTCCGAAAATAGGGTTGTCATTGTCAATACTTTAATAGAATACCTATTAATTATACTATCAGATTTATGCTGTTTATAATATTTACTTAGCGGTTGTACTTTTATTTATTCTATGACGCAGGCTCGAATATTATGTAAGAATAAGCTAGGTACCAGTCTAGTCCAGCGCAACTATGCTTAGTGATTCTCGTTGCGAGACGTCACCCGTCACTTTCTCACAGTAGTGCACAGAAAGAGACAGGTAATATGTACATCTCATGCGAGAAATAGTCACATGTTACAGTTGCTTCAGAATGGCTGGTAAGTGTTATAAGTATAAATACCACGCAAGGTACACATGTAGAAACTGTTATACCTACCTATTAGGTAAATGAATACCGAACATATAAATCAGTTTACACAGGTATACACGACACGTGATTTTCTTTTGATGTAAAAGATAAAAGATAAAAAAAGATAAAAGATAATTTAATGTTCAACATGAGTTTGAATAGGTACATATAGATGGCATATAGAATTATATTAGTCCTGCATGTTGTGCCTTACGACGTACATTTATTTTTATACTAATTGTTCTATTTAATAGCAATGATTTCACAATAACCAGTCCATTAAATTTATTTATAAATTATTATTATAAATTTATTTATATTTTTTTATTTTATTTTATTTATAAATTTTTATTTATTTAGGTATGGATTATATGTATATGTAGCTACCTACCACCTATTTTAAATAAGTATATGATATAAAACATTTGTGTGTATATTTATTAATTATTGTTATAGATTTAGTGACAGTGACCATGACAGTAGATATAAATGAGTAATGAATACCGTACCTTTCGCTATCTTTCTCACTTGCCGGAACCGAGAAAAACTGACAATTACTATTTTTGTCATTGTTCCGACAATCGGCTGCAATGCAGTATTTTTTTGGATACATATTGCCAATTAAAATTATGACACGCGTTTGCGACGTAAATTGAGTCGTACTGCGTAAGAGGCGCGCGCGTGCGCCACGGGTCAGTGCGCGGCAACCACTGAATCGCCTCAACGTTGGGGAGGTCCGATACGCAATTTTAGTTCGGCGGCGGAATGGCGTAGTGACACCCCCCTGACCAGAGAAGGAAGTATCGTGACGGAAAAACACCCGCGATGAGTTTTAATGGTGTGTGAAATGCCCAATTCATATTGAGCCAGTTGAGAACCTATAAGTTAGCCCAAAAATTAATACGTGATACTTAGGTTTATCTTTTGTCACAATGTCGCAATGAAATTCCAAAACGTCAGAATCTCAGAGCTGCCAAACTTGCGGACGCTAGGTGGCGCATATGTCTTACACAGAGCCAATACTGAATGAATAATAATCTTATCTAATCTAAATTAGCTTTATGCTTGCGGCACATTTTATGCCACTGCACCAAAAGTCACCAAATCCGCATATCATGTACAGTCACCTGCACTAATATTTGCCACAGCGGAGCGTGCCAAAATATCTGACAGGTCCTACCGGCCCTAAAAATAGTCGTATCAGATATTTATGCAAGCTTTGATGTGTCAGATATTGGTGCCGGTGACTGTACAGAATTTAGCAAGTGTACTACCTACTAATCATTTTGATCCTAACACATTGAACACGAGTGAATTTAAAACCCCATAAAAACCCTCTGAAGTATCACAAATTAAAAAAAAACCTGCTCCGTTCACTCCACATAGTTACCAAGCGTGATCGTCGAGGGGAGCTCGCGAGAGCGAGAAGGCGCGTTAACCAGCAAGGAGGGAAAGAGAAGTCGTTTGAAACTAACCCCTTTTTGAATAGTTATTGTGCGTGCGCGCCGGTCTCAACTTCCAGATGGGGGCTGAGACCACCGTGGCAGGTTATTGACAACGTTTACTGAGAGAACAAGTTAAAGTTAACTATAACCAGCCATTAAATCTCCGGTTAAGTCAATTTATACTAGCCAATATTTACTTAACGAAACAAAATCTCATCAGCAAAATTGATCATTAAAGAACAGAAAAGTTAACGCGTGTTCCCTTCTTACATAAAAATCAAAGAACAAGAAAGTGAAATAATTACTTGTATGTATGTATGTATGTAAACTCTTTATTGCACATAAAAATAAAAATATATAAACACAGAGAGGAGAACAAAGGCGGGCTTATCCCTAAGAAGGGATCTCTTCCAGCTAACCTAATTACGAGAAGACAATGTATTATAATAGAGGATAGACATAGAATTAGAATTACGTGCTGTAGAGATAAGAAAAAAGAAAAACCGAAATACTCAAAATACAAACTTGTTTTACCAGATCAGAATCGTCTCCGCAGGACGGAACCCTTCAACGGCTAATGGCATCGCCTCGAAATCTAGTTTGGATGACAATGCAAGTAAAGTCAGCAAGAAAGCTAGTATTTTTTACACAAAGCTTTTTAAATGCTAGAATTGCCATTTGAATCCATAAATAATCGATTCAGATTGTTGGAAATTAGATCGCCATACGCATGAAGATGAATGATGTCATCAACATAGATGCGCCTACAGTTCAATACGACAAACCGACTCAGCGGTCAACAGTCGTGTCTAATCATCATCATCATGTCAGCCGAAAGACGTCCACTGCTGGATAGGCCTCCCCCAAGGCTCTCCACTCAGACCGGTCTTGTGCTTTTCGCATCCACCGCGATCCCGCGATCTTCTATTTTGGTAGCCGTCATGTCTAATAGGCATTGCCAATGTTTTAAGGCTAATCCTCTAGAAACAAAAGTGTTTCAGAACTTAACGGTAAAGATTTTTGGATTTTAAAAACTTTCGCATTTAAAATATCAGAAGGATTCAATAACGAGTATATTTGACTTAACCCCCGAGCGACGCAAAATGAGGGGTGTTATAAGTTTGACCGCTACGTGTGTCGGGTGGACCGATTTGAATGCGGTTATTTTTATTTGAAAGTAGTTTTTTTAGCGATGGTTCGTAGACATGTTTTATCAAAATCGGTGCAGCTGTTTTTGAGATATTGAATTTTGAAGTGATGAGGACGGGGGTTTCCAACTTTTTGTTACTTTGGTTATTACTAGGTATATTCTGTCTTATAATTCGGACAGGATTGAGAGCCAGCCTTTTTTTAAGTTTTCCATGAGAACAAAGCCTAGGGCATAAGATTAGAGGGAGGCAAACGGGCACGCGGTTCATCTGATGGGAAATTATAACCACCGCGCTCGCCCATACAACTCAAGTAGAGTCATTGGTCTTAGCCCTTGTCTAGAAAGTTACATCACACTAATATTATAAATGCAAAAGTTTGTAAGTCTGTTTGTCACTTCACCACGTCTAAACCGCTAAACCGGTTTAAATGAAATGCGATATATTGATAGTTTAAGGCCCGGGGAAGGACATGGGATAGTTTTTATCCCGGAATATTGCATAGTTCCCGCGGGATACGAATTCAACGCTACATACTAAAATATAAATGTCCTATTGCTCTTTTTTTATACATTCAACTATTTTTCACACATTTTCTTTTCTATAGATCTAGGTCAAATCAATCGAAGAATATTAACGATTAATTCGTCATTAAAAGTACGTAGGAATAGTTGATCTAACTAGTTAAAGCTACGGTATTATTAACTAGAATTATAATTCAACTTCATAATTAATGCAGCAACGATGTTCAAGCGATTATTTCGAGTAGTTTCAACTTTGGTACGCGCGGTAGGCATGAGCCATGTTCGAGAAATTAGAAACGAACGTATTCTAGCACTAGCTTTTGCCCGCGGCTCCGTCCGCGTGGAATTCGGTTATCGCACGTTGTTCCCTCGGGAACTGTGCATTTTCCGGGATAAAAGTAGCCTATGTCACTTTCGGGGTCATAAACTATCTTTATACCACAAATCACGTCGATCCATCGCTCCTAGGCCTGTGGCAAACCGTATGTATTCGTTACTGAGTAACGAGTACTTCATCTGATTTGAAGTAACGAATCGTTACTCACGAATACGTCTCGTTACCCGTATAACTCGTATCGGTCGTACTCTGCTCTGCTGGTCTACTACGAAACTCGAAGTTCGTGTCGTGCGGTCGCTCTGACACTTATACTATTTATTACGAGAGCGAGAGGGATAGTATGATACGAACTTCTAGTTTCGTAGTAGCCCTGCTGGAGACGCTCCGTCGCTTCCGTCTGTAGTCTGTGGAAGGCTTTATACTTACCACAGATTATGCTATGCGAACAGATACAACTGCAGAATGCATGAGGCGAATCTAGTGTTTAAGTCGTGAACTGAAACAGTTCGGTGACTGATGTGTCGTTATTATTATTATTGTTACTGTAGAAAAAAAATATTTTGGTATTTTATGGTTTTATAAATAATAATAATAATTAATAAATAATTTTCCTTTTTGTTGATTTGAATATGAGATGAGTAGAGATTTGATATTGGGCCGTTTGAATAAAGAAAGGCTTTTATTTCGAATGTTTAAACTGAACGCTCTATTTTGAAGTAAATTAATCATTCTTTATTCTTACGACCAATGTTATTCTCTTTTTTATTCTTAGATATTGTTCTTAAGAATTTATGTGCATAATATGCGATAAATTCAGTTATTTTATTTTTTGTAAGATTTGACCTGATCCATCATTTAAGAGAAACCAACAATAAATAACTTTAAATTGCAACAGTTCGACTGTCATTATTTAATTAAGTATTTTAATAAGAGAAGCGCGTTCAACCAAATAAAATAACTCTTCAACTTTATAATATTGTTATAAATTAAATATTAGTTTGGATTTATTACAAAAATCACTTCAAATGGGGCTAGGTCAATTGGTGTGAATTGTCCCGTGATATTTATTTATTTAAATATACAGCACATTACGAACCACATTAAAAAAATCAGTTACGGTGCGTCACAGACCGACGATACGATAACGATACAGTTCGGTTTTGCTTTGTACAAAGTACGTTCGTTCATACCGTATGGTGACGGGATGCGGTGTTTCTGCTTCATACTCGCATCAAAAGTAACGATACGAGTAACGATACGATAGTAACGAGTACTGGTTGATAAAGTAACGAATACATACGGGTACCAAGGTTTTCGTTACTTTTACAGCCCTAATCGCTCCGTTACGGCGTGAAAGACGGGCAAACATACAAACACACTTTTGCATTTATTATATTAGTATGGATTTCACGTACTTGCTAATCAAGGTATTAGGTGTGGATGGAATGGTATGGATTAAGACAATTGTTAAAATCAGACTGATAAAATGTGGGATGTATGAACAACAGAGTATGAACCCTTTTGAAATCAAAACAAAATGTATCAGCCCAGTTAGAAAGAAAAAAATGTTTGACGTCAAAAAACTTCTTGTAGGTATAATGGACAATGAAATGTTATTGAGGAAAATTACTTACACGTATATTGGTATGTTTACAAACGTTTGAGCTAAATTAGTGCCCAGCGATTTGAGCGAACTGGTAAAAAAAGTTAAATACCTACTGTATAACCAAAAACATTAACTAAAAGCAGCCCTTAACCTCCTAAGCCCTGACATTTTTTAACAAACTTAGCAACCTAGACAAGGTTGACCTGCTTTGTTATTTTGAATTCTATTTCAAAATTCTTAGAATTCTTTATTCAATGAACAATTTGTACTTTATAAAGTACATTCGGCCGTTATTCTTAGTGTTAATTAGTCCTTTATAAAGTACGTGAGGACGAGGACATAAAATCTTGACACTAAATTAAACTATAGTTAAACCTCCGTATAACTCGCCATTTCTAGAATATTTTACATAATAGCTAAATATATAAATTATAATACCTACATGTACTAGCATTGCTAAACAGTAACACTAGTCATAGAATCCGAGATAACATCCGAGCTATAATAATATTATGAGAGACCATAATAGGTGATTAAATGAGTTATGCAATGTATGCTTGACGTGAGCTTATTTAGTAAATAATAAAAGTTTTGCTTGCACTTGGAACTTTTTTGCAAAAGTAAAAAAAGTAGAGACGTAGGGTTGCCCGCTTGGTAGATTTCTCTGAAATTTTCTTATTGTATTTATAAGGAACACGTCACGCGTACACCGAAAAATCATACACTTTCCTGTTAAACGAGTTCATGTAGGATTATTTAATTGAGTAGATACTTACTTATTTTATTCTTTGTTTTTGATCTATATTGTTTTTTTGTTATTTGACTTATTGTGCGGACCTTAATAGTGAGGTAATGTTTTTAATATTGTGCCGACCGAACTTGGGCTTCGTAATTTATTACATATAGTTAAATAAAAAAAAACAATCCAATATGATGAACAAACTTACTTAAAAATATATTTTTAATCAATTTATACCTCCAGTGATAGACAAAGGAAAGAGAAAACTTCGCCCACAAATCCATTCATAATTAAAAGGTAAAAAATCTTAACCTAACTTAACAAAATTTTGTTTAATCTGAGTAAGTATGTCAGAATAGGAGTTAAAGTTTCAAGACATCAAGAATAGAAAGTGAACTTTTTCGTGAAAAAAAAAATAATTATGAACCTCTATTAAGAAATTCATAAAATATTGTGTTTCCGCTCTACATCCTCGCCAAGACAAGTGTGACCTAAACTCGCGCAATTTTCTTATAAACACTGCTTCAATTATAAACAAAGAATACCAACCAGACGAAAAAACTTTCAAGAACGGAGAGAAATCCAAAAACAAAAGACAGCTTCTAAAACGCCAAGAAAATTTGAAACAAAATCCTGGCCACTGACACACTTATTTTTTCCAAAAAGCCCGCCTCGAAAAACTTACACCGCCATAAATTCACCAATCCATTTTGAATTTCGAACACCGCGTTACAGAAAAAAAAAAACAACGCCGCCACAACTTCTAGCACTTTTATCACCTTACCATACGCGGAACAATCAAGAACAGAACATAAACACTGGTAGGACAATGCGTTCAAGTTTTTTAACACTGTTGATAAGTTTTGTGGATAGCGTGTTGAGTTTGTTACATCACAGAAACTTTGTACGATCGTTTTGGAACGGACGCGGCGCGACTGGGCCTGTCGGGGCGCGGAGGCCAACTGCCGTTCACTCGGTCAGTGTTGCTACGCTACGTGCGGTTTGCCTGAGCGTATTGGATACTTTATCGGAATCTTGCAAAAGTTTCAAGTACGATATGGGTGGAAAACTAAATTAAAAGTGAAAAAAAAAAAAGTTAGTTTACGAACGTATTGTGCAAATGTGGAGTCGGAATTGTAAAGATAGAGATACCTACAGATAGAGATCTTTCTAAACAGATTTCAGTTAGAAAATTAAACATTTCAAATGATGGTGCTGACGACATTATTCTATATCACATCCCCTTTACAAATGATTGCTAATATTTATTACTCAATTCATTATTATCAAGATTTAACACACCTACAACAAGACCACAAGAAGTAGCGCCTTTAGTAGAGCAATACATACAAAGAATGTAACGAAGATACAACCTATTTTTCAGTTTCCAAACAAATATCCTGCCCTGCGCGGTTTTAAAATAGGACTGACATGTTTTTTGAGATAGGTGTCGTAAAAGGCGACTGAAGCACTTGCTATTTACTAGATTTTGATACGAGTGAGCAGCAGCGTTGACTATTGCAACTATAAACCCCGGACTCCAGCACTTCGGTGTGAACCCACCACACAATTTTCCAAGAAAGCCAACATGAAGGTTCAGAATCAGATACCAAGTTTCGATCGACCACGATCACTCTTGAGTGTAGTGACTTGGAAATAAATTCCTAAACTTCCCCAATTAAAAGCTCTCCTAGCCTTGGCAACCCAGAGCCGCGCGACGTTGCCGTTCCGCGCGCTGCGCCCAATGCGCGCTCCACAACGAACGTCACAATAATGAGGTTAAAGTTTCTGAACGCAACTTTTTTTTCTTAAATTTCAGTGGCTTAGGAGATCATCCTTGTACTACGTACTACGTTGTTGGTAAGGTGCCGCTTCTTTATCTTAATTTCATTTGGTTTTGAACCTGGCTGGTTATAAATTGAAATTGCATTTCCATTTTTTTTTCAGCAGTTACACGGCGGATTTCAACCAGTATTTTTGGGCACGGTTTATCATGGACTAAGTAGTTAGAAATGTAATTATGCTACCTACTTATGACGATGGCATCTATAATAATAATTGATTGATGTATCTGCCCATTGCCCTTGTAAAAACAATGTAAAAAAATATGCAAATGTTAAACAGAAGGCGTATACATCTTATTAATGTTTATCAGAAGCGTGATTCTAGAACAAGGTACAAAAAATTGGAACACTTTCATTGACAATATCATTAATTGACCTAATAAATAATTGTACAACGGTATGAAGATGAAATGTTATTTTTATCTCGACTAACCTTACAAAAAATTGAGTATGTGAAAAACAACTTTCATGTGGTGTATTGCTTATTGTTATTGGTTCCATCCAGGGCCGGTGTCCGTCGCCCATACAAATCCGTCCATCCCGTTTTATTGCATTTACCCCAAGCTCCTACAGCCCTCTTCTTTCAGGCTCATTTCGAGCAAGGAGCGCGAGTAGCGGAGCTCCTCTCGCCGCGCTGATTATCGTTTGCATATCATAAAACAATAATGTCAAAAACGATGTGCCAATGACTACCAACTACTCGAGGAGAGTCATTGGTCCGTAACTGGCCTTTAAAGAAAGTATAAGCCCTTTTCTCGAGTCTCGATGTCACTCGCATTTCTCTCCCTCTGCGGGTTGCCTGAGGTCCCGTCGCGGACGATGAACGAGAAGAGAGTAGAGCTAGAAACTAGATACGGCGATTACTAGTACTGCATCGCAGTGGAACTAAGGTTACCGACATAGCCCGAAGAATTGCGAAACTGTAGTGGCAGTGGGCGGGAATGATGGTCGATGGGGTCAGAAGGTTGTCGAATGGCGTCCGCGGACCGGGAGACGAGCTGTCTGTAGGTCTCCAACAAGATGGAGCGACGACCTGGTTAAGATCGCGGGATCGCGTTGGATGCGGAAAGCACAAGACCGGAATGAGTGGAGAGTCTTGGGGGAGGCCATGTCTTACAGTGGACGTCTTTTGGCTGACATGATGACAACTGGCTCTGTAGGAGTAAAATGACTGCAGTTTGTTCCCTCGACGTGAGTTATGACTGCCAAGAGAGCATCGCTGATCGATTTTTTCCTTGATAGCTGTTGTCGCCGCTAAAAACTCGTGGAATTCTCACCGGCAGTGTGAACAGCCAGCAAATAACTATCGATAAGTGCAAAGAGATTGCGCTTACTGATACTTTCTTGAGCGAGAAAATAGTCCATAGCTTATCGCTTCCTTGCCTAAAATATAGAGTCCACGCTACTGCATACTGCACAATAATTGTAAGACATTTTTTTAACTTCATAAGACCCACGTCAAATTTCAAATATGTACTAGAATTTGTAACTTAATGCCAATAAGTAAAAGAGGACATTTGTTTTGACGTTTGACGTAATTTAAAATGTTGGACTTTATGATTATTAAATCAGCAATCCGAAAGATATCTTATCCTTCATCTTTATAAAGCCCACAGATTATAATAATCTTAACGGCATTAAGTGGATATCTGGGATGATATCGAGCATTTCTTTCGCTCAATCAGAAAAAATAAAATTAAAAAAAACAATATTCCGAATCAGATGACGAATGGATTTTATTAACCTTGGAGGCTATCTTTTGATATCGGAGAGCGATAATACCGTTAAATGTTCAGTCACTCACCTAAATGTTGCTAGGGTTTGACATTTTTTGACGCAACAGTAACCCGTACGCATCATCCTAATAGGATTAATATTCAAATATACACAGTGTTTATCTTGACTACCGTTAACTTCCGTAACACGCGGCTCCGCTCTTTGATAGAAACTACGTAGCATTTTTTTTTCTTCACAAATCGACACATTTTTATTTTTTTTACATACGTAAGGTCGGGTATTTTGGCTCTTGGATATAAGTCGGTTCTGGTTTTAATATTGCTTTGAGAATATGGCTCTCTGCCATGTGCAGTAGATGTTAATTGATCGATCACGTTTGTATGTTTTTATTTTACACTTTATTTAAGTTTATTTTATATGGGCCAAAGAAAACTGACAATGGTTCAAAGTACCCCGACCTTACGGTATATAATCTAGCTTCACAGCCATTAATTAAAGGTCAATTTGTAAGATTTACAAAACTAGACCTGCTAAACTTGCCTTTTGTACCACCTGTCTAATGTAATGTGATTTGCAATAAATAATTTTGAATTTAGACGATACAGTTGAAGGTGAGGCGACATGAAATGAACACGATATTAAGAACGCTATAGTTGCAGAATAACTTCATTCGATCTATTGAATGTTTCCTTAATAATAAGATAATCAAAAATAATACGTTGTTGTGTTGAGGTACTTCGATTTAAACAAATCAAATGGCACTCGTTTTTTATTTTAGAATTTGATCTTGAACAATAACTGTAAACTAATATTAAGCATATAAAAAAAAACTTTAATTCGGCCAAAAGCTTATTTTCAGATAGTATCATCAATGAAATCAGCCATCTGTCGAAGTTAACAGAAATAAAAACAACACAGAGTACAATATACCTACTTATTGTTATGGACGTCCAGAGCTAGCACACAAGCCCTCAACCGTAGAGCATGATGTAACATCAATAATTTATCTATACAACAAGCTGTTCTCAATTCATTCTGCTACCATTTTAGATCGAACTGTCAATATCAGGTCTTCGAGGCAATCATTATGTAAGAACTTACGGAAGGGCACAGATGAAAGGAACTTTCCAGAATCATTGTCCTAAATACATGAGAATGTTGCGAGGGATATTATTTGATGGCAGATCTAGGATGTCCACCAACGAGACGGACATATGACCTGAGGCCTTATTGCCTAACGTTTCTGACACTCGCGATCGCAATAAAATGACAGCTTTTGTGTCATTTGATTGCGATCACGAGTGTCAAAAACATTAGGCAATAGCTTCCCTGGTTAAAGCCGCGGGTTCACGGTGGATGCAGGCCGTTTCCAGCCGAAGCAACTGAAACACTGGAAGACCTCCAGCGCTGCCTTCACCCGAAGAGTCCGCATTTATTTATCGCGCTGTTCTTTTGGGAACTGTGCATTTTTCCGGGAGTAAAAGTAGCCCATGTCACTCTCTGGCTCGAGTTTATAGAAACTATCTCTATGCCAAAAATCAGGTTGATCCGAATGATGATGATGAAGCGCAGATTTTGGTAAGTAAACATGTTATTTCTGTAATATAATAGATGGTGTACATGAATACATGCCATCCTACGTAAGTTCAACCTATTAAACCGTGAAATATCTTGTTGGAAGTACGATTTTTTGGTAACGCCGGAGACAATATGGGTAACGCAAAGTGTCGGTAAAATAGTTGATTGGCCCACCTAGCAGATAAACGCGTGTGTTACAATGGAAATGGCGGAGCTTTCGATAAACTTGAAGCTGAAGAAAATACCTCTTTACCTACCACCACCAGTATCGTGGTCGCGTTAAAACCATTGCAGTTTTAGTTATTTTACGACCCACAAATAGCGGTTAATACACAAGAATGGGGTGTTAAATCATTAAACGGAAGTCAAACAAACATTACTCGGAAGGAATTCTGCTTAGCGCGTGAATCAGCGATCGCGTAAAACACTTCATCCGAGCATTTTGGAACGCTTCCCGTTAACAGAATAAAATAAAAAACTGTTTATAAAGACTTGTAGTCAAAATATAAGCTTGTTGATTTTAATTTTTGATTCTACTTGCGTTGTCATCTAACTTACATTATTTACAGTCAATGTACTACAGTGGGGGTAGGAAAACCTTCGTCAGTTATTAAATTGATTCCTTTACAAAGTCATAGACTCTTAGTACGTTTTGAAACCAAAGTATTAAGTAGACAAGTGCATATCAAATTATACTTACTTGACATGATAACAAGGGTCAAAATAGTATACACCTCTAACATTATATCTAGTTTTATACCAATACAAAACCTTATTAATAAACAACTTCGTAAAAGTTTCAATCAAATAATGTTCTATTTAATTGTCAGTGTTTGTCAGTGCCAAGGTGTAGTTAGTTGTAGGGTGTCTATGATCACCTGATTATGTTTAGCAGGTTGACAGGTTGACGCAGTTTGTCCTACTCAATAGGTAAAGCAGATTAGCACTCATACTGAGCAAAGGAAAATAGATCTTATGGTGACGAACCTTTTTTTACTCCCACTGTACAATATATATTTACAGTACAATAAATGGATTTACTGTCATTTGGTGCAAATAGAAAATCGTCCACTTGAATTGACCATTTTGAATTTGAACCTAAATGAATATCAACCAACGTTAAATTTGTCAAAATTTAATTATGCTGAAAAATATTTACATAGGTACAAATTTATTTTTGTTGTAAATTAATTAAGGCCGTTCCCTGAGCCAAATACGCAAAACTAGCCCAAGAATGATCCTACTTTTCTACGAAACGTTGATATTTGTAGACGTGGGAAAAATATATATGATTCTTGATTATATTATCTTGTCAACGACAGCTTTCGATACACGATTCATCACACTTCGCTCGATACAATTAATTCCCAAAGTAACCTCCAATGCGAATTTTTATTCCAACTGTACTTGTTTTTTTACTACGTGACACTATGAAACAAAAAATAGAGAAAAATCAATCATAACTTAAATAGTCCTTTGACAGCTTCCGAATTTCAATAATTTGAGGCAATATTTTTAAAATAAATAAAAATCGACAAATTCTATCGTAAAAAGATATTGACTTACGGCCTGCAATGTCTATCTCCGTCATTCTTTCGAAATGTGACAGTGACCGCTGAGCGCTCGTGCTAGACGGACATGTACTAAGTTTCCCCAAAAAAATACAAGATTTTATTTAATTTGCCTTGCAAATATATTACTGTAGTGTTACTTGCAAAAACTGTGTTGTGTGTCCTACTGATATACCACCGTGTGCGTGTGTATTATGGGTAACAAACAATTGAATAAGAAGGAAAAATCTCGAAAGACAACTCATAAGATTCTAAAAAACGATGAAACTAACGTAAGTAAAAAAATATATTTATTAAACAGTGAAAATAGTATTTATTTCGTTATAAAATTACTAATTTGCAAATTTAATTTTCTGTGAACAAACCAGAACAAACATTACAATCATGAATATGCATATAGTTCAGAATTGCACGCGCCACATTTAAGCATTGGTGGCGTAGTGGTTTCACCGTTAGAATATATAGGTATTAGGCGACCATAATCAGTCAAATGTGCCGAGAGTTCGAATCACAACTCGTAACTAAGCTTTTTGCTTTTTTATTTTTAGGTAAAAGAGAAAATTTGATATTTTTACAGCCGAACAAAATACAAAATCTTCGGACTCCATCGAGTGAGTATAATTAAATTACTTGACTTATGCTGTTTTATCCCTAGCTACGTAACACAATACAAAACAATTTAGGTATCTTTATTTACAGACTGCAAATGGTGCAAATTTTTGCAGGTGGTAGGACCTTGTGCAAGGTCCGCCCGGATTGCTACCACCATCTTGATCGCTAATCCTGCCGTGAAGCAGCAGTGCTTGCACTGTTGTGTTTCGGCGCGAAGAGTAAGACAGCCGGTGAAATTACTGGCACTTGAGATATTCCAACTTAGGCCTCTAGGTTGGCAACGCATCTGCAATACCCCTGGTGTTGCAGATGTTTATGGGCGGTGGTGATCTGTTACCACCAGGAGACCCACTTGCTCGTTTGCCTTCCAGTCGAATAAAAAAAAATGGTAACGGAATCTCCGATTTTATCAACCACTTGCACCTGTAGCGAGTAAGTTCTAATCTCCAATAGACTTTATTTATCCTTATAAATTTAAAAATACCTACCTACCTAGGTCGCACGTTAATTCGTGCGTTGCGATAAATACCTTACTACCCACAGCGGCGCGTACCTACGAAAAGAATGGTCGCGTGACCTTAGTTTTTTTTTATTCGACTGGAAGGCAAACGAGCAAGTGGGTCTCTTGGTGGTAAGAGATCACCACCGCCCATAAACATCTGCAACATCAGGGGTATTGCAGATGCGTTGCCAACCTAGAGGCCTAAGTTGGAATACCTCAAGTGCCAGTAATTGCACCGGCTATCTTACTCTCCGCGCCGAAACACAACAGTGCAAGCACTGCTGCTTTACGGCAGGATTAGCGATCAAGATGGTAATAGCAATCCGGGTGGACCTTGCACAAGGTCCTACCACCTGCAAGTTAGATATAGTGAATTAAAAAACCGGTGAAAACTAAAAACTGGTTAATAACCACATCGACGGATACAAAACCGGTTAACCGGTTTTTTGCAAACTGTTTAAAATTGAAGTATTAGACGATAATTTTACTATTATTGGTTGTTATTGATGTTAACGGCGTATTTTGTGAGATTTAAATATACTCTCTACTAATAAGGGAAGGTGGGTTACAGTGGATCATGGGTAACAGTGGTCCAGTTGAATGAAGTTTTAACTCATTTATTTATTAAATTGTTTAGTAGTCTTTTATCACAAGTAAAAACAAAGCTAACACACTACTATAAAATCGCGATGTAAAAAAAAAATCAGTTAAAATTCAGTGTAATCAAGTGTAATCAGTTAAAATCAGTGAAATCGTAAAATTATATGATAGAGTTTCATATCCATTATGCCATTGACTCTCACGAGATCACCAACTTTATCACCCGCAAAACATCCCCAGACCATAACCGATCAGTGATCCAGCCCTGCACTGTTGGCACACGCGTAGCTTTGCCTTTTGTTCGCCTTCTTGTCGTCGAATATATTTGACGATGTCTCCCCCCAAAAATGCAATTTCGATTAAAAAAACTTTTGACCACTGCTCAGGCGTCCAATCTTTGTATCTTTGTCTTATTATTCAGAGAATAATATTATCCTTTGTATTAAATACATAGCTAGAATAACATTGTTTTAACTTCGCGTACCAGATTTGCGTCTAGGGAATGCAAACCGGTTAAATACCGGTTTTTTGTAACTTTCGGCAGTTATTAACCAAATTGGAAATAGTCCTTAAATATGTGTAAATTGCCTAAAATAGATACCCCAGAATAATCTTGAGACTAGAAAACGACGAATATAGCATGGGAACTTTTTATTTAAACAAGAATACATTACTCGTATTTCTTCGTATAGTGGACAACAAGAAGTTGGTTCATCTTTTTAATTAAATTTCGTCATCAATGTGCTGATAAAACATACGAGCCAAAAGGAAAAATTACATTGCTGAAACTACAATACCGGTCAAAAGTTTAAGTTCATTCTGTGAAATTAGGTTTTCATATTAAATTATATTGATATTGAAATATAGCATATACTTTGAATTTATATGACTACCCAGTAAGAAAATAAATACTTATTCGAGGAATTGTTCTATTGTAAATATAATATTGTCTGTATTTCCTATGAAATTTTATAAATTCCGCAATTATTAAAAATGAGTCCTCAAAGTTGATCTGAGTGTCGAAACTCGTGCTCTTAATGTAGGTCTGTCCAATGAAGGCTTCACGAGTTAACGACACGAAAAATTGCTGAAAAATGAAGGTTTCCCAAACTGCTGTCATAAGTGCTTTGAAACGAAAACGTGATCTTAATTCCAGTCGATTTCGTTTAGGTACGCCAAGTCACGTCAAAAAGCGAAGACAATTTTATTTACGCCCAGAGCAAACGCCAACAAACTCGAACTGCTGATTTGTTTTTACTTGTAATAAGAGACTATTAAATAATTTTATAAATAAATGAGTTAAAACTTCATTCCACCGGAATCACAGAAAATTTCATTTATTTAGAACTTTGTGGCGTGCGTGTAATACACGGGCATGCGTGTAATACACATAAAATTATACCAAAAGATCCACTGTTACCCATGATCCACTGTAACCCACCTTCCCCTATTAATACAGAGTATATTTAAATACTTATTTAAATCTCACAAAATACGCCGTTAACACCAATAGTAACCAAGAATAGTAAAATTATCGTTTTCAAATAGTTTGCAAAAAAACTGCTAAAAACCGGTTAACCAGTTTCGAATCCCTCAATACGGTTATTAACCGATTTTTGGTTTTCACTGGTTTTTTCATTCTCTATTTGCGTCGTAAATTGATTTATCACAAAGTTCTTATAATCTATCGTGCAGGGCTTACTTCTGTTTCTCTCGTTAGTTCTTTGCCACCGGTGCTTTATAGGTACATATGTCCATGACAAATTGTAAATGCTAACACATTTAATATATTTTCAGTTACAAATATCGTTCGATGTGGAGAAGAGGTTCCTGACAAAACAGTTGATCGAAGAATTGTCGCAGTTATTAGTATTTTTTTTACAAAATTACAATCATTTGCAATCATGGACCCTTAGAATGCGGTATTCAAAAGATGCAGTTCGTTGGAGAAGTACCTAAAACATGGGCTAACATCAAAATTTATGTTTCGATGTAAAAACAATGTTTTTGAAATAAGAGTTGACTTCATTAAAATGAATATTCAATTTACACTATGCTCTATTTTATTACTTCAATTTAACTTTAACGCCATCTATGCGATCCTGCATGCTTTTTTCGGTCTAGTAATACGTTTTACAAATCAGTGTCCTGTTAGTTCAGTTGAGTCGCCACTTTTTACGTGGCGCTGTTGTATCGGCAATAATCGGCAATGTATCGAGGGGCGGGACGGCTGGCGCGGGGGAGGGGCTCGATTTTAGAATTCGTTTGGGTACGGGAACGGCCTTAAACACAAATGGAATACTGTCTATTATAAATTAAGAGCAAAATTAAATAAGCAATAAGTGAATGTTGTCTAAATCAAGTCTGAACTTATGATTTCGGGTGGAACGTATTTGCAATTCGTCATATTTCTGAGTGTACGTAAATACAAGTGGTCGTTTTCTTTCGGCACACATCAAATTTGTCAATTTTACTATAGGACAAGGTTCCATTTTTTACGATATTCAGGATGGACAATTTTCCTTGTTGATGTAAATATATACTTATTTCAAATTGTCATTTTCCTGCTTTGACGTATAATTTCGAGTTGTCCATTTTCCATTTGCACCAAATGACAATACATCAACTAAACCATCATGGCTACATGTTCTAGAATTTTCATGAGGATATTTAGTTTTATTTTTTATCAATAACATAGATAGGCCATACATATGCCCAATTGACATGATCAATTGTAATATTTCAACAGATATTTCAATCGTTCACATAATTTACTATTATTAATTTATCAGCGGATATATCAGATTTCAGCGTTATCTTATCGCTGTGACGTAAACGATTCGTGCACGTTCCGAACTGAATTATTTACTATATGAGGGGTTACGTTTGTTTGTGCAATAGATACATTTTTTTATTCGACTGGAAGACAAACGAGCAAGTGGGTCTCCTGATGGTAAGAGTTCACCACCGCCCATAAACATCTTCAACATCAGGGGTATTGGAGATGCGTTGCCAACCTAGGGGCTTAAGATGGGATACCTCAAGTGCCAGTAATTTCACCGGCTGTCTTACTGTCCACGCCGAAACCCAACCGTGCAAGCACTGCTACTTCACGGCAGGATTAGCGAGCAAGATGGTGTTAGCAATTCGGGCTCTCATAGCTTAAACTGAATAAAGCTATATGTATTGTCTTTTACGCCCCCAAGCTAAATGCGAGTTGTTGCTTCCAAAGACATACGCAACTCACGATTCCCACTCTGTTGCCCACCCAAAATTTTGATTCTACGCCACTGTGGTATACATTATCCATCATTCATGTTGCTATCTCAAAACTAGTGCATCGTTTCCTATAATTTTATGACGTCTACGGCTACAAGCAGACCGTAATTTGTTTTTTACGAGCTAGTTGAGGTCGCCTCTCCGAGAGATTATTAAAAACTCATTGTGTAGAGTTTTTTAGTCTATGATTCTTCATGTAGATTTCGTAAGTGGGGTATTTATTTTGTGGCAGCATGTTAAGTTTGTATAACTACTTTTTATGTTTGTTGTAATTACGACAGGAAGTTTTCCTCATTGAAGAAGAGATTTTAGAACCTGTTCCATCTAGATATCATCATCGTCATCCACGGCGACGTCGACTCTTTATGTCTAAAGCAGAGTTTAGACTTTTAAGAAGAATCGTGCAAGTGGCATTACATTGCGAGGCCGACAAGCCAACGAGTTTGTAGTGGGCAATCGAGCGCCGCAATGTAAAGCAACTTGCTTGCAAATCTAAACTCAGTTTTATCGGAGTTGTTGCTATGCCAGACCCTGATGTAGCTTGAGAATTCAACCTTAGTTTTTGAAATTAGATCACATAGCGCTCAGTAAAACTCCAATCTCAGTAAAGTTTCAGTTAGACAATTGCCATCTCATTTTTTTTATACGAAATTAAGATTGGTTTTCGGGGTCTTTTTGTATTTTTTATTTCAACTCCATATTTTGTTACTTTTACGGTCATCCCGTAAAATCCATATCGAAAATACAAACTGAAAATACCTACTGCTACACCACCACTGGACTTTTTTCTGGTTTTTCTGTGCATCTATGTTTCAGTTTGTATTTTCGAAATGGGTTTTTATCCAGTGGTGGTGTAGCGGTATAGCATGCAGCACGGAACGCTGAGGACCTGGGTTCGATTCCCAGCGCTGGTCTCTTTTTCTGGTTTTTCTGTGCATCTATGTTTCAGTTTGTATTTTCAATACAAAAGCAGTGACTCTATGAACCCTGTCACCAATCGTTAGAAGGACCCCAACTTTACAGCTTCAATTTCAGTAACACCAACTTAGCTGAATGGCTGGACTTCAATACAAAATGAAGAGCACTTAGTAAGGAACTCAATGTCGTCTTATTCACTACGCTACATTAAAATGTAAACCTCAAAAATACGAAACACCACAAAAACACTAACACAATTAAATGACCCATTATACGATTCCTGAAACCGCTATCACGGTATTCTCTAGAATTGCAATCCTATTAAATAATGTACTACAAAAGCACATCAATCCAGAACAACAAGACTTTTCAACTTATCTGAACAATATTATCCTCCTTATTAAAAAGACCTAAGTTTTTATACAGTCGTTGTTTATAAGTCTTTTTGGATTGCGATGGCGCGCGAGCGAAGCGACGTTGCGAGCGCGCTCCCCCCTGTTTTGTAGAGCGGGATGGAGCGGCGTGCGAGCGGGACGGTCGTATGTGGGGTGTTTTCTGTTTTCCAACTAGAAACACCACGGGGAGTGCGTGTGAGTCGATGGAAAACCGTCTTTGATTAAAGAGTTGACCGATAAGATTAAAAAAAAAACCGTTTGTTGATCGGTGCTCATAAATTAGTTTAATCATGTTAATTAGTTGTAACAAATCTTTAAAGCTGCCTATTCGAAATGAGAAAACTTTTCAATTAGGTAATTAATATTAATAACAAAAAATATGGATTTTTGTTTTGGTCTGAAATAAAGTTTTTTTTTTGAATCTTTATTATTTTGAAATCTATACACTTAATCCATACTAATAACAATCCTTCCTTTATCTGGATTTTCATGAAAAAAGAAAATTAATTTGGTAGAGTCGCATCACGGAATTATTGTAGTATGGTATATATCACCTAACCTACTTATTATGTATGTATGTAAACTCTTTATTGTACAAAATAAGTAACAAACACAATCAACAAACATTGAGATATATGTACAAAGGCGAACTTAACCCTTTAAGGGATCTCTACCGGTCAACCTTTGAGTGGATGAGAGGAGCATTCAAAGTATAAAAGTATTTAAAGGAACTTCATTAAATTTTTTGAAAGATAACGTATTTTATGATTTATGATAAAAATGAATTCTTAGAACATGATTTTACGGTATCTAATGTTCGTAAGTAAGTAAACTATTATCCCTACTAATATTATAAATGCAAAAGTAACTCTGTCTGTCTGTCTGTTACGCTTTCACGTCGAAACCACTGAACCGATTTTGATGAAATTTGGTATATAGGTAGTTTGAATCTCAAGGATCAACATAGGATACCTTTTATTCCGATAGAGGGCGCCACCGCCCGATAACCTAGATCTGCGCAGAACGAAGTCGCGGGCATAAGCTAGTTAATTATAAGAAAATGAGCATGTTGTCTTGTTTTGATACTTGAAGTTGTTATCGGAAACCAGAGGACGTTAAAAATCAAATTAAGCGATTGCTATTAGTTCTATAACTATATAATATGTGTAAAGACAGCTGTCCACCGTAAAGAAGAGGACTAGCCACGCACGGGTATCAAGTATTTTATCGCTCGTGAAACGTAAGTACAAAGATCGCGTATCGATGAAAGAGATTTCGCTTCGTCGAATATTTTTTCGTTCTAATAGAAATTGACCGAAAGTTCGCTTGGCAGTTATGTATATTTGTATATATTTAAAATGCAAAGAGAGAGAGAAAGAGAGATTTTATTTACACATATTCGATACACAGAAAAAACACGTCAGGAAAAAAAAAATAAAAAAAACATCGAATAGTTATAAATTGGGGCCGACTCAGCATAATTTTTCAGTGGGACCCATTACATAATCAAACTGAAACATCATTTAACAACAAGAACCGCGTCATTTTGTTTTCAAACAATCAAACGATAACTCGAACCATTCGATACAAACAGATAGTAAAACAGGACAAATAAATAATCAGTACAAACTGCCATAACAAAAGTTGGTAACTCGCGTAACTCCCTTTCTAATAAACGCTACGGCTTTCCCCCTCGCACCGGGCGCGGCAGAGCGAGAGGGGGCACAAGTTGTTTCATTAGAGATAAAGTTTAGCGTACAAGGTAGTGCTAAGTTTCGGCGGGGCTGGAAGTTTGAGTGCAAGTTGTAGCCCAGGGTTTGCTTGCAGGATATAGGTTTTTTTTAAACTCAAGCATGCAGGGGCGGATCTGCTTAGAGGCTTTTTGGACTGCAGCCTAGGGCCCCGTGGATACAGAGGGCCCCAAACCTGAACTTATGGATTATATGTATGTTAGTCTGTAAGGTATTTATTTTATGGGCCAAGTTGCCCGAAATCTTCCATCCATCCATCTTGCTCGCTAATCCTGCCGTGAAGCAGCAGTGCTTGCATTGTTGTGTTTCGGCGCGGAGAGTAAAACAGCCGGTGAAATTACTGGCACTTGAGGTATTCCAACTTAGGCCTCTAGGTTGGCAACGCATCTGCAATACCCCTGATGTTGCAGATGTTTATGGGCGGTGGTGATCTCTTACCACCAGGAGACCCACTCGCTCGTTTGCCTTCCAGTAGAATAAAAAAAAAAAGGATTTATTTATTATTATTATTAATACAGCATCTGGATTAAGTAAATCACATCACTTTTCGGATTCAAGATTATGCATGTTGATTTGCAAAAGTAACAGGCGGTGGTTATAGTTCCTGCATCGTACGACAGGGTAATAAATAATTAAACACTATACTCCAATTCAATAGAATCTAGCAATCCTGTAGACACTTCCAGCCTTCTAATATGAACACCGGGCTGCCTAAGGCTTTGTGATGTGACTTTTATTCTTTTTTGATTCCTTTTAGATGATAATTGCAACAACAGGGACATATATAATCAAGCGTGCCCACGTTAGGGTGTGTTAAATGTGTAGAAAATTGTTAGATTCTATTGAATTGTACTTTACTTGTCACGTTCCGAACTACTTTCAGAGCGTAGAGCACTATCTGCAGCATGTATGCATATGTGCTAATTACGTAACTGATAAAGCTTTAGATTGAACTGCGATGGTGAAATAGGGAACTATAGGTACCGCAGATAGCAACGGTCAAAGACATGACATTTTTCAGAAAGTTATCCAATTTTCAATTTTTCAGTTGTTCACTTCGTCAAATCGTGACGCTACGAAAAAAACGAGACGAAAAAAATCGTGACGCTATTTGTTCACAAAAAATAAATAATATTGTTTTTAAATAAATACAAAACCTTGTGGTAAAAGTTATAAAAAGTCAGATAATCTTTGTTGTTGGGTCCAATAGAGAGTTTTGATGTAGGTAGTTACAAAATTACGATTTTTCCTCGCAAGATTTCGTGACGTTTTCCTGATGTCAAGAAATTTTGGACGTTTTATGTAGTTTTATGATATCGTCCTTAGTGTTAAAAATTTCTTGAAAAAACTGAAATATGTACTCATATACGAGTCCTATGATCTAAGTATGCCTTAAAAACGGGTTAATTTTATCGCCAAAGGACCACTTGAGCTAGATGACATAGTAAAAGTAAAATATAGTCACCGGAGTGCCAATTTAGCTGGACGGCTCAGAATGAAAATAAGCATTCTAGAGGAGGCCTGTGCTCATCAGAGGGACGTGTATAGGCTGGGCTGATGGTGAGGAAGATGCCAAACGAGGCTAGGATCAAGAAATATCATCAGACGTGCGCAGTCCTACGTTTGTCACAGTTCAGACTTAACATTTTGGCAAGTGTATAATTGCCATCTCTAGACGTCGGCGCTCAAGTCAAACAAAACGATAACCCAAAAGAACCCTTCTTTACTGTAAATATCGCTTATGCTTAATCGGATTAGTTACGTAAAAGTTAACAGCATATTCATATTCATATTCATATTCATATTCATTTATTCATTTATGCATCTACGCCAAATAATACTTAAGTTAAAACTAAATAATTTAACAGCTCAACTCGCGATTACAAATGTGCAGCTTTTAGTTGTGAGTCGAGTCGTTTACTTATTAGGTTTTAAATCACATTCCACGAAAGCTCAGTAATCCATACTAATATTATAAATGCGAAAGTAACTCTGTCTGTCTGTCTGATACGCTTTCACGTCGAAACTACTGAACCGATTTTGATGAAATTTGGTATATAGGTAGGTTGAACCCCAAGGATCGACAAGGGTAACATATTTTATTCCGGTAGAGGGCGCTACCACGCGATAACCTAGATCCGCGCAGACGAAGTCGCGGGCATAAGCTAGTATTAAATAAAGAAACACTTATTCAAATTTCATACTCAGAAAGCCAAAACGACTGAAACAGCCAAAAGAAAATATTTAAGTCAATTAATAAAATAAAAGCCGAAACGAAAGTGGGCCGCGGCGGGCGACTTTAAACGGAAGGAAAAAAGTTAAAAACTCAACCCCCAACAACACTTAGCGGGGGGGAGATCGATGCTAAAAGAATTGGGAAGTTTTGGAGCAACTACGTGTCCGTATCGGCATAAGGGTGCGCTGCAAAGACATTATTATGTTCGAAGACATGACGTGCCAATTCCAACCAATGTATTCTGTGCTTTGACTTTACGTTTCAATCAGCTGATTTTTCATTTTTTATCTCATCGCATCTTGGCGTACGATTATATATCTATAGCAGGACTCACGCCTTTTCAACCGACTTCAAAAAAAGGAGGAGGTTATCTATTCGGTTGTTTTTTTGGTTGTTGTTACCTCAGAACTCCGTCATTTATGAACCGAATTGTAAAATTTTTTTGCGTTCATCTAGGAATGCTTTCAATTAGGTGCCATAAGCACCAAATCAGGATCTGATGATTGGACTCTTCAGTTCCCTCGATTTCCTTAGGATTGAAATTTGAATTTGAGAACAGCGCGCGATAACTTAATACCCCGCGGGCGGAGCCGCGGGCAACAGATTGTTAATATGTTAGGTCGTTCACAATATATCGAAATATAACCCTCAAATCTTTGATTGCAATACCTTAAAGTGACCTTCACTTATTACAATACTACAACGACAACTATGTGTTGGCTACTAAGGACGTCTTGTGGGCTTTTTAAATCTCGATTTAAGGCTTAAACTGACAGTTCTTGTATGGATCTGGCAGTACTTAAGACCACTTTAAGACTTAAAAAACCTGCAAGTGGACGTAAGCCAACTAACTGGACGCAGTAGCAAGAACGATAGCAATTCCGATAGCAACCGAGCACGGCTAAATCGCGCCGCGCGGCACCGCCAACTTTTAAACGGCCAAGTTCTCCGGGGCCTATGCAACTTGGAGCGTGCATGTTTTATAAGGCCGGCCGCGTCGCGGCTCGCACGTTTTTACACAACCTGCTCGGTGTTGCCAGACCAGAGCTTCGGCACATAAAGGAAATGCCGTGAAAATATTGACATAGCCTATATAAATATTGACTGACAGCAGCAGGCAGGGTTTGCAGGTGGTAGGACCTTGTGCAAGGTCTGCCCGGATTGCGACCACCATCTTGCTTGCTAATCCTGCCGTGAAGCAGCAGTGTTTGTACTGTTGAGTTTCGGCGAGGAGAGTAAGACAGCCGGTGAAATTACTGGCACTTGAGGTATTCCAACTTCTCTAGGTTGGCAACGCATCTGCATTACCCCTGGTGTTGCAGATGCTTATGGGCAGTGGTGATCTCTTACCACCAGGAGACCCACTTGCTCGTTTGCCTTCTAGTCGAATAAAAAAAAAAGACATAGCCCGAAGAATTGCGAAACTGAAGTGGCAGTGGGCGGGGCACATTGCACGCAGGACTGATGGCCGATTGGGTCAGAAGGTTCTCGAATGGCGTCCGCGGACCGGGAGACGAGCTGTCAGTAGGCCTCCAACAAGATGGAGCGACGACCTGGCTAAGATCGCGGGATCGCGGTGGATGCGAAGAGCACAGGACCGGTCTGAGTGGAGAGCCTTAGGGAAGGCCTATGTCCAGCAGTGGACGTCTTTCGGCTGACATGATGATGATAATGAATGAAAATATCCTGGCTGTACATAATTTCCCTTGGTGGCCCAGTGGTTTGACTTATGGCCTCGCAAGAGGCGTGGCACCACAGTAGCCCACTATGGTCTCTGAAGCAGAGGGTCATTAGTTTAAATCTGGACCTCAGAAGAAGCGGGAGGGGATGTGCATGGGGGGACGGCTGCGAGCGCTTATGTCACGAGCGAAAAGCCAGCCCCAAACGAATTCCTAACGCGGCCGCGCGGCCGGCAGGGAAACTTCTCTTAGGACATACCTGTCCGACATTATATCATCACCCTGCCTGTAAATCGTCGCGCTGTCGTCCCGCAACAAAAGCCGCCCGCCGCGACCACCGTCTGCGGATTATCGAGCGATGAGCGTCTGACAGACCCTAGCTACCGTAGTGATCCATCTCGATTGCGAGAATGCAACAGCGATCTTTCTGTACAAAGTCACGAACGAGATCGGTCTCGATGGAAAGAAGACTGCTGTACTACCAGCATTATGACTGACACAGAGCGTGCAAAAATATCTGACACGTCCTTCCGGCCCTAGAAATAGAGTCGTATCAGATATTTATGCACGCTTGTGTCAGATATTGGTGCTGGTGACTGTACAACTTTGTATAGATCAGTGTTGTCATTGACTTCGCCAATACTCGAAATCATTGCTTTATTTAGCCGACTTTCAAAGCACCTACCTGAGCAAAAGTTTTTTTTTTTATATTTCGTTTTAGTCATAAGCGTTCTATTCTAGCCCTGTATAGGCTATTGGCAAAAAAAGGATTGGTCTATTTCTTTGCCCCTTGAATTTCATGATTCAAGGACAAGTTTACTACATAATTATATATATATTTTTTAAATAATTATTACTCAAGCAAATGTTTGCTTTATTTTTGAAACTTTCTACTTTGAAAAAAAAAAAACTAACATTTTTTTTTTCATTTTTCTCAGGGGAGAGGTGTAGTGTGAGCAGCGTCACACGCGTGTGCGTGTGCGTGTATGTGTGTGTGGAGAGTGTTCTCCTAATATTAACCTATATAATAAATAAGAATTCATTTATGTTAATAGACAGTATTTACACAGCACCAGTGAGTTATAATTGTCCCTCGTATCGCCTCCTTACAATATCATCTTGAATGAAAAATCGTGCGAAGACTTCGCACTGTTGTTGCCGCCCGCGCTGCATGAAATATTCCCGAATAGTTTTATGATAGCCTTTTACCGTGCAAAGTAGATTAGAATGTTCGAATATCAAAGCACGGTGTCCCAGTTAAAACCATCTTAACCCATTCATATGAACCTTCACGGAACCGTCCTAAATAACGCGATGCAATAATAATCAACCGGGCAACACCCAGGGCTGTCACTGCACAAGTTTTTTCTACAGGTAGACTCACAAGAGCTGGATAGAATGGATTGAATGAATGAATGATTTGGTATTAAATATTTAGATACCTGACCGGAAGACGAGCTGTCGGTAGGCCTCCTACAAGATGGAGCGACGACCTGGCTAAGATCGCGGGATCGCGGTGGATGCGAAAAGCACAAGACCTGTCTGAGTGGAGAGGCTTTGGGGAGGCCTACGTCCAGCAGTGGACGTCTTTCGGCTGACATGATGATGATGATGATTTAGATACCTGAACCTTAGACTTAGATCGGTCGGTATGGGCTATAAGACAAATACAAAGACCTGTTCTTCGGAACCATGTTATCGATTTAAGAGTCCAGAAACCTTGAATAAATGTATAAAAAAAAACATGTACTCAGTTTGGGAATCGATCTGTGAAATTTTGCCAGTAGTATCTTACGAAAAATTAACTTCACTTTACCTGTAGAAAGTTCCCATAAAGCACTGCATTGTATGACTCTTTATTCTATAAAAACACACGAAAATAACATTTAACAAGAAAAACAGGTGATCTCCTGCAGATAACCTTCAAGTTAGCTGAAATCAAAAACTACATGGTGTTACTAGTTAATTTAAAATGAATTCAAAAATAACAACGGACGCGCCAACCCTAGCCAGCAAAGGGCGCTGCAGGGAATCAAAAGAGTTCCAGTGTGTAATTGTTTTTGAATCATTTAGTCAAGGTTTGTTTGTGTTGCTCGAATCGGTGCGGTTAATTATTAGATAATGGCTCTGGTTCAACTGTACACACCAAGGCTCGGAACCGGTTATAGCGGTAAATACCGGTTTATTTCGGTTTAGCTCCGAACTTTCATAAGAACTCGAACATTTTTAAGAACTTAACTATAACCTAAATAAACTGGTTTATTCGACGAGTGACAGCTGGCCGGCCGGCGGCGGGCGGCGACGTTTATCCTGCGCCGGAATAAAACGGTTTTTATTGTTCTAAACCGGTTAATCTGACAAGAACTTTGTAGAAATGTTCCCTTAAAACCGGTTTAAAAAACGGTTTCTCGAACGAAACCAAAATGAAAAGGTTTTGCGCCAAGTACATAACGGTTTGGAAATTTAACCGGTTTCCGAGCCTTGGTACACACCAAACTGAAACCTCCACGAACCATTTCGTTAATTATATTGTAATATCGCGTAACCATAAGCATAGCTATAGCATAGGTTACTGACATAGCCCAAAGAATCGCGAAACTGAAGTGGCAGTGGACAGGGCACATTGCTCGCAGGACTGATAGCCGATGGGGTCAAAGGGTTCTCGAATGGCGTCCGCGGACCGGAAGACGAGCTGTCCGTAGACCTCCAAAAAGATGGAGCGACGACCTGGTTAAGATCGCGAGATCGCGGTGAATGCGGAAAGCATAAGATCGGTCTGAGTGGAGAGCCTTGAGGGATATTGTCACCCCATCACACCGACACACAACACTAACAACGTCCAATCTTCCCTCGTGTGTGCTAGCGTGATAGATAAGTCCCGTTTCTAGTATTTTGACTACGAGTGAAAATCACGAAAGTTATATCGACGATTTGGTTCCTAAGCCACATAGAACGGTCTTAAAGTCATGGTCTGATCTGATGTAGTGGGTAGCGTAGACATCATCAGCCAAGAGTCATAGCGTGTCATTCAATATAACTAGCTGCATTAAAGGTAGCCTAAAGCGTCTGAGCTCTATTTAAGCGAATAAAAAAGGAATCCTAGTGCACCATTGATAACAGGGCACGGCTAATGACACAATGATAGCCTGCAGCCAACGTACGGACAGCGCCCACCAATCAACCTTCAATATTATATAGACAAATCGACGGGTATATTATAGACGGTCGATTTGTCGAAGGACCAATGGATTACTATTGTATAAGTGTTCTTATGTTCTTATAGCATTAATTTATGATCAAAAAGCATTTTATTTAATAACAGCTGTTTTAAAAATTATTTGACGACAGAACCCTTTTGGAATATTATGTTTGCCGGAGCTCCAAATATTAGTTTTTGTATTCCTTTTTGTACAATAAAGAGTAGGTATAAACCAATAAACAATAGTAAAAAACAAGTACTTTTTTTTATTCGACTGGAAGGCATACGAGCAAGTGGGTCTCCTGGTGGTAAGAGATCACCACCGCCCATAAACATCTGCAACACCAGGGGTATTGCAGATGCGTTGCCAACCTAGAGGCCTAAGATGGGATACCTCAAGAGCCAGTAATTTCACCGGCTGTCTTACTGTCCACGCCGAAACACAACAGCGACACAATTGCTACTAACCTGATCAATATTTCATTTCATGTGGTCAGATAATACATAAATATATATATAAGAGCACACATAATACATAAATATATAGATAATACATAACTACTACTACATAGCTACTGTAAATATGTATACTCAGCGGCACAAAATGTTGCCTTCACTACATAACAAAATGACCTGTTACTGTGATTATTGGAGGGCCAGATTTTTTGCCGCTCGTATAGATGAGAGAAAAAAACGTTCATGGGGAGATGAAGGTTATATTTAGGTATTTCAGTATTATTTATCTTACTTTCATTGCAGTCTTATGTGACTTTATTTATTTCATAGCCAACGCAATGGTACAGATTTTCTCAAAATTATCCTTCACCGTAATATTCTTAGGAAATTTTCCTCCCCGTATCAAATACATACATAGTAAATCCATCAGCATCGACTCTACGTCACGTAGGTAGGTATATAGTCAAAATACCACCAACGGGACTTATCACGCTAACACACACAAATAATATTTACCTCGACGTTTCGGCAACATTGCAGTCGCCGTGGTCACGAGTAGACTAGTTAGTAGTTGTGTGCGTTAGCGTGATAAGTCCCGTTGGTGGTATTTGGACTATGAGTGAGAATCACGACTGTATAAAACGTTTTACGTCACATGTCCTGATGAAAAATCCACCTACGATACATTTTTTCACGTTATCTTATCACCCCACCCTCGGAACCGGTCGGTGACTCGCCGCACGCGCCGCGGCAGATGGCCGCGCTCGGGCGCCTTCGGGCGCGCTCGGCCGTCTTCGGGAACGAGTCGCTTCGTTGGGGGATGAAGTGATCGAGGATTTTTGGGAAAGATTCAACTTTTGATTTCGTGTGCAAGGAACATAAAACACAAAGAGAACGAATTGAGAATAAGAATAAGTTTGCACTAGGTAATATTTTCATAACAATTAAAACGCTAAAAGACGCCTTTTTTATACACTGTCGTTAAATTCGTAAATGATCATTGATCAAATTTCATCTCATTTCCGGCATAAAACTAGGTACATATAGGAGCATTCAATTGCTAGACATAGGCATCCTCTACGAATCAGAAGGCTTTGAGCAGTAGTTAATACGCGGGCCCAATGCGGTTTGGGGGTCTACCTACCATGTTTAATGAAATAAAAATATCTTAAACTTCAAGCATATCTTTCCAATATATAGCTACGCATTTCTGTATGGGGTTTTTCTTAGGGAAGTAGTGCGACAGTTTTGTTACGTGACATGCCTTTTATGCCAATTAAATTTTAAGCGAACTAATCATTCTCCGAAACAAGTTAATGCGATACATGTTATGCTAAATTAGCTTTGGGCAAACAAGATTATGCCAGATGAGGAGTAAATCTTATAGCGACGGTCCTCAAAGTTTCTTGGTGACGGAACTCTCTTTCAAAACTACATATTTGTCCGAGCCCTAAAATAGACAAACGCAAAAGGAGGCTGTACTTTACATTGCAACCTTACGGTACACCAGTACACCTTAAGTTACTTATTTTATCTGTTTCAAGTCTTTTTTTGGAACCCCCGCAGAATCTTCACGGAGCCCCAGGGCTCCACAGAGCACGTTTTGAGAACGGCCGTCTTATAGGCATAGCAAACGGTGTAGAGTATACGTATGAGAGACCGGGTCGCGTGCGCGCGCACAATTACTGCGGACCCTTTGTGCGTAGCCATTCAGCCTCGCCGCGCATGCGCGGGGATCAGCGGACGGGGCTGGGGGCGTCAAAACTTGCCCTATGAAATGCAAAATTAAAACTTCGACTTCAACTGTGGTGGCACTGTCTACAGAAAATAGTAGATTGTACGAGAGTATAAAACGAGCCATTTTACCCGAGGCGTTCATATGGCTACCCAAGCCGGTACGGCGAGGGTGGATAGACACGTCGAGGAGAAAATGGGTTTAAGAGCGTGCATACAAAAAGTTGGCCATTCGGTGATTTTGAGGTTTTTCAAACGCCTTATTAATGTCTAAATGCTTACATTTTTTCAGAAAAAACTAATGTAACGTATGGACAAACTCTTACTATGATGCATAGCGGTAATTTTAATTTGTTTCCATCAGCGATTTTTTTTTACCAAATTATTTCGTAGGTGAGGTTTTCCGAAAATACGCGTCAGAGCTGACTTTCATGCGAAATAATGCCATTATAACCCACCACAGACGATGTAAATTTAATATTTTATAATAGAACATATAGTCTTTTAATGCATAGTGATGTCATATGTATCAAAATATAAGCTATTATTATTAAAATACCATTCTACAAAATGTCTAAATCGGTCTATTTAATATTTTTTTTTCTCATTTATTAGAATGTATTTACCAATAAAACAATTTTATTATATATCTACAGGTAATGTTTAGTCTGTAATATTTTTTTCAGCGCTTAATAGTAGCTCATTTAATTTTGACAATTTTCTAAACTTCGGTCCGAAATCGATTTTATAACCCCGCGCGTCAATAGTTACGATTCAGAAAGCGCCGGGCTCTCCCAAGGAACGGACGTATCGCTCTGCGCTCTCAGAAAGGTTAACAACCTTAACCAACCATTACTGTAAACATTCGATAGTTATAGCGCATCCGCAATTGCTTGATACTTGAAAGTAATTTTACCTGTTAAAATTAAATGTTTTAATTTTTTGCAATTTTCACTCAAACTTATACGGGTATATAAATTTTACATTTCACAAGCATTTTGTATAACTTGCCTTATTAGTATTATATGTATGTTAGTGTTTAAGCACCTATTGGTCAAACTTTGGTAGCTAAATTTGGCCCACTTCTCGATTTTCGATTGAGCTGAAACTTTGCATGGATGTGTGAATTAAATGACAATGTAATATTACTATGACATGAAGCTGATCTGATGATGGAGCTGGAAGGTGACCATAAGAACTCTGTAATAAAACGACATAACCCTATCGAGCTTGGGCTCATTAGATTTTTCTTGAGGAGTACTTTGGTTCTAAGTGGTAACAAAGGGACAAAGGTACAGTCAGCAAAAAAATATTGTCTTTTAATTTGTAAATCTAGGTAACTAAAAGTTGTTAAAGTTTTCATTTAACTTGCCCTGTTGTATACATGTTAGCATGATAGTGAGTTAGTATATAAAGTAAATAAAAGCTAGTTGTACAGTAAAAATCTTATACTTAATTTCAGATATGGGCAATAAATGAAAATATAAATTTAACATTATTTTTTGTTCCAAGATGCTGGATGACATTTCAAGTCCGGAAATCGTCATGGATGTTGTTTTCGACTAATTTGGCAGCGCTAAATGCGAATGACATTATTTTTTGGATCCAAGATGGTGGATGACTTTCGTGGCAGGAAATCGATATGGGTGTCGTTTTTGACTAATTTAGCTGCGTTCGGCGTAAATATAACATTATTTTTTGCTCCAAGATGGCGGATCACATTTCAAGACCGGAAATCGTCATAGATGTCGTTTCCGACTAATTTCTTCTTCTTCTTCTCTTTTAAAATATGGCTTTCTGTCTTATTTAATAGGACAATTTCGCCAGTGTCAAAGTACTCTCTTTGAGAGGGACGTTGTACAGTGATTGTAGTTTTTGCAACTTGATAGTAAAATTCCAGAAACCACGTGGAAACAACTTGCGCATTAAAAAATGTCAGACACGAGAGCAATATAGAATTTTGTGATCACTGTCCACTGTTAAAGTTAATCGCCGCATAAAACACTATCAAAATTATACTTCAACTAGCCAAAGAAACAGAAATAGCAAAATTAGATATTGTCTACATCCGTCATTTCACTGTTCACTGTTAAGGTTAATCGCCGCATAAAACACTATCAAAATTATACTTCAACTAGCCAAAGAAACAGAAATAGCAAAATTATATATTTTCTACATCCGCCATGTTCGAATGCCACAAATCGAATCAGCGTAAATCTAACATTATTTTTTGTTCCAAGATGGCGGATGACATTTCAAGATCGGAAATCGTCATGGATGTCGTCTCCGACTAAATTAGCAGCGCTAAATGCGAATCTGTCATTATTTTTGGGATCCAAGATGGCGGATGACATTTCATGCCAGAAAAACGTTATGGATGCCGTTTTTGACTAATTTAGCAGCGTTCAGCATAAATCTAACATTATTTTTTGTTCCAAGATGGCGGATGACATTTCACGGATGGAAATAGTCATGGATGTCGTTTTCGTCTAATTTGGCAGCGTTAAATGTGAATCTGACATTATTTTTTGGATTCAAGATGGCGGATGACATTTCGAGTGAGAAAAAGATCATGGGTATCGTTTTCGACTAATTTAGCAGCGTTCAGAGTAAATATACCTACTCAACATTATTTTTTTGTTCCAAGATGGCAGATGATATTTCAAGACCGGAAATCGTCATGGATGTCGTTTCCGACTAATTTTGCAGCGCTAAATACGAATCCGTCATTATTTTTTGGATCCAAGATGGCGGATAATATTTCATGGCAGAAAAGCGTTATGGATGTCGTTTTACTAAGTTGGCAGCGATAAATGCGTTTAGACATTAATTTTTTAGATCCGAGATAGTGGAATGAACATCTTGGATCCTAAAAATAGTGTTAGATTAGTCGAAAACAACATCCATGACAATTTCCGACCTTGAAATTGAAATGTCATCCGCCATCTTGGAACAAAAAATGATGTTAGATTTACGCTGAACGCTGCTAAATTAGTCGAAAACGGCACCCATATCGTTTTTCTGCCACAAAATGTCATCCGCCATCTTGGATCCAAAAAAATATGACAGATTCGCATTTAGCGCTGACAAAATAGTCAAAAACGACACCCATGACATTTTCTTTCCTCGAAATGTCATCCGCCGTCTTGGATCCAAAAAATAATGACAGATTCACATTTAGCGCTGCCAAATTAGTCCAAAATGACACCTATGGCATTTTATTGGTTCGATATGTCATCGGCCATCCTATATCCAAAATATATTGTCAAATTCCCATTTAAGGCTGCCAAATTAGTCTAAAATGACATTTATGTCGATTCCCGGCCTTGAAATGTCATCCGCCATCTTGATTCCAAAAGTAATGACATATTCTTGATAAAGTTTTCGTGAAAAAGTTTTTCGCGATTAAGTACTGACACGATAAAAACAGGACCCTACTACTAAGACTCCATTGTCCTTGACTGTCACTAGGCTGTAGGTATCTCATGAACCGTGATAGCTAGACGGTTGAAATTTTCACACATGACGTATTTCTGTTATCGCTATAACAACAAATATTAAAAACAATAAAATAAATACTTAAGGAGGGCTCCCATACAACAAACGTTTTTTTTTTGACGTAATAACGAAAACGGTATTTGACAACTCCTGTATTTTTTGTCTTAAATATTGATATGAAAATATGAGCAATGATGAACTAAAATAATTTCTTTGCTCATCCGCGACCTTACGATAGCTAAGTTTATGTAAGATATGCGTGTTCATGCAGTTCCTCCACCTCCACACTGTAAGAACACACATAAATCACACGAAACCATCTATTACCGTCACCACACTACATCGACCCGTTTCGAACTCAACAAGAGCTCGTCTTCAGAGCAACACAACCGTACACCATGCTACCAGATGTTAGACAACGTGGATGTTGTGTTGCTGTTGTGTGTGTGTTGTGAGTCTAACATCTGGTAGCATTATGAGCAATGATGATGAGATATTTAGCTATTTACTAAGTACTGCGTGCCCTCACACAATATACCATCATTATGTGCGCGAAACATTGGAACTAAGTAAATGTTTTGTGCGCACTGAAAAATTATTTTTTTATTACTAACTTTTTTTACTGACTGTACATTATTATCCATTGTTAACATCTAGGGCCAAAGTACATTTCGAGACGAATCAAACGAACCCAAAGTCGATGTGGTTATAGGGATTTATTACAGAGTTCCTATGGCCACCTTCCAGCTTTTTCATCAGATCAGAGTCATCATAACTAAACTATAAACTATATGATTATGATTATGATTATGATAACAATATTGCATTGTCATCTATTCTGATTTACACACGTATGTAAAATTCTCACTCAATCTAAAAAAATTAAACGCACATTTAGTCAAGTTTAGCTTCCAAAATGTAATCCATAAGTACTTACTAATTAACTAACGTACTAACAGGGCAAGATCAAAAAGAACTTGAAACAAAATACATTATTTTGTTAAAAAATTAAAATATTTATATGACAACAAAACTTAAGTTTACTACGGTGGAAAATGTACAATGATCAAGTTGTGTCGCCAGCGCCACATCGCACGCACACATCAAACCGTGGTAGTGTGCGGGCGAATCACACCGACCGAGCAGGAGATCGCGCAAGTGACGAGTTGGGACAAAATGTATGCGCGCTCTTAATGCTCGAGTTTTACACTCTGCTTTTCACTTCGATGGCGAGGAAACTGCATTGATTTTTGATTCTATATAAATAGGTTGAATAATTTTTTTATTCAAATTCAATACAAATTAAGTATACATGTCAAGTTAAAATTAAGATAAATACACTAAGGTCAGACAAAAACACACTCAGTCAAACAAACCGCCCCGCGTCATACCCGGCGCAAAGGTGCCCATTACACTCGCCGCGTTGCCGCGTTGAACCGCGATAGACAACCTTTGCACCAGAAACGACCCAGAGCGGGGGTCAAGACCTTTCTCACGAAGACGGCGCCCCACTTCATTAAAAAAAAGTTTTGCCTCGGAGCTCCAACAACCGGTCGTTTCTACCGCCAGTGGGACAAACAAATATTTTACGAGTGCCGAGTATTTCTCGCGTTTTTTTATGGCTGCCAACTCAGCAGCCGCTCCTCCCGTTCTTGAGGTGCGATCGAGGTGCGAAGAAGCAAAAGTACTGACGCACGTGGCGTCCCAGAGCAAGCACTTTCCCTTTTGCCAGGGCACTAGGGTCAAGCCATCAGGTCGTTTGCCATCTGATCGGCTAAGACCAGAAGGCTCCAGCACGCAAGGGATATCATTTAGAGCGTGATGGCGCGGAAACCTCCCCGCACAGCGGATATATAAATTAAAATTTATGAAAATATATATCAGTCGTATCAGATATTATTGCATGCTTTTTTGTGTGAGACATTGGTACTGAGCTGGAGGCTGTACGACAATGTCAACATCAATAGAACAATATAAACCTTTCTGCGAGAGGTACCATCAGCCAAACAAGTGCTCTATCAATTTTTAAACTTCCCTTCAAACAAACATGTCACTTAAGTCGAACTTTCAAGTCGACAGACACGTCTATTGGCATTATTGTTTTATGACATTGTGCAAACGATTATCAATTTTAGGGTGGTAGACCATATATTTGGCTGATGCAATCACCTGCACCAATATCTGACACAACAAGCGTGCATAAATATCTGATACAAATCTATTTCCATGGCCGGTATAATAGGACGTGTCAGATATTTTTGCATGCTCCGCTGTGGCAGATATTAATGCAGGTGACTGTATAAACGAATTACCAGGATCAGAACTTTGCACATGGAACTCAGCACAAGAGCTAAACCAGCTCGAGAACAAGCACGCGTACCAGTTCCGCTTTTACCAAAATTAGGTCGTAGCTTTACAGAACCCGGGCCAAAAAAGGGCCATCACGCTTGCCGGCAGGTCGTTCAACTTGTCTTTCGAATGGGATCAAGCCCTGCAGTGTTTTTATGTCCCTCTCCCGTTTCGCCATTGGCCCTTTGGAAGCTTTCATAATGAGTCTATACAAATGAGAGCAATAAAAGTTTGCTTATTCATTGGAACTTGTATTACTCTTAGTATTGAGTAATAAAGGACATTTATTTGGTGTAATGCGAGTTTAATATTGGTCTGGTTGGGTTCGCATTGTGTTTGTCTGTTTGGCTTTGGACGCCAAAGGGTTGTGACAAAGTGATAGAAAGAAGTTGGGAATAAAAGGACAAAGAATAAAACAGATGTAGATGTAGATGCATAAGCTAGAAATTAACAACACTTAAACTTTACAGTAACTGGATGCAGACGGCTCAGAATAGTGCGACGTGGAGAAAGCTGAAGGCCTACACCAAATTGGTTGAGAGAGGCTTGAGATGATGATGATGACGATGATGATGATGAAAATGTACAACCATGAAAACTTACACGACCGTTGAACATTGTCTAACACGTCCCAGTTCATAGAAAACTTTAATTTTAAATATGTCTAAGATTTATTCATGATTTTAATGGTAGTTTCTTAGAGTATACATAAGCAAGCTTGCTTATGTATACTCTAAGGGTAGTTTGTACAACAAGACCATCCGAGCCGGTACCGCGAGGGTGAATAGACACGCCGAGGGGAAAATGGGTTTGATGATCGAGTTTTACACTCTGCTTTTCACTTCGACTGCGAGGAAATGAAATAACAACAGTAGAAACAATTGTTCACTTACTATGCAACTTTTATTTTCATGCATTACTATATATGTAATTATATTTTTTCAGTGTTATTGATTCATTTTGGTCGAAAATCCATACTGATATTATAAATGCGAAAGTAACTTTGTCTGTCTGTCTGTTATGCATTCACGTCAAAACCGCAGAACCGATTTTGATGAAATTTGTTATAGAGATAGTGTAAGCCTCAAGGATCAACATAGAATACTTTTTATTCCGGTAGAGGGCGCCACTGCGCGATAACCTAGGTCCGCGCTGACGAAGTCGCGGGCATAAGCTACTATTTCTACCTATATAAATTAAAATTGATTAAAAAATATGTAGAAACTTTTTTTATTTAAGTATAGCTGTTTTCACCTGATTTCCTTGGTCTTAGACGAAGTTTTAACTTTATGCACTAGTTACTTTGAAATTGGAATTGACAAAATATCGGTGGTATCCAACATTTCCAAGTTTTGGTTAGATTATTGTGTTTGCGAGTTGTAGTGTGAGTTGCGCCTCGCACACACACTCTCCCAACATATACAACTTAGACTATAAGTTAGACCTAAGGCTTTATAATATAGACAGTATTTACGCATCATTCGTGAGTTTCACTAGTCTCCTCGATTGCCTCCTTACACAGCAATGGAAAAGTTTGTAAATAAGAGTTTTTTTGCCAGAAACTTATGCTCTTCTGATTGTACTTGTACCTACCAAAAGTTATCGAAATCAGTAACCCTACGCCGCGCGCGCAGCCCGCTTCAGACTCGTGCGCAGGTGCGCGGGGCCAGTTCTGAGCTACGGTCCGAGCTATGTTTAATCGTTTTCATCTCTCCTGTTCGGAAAGTTTAATTTTCATGGGTAGATAGCCGGGTGGAAAATTGCGTTTTCTCCTCTAGGGTGGAAAGTAATTTTTTTTAAAATTTTCGGCTAGCCACGGCATCGAAGATAATTGAGTTACGTCAATGACATTTTTTTTTCACATTTCGGCATGGCCATCTAGACACGTCGTAACCAACTCGATTTTTTTTAATAATCGGCCATGGCAAGTGGCCTGTCGAAAAGGTACCGTTGGATGTTGGATAGGTATAAGTAAATTAAATTTATTATTATTCTCGTTTTTTTGTAGTATTTTAGTTTCCTCACAGTCGAAATGAAAAGTAGAGTGTCTAACTCGGGTGAAATAACCCATTTCCCCTCGAACTATTGGCGCTCTCACTTCGTTCGAGCGCCAGAAATATCTCGGGTGAAATGGGTCACTTTCCACCCTTGGTTATCAATGTACTATTAATTGATAACAAAAACGTGTCAATCTTTATTTGAAAGGGTAAAATAATCTACAAATAGTTCTGTGAGCTGCCTTTAAAAAATTGTCGAACCTGCACACAAAAATTCATGTAAATCTGTTAAGAAATGCGACGTGTAGATTACTTGGAAAAGTTGAAAAACCACCGACATTGAAGTTTTTTTTTGTTCGAGTAAGTGGGTCTCCTGATGGTAAGAGATCACCACCGCCCATAATAGAGACCTGCAACACCAGGGGGATTGCAGATGCGTTGCCAACCTAGAGGCCTAAGATGGGATACCTCAAGTGCCAGTAATTTCACCGGCTGTCTTACTCTCCACGCCGAAACACAACAGTGCAAGCAACAGCAACAGTGCTGCTTTACAGAAGGATTAGCGAGCAAGATGGTGGTAGCAATGCGGGCGGACCTTGCACAAGGTTCTACCACCAGCAAAAGATTGTTGTTTCAACCTGAAGTTTCATAGAAATGGCTGGACAGATGAAATCTAGCTAGCAGCCTCCGCGAGAAAACTATCTTTCAAGTAAAAAAACCCCATCCAAGTCGGTCCATACATTTGAGAGTTACGATGCAACAACAGACAGACATACATTGACGTTAGACTTATAATACAACTCTTTTTGCGTCGGGAGTTAATAACAAACAGCCGCCTATTGCTTACCTTGTAATTTTCTTTTCGTGTACCTGTTTTCTATATCGTTTACTATCTCTGGTGTACAATAAAGAGTCAATTGTATGCTTAAAACAAAAGGACATGCCCGAAATATGGTTCCGTAGCCATTACGAAAAAATTAAGTAATATTTTTCGAAGGATTTCTTAGGTATCTTTTATACCTTAGGCTGCTATTGTAAATTTTACTCTTAAACTGCTAATAACTCCCAAGAAAACTTAACCGTTATAGTTTTTCTTGTAAGTTTGTTATACTCACTACCATAGTGATTTTTTTTCAAATTTTTTCACCCACCGGTCTAGATTTTAGAAGGATGTTCGATTTTAATGAGAATTTGCACTTTAAAGTTGAATATTTTGCAAACAAATCACTGAATCGTAAAATCGTTGTAGCAACCCCTTAATGGTTTTAAAAGACCTATCCAACGTAGGACCTTGTGCAAGGTCCGCCCGGATTGCTACCACCATCTTGCTCGCTAATCCTGCCGTAAAGCAGCAGTGCTTGCACTGTTGTGTTTCGGCGCGGAGAGTAAGACAGCCGGTGAAATTACTGGCACTTGAGGTATTCCAACTTAGGCCTCTAGGTTGGCAGCGCATCTGCAATACTCCTGGTGTTGCAGATGTTTATGGGCGGTGGTGATCTCTTACCATCAGGAGACCCACTTGCTCGTTTGCCTTCCAGTCGAATAAAAAAAAAAAAAAAAAAAAGATACCCCACACTACAAGATTGGATGGGAAAACAAAAATCACCCCCACTTTACGTCTATGGGACTCTAAAAAAATGTTTTTTTTTTTTTTAATTTTTATTGTACCATTTTGTCGGCACAGTTTACATATATATCCGTGCAAAATTACAGCTTTCTAGCACTGATAGTCCCTTAGCAAAGCCGCGGACGGACGGACTGACAGACGAGGTTCCTTTGGAACCCTAAAAACTGTTACTACAGACAAGGGAAGCCCTCAAACCAGCTCCCACCAATTTTTCCAATAACATTGGCAAGTGTCACCTCCGAAGCGGAGCCGGGGCCCGGCGGGGGTCACGCTAAAGTCAGTCCGTCGCACACCTGGTCAGCGTATTAGCATGCGCCGGTGTTACTAGCTGTTCGTAACGGAAGACGTGCGCAAGTTTGTGAGTGAGTATGTTTGTTAGGCCTTCACGCTGAAATGGCTGGCAGATTTGGATGAAATTTGGTACGGATATGCCCATGGGATAGGGATAAAAACTCGAAACAACGACCACTGGGCTAAGAGTCATCAAGGACGCATATTCTGTCTAACGGCGACAGAAAGGAAGCATGTAAAAACGCTAGTGTGTCTTTCTTTTGGTCTAAATACACGCATCTTAACAAATATTAGTCTGATCGGGCAGTTTCGTAGTTCACAATCAGTCAAAAGACTGCTAACCCTCTCTGAGAATGCCACCACAGATATAAATTACACTAGATAACGCAAACACCTCAATCTGTGCGAACACACCAACCGTGTCACTTTTTTATATCTACCTACAGTGACGTCTCAAGAGCGAATTAGCGATGTGAATTCCTCGATGTCCGAGCAAAATAGATTCAAATGCGCCGCCCGCCCCCGCCGTGGGGCTCGAGTCAGTCACTAGTCATGATTAGTCAGTTAGCAGCCAGTATTTGTATGGGGCCAACCCCGACGTTTGGTCGGCGTTCGGACACGCGAAGTAGATGCATTTGCGTAATCTAGTGTAATCTATATCTGTGAATCCAACAACGAACGACAACTCACTACCTGTATTCACTTTTGCCCCGCAATTCTCGAAAACGTTCCAATAGCGCCAAAACTCACCTAACCCCGTGTACTATGCGAGAGTCGCTAGTAGGACCGACTCTGTCCGCCAATAATTTATGCTATGTCATCTTAATACCACCATTTGTATGCTGCCGCGTGAAACACTATATCTCCTCACCTGTATATCAAATTCGTTCAATTTGAACGGCAAACGACCTATTAAATGTGAATAAAACCGGTAGCTATGTGGCATTACAAAAGAGAATCGTCTTCGATAGCTCTCCCTGTGGAACTAGCCTAACCAAAGTTAATCCATACTGTGTATTTTTGTGTGTATTTTTGTCCGTCTTTCACGTCGAAACGGAGCGGTAGATGGACGTGATTTTTAGCATAGAGATAGTTTATGGACCCGAGAGTGACATAGGCTACTTTTATCCTGAAAAAATGCAGTTCCCGAGGGAACAGCGCGCGATAACCGGATTCCACACGGGCGAAGCCGCGGGCAAAAGCTAGTAAATAATAATGTAATTATTGTAAATCGTTTGGATTATGATATCAGATGTATCTCTTATCTTTTATACATCTCTGTAGCATTTTTCTATATTTAACACAGTAGTTTTAAAAAACAAGCTGAGATACTTGGTGCATAGGAAAAATTCGTGTCTGTACTCGTGTCCAGTGGTGGTGTAGCGGTATAGCACGCAGCATGGAATGCTGAAACCTGGGTTCGATTCCCAGCGCTGGTCTCTTTTTCTGGTCTGTGCATCTATGTTTCAGTTTGTATTTTCGATGCGTTTCTATTGGTTAGTGAAAAACATATTCCTCGCACACCTCTGGTGGAAACGATGCTTTAGTCGTATTACGACTGGACTCTATTACTTGTACATCATCATCATCATGTCACCCGAAAGACGTCCACTGCTGGACATAGGCCTCCCCCAAGGCTCTCCACTCAGACCGGTCTTGTGCTTTCCGCATCCACCGCGATCCCGCGATCTTAACCAGGTCGTCGCTCCATCTTGTTGGAGGCCTACCGACAGCATTACTTACAGCATTACTTGTACAATCTAACTGAAATAAGTTGTGCTACACTCCCTCACCATTTACAATATTTATCAAGTTCCTTCACCCGTCAAAGCAAACAGTAAACAAATTGCGATTTTGTATTAAAATTCAATATTCCACCGCGCACCGATAACACTATCGACGGTAAATATTGGACACGCAGCACGTGTCTAAGTGACAACTTATAAAAAATTAAAGAAACCTTTATCTTTTTTCAGGTTTTGATGTGTCAATATTTAATTATAAGGTTCACAGAGGACGTAATACTGTTTGAAAGTGTTTATTTGGAGTGCTTTTTTGGTTTTTAAGACGCTCTTATTCGCTTCACTTGCAACTAATCCATGGATGTAACGGAATTTTTTAACATGATTTTCACATTTGGGCCAATAAACTTTTTTACCGACATTAATCTGTCCGCGACATTTTTCAAACAATCGCAGATTTTTGTACGTAAATATGTTTTTTCTGTAATTTAATAGTTGGTGTACGCTGTACATGAATACTTGCCATCCTACGTAAGCTCAACCTATTAAACCGTGAAATATCTTGTTGGAAGTACGATTTTTCGGTAACGCCAGAGACAATTTTGGTAACACGGAGACGCCCAAAGTGTCGGTAAAATAGTTGATTGGCCCATTTGCACTTACTTCTTATTGTTGTATTGAAACAAAAAACTACGAATAGGTACGCGTATTTATTACCTTTCTCAAAGAAAATACTTCAATTACAAATCTGCTGTTCAAGTGGATAGTATAATTGGTCAACCGCTTTCCTGGCGCTACACGACGTTTCCCCCCACCCATATGAACAGTTGCTGTTCCGCAAATTCAAAATACCCGCATGCGTAATTTTTGCCACCGGTTCCTTGACCTGGCTATTTCCGACTCGGGAATCGAACCCGCGTTTTATCGCCACAGGGGATGCCTAAAGCATGAGCGGAAGCAGAGTTCCCATTAAACTATTAAAAAAAAATGCTTTACTTACTACTCTGTCGCAAGCAACATAACAGCAAGTAAGAATTGCATAAATTGCATTTTTTTTGTATATAATTCATATTGTTAATATTCAGAAACTTCATAGTTTTGCAATGTGTCAGGATTTACTTCATAACGGCCGTTGACTATATAAGCGGTCTTGCCTTAGAGTATACATAAGCAAGCTGCTTGTGTATACTCTAAGGGTCTTGCGGTCCAATATTTGAACATATTGTTAACAAGAACGGTTTTGGCTATCGGTAGAAATCTGTATATTATTATGTATGTAATACATCACTTAACTCTTAATAAAAAAAAATCTAATCAAAACTTGTAACATGACAGTCCATCGGAAAACCACAAAACTCTCACCTGGATGGAACCTTATCACTCGCCCGCGCTCGTGACATGCGCGGGCACGGCTTACGTACAGTTTACCGCTGTAATGACGAAATTGCCGCCACTTACCTGAAAAGAGAGACAAAAATCAGTCTTGACCCACCGAGTGAATGAGACACGATCTGAAGAAAACTTATATTTCTTCAGGAACTTAGATCGTCACAAATAAACATGCCAGATTCAAAAAAGGATTTTAGCATAAACCTAACAATCATGCATCTATACAAACATAAAAAAAAACCTGCCAAGTGCGAGTCGCACACTCAGCTCCCGCACTCAGCACAATTAGGCGACTAGTAGTTAGGTATTTTTTTCTTTAGATTTAGAACTTATTTAATGTAATGGAATAAAGACGATATTTTATGACAAATTGATTAATCTTCAAGCGTTACTTTGCAGAGGTCCATGTTTATTTTCCAATTAGCTAGCACCGCGACTACAAGATAAAAGAAAATCACTACTTTAGCCAAATTAACGTAGAAATTATAATTATCTCGTCGTTATACGTCGTAAACATTATAAAGAAATAGAAAATATTTATTCTGCACTTCGCAAATTACACAAAAACACAAAACAAAAACAAGTAGGTAAGTGGGTAGGTTGGCAAGAGCTGGCCAAGAGTAGAGACGAGTGGAATAAGAAAGGGGAGGCTTTTGCCCTGCAGTGGGACACATTATAAGCTATAAGAAAAAAGTAGGTATTTTTGAAATCGCGAAGCGGTCTCAGCTCAGCATAGTGTTGGCCGTGGAGGCCAACGCTGGTCTTCCGCTGTGACCGCTTGGCGACTACACAGAGAATCTCTATTAATGCAAACCTTTTGCCTTCTAGAGCCAAACGTTTGGGCTGGGCGTTTTTGAGTCCGTCAGGTCAGGATCTTTCTTTTTACTATAACCTTTACACATAGCTTCGCTCATGTAACCATTATTTTTGACAGACTAAAACAATATATTCTGTACGAGGTAATAAACTAACCAATTAAGTGTTTGGTGATGGTACTGTTGGAGTCGTAATAAAAACTATCCTACAAACTATCTTCATAGCAAATTTCATCTGAATCTTTAGTGATTTAATTTTTTAGGACATATTTTATACTAGCTTTTTCCCACGGCTCCGCCCTCGTGGTATTCGGTTATCGCGCACTGTTCTCTAGGGAACGTGCATTTTTCCGGGATAAAAAGTAGCCTATGTCACTCTCGGGCCCATAAACTATCTCTATACCAAAAATCACGTCGATCCGTCGGTCCGTTACGGCGTGAAAGACGGACAAACATACAAACACACTTTCGCATTTATAATATTAAGTAAGTATGGATTAATTGTTACCAATGTCGTACCGGAAAACTAAGGTTAAAAAGACTGTATTATTATGCTAAATTCATCAAAAACCAATCTAACATACTGCTACACAAATCCAACGTCCAACACAATCATAAGCTTATCATAAAAAAAAAAAAATCGCGTACCTGTAATCCTACCATATGTCTTGAAGCTCAAGTCCATTGTATGAAGCCAGTCGTAACGCAAAAAAAGCAATCTTCAGAACATCTGGCGCAATACACCCCCATAGCTACACCCTCAACGAGCGAGAAAGACATAAGACGACCACTTGGGTGGAAGCGAGACGCGAACACGAGACAAAGCACCCTAGTCAGAGAACAAAAAATTGGATGCGCGCACGCATCGAAAAGGTTCCGTTTCCGAATTCAAATCTTTAGATTCGATGTGATATCTTTTTTTTTTTTCAAGTTAATAAGCTGGCCGCTTTGAGGATTGCGAAAGTTTGGTTTCTTTTAAGGATTTGTTGATAAATAACATGGCTTATTATGGTTTGAATGACAAAAGACGAAATACATATGCAATATTTTTTGATGACCTAACTGATGAACTAAATACAATACAGATGTAGTCCGTAATGATTTTCCATCGTGTTTTATCGGAAAAGTTTGTATTTATCGTGCTCTCTCAATTTTCTCACAAACTTGTGCCTTAAACTTACATTCTATTGAGCTAAAATATAGTAGATACATTATGTATTGTGTGTACACATCGGCACGAATGTAATTCTCAAGCCTTTGTCAGTAAATACATAAGCCTTTGTTACAATGTAATAAAATATCTAATTTAAGTTAGATAGATAGTGCGAGTGTGGAATTGAATTTAAATTTTAAATCGCATTAGCATACGTAGGAGCTTGTTAAGGCTGAATTATAGAACTGCGCATTTATCTTTGAGTGTATGTGTGTATTAGTTTAGGCAGTAAAACGTGATTATAATACACTCAGCGGCACAAAATATGGCCCACCCTTCATACACCCGCCTAGGTTGGCAACGCATCTGAAATACCCCTGGTGTTGCAGATGTTTATGGGCGGTGGTGATCACTTACCATCAGGAGACCTACTTGCTCGTTTACCATCCAGTCGAAAAAAAAAAAATACAAAGAGGTCTTTGCCCAGCAGTGGGACATAGAAAATGGCTAATAAAAAAAATTTACAAAATTACCGATTCTGCATACATTTGAGGGCCAGATTTTTTGGCGCTCAGTATATTTTATTGCCGAGGTGGCCTAGTGACCTATCGCCTCTCAAGCAGAAGATCGTGGGTTCAAACCCCTTTTCGCACCTCTGAGTTTTCCGAAATTCATATTATGTGCGGAATTACATTTTAAAATTTGCAAATTTACCACGAACTTTGCGGTGAAGGAAAACATCTTGAGGAAACTTGTACAACCTGCGAAGCAATTCAATAGTGCGTGTGAAGTTCCCAGTCCGCACTGGGCCTGCGTTCTGAGAGGAGGCCTGAGCGGAGCAGTGGGACGTATAAAGGTTGATATAATGATGATGATGATATTTTATTGTGCGAAACAAGTGAACCCTCTACAACCACCAACGCTCTTTTCAAGAGCAATATTTGCTTACTAGCTGTTGACCGCGACTCCGTCGACGTAGAATTAGCTATCCCACGGGAACTATGCAATTTTCCGGGATAAAAACTATCCTATGACCTTCCCGGGGACTGAAATCATCTGTATACCGAATTTCATCTAAATATGTTCCGCGGGTTAGACGTGATGAAGCAATAAACAAACAAATAAACAAAGAGACTTACTTGTAAACTTCCGCATTTATTATTATTACGTTCTAGCTTATGCCCGCGACTTCGTCTGCGCGGATCTAGGTCATCGCGCGGTGGCGCCCTCTACCGGTATAAAAAGTATCCTATGTTGATCCTTGGGGTCCAAACTACCTACATACCAAATTTCATCAAAATCGGTCCAGTGGTTACGACGTGAAAGCGTGACAGACAGACAGACAGACAGACAGACAGACAGAGTTACTTTCGCATTTATCAATTTCGTTTTATACGTTTTGACATTTGTACGTTTTGACACTCGTACTTTATGACCATTAAACAATATGTCCATTGGACATTTTGTCACGTTGACGACTCAGTCCCGGAATGATAATATCATTTGGTAGGGATAGTGGGATCTCGCGACCTAAGTCCAGTTCTGTGGTATGTAGGTAGACAGCGTACCTGAACCTGAACCTTTTAATAATCATTTTCACTGGGATTTCCTAGACAAAAGTATGAGATGTCAACATGACATTAGTAGCACAAAGGTTCCACCCTGGGTCATGATTCAATTTGGTCGACTGTACAAACATTTTTTTTTATTCGACTGGAAGGCAAACGAGCAAGTGGGTCTCCTGGTGGTAAGAGATCACCACCGCCCATAAACATCTGCAACACCAGGGGTATTGCAGACGCGTTGCCAACCTAGAGGCCTAAGTTGGAATACCTCAAGTGCCAGTAATTTCACCGGCTGTCTTACTCTCCGCGCCGAAACACAACAGTGCAAGCACTACTGCTTCACGGCAGGATTAGCGAGCAAGATGGTGGTAGCAATCCGGGCGGACCTTGCACAAGGTCCTACCACCCACAAATGAATCGGTTTGTTCGCCTGTACAACCACGTGGTCTAATCACAGTATATAAGTATATATAAGCTAAAGCAGTATGGAAGCTACGAAGCTACGATCGCAACGAATACACACAGATGCAGTACCCCGCGAGACCCCTTAGAAGCCGTGTAGAGCGCGCGTCTGTGTGAGTGTGTTCGTTTCGATCGATTTGTTCATAGCTTCCACACTGCTTTAGCTTATACAGCGTGTATTTTTAATAGGTACTACCTCAAACTTTAAGGGCAGTTAGTGAAGGCCCTAATAATCACATTTTATTATGTTTTAGTAAAAAATTTAGACTTATTATTTTCCTAACAAAATTAATTAGCATGCAATGTATCGTTACGCGATACTACTTTGTTTTTATTCAAAACGTCGCACTTGTTGACGTGACAGCTGTCACAGAACGCTTCTCCCTTCTTGTACGCATTACATTGCTGCTCGAAAATATTTCAAAAATTAATTTAATTTGTTTTGATATCGGTTCACATCACTTAAATCTTCGGCTGGTTACAGTTTGAGGTAGTATTAAAAATACACGCTGTATATGTACTGTGCTCTAACTCTTCAACCCCGATTTCGCCACAACGCACCAGCCATCTGCTCCGCTCGAAATCCGCTAAAGACAAACAATCGACGACCACGAGCGAGGGTGTCATCTCTTTAAAACCATAGACAGTTCCCACGACCGCCAGGAAGTGAGAATAGACCCTAAACCTGCGTAATTAAAAAAAAGGTTGCGGCAAGCGCGAGCCGAGCGTCGCGGCATTCGGGTCCCGCACGGATTAAATATTGTTACGTTTATTTGTGGTTCATTAAATTGTACATAGAAGTTTTAAAATTATATAAAAAGTGCAAATGAAGTGACTAAAAACCCGAAAGTAGTTTGCTCAAAATCAAGAATAGATTCGATTATAAGTACTACACTTAAAAGCAGGATCTTTTTTTCTGACCCCAGTCTAAAAGTTACACATACATCACGTCAATTAAATATTTCAGCAAGGTTGCATACCATTTAGATTATTTAATACTGTTTTTATTTTCTGTCAGTTTCTTTTTCTTTTAAAAACAGCGATGCGCACCTGACAAGTTCGAATTATGAGTGTAGAGATAGAAATTAAGTAGAGGATTTAACAAAACATAGCTAGGAATATTTTTTTAAATAAGGGAAGGGACTTATAAATAAGGGAAATCAGGTGAATGAAGTGTGACGAGAATATGGCAAATCACGGCATCATCTAGGATGCTCTATTTTATTTAAACCACATCTTCGTCATTGTTACATATTTTTACTATATTTATCGCATTATTTTAATTCACTCTTGTTAATTATTGTGTCTGTAAGTATCTGTTTTTTCCGCAATAAAGAGAGAAAAAAGTTACCACTACGTGTGCCAGTGGACAAACTTGAACCAATTGTGCACATAAATTTACAATTGGCATAAGAAAACTGTGCAGGTTTTCATAAACTTAAAGAAATTTGTTTTATTGTATACACTTTGTATACAATATCCTTTACATAACAAGGTTCTAAAAATATCCTATAAAGGGTTTACTCAATTTACTTTCCTAGTGCAGAACCCTAAAACTTCACCCGCATACAAAACACGCATACTTTCCGAACATCTGTCCACCAACACATCGACGAGCAACCATCTCTTTCCATCGCGTTGCCGCTGGCATGTTCCGTCCCTCGCCAAGTCAGGTACTCATACCTGCGTGTGCACACCTACTTATTCAAATTCGATGTGGAATTATTTATCGATATTTTTTTTAAGTGGGGTTATGTCACGTCGGTTCCTTGATCGAGGAACGTGGATTCTAAGGTAAGTAGTTCAAGCGTTTGCTTTTAGTTTGAATATAATTTACTCGCTGATTCGTACGCGTAATTAATTAGATCTGGAAGTTGTATTGTAAAGCTCTGTTTCCGCCAGAGATGTGCGAGGATGTGTTGCGATTTGCGATGCGAGCCTGCGACCCGATGTTGTGTTTCCTACGCAAACATTTTCAATTGAAAGCTGACCAAACTAAATGATTAAAGTACCTACCATATATAAATTTTCAGTTGAAAATGTCTTCTTTTTTGGTTGATTATTTTAATTTTATTATTGGTGTATTTTTTGTTGAAGATAGTTTTTTTTTTAGTATTTGTTACTGTTTTTTGATATTTGATTAATTGTCTATTGTCCATTGTGATTAATCTCATACTAATAGTAATACTTAAATAAATGTGGAGTTAGTTGATTAATTCATTGTTTTGCCTTATATAAATATTGCGGGATCCCGCAAATACCGAAATCCCGCGGGATTGAAAATGAGTAGTCCCGCAAATAACGAGATTGAATTCAGGCTGCGGGATTGGAAGCCCTAATGCGAGATATGTCTTCTTCATAAACGACTAGCCTCGCTCCACTCAGTTTCCACTAGAAATGTGCTGAGCGAGGATAGGCAAATGAAGCATTTCTATTGGTTTATGAAAAACACATTCCTCGCACATCTTTGGTGGAAACACAGCCTAATTCCGGTAAAATATTAAAGTCCCCAGAAACTACATCGTGGATTTCATTTACTTTTGCGTATAAGACATCCCAAATTTTCATGGCTTTAAAGATAGCGGTTGGGATTTCCAAATTTTATCCCGATCTCAGGTATATCGGGATAAAAAGTAACCTATGTGTTATTCCAGACGTCCAGCTACCTACATACATAAATTTCATCCAAATCCGTCAAGCCGTTTTAGAGTAAAGAACATGCTGACAGACTCACAAACTTTCGCATTTATAGTAGGACTAGCTTTATGACTAGGCTCCGCCCGCGTGGTATTCGGTTATCGCGCGCAGTTCCCTCGGGAACTGCATTTTTCCAGGATAAAAAGTAGCCTATGTAAGTAGCCGGGCCCATAAACTATCTCTATGCCAAAAATCACGTCGATCTGTCGCTGCGTTACGGCGTGAAGACGGAAAAACACACAAACATACAAACACGCTTTCGCATTTATAATATTAGTATGGACCAGAAGGGTTTATCCAAGGGTTTATTCGGAATGAAGTCTTTCAATCCTCTGATGTCCAAGTCTGCTGGTTGATTGAAATAACGCACAGTTTCTATGTCACAAGCTGCAAAACTACCCTTTGAGCATTCCCGTGGGACGCTTCCTGGGACATACAAGGTGTAAAATGCTTTACAAACATGCATTAAAGGAATTTATTTTTAAACTTTTGTGCCCGTTGTGCAGATACTTTCGCTGAACACGATTGTAACGTTGTTTAAGTTTGGCCTTTAAAGATTACAGAGGTGAATCGATTATTTAAATAATACAGAAGAATGTTAAAGATATCATGGACGGAGATAGAGTAAGGAACGAAACGGTATTGCAGAGAATGAATAAAAGCTTGGAAGTGATACGTACTATAAAACAGAGGAAGCTGTTGTATTTGGGATATACAATGCGTAACAACAGGTATGGTCTGCTTCAGCTTATTATCCAGGGGAAGATACAAGGACGCAGACCACCTGGCCGTAGACGTACCTCCTGGTTAAGAAACCTTAGGGACTGGTTCGGAATGAGTACCAGATCCCTCTTTCGAGCGGCAGTCTCTAAGGTTAGGATAGCCCTAATGATCGCCGACCTCCGATAGGAGAAGGGCACCGTAAGAAGAAGAAGAAGAAATAATGCTGGAACTGATTTTAAAGTCACATCTACGAAAAAATCATTCGAAAGTCGATTCCGTAATTACATGGTAATGACACGAGATGGTGATAGTTCGAGTGGCATTATGGTTGTAGGTATAGTCTCGCGTTAAACAATGTACAATAAAAAAAAAAACAATGTTCTGTACAAAATTACAATACTACTTTTTAAAAACGTACGCTCGCCTAATGGACAGGTCATCTGTGCAATTACATACTACAAAACTTGGAGCCTAAACTTTCCAAGGTCACAAGCTATTTTCTTTCTTTCTTCTTAAATGGGAATTGCAATAGATAATGCCATTAAATAAACTGAATTTAATAATCCGAAACACTATCAAACTGTCGAACCTTTAGAACTACCATAAAATTAAATAAAAACACACACAAACAAAACTGGTAAGTTCTTCAAGCCCCATGTAACGCCACTCTATCCAGCCCAACAAAATGTCAATCTTATATGTGAAGTATAAAATTGATTATAGCGCATATTGAAATGATCTATGCGACCGGAGGGGCGCCCGCGCACCCTCGTGAGGCACTGGTCCCACCGGCGGCTACAAACTATTAGCGAGTAAAACTATAAACTACAAACGAGTGGGCGAGAGGCGAGAAGCGAGTATAGTTTTGCTAGTTTAGACGCTCGGCTATAAGCGAGTGTTTGCGTGCGACGGGCGATTACTCGCTGCACTAGCTCAGCCGGGGGGCTATTCGCCAATGACCTATAGGTACGATGTACAGTCGAGGTCGAATATAGTTAGTGTGTTAGTGTTTAATTTTGTAACTAAGGGACCCCATACATCCCTGTATTATTATTTAATTATTTTTTTTGTAATTTTTTGTTTAATTGTTTATTGTAGTTTTTAAGTATTTTATTTGTAATTATTTTATTTTGAAAAAATTACTTTCTGCCAAGTTTCTTGCGGCGCATTCTTTTTGGCAATGATGGTCTTTCCGAAAGCGTTTGATTTAAAAAAAAACCTGCCCTTACCTTAATGTAATAGCAAGACGCTCTCTTGTACTAATAGTTTCTCTATAATTGGTGTTCATTTTTTTAACATCATTTTCTATTAATGTATGTATATACTCAAACTCATCTCTTGTCATCCTATAATATGTACGAAATTCATCGTTTGTCAACTCGTAGAACAGTTTGAACTCACTGTATTCTTTTCTGAAATAATTAATTTTTTGCATCCAAATTTTTCTTGTCATTCTTTTTAAAATCTTCCTTTTTTTTCTTCCGTCTCTTCAAAATTGCCACTGCCACTACACACACGCTTTTATAAAATACATCATCATCGTCATCCGAACTTGACAACAAAGATAGTTCGTATGATTGTTTTAAATTCATTGTATATACGTGCACTCGCATCCACTTTGAAAGGTAGAATGATCGCTCTGATCGCCAAGCAGGCTTCGGCGAGTACCGTTGAGCTAGTTTTATAGTCGATAGCTTATCGCTGCGATCAACTAGTAAACAGTGGTCCCACCGCCAGCTATCGGCGAGCTCGGCGGTCAACTAGTAAAATTCTGTACTAGAAACAGATGACAATCGGCGGGCGGCTAGTAAACAATTCTATGGAATTATCGCTTACTCGCCGGGCGGTGGGAGAGTATCCTCGCCGGCAGTGTGAACAGCCAGCTATGAACTATAAAAATATAGCTCTCTCTTTTATGTACACGGAAGCGATTATCTTTTGTTCGTTTCTTGGGCTAGAAAATAGCCGATAGCTCATAGCTTACTAGCTCGCGGTGGGACCAGTGCCTGAAGGGGGTTTATATCGAAATTTTAATATAGTTAAAGTTTTGTCGTAATTAATTGGAGGGTGGCTTTGAAAGAGTTAAAAAAAACACTATCATTCCATTGATAGTATGATTTTTTTTAATAACAGAATTAGGCTTGAGTTTGACTACAATCAGCTCAGCGAGCGAGCTATAGAGAGAGCAATAGGATTCGATTTGTAGCATTTACATGGCGGATGTAGACAATACCTAATTATGCTATTGCTGTTTCTTTGGCAAGTATAATTTTGATAGTGTTTTATGCGGCGATTATCCTTAACAGTGAACAGTGATCACAAAATTCTGTATTGCTCTTTTCTGCATTTATTAATGCGCAAGTTGTTTCCACGTGGTTTCTGGAATTTTACTATCAAGTTGCAAAAACTACAATCACCGTACAACGTCCCTCTCAAAGAGAGTACTTTGACACTGACAAAATTGTCCTATTAATTAGGACAGAAAGCCATATTTTAAAACAGAAGAAGAAGAAGAGAGCAATGCTAGGGGTTTCTTTGAAGGATATCTAATCCGAAATCACATTATCCAACAAAGAACGAAAGTAAGTAATCGACGTTGCTCAGAGAATTAGTTCGATGAAGTGGTGCTGTGCTGGGCTGACCACGTCTGTCGCGGGACCGATGAACGGTGGAGTAGACGAGTCTTCGAATAGAGACCACGGACGGGAAAACGTAGTGTAGGGCGTCCTGAGGCACGGTGGACGGGACGACCTTAAGAGGGTCGCTGGCGGCGGATGGATGCGAGGGGCTGAAGACAGACTGTTGTGACGCGTCATAGAAGAGGCCCATGTCCTGTCAGACGTCAAAATAATAAAAAAATTTAAACTGCCCAATAAGGTACATATATCGCACTCGTAGATCAAGATTACATCACCTCAAAACAATCCAATTTGGACAATACAATACAATGACTCTGTATTGAACACCAAAGTGCAGAAAACACCTTAAACCTCCTAGAAAATGAGTTAAGTCTAGATCGTAATAAAACTCTATCAAAAAGCGGAATGATTCAAAGCCGCTTCACGACTTTACACGGTGTCCACATGCGCTCGCGCACTTTCCTCGTAGCTGGGGTTACCATGACTCTCGATTTCTCAGGCAAGTCTCGATCTCGTTTTATAGTCTTAATCCAAGCTAGGTCTCTTGTTCGAACCACTGAACTTGGGCAAGGCACTGGTATTTTTAGAGTTTCATGTTCCACTTAATTTCAAAAGACACAAACGGACTTTATTGATCTCTGACTGCCCGTCTCAGAGCTTGTATCATTTGAACCGTAATAAATTGCAAGTAAGATCGAATGTTACTAAGGCCGCCGTAAATGATATCGGATTATACGTTGATAATAAAATTAAATAACTGAAGAGGTGACCCACGCAAGAACTGTGTTATCTTCAGAGTTTTTGTCTATGCTAGAGCTCTGGTAGAGTCAAAAAAGACTAGCAACATAAATTATCGCGGTCTATTTACAAAACCTTTTGTAATTTTTAAATTTTATTTTGTTTGAAAGGCCGTAAGGTTAAATCAGCAACCTTTTGACAGACAAGGGCTACATATTGGCAAATCGAAATAATAGCAGGCCGCAACAGTTCATAATTTTAATAATAGCTGCATGTGATATTAAAAATTCGAAACATTATTATTATTTACTTAAAAATGTAAACAAGAAATTCAAAATAGTACTGTTCTCAAATGCTCTCCTATTTACCTGCCGAGCCAGTTAATAATTTTGATAATAGCTGCATGTGATATTAAAAATTCGAAAATATTACTTTTGTTTCGTTAAAAATGTAAACATAAAAACATAATAGAACTGTCATCAAATGCTCTCCTATTTTTTGTGTAACTATGTACACAAGACATTTATTTACACAACAGCCAGAGGCCGAGAGTTGCCTACTGTTGAGTTAAATCACTAGACAAGACCTTTTGCTAAAAAATTTGGAATTTTTAAATGTCCGCCTTTTTGGGAGGTGGTCTGGTCACCCTACGCTTCGTACAGTGGATCGGCGCGCGCGCCGATTGGCGCAGGGCGCCAGGTGCGCGCGACCCCCGCGCTAAGGATGTGGGGGCTGTCGATAGTGGACGATAGACGGGATTAGTGCGATGCCACTTGATAGTATGTATGTATGTAAACACTGTACAAAAATTAAGCAAGAATCATGATTTCGGCAGCCGCCGAGTTGCGTGCTCTAGTGATGAAGGGCTTCGAAATAACCCGAAACATGTCGAGTTAAACTCGATTTAAGACGTGAGTTATCCGTTACAGTATCATTTAATAAGACACATGATTAACTAACTTCCCAAAAATCATAAACACTCAAAGATAAACACTATTCCTTTTACTAAGGTTACTGACATAGCCCGAAGAATTGTGAAACTGAAGTGGCAGTGGGCGGGGCACATTGCTCGCAGGACTGATGGCCGATGGGGTCAAAAGGGTTCTCGAATGGCGTCCGCGGACCGGGAGACGAGCTGTCGGTGCCTTCAACAAGATGGAGCGACGACCTGGTTAAGATCGCGGGATCGCGGTGGATGCGGAAAGCACAAGACCGGTCTGAGTGGAGAGCCTTGGGGGAGGCCTATGTCCAGCAGTGGACGTCTTTCGGCTGACGTGATGATGATTCCTTTTACATAACCATGTTACATAACCAGCATTGGAAGGGGTCAAATATTTACCTTCTTCAAATAGATTTCGGTATCATAATTAGCCACTTTTACTGTCAATCTGAGTTCCGAAATTCAATTTTCGAAAACAAATGTCACCCGCTTGGGAAAATTCGCGAGCTCTTACAGAGCCACAAGTAGGAACCTTTGTGGCTCTTTGACCGCGGAACCCTAAAAGCCTGGTGATTTCCAAGTACTGTAATTATAATCCGCTCACGAATCATAAAAACTAGCAATCCAGATCATAATAAATACGGACCACACATGGCCATCACGAGATGCGTTGATTACCTACGCTTCAAAGTATCGGTAAGTGCAATTAAAAAAAAAACTATTTTGGTGTATTTTAAAAAGACATTTCTGTAAAAATTAAAAAATTAAAATATATATATTTTTTTAAATTTTGCTCTCAAAATAAAGCCTTACGACGGCACTTATTTGCTAATGGGGAAAATGGATGAAAAATTTAGACACGCTTGAAACTTTTTTATCTATAGGAAAAATCTTTCTAATTTTCAGAAAATATCAGATTTTTAAATAGCATCAATTAATTAAAAAATATGAAAGAGTTTTCTTTACCGCCAAATTACGGTAGTCCGGTCGGTAACGCGTTGTTCCATAGCTCAGAAAAAAAAAAAGAATTTGTGATGTGCCTTTGACTCGTTCGTTTTGACAGGTGACACTTTACCGGCCTGGATAGTACCAACGGCGTGGAAATACCGACCCTGTTTTTCATGTACCTACACGCTCACAGAAGTTAGAAACTAACTGACATGAGCTTGCGAGGTACGATCGACCACTACAAATTCGCACGATTTTCTTGCAGGTTTAAATCGGGCTTGATGCTCTTCAAATTCATATCCTTTATTTTGTAAATAGGCCGCAATGGGCACTCTTACACGTAATTTTTTTAAGCTACCAGCGCTTTCGGAAATATCATATCAAATTCAAATCATTTATTCAGTAAATAGGCCGCAATGGGCACTTTTACACGTAATTTTTTAAACTACCAGCGCTTTCGGAAAGACCATCAATGTCAAGAAGAATGTCTTGCAGAAACTTATCAACTTACAAATATAACTCGAGCAAATTTGATAATTCATTACGATGCAATTTCTTGATTGGCGTTAATTTACAATTTCCGAGAATACCCGCAATAAGAGGTTGATCAACATTTACCAATAAAACTTTAATATCAGGAAGTTTTTGGTACAAAAAAAAAATTGATACATGCTTTTGCTGACGTCAGTGGCGGGTCTTATAAAACTAATTACTAGTTGCTTGTAGCTTTATAAAATCGGACCCTATCGCGGGCCGAACCGTGGGCTCTCCCGCTTTCTTTCCGCGGGTCGGATTAGAGGGGCTCGCGCGCGGGCCGTAGTTTGGCTTAGTAAACCACTAAGCCAAACTACGGCCCGCGCGCGAGCCCCTTATGATCTCACAAGCAAAGGATCATGTGTTCGACCACGGGCTCCCGCCTATGACTTAATCGAAATTAAAGACCGAAATGACATTTGAAGTTTACCATGACTTTTTTGGCTAAAGCAATCATGCGGACACTGCATGCCTACATAACCTAACCAACAAAAACTTGGAAACCCCCCCGACTTTGTCACTGTAAAGTTAAATATCTCAAAAATGGCTGAAACATGTCTATGAACCATCGCTAGAAAACCAGCTTTCAAACAAAAAAAAACCGCATTCGAATCGGTCCACCCGCTTAAGAGCTACGGTGCCACAGACAGACACACATAGCGGTCAAACTTATAACACCCCTTTTTTGCGTCGGGGGTTAAAAACAGTTCATTGGGGTGCATGAAGTTTCCAATCCGCACTAAGCTCGCGTGGATTACAGATCAAGCCTTCTTGTTCTGAGGGTCTTATTGTGGCTCTAACAGTGGACCATTTTGACTCCAAAACGATAACAATTTCTTCTTCTACGATCGGTGCTAGTAAATCTTCTTATTTGTTAGAGAGGAATATCGATAGCTTTACGGCACTAGCGAATCGGGAATGTACAAAAAACCGGGAACGTGCCCTCCCCAGCAGGTATAAATGACACAAATAGCAAGCGGTGAAAGGTCCGTGAGTTGGTAATAAGTTGATTACTCGATTGTGATTAATAAATAATGATTAATTTCATCAAATTTAGTACACTGCATTGCATGGAATGGAAAAAAGCTTGAACTTCATAGCAGAAACTACGAGTACAATATTTTTAAACAGGGAATGAGAGCGGACGAGTCCACTAATCACGAAACACAGTTATTAAATTATGTATAAATAAATATAAATATAATTAATATTATGTAGCAAATTATATATTAATATTTTGTTATTTTTTAAGTTTACAAAGTTAGGAAAATTATGACTTCATCTTATTACTTCTTTTATTTATCATCATTATTACGATTTCACAAAAAATATTTAGAACCCCTTCTTCTGTGACCTTACTAACAAATTCGTAGTATAGGAGCTTTTGGTTGGGAGATATTATATTTTTAAGTTACACATCGGAAATATAACTGCAAGGGTAACTGGTCCGACCTGCGTAGGGTGCGCCCACACCGAGGCAGACGAGGAAGTCGCCAAGCACGTGTGGGTTCGATTCCGGTACTCTTAGGGCCTTGTTTTGATTAAAAAAAAAAACTAAATTCAAGATGAACTTCAAATTTCCAATCCAATCTTCTAAATTGTGAACCTGGACACACCTGGTTAGAAATTCAATGGTGTGTGTGAAGTTCCCAATCCGCAGTGTGCCCGCGTGGGAACTACCGCCCAAGGCGTCTCCTGAGAGAAGGCCTTGCGCCCTACAGTAGGTCGTTTATCGTTTACTCCGTTCGCGTAACCCTATTTCGAGAGAATTATGCAATTTTCCGGGATAAAACAATTCATGTCCTGCCCCGGGACTTAACTGTACACCGAATTCCATCTAAATCGGTTCAGCACAGACGTGAAGAGTAAACAAACAGAAAGTCTTACAATTCGCATTTATAATACTGGGTGGCCTTAGTCTCTGGACAAATACGAATACTACTGGCTTAGCAAGATATTTAAAACCAAACAGCAAAGTATCATAACAATCAGGCCCATATGTACCGAAAAATTAACGGTTTTCAATGTATCACTTTGGAGCAGCCTGTGCATTTGACTGATGTGATTTCATGGATTTTTTTTTCTTGTTTAATTAAGCACATAACTCATCATGTCAGCCGAAAGACGTCCACTGCTGGACATAGGCCTCCCCCAAGGCTCTCCACTCAGACCGATCTTGTGCTTTTCGCATCCACCGCGATCCCGCGATCTTAACCAGGTCGTCGCTCCATCTTGCTGGAGGCCTACCGACGCTCGTCTCCTGGTCCGCGGACGCCATTCGAGAACCTATTGACCCCATCGGCCATCAGTCCTGCGAGCAATGTGCCCCGCCCACTGCCACTTCAGTTTCGCAATCCCTCAAGCAAATAACTATTTTGAGATATTGCTAAGTATCAGTCTTATCAGCATGCTGATGTTGTAAATCCAAAAATGAAATTGTAAACTATTTATAACCATTAGTTTTAATAAACCTTTTTTACTTTTTTTTTTTTTTATCCATGGTTTCATTATTTGTCCAGAGGGTTAGGTCAACTTGTATTAATGGGAAGCGAATAATGTTCAAGTTATCAGCACCTTAAGGGCATGTCAACATCACCTGTCACACATCCTCGCACGTGACAGTTTGGCAACGCCGTCACGCGGTCATAAGCGTGACCAGAGCTCGGTCTATCACCGCACTATCAGCATCACGTGATGCACTTGTAACTGTTGGCGTTGGTCAATCTTCGCGGAAACTGTCATTACTACGTTAGGGTTCTCTCTTTATAGTTTCGCCATGTCTGTCTGTATGTCCGCGGCTTTGCTCAGGGACTACGAGGGCGACACTGAAAGTTTTTAGAACTGGCCACTTGTAAACAATATAATAAAAAAGTAAGTTTAAATTTTGAAAATGGAACTCTTTGCCAATATTATTGAGTATGTATTTCATTCATTTGTCATTAGTTTTACGATTTGGCGGCAAATTGAAAATTGTCTGTGTCACGTCAACATGAATTTAACTCGCGAAAATTTTCGTGCAATGATTTTTTATGACTTTCGATGTCATTTAAGTCAACAAGAAAGCTATGATAGACTTCGATTGGCCTTTCATGATGAAGCTCCATCTCGTGCGACCATTTACAACTGGTTTAATGAGTTTAAACGTGGTCGCACTAATCTCACCGACGATCTGCGTGAGGGACGGCCTTCTACGGCGACGACTGAAAATAACATCAGTGTTGTGCAGCGTATGATAGAGACTGACAAAAGAGTGACGTATCAGCAGATTCGGACAAGCTTAGGCATCGGTATGAGTCAAGTGCATAAAATCCTCCATGAACATTTAGCGGTCAGGAAGCTTTGTGCGAGGTGGATACCTCATAATTTGACCGAGGCCCAAAAACTCCGTCGGGTTGATTGGTGCCGTGAAATGATTGAAAGATTTAACGGAGGTGACTCAAATGCTGTTTTCAACATACTTACGGGTGACGAAAGCTGAGTTTACTGTTATGATCCAGAAACCAAGAGACAGTCTGCTCAATGGGTGTTTCCTTTCGAGGAGTTGCCAACTAAAGTGAAGAGAGGTCGAAGCGTGGGAAAAAAGATGGTGGCCTCGTTCTTCGGAAGTACAGGTCACTATGCGACAATTGCTTTAGAGGATCAAAAAACAGTTACTGCAGAGTGGTACACTAACAATTGTTTGCCACTTGTATTGGAAAAAGTTCGGGAGAAGCGACCTCGAAGTAGGATCCTTCTTCACCACGACAACGCCTCGTCGCACACCGCCAGGCGAACAATCGACTATTTAGTGACGTCAAACGTGGAATTACTGGATTACCCGCCGTATAGCCCCGACCTCGCACCTTGCGATTTTTATTTATTCCCGAAAATAAAAGAAAAACTTCGAGGAAAACTTTTTATGAACACCGAGGAAGCAGTGGGTGCGTTTCAAAAGGCCGTCGAAGAGACCCCTAAGGACGACTGGGCTAAGTGCTTTTCTCAGTGGTTCCATCGGATGCAGCGGTGTATTGATGTGAATGGACACTATTTTGAAAAGATATAATAAAACTAATAACTTGCTAGTTTGCTCAGTTTTTGATTTTCTAAGAACTTTCAGTTTGACCCTCGTATCAATGCTAGAAAGCTGTAATTTTGCACGAATGTAAGTCAACTATGCCGACAAAATGGTACAATAAAAAAAAAATTTTTTTTTTGATTTGTCAATCGTGCGCCGCGATGTAATGAAACTTGTACGATTTTTCTTGCAAGTCTAAACTCGGCTTAACACTGCCTGGAGAAAGATCTCTCTCTATTTGGTCTAGGTAAATTTTGTACGCACTGGCCAAGAAAATTATTATTAACGATTATTATTGCAACAGCTAGAAACATGACAGCCGACGCATGATGACTGTCCAAGGCTAATATACATCCATACTTACTAATATTATAAATGTCAAAGCGTGTTTGTATGTCTGTATGTTTGTCCGTCTTTCACGCCGTAACGGAGCGACGGATTGACGTGATTTTTGGCATGGAGATAGATAGTTTATGGGCCCGAGAGTGATATAGGCTATTTTTTATCCCGGAAAAATGCAGATCCCGAGGGAACAGCGCGCGATAACCGAATACCACGCGGGCGGAGCCGCGGGCAAAAGCTAGTATGTAATATATCAGTTCTGTACTTTTAGGGTTCCGTACCAAAAAAAGGAAAAAAACGGAATCCTAATAGGATCACTTTTTGTCTGTCTGTCTGTCAAGACCCTTTTCCTCGGGAACGCGTGAAGGTATCAAGACTATCAAGCTGTAATTTATATCAAATACTGAGGTCTACTGTACCTTGGAGCTGTGAAAAAATCAAACTTCAAAGCCAACGCAATCAAAAGATGCAGCCGTTTATGCTGCAAATTTTCGAAACTCGCAAGAGAATCAAAACCTACGGGGTACTTCCCGTGAACCCAGAATCTTGAAATTTGGTATGAAGGTAGCTATTACAACACAACCAACTAGAAAAGTCTGAAATCTTGATTTTTTTATGTGTGTCTGTAAATATCAATGACCAATATAATCTGACCCCACACTGCGTACATTTTGCTTAAGAGTAGGGCTCTGCATTCACTGGATGTATTAAATCACTCGGAAAAAGGGAGAAATATCTTCTTTCTGCCAAGTTTCTTGCCGCGCATTCTTCTTGGCAATGATATTCTTTCCGAAAGCGCTGTTAGTTTAAAAAATGACGTATAAAAGTGCCCAGTGCGGCCTATTTACTGAATAAATGATTTTGATTTTTGATTTTTTGATTTTGATCTTCAAGACACGATTCCCGTTTACTTACATACCTATAAATGTGTACGGAACCCTTGGTGCGCGAGTCCGACTCGCACTTGCCCAGTTTTTTTTTATTGATAAAGATTCAATGAATCAATGGAAGCGCCGAACATCGTACGTGCGCTAACAGACAAACCGACATTGTTTTTGTAACGTAATCCTTGAACACGCTCGATAGGACACGTTCGGGTGATATAAAGTGCATAGTACAACTTGATCGACCTACAAACACACATATTATATTATTACAAAAAGTCAATGATTACAAAACATAGCACTTACCTTTTTAACTTCTGCAAACACAGAAACGTTAATTTTTTTTTTTTTTATTATTAATTTTGAAACTAAAATAAAAGACGTAGATACCTAACTATGCCAAAGAGACATAGAAATTTAAAACTACAAGTCCTGCAACAGTACACAAAAAGACTCTTCGACTATACTGTAGTACTTGTGGAGTATTGGGGTAGGTGTAAAGAAAAACTACAAAAACATGTGCGTTGGATGAACACAAACTACAATAGGTAGAACACAAAACAAAATAAAATATAAACGCCAGAGATCGCAGGTGAAGGCTACTTGCTGGTCGTGTAGATAAACTACAAGAACATAAAAGACGGCACGCGGTTCGCTCACCTATCGTGGAGACATCTTCACGTATTGGCAGTGGTGCTCGTGAACACAAAACACAGTCCAACAACAGTACACAAAATTAAACACAGTACAAAAGCCAACAAACTGCAAGTGCTAACTACTACTGGGATAGGTGTAAAAGTGAACAGAAAAACAAAAGTTACCAACCGGCACAAGCACTCTGTCCACCCTTTCGCCAAGTTAAACATTTGGCGTTAGTGCTGGTTGAAGACAAACTACAAGAGTGCACGAAACAAAACACAGTACTAAAGCGAACAGACAACTAGTATTGCCTACTGGTGGTTTAAAGAAAAACAATAACACAAAAGCCGCCACACACGTTGGTTCTACACAAGCACACCGCTCACCCATTGCGGAGGCACGTCGGCGTGCTGGTGGTGGTGTTGGTGGTGGTGACGACGGTCCTGGTGGTGGCCGTTGGGCGCCGCACACGTCGCCGCCACGCCGTACTACGTGCAAACAACACTTGAGATGGTGGTACGTTGATGATGTGATGTTTATGGAGATGGAGTGGAGTGAAATGCTCACTAGAAATGTGAAGTTTGCCAAGGAGTATTACAATGATGTGGGATCCTGTAATTGGCTCTGTGTTGCTATTCCTACTACATTTATTGTGTATTTAGCTGTTGGTTCTCCTTAAATAAATAAATTAGATGAACTCATCACTCTTTACTTCAGTTGAGATTCAATTGTTCATTTTATCTTTCGTTTGTTACTCATTCGTTCAAATAAAACTGAGATAGCCAATTTATGGGTATGAGGAAAGCACAGGACCGGTCTGAGTGAAGAGCCTTGGGGGAGATCTATGTCCAGCAGTGGACGTCTTTCGGCTGACATGATGATGATTAATAAAAACCAACCAAGACAATCTTCTGCTTTGAGGCTAATTTTCGACTTGATGGACTATGAAGGGGAAATAATTGTTAGCGTATTTCTTTCTAATGGTCGTTCACGGAAATTTTCGATTGGACTACTGAACTTATGTTGAGTGTTATAATATGATGAGCGACAAAAAAATCTGGCCCTCAAATTTATGCAGTAATGGGTAATTTTTTGTGGAGAGTGAGCCAAATTTGGCGCCCCTAAGTATATCTATATCTCAATTGACGTGAGACGTACACCAATCTTTTCTTTTCAGTGACATACTTTGCGCACCCTAAATTTTTTATTTTTTTTTATATAAGAGGGGGTAAACGAGCAGACGGGTCACCTGATGGAGAGCGATCAACGTCGCCCATGGACACCCGTAACCAGGGGAATCACACACGATTACACGATTTTCAAAAACACACCTACAATTTCAATCACATTCTTCCACCGCCAGCATACGTCTTCCGTCTTCCCCTCTTCCGAAAACGGCAATCTCTATCCCTTCCTAATATCGAGTAAAAGGGTGTTTAAAAAACGCCCACCCCCGACCCTTATCGCTATACGAGGCAGTAAAGTGACCTTTCTGGATCACTAAGTGAATGCTGGCAGTAAAAACGGTCGACGACCTCTAGTTTTATGCTTTCGCAGTTTCGGATGGCTGGGGTAAGGTGAGATATTGAAGCCGCTTTAGCCTATGACTTGGAGATGAGGAATTTTCAGTCTGTTTTCAGGGACAAATTTAGATTTTTAAGACGATAGACGAGTAGGTCAAGACTTGTGTATCGTCTCTCGCAACTCGCTAATAGCGGCGAGTGGGACCCTCACTCACCCCCTACCTACCTCTCTGTCTAGACGACTTTTGCCATACTTGTAATTACTAAAAGCCATAACAGTTATCAAGTATGGCAAAAGTAACAAACATAATGGGAATCGAGTTACTACGGTCATGGTGACTGGTCATGAATTGGCCAATTTTATTTTAGTTTCAACAGTGGTTTTAACCCAATCACAAGCATAGAGATTAAACACTTCATTAAACCGGCCATGAAGTTTAACTGTGACAATACATGCGATCCTTTTGTTTTATATCCGTTTCGTCCCAAAGTTCGTATAAGTATTCCTAAATAATTAATTAATTTTTATCTTATTTTATTTTTAACTAAGATTATTTACGATATTGTTTTTACATAATATTATTTTTACTTACCTATGTCTTAAAATTTAAGTGCATTGGTATGAACTGTAATGCTGTAAATTTTCATAGGCTAATAAATAATTAAGTACCTGGGCGACCCAGCTTTGCTCGGACTAAAACTCGTTACAAGAGTTTCCCAGAGATAAAACCAAGATACGATTGATTTTTCATCCGGGAAAACCCACACATCCCAAATTTTATCGTTGGAGCCGCTACAAACACGTAAACGGCTACGGCAGCGGCAAATACAAGAATTTCTCGTTTAAAAATATCTCTTCCTTCTTACTTCCCTATTACCATGTTCTGCATCCATGGTCATAAGCGTATACATCTGAATGTACCCGAACAGTTTTACATAAAGAGCGAGAAGCGTATCGATAGTGTGTCCGACCTTAACCTCCTTTATAATACCCATCTGAACCTCTATAGGTTTTGTTTTCAGGTAGTTTCTAGTCTGAACATTCTGTTTGAGAGGAGACTACAATGCACTATTCTAAGGCAATACCTTAAGCAAAACAGCTGTTCAAGACTATAGTTTTCAATTTCATCTGCGTAATGTTACTTTGATGATTGTATCGGTCGTCAGTGTTTAATTGGACATATGTTTTTGTTTGTCATTGTTGATATTTATTTCGATAAATAAAATAGGTAGCAGAGATTGATAGTTCCAGTTTTAATTGAGTGACAAAGACAAAGGGAGACAGAATACATATATTCGATTTTTTTGTTAGCCTGTTAGTTAAAGTGTCCCACTGCTGGGCAAAGGCCTCCCCTTCTTTCCGCCACTCGTCCCTATCGAGAGCATGCTCCTGCCACTCTATTTGATATGCGTCCAAGTCATCCCGCCATCTTCTCTTCGGTCTGCTTCTGTTACGATGGCCATCCGACGGAACCCAATATTACATACACAATATATTCGAATACACAATTTAAATATTATGACAGGCCAGGACGATCTGTTATCATAAATAGGTTTAACAATTGTGAAGTAAAATATGTTAACCTAACTCAACAAAATTAGAAAATTTGTAATGTCAGGGGACAACAATCTGGAAGACAATGTGAATACAACGAACGGCGCGGCTCACGCGGCGGTCACTAGGCTTGAGTCGGTCCTGAACTAAGAACTAAAAATAATGAATTCCCATTGCGGACCGAAAAGAACTAGTTCCTCGTAAACGATCTTAATCGGTCTCGGTCCCGCTCCCGGTCCGCGCTCCTTAGCTTCGATCGGTCGGAGTCGGAGCTAAAACGGTATGGGAGCGAGCATTGGGAGCGGGAGTGAGTGAGCGATATATGATTGAACGAGGAAACGAATAAAGAGCGGAGCTAAATAAACTAGCTCCCCGATCTTAAACATTGTTTCGGTTGGAGCCGCTCCTCGGAGCTAAAGGAACTAAAAGACCGAACTAGTTCATTTGACCGATTGACCGAGATCGGAGCGCTCCCTTTAAAGACCGAGCGGGCGCAACTCTAGCGGACACGACCCGACCCGCGCACGCTTTCTGTTTGTTGCCCTGTGGTACGGGACGCAAACGATATGGCTCCAGGCCACTCTTCCCCACTGGGCACAGTGGGCACGTGTCCAGGGCCCCGCGATGGATTTGGGCTAACGATAACCGATAGCTACTCAATTCTCGCCTGAACATCATACTTACCGAATGCATGTAGCACATAGTGCCCAGGGCCTCTAGGTAAAAGACGGCCCTGTATGGGTCTTTCGCACCCATCCGCTTCGAACTGGGACAAAATGCCCCCCCTACAGACAAACCTAAATTGAATCACCTTTGTAATACTAACGTCACGCTGACATCCCATAGTTTTGTCAAAGGAATCATAGTGAAATTGATTATCAGAAGGTTCCAGGTACATGAATCTGACTGTAGACACCCTACACACTAGCCCCCTTATTCATAAACGACAATCAAACCTATTTTAGTTAAAATGCCGCTAAAATTCGTTTGTCCTTATCTGTCACTTCGACATTTGTATTTGTTAGAAAGGGACAAAGCATTTGTTAGTTAACATAGGCTTGTTAAGTTTTATGAATAAGAGGGTAGATGACTATTTTACCGTCCCGAGCATTCTTTTGTCCTCCACAAAATCCTTCAAGATTTGTGCACACACACATGTGTGTATAGCATTAGCCACTCCGGATCCATCTTCAGTTTTATGGCCCTCAGACACACTGTACAGTCACGCGCATCTGATTTACGGCGTATTGACAAAATAGGTTTATGGCCGTTACGAAATTTGGAAAAAGCTTCTTTTTATACGATAGTAATGATAGTTTATCGGTGCAGCTTTCTCGTCGCATAACGGTAACGCATTCGTCATTGGATAGTAGATGGTGTTAGGCAAATATGTCGGTATTTGCTTTTTGTGTGAAATGAAAATAACACAATGAATTTGACACAGTGTGTATTTATTGTATGTCCTGCCGCGTCGTTCGTAGTTTGACACTATGTTTTTGGTTGTTTTGTGAGCACATGACTTAGCTTTACTATCCCATTATTTTCAAGATTAAAAGAGCGCATAATATCGAGCTGATTGGTTAAGTGTGAATGAGGGCTACCGTTTTCGCGCTCACCACCTCACCAGTTGGCGCCACTGTTTACAAAGGTCCTACCTGAAGAACTTGTATAGTTGTTAGTTTGTTATTCTGCGCGTGAAAACTAAATTATATTTAATACGTTAAAACCGTACCATAAAAATAAATATCGAGCATGCCAGTGTTGCGTAGTCCTGTTTTGTTTTGAAAAAAAGGGAGGACAAAGGTTTCCGAAAGACGAAACTGTCTCAAAACAGACATTCATTTCCCCATAGCGCATATCTGTCGTAATTAAATTCAGGTATTGCAAAACATTCACAAAATTATTCTTATCCATACTAACATTATAAATGCGAAAGTGTGTTTGTGAGTTTGTATGTTTGTCCATCTTTCACGCCGTAACGGAGCGACGGATCGACGTGATTTTTGACATAGAGATAGTTTATGAACCCGAGAATGACATAGGCTACTTTTTATACCGTAATAATGCACAGTTCCAGAGGGAACAGCGCGCGATAACCGAATACCACGCGGGCAGAGCCGCGGGCAAAAGCTAGTTATAAATAAACCCGCGTAGCTCATCCAAAACCAGTAAGATTTGACATTTCGGAGATCTCTCGCTACACTAGCACCTCTAGCGGCGAATTCATTCGCGATAGCCCTCATTGTATGTGTTATTCCAGGGTGGAAGTGGAGGAGACCGCTTAAACAAAACTTTTGTTGCGTAGGTATCGTTAGGTCGCGGGTGAGCAAAGTATTTAGATCACACCTCCGCAAAGTAACGCGTCATTCAATAAATTATTTACAAACAACCCCGCAACACTTCTGCCGCCGACGGTACGAGGCAACAAAGGCAAGGCTGCGAATTAAAAGCAACCCCCTCCCCCCACCCCAAATAACGTGTACTATTGTCTGGGCTGATTACTCTGTTTATTAAATTATCCCGTAGCTCCTGCTATGTGGATTGTATCGGGGCTTGCCTTTAAAAGGTCGTATATTTTTAAGCTTATGGATTTTCAACTAGACTTTACCCGCGACTTTGTACGTGAAAACTAGTAGATCTCGCAGTTGAATTGAAATCCCGGAATGTTGCTAAGTTCTGAAAGCGCCACTCCGTTACTGGAGGTTGGCTGTTAGCTCCGAAAATCTTTTCCTATCTTGAGCCATCCAGAACAGCAGGGCTACTACGAAACTCGAAACTCGAAGTTCGTGTCATGCTGTCCCTCTGACACTTATACTATTTAAGAAGAGAGCGGAGAAGGACTGCACGATACGAGCTTCGAGTTTCGTGGTAGCCCTGCAGTTGCGGTCCATCCCGGTCCATTCCCTAATATCCCAAAAAAAAAAAGTGGTTTTCATTTCATTCATGTTAATAAATTTGCAGACATTAAGTTTTAGTTTTTAATATTTCATTATTTTACATTTTTGTTTTCACTTCTGAGTCAGAAGTTCTGACTATTTTCAATATTGACACTTATTTTCACTTTTTACTATTTTTATTTTTCAAATTATTTTATGGATTTTAATTGGACGATCCCCTGATATTATTGTTATTTTAATTTAATTTCTAAAGTACGTCAATTGACTGGTAGTGTCAACATCCCTATTCAGACAATGGCGATTAAAGGGTCAGTATTTCGTTGGGTGACAAACGTCAGGCACGGAACCCTAAAAAGGTTGTAATTTAGATCGAGCTCACACAGGTTTATCTATAATTGCACTAAATTAGTTGCTTAGTGAATACTTGTTTGAAAAAGCACTCGTTATAGTAAACTAGTCCTACAATGCGGTTTGGCAAATGTTACAAATTACGCCGAAGGAAGAGTCGTCTTTACAGATATAGTGAACAATGTTTTACCGTCTTATTTTGTCCGGCAAGTTCGTATTTCTCATGCTTTTTCAACTAGCTTACTAAAGTTTAATGAAGCTTATTGAGAAAGTGTACGTTACATTGGGCAGATATAATTAGTAATATGTGCATTAAAACCTCCTGCACATATCAAAAACATACTGGCTGAATGAACATTCCGCTTTCTCCCGCACGGCGGCGCCACCAGTCAGTTGCGCAAAATTGACAGCTCGAAATGAATGCCGGCCGGCGCGCGCTCTTTTAAATTATTCATAAAAAACTCTGAAAGTGCTGTGATTGTGTCTTAAATGTGTCCCTGGGACTGAGGAATAGAGCCAGAACAAACTGTAAGTGAAACCTATATCTTGCCCAATTCGGTTTTGCTAATTATTTTCAATATTCAAATGTCGTAGTTCAAACATTTTGGTCAATCGAACCGCATCCTCAGTTTGCAAACTAAATACACATTCATACACATAAAACACACATTTCACGCAGTTTTAAGGTAACAGGCTTATTTCTAATCTAAGTTATTTACCTAGAATAATACGTATAAAATAAACGTTTTCAATTTTCGTTCTTTGCAACGCGTCGCGCGCGTCTTTTGTTTTTTAATTCGAAATGGACGAAAAAGAATTCGATGTCGAACAACTTATCAACAAAAAAGAACTGCTTTTTATACGATGTCAAACGTTATTTGAACTATCCAAATCAACTCCACCAGAGCGTTTAACCGAATTTAATTTGCGACTTAAAGAACTTCATTCGACTCGGGAATGTTTCGAACAATGCATATTCGAGTTAAATTCTTATAATAAGAAACAAAACCCGAAATTTAAACCAAATTATCAAGAAATTCAAACCTTTGACGACATGTATTTCCGTATTCTGAGTGTAGCGGAGGCTAATAGCGACACTTGGCAATCGTGTGACGGCAGCGGTAGCGGACCTTCGTCGCGCTCCGCGGGCCGCGGCCCGGGCGCTGCCGGGCCAGACTCGCGGTCGGCTAAGCCGCGGCTGCCTAAACTAGAATTGTTCCATTTCGATAGCAAATTAGAAAACTGGCAAACATTCTATGACACGTTTACGAGTTTAATTCATAACAACAATGATATTACGAACATTGAGAAGTTTTATTACCTGCTCTCCGCAGTCAGCGGTTCGGCATTGACTGTGGTCAAAGGGATGCCAGTGACGGCCGATAATTATCCGATAGTATGGGCTTTGCTAGTCAAAAAATTTGAGAACACTCGTGCCTTAGCTACGAGCTATTTAGATCGGCTGTTTCAATTTAAGCCTTTGTCAACTGAGTCGGCTACTGGTCTAAACACATTTTTACAAACGTATCAAGAGTGTGTTAAAGCATTGAAACTTTTGAAAATCAGTAACCTATCGAGTTTCATACTGTTTTATATGGGATTGCGAAATTTAGACCCCGTCACTAGGCGCGAATTCGAACAATCTGTAGATCAAACCGATATACCTACTTACGAACAGCTGATTAATTTCGTGGAGAAACAGGCGCGTGTTTTGGAAATGTCTGAGGTTAAAATTAGTACATCAAAAATTCAGTTTACGCCTAAGAGTGTTCCTAACACCTCTGCAAAGCCGAATTTTGTTCGAACAAATAATAATAATGCTGCTAATTACAGTAGTGCACCGAAGCAGTTCCAAAAGCCGTGCTTGTCAGCTGTGAGTAAGAATAATAGCGAACGATCAAATAGATGTCTATTTTGCGACAAACCGCATTCAACTTATCGATGTTTCGAGTTTTTTGATTTAACACCGGTGCAGCGTCTTGACAAAGTGAAACAGCTTCAATTATGCGAAAATTGCTTTCGTCAGCATTCGTTGTCCGAGTGTACGTCAAAAGTGCGTTGTGTGCTGTGTAAACAACCGCACCATCACAGTATTCACTTAGATACAGTTCCAACTGTTCAAAATTCATCAATTAATCAAAACGGTTCAAATAGTCAAAACATTTCAAGTATTCAAAACGTTTCAAATGGTCAAAATCAAAGTCAAAGGTCAATGCCAAACGTCGGCTTGACTTGTTCGTCAAATTCAACCGTGCTGTTAGGCACTGCCATGGTGCACGTCGCAGATCGATGGGGAACTTACCACGCCGTACGTGCAGTCATTGACAGCGGTGCCATGTCCGGTTATATGACAAAAGAGTGTGCCCAGCGCCTGGGTTTGTCTCGACGCAAGTGTCAGTTTGAACCCATGGGTCTGGGAGGTGCGCCAGTGCAAGATTTCGGTCTGGTTACATGTTCAATTAAACCACGAAACTCATTTGGTCCGGTGCTTAGCACTGATACTGTTGTCGTAAGTAATATAACTAGCAACTTACCTACAGTAACCTTATCAAACAAAGTTATCAATAATTTCAAAAATCTAGAGTTAGCTGACCCGAACTACTTTTCGGCGGCTCCAGTTGACTTGTTGATCGCAGGTGACTTATTTCCCTACATTTATGACGGTCAAAATATACTACCACGTGACCCGGGTTTGCCCGTCGCGATGCATTCCATATTCGGATATGTCATTACTGGTCAGACAGTACTGAGTGACGATTGTGAGTCAAATACAGCCTCGCTCAACTTGTTCTCTGCTAATAAAACTAGTAGTATCGATAAAATCATGAACTCTTTCTGGGAGACTGAAAACGTGCCGTATGACGTCACTAAAAAACCAGAAGATTTGTATGTCGAACAATTGTTCCAAAACGAACACAGTCGCGATACTACGGGACGTTATACAGTGAAGTACCCGTTCAAACCCAGTTTTGATCTCGGCGATTCGACTCCACAAGCGTTACGTCGTTTCAACAATTTAGAAACAAAGCTGAATCGTCTTCCGGAACTTAAGGAAGAATATAATAAATTCATGTCCGAATATGAAAGCCTTGGTCACATGACTTGCGTAGGTGATTTTGGTACTGTGGATTCTAAGTACATAATTCCTCACTTTTGTATTCTCCGACCGTCAAGTACCACGACAAAACTCCGAGTAGTTTTTGACGCCTCATGCAAAACGACAAATAATAATTCTTTAAATTCAGTCGTTTACGCCGGTCCTAAGCTTCAAGCAGATATTAATGAGATTTTAATAAATTTTCGTATACATGAAATTTGCTTGTCAAGTGACATTTGTAAAATGTTTCGAATGACCTTGATCGAAAAATCTCAACGCAATTACCAACACATCTTGTGGAGGTTTCAACCTGATCAACCTTTAAAGGTGTATGAGTTAAACACGATCACATACGGCGTTGCTAGCAGTCCGTACCTAGCGATCCGAGTCCTGCATCAACTGGCTGACGATGACTGCGAGAAGTATCCTTTAGCGAGCAAGGTTCTAAAAAAGGGTTTCTTCGTCGATGACCTTCTGTGGTCAGTGAGCAGCTATGATGAAGCAGCTAGGCTACAGGATGAACTGTTAGAGTTGCTGAGTGGAGGAGGATTTCTGCTTCGTAAGTGGGCCAGCAACTGTCCCCAGGTACTGGCTCGGGTTCCAGCTGATCACCGCGAAACGCCCATTGCATTCGAGGATGACAAGGACCTATCCATAAAAGTTTTAGGTCTGCAGTGGCGACCCGCCGAAGATGTGTTTTCCTTCGTATTCCATCCACTTCCAGCTTCACAGGCGATCACCAAGCGTAGTGTTTTGTCACAGATTGGTCGTCAGTATGATCCCTTAGGTTTCGTGGCTCCTTGCATATTCTACGCGAAATGCTTCATGCAGAAACTCTGGCTCCAACAGCTGGGTTGGGATGAGCGGCTGCCTCCGGAACTAGAAAAGGAGTGGCTCACCTACATGTCAGAGCTCCCGCTATTGTCGAATTTTAGCCACGAGCGCCAGGTTACTGTCAAACAGCACAGCTACTACCAGATACTAGGATTCTGCGATGCTTCAGTTCAAGGAATAGCTGCGGTCATCTATTTGCGTAGTTTTAACAATCAAGGTGATTCGAAGGTCAGTCTGGTCATTGCAAATCCAAGGTTGCACCCTTGAAGACAGTGACCATTCCACGTCTCGAGCTAATGGCTGCGCATTTGTTAGTCAAGTTAGTCAAATATACGAAGTCAATATTGTCTGAACGAATTCCTGTTCATGAAATACTCTTGTTTACCGATTCCTCTGTGGTGCTGAGTTGGTTGAATACACCCAGTTACAACCTCAAAACCTTTGTGGCTTCGCGTGTCTCCAAAATCTTAGAGACCGTGCAAAGCGATTGTTGGTTTCACGTGAGCGGCGCGTCCAACCCCGCTGACGTGTGCTCGCGCGGAGCGCTACCTTCCGTGCTGTTATCGACAGCGGAGTGGCTCGGAGGACCGAGCTGGCTAGACGCACCAAGAGAGAATTGGCCAGTAAAATCAATTGATCAATTTAAATCGGCAAATGTGCCAGAACTCAAAATTCCATGCGCGACTTTGGCTCAAACTAGCGTGCAAAACACAACACGTGACTCAAATCTTGTTTATAATTTAACTGAAAAATATTCGAGTTTTAGCAAACTTCAAAATGTCTTAGCTCGTTGTTTTCAATTTATTAACAATTGTAGATCGACGAAGTCTAATAGGAACACAGGTCCTTCGTCTCTATCAGATTTAAAGAACGCACACGATGTGCTCATTAAATCCGTTCAGCGAGAGCATTTTGCAGCTGATATCCAAGCAATTTCCAATGGTTACAGCTGTAGTTCTTCACTTAAAAGGTTAGCACCTTATGTCGACCCCCTCGGTTTTCTCAGGGTGGGGGGTAGGTTGTCTTTCGCCGAACTACCGTATCAAAAGAAGTATCCATTATTGCTTCCTAAAAAGTGCAACTTTACAAAAATTCTTATCGACTATTTTCATAAAATTTATTTACATATCGGTCCGCGTACATTGCAATTAAACGATTATTTGCACACGCTGCAGCAGCGACAAAAATGGCATAGGAATTGTCGTAATATTCAAGTTGATGAACTCGTTCTTATGCATGCTGACGCTCCTCCGCTTCAATGGCATCTCGGTCATGTGACGGAACTTTATCCAGGAGCTGATGGAGTTGTACGGGTGGTAAAAGTAAAAACCCAGAATGGCGAATACACGCGACCCGTTGTAAAGCTTAGTCCACTTCCCATGGAATTGGATTCAGCATAATTTTTATTTTTCTTTGTTTCTTTGCATGAATTTGACGCAAGAAGGTGTCAAGTTTATGACAATTTTAGGTTCGAAATAAGTCATTTATTTTACTCAATTTACAGCTACACGTGTTTAGTTCACTAAGTCAACAATACTTACACTATACAGTCCACTTACCTTATTCAATACCATCCCTGGTTTTGTTTGTAAACTGGGGAATCTGGGGTAGATTCCCGGTGGGGGGTTTATGTACGTTACATTGGGCAGATATAATTAGTAATATGTGCATTAAAACCTCCTGCACATATCAAAAACATACTGGCTGAATGAACATTCCGCTTTCTCCCGCACGGCGGCGCCACCAGTCAGTTGCGCAAAATTGACAGCTCGAAATGAATGCCGGCCGGCGCGCGCTCTTTTAAATTATTCATAAAAAACTCTGAAAGTGCTGTGATTGTGTCTTAAATGTGTCCCTGGGACTGAGGAATAGAGCCAGAACAAACTGTAAGTGAAACCTATATCTTGCCCAATTCGGTTTTGCTAATTATTTTCAATATTCAAATGTCGTAGTTATGATAAATATGATAAATACGTACTTAAGCAGAAACGCTGCTTTATAAGCTTGAGTCGGTCCTGAACTAAGAACTAAAAATAATGAATTCCCATCGCGGACCGAAAAGAACTAGTTCCTCGTAAACGATCTTAATCGGTCTCGGTCCCGCTCCCGATCCGCGCTCTTTAGCTTCGGTCGGTCGAAGTCAGAGCTGAAATGGTATGGGAGCGAGAACGAGCATTGGGAGCTGGGAGTGGGAGTGTGTTTCGGTCGGAAACGCTCCACGGAGCTAAAGGAACTAAAGGAACTAAAAGACCGAACTAGTTCATTTGGCCGATTGACCGAGATCGGAGCGCTCCCTTTCAAGACCGAGCGGGCGCAACTCTACTGCTTTATGCCGCAGCCACACTTGACGAGTGGTGTGGGAAGTTGCGAGAAGAAGAGGAAGAGACGTGGTGTTGCTTCACAGCAGGCAAATGTTCGTGCCTTAAAGTTAACTTAATATATATTTAAATATTTTATTATTGTAGATTGTGGGTACCTCACAAATAGTTGTTACAATTAGGTATTTTATAATCGCACCAGCACAATCAGCCAGTTTTTGGCATACAATATTTTTTAAATTAACTAGGTACCTTCTTTCACTTATTAATACTTATTTAGAATTGATTACGTCTAGATAATTTCGTCTCGCTATTCCCGGGAAATTTATAATTTTCCAGGATAAAAGCTTTGTCCTTCTCAGGGTCGCGAACTATCTTCATATCAAATTTAATTTAAATCGGTTCGGCGGTTTAAGCGTGAAGAGCTTAGCAGACGGACATTATTTCGCATTTGTAATATTTTAAGGTTTAGGCTGACGGAGGGAACGCGAAGCACTGAAGCACAGAGAACATAATATAACTGAAGGATCTCCGATTCAGCGTAAGCAAAATACGCTTTTTTATTTTGCCCGGCTTTGGTCCTTTACAGGTCGTAAGTACTTCTCAATCGATTAAAGTTGATTTTTGTACGTAAGTTCAATGGATTTTTTGCCGATTTTCTTTTTTCTATGGCCAAAGGGGTTGATAACCACTGAAAAACAGCGTTGCGTGCGGCTTACCGTAGCATTATGCTGAGTGGAGCCGATATTCGATGTTATTTTTTTTTCTTTCCATTGCATGTATTTTTTAAGTGTATCGATTATGTGAAAATAAATATTTCTCTCTCTCTCTCATAACGTAAAAAAACATGTTTTTGCATTTTGCGAAGTATACTGTACAGTCCACAGAGCAACTAATTTAACTTACTTGCCCTGAATGTAGCGTTGGTTTTACACCTTGTATATTTATAATACAAACTGTCCTCTGGTTTGGTTCCTCCAACGTTTCGCGCTCGTCTCGCCCACTCGGCAGTTTAATGGGTTCGAGTCCGGGGCAAAAAGATAATTGCCCCAATAGCGGGGCTGGTGTGAAAGACAATGTCGGCGCGGGATCATAGCTCGCAAGCGGTTTTTATACAGGGTGGTGCTGTTTTGAAATTTCATACAAATAAAAAAATAAAAAAAAAATGTAAATACTATATTTATTTCAATTTTAAAGGGCCGCCAACGAACGTACACCTCTCGAATAACACATGCTCTTTCTATACCTCTATATCTATATACAACCTCGAAATATCAAGCGTTGGAATTAGAGACATGAAATTTGGCGTTTGTATGTTTGTCCGTCTTTCACGCTGTAACGGAGCGACGGATCGACGTGATTTTTGGCATACAGATGGTTTGTGGGCCCGAGAGTGACATAGGCTACATTTTATACCGAAAAGTGCACAGTTCCCGAAGGAACAGCGCGCGGTAACCGAATACCACGCGGGCGGAGCCGCGGGCAAAAGCTAGATGTGTTATATGCTATCATTGGTATCCGTTCATTTCGCAAATTCAAAAACTGTAAATATTTCAGAATTTATTTCAGGGCTACCGTGTAAAACCCTTTGGGTTAGATTAGTTTTATAAAAATTCTGTAATACCTACCTATTTAAAGTTTCAGAACTATTACACAGTTGCGAAAATAATCAGGTTGCCATTGCCAAAGGTTAGTTCCGAAACATTATCGAATCGTATTATATACAAACATTAGTGAAATTCACGATATAACTTTTGGGAATTCTCATGGTAATTCAGTAAAATCACGGGATTTTAATTAATTAGCTGGAACTGCAGTGATATATACACTTGGCCCCATCTGTACTTTTCATCCGCTAAGATATTCAGGCGACAATAACGTATCAGTTTTATGTAAAAAAAACACATCGCGGATATAGTTTAATACTTCATACATACATTTTAATTTCCTCCTAAACAATCCCCACAATGCAACCACCCTTTATACATACAAACTCGTACGCCACCGCCACCTGTCCGCGCAATTATCTGTTGCAATAAAACTTTTATAACAACCAAGTCCCTATTACAAGGCGATAAGGTTCATTAGCAGTGTTGAGACAGTCTTACATATTAATTAGTCCTTAACTGTATTTTAAACTGTAACTACTCGGATACAGACATCGGTTTGTCGACTGATTGGGTTTTCGCCGACGAACTAGTTATTTTATAACTTAATCAGGTTTACTTTGAGAAAACTGTACACGACTTGCCCAACTTAAATAAAATTAAAAACCATTTTTCTATAGGATTGGGGGAAAAAAGCAATCACCGCCGCCCATGGACACCCATAACATAAGTTACGGATGCGTTGCCGGCCCTTTGAGAAAGGAGTAGGCTATAATCCGAAATCCATACACACAAACACAAACATCACGCCTGTATTCTCAAATGGTGTAGGCAGAGCACACGAAACGTTACCGCTTCGGAGCCACTTTTAGCAATTTTAGGTTTAAAGTACAAACACAACAAAGAAATACGCATACTAATATTATAAATGCGAAACGTGTGTTTGTGGGCCAAACAACTATTTTACCGACACTTTGGGCGTCTCCTGCGTTACCAAAATTGTCTCTGGCGTTACCAAAAAATCGTACTTCCGACAAGATATTTAATGGTTTAATAGGTTGAACTTACGTAGCATGGCATGTATTCATGTACCTATACCATCTAATAAATTACAGAAAAAACATGTTTACTTACAAAAATCTGCAATCGTTTGAAAAATGTCGCGGACAGATAAAAGTTGATTGGCCCTTGTATGTTTGTCCGTCGTTTGGCATAAAGATAGTTCATGGGCCAGAGAATGGCATAGGCTAATTATCCCGGAAAATGCACAGTTCCCGAGGGAACAGCGCGCGATAACCGAATTTCACGCGGGCCACGCCGCGGGCAAAAGCCAGTAACTATAAAACCTTTGGATCACTGACAGAATACTAGTAATATCAAGGTCTCTTTTAAACTCGTAAGGCCCGCGTCAAATTTTGATCATTAGAATTTGAAGCTTAATAATTGTCTATTAGTGAAGTTTGACATTAGCTTTGACGATTGCTCTAAATTTAGGACGTTGGGCCTTAATGGTTACTTGCTGGAAACGCATAAATCTCGAGTTAGCGTTAAGCTCAGTTTAGTAGTGTCAAAATGTATGAAACTGTCAAGCTTAAGCCAGGCTTAACAACTAAATCTAGATTTATTTTTACCTGCAAGTGGGTCTAACGGCTACTTGCTGGAAACGCATAAATCTCGAGTTAGCGTTAAGCTCAGTTTAGTAGTGTCAAAATGTATGAAACTGTCAAACTTAAGCCAGGCTTAACAACTAAATCTAGATTTATTTTTACCTGCAAGTGGGTCTAAGAGGTTAGCTTTACCTGATGTGTTTTTTAGATACATGAATGAACAGACTACACACAGTGATTGACCCAAATATAAGCCTCGGTACGTTGGACCACCAACTCAATATTCAGCGAGTTTTTACCCAAAGAAACATAGCGTTGTATGTTGATTTATGATCCGGCTCTTTTTGCGTCAGCTCAAAAACCGCTGAGCGGCGCTATCCTTTTTCATTTGTTGCCTTTTTATGCGATTCCTTTGGTATCTGTTCTGTATACGATTTTTGGGACTTTAAAAGATAAATGGTCGATGCTTTCTGTATGCATTGCATATCCGTAGACAACCTATATGTATAGATTGAATTTAATAATATAATATAATAAAAACTTTATTTTACCAACAACGACAAAATATTGAACAATCACGCACAGTAAGTAGATTTTTTTTACTTAATTCTAAAGGTGATATGACGGTAATAATCAAAATACAATTTGATTCAGTGATTTTTTACGATATATATTATTATGTTAGAGGTGTATACTATTTTGACCCTTGTTATCATGTCAAGTAAGTATAATTTGATATGCACTTGTCTACTTAGTACTTTGGTTTCAAAACGTACTAAGAGTCTATCCCCCTTATTCATAAACGACAATCAAACCTATTTTAGTTAAAATGTCGCTAAAATTCGTTTGTCCTTATCTGTCACTTCGACATTTGTATTTGTTAGAAAGGGACAAAGCATTTGTTAGTTAACATAGGCTTGTTAAGTTTTATGAATAAGGGGGTAAGACTTTGTAAGCGAATCAATTTTATAACTGACGAAAGTTTTCCTACCCCCACTGTACAATCAAAAAGTGTTTCACAAAAGTTAAGCTTTATGATAATTACCTATTAGGACTTTGCGGATGTGTCGTATCTTTATTAAAATAAAAACTTACCATTCCATTATCCATTCCTCCATATGGTGACTGGTAGCCCGGTTTTTCTGTGACTGAAAAATAAACACTTGATTATTAAAGGCATATGAAGTCGTTCACGTAGATCACGGTCGTTTGTCACTTCGTTCCTCGATCAATTCAAGCCGTCATTGTGAACTCACCTTTAGCGTTTACGTGTTATGCCACTAAATTTGTTATTAATTTAAATAGATACCTCATCTATGACGAAAAAAAATATTAAATTATTTAAAAAAACTAGGTGCCTGTAAATGAACTGAAAAAATTAATAAATTTTACGTAGTTTTCTCAAAACGAAAAATAATTGTAATTGCGTCGGACGGGATTTAAGCTCGCATTCACTTTTTTTTTATAAAAAATAGGTTTACGTATGGCCTCAATCTCGCTTGATGGAAGGCAAAGATGAGGTCTAACTGGCAAAAAAAAAGTTCCGTACGGCTTTCGTTTTCTATCACGTGTGAAAACTGCAAAAATATCTTCCTACTGCAACTGTATGACTCTAAAGTCAAGCCAAGAGAAGAGGTGAACTTTGGAAAATCCTTTTCAAGTGAATGCCCACATCTTGCATAATAACGTGCCAAATTTCCGTGTAGTCCGTAATATAATAATATATATAATATTTGCTAATTACAACATACGTATACGTAAGTTTTCTTCTCGGCTTAGTTCATAAAGCAAACTCAAAATTGATTAAAATGTTTTGATAGTTTCAATTTCGATACAAAAAAGAGATCTAATCTTCACTCGTACGCACGCCATACCATTTTAAGTACCTACCTCAATCTGCGGGGTTTTTTTTTATACATTAGGGTCAATTTTATTGTTATTCCATCACACAAGCATCAGTTATCTCGAGGGATTAAAATTAAAACTTAATTTGAATAATAAAACGTAAAGGCGTATGTGTGTATGTATGCTATTAGTTATCTGATGCAGATACGGCTTTTTAGTTCGGACAGTATCAGATGCAAATTATTCACGAACAATTGAGTTTTGCCAGCATTGTGTCGGCCCCATGTTGGGCGTCAGTTTTCATTTTATGGTTACATAATCTGGCTGGGGGTTTTTATTTAAATCCATAATAATATTATAAAAGCGAAAACGTCTTTGTATGTTTGTGTGTTTGTCCGTCTTTCACGCCGTAACGGAGTGACGTGACTTTTGGCATAGAGATAGTTTATGGGCCTGAGAGTGACATAGGCTACTTTTTATGCACAGTTCCCGAGGGAACAGCACGCGATAACCGAATACTACGCGGGCGGAGCCGCGGGCAAAAGCTAGTATGTAGATAAATTTATTTTGTTACCTACTTGAATTATAAGTAAACCATGAAAACAAATAAAAAATAAAATTTCTACGTTGAATTAAGGAAATAGGAACAATATTAATGAACTGTTTACATATGTAACAAATAATTATAATGTCCTTGTGATATAATTAAATTAAAAATCGAAATAAGTTCGTCATATAAAAAAGTAAAAGAACAATAGTGTATTGAACAAGGGACAGAAAAATAAAAAATCTCATTTCTATTTCATATTGATAACAAAACATCCCTTTCATTAACACCTTAAACCTACACTAACCTGTTTTCATTAGGAAACTGTTAAAATCGCATGAGACTAACAGCGCAAGTAAATTTAAAAAAAGTTTCGCCATCTTGACTTTTGAATTTATCACGTCTCAGACAAAATATTAGCTCGATCACCAACAATCCCAACAAATTATAACCAAAGTGAATTAGAAGCTCCAGGAACTCCTAAAGGGGTAGATTATGTTAATGTACTTTATAATTTGGGCGGTTAATCGTCTCATTGTCGGAGGATTGTTAAACAAAAGGCATTAGGGCAAGTGTAATTGTTCGTCGCGAGGGTTTTTGTTTTGTTTGAGAGTTATTAAGACGCTGGGAGCACATTTGGGAGGCTTGAAATGGTGATACAGTAGGTACCCGTTGAAATAGCTGTTGGGGACGATGTGCTTTTCAGGGTTTCGTTCCAAAAGTATGCCAACAGGCGTCTAATACCAAGGTTCCGTTGTGCCTTTTAAATTATAAAACGGAAATACTCATTTTTATTGCAGTTTCTAGCTCTAGCCTTGAGTAAAGCAATTGATACATCTTTGTAGACGTTTTATTAACAACTTAAAACTTTAAATCATACATAGGTAAGTAAAACATCAAATTAACAAGAGTAATTTTAAATATTGTACACTGATCCGGAATTCTTCGAGTGTGACTCTGACTTAAGCAAGAGTTGCTCTAAGAAACTCTTCCCATCCACCTCAGTCAAAATATCTATAGTAAAGATTCTTTCGCTTTCGTATATTTCGTGGGTCTCCTGGTGGTAGATCACCACCGCCCATAAACATCTGCAATAGCACCAGTTCATTCCACATCATATTCTCCACGTAAACTCGGACCTGCTGAAAGACTTATTCACACAATAAAAACTTGACTAAAATCACAACTCGTTTTCAATCAAGCACGAAGTTAATAATGTTAGTATCCCATTACTTGGGGCGTATTGTAATAAATACATACATATTACTGTGAAACGGACGCAGAGCATTGACAATAATAGGGGTGGCGTGGAGAGATAGACATGTACACTTTCAGAGAAGTAACTAAGCCAATTTAATTTAATTTTATTAGTGATATGAAAATGTTGATGGATGGAACACCCTTTAGTGATTCGTGGTAAAGGAATAATTGCTTTCACTGATTAATATGATTCCGCGACTACACACCGCTGGTTTCGAAAAAAGAAGATTTTTGTTAGAGGAATTAGCTGACGGAGATTTCGAAATCTGCTCCCAGTTGGCCTAAAAAAAAAAAGCAGTTGTGGCAACATTTTACTAGACAATATAAGTCACATTTCGTTCAGATAAAAGACAAATGTACAGATTTTGACGATGAAATCTTACCCTAAGAGAAATTTGCCTTCCTCCTAGAAAACCAAAAAACAGAATGCCGTTTAACTGCGCCAAAATTCATCGCACTATTTGACGACCGGATGGTCAAGTGGCTAGAGAACCTGACTACTAAGCTTGAGGTCCCCCATTCGAATCCTGGACGGGGCAAATATTAATATGAATAACACGAATGTTTATTCTCGGGTCTTGGATGTTTAATATGTATTTAAGCATGTATTTATTTATCTATATAAGCATATTTATCCATTGCCTAGGGTCCATAATACGAGCTGTCAAGTGTCCCATGATATTTATTTAGTAACTAGCTTTTACTCGCGGCTCCGCCCGCGTGGTATTCGGTTATCGCGCGCTGTTCCCTCAGAAACTGTCCATGTTTCCGGGATAAAAAGTAGCCTATGTCACTCTCGGGCCCATAAACTATCTCTATGCCAAAAATCACGTCGATCCGTCGCTCCGTTACGGCGTGAAAGACGGACAAACATATAAACACACTTTCGCATTTATAATATTAGTATGGATTATAATTATTTATCAAAAGCACCCGAAATCTTTGTCTCAGAAACGCCATAAACCAACAAGTCCACCGTCAGACAACATGAACAGATTTGACTAATTTTAGGATACGCGTCTAACTCCCGGTTAGATTTGTCGCCCCGTCGCTCAGAGTCCGCTTCGCCGCGCGAATTTAACGCAGCTCTGCGCCCAGTCTTGCTATTGTCAGCAAGCATTCATTGTAAATGAGTAAATACATATTCGCTTGCTAAAAGTACGTATTATTCATCACAAACATTAATATTTTTTTATTTACTCATATAGAGTTCCTAACGCCATCTAGTGACGAATGGCTGAACTATTATGTAGTTATTCCTGATTTCTTAAGTGTAAGCCAGCTATTTTGGATGACAACAAAGAAAACTGTGTGTTTAGTTTTATTTTTAAACTTAGTCACCATTTTGAAATCAAAACTATCCATTCATCTTTAATTTATTCATCCATACTAATATTATAAATGCGAAAGTTTGTGTTTATATGTTCGTATGTTTGTCCGTCTTTCACGTCGAAACGGAGCGGAGATTTATGGGCCAGAGAGTGACATAGGCTACTTTAATCCCGGAAAAAATGCAGTTCCTGAGGGACAACCGAATTCCACGCAGGCGAAGCCGCGTGCAAAAGCTAGTACCAAATAATCCTATTCTGTCAGACTCTAAATCTCCACAAATACCCAAACATAGAAGTATATAAACGGATGGAGTCCAGAATATTGGATCACGTTATATGGCGGCTAACAAATACGACTGACTGGCAAAAGTCCCACTACGACACAATTTTTTTACGCTATTTAACTACCAGCGCGAAGATATCCAACTTTTTGAACTTCCCCCAAACGCAGACCCCTAACAATTCAAACAAAAACCCATCAACACTAAACTTATCAACTCAGCCGCTCCCACTTCTGATTCGTCAAAAAGACATCCGCTCAACAATATACCCCAGCGTTACGGGGCCCCCTTTGTCCCGGACTACCAAATTACACGGTGAGGGCTGCGATGGCTGACGCTGATTATAGTTGCTCAGAATCATTTTGACAGGTCTGAAGTTGGATTAGCATGTAACGTTGGGCCAAGTGGTTTGTCGTTTTGGAAGTTCATTAATTAAAATGTTCCCTGAGGCGGTATCTTATATCTCTCGTGATCGCATTGACCATATGTTTCTGCCCTCACTCTATAACGTTTGATGGAAGAAAATGGTAAAAGCGATTGTAACTTAGACATGGCCTCTAACCTAGTGCCGTGATGATGAACGCAACTTCTTGCTACGAGACCGTGATTCCACTATCAAGTCATAGTTTCGAATACTCCCACTATGGGGACCTTGCTTCTAGATTAGGGTTATTGTATAACCATAATACCTCATACGATGGTGTGTCGAAAGGTATAACACAACACTAGTGAAAATGTTATTATTTGTTATCTGTCAACAAAACCCTTTTGTGGTACGCTTTAAACAGTAAATTAATATTAAAAAATTATGGCTATATGGCATCACATCCTTCCCCCTTCACTTTTCCTACTCAAGAAACACCAATGAATGTTTTATTTTAATGACATTGGCTCACTTTTATTAAACAAATAGCAGGAAAACTATATCAAGGACCACTATAAAAACTTTTTTCTGAAGTAACAAAAAACAGTCTTCGTCCTTGAAAGTATGAGTAATATAAAAACAAAGTTATACTACAACTACAGCAAAATTAGTAAAAGAAGTTTTCTGTGTTGAATACATTGAAAGCATCAGTAACTGTGGGAGAGACTGTCACAAGGATTTGTAAGAAATATTAGTCATTGATGCTTGAAGTCGTACAACTGACATTACACCTTTCCCCTACCACCCGATGGAACAAATTATAGGTAAACTAAAAGGGATCGCTGATGATGAGTTGAATAAAATAGAACCACGAGTCAAAGCTAAGATTCAAATATGTTTTGTTTGAAATGTACTAAAGTCCTACGCGTCTACAAAAACAGCCAAACCAGGGTAAGGGTGAGATCGATCAATCCTTAAATGACAGTGAAATGCGAAAACATTCACCAATAGGGTTGCTTGGCTGCATTTTTTAAATAAATAAAGCTTAAATAAAAATTACACATTTAACAAAATTATACCGCTTGAAAATGAACAAAAAGGTATAAACTTGTTGTTTAGCTAAGTCAAATCATCAGCGAATATGAATTTAAACCATCATTTCCAACGGCAGGATTGGCTTGAAAGCTCTACATAAGTTGAAAATGTCATTCAAGTAGCAGCCAATGAAAAGTACAACCAGTAAAAAAACTAAAAAATAATAAAAAAAAACTAATTTTTTGACGCCCGATGAAGTCATCCACATATCTAAATAAGAGGAAACAAAAAATAACATTTATAGCTTTTTGCACTTTTCGTGGCTTACACATGGCTTTAGAGTTTTCGACTTATAAATGTGTATAATACTTGAGAGGAGGGGAGGCCTTTCTTTGCCCAGTAGTGGGTAGTGGGACATTATAATAGGCTAAAAATACTTTATCTACAGCATGTCCTTAGAAGTGCGGATAAATTGAAATTCGGTGATAAGAAACGATTCACAAAACTTAATAATTTACGAGTATGTACCCGGTATTTGAATTCATTACAAAAACGTCGACTGTATCATTTTCAGAACCCTTTTTACTCTTGCATAATACAGCCAAGTAATGTACCTAGTCTAACACAACCCCATTGACAGTGACAACCCTATCCGGCCGACGTAAATGAAAGACTCCCACTGAAATTACGACAAATTACAGATTGCCATTTACATAAACGATACAATTGGATAGTAAGCGACAGTTTTAAGAGGTTTAGGTCACGTGATATAGCGGGTAACTTATGTGATCTGCGTATTTAGAACAACACAACCAAACTTGAAAAACTGTTCGTAGAATACAGTTTTTTTTTAAACTGGATACAGAGCAATTTTTCTAATTGGATATTTAATTTTTACGTTCGAATCAGTTGGGTGGGATGGCTATTCGCTTCTGTCAATGTCGACTAACGCTAGTAGCATTTCAACCAAAGCTAGTTTGTTTGAGTTAGAACTTCGGCAACTAGGGCAGCGTTAAAGTGTTAAAAGTTGTCGGTATATTGGTTATACCTACTTATAGTGTGGTTAAGTTCCCCACACAATTGACCTTCTCTATCTGGATCGGAAATTGGAGCTAAACTACAGTAAGCCAATTTCATTTCACTAACAGTTTTTAATTATTCCCAACTAATTACACTATATTACCGCCGATATACCTTTCATGACCACCCATCATCACGATGTTGGTAAACAGCGTGCATCAAAATCTCTTAGTAAATCTCGGTTTTTATCCCACAGAAAATATATCTGAAATGACAGTTCCTCCGTCACATTTTGATACTTCCTATCCCGAACCTTGCGATTACGATTACTTGTAATAATTTTCACATCGCTGAATTCTCCGACTTGGACCACGTCATGTATTAACGATTAATCGATAGAAATAAAATGAAGCTCATGTGACAAAATGGCATCGATAAAGCTATCTATTTTACACTGTCTTTAATTAGATCAAGGTCTCGCTAATGTAATTGAATTGGAACAGTTATTAAATATACATAGACAGAAGTATTTTAATAGTGGCTTATTATAACTGTAATTGAGAACAATTCCATGTTAAAAAAAAAATTCTGCACTCCTTGTGGCGTCCAGTTGCGCAACAAGGTTAGAGAATTTTGCGTCGTATTAAATTTTCAATTTATAATATTAATTCCCAATGTCTCTTTTAGGAGACTGTCAAGTCGATTGAAACAGCAACGATTGGACAGATTAAAAAACTAGATAAGCTAAGTATCCCTATTAAATCCAATAATAACAACTAATTTATCTTATCTACAATCTATCCACCCCAACCGTGAAACTAAAAAACTTACCCCAACAGGAGTACCATCAAAAAGATACCAAATAAATCAAGCGCTCGGTGAATTAGCAAAAAGAAAAAAAACTAACCATAGAGCACACTGGCTGGCATCATGTCGGGAAGCGGGTCGGTTTAAAAAGAAAACAAATTTGGCGCGAGAGCACGTGGCGGTCGCGCGCCATTTTGAGTAGTCAATATGGCAGGGTTACGTTTTCGAGGGGTCAGTTATGGATGTAATTACTGTGGCAATAAATGGATTGTCAACGATTGGTCGATATTTACTTGTATAACAAGTAGCAGCAAACATTTCAGAAGACATATATATTTTAATTACAAAAAGCACATGCACAATGACAAATGACATGCTTCGATACCTCTTCTCTAACTTCGATGAGCTCAAAACTAAACAAAAAAAACAATCACCAAAGTGATACAATTTAGATATCGCCCAGTTCATAGCATAGCCAACAATTCTAAGATTCTATTCTATTCTATATCCCGCCTGACCATCTTCGACGTTTACTTGATCTTGAAATTATATGTGTACAAAACAAGTATAATTTCAAGACTTTTACCGAAATAGTAAAAAGTTTTGCTGGTAGTAGGACCTTGTGTAAGGTTCGCCCGGATTGCTACCCCCGTCTTGCTCGCTAATCCTGCCGTGACGCAGCAGTGCTTGCACCGGCTGTCTTACTCTCCATGCCGAAACACAACAGTGTTTCGGCGTGGAGAGTAAGCCAGCCGGTGAAATTACTAGCACATGAGGTAATTCCATCTTAGGCCTCTAGGTTGGCAACGCATCTGCAATACCCCTGGACGGTGGTGATCTCTTACCACCACGAGAGGGGACCCACTAGCTCGTTTGCTTTCGTCGAATAAAAAATTTGAAAAATAAAAAAAGCAACAAGCAACCCCTAGAAGAGTCCTTGAAAATATGGCCGCAGTGCAGTTTCCACAAAAATGCGTTGAAGTGTCAAATGAGACGAATCCGTATTTATATTAACCCGGCACGTGGCTTGCGGCATGCGCTTGCGCAAATAGGGTCAATATGTCCTAAAACGTTTTAGCGACGAGGGATTATTGGAGAGGATACGGTCGATTTACTATAATACCATTTAAACATGGCGAAAATAATACACCTAATTTTAAGTTTTTTTTTTATACAAAAATTAGAGAAATATTCAACTATGAACTATCTTTCTTCACCTTGTTAGTCCAGTTTCCACCAGAGATGTGCGAGAATGTGAGTGAGGAATGTGTTTTTCATGAAAGATCAGTTTTTGCCTCTAGAGATGAGCTGTGCGATGATAGGTAAATAAAGCGTTTCTATTGGTTAATGTAAAGCACATATTTGGTGGACACGCAGTCTAACACACTACTTAAGTTAAAGGTTTTTTTATTGATTTGCATCTCCGTAAATCGCTCACCAATAAAAAATCCATTTAAAAATATTAAAAAAAAATCTTAAATTATCTATTCTAAATCCCAAAAGTTTTTTTCTTAAGTCAGTGCTAAGCAAAAATGGCCAGGATTTAGACTTACTTTAAATAATACCAGGATTTTCATAACAGTAGCTTTAGATCGGGTTATTCCCACCTGTTACCAATAATTTGAAATCAGTGGTGACAGGTGGAAAATTTTCCCCACCTGTTACCATTGGTAACTAATGGGAATAAAAATTCCAGTATTCAGTAGTTACCAATTTCTTTAGTGGGTATGAGATGGGAAAAATCCAATTAGTTACCAACACATTCATTTTAATTTTCAGTAGTTTATTGTTAACATATTAAAAAAGGTTCTATTCTATTCAATATTTATGTAGTTATCTTATCGCGAATATTTTTCCTATCTGTTACCACTAAAGTAATTGCTGGTAACTACTGTGTTTTCTTTTCCAGTAGTTACCACTGAGTACTTCAGTGGTAAAAGATGGGACAAAATTCCCAGCTGTTACCACTGGTAAAAACTGGTGGTAACAGGTGGAAATAACCTTTCAGATCAGTAGCATTCGGGAGACTAAATTCATTGAAACTCGTAAACACCTTGATAAGTAAAAACTCGAATTTATTAATTAAATATTTGAATAAATCCAAACGATGCCAGGATCCTGCTGTTTAATAGATTACATAAATGGACACATCCTTATAAAGGTTATTTTATTGCTACAATTACAGAGACATTTAAAGTCATTTAAGTAATTCGATGATGGGTGAATATGTAATTAATTAAAACTTTTTTTTGCATCATAGAGTATAGAACATCGTGGACAGATACGTGCAAAAATATATATTTTTGTCGAAAAAGCTGAAAGCAATATCGTTCTCGATTTCTTTATTATTTAACAATCAAATGCCTTGGCTTGCCGTGGCATTATTTATTATGCTGAGTAGGTACCTATAGATTGTACAACAAGACGTTCAAATTGCCATCCGAGCCGGCACGGCGAGGGTGGATAGAGACGTCGAGGGAAAATTGGGTTTGATGCTGGATTTTTATACTCTGCTTTTCACATCGATTGCGAGGAAATGAAATAGCAACAATGGAAATACATTTTCACTTACTATATACCTACTTTTTATTTTTCATGTATTTCTATATAATTACATATTTTTTAGTTTTATTAATATATTTTAATTGATTTATATTTTTATATCTTGGGTCAGCCTAAAATCAACCGAGGTTGATACCGAAACCTCCACAATTTCTTACCTACATGGTCTGCTATCCTCCCTTACAACTATTACCTTAGCCGTCCATCAGGTAAACAATTCTAATTAATGAAGTAAAAAATCCACTCCTGCGCATCGAATACCTTATACCGAAGTGCGAATAACATTGCATGCAGTGGGGAATTTTAATTGGAGTATTTGCCTGCAGCGACTTTTTGCCGTCAATCACACAGTTAACGAGTCTCTTTAAAAAGGTCCTTGCCAACTTCCACAATGTAGTATCTTTTTAATTGTTACGTTTGTTTTTTGAACGTGGAATGCGGCGAATGATCTACCTAGATAACATGGATGTTTTTTTTTCGACTGAATGGCAAACGAGCAAGTGGTCTCCTGATGGTAAGAGATCACCACCGCCCATAGACATATTCAACACCAGGGGGATTGCAGATGCGTTGCCAACCTAGAGGTCTAAGATGGGATACCTCAAGTGCCTGTAATTTCACCGGCTGTCTTACGCTCCAAGCCGAAACACAATAGTGCAAGCTTCACGGCAGGAATAGCAAGCAAGACGTTGGTAGCAATCCGGGCGGACCTTGCAGAAGGTCCTACCACCAGCAAAAGGGAAATTTTAATAATATTTTAACGCCATCCTACGTAAGTTCAACCTATTAAACCGTGAAATATCTTGGAAGTACGATTTTTTGATAACGCCAGAAACAATTTTGGTAACGCAGTGAAATAGTTGATTGGCCCATTTATATATCGTTTAACTCTAAATTAATTAAGCCAGTTTTCCACCGGATAATTTGGTATTTTTTTATAGCTTAATAGACTAGGTAAAATCTGGTGTTTGTTTACTGATGACTAACCCCTTATTTGCTTAGGAGGGTAAACACTCGTTTGGTTCGGACGCCTGCCGGGACAAACATTACCAGTGGCTTTTAAGGGGTGAATTTACTCACCAGGTTTAGCTTGATTGTGGAGCAATACACACTATTTTGATCATGAAACTACCGTGAGACTCACTCATATTAAATGATATTGTAACAGATAACTCACGTCTTAAATAAATAAATAAATAAATAAATAAATATCACGGGACACTTGACACCAATTGACCTAGTCCCAAACTAAGCAGAGCTTGTACTATGGGTACTAAGCAACGGATAAACATACTTATATAGATAAATAAATACTTAAATACATATTAAACATCCAAGACCCGAGAACAAACATTCGTGTTATTCATACAAATATCTGCTAAAATCGAGTTTAGCTCGACTGTTTCGGGTTATTTCGAAACCCTTCATCACTTCACTCATCACTCTCACCCCTCATCTCTTCATCACTTCGAAACATGTCAAGCTAATCTCGATTTAAGACGTGAGTTATCCGTTACAATATCATTCAATACACACTATACCTCTGCTCATAAATCTGCCTAAAAGTTCATTACTTAATACTCAGTTTTGATGCATTTTTGAGATTTTTTATGCGACGTCTTTACGTTGCTCCCGGATTGTGTTCGAATCGCTTGGTATAGTGCCTAGTCAATTATTGGAATTATACCTTTATAGTTTTTGTGGTACTAGTCGTGGCAATGAACTTTTAGGCAAAGTTAGGCGGCGGAAGGTATAGCTTTTTTATCACTTAAAACACAACTAAGTATAGTCGACCGAAAAATTGGTTTACTACCCTAATGTTTAATTAAGATTGGTTTTTGGAATCTTTTTGTATTTTTTTATTTCAACTCGAAATTCTTGTTACTTTTACGGTCGCTGTAAAACCCATATCTAAAATACAAACTGAAATATAGATGCACAGAAAAACCAGAAAAATAAGACCAGTGCTGGGAAGTGCTATACCGCTACACTTTAATTTTTTTTTGCCAAAAACTTATTCATATAATTATATGTGAAGTGCATTCAATTTCGTAACATAGAGATACTGTGAACTGCTAAGGTATGGAATTCGCTCCCATTGTCTGCATTGCTGGATGGATATATAACCTAGGGCTCCTCAAAGTTAGAGTGACAAGGCTTTACGGAATACACTTTTGGTCTCACTTTACTCATCTGCACTTTTCATCAGGTGAGATAGAGTCAATCATGGGTCAGTTTTATGTAAAAAAAACATGTGTTCCATGCATAATCCCTATGGGTCACCATCTCCAAAGTACCTCATGTAATTTTGACAATAAAATCAAGTAAATAAAAGCAAGGACATAGTTCCTTTGGCTGGCCTACCTACTATAGTAAATTAAAAAAAAACCTGGTTTCTAGTCTCGTTTGAGCCGAGTAACACCAATTTAACAGATTAAAAATAAAATGAAAAAAGCTAGCCTTAAATTTCGTGCAGATCTGCGCTCAAGCATGCATACGAAAGAAAAAACCTATGGGTCTCTTCTGAACCCTTACATGAACGTATTGTTGATATGTTATCACGTGTAATAAAAGTTTTACATACATACAGTCCCCCGCCGGACTAGCAGCGTGGCGTGAAATCCGCGGCATTAATCACAGAGCCGGCCCGCCCCGGGGCAAGCTATAGTGCGAGCCAGGATCCACTCACGAATGGAAAGAACGAATGACACATTGTATTGTACTGAACGACCCGGGCCTCAAGTCACGGTGTCATAAAATGAGATGTAGAGCAGTGCCCTTAGTGTAAGTTTTCGGTTACAAAATACATCTCGATCGCGTTCGCGTTAAAATCTCAATTTGTATGGAAACACGAACATCGCAAACGTTCCACTAGAGGCGCTATTCGCGTTTCCATATAAATTAAGATTTTAACGCGAACGCAAAACTTAAACTAAGGGTACAGGATCCACTCACGAATGGAAAGAACGAATGACACATTGTAATGTAGTGAACGACCAGGGCCTCAAGTCACGGTGTCATAAAATGAGATGTAGAACAGAGTAGCCAGAAGCCGCAGTTTTTACTATTATAAAGGGGAAAGTGAGTTTGTTTGTTTGATTGTTGCGCTTTCACGCCGCAATGGAGCGAGGGATCGTCATGATTTTTGGCATAGAGATAGTTTATGGTCCCGAGAGTGACTAGGGCTGCTTTTTATCCCGGAAAAATGCACAGTTCCCGAGGAAACAGCGCGATAACCGAATACCACGCGGGTGGAGCCGCGGGAAAAGCTAGTATTTGTTATAAAACTATCGAGTATCACTTAAATCAACCCGTAATCAATCCTTCTGCCACGAGCACATAGAAATTCTCATTCGTTCAATTCATTCATCCATCGGTCCCTAGTAATTTTCGTATTCAAATTCCGGACCGGCCTATGAATCCATCCCATAATCTCTTCACGGTACAATATCACTAGCATGTAGCGACAAATGCCCTACAAGTCTCCTCCAGGCTATCTACCGTCTCTTTCGCTCCCGCCGACACCCCCTGCGATAGAGTGAGCAACGACGCGCATAATAGAAATTAGTGTGGCTAGATGATTTGGTGATTTTGTTTATTGCATCTTTTTGAAGCTTGGGGTAGCTTTGGTCCGTAGGGTTTTGAATATACATATTTATACATAATGGCACGGATAAATGCTTAGATTTTTTTTATTCGACTGGATGGCATGGCAAACGAGCAACTGGGTCTCCTGATGGTAAGAGATCACCACCGCCCAACCATCTGCAACAACAGGGGTATTGCAGATGCGTTGCCAACCTAGAGGCCTAAGATGGAATACCTAAGTGCCAGTAATTTCACCGGCTGTCTTACTCTCCACGCCGAAACAAAACAGTGCAAGCACTGTTGCTTCACGGCAGGATTAGCGAGCAAGATGGTGGTAGCAATCCGGGCGGACCTTGCACAAGGTGATAGCACGAAGGCTTGCAAATTTCGAGCAAGTGAATCAAACATACATACTAGAAAAACAAGGGTCACCGACGACATAGCCAAGCGAATTAGCTCGTAGAAGTGGCAATGGGCGGGCCATATAGCACGGAGAGCGGATAGCCGTTGGGGCCGGAAAGTTCTCGAGTGGAGGCCGCGGAGCGGAATGGCAAGCGCAGCGTAAAATAGGACGTCCACCAACGAGATGGACAGATGACCTGGTTAAAGCCGCGGGTTCACGGTGGATGCAGGCCGTTGCCAACCGAAGCAACTGTAGGTCTATGGGGGAGGCCTATGCCAACAGTGGACGTCCTACGGCTGAGATAATGATGACATGAAGAACTGATTGCATAAAAGGACAATGAACGAAATTAATCAGTGAATATAAAAATCCCGCTGACATTACATGGCATGTTCTTGAGTGTGTCAACTCTGGTGGCACTACCTGTACTATTTCGTCACTACTTTAAAAAAAAACTCCTATCTCAAAATGTATGATTTTTCTGACTGCACTTTATGGCCATTACGTCAAGGTTCAATTTTGTTGACGCATTGATTTAAGATACGAGATTTTTTCAAAGTAGTGACAATTTGTTATGCTTTTCTAAGGTGAATGTCATTTCAAATCTATTAAACGCTTTGCTCACTAACAGCAGATAGGTTTACGGCCAAAATAATCCACTCACCTCAGCCATTAACCCTTAAGAATACTGTTTACTGTTGTATTACGTCATTGATGTCACTATTTGCTCAGATGTTTTAACTGTGAGCTTATTGGTCAAATTGTTTGGGATAAACCAATCAGAACAAAGGAATTAATAATGCTTCAAGTGATTAGTTTGGAAAAAAAGAAAAATCAAAACCCTACTGCGTTAAAAAATACTAAAAAGAAGAAAACAACATGTCGGAACATCAACAGTCGGAACCCATTAGGTACTAAGAATTTCTGAGCTGCATGGTCGCGATTAGAATGGGTCCCAACTGTTGACGTTTAAGATAGTTATTTAACTGAGTTCTAGACTACTACGTCCACGTCTTGTTTTCTTCTTTTATTAGTATTTCTAACGCAGTCGGTTTTATTTCATAGTTTCTTGGTATTTCTGTAAAAACGGTAAACATGAACACATGACTTCTATAAATTTTTGTAATCTGTCAAATCCCTTCATTTTAATAACCCACAGGAGGATTTTGCTCAAGGTCCCACCACGGTGGTGGTGGTAGTACCACCTGCATCTTTGGTAGAAGCGCAACATATCGGTGCAATGACGCTAAACGCATTGTTGAACGCAACTATTGTCGGCGTCGACTCGTCTCGAGCTGCAACCTTATCAGCACACACTGCAATACGCAGTTTAATCTCGTGCATGTAAGAACTTGTTAGCTGATAACCCCGGGGGTTACTGCGTCTATCAGGGGGTCAAGATGTCAACATCGACACGATAGCGTTTGCTAATTAAAAGTTATTAGCTCTTTGTCTTGCGTTCGCGATTTATACGCAATAAAAAGAAATAATTAAATATCATAGGACAATTAAAACTGACAAGTGTGCAACGGATTTACTATGTACCGTCACCGACACCAATATCTGACACAACAAGCGTGCATAAATAAATATCTGATACGGATAAGACTCTATTTCTAGGGCCGCTGTGGCAGAATTGGATTACTAATGTATGGCCAAAAAACTTTTCCCAAAGTATTACATCCCAAAAAATTTTACCCAAATTATCATTTGGCAAAAAATCATTTAGCAAAAAAACTTATCGCAAATTTACAGTTAGTAAATTTTTATTTGGCAAATTATTGTTTCGCAAATAATTACTTAGTCATGTTTCATATTGCCAAGTAATATTTGGTCAAATGTATCGTTTGGCATATTGTACTCTTCCCAAAATATTTCATGACATAATAACCTACTTTTCTGGGAACAGTTTGTTTCTGTGGAGGGGCGCAGTTCTAACCTAACCTAACCTACTTTTTTGATAGCAGTTCGTTTTTGCGGGGGACGCAGTTTTAACCTATAATCTAACCTACTTTTCTGGTAGCAGTCCGTTTTCTGTGGAGGACGCAGTCTAACCTCATCTACTTTTCTGATTGCAGTTCGTTTCTGTGGAAGACGCAGTTCTAACATAAGCTACTTTTCGGGTAGCAGTTGGTTTTTGTGGTTGGTTTGTGCGAAATGTCATTTTGAACAAACATTTTTTTGGGATACAATATTTGCCAATATAAAACGTTTGCTTAATAAACGTTTGTCGTAATAAAATTTGACAAACTAAAATTATGCCAAATGATAATTTGACCAAATGAATAAAATGCGAAATGTAAATATGCCAAAGATTCGTTTGGGAAATGAAACTATTGCGATAAGTTTTTTGGGAAGTGAAATTTGGCGAAAAATATTTTGGCGAAACGGCAGTACACCGGCAGAATTTAATGCTTGTGACTGTACTTTGCTTAATATAATAGACAAATTCGTGCTTAGTCTTAGATATTAAAGAACTATGAGGAAGGCCTAAAGTGACCAACACAGTAGACGTCCTATTTAGCAGGCTAGAAATTACCAGTCATACTATCGGTATCGTTTGTTCATAATACACACCTAAAAGACTTGTACTATTATCTATTCTGTGCTAAAAGCCCAAATTAATAACAGGACCCTCAATTCCGAGATACAGGCTTCACCTAGTTCGGAGTCTGAAGGATAAGACATAACTATGTAAAATGTGTTTTGTGAAATAAATCATTATTATTATTATTATCTTTATTGCTTTTTATTCTTAGGATTAGGTTTTTATAATAGTTATAAAAAGTAAAATACAGAAAAGTACATATTATTATTATTATTATTAATTCAATCAAGCCTCTGGCTGGACAACAGTGGCGCGGCAATCGCATAATTCTTTAGACAAGGGACAAGTCCGCCTTTGTTCAAGTATCTCAAAGTTTGTAAATTGTATTTTGTTTCTTTTCTTTTGTACAATAAAGAGTTTCCTTCCATACATAGGTACATACAATTTGCTTCGGCTCGGCATAGCAAAGATTTTTGCGGGGCGTTAGATTTAATAATAATAATAATAATATCATGGGACACTTGACAACAATTGACCTAGTCCCAAACTAAGCAAAACTTATACTATGGATACTAGGCAATAGGCAACGGATAAACATCCCTAATAATATTATAAATGTGAAAGTAACTCTGTAACCCATTTTGATGAAATTTGGTACATAGGTAGTATGAACCCCAAGGATTAACATAGAATACTTTTTATTCCGGTAGAGGGCGCCACCGCGCGATAACCTAGGTCCACGCAGAGGAAGTCGCGGGCATAAGCTAGTACTTAAATATTTTAGCCAAAGATTTCCAACTCACACTTGTCTCGCTCTTCGGGTTGCCTCTAGGTAGATATGAAATGTTTACGTTACACCGCTGTAGACAAAAAGTTTAGGTACTATGTGAAAACGTGCGAAATGATCAACGAATGCGCCATAACAAAAATGTCAAATGCCAAGTAAACAAGCGATAATGTAGCGGGTTCGAAGCCCGCTAATCTATCAATTACAAGCTTCAAATTGAAATTAAGTTATCGTGTAACAATACGATAAAAATAAATCACGGATTCGGTTGAAACCATTTTTTTTTTAGTTCTAGTCGCCATTTAAAAAATGGACGAGTGTGACTTGACCTCGCGCACTGAGGGCTCAGTGCAAATTTGTAGGTTTTTATGAATGGTAGTTTAGTTTATTTATTCATTCAACATAAAGTTACTATATAATAGGGATGATGACCATTAAAAAAATATTCGAAAGCACAACTCCAGTAAAAAAAAAACCTTTATTTTAGCCCTGAAAACCAGATTAATTTTCGATTTACTGCAAAATTAGATTTTTTGTTGCTTTAAAACAAATAAATAGTTGATTGAGTTGCCGGATAATGACGTCATAATTCGCTATTGCCATTAAAACTCTATGGGAGAATTGAGTTTTGACAGCTCATAAAAAGTACGTCAGTTGATTGGTGGTGTCAACATCCCTATTTAGACAAATGAAAAGTTACAAGAATTTATATTGAAGTCGTCAAAGGTACCATGGCACCACGGCTTTTTTACATTACAAACACATTATAAACACTCGACTTGAAATTACAGGTAACAGGACTAATAATAATTAGGATAATTATAATCAAGAAATTCTACGAATTTCATGAAATAATGAATAAAACTAATTAGAACAAGATTGGTTCTCCTCTAGAGCTTTTAATAATAAAAGTACATCAAAGTTAACATTAAGAAAGAATAAAGGCTACAATGTCAAGGATAAAAATTAATACTTTAGGCAAATAAGTAGTAATTAAAAGTTCAAAAATAAAAAATAAACATTTTAATCAGCTAAATAAATAATTTTAAATCCATAAATAAATCGAAATGTTACATTCTTAAAGAATAAAATGCTTTTTCTAACAAATGGTCCTAAATATCCATTTCAAAATCTGTTCACTCAGGCACAGTATAGGTATATATAATATAAGCTAAAGCAGTATGGAAGCTGCGAAGCTACTGCAGTACCGCGAGACCCCCTTAGAGGCCGTGTAGAGCGCGCGTCTGTGTGAGTGTGTTCGTTTCGATCGATTTGTTCGTAGCTACCGTACTGTTTTAGCTTACATAGTGTGACTCAGGTAACATGAAGGAAAAATAGCATAGAAATAAAATAAGCGTAATACACATAAATTACCAGTTTCTCGGTAATAGAAGTAATAAATTCGTCAATCATAAGTATCATTGACAGTCGCCGGTTATAAATCAAAGGGAAACTTGAATCACTATTTAGTGTATAAATGGTGGAGGTAAAAAATGACGTGACCTACAAATTAGTATTAAATATACTCACGTAGTGAAGTCGAGGGCAAAAATATGTATACACTTTAGTACCTTGTACTTTAACCACTGTGACAGTTCAAATATAACGAAAATAGACGAGCTACTAAAGTTAAGATTGGTTTTTTGGAATCCTTTTTGTATTTTTTATTTCAATTCAAAATTTTTACTTTTACGGTCATCCCGTAAAACCTAAATTGAAAATACAAACTGAAATATAGATGCACAGAAAAACCAGAAAAATAAGACCAGCACTGGGAATCGAACACAGGTCCTCGGCATTCCGTGCCGCGTGCTACATCGCTACACCACCGCTGGACAACGGTACAGACACGAATTTCTCCTATACACCACATATCTCAGTTTGTTTTTCTTATTTAGTTACCATTTACGCAGCGCTGGTCCATTTTTCTGGTTTTTCTGTACGGAACCCTAAAAAACTTCCGAAAAGATCTCAACTACATAGTTGGGCCGATCCTGCAGGACTACTTCGAAACTCGAAGTTCGTGTCGTGCGGTCCCTTTCGCTCTCTTATTAAATAGTATAAGTGTCAGAGGGACCGCACGACACGAACTTCGAGTTTCGGAGTAGCCCTGCTGACTTATAATTGCGAGTTGAACCATTTATTCCTTGTCATTTTCCATACATGTCTCACGAGAGCTTAAAAAAATATTACGTAGTATCTTGTCAGATTAATTATTTCAATAACAAAAGTAAACTTACACTGTTATTGTCATTGGCACACCTTATTATTCTACTTTATTGCGTTTTATGTGTTATTTGCAGCAGTGTTTTTTTCTCTTTCTCTCAGTTGGCTCAGTGTGACACAGGGTGTCTCATTTAGATCGCTGTATGGGAAAGTCTGAAACTATAAGACATACGAAGATCTGTTCTTTTGAATCATGTCATCGATTTTAGTAACAAAATACTGCACACGTAGATTAAAAAAAAACTTGTACTCAACACGGGAATCGAACCCGGTTGTTTTGAAAAATAAGACTTACGTTACTGTTCTGCAATATGACGCACAGACGTAACACTTGCGCACGGTTTTAGCGGAGAAACAATTTAGTGTAGCTATTTATTCATACTTAATATTATAAATGCGAAAGTGTGTTTGTATGTTTGTGTGTTTGTCCGTGTTTCACGCCGTAACGGAGCGACGGATCGACGTCGATTTTTGGCATAGAGAGTGACATAAACTACTTTTTAACCCGGAAAAATGCACAGATCCCGAGGGAGCAGCGCGCGATAACCGAATACCACGCGGGCGGAGCCGCAGGCAAAAGCTAGTTTCTTCAAATATCTTATTAGTTATTTTTCCATTACGCTTATGATTGTAAGGCACTCACAACTTGGCAGTAGAAACCATATCTAGAGTCTATAAGTTATAACACATTGACCGTAGCAAAGCAATTTGACAGAACATAAAATGTTTCACAGCCGTTCTAAAAACTACACACCCAATTAAATATAAAGTAATAAAACGTAACGCCCAGCCTTGCTCGCGTTCCGCGCTAGGTTTAATAGATAAACCCTAACTATAAGCACTAGGTTGAATATAAGCGCAGAATAAGGGGCGGCCATAATTTACGTGAGATGTTTAAGGGGGGGGAGGGGGTCGAGTCAAATCTCATCTAATCTTACGTTGGAGAGAGGGGGGGTTTCGGCAAATATCACGCAATTTTTTTCTGATTTTTATTACACTTATAATTAAACTCAGCAATATTGATTACTAGTCTTAACCAGTCGTAAATAAAAGCACGAAGCATTTTTTTTTTTTACAATAACAATCCAACGCGTTTACGTAAGAAACCCACATTTTGAAAAATCTCACGTGAGATTGGGGGATGGGGGAGGAGGATGAATAAAATCTCACGACATCTCACCAGGGGGGGAGGGACAGAAAATTAAAAAAAACACCTCATGTAATTTATGGACGCATATAGATAGCATATAGATTTTTTTAAAATGCGAAAGCACTGGATATATAATAGTACTAACGTACAGATCGTCCAAGCTCGGAACGTACCGATTCTAATTACCCCACCCCTCAAGCGCAGATTGCAGGAAAATCGCAGGAAAGCAGTCGGGTGCGCAACACGATGTATGCCGGCCGCACTGCACTAAGTATGTATTAACTCTTTCACGTCGAAAAGGAGCGACGGATCGGCGTGATTTTTGGCATATAGTTTATGAGCCAGAGAATGGCATAGGCTACTTTTCATCCAGAAAATGAACAGTTCCCGAGGGAACAGCGCGCGATAACCGAATACCACGCGGTCCAAGTTGCGGGCAAAAGCTAGTGTATTTATAAGTATATAAAACTAGCTTATGCCCGCGACTTCGTCTGCGTGGATCTAGTTTATCGCGAGGTGGCACCCTCTACCGGAATAAAAGTTAGGACAGACAGACAGACAGAGTTATTTTCGCATTTATAATATTAGTAGCGAAGTAGGGATTATTAACTGCCTAAATGTCAAGTTTCATGGTTTTATCTTTAAAAATTACGAACTTCCATATAAACTTTCATCCCCTATTTCAACCCCTTCAAGCCTTTTTTTCGGAATAAAAGGTAGCCTATGTTCTTTTCCAAGGTCTAGTCTATCTTTGAACCAAATTTCGTCAAAATCGGTCCAGCGGTTTTGGCGTGAAAGCGTAACAGACAGACAGACAGACAGAGTTACTTTCGCATTTATAATATTAGTATGGATGGTAAACGTTTCCCAACGAGCGTGTCGTGACAGACCGTCTATGATGAACGTGAGCGTAACACTTTCCAGCGCCGTGACGCGCCTTCTACGGCTGGTTGGAGCACAGGCTGATGCTAAAACTAGAAAAATATACTGATACTAGCTTTTGCCCGCGGCTCCGCCCGCATGGAATTCGGTTATCGCGCGCTGTTCCCTCGGGAACTGCATTTTCCCGGGATAAAAAGCAACCCATGTCACTTTCGGGCCCATAAACTATCTCTTTCAAAGTCGAAGTTTTTATTTGCATAAAATGTGGTACAGTGTGGTTCCCAAAAATCACGGCGATCCGTCGCTCCGTTTCCACGTGAAAGACGGACAAACACACAGACATTCGCATTTATAATATTAGTACCTATAAGTATATGGATATGGATACAATACAAGAACTCTATTGAACACCAACATAGTAAGCAGTACAAAAAACACACATGTATATAGAGATTTTTAAGGTAAGTAATTGGCCTTATCGCTTCAGAGCGATCTCTTCCACCCAACCTTTACAAAAAAACTGGAAATAAGGAATCGATATAACAATTATTTCAGTCATAAATGAAGGAGTACGTAAACGTTTGTTGCGCATCTCTTTCGTACTCTCATAAAATGAAATGAGACAGCGTGCAAGTGAAACAGCACGAATAAATTGAAAAGTGAGAACTGATCGTTATTTTCGTCACCTCACGCAACTCCGATATGGTCTAGTGGCTAGGATACCTGGCTCTCACCCAGGAGGCTCGGGTTCGATTCCCGGTATCGGAAACTTTTTTTTTGTTTTCTCGGTAGAATTTTAAAACATTCATATATGTATGCGAACTGTCACAAAACTCAGAAAAAAAACAGTTTAATAAAAATCTATAATATTCTTCCTACAAAAATTTACAAAATAAAAAGTTTGCAAGTGTCAAAACACTATCAATCAACATTGTAAAGTTGAAAAAGATTTTCAGATCGCCGGATTCAAACCCGCACGGTCCATTCATGCCATTAAAAAAAAGAGCACGCTGTATACACCTAAGTAATGCAGTAAATAAATTAATATTTACAGGTATAAAATATGTCAAAGGATTGTAAAACTTGTTATTAGTTTACAAGTTGTAAGCGGCAGCGATATACAAAATATCCGACTAAACAGCAGCGAAGGCGAGATGTGTTGCTGCGACAAGCTTTTTATAAAAAAAAGTAGTGTCAATTGCCCCAGGTTAAAGGACATTTTGCCGCCCTCTTATTCAGGTCAATGTACTTACGGGTCTATGCTCAAAGTCAAAGTCAAAATCTCTTTCTTCAATTTAGGCTATAACAAGCACTTATGAACGTCAACAAAATCTACCACCGGTTCGGAAAAAACCTCTGTTGAGAAGAATCCGGCAAGAAACTCAACGAGGTATTTTTTTTTAAACAGATTCACAATATCTATATGCTGGCTGACACGGTTTTCACGGAGCTTATTTAAAAATAGTACGAGCTGCGCACATTACGAAATTCGAAAATCAAAGTTGGTGTCGTCCCGTCCCTCTAACACTTATACTATTTAATACGAGAGCGAGAGGGAGGGTACGACACGAACTTCGATTTTAGAATTTCGGAGTAGACCCTCAGCGCTAATTGCGCGAGTCGCGTGCGACAGATTTTACACCTGCGCCGGCGCCTGCTTCGTGCACCCGTGCCAGCTAGCGTAGGCCTAAACTACCCATAATATGCAATGGTCCCAATATTTGTAAGATATTATTATTATTTATTATGAAACGCTCCTACTGATTTCCACCTTTCTACCCTCCAGGTCAGAGCTGATCGTGTCGGTGTAGTGTGGTGGTTGTGATAGTTGGGTTTGAGCATGGGCTACCAACTCATACAAGATATATTTAGTACTAAAAAACGGCAATAGATGGCACTACCATTAACATCTGTAAAGTATAAAATGTAAATAAGCCGAATTAAGTAGAAATATTGATATTAAAATAAAGAATAGCATATTTTATAAACACAACTTCACATCAACTTTATTTAAACTCCTTAATTTGAAGATAAGAAACATCATAAATAATAAATTGAGAATACGAAAGTATAGGCTACATGTGACTACGTTTCAGCTATGAGGTTTTCGTAGTAGTTTGCAAAAGTAACGCTAGATGGCGTAAAACCGGTATGCGCATGCAGCGGGCTACTATGTAATTCGAAACACGAAGTTCGTGTCGTGCGGTCTCTTTCGCTCTCGTAATAAATAGTATAAGTGTCAGAGGGACCGCACGACACGAACTTCAAGTTTCGTAGTAGAGTAGTGACGATATGTAGTTTTAATTTTTTTTTTATTCGACTGGAAGGCAAACGAGCAAGTGGGTCTCCTGGTGGTAAGAGATCACCGACGCCCGTAAACATCTGCAACATCAGGGGTATTGCAGATGCGTTGCCAACCTAGAGGCCTAAGTTGGAATACCTCAAGTGCCAGTAATTTCACCGGCTGTCTTACTCTCCGCGCCGAAACACAACAGTGCAAGCACTGCTGCTTCACGGCAGGATTAGCGAGCAAGATGGTGGTAGCAATCCGGGCGGACCTTGCACAAGGTCCTACCACCTGCTATTATGCGATTATGTAATTATAGTATATAAGTGTTGTGTAGTGTATATACTTGGTTTGGTGTTTTTCAAAATCCTCTAATATCTCAGAAACGGTGCGTCCTAGCTCAAAAATAGCCAAATTTTCAACCCCCTCCCAATCAACCCCCTACGGGACTACCCCGGACCCAACCCCAAAATTTCATCCCCCCCCCCCCACTTTTAGCACATTGACCAGCCTAACCAGACCCCTGATCCAAGGGTAGCAAAAACTTCCAGGGCCTATAGCTCCGGAACGGGGCTACTCCGAAACACAACGTTCGAAGTTCGTGTCGTGCGATCCCTCTCGCTCACGTATTAAATATGTGTATGTGTTTCGGAGTAGCCCCGTTCCGGAGCTATAGGCCCTGGAAGTTTTTGCTACCCTTGGATCAGGGGTCTGGTTAGGCTGGTCAATGTGCTAAAAGTGGGGGGGGGGGATGAAATTTTGGGGTTGGGTCCGGGGTAGTCCCGTAGGGGGTGGATTGGGAGGGGGTTGAAAATTTGGCTATTTTTGAGCTAGGACGCACCGTTTCTGAGATATTAGAGGATTTTGAAAAACACCAAACCAAGTATATACACTACACAACACTTATATACTATAATTGCATAATCGCATAATAGCAGGTGGTAGGACCTTGTGCAAGGTCCGCCCGGATTGCTACCACCATCTTGCTCGCTAATCCTGCCGTGAAGCAGCAGTGCTTGCACTGTTGTGTTTCGGCGCGGAGAGTAAGACAGCCGGTGAAATTACTGGCACTTGAGGTATTCCAACTTAGGCCTCTAGGTTGGCAACGCATCTGCAATACCCCTGATGTTGCAGATGTTTACGGGCATCGGTGATCTCTTACCACCAGGAGACCCACTTGCTCGTTTGCCTTCAAGTCGAATAAAAAAAAAATTAAAACTACATATCGTCACTACTCTACTACGAAACTTGAAGTTCGTGTCGTGCGGTCCCTCTGACACTTAAACTATTTAATACGAGAGCGAGAGGGACGGTACGATACGAACTTCGAGTTTCGTAGTATAGCCCTAAGCTGTAGATAATCTATAAACTAATATGGCTGACAGCGTTTTCAGCAGATTACGAATAGGTTTGGATCTACGAAACCTCGATTGCTTACGCACTGACCAGCGGCCGTGAGTAGGTTATATAACGTAGCGCCATCTACCAACCCTGTCATGTCCTAGTCAAGCTATAGATTGGGCTAACAAGCGACACCCGTATCATTAGTGTCTCGCTAGATGGCATATAGGTATCGTGTTATTTGTGTTCTCAGTGGTGCCTTCTATTGTAAAATAAAGAAAAGAAAAATAGCCAGTTGTATAGCCAGTATTAGGGTGATACCGTTTGCTTGTACTAGGTGGTGTCTCTGTATATTATGTTCTCTGTGGTTTGAGTAATTTAGTGAGTGTTCTACAGTGTGGAAGTTGAGGAGCTGCATGAACATACATTTGTTGCATAGACGTAGCTATTATAGACGGGTGAGCCAGTTCATAACTGATGTAGTGATTTTTTGAATAAATTCTTTTATGTGCCCGCAACATCTTGTAGCTTGCCCCGCCGCACCATAACGGGCTAGCCACTACGGATCAAATATGGCTAGATGTTCAATGGCGATGATTGTGACTGTGTCACATGGATTTAGGGTCCCGTTGGCACACGGCTTTATAGCGACTCTTTACCGTCTCCAAATTCATATGAATTTTATTTCAAACTTTTTACGTTCATATTATGTTAGTAACATACATATGGTTAGTGATAGATTGTAACAAATTCATCATCATCATGTCAGCCGAAAGACGTCCACTGCTGGACCTAGGCCTCCCCCAAGGCTCTCCACTCAGACCGGTCTTGTGCTTTCCGCATCCACCGCGATCGCGCGATCTTAACCAGGTCGTCGCTCCATCTTGTTGGAGGCCTACCGACAGTTCGTTTCCCGGTCCGTGGACGCCATTCGAGAACCTTTTGACCCCATCGGCCATCAGTCCTGCGAGCAATGTGCCCCGCTCACTGCCACTTCAGTTTCGCAACTCTTCGGGCTATAGCTATGTCAGTAACTTTAGTTATACTGCGTAAAGTAACAAATTAAGTTGTCGAATTATTAATTGATGAAAAATTAAGTCAAGTGATACAACAAAAAATAAATTAATGAACAAATTAAATAGGTTAATACAGATTAAAATTTGTAGTATAAATTAATATTTAAAATCTAACGATTAATTAAAGCCTAATTTAGAACTGTAAGAATCGTGCAAGTTGCATTAAATTGCAAGGCCGCAAAGCTACTATAAAGTGGTCAGTCAGTCGGCGCATTCTTATAGCTAGAAACACAATATATTATATAGAAGCTAAAGCAGTAGGGAAGCTATGAACAAATCGATCGAAACGAACACACACAGACGCGCGCTCTACACGGTTTCTAAGGGGGTCACGCGACTGCAGTACCGCGAGACCCCCTTAGAGGCCGTGTAGGCGCGTCTGTGTGAGTGTGATCGTTTCGACCGATTTGTTCGTAGCTTTCATACTGCTTTAGTTATATATTTACTGTGCTAGAAATGTCTGTATTGACATACCGATAGCGACAAAGTTTGTACAAAAGGTAATTTTGGGAAATACCCTAAAGTGAATTAGGTACAGACAGACAGTTGTTTATTGCTCCACAATTCCTTCAAACACCAAATGACCGAAATGACAAAATATTAAAATAACTCAAACCGAAAACACCTAAATGGCAACATGGCTAATTTTTTTTGTGCCAAAAGATTACCGTCGCGGCAGAAAAACGAAGATTTATCTTAATTATGTGAAAATTGACAATCTTAGTGTAATGACATTTGGTTGTTAAGTCTAAATACAAACTGAAATATAGATGCACAGAAAAACCAGAAAAATAAGATCAGCGCCGGGAATCGAACTTAGGTCCTCGGCATTCCGTGCCACGTACTATACCGCTACACCACCACCGCTAGACAACGGTACAGACACGAATTTCTCCTATGCATTACATATTTCATATCTTTTTTTTTTCTGTGCATCTATATTTCAGTTTGTATTTTCGATATAGATTTTACGGGATGACCGTAAAAGTAACAAAAAATTTGGAATTGAAATAAAAAATACAAAAAGATTCCAAAAACCAATCTTAAAAATTTGTAGATATGGACAAAGAATAATTTACTACATCTATATGAATTACTATCGATCGATTCGATCGCTCCACCAAGCCTAGATCTAGCGACTGATCCCGCGCATGTGCCGACCTCGACGTCCCAGTACATAGGATCTATTAACCAGTGACACAGAATAGATAATAGTACAAGTACAGAAGTCTCTCTGTTTTGATGTTCACAAATGCCGCCTTTTTATGTGCCTACATAATTATTATTAACAAACGGACCGCACGCGAGCAGCCGACATTGAGCTCTCTGGCGCCGCGTGAAGGTCGACATTATTCCAAACCTTGTCAGATATTCCGAAAATAGGGTTGTCAATACTTTAATGGAATACCTACCTATTATACTATCAGATTTATGCTGTTTATAATATTTACTTAGCGGTTGCACTTTTATTTATTCTATGGCGCGGGGTCGAATATTATGTAAGAATAAGCTAGGTACCAGTCTAGTCCAGCGCAACTATGCTTAGTGACTCTCGTTGCGAGACGTCACCCGTCACTTTCTCACAGTAGTGCACAGAAAGAGACAGGTAATATGTACATCTCATGCGAGAAATAGTCACATGTCTTGTGATTGTCTAAACGGATTGTAATATTCGATTTCATCACACAAATACTTGCCACTGCCAGTGATTCATTGGCGAGCAATTAAACCGGTGGATTGGTTTCCCACGGCGCGGTCACTAAATTCGTCTAATACGCGCTTCGCGGGGCGGGCGAAGCTTTCGATAGCGAATATCGCAGCCTACGACATTCGAAAATCGAGCTTCGTACCGTCTTTCTCACTCTCGTGTTAAATAACATTAGTCTCAGCGGGACGGCAAGATACAAAATTAGAATTATGCATTTCGTAGAACAGGAACTGTTTCGGCTAGCGACAGACAATGGAGGATTTTGCGAAAAATTATCGTAGTAAGTGGTAGATTTTATTGTAGTGCAGGTAAGTGTATGTAGGTAGTTCTTGTTAGGTATCGCCTGAATTGAATAAAGACATTTTGAGTGTGAGTTCACTTTGTTGTGTTTTGTACCGAAATTAAGATAGTGAAACATTTATAATGATATATACTTCGCTGTAACTTATTTAATTCTGTTCATGTCGAATTATGAGTACACAACACCACAACCCATCTCTCCTAAGAAAAAATTAAGAAAAACTGCCTTTTATCCCCGGGGGAAAGTGTCAAATTACCGTGGACATGGACGAAATTGCGGACACTAGCTACTGCCGATTCTTTCGTACCGAATCCGCTAGAAACGTGTACGCAAAAATCTATCAATAATAGCATTACTCTACTCCGCTTTCCTAAACTCGCTCAGCGTAGCTTTCCTATTATACGATTTTACTCTCGAACTTCTACTCTTGCTTGTTTCTTTCCTGTCTGTCAGCGATTTAGACGTTTCTTTCCCAAAGCTCGGCGACAAGCGTAGCGAATATCGCTTCGACATTCGCCAAGCCTCTTTCCGCGCGCAAGTACCTATTATAGTTTTTAACGCCGTCGATATTTCTCGGGCCACGTAAACCCTGATTTACGACCGCGGAACCGCTATTTGGGGATCGCCACGGTTTTTTATCGAAATTAACTGTATTTGTAATTGATATAAATAACGTGTTGGGATAATTTTTGAATATTGAAGTTTGTTTGTCCCTTTGGCGGGCATTTTATTGAAGGGTAAAAGGAGAGAAGAGGTGAAAAGAACAAAAGAATTTGAAATTGATATTTTTTTATTATTAGAACCTATATGACTATTTCGCAAAAAGTTGTCCATTTTTAAATCTTCAAGTCACGACAACAGTGTGATAAAATACAGCAATTTCGTTTCTTCGTTTAGTGACTACTTTGACTAGGATTCATAATTAGAACTCTTTGCCATCAGATTGCTTGTTAACAGTTGTTTTTTTTTTATGGTAGAGGGGGCAAACGAGCAGACGGATATGTATGATATAGTGTCATGTATTTAGCGATAAGTGCTATATACCAACCATCTCAAATATGGCCAGTAAACATAATGAAATTATACAATAACTTAATCAATCTTCTTGCAGAGGTAAAGGTACAATCTAGGCATGTCCTTTATGACAAACGTAAATTAATAGGTATTACTGGCAAGTAACTAACGTAGAAATTGATAGACGAAGAAAACTATTTCATCTTCAAATTCAGCGTCCCGCTTGTGCATGGCTGTTTACTTATTTAGCAACTTGTTTGTACAAGTGCGACCGGCTAATTTATGCCATACAAAATCCACACAATTTTCGTCACGCCCGAGCCCTGTATAGTTTTACAAGAAATTTCTCGCACCATAACCTGAGGCCGTATTGCCTAATGTTTTTGACACTCGTGATCGCGAACAAATGACATATTTTGCATACAAAAGCTGTCATTTTATTGCGATCGCGAGTGTCAGAAACGTTAGGCAATTAGGCCTCTGCATTATATCTCGCTGGCTTGCGCCTGCTGCTTTGTCTTCCAGTCAGTTTTTTTGCTGGGCTATTGCTGATAGCTTACCGGAGAAAGGGCAAGATACCATTCGAAACACGGGTCACTCAGCAAGTCCTATTATCCCGTGGGAATTCCGCGAAACAAGTCCCTTCCCTATTCCTTGTCCACATAAAAAAGAGGCATGCAAAATTTCAGGAGGAGGACGAATAACTTTGGTTAACACCCGACATTAATTGATTTGTCGTCCGCAAGTTCTGGCATGATTGTTGGAAATAAGAGAGCCTAAAAAGAATATGTTGTGTTGACTGACGCCGTGGGCAAGAGTCACAGCATTATATCTTTGTCATTTAGTATTTTTACACACACAAATGTCACGCTTGTATTCCCAAATGGGGTTACATGGTCTCAGTGGCCTTTTTACAAGCTTTTTTTCAGTTTCACCTGTCCCATTGTCTGTCTGTCTGTAAATCTTGCAAGTTACATTCGACCAACTTCCAGTAGTCGGATTGACTTGAAATTTGGCATACTTGTGTAAATCACGTGACAATACAATAATCCATTAGTGACATCCTGGTAGTGCAGCCAGGATCGTCTCCACAGGACAGAACTCTTCAGCGGTAAAATGTAGTTTGGGTGACATGCAAGTACAGTCAACAAAAAGTACAGTTAGCAAAAAAACTTGAATTAAAAATGAAATTTTTACCAAAAACATATTAATTAAAGGATGAAGACCAAAAAGTGTCACAATGGAAGTGTCTGGCGCAGTCGCCGGCACGTCCTTCTACGTCAAATCTCTGTAACAAGAAATGTCAAGACTTTTAGGGTGATCTCAGAATTTTTGTCAGTACTTTTAATTTTTTCTTATGGCAATACCGCCTTAACTTTAAGAAGTCAACTCTTCCAAACGTAACTATTCAAACACCCCAAAAAACAATAACATCATGAGTCACATTACATCCCGAGCTGTATGGAGACTTTATCACCTATTAAATAAGGTATGATTCAGTGTGCATCGTCTGATAACTAGTATCAATGGCATTAGCCATTGGAATCAATAAATGAATGCCAATCAGTATTGTTTTGTCCTTGTAACAGATATTAGTGAGCCATAGAAGAGAGGATTTGTGTTTAATAATGTGTTGGGAACGACAATTTTTTTTTACATGGGCCACTTGACACCAATTGACCTAGTCCCAAACTAAGCAAAGCTTGTACTATGGATACTAGGCAATGGATAAACATACTTATATAGATAAATACATACTTAAATACATGTTAAACATCCAAGACCCGAGATCAAACATTAGTATTATTCATACAAATATCTGCCCCGGCCAGGAATCAAACCCGGGACCTCAAGCTTCGTAGTCAGGTTCACTGACCACTTGGTCATCCGGTCGTCTGAAGTTTGCAAGGATTTTTTGTTTAATATTTTAACGAGGCTTAAGGCTTGCACAGGTAGACTTCATGCATTCCAACTGCAACGTACATTTTTCATTGCAGTTCCATTGTAGTCAGCCAGGGTGCAAGGATATATATGTGGAGTGTGGTATGCGTGTATTGAAGCGTGATGAGATGATGTACGTTTGAATTTGAACAAAGAATGAATACTGGGTTTGAGTGAGGAACAAATGAGATGTTATGGCAGTTGACGACGTACGATGAACGTAAACGGGCTTGTGTTTTTATTGTATTTTTTCTGACGTAATTCTTATGAATTGTATCACTTTTTTAAGCATGCTTGCCAATAAAGGCTTAAAACTACTGCTATGTTTCATTCACGAACCAGGTTTCCACACATATCACAATATATATCATTGATCAAACTATTTTCTTAAGACAATGGCTCAATGGGCTTGATTTAAACCTGAATAAAAAACCGGCCAAGTGCAAGTAAAACTCCCGCATGAAGGGTTCTGGATCATTACCTATACAACACTTAGCCCTTACTTAAATATTTATAATATCTGTTTTTATTATTTGTTGATATAGCGGCCACAGAAATACATCATCTGTGATAATTTCAACTGTCTAGCTATTACAATTTTTGAGATACAGCCTGGTGACACACAGACTCATCAACGGGCGGAGGAGTCTTAGTAATAAGATCCCGTTTTTACCTTTTGGGTATGAAACCCTAAAAAGTTTAATAACCTGTCAAAATAAAACAATTCGTTTTATTTTGACAGGTTATTAAACTTTTTAGGTAGTATTTGTTGGATTTTGACCACAAAACACAAATTGATTTTTATTGCCGAATTCTGTTTACCAGTTAGGCTAGGTGGAATCATTAATTTTATATAGCATAAATAAGCATGCAGTCCTAACTATTGTTTACTATTCACAACAAAATTTGTAGTCTCTTGCAATATGCATTTTTTTTTTCAGATTGTGACAGATTAAAAAATTATTTTAGTCTATGGGTCCCCAATTGGAAAACGATTGATACATATTGATTGATGGTCAAGTCCCTTAAAGGGATAAGAAGTCTGCCTTTGTACAAGTTTGTCAGTTGTATTTTGTTTCTTTTCTTTTGTACAATAAAGAGTTTACATACATACAATTGATTAAACTTCCATAAAACAGGTGAATAGGTAGTAAGTACCCAATTTCAAAAATTACTAATTGTAGATAATGTGGAGAAAAACACACTTTACAAGGACAACTCATTGAAGGTTAGTAGGTAGTTTATTGATTAATTATTAGGTTTGAAAAATTGTTTTGTTATAACTAAAAATATATTCCAACTGGAAAACAAAGCAGCAATAAGATTTTAGTTTATTTGTATATTCCCTAGATCCATTTTTTTTAAGGCCTGGACTGGACAATGGAGTAAAATTAATAGAACCATAATGCTTCACATCCATTTATTTAAGCTTAGGCAAAGGTTGTGAATCCTTACAGCCTATTAGTCAAATTACAAACAAACTTTTGTTTATTTTTGACTAGACAGCAACAATAAATCAAACAAGTAGATAAGTGTGCATAAATAAAGCTCCGATATTTTTGCTCCGCAATAGAATAATGAAACCGTTTGTATATTTTCTCAAACGTTTGTTTACGAGTCCAGGGTTCCGAGTACGTAACTAGTCAGCTCTATGTATGCCATAGATTGTAACATTCACGTCTCAGTCCGCGTGAGTAAATAAACAAATTTATACTGTAAACATAGGCATAAAGAGAACATAAAAACGGCAAATCGCCATCTATGTACCACTACACCTAAGGCACGAGTCGGAGACTAGATAAATGCATTCTGAGAATTCTCAAGTTTGATGGTAATTTTAAGCATTTTTTAACAATGCTGTGGGTCAATAAAGCCTAGTTTACCTGATTAAGCGTCACAGTATACGTCAAAGTAAATAAAACTCGTGAAACAATTCAGCATTGCTCTGAAAATCAACGGAGGCACAATGGGCAGGCACATTTTGACAATACACTGTACGATCAAAACATAGCCTTTTCAGGCTTACAAACCGTCGTAGAAACGTATTTGACGACTATAACACTTTCTTTACCTAACTTACGTATCGAAATAATGTGTTAAAAGCACATAGGGTTGATCTTTTAGACGTATTTTGAAAAAATGCTGTTGGGTTTCAACACTGAAAATGGCATAACACGCAAACACTTTGGTCCAATTTCACAATGAAACACTTCACTTGACCGCGGTAATTCGATCGAGGAACGCGAGACAGGCCACGGTATGCATTTTTTCACTCACCTTGTTGTTTATTCGCTATTTTATTGAAACAGTTTTGAAAAACTTCATATAAATGCATAGGCTCGTCATCGCTCGTCGCCATTTTGGATTTTACTGCCAAATATATCACAGACAACGTAGAAGTTAATTACTAATTCATAAAAAAGCTTGTCTCTGAAATAATATGAAAACTGTAAATAAATTTACAAAACTAATAAGATTTATTTTAATTGCTGAGGCAAATATTTATATATGGAGCTAAATCAGTTATAATATTATAATAAACAATCGAACAATTTGCATCAACTATAACTTTAGGCGCTATTTTAAATCGATTGGAAATTTTACCGTCTTTTATTTTGCCCAGTTACTTATTTCATGTTTTGTTCTTGATTTATGTGTAACAAATTTGTCAAGAAAGATAATGTAATTAATTCAATTCCCTAAAATTAAGAAAAAGTACTTATCAGGTGGCGGTTTATTCTTGACTAAGTCTGACCCATAGAGGTCATAGAAGAAATGTGTCGTTGCGCCTTCGCCATATTTTGTTACGAAAATTAAGTTTGACGTAAGAGCCTACAAAATTTTCGAGTGCACTCGTGAAAAAACACAAAACCATCTACATGTAACATGTTCTCACTGAATTCTATCAACACGCAAAACCAGGTAAAGATCCTTAGAGTTGTCGCATTTTTTTAAATACGTCAACAGTCAAAAACTCGGAATTTGTTTGTCATTAACATAACCTTTGTTTCGTTGCAGATTTTAGTTAGTTTTAGTCAACTCTCGTCGCGTTACTCGAGTGTTTTCAAGCATAGGAAGCATAGTCATCTTAAAAACAAGGATATAAAAAGAAAAGATGCAGCGGCGATAGTTAATGATGCAACAATATGTAAAGAAAGCTTTGCAGAAGCTATCAGAAACTTGGACAAAAATGTTATGATTGAGATGCGAAGAGTGGACGTCCGCTCGCTCAAGACGTTCGCCGGGGCGTCAAGACTCAAAAACTGTCTGTCTTCTGCCAGAAAGGTATCTCATGTGTCCTCAGAATCTTTTGAACAAAACAAAAATGGCTGGTCGTCTCCCAACACAACCACAATACAACGAAGAGGCTTTATCAGCTTCACGGACAAGTTTGTTGGCTTATTAGCACACAGTATCCGGCAGAACACTATTAATGTGCAAGTACGGGGCTTTAAGACAGAACGAGGGATCCATGCAGACCTCAAACGGAATCCAAACATCATTAATAGACTGCGTAAGTTCTTCGGTTAGTATAAATAAGATGAATAAATAGGAGCAGACAAAGAGCTCTCCAGAAAAATAAAATGTTTGTTTGTGTAATTTGATAAAGGCAACCAACATTTAAATTTTGTATGTAAAAACCAGAATAAATTATACTTTAAAGGACTTTGCATTCCATAGCCAATACCACAACTTTTTATTGCACACCAACACAGTAAGCAGTACAGAAAACACAGGTATATACGTATAGGTAGAGTCATTCATGATGACGCGTGCTTTGGTTCTTATTACAATATTATTAATGTCTTATTTTGACAAAATCACCTTTCAGTAAAGTTGTAAAATGATAAGCACCTGAGCCCATGTTTTTTTTAATAATTATTTGGTGACACATGAGACTTTAGTTCATAGATCTTTAAGAATATGAAAATTTTTGGCGATTTCAGATTAAATTCAAATTTTATTAAGAAACAATGAGGTATAAAACTAAAAAGAATTGCACTGCTGACACTTAAGATATTAGTGTACTGATACTTATCTATTGTCTATTAATTACATTTCTCCTGTCTGTTATTTCTGCCACCTAAATTAGTCTGTTCATATTTCTTAATTTCTCAGAAATTGGTTGTCTGTAAGAGATGGCTTTTTAGCGATAAGACCGTCTATTGTCTACCTGATTTTTATTTTATTTTTGTAATGTCTCTGTACTGTTTTTGGTGATCAATAACGAATATTCTGTATCGAATTAGGTTCTACTCCTGTAATGATACTTTAAGTGATGATAATGTAAATAAATAAATAAACATTTGTATTGTATTGTATACTTCATTCTATGCCCACAGTTGTCCTTGAATTGTTGTATTTTCACATAGTAACAATGATTTCCAGGTTTCGTGGCAGACCCACCTCTCAATAAGGATAAACAGGCTTTGGGCCCTGATGTCGCTCCAAGGCTTGAGAAACTGCTCAGCGAAGACTCTGTGCTAAGTAACCAGCAGAAAGATAAAATCAAGATAGCTTTTGCTGAAGGCTACCTTGCTGGTGAGTGTAGTAGTAGTAAGATGACCGGATACCCCAGTGGTTAGAGAAGCTTGAGGTTCTGGATTTGATACCTGATTGGGGCAGACATATTCATAACACAAGAAACTAAAACAATATCCTTGCTCACCCGCGACCTTACGATAGCTAAGCTTATGCAAAATATGCGTGTTCATGCAGTTCCTCCACCTAACAGCAGCTACTGGTAGCATGGTGTATGGTTGTGTTACTCTGAAGATGAGCTCTGGTTGAGTTAGAAACGCGTCAGTGTGATGTGGTGGTGGTGATAGATGGGTTTGTGTAATTTGTGTGTGTTCTTACAGTGTGGAGGTGGAGGAACTTCATGAACATGCATATTTTGCATGAACTTAGCTTTCGTAAGGTTGCGGATGAGCAAGGAAATTCTTTTAATTCATTGATATGGACATAACACAAGCCTTTAAGGTGATTTTCCACTGGCGAGGCGAGGAGAATCGGGAAATGATACAACGCAATGTTTTTTTATCATATTCCGGGACTTGATCATATCGCTGAGGAATTTGATCCCTGTTTTTATCATTTCCCTGCAGCATATATAACTGAGGCTCCCCATGAGGCTGATATAGTCACATTTGGTGTACTTGGATTGACGAACATTATTAAAAAAACATTTGATTTTCATCAATCTGGACCGTCAGTCCGTCACCCAGAAAGAGTTGCACGGTAATTCTGTCGTCACTCAGGCCAAAATGGACTGAACACGCCAGAAATAGTGTGTAACCGAAGTGTGTTCTTGGCAGGCTCTCACCCGGACAACGCGCGCGGCACGAAGGCCTCCAAGTACCTGAAGCTGGTGCAGCAGTTGCTCACCATCGTGCTGTTCCTGGCCATCTTCGTGAGCCTCATGGCCTCCGTCAGCGGGACGGTCTTCCGGTAACTATCTTATTAACCCTTACCAATAACAATCAGTGACAAATGAGCTTGAGGGTCGATCGACTGTTTTTGTCACTTGTTGCTATGGTTACGTTCTCCTGAGAGATGGGTGGGATCCTGGTTTTTCCGGGTAACGGGTACTACACTTCTGTCTCACTCACTTTAACTATGACTTGTTTTTGTAACTATGTCACCTTGACGAGTTTGTGCGTACACTCTGTAGAACCCACTCACAGGGAGCCTCCACTGTCTTTACAAATATGCCACACTGAATATCACATACGACCTTGTAGGTAGGATTCGATTTGTGGCATTCGAACATGGCAGATGTAGACAATATCCAATTTTGCTATTTCTGTTTCTTTGGCTAGTTGAAGTATAATTTTGATATTGTTTTATGCAGCGATTAACCTTAACAGTGAACAGTGATCACAAAATTCTATATTGCTCTCGTGTCTGTCATTTTTTAATGCGCAAGTTGTCTCCACATGGTTTCTGGAATTTTACTATCAAGTTGCAAAAACTACAATCACCGTACAACGTGCCTCTCAAAGTGAATACTTAGACACTGGCGAAATTGTCCTATTAATGTTTAATGTTTATTTGGGCAAAAAACGGTACAATATAGAAAAAAACTTAAGAAAATAAGACTTAAACGAAACATAGACCAGCAAATATGCCACTATTAATTTATACAGTAGAGTAACACATACAAAGACAAAAAACTAATGTTTTAACAGTGCAGCTTTAAACCTGTTAAGAGAAAGGTTGTATATATTAATTAGGACAGAAAGCCATATTTTGAAAGAGAAGAAGAAGAAGAAGACCTTGTAGGTATAAGTGGCCTACAGCAATAATCAGCGTTCTCCCTCGCACCCGAGCAGGATCCAGCTGGGCAACCAGGTGGAGGTGGACCCCGAGGACATCAACGTGACCTTCGACGACGTCAAGGGCGCCGACGAGGCCAAACAGGAGCTCAAGGACGTGGTGAGTCGCTGATGATGATGATGATACAACCAAAGATCAGTAAATCTCAATACCCCTCAACTTCAACTCAAATTCAAATTCAAATTATTATTATTTTTTTTTTTCATGGGACACTAGACACCAATTGCAATTGCAATTTATTCAGTAAATAGGCCGCAATGGGCACTTTTACACGTCATTTTTTTAAACTACCAGCGGTTTCGGAAAGACCATCATTGCCAAGAAGAATGCGCCGCAAGAAACTTGGCAGAAAGTCATTTTTTCATAATAAAATAATTACAAATAAAATACTTAAAAAACTAAAGTATAAAATTAAAAAAAATACAAAATAATAATAATACAGGGATGTATGGGGTCCCTTAGTTACTAAATTAAATACTCAGCTTCAATACCCCTGGTGTTGCAGATGTTTATGGGCGGTGGTGATCTCTTACCACCAGGAGACCCACTTGCTCGTTTGCCCTCCAGTCGAATAAAAAAAAATCTATAGTAATATTTTACTGGCACTTGAGGTATCCCATCTTGCCCGCTTGCCATCCAGTCGAATAAAAAAATGAGGAAAGATTTTATATTTTTGAATGTTTGTTACGAATAAACTCAAAAATACTGGACCAATTTATGAAATTCTTTCTCCATTAGAATGCCACTTCATCTCTGAGTAATATGGGCTATATTTATCCATACTGATATTATAAATAAGAAAGTGTGTGTTTTGTGGCGAACGGATCGACATGTTTTGCATAGAGATAGTTTATGGGCCCGAGAGTGACATAGGCTACTTTTTATCCCGGAAAAATGCACAGTTTCCGAGGGAACAGCGCGCGATAACCGAATAACACGCGGGCGGAACTGTGGGCAAAGGCTAGTTACTAAAATAAATTAAGGATCCTTGCTAAAATTTCTGTAATGTAACCCAAGGTGTAAAAAGATCCCATAAAATGATTTTCATCTCATGCACTGCGGAAACTTGTGATGATCGGCTGATTGATTGATATTTATTCGGAAATATTGATCCACAAAAAAATCGCGATACCATATGTCCAACTATTGTTCTTTATGTCACTACTATAACTACTTTTGTACATTTTAAATGTTGATAGAAATGTCGACCAAATAAAGACCATTTATATACCATACCATTGTAATCATCCTTATCAAAATTAATCATTTACTCATTTAGTACTCAAGACTGTTTCAATACCTGTAAATTACTTTTCCAATTATTCAAATCGGTCATTCCATCCAAAAGATATTACGAATTTAAAAAGTTTAACCTGATCACAAAATATATGAAGGAAAAAAAAAACTGAAATGAAGCTAAACAAATGCGTGAAGTACCCTTGATTAGATCCCTTTTTTCGAAAACTGTGCCTGTGTGAAGTCGGGGCAGATCGTTAGTAAATAATGCGTAATTTGGGCCAATCAACTATTTTACCGACACTTTGGGCGTCTTCTGCGTTACAAAAATTGTCTCTGGCGTTACCAAAAAATCGTACTTCCAGCAAAATATTTCACGGTTCAATAGGTTGAACTTACGTAAGATGGCATGTATTCATGTACACCTTCTGTTAAATTACAGAAAAAACATGTTTACTTACAAAAATCTGCAATTGTTTGAAAAATGTCACGGACATACTAGTGTCGGTAAAAAAGTTGATTGGCCCATTTATGAATGACTAGTGTTTACCCGCGGCTTCGCACGCGTAAATCATTACATACAGTTCCCGTGGGAATTCCCTAAAATTACATCATGGTTTTCATTGACGTTACATTAAAAACAATCTTGATCAAATTTCATGACTAAGCCCAGCAGTTATTAGTTCGAGATTTTATCCCTATCCCGTGAGAACATCGGAATAAAAAGTAGTCTATATGTTATTCCAAACTTCCAGCTACCTATATACCAAATTTCATGACTCTAAGCCCAGCGGTTGTTATTTAGAGATTTTATCCCTATCCCTTGGGAATATCGGGATAAAAAATATCCTATGTTTTGATCCAGGTTATAAACCAACTTTTGAACAAATTTCATCTAAATCCGTCCAGCCGTTTTAGCGTGAAGGAGTAACAAACTCACTCACAAACTTTCACATTTATAATATTAGTAGGATGATATCATGATATGATTTCCAGGTGGAGTTCCTAAAGTCCCCGGAGAAGTTCTCCTCTCTGGGGGGCAAGCTGCCAAAGGGGGTGCTCCTGGTGGGTCCGCCGGGCACCGGGAAGACGCTCCTCGCGCGCGCGGTCGCCGGCGAAGCGCGGGTTCCATTCTTCCACGCCGCGGGGCCTGAGTTCGACGAGATACTGGTCGGGCAGGGCGCGCGGCGCGTCAGGGACCTGTTCAGTGAGTATACACCGCCGAAGAAATAAATCCGATCCGCATAAGCGATCCCTTCAAATAGCGAACCTCATCATGTCAGCTGAAAGACGTCCACTGCTGGACATAGGCCTCCCCCAAGGCTCTCCACTCAGACCGTTGTGCTTTTCGCATCCACCGCAATCCCGCGATCTTAGCCAGGTCGTTGCTCCATCTTGTTGGAGGCCTAAGACAGCTCGTCTCCCGGTCCGCGGACGCCATTCGAGAACCTTTTGACCCCATCGGCCATCAGTCCCGCGAGCAATGTGCCCCGCCCACTGCCACTTCAGTTTCGCAATTCTTCGGGCTATGTCAGTCGTAGCGAACCTACTGTGTTAAAAATAAAGTTGTGTTAAATACTTGTAATGTATATAGATATCATTTATAAATATTGTGAATCTGTTTAAAAAAAAATACCTCGTTGAGTTTCTTGCCGGATTCTTCTCAACAGAGGTTTTTCCGAATCGGTGGTAGATTTTTTGACGTTCATAAGTGCTTGTTATAGCCTAAATTGAATAAAGAGATTTTGACTTTGACTTTGAAGCGCCTTCCTGGACGCTGAAATAAACCCGGAAAACATGCTAGGCATAACCAAAAAATATCAATTTGCATATTTCAAATTTTGCTTGCACAAGCAAGAAAGTCCTGACATTAGTATTGTAAAAAACGCTAATTTCGAGGCCCGAACTCTAAAAACTCTCGAGGCCGCAAAGACGGTTTCAAAGGCCGTGTTCGTCGAGATACCGGTCGGGCAGGGCGCGCGACGCGTCAGGGACCTGTTCAGTGAGTATACTGCGAGGAACCTTCCTGGGGGGCTCGCCGGGCCCGAATTCGACGTGCATCGCGTAGAACGCAGACCCTGCATGAATCTGCGTCGTAATTTTATAGTGAAGTTTCCAACCCACACCGGGTTCGCGTGGGAGCTTCAGCCAAAGCCCTCTCATCTTGATGCCCAGCAGTGGGACGTATACATGCTAGGATGATGATGATGAGTGATGATGCAGAGGCGGTTTTAATGAACAAGCGTAAAAGCAGTGCCTACCCTAGCATATTAATACATTTTTGTATTGAAATAAATTAAGTTAAGTATCTTTCTATTTTAATTCATATTAATGAATGTTACTCGTTCGGTTCGTATTGTATAGAGATGTGCCGATTATGACTTTGGCCGACTAGCCGACTAGCCGATTAGTCGGTTGTAAAGAAGCCGACTAATCGGCTGACTAGTCTGCCAAGCCGATCACAATAGGGCTAATATGAAATTCGAAACTCGAAGTTCATGTCGTGTGGTTCTTCTGACACTTATACTATTTAATACGAGAGCGAGAGGGACGGTACGATACGAACTTCGAGTTACGATTTGCCTAGTAGCTCTGCAGCTTCGAGGATTTCCGTGACGTTTTGTTAACCAACTGATTTGGGCGCAAGTCGCAACCTACGCCTGTAAGCGTGTCGGTGTCGGAAGCTGTTTGTTTTATTTAATTCGTATTATTTTATTTCTAGTTTTTTTGATTTTGTACCTATCAAAGTGGTGTATTTGTATTTGAAATGTCCGTACAAAGTAAGAAGCCGGATAGTCGGCGCTTTTAGCCGACTATTCGCCGACTACGATAGTGGCCGGATAGTCGGCTTTACCGACTAGTCGGCACATCTCTAGTATTGTACCTTGCACCGCCGCTGCCAACTTTTAAAACGAGTGCGCTGAGCGTTTGAATTTATGCGCTTCACGACGAACAATTTAATAAAATCGCGCAGGACGATGTCTCGTCTGACGACTTAAACATCGCAAGCACTGCGGCTTCCCACGATTGGTGACGGATTTACATTTTTGTTTGCAGAAGCGGCGAAGGAGCGCGCGCCGTGCGTGATCTTCATAGACGAGATCGATTCTGTCGGCGCCAAGAGGACCAACAGCGTGCTGCATCCTTATGCCAATCAGGTACATAAAGTTGCTACACTCTTGACAAATTGGTTGTTGTCAACGGTGGCAATGACATGAGTTTCTGTGGGCGTGTACACGCAAAACAGGGTCGGTATTTGTGTGTCGGTATTAAGCTGCATTTCCACCAATAATGTGCGAGGAATGTCAAAGTCAAAGTCAAAATACTATTCCACCGCCGGACAGGAGTCTAGACACTAATTTCTCCTATGCACACATATCTCAGGTTGCTTTGTTCTACTACGCTACTTAGCAGCAGCACTAGCGACATCTAAGTTTCGCTCTCATCGAGACGAGAAAAATACAAAAATACTCAAAAAAAAACAATCATAATGAGGGCAGTATTGTTTGGAGCTACAAAGTACAGATATAGATAACACTAGATAACGCAAACACCTCAATTTTTATGAAAACCAACCGTGTCACTTTTTTATATGTACTGTGATGTCTCAAGAGCGAATTAGCTATGTGAATTCCCCAATGTTCGCGTATTCAGGCTTAACGTCTTCCTCAACAGCAGATGGCTGCTGCATCGACGCGACATTCCTATAATGTTGGTTCAGGAGTTTATTGTAATTATACGTAAATGCAAATCGTCTTGTCATTCATCTTTCGGCCTCTGAATTGTAAACTGTTATTTTTATTATAATCATTTGAAGTCATTTTTGGGAATTTTATTCTGCACCTATATCTTCACCAAAGAGATAACATGGTGGCCCATGAGGGGAACGACCCGGGACCTTCGCGCTATCAGCACGATTTATATCTGTGCTCCGAAGACACAACTGTAACCACTGTCCTCGTTATCGCAGACCATAAACCAGCTGCTGTCAGAGATGGACGGCTTCCACCAGAACGAGGGTGTGATCGTGCTGGGCGCCACCAACCGGCGCGACGACTTGGACCAGGCTCTGCTGCGCCCCGGACGGTTCGACGTCGAGGTCAGTGCCCCCATCTTAGGTTAAAACTGATCAGAATAAGGGTAGTCGTCTACCCTATTGTGGTGGTAAAGAAAGTGTTTAGTCCGTCAGGTGGATAATTTAAAAATATTGTGCACATATTTTTTCTTTTGTTTGACAAACAAAAAATGACGAGGATACAGTGCTTAGTTTCGAGTGAGATGTCACTCGAAACTTCTAAGAACTGACAGTGATGACTATATGGTACGATTTTTATCTTATAGTGACGTCACAAGCCCCCACTCCGGAAGTTTGATGATCTATACCGTTGTCGATTTTTAATAAATAGATAAACCAAAAAATACGTGTCCCATATTTTTCCATAATCTAACTGTCGGACATAATAGAATGCTATATTTTTAACCCAGTCGTCATTCCTAATAGTGAAAAGAAAACTCGCCATAATGCGGTAAACCAATAGAACTAATGTCTTTCACTGGTAACACTAAATTCAAATGTCATCTGCCTATTGCTGTCAATGTTTGACGTAGTTTACGCGTGGTATTTTATGCACGGTGGAAGGAAAATAATTCACAATGTATAAAAGTATTTGTCATAGAAAAAGTCTGAGAAATAACATCGTCTATACCGTTGTAAATATGACTGGTAAGTACCATATAGTAAGTGTAAAGAATGTTGCAATATAGGAAGTATTATTAATAATAATAATAATGCATTTATTTATTCAGACAACTAAGATCCATACATTATTAGTAATTAACTTATAACTATGTTAGTATACATATTGGACAAGTGATAGTGTGCTATTAATTAAATTTTGCATTATAGAGCACTCATCTCTTACAGCTATCATCTTCAGGAGGCTGTTTGTGTTGCCACGTATTCTTGTTAGAAGCGATGCCTTATTTTTCGTATTGCCCTCACATCAGGTTTTATACAGAGTGGCCCATTTATTTTGGTCAGTATGGGAAAGTCTGAAACTATACGACATACGAAAATTTCTTCTTAGGAACCATGACATCGATTTGACCAGCAAAGAGGTACAAACAACCATAGAGACAATTTTACATGCCAGAATTTGTTGAATATTGTAACGGTGGACACTTCGAACACCTACTAAAATAAATTAAAGTATGTGAAAACAATGCATTTTGTTCATTTTAGACAATGTTTCATGGAGACATTTACTGCTTAAGACGTACACAATCGATATCTAAATAGAAATAGTGTAAGTTTTTTTTTTAAAAACAACCGGGTTCGATTCTCGAGCTAAGTATACGTTTTTTTTTAAATACATGAATGCAGTTTATCTTGTTGTTAAACTCGATGTCATGGTTCCTAAGAACAAATTTTCGTATGTCGTATAGTTTCAGACTTTCCCATACTGACCGATATAAATGGGCCACCCTGTATATTCCTGGTCAGCCTATACCAATCATCGCTGTGTTCCCAGGTGAACGTGCCAACGCCGGACTACGGCGGGCGGCGCGAGATCCTCGAGCTTTACCTGGGACGTGTGGCTGCCAACCCCGACGTGAACAGCGACGTGCTGGCGCGCGGCACCACGGGCTTCACCGGGGCCGATCTGGAGAACATGGTCAACCAGGCCGCGCTCAAGTGAGTCGACTGATCTACCTGTACCCTAAAAATACACAAGACGTTACCTTATAATCCTAATTATAAGAACAAAAGAAAAATAGGTAACGCGGCTAAGTGTTTAAAAACCAGAACTACGTTTGCCAGGTCACAGTTCATCAGTAATTCGGTGCATGTTTATAACAAAATCAACAAAGAAATAGAAATCTATCCAAAATTATATCATGAATGTAAGAAGTTACTTATAAACTGGCTTAAAACAAAAACCTATGAAGAGACGGAAGTTTTGTTAAAATGATGGTTTGGTATGATGGAAGTCTTAATTAAATTACCTATATAACATTCCTATATACACAGACACACACACACACACACACACACATCACACACACACACACACACACACACACACACACACACACACACACACACGCACACACATATACAAACACACACACACACTCTCTCTCACACACATACACACACACGCACACAACATATACCTAGCTAGTTTGGTCATTTCATTTCATAAAAATTGCTGCTATACCTACCTGTTATAATCTATGGAAGAGCGGAGTTTCCCTATACAGGCATTGTTTGCTTACCGGGAGGCTTCATCCCCTAAAGTGTAAATGTACGTATATTTTATGAAATAAAGAAATTTTGTATTTGTATTTGTATTGATCTGGTACGACCAGCTCATTTAGAAAGTGTCACTGACTGACAGCGCCATCTGTTATTTTCTATGTAAACTATTTGGATGGCTTATAGATCATTTTGTCGTAGGATAGGAGTAAGCTCTCATTTAGTTTAATATACATGGTATTTAGTTCTCGGATAGCCCCCCGAGGTGGCGCTGTAATCAATCTAGGATAATTTTGTATCAATTTATATAAGCTACTTTTTGAATATACATCAACGAAGACATACGCAAGCTCTCTATTTCCGTCCCTGCACCTGCTATACCCATCCACAACGTAACAGAAAGAAAGTAAGAAAATACTTTTATTTAACGCCATAAAACAAACATAGAACAAATAACATACATGACGCTAAACAGATCCCCACTCAGCATAATGGCATGACAAGCCGTGGCGCTCATTTTCAGTGAGGACCTTATCTAAAAACTAACTTAAAACATTATAACATTATATATAACATTTCAAGTAGTTAGGTGCCCCAGGGCAGCCAGTCAGTCTTCAAGTGAGTCATAGGCTCTCGTGCGAGTGCGACCGCCACTTCAAGAGACTTCAGTGCCCTGGGCGAGAGCGGCGAACGAGGCCGCCGCCTCGCTCGCACGCTCTCACCCTTCAACCTAACCCAGCCGGGTCGGATCTGCTCCAACTATATCGATCTCCCTCGCTGCGCTCTCTTGATCCGCGGCGAAATAATGTCTATTCATTCGATTCGATTGGATTCAGATTATCACGTCGTACATTATCACTACGTACATTACAGTGCGCGCAATATTTTGTACGCCCTGATAGTAGGAAGCAAAAATACTTTTGTTGGGGGAATGAAGCGCCAGGAAGATAATTCAGATGGTTTATTCAGAAAACTTACGAAACAGGTTTAGGGCTTACTTTAGACAAAATAACCTAGGTAAAGCATAGGTATATAACTGTGAGCTTATGGGATGGACCGCATAAGCCGTCTCACCCCGTACTCACTTGTTGGTTTTACTTGAGGATAGCAGAGGCCGTCTCTCAAGCTAGACCACTAGCTGAATGATGCACTCTCGTCCGCGCAGCGCCTTTTATTCGCTCCAAGCGCAGCCTTTGTAGGCGCTCGGGTGTATCGGGCCGCCGAGCGAGATAGGTAGTTGCTGTGCGAGCGGGAAAGTATTCGAGCCCGCGCGCACGCCGTGCAGTTGTTTTATTCTATGGTTCTACACTTTTAATTATCACGTCGTACGATTACTGCGCATACATTCCTAGTTGTACATTGTTTCCCAATCGTTCCAGGGCTGCGATAGACGGCGCGAAGACGGTCACAATGCGGTACTTGGAGGACGCGCGGGATAAAGTGTTGATGGGGCCTGAGAGGCGGTCGCGGCTGCCTGATGAAGAGGCCAACACCATCACCGCCTACCACGAGGGGGGACACGCGCTCGTCGCGTACTACACCAAGGTGAGCGCGCCACCTACCAGGAGGGTCAGGCTGATAGGGCTCGGGCCACAGATCAAAGTCAAAGTCAAAATCTTTTTATTAAATTTAGGCTATAACAAGCACTTATGACCACGAACCGGAAGACGAAGCGTTGGCAGGCCTCCCACCAGGTGGACTGACATTGTGAGAGTTGCGGGAAACCGGTGGATGCAAGTGGCGAGTTGTCGTTCATTATGGCGTTCTAAGGGGGAGGCCTTTGTCCAGCAGTAGACGTCTTCCGGCTGATGATGATGATGATGATGAAGCACTTATGAACGTCAAAGGAATTTACCAGCGGTTCGGAACAACCTCTGTTGAGAAGAATCGGGCAAGAAACTCAACGAGGTATTTTTTTTAAAGTACAGATTCACAAAATTTATAAATGATATCTATATACATTACAAGTATTTAACACAACTTTATTTTTAACACAGTAGGTTCGCTATTTGAAGGGATCGCTAATGCGGATCGGAATTATTTCCAAATATCCCTGTCCATGATATAATCATTGACTTTGTAATAAGCCTTAGATATTAAAGTCTTCTTGACAGTCTATTTGAATTTTGTATCAGTTTCTTTAGTAATATTTTTTGGAATTTTATTATAAAAACGTATGCAATTTTCCAAAAACGACTTTTTGGTTTTAGCCAGTCTGTAAGATGGAACTTTAAGCTTCCCTGTGTTTCTAGTAGCCTTTGGCTTATCGACGTTAGTGGGAAAATCACATATGTTCTTCCTAACGTACATGATTATTTCAAAAACATAAAGCGACGGCAGGGTTAGGATACCTGTTTCCTTAAAAAAGATCTCAAAGATTCACCATCATCATCATCATCATCAGCCGGAAGACGTCCACTGCTGGACAAAGGTTTCCCCCTTAGTACGCCATAATGAACGACAACTCGCCACTTGCATCCACCGGTTTCCCGCAACTCTCACGAAAAGATTCACGCGTCTTCAAATTTCCCTAGTTCTATCTATAAATAAAGAAGAGCACAATATTTTTTTCACACCTCTTTTTCGGAAAAGTTGCACTTTGCTCCCTCTCGTCAGGGAGGAAAAGTTACTTTTCTGAATGAGAAGTGTGAAAAATTAATTTTTGGGCCATATTAATTTAGATTCGGTCGGTGATGTGATGTCCGGTGGCCACTTTTGGTACCACCTTAATGGCTAAGCTTAGCTCCATCAGTGTTCAACAGATGGCGTTGGTTGCAGATTAGATCGCGCCAACGTTTGGTATCCATAGGTACTTAAGTAAAATTTACTTACAATTGTTTATTAGTACACAGTATGCCTGTAATTAATTATTACCTAAAAACTTATTTTTGTAGGAACTCCTCTTTGTTGGAGTTCAAATAGTCATTAAAATTAAACTCATTGAATCAAAAGACAATCTCTTTATTCAAGTATGTGTTTATTTTGATGACCAACGAAGCTTGAGGTCCGATTCCCTTGTCGGGGCAGGTATTTGTATGAAAAATACGAAGGTTTGTTCTCCGGTCTTCGGTGTTTTTTTTCTATTCGACTGGAAGGGAAACGAGCAAGTGGGTCTCCTGGTGAGAGATCACCACCGCCCATAAACATCTGCAACATCAGGGGTATTCATTTATTGTGTGGTCTTATTTCTCTGGCCGCTTTCAGCACTGTGACGTATAATCTAGTATGTAATTGTTGATCGAAGTTCCGAACAGGAGAGATGAAAAGGATGTTTCTTCAGTACTCGCTTCTTTTTATTGCAAGTAGATATAGAACGAAATAGATACTATTACACAGAATGCTCCCGACAGCCTGAGTAGCTAGCTGGACCTATCTCTGTAATAGTATATCTACAAGTTCTATATCTACTTGCAATGAAAAAGAAGCGAGTACTGTAGAAACATCCTTTTATTTGAACTTTCGTTCCGGATGACGAGTTAACTCGTCTTGTGCGATGTGCTCTCAGATCCGGTAGACGATTAAACTCGTCTTAAGAAAATTGACATTACATCCTATATTAGGGCAATCGACAGTCACTTGCACAACCGGACACATTGATTCCTGTACTCTTAGTCTTGAGCCATATTTATTTGCTGCAGTTATTTTAATGTTGCCAACTAGTGAATAAACTTATTAGTGAACCCCAAGAATATTCGTCATAGTTACGTTTTGAACAAACAACATGGAGAAAAATAACTGTACCAAGCGAACGAGTTATCTCGTCTACCGGCTCTGAAAAGTGTTTTACGTAGCCGAGTTAAGTCGTCTTTCGGACGTAAGAGCATCATTTCTGTGAACGAGTTAACTCGCCTACAGGACTGAGGAGCAGGTATCAATTCACTGAATATGGAAAACTGGCTAGATTTTGTGTATGGCTTTGCCGGAACGAAAGGATTAAAGTCACGCGCGTACATCCCCTTTACCTAAGCACTTACCAAGTTACAGTCCCCACAGTACACTAGATAACGCAAACACCTCAATCTGCATGAAAACCAACCGTGTCACTTTTTCATATCTACTGTGACGTCTCAAGAGCGAATTAGCGATGTGAATTCCCCGATGACCGCGCAAAATCGATTCAAATGCGCCGCCCGCCCGCGTGGGGTTCGAGTCAGTCACTAGTCAGTTAGCGGTCAGTATTTTTATGGGGTCAACCCCGACGTTTGGTCGGGGTTCTGACACGCGAAGTAGATGCATTTGCGTAATCTAGTGTAATCTTTATCTGTGGTACACCGCCTACCACCAAGGAGGGGATCTGGCCTGGAGGTTTTTAATTTTTATGGGTTTCGCTTTCGCCAATTTTTTAAGGGTTGGGGGCGGGAGTTTTCATTTCAAATGCCAGATGTAAAGTAACGCTGTTATAAAACGTACATGGTTGAATAACTGAAAACACTCACTGTTCATCCCTGAAAACCTCTACATGATAAATTTCACCAGAAATAAAAGCAGGACGCGCCTAAGTAGAAATACGTCACGTTATTTTTATTTTCGCTAGTTCTATCTATAAATAAAGAAGGGCACAATATTTTTTTCACACCTCTTTTTCAGAAAAGTTGCACTTTGCTCCCTCTCGTCAGGGAGGAAAAGTTACTTTTCTGAATGAGAGGTGTGAAAAATTAATTTTCGGGCCATATTAATTTAGGTTTGGTCGGTGATGTGATGTCCGGTGGCCACTTTTGGTACCACCCTAATGGCTAAGCTTAGCTCCATCAGTGTTCAACAGATGGCGTTGGTTGCAGATTAGATCGCGCTAACGTTTGGTATGCATAGGTACTTAAGTAAAATTTACTTGCAAATATCACTTGTTTTCACTATATCTGAAATTAATTCTATTTTCCTAAATATGTAATTTTTGTAGGAACTCCTTTTTGTAGGAGTTCCAATAGTCATTAAAATTAAACTCATTGAATTTGAAAACAAAAGACAATTATATTTATTCAAGTATGTGTTTACCTATATAAAGTATTTTTTTTTTATTCCACTGGAAGGCAAACGAGCAAGTGGGTCTCCTGGTGGTAAGAGATCACCACCGCCCATAAACATCTGCAACACCAGGGGTATTGCAGATGCGTTGCCAACCTAGAGGCCTGAGATGGAATACCTCAAGTGCCAGTAATTTCACCGGCTGTCTTACTCTCCACGCCGAAACACAACAGTGCAAGCACTGCTGCTTCACGGCAGGATTAGCGAGCAAGATGGTGGTAGCAATCCGGGCGGACCTTGCACAAGGTCCTACCACCTGCAAAGTATGTAACTTTTCCTCCCTGACGAGAGGTAGCAAAGTGCAATTTTTCTGTTCAAGGCTTTTCAAAGTGTTATATTGCAAATGCCATTTTTTGAAGTTTATAATTGTAAAGCCACGCCATTTTCTGTGCTGGTTTTTCTTTAATAATATTTAGATTTTTTTTTTTCAAGTTGTTAATGCTCAGTGTGCAAAGTAGTATGAGCCACTCGGGAGCAAAATAATTTTCATCTTGGGCGTTAACACTTGAATCCCTCATTACGCTCAGGATTCTATTGTAGAATCCTTCGCTACATTCTAGATTCAATGTACGCCCTCGCCATAAATACACCATTTTGCTCCCTTGTGGCACAAATAACTGTTTTCCTTCCAGGACGCCCACCCGCTTCACAAAGTGACCATCATCCCACGGGGGCCGTCGCTGGGGCACACCGCTTACATACCAGCCAAAGAAAGGTACCGCTTGCCTTGAAATATTCAATTTCAATTTGCTTATACCGTTTTAAACTCTCGTGATTCTCACTCATAGTCAAAATACCATATACGGGACTTATCACGCTATTTTTACACAAGTCTACTCGTGACCACGGCAACTGTAACGTTGATGAAACGTCGAGGTAAATATTACTTGTGTAAAAATAGCGTGATAAGTTCCGTATATGGTATTCAAATTCAAATTCAAATTCAAATTCAAATTCAAATCATTTATTCAGCAAATAGGCCGCAATGGGCACTTTTACACGTCATTTTTTTAATCTACCACCGGTTCGGAAAAAAACCTCTGTTGAGAAGAATCCGGCAAGAAACTCAACGAGGTATTTTTTTTTTATTTCAATTTGCTTACCTCAAGGTGGACTTTAAATAGAAAGAAATAGAATTTTTTTTTTTTTTTTTTTATACGACTGGAAGGCAAACGAGCAAGTGGGTCTCCTGGTGGTAAGAGATCACCACCGCCCATAAACATCTGCAGCACCAGGGGTATTGCAGATGCGTTGCCAACCTAGAGGCCTAAGTTGGAATACCTCAAGTGCCAGAAATTTCACCGGCTGTCTTACTCTCCGCGCCGAAACACAACAGTGCAACTGCTGCTTCACGGCAGGATTAGCGAGCAAGATGGTGGTAGCAATCCGGGCGGACCTTGCACAAGGTCCTACCACCTGCAAAAATGCAATATTTATTCAAGCTTCGCATGATACAGAATAAAAATACAAAAAAACAAAAAGCAATATGCGAAATCACGAAACGGTCGCAGCTCAGCATAGTGTAACTTTCGAGCAAAGTTCCTGACACTACTGCAATGACGCCGACACCCATTCGGATCGGGTCCCGTTGGCCTTACTTGCATTTAGCCTTAGCGACCAGAGCACCTTAGTTGTATTTTGTCCGGGTAGCAAAATGCCTTGGTCGGTAAAACGCCCTCATTGCTATAAGGCATTGTAGACGGAATGACTTGGCTGTAAAACGACTTAATGTCGTAATGGAATTCGAACATGGCGGTTGTGAACAGTGTATAATTCTGCTATTTCTGTTTCTTTGGCTGGTTGAAGTATAATTTTGATAGTGTTTTATGCGGCGATTAACCTTAACAGTGAACAGTGATCACAAAATTCTATACTGCTCTCGTGTCTGACATTTTTTAATGCGCAAGTTGTTTCCACGTGGTTTCTGGAATTTTACTATCAAGTTGCAGAAACTACAATCACCGTACAACGTTGCCTCTCGAAAGAGAATACATAGACACTGGCGAAATTGTCTTATTAATTAGGACAGAAGCCATATTTTAAAGAAGAATAAGAAATAAGAATGTTTTAGTAGGTAAATGGTCTGGTCTGGTCTTGTAAAACTATTTAATACAATCAAGACCTTACACAATGAGGGCTATCGCGTATGAATATGCCGCTAGAGGCGCTAGTGTAGCGTGAGGTCAACGAAATGTCATCATCATCAGCCGGAAGACGTCCACTGCTGGACAAAGGCCTCCCCCTTAGAACGCCATAATGAACGACAACTCGCCACTTGCATCCACCGGTTTCCCGCAACTCTCACGATATCGTCAGTCCACCTGGTGGGAGGCAACGAAATGTCAATGTGTGTTTTATTCTCATAGTTTTTAAGTGAGCTACGCGGGTCTATTTATAATTAGAATAATTTTGTGAATATTTTGCATTACCTGAAATTAATTATGGCAATTATGCGATAAGGGGCAATGAACGTTTGTAATTTGAGACAGTTTTGTCTTTCGAAAACTTTTGATTTCCCTTTTTTCCGAACAAAACGGGATTACGCAATACTGTGGTTGCTCGATATTTTTATGGTACTGTTTTAAGATGTATTCAATATGATTTTTTTCACGCCCGTTATAACAGACTTTTAAAAACCTCACGCGACAGTGGCGCTATCTAGTAAGATAAAATACGATAGCCCTCATTGATTCAATCTGCCCACTTGTGCATTTCACGACCTAGACGTTTTGCTAAGTAAGTCTAAAACTAAGACAATTTTGTAATAATGGCATTGTATAACCAAGTCATTTTGCATACTTGGTCAGTTTTCTACTGAGCTGTTTTGCTCGCCACGGCTAAATGCAAGTAAGGCCAACGAGATCCGACCCACTCATTCATGAGTCAATTGAACAATACCTAAGTTAGGTAGTTTAAAGATTTTGCCGAAAATACCACTAGTAAAAAAAAGTTTGTAAGTCTGTTTTTTACCTCATCACGTCTAAACCGCTGAACCGATTTATATGAAATTCGGTGTACAGGCAGTTTGAGTCCTGGAGAAGGACATGAGATAGTTTTTATCCCGGAATATCGCATAGTTCCCGCGGGATAGCACTAAACGAATGGTAAATGGATGAAAATTTTAGAAACGCTTGAAACTTTTTTATTGATAGGAATAACCTTTCTAATTAACAGAAAAATATATCAGATTTTTAAGTAGCATCAATTAATTAAAAATATTAAAGAGTTTTCTTTATCGCCAAATTACGATCGTCGAGTCGGTTACGGGTTGCTCCATAGTCCAGAATAAAAAACATTAAAAAAGAATTAATGTTTTTGACTGCTTTGACTCGATCGTTTTGACAGGTGACACTCTCTACCGGGTTGGATAATACCGACTTGGAAATATCGACCCTGTTTTTGATCTACACGCCCATAGAAGCTCATGTCAGTTTCTATGGGCGTGTACATGAAAAACAGGGACTCGATTTGTGGCATGGCGAATTAGACAATATCTAATTTTGCTATTTCAGTTTCTTTGGCTAGTTGAAGTATAATTTTGATAGTGTTTTATGCGGTGATTAACCTTAACAGTGATCACAAAATTCTATATTGCTCTCGTGTCTGACATTTTTTAATGCCCAAGTTGTCTCCACGTGGTTTCTGGAATTTTAAGTTACAATAACTACAATCACCGTACAACGTGCCTCTCAAAGAAAGAAAAAGAAAGAAAGAAATCATAAAACAAAGAATCATAGAAGAAAGAGAGTATACTTAGACACTGGCGAAATTGTCCTATTAATTAGGACAGGATAGCTGTATTTTAAAGAAGAAGATAAAAAACAGAGTCGGTACTTCCATGTCAGTATTATTTAGGTTTCTTAAAAGCGTCAGCCTACTGCACTGTTTGTTGTAGGTACCACGTGACAAAGCAGCAGCTTCTAGCCATGATGGACACGATGATGGGCGGGCGGGCGGCCGAGGAGCTCATCTTCGGGCCCGACAAGATCACTTCAGGTGAGGCACGACGGTATATGGATCAGATAACTTTTAAGTGTTGTTGGTCCGATCCGTGACCCAAGAGACAGTAGTGATACAGTTGCTGAGAAAAAATATTTTTCACTTCTCATGCTCGTAATAAATAAAATAAATAAATAAATATCACGGGACAATTCACACCAATCGACCTAGTCCCAAAGTAAGCTTAGCAAAGCTTGTGTTATGGGTACTAAGCAACGGATAAACATAATTATATAGATAGATACATACTTAAATACATATTAAACACCCAAGACCCGAGAACAAACATTCGTATTTTTCATACAAATATCTGCCCCGACACGGAAATCGAACCCGGGACCTCAAGCTTCGTAGTCTAACCACTAGGCCATCTGGTCGTCAATAATGTAATGTTCGTGTTTATGTTGTATCTAGGCGACATAAAGTTACTTTTTATACTCTAGCGCATAAAATAAAGTCTTCGTCTAAGACCAACTTAAGACCAAGGTAATCAGGTGTCAACAGCCACAAACAAAACAGTTTATATATGTTTTTTAAATAATTTTAATTGATATACAACTAAAAATCAATCATAATAAATCAGTAAAATTAAAAAATGGAATTGTTATAATAATGCCTAAAAAATAAAAGGTACATAGAAAGTGAATCATTTTGTTTATTATTTATTTATTACTGTTGCTATTTCATTTCCTCGCCATCGAAGTGAAAAGCAGAGTGTAAAACTAGAGCATTGAACCCGTTTTCCCCTCGACGTGTCTATCCACCCTCGCCGTACCGGCTCGGGTGGCTATATGAACGTCTCGGGTAAAATGGCTCGTTTTATGCTCTTGTTGTACAATCTACTATTCATGTATATGTCTATTAAAAAAAAAACGGAAAAAGCCGTGGTGGCCTAGTGGTTTGACCTATCGCCTCTCAAGCAGAGGGTTGTGACGTAGTACGTAAGGAATATATATAAACTTGTAAACCTCCTATGAGCTCAGTAATAAAACATTATTCAACGTGACATGGACTAGAAGTGCAGTATGTGTCAATTCGATGATTCGAAGTTAAGAGAACTGTCGGAAAAATTTTAATTATTTTGTGTATACTTCATCTGTGCGGTACTCGGAATGACAGTGCTAGTGCTCATATATAAACTTTGTTCGCGATACTTCGTTTAAAGACATAAAGTTAAAGTGAAAGGTTAACAAAATGGGATCCTCGCCGTCAAAGAAGGATGAGATTATAATTGCTCAAACTACGTCACACGTGGGCTCAATATTTATTTATTTATTTATTTATTCAACAACATTGATACAGTTAGTATTTCACTAATATTAAGACTTATAGCATCTTATAGTGATATTGATCCAGATAAGCGTTTAGAGACAAGTGTGCAGTAACAGCCCAAAAAGACCAAGGCCTGTGTTAGGGCTAGTTACATATTTTTTTTCATTTATTTACTAATTAGAGAAACAATATACATTTGACAATAATGCAACGAGCAAAACCACTAAGGTTTGACTGCCGTTGAATTCACTCACATAACGGTAAGTAGGTTAGGTAATTAATTACGATTTAACTTTAGGCTAGGTATAGGTACAGGTACAAATTTACTATATCACGTCGTTAGGTAAATTGCTTTAACAATGCGTTTACAGTGCTGTGGTGTTTCACACACACTCGTAAGTATGTTGTGATCGAGCTCATTAAGAATATTAGGTAACATGTAAGCGTCATCATTCTGAATATGTTCAAATTCAAATCATTTATTCAGTAAATAGGCCGCAATGGGCACTTTTACACGTCATTTTTTTAAACTACCAGCGCTTTCGGAAAGACCATCATTGCCAAGAAGAATGCGCCGCAAGAAACTTGGCAGAAAGTCATTTTTTCAAAATAAAATAATTACAAATAAAATACTTAAAAACTACAGTAAACAATTAAACAAAAAATCACAAAAAAAAATAATTAAATAATAATACAGGGATGTATGGGGTCCCTTAGTTACAAAATTAAACACTAACTATATCTACGTTAAGCGGAAGTGTAGAATGCTTCCACCGTCATAAATGAAAAAAAAAAAAAAAAAAAAAATAATAAAAAAAACTGAAATATGCATTTCAGGTCAAGTAACCATTAAGCTTTTGGATTCCGATGGCAAGCTCACGTCTGCCGCCCCCAAAGTTAGCTCACACGCACTCATGTCATGCTCTGAAAGCAGAGCGGTACCGAGGGCATGGTATTGCTTCCGTTCCCATAAGCTCTATGGGATCGTCTTGGGAACTTCGACGTAGCGAGCCTGTGACTAGAATTATTAAACTAAAAATATACAAGTTTAAAATCCATAAGCTTAACAATATACAATATAACTATAGCAAGGGGATGTATAAAGTCCCTGAGTTAATAATATAAATCCTAATCTAAATAATTCAGAGATGTATATAGTCTCTAAATGTCAAAGTAAACTACTTAATTAAACTAATTAAATTATACAATCATCAGAGGTGTAAAAAGCCTCCAAGGTCAAAAATCAATAATAATAATTAAAATAAAGAGATGGAGATGTATAAGGTCTCCCAAATGTCAAACTAATGCATGTTTTTAAATTAAATTCTGCAATGCGGACAACGGCAACAGAACCAGAAACTAGACACGAAATGCGCCGGGACACTGCCAAGTCACACTTCACAACACTACACAATACAAATACACCGACATAAACACACACTCACACACACACACACACACACAAACACGAGTACATCACACATCAACACCCTCATCGCACATCAATCTTCATCGGCTTTCAGTTTTGGCCATGTCGCATTATCACATAAGTACTCCTCAACTTTATAGTAGCTTATGAGTGAGTCTCACGGTAGTTTCGTGATGTTTGTTTGTCTTTCAGGAGCGTCGTCGGACCTGAAGCAAGCGACGTCGATAGCGCAGCATATGGTGCGCGAGTGGGGCATGAGCGAGCGCGTCGGGCTGCGCAGCATGGAGCCCGCGCGGAACAGCCAAGCGCCCGCGCTCGGCCCGCAGACCAACGAGCTGGTGAGTGAGGGGAACCTTGGCACTTCAACAATTTGAAATTCTTTTAATATATTTTCGTGACCCAGGGGACAAGTTCAGTCTCCCTTACCCCGTGTTCCAATCTGCGCTAATACGGTATTTGATTATTTTGTATGTGTTTTATAAATTAAAACTACACAATGCCTGTTATCGAATAGAGAATTAATTTTTATGCTACCTTTACAAATAACAAAGTTACAAAGGTTTGAAATTCAAGATTAGACAGAGAAAGATATACTGGCATACGACGTCACACGCCAGTACCGCCATACTTACTGCATAGAGAAAAGCGTTTGAGAAAGAGACAAGTATATAGATTTTTCAAAAAATCGCAATAATTCAAATTTTCAACCGATTTAAGTTTTCTCTTCGCTAAACACTGTCTGTAGGTATATCTATATTTTTATAATAATATTAAGATATGGCAAATTCAGAAGTGGTCGAATACCGTATTTTACCTGTGATTCAAGCATTACATTTTAGCCGAAAGTGTAAAAGAAATACATATTCTATCCGGTATCATGTTGAATAATGTTTTCCATTGTATTTTGTCGGATATTTTTTTTCCCACAAAATACGATGACAAAACATTGTCACTACATGTGCTGTATAATGAAAAAGTGTTAACATCTAGTTTACTAAGCTAACGTTAAAAGTTTGCCAACTCACAGATTTATTTGTAATAAAATTACCAAAAGTGGTAAACAATTAAATGCCTCATCTTAATTAATAAATATTTTTTACAGGTTGATACTGAGATAAAGAAAATCCTCTCTGAAAGCTACGAACGCGCCAAGCTGTTGCTCAAAACGCATGCGCGCGAACACAAGGCGCTCGCTGAGGCGTTACTCAAGTACGTATAGTACGACTGAAGATTCAAATTAGACAGAAAAAGAAAACCGATAATAATTCTAACATTTTATTGTATACGGTCGAGGACTTCGTTGGCAAAATATTTATGATCTAAATGGATGCAAAGTATTTAACCCTAAAAAAACTGGGCGGTAAAGTACGATATGTATTTGTCGATCCGCAATGAATGACAATAATGTACCATCTTACAATAGGGATGTTGTAAAATTAGATTTTTTGTTGCTTTAAAACAAATGAATGATTAGTTGATCGAGTTGGCGAACAAATAGCGACTTATGACGTCATAATTTGCTATTGCCACTGAAACTCTACCCTCTACGCTATTGCTTACCTTACCTTGTAATTTTCTCTGTGGACCTGTTTTCTGTATCGCTTATTATTTCTGGTGTACAATAGAGAGTATTTGTATTGTATTTTAAACTCTATGAGAGAATTGTGTTTTGACAGCTCATAAAAAGTACGTCAGTGGTGTCAACATCCCTATTGCCAGCGAAAAAAAAAACACGAAACAACAGCTAATGGTTATAAATTGTATTCCATTATTTGTTTGTGTTCCAGATACGAGACGTTAGACGCGGAGGATATCAAGGCGATTATGAACGGAGACAAAGTGAAGGTAGACAAACCGCGCGCGCGCGAGCCGCAGCCCGCCGCCGCCGCGCCCCCGGCGCCGCTGCTGCCGCCGCCGCAGCCGCAGCCCGCCTAGCAGGTGAGGGGCCACTGGCGGGGACACGGGGGGGACATTAGCGGGTTATGGTCTAAGTACCCACTATAAAACGACCTTCACCGAACTGGTTAATATTTGGATTTATACTTTTGATTGATATAGAATTTGTATATTAACCAAACCAGTGAAATGTTTAAAAAATATTTTTTTTTTTAAATTGTTAATTAATCTTATTCTGGACTGAAATTTTTTAGACAACCCATTTGCAATATTTTTATTGACATATTTAATTGGATATAAAATACTTTTGATCTATTAACTAGCTCGGTGAAGGTCGTTGTATAGTGGGATCCTATACTATTACCCAGGGGACACTAGCATGTCACCCTGGGACACTCACAGGTACACAGAGAACATTACCGGGTGACACTAACAGGTAATCCAGGGGACACTAGCAGGTACAAGTTGGACACTAGTAGGTACACAAGGGACACTAATACGCAGGTTCAAGAGGAAACTCACACTAGTAATAATTACCTCGCCGTTACGACCACATTACAGTAGCCGTGGTCACAAGTAAACTGAACCCTACACTTCAAACTAATAAAACTAGCAGGTAACCCAGGAGACAGTTGCAGGTCGCCTAGGGGACACTCGCAGTAACCCAAGGGACACTAGCACAGATACATGGGACACTCGGTACACAGGAGATATTAGCGAGTAACCCAGGGGACACTGAACTGAAGAAGGGTTCAGTGGCCAAAAAAAGTTTGAGAACCACAGAATTACTGAATAGTACATTAAATAAAGGTTTATTATTATCGTTATCTTGTTTCAGCGAGGCGGCGTCCCAATGTGAAGAAGTCAAAATGAAGTGTCTTTGAAAATTTTGCAGGCCACCCAGTACACCAAGCTTTCATCAATAAAAATAAGTAAAACTATGGAACCGAACATGTTTCCTTGTAGACATTCTGACCACAAATAGAAGCGGCCTTTGCCAACTTAAAATTAGAGTGGATCAACTATTTCTTGTTGTTATTCTGTCCCGTCAGCCAGGGGACAAAAGTAGTACAGTTTGTTAGAGAAAATGTTGTGTCACATTATACTGACATGCTTATTATATGACGAATTGTAGAAGGGGCTTAAAACGACCACAAAAATGCATGTTTGGTAATTTTTAAGAGTGACTCAGGAGACCGTAACTATAGCAACGAGTGACAAGAAAAAGTTGATCGACACATTATATTAAAATGATATTTTTAGGGTTGCATTACTGGAAAAATATAATGTCAGATTTCAGCTTTATTTCTGAATAACATTGTCTCGTTTGGTGCCTTTTTTATTTTTGGTCGGATTTAAAATAGCAAAAGATTTCTATGTTGTCAATATACTCCGGTATTCTTCGTGTTTTGGCTGTAATTCTTGCTGGTACAGGAATCTTGATGCCAAATAGACTGGTAGAATAAAATACTTCTACGTCTTCCACGTGTTTCTGGCAGTGGCGTGGCGTGAATATTTTCATCAAGACGTGGCCACATGCAAGTCGCTCGACGCTCGTTTCCAGCGTCAAATCTGGTCACGTGACACATAGCGATAAAGTGGAAAATGTTGAGCTTTATTACTGGAAAAAACACCTCTACAACCTCAAAAGCTGGGTTCGATTCCCAGCGCTGGTCTTATTTTTCTGGTTTTTCTGTGCATCTATATTTCAATTTGTATTTTCGATATGTGTTTTACGGGATGACCGTAAAAGTAACAAAATTTTGAGTTGAAATAAAAAATACAAAAATATTCCAAATATCAATATCTTCAACTTCGGCAAAAACACTTCTTTTTTTTCGTTCACTCCAATTTCTTTTATACCGCTGCCACGACTGCTACTAAATGAGATTAAAGAAATCAGCTTCCAAGACCAAGATCATTCCTGCAAGCAGCCATCTTGTCGCTGCTGCTCGGCGCGGTGACTTCACGCTGCTTTTTGAGTCGCGGGAAATTCAGAATCACCTTCAAACCTTTCCATTTCTTCCGTGGATGTCGTAAGAGGCGACTAAGGATATAGGTTAAGGTATACCATAGGCGAGAGGCTAGCAACCTGTCACTATTGTACCGTTGTAGTCAAACTTAAAACCTAAAATTGCTAAAAGTGGCTCCGAAGCGGTAACGTTTCGTGTGCTCTGCCTACCCCATTTGGGAATACAGGCGTGATGTTTGTGTGTGTGTGTGTGTGTGTTCAAAATGGGGTCACGTGACCAGATTTATTGCTGCAAACGAGCGACTAGCGACTCCGTAGCTGCACCTTTAGGCAACAGGAGAGAAAGAGAAGCTTGTTTAGGTGTTGTGTGTTCGTCTGCGGACGCAACTCTTCGGATGTAGTTTGACGTCAAGTAAAAAAATCAGGTGACTCGGTGGGAATCGGAATGTTATGATCGTGGCATCATTGGTATTTAGTCTTAATAAGTGCTGTCTGAGTGGAGAGCCTTGGGGGAGGCCTATGTCCAGCAGTGGACGTCTTTCGGCTGACATGATGATGATGAAGTGCTGTACGGGTATTTCCACGAGCGTCCCAACCGCTGTCAGTCCCTTGCCGGAGATTTTAAGAATTGGAAGGCAGATTGTTTTTTAATTATGACGTAAATAGCTTCTGTACTCAGGCCAGAATCTATTTCAATACAAAAATCAATGCATATGAATTATTTACTTTAATATAAACAGGTAGGGACTGACAGCGGTTGGGACGCTCGTGGAAATACCAGTACAGTCCGCCACCAGATATTTCGCAGCGGCCCAGATGGTCAAAAATATCGAAACATACACTTTACCCTCAAGGCATAAGAGTTCATGTTTCGATATATTTGATCACTATGGCCGACGATATGTGGTGGGCATTTGTTCTATAGAGCCATATAGAACTGCTACATGCTTCCTTTTTGTTTTATTATTACATGGTTTTACCGTTTTAAAGAAGGAATAGAAAATATTCTATTATTAAAGGCCAATTTTGAACATGAAATTACCGTGAGACTCATATTAAATGATATTGTAACGGTAGTCGCGCGAGCAGAGCTGTGGCGCGTAGTGCGCGTGTTGCGGCAGCCGCCGAGTAGCGTGCTCCTTTAAAGAAGGGCTATGAAATAGCCCGAAACATGTCGAGCTAAACTCGATTTAAGACGAGAGTTATCCGTTACAATATCATTTAATATTAAAGGCCAACAAAGAAAGCTGGAATTAACAGCCAGAACATGAAGGTATCAGTATTTAAAATTAATAGTGGTGAAATAGAAGAAAATATTTGACTGGAAAAGATTACAGGTGAAAATGAAAGCTGAAAAATTTCCGGAATTGAAGACCAAATTTAATAGCCAGCCAATGAGATGCAACTGTTCATTTTATGGGCGATAAGGGACTGCATGTGGCCGCACCTGTTAATAAACGCTCTTTAACACTTGGTAGATTTTTGGTAGACATTTGTTCGAGTACTGTGCAAGAGAGTCCGTGCGCAGGTTTGCCACTCTGTGGTAGGGTATCCGGTGGTATGGTTCGGAGGACATGTTATGTCCCTCTTGGCACGAGTTGTTAATCAGTTAAATCTTATGACTTATGTAGTGTTTTTACAGTTAAGGCCTTTTGGAACTGACATATTCATTATATTTTGATCAAAGTTCCATAATAAATAAAGATTAAAAAAAAAACACTTTTGGTCTTGAATTCGGGAAAGAAATTGTTTTTAGTTTACACGAATTATACGTTATGTTACAAGGACGATCCGTCGCAAGAAATGTCTAGAGTTTCATGGCTAGAAATATAGGGGAATGTAGTCTTTAGTTCACTGCCAGATAGCTTTAGCCTTTTACCTAACCCTCTCTTATCCATAAATAAAGAGTTCATAATAGCTATTTATGCAACTGTATCGCAATAGGGGTCCATATAACACGAGTGTGGTTTCATGAAACGAGGCGTAGCCGAGTTTCATAAAAGGGTCACACGAGTGTTATAAGGCCTAATTGCGTACAGTTGCATACAATATTTTATCTACGTTCATATATTAAATCCTCTATCATGTGTTCAAGAACCATTACCTGCTGGTGAAGAATTACCTGCATTGCAACCAGAACTTATACTAGGACCTTCACTTTGCTAGTAAATTATGAGTCATTTCCTTCGCCGCATCTAAAATATCGGGCGGAGTCAAATCTTCTTCGCATTCACTGATATCAGACATTTTTAAGCAAAAACAAAATTTTCTCACGAAAATTCGTACAACACGGGGGTTAAAAATAACAACCTATGAACGGAATGGCGGTAAAACCCAGTACATCACTGCGCATGTGCGGCAGTGCGCGCATGCGCTAAAGCGGGCACTGCCACAGACAAGTGAATATTGGAATCAAAACTTGTTGGTATAAACTTTTTGGATTTGCCCTGTATCGTAATGGTTTAAAAAATTATATTATAACATTATTTAGTTAGAAGAGAAGTGTGATAATGTGATTTTTTTTAAATATTTCGGTATTGTGTTTAAAAAGTATGTAAATATAAACTCGTTTTGAATTTTATAATTCGAATATTACGATGCGAGAGTAGATAAAAACTTATATCTGTTAGAACTAAATCATGTTGTTTTTGGCAAAGTGACAGATTAGTAAATGAGTTAAAATTATGCTCATTCGGACTGTTATCGTTCCACCGTTTAACCAATTCGTTTTCTAGATTTATTTTAACTGAACGACAAAATTCACTTGTCTTATGATGTCGGCACATTTTTTTTAATTACCTAACTTACAAACGTACGGCAAGTACAAGAATTAAGTCTACGGACCGCGTCTTAGTAAACCTTAGCAGAATCCCCAAAAGGCGATGGGTTTTCCCTTTTATAATGAATAGGAGGGTTTAATAAAGAATATTACATACTTACATACAAGATACGCGAAAAACAAAACCTCTCGTTGCAGTCGGGTAAAAACACAGACATCTTTTATGCAGAAAACGACATCAAGTAATTTTTTCATGTTTCAGCAAAAGACATTTTTGTCTTTTGTGTTGATGGGTTTGCGGTTGTTTTTTAAAAAAATAAATAAATAATCCGAGTTGCTACAACAATATGACTTTTATAACTCTGTCTGTATCGGATAAGTCGGAGTCCTTAAAGGTTCTCTATCGTTTGCCCGAATTTCACATGCCCGAAAGTATCATTTTCTAGAGTTTTCATTTGCCATAAAGTAATTTATTTATTTCTAATTTCTTCAGAGTTGATATTAAACTATCCTAAAGTAACCTACTGAGCGTTTCTATAATAATATATTTTATGGCAAACGTTGGTATGGCAAGTGAAATTCGGGCAAGTACATCATTAAGTACTCAAAAATATCGGTACTCGGACATTTATCTGCTCAAACATGGTACAAAAAAGATGGTTTATATCGGAGTCCGATATATTTGATACTGACTATACCAAGAGCAAGAAATAAAAAAAATTTAGCTCTAGTCGTTGCCTTAAGACTTGCAAAAATAATTGACATTAGTATACTTAAAAAGTACACTTATTGGTCAGTTCCAACAAATTATAAAAATGTATCAACGAATTTTTGTTAAGCTGTGGAATAGATAAAAGGTCATAAAATAACCCTCCTAAGCGCAGTCGGGTAAAAAGCCATCGCAAATGAGGGGCCATTCCAATATTACGTAAACCCCAAAGGGGGGGCTTTACTATTGCTAAGAAGGTCTTGGCCTCCTTGGTGGGAGTAAAAAGTACTTAAATTTTCATTACATACTATTTGAATGAATCCTAGCTCAGAGGTTATATCAAAAGCCTTTTCAGTGTTCATGAGATTAGAACATGAGTTTAGCAGAAGCTGTCTGGGACCCGTATTTTGGTAGCTCTTTGCCGACAATAGTTTGACTATTCTTTTGCCAGAATTCGGTGGCTAAATAGCCAAAAACACTTGCCAGTAAAATAACAATCCTCTCTATTTTTTACCCAAAACGAAATCCAAACTGATGATAGTTTCTATGAAAGTTAAATTTTTAGAAAAAAAAGGCAACACTTTGAGTTTGTCCCTGTTTTACCATTTGAGCGAATTGTATCAATTTTACGATGACCGTAAGAATAATCAGTACAAAAAATAATAAAAAGCATCGGCGTATTTTATAAAAAAAAGTAGAAATGAACTCGAAATGAAATTCGAATTTCCTGCATAGAATTTTACATTAAAAAAAAAACATGGAATACGTTACCTCTTCCAATTTAAAAATTTCCCTTTAGATTGTATATAATATTTTATTAATATTCAAGTGAACAGATGAAGCGGTAGCGGGGCGATTTGTTTGCAAGTTATTACCAATATGCAGTTTTTCTTGTATAATATCACTAGTTTTAAGGTAAAAGTGTCACTAACTACATTTCAATAAAATCTGTCAATTTCCTAAACATTTATGATACCCTGACGTGAGAACACGTGTCCCTGTTGATGTGATTATAAATTCTAAATCTAAAAGGAATCCAAAAATAATAATACATATTTTGTCACCAAGACAGAAACCCGGTGTTCATATGAGTTTACTGGAAGTGTGTACAGGATTGTCAGATTCTATTGAAGTGGAGTATACATAATTGTTCTGAAATAAAGTAATATTATAGTTCAAAATCTATTTAAAGAATAAAAACGCTCGCGCCGCTATCGTTTCGCGTTCACTGTAGAAGACGCCTTAACGTGAGACTAGTGGATAATATCAATAGTCAAAATATACATTTAGTCATTGGTTAGTTCCTATTTAAGGAACGGTGATATTTTTCACTGGTCAAGCGTGAACCGTGTTTTATGACGTCGCAAATAAACGTTGACAGTAAATCATTTTGTATTATTGAAACTCGTGAACTTAGAGCGGTTTCAAACTGACGTTTTATATGTGCTTATAAGCTCTTTTTTACAAACTCTGGAATGACCGAGTATACCAAAAACAACCGTATTTATACGCACAGAAAACACCATTTTGAAACCGCACTTATACCTAAATTTATCCTTGAGAAAAGGAGTACGCCCTGCTTCTCTGTTCTGGTATTTTTAATAGTAACGGAAAATATACTAGCAACAATGCAGCCTTACCTGGCTCTAGAGTTAAATTCTTTTTTTTTTTTATAAGACTGGATGGCAAATGAGCTAGTGGGTCTCCTGATGGTAAGAGATCTCCACCGCCCATAAACATCTGCAACACCAGGGATATTGCAAATGCGTTGCCAACCTAGAGGCCTAAGATGGGATACCTCAGCTGCCAGTAATTTCACCGGCTGTCTTACTCTCCACGCCGAAACACAAAAGTGCAAGCACTGCTAATTCTACGCTGTGCGCGGGCGCAGGCTGAAAATCAGCGCTGCAAGTTTCTTTTGCTTGCAGCTTATGCTGAGCCTGAGCCCATTGCCACCTACTTACGTGAAATTAAAAGAAAGAAAATACATTTATTCACAACACAAGACAACAATACTATTTGGTACAAATAAACAACACAAAGGTATGTGTCATTGCGACTGTGAATCGGACACTGGCTCAGCATAATGCTGAAGCGTTAAAAACACCCCAGCAGAATTGTTTTTTTTTTTTTTTTACTGTGTATTCCTATTTTCTGTGGCAATAAATGATTTTATTATTATTAAGAGGCCATAGGTCTAACCACAGCCACAGCTTCAAGGCACCAGTAAAGGTTTAATTTAAAATACTTAAGTGTCAAAGGAAGGTAAAAACATAACTTACCTTTCGCAGGGCTGCTTCCACGGTCTTAAGTTAAAAATGTCATAGTCTGGGTTATGACGGTTCCATACATTTTGGAATTACAGCTAGGGTAGCGACTTCTAGCGCCATCTAGTCGTTACAGAGAACAACTACAACATCCCCAGCTATAATATTTCTCTTCAGATAGATCTTTATTGAGTTGTATGTATTGTCAACTCTGATCTGTGCAAGACTGTATCAACAACCAGAGGCCCACCACACAAATATAAAAAAAATTGTCAGAGCCATTTGAATTTAAGTGTTTCGTGAGAACCTTGTGAGACTGTCAAATTTCGATTATTAGAATTTGAAAGTTAATATCAATCTGTAAAAGTTGACATTTGCTATGACGTTTGTCCTAATTTTAGCACGTTGGGCCTTATGAGGTCAAAACAATAGATAAATAAAATAATATTTACTTTTTTAATATTATCATGAGTCCGTAATTTCTTTGAACTTATTGTGCGCATTCTATTGCACATCGGTCCGCATGAGGCTAAAGCCAAGTCCGCACTGTGAATTGTTACTCAATTCATCTTCTAAGAGTATTCGCAATGGCGGAAAAATAATCGCAAAGAATTTGTACGTAAAGCGCGGAAAAAATTGGCAGTGCGGATAGGGCCTTACTTTATTTGTGGGAAGCAGGTGTAATGGTAGCATAAATAAAAGTCGCAGTATAGTGTATACGTTTATACGGGCTCGTCCTGCCTCTGTCGGGGCGCGCCGCAGTCCCGCGCGGCGAGCGCGGCCAGCCGGCCGCCGCCCGCGCCGCGCGCCACGCTGCGTGCGCGCACCGCGCCCGGCGCCGCCCATCTGACACACAAACAACTGTCCTATACCATCCTACCACCAGAGCCATTGTGCAAGTATTTTGGATGGCGAACAATTTTTTGAATTTTCATCCTCTTTGCTGTCGGTGGCTGATTGGCGCAAAGCCTTTGCCGCGCGCCTTCGACCGTAAAAAAGGCGGCAGTCGAACTATTAAAAAATATAACTCTCGGCGGACATATATTGGTGCGGTTGTGCTCGGTTTTGTAAAATAAATATTAATTGTGATTATATAGACATTGTAAATATTTTTGTGTGTAAATAATAAAAAACTTTGTACGCCTTAAAACTAGCTAGTTAAGTGACGGTGCGGACTATTGCGGCTTTACGGACTCTACCGAGCGTCATACATCGAAGTCGGCTTCATTGAGGTATGTTATTCAATGATTGTTCTCTAGACATAATGCTGCACAGAAGAGCAAATAAGCCACGGCCTTGGTAACAGTCACTATTCGAAGGTTTAATTTAACAGCCATGTTTCAAATTAGACAAAAGCGAGAGCTTATAATTTTGGTTTTAAAATAGACCATACAGCATACAGCACACTTTCCTCCTCTTGTCAGCGCCGTTCGCGAGACCGGCAGATTGCTGATTTGGGACCATTTCGTGATATGCATAATTATATTTTGTTTTTTGTTTTTTTAATTTATTTTATTTTATCCATTGTTCTTAATGTTTGCCACGAATAATTTTTTTCTTTCTTTCTTTCTTGTAAGAGTGAAATATGAGGCGGAAGGATAACAATAAAAATTTCCTTGCATAATTTACAGGTGGTTCCTTATATCCTTATGGTCAATTGGTCAGCAGCACACTTCATCAAAACGATGGCGTGAGGAGCATCTTTAAGTTAATAATAAATATCCAGTCCAAACAGTGACAGGCAGTTCAGTCCGAGACGCCTTTTTTTTTATTCGACTGGATGGAAAACGAGCAAGTGGGTCTCCTGATGGTGAGAGATCACCACCGCCCACAGACACCTGTAACACCAGGGGGATTGCAGATGCGTTGCCAACCTAGAGGCCTAAGATGGGAAACTTTTTTTTTTATACGACTGGAAGGCAAACGAGCAAGTGGGTCTCCTGGTGATAAGAGATCACCACCGCCCATAAACATCTGCAACACCAGGGGTATTGCAGATGCGTTGCCAACCTAGAGGCCTAAGTTGGAATACCTCAAGTGCCAGTAATTTCACCGGCTGTCTTACTCTCCGCGCCCAAACACAACAGTGCAAGCACTGCTGCTTCACGGCAGGATTAGCGAGCAAGATGGTGATAGCAATCCGGGCGGACCTTATTTCCTTAGAGCGGTTACGCACTACATCCGATCCAAATTCCATCCGAATCCATGAAAATAGGGTCCAGAGTGGTACAAATATTTCTGTTAGAGAAATTTTATGATGAAACCAAACGAATAGTTCCGCTCTTACGATTAGCAAATTTCGACCAAACTTTAGTCCAACTTGACACTAGATGGCGTTAACACCTTCAAGTCACAGTATATAATATAAGGTAAAGCAGTATGGAAACTACGAACAAATCGATCGAAACGAACTCACTCACACAGACGCGCGCTCTACACGGCCTCTAAGGGGGTCTCGCGGTACTGCAGTAAAGTAAGTAGCTTCGTAGCTGCCAAAAATCACGTCGATCCGTCGCTCCGTTACGGCGTGAAAGACGGACAAACATACAGACATACAAACACACTTTGACATTTATAATATTAGTATGGATATGGATAGTATATTAAATGCCTAAATGCCAAGTTTCATAGTTTTATCTTCGACAGCGACGAACTTCCACCATATAAACTTTCACCCCCTATTTTAACCCCTAAAGCCTCTTTTTGCGATAAAAGATAGCCTATGTCCTTTTCCAAGGTCTATTCTATCTCTGTACCAAATTTCATCCAAATCGGTTCAGCGGTTTTGGCGTGAAAGCGTAACAGACAGACAGACAGACAGACAGAGTTACTTTCGCATTTAGAATATTAGTATATACGGTATTAGTGTCGGAGCGTCGGAACACTGGCCACACCGGTGACTGTTGGAAAAGATGTTTATTTTAATTTAAGATCGAACTGTCAATAGTCAACTATGATGATTGTTTAATCACGTTCATTTAAATGCTTCTTTAATTATTTTTTTTTTTTTTTTTTTTTTTGTGGCTTTCACCCTTGCTTTTTTAGCAAGATGTATTTCGCCAATGTCGATGTGGAGACATTACACACATGAGGAGACTGTTCGGTTTGAATAATTTTGATTTCGGGGGGAGGAACAGACTGGAAACCTAAAACAAATACCAATGGTTATGGACGGTACACTGACAATAACAAGACGAAGACAGACGAAACGATTTTTTTTTTTTTTTTTTTAAAGGAGGGGAATGGCAGACTGTTAAGCATGCTAACAAAAAAGGATAAATTGTAGAGGAAGTATGAAATATATAATATTAAGCATGCTGCAGTTGCTATAGTTTAATGTTGTGGCACTGTATAAATTTTATCAAAATTTTTATAAGAGGAGGATCTAGAATAGTAAGAAGTGTCAGAAAATTCATAGGGCGCGGAACTTCCTTCGGCAACGCATCGTACAGGGAATAAGTGTGTTTACCGCAGTTGAAAAAAATGTGATCCAGGGTACCCTCATCAAGACCGCATTCGCAAAGAGAGTTATCCCGTACTCTAATTTTTGATAAAAACACCGGAGTGCAGACATGACCTAGACGAAGACGACAGATGGTGGAAGTGACCCATTTACTAGCAGAGCGGAAGTGATAAAACCAAGGTTTACGAGGAATTAAGGGTTGGATGTTCCCGTAGTGTCGGCCTTTCTGATGTCTGGAGAGGTTCCACATGTTCTGCCAGGAGACCCTTAAATCATTTCGAGCGGACATCATTAGGTCTGAAGGTAAGATAGTTTTATAATCCTGACAACCAATTGTGATGGCCTCTTTTGCCCACATGTCCGCTCTTTCATTTCCCATAATACCACAATGGCCCGGAATCCACGCAAGAGTAACTTCTAGTCCTTTCTTTTCGCATCGGTGTAGAGCCTCTTTGATTTTCAAAATTATTGGGAGTTTATTTTTCATTTTAAAATGGTTTCCTACTATTGTTTGTAGACAGCTTTTAGCGTCAGAAAAAATTAAACTTTTAGGAACGCTGTGTGTTTCCGAGAATTTAATAGCCTCCAATATTGCGATGGATTCCCCAGTGAAAACAGAAGACTGTGCTGGGCCTTTTTGAGTCAAAGCAATTTGGTATTTGGGAATCCATACTGCTGAACCTACAGAGGCATTGGGATCTATTTTAGAGGCGTCTGTGAAGATGAGTAGCCAATCCTGCCATTTTTCAATTTTTTTATTAAATATGTTGTTGGCCGCTGGGCTATCCTTGTCAATGCCAAAATCAAGGATAACTTTGGGGGAATATATTAAAGACTCATAGTCGGCCTCAAATATGGGGTTCATGTAAGTGGTATATAACGGGGACGTAAGGTTTTTTAATTTGGAATACGACACAATGCATCTTGGCGCTTCTTTATGTGTCCAATATGTGTTTTCAGACACTTCCACGGAGAGTGCCTCTAGCCGGGGTATAAGAGGATGGTTGGACATGGAACATGCTCTAAAAAGGAAACGGTCTGCCAAGTACTGTCTACGGAGGGAGAGGGGAGGATCCAGGCATTCCACTTGCATAGCATTTTTGGGTGAGGATTTCATTGCTCCCAGAGCAATACGTAGACACTTAGCTTGTATCAGGTCCAATTTCTTAAGTGCATTTTTATTGCAGGGTTCCACCGCGAGTGAAGCATAATCGATCTGGCTACGAATTATTGCATTATATAAAAGTTTTTGGCAATATGGGTGAGCGCCCCACCAGACTCCGGAGAGAGCCCGGAGAACATTAATGCCCTTTTCACATTTTCCGGTTATATGCTCCAAATGCGGTACACCCGTCATTTTGGAATCCAGAAAAACACCAAGAAATTTAACAGAATCCTTGCAGGGAATAACCTCATACTCATAATTAAGATTTATGTTCGGGATGGATCTGTTCCGCGAGAAAGTTACAGTACAGCTTTTAGATGGTGACAAAGATAGCCCATGTTCATCTAGCCAGACCTTCAGATATCTGAGTGCCTCATTTAATTTTAAGGAAGCCTCACCAAACGACTGTGTAACAGTATATAACACTAAGTCATCTGCATATTGGAGTATATTACAGAAGGGGGAGACAGAATGCTCAATATCATACGTATATAAATTATAAAGGAGGGGGGAGAGAACTGAGCCTTGGGGGAGTCCCTGCCATAGGGTAAGAGGAGTGTAGAAGCTATTGCCAGTTCGGATTTTAATTATTCTTCCCATAAACAACTTGCAGATAAAATGTACTATCCTCACAGGGATGCTCAGCTGAAGCATTTTTGCTCTGAGCACAGGAAGAATGACATTGTCATAAGCAGCGGAGACATCCAAGAAGCACCCTACAACATGGTGTTTTTTGGAGAGGGCTAGTCTAATGTCCGAAGTCAGTATGCTTAGGTTGTCCATGGTACTTTTCCCCTTACGGAATCCGAATTGAGAGTTGGCGAGTAAATTATTTTTTTCTACAAACCATTCCAACCTATTTTTAACTAAATGCTCCAATATTTTACCTATCGTCGCGGAAAGGGCAATTGGGCGATAGGAGTTTGCTTCTTGAGGGTTTTTACATGATTTGAGGATTGGGATTACAATTTGGGTCTTCCATGCATCGGGGATTTCACCAGACACAAAAAACAGATTAAATAGATTTAGAAGGTGGTCTTTTGAAAAGGGACTTAGTTTACGGATGAAGATATACGGTATGCCGTCCTCTCCTGGAGAGCTGTTACGGAGCCCGTCAAGTGCCAGCTCAAGTTCATAAAATGTAAAGGGGCCGTCGAGAGGGCCTAGCCCGGCAGAGGGGGGAGATGGGTCTATGCAGGGCTCCTCAGGGACTGATGGAGGGGCTAATTTGTCTGCAAACTCTTCCAACCAGGAAGGAGGATTATGGGGGGATGGACGATCGGGATCAAAGGAGCCTCTGAATTTTTTTATATTTTTCCATACCATCGATGGGGGGGTTCTTGGATTGAGACTTTCGCAAAATCCCTTCCATCCTTTCTTCTTCGCTTTTTTTAGGAGACGTTTAGTGCGAGCAGAGATTTTTTGAAATTCAATAAAATCTTCAGAGAGACCGGAATCATTATATTTACGTTCGGCGTTCTTTCTTTCTTTTATCGCCGCCGTGCATTCCGCATCCCACCAAGGAGGGGAAGGGATCTTGCTACTACCAATTTTTTTCTTTGGGATGAATTTATCTGCAGCTTCTATCAAAACGGATTGGAAGTGATTGTAGAGTCCAAGGGGGTTTAACAGGTTGGGGTCAAGCTCTTTTAACCTTTTTTCTACATAAAAAGAAAAGTTTGGCCAATCTGCTTTATCCACTCTGTATTTAAGGAGGGGTTGGGGGGCGGGGGAAGGTTGAACAGAGGATGGTTGGGAGATGATAATAGGGAAATGATCACTTCCGTGGGATTGTCTCAGTACCCGGTAGGATAGAAGACACGAGAGGTTGGGGGAGCAAGCAGACAAATCCAGGACTGAGTTGGGATTTTGTCCGGGGTATACCCGGTGAGTGGGAGAACCGTCATTAATAACTGAGACATTAATGTCATCAAATAGATCCAAGAGGAACGTGGAAAATGCGTCTGAGTGCGAAGAACCCCAAGAAGTGTTGTGGCTGTTGAAATCCCCTAGAATGAGGAGAGGAGGAGGGACCGAGAACAGGATGGTGGAAAGGTCAGGTATTAAATTAATATTAGGATGTGGGATATAGATGGATACAAAGTTGATTCCCATGACATTAGCCGCAACTGCGTTAATTTCATGTGAATGAGGAGGGAGGGGTATTTGGGAGAAAGAGTAACCTCTTTTGATCAGCAACGCACAACCAGCACGACCATCAGGGCGGTCCTCCCGGAGGCATGAGAATCCCGGGATCCTAAAGCGGGATTCCGGTCTCAACCATGTCTCCGAGATGGCCGCTACTGAAATGGAGTGCACGTTAACGATATTGATCAAATCAGGTTTTTTAGGAATAACGCTACGGCAATTCCACTGAAGAAAATTGGCCTGGGGGGCCATGGGAGAAGGATAACATCTCGGCAAGTGAAATCATTAAGGGGGCAACGTCGGGCGGTAAACAATCGCTCCATTTGGCGATTATATTTGTAAGGAGTTTAAATAGCAGTTCCATAAGGTCGTCATTGGGCGTCTCAACTGGCGTCGGCCGAGACGATAGGGCGTAACCATTTGGAAGTTGAGATTGTGGGGTCGAGACGATATTTTTATGGGCTTGCCGATCATAACCGGGAGACAGGGGGGTTCTTGCTCTAGCTTTACGATAGACTGTCTTGCGGTATGAAGTCGAGAGGGGCGATTGGGGGGGAAAGGGAGTGGAACCAGAGGGGGGAGATTGCCAAGGAGGGCTAGGGTCTGGGTCAAACATAACCTTGGCCACGTCTGCGTAAGGGCGGCGTACAGCAGGGAAGCGAGAGGAAGCTTCTTGGTAGGAGATGCTGTGTTCTGACATTGCCAATTTTATGGATTTTTGTCTACAATATTCAGGGCAGCGTTGGTCTGTCGCGTAATGATGGCCTGAACAGTAGAGGCAAGTCACTTGCTCAGGAGCGATGTTGCATCCTTCACCAGGGTGTTTTTGTGCACACTTGAAACAGCGGGCATCGGAACGGCACTGGGCCTGAATGTGACCAAATCTCAGGCATTTTCGACACTGGATTGTTGGGAGCACGTATACTTCGACCTTCAAGGATGTATAGAAAGCAAAGACTTTTTCAGGAAGTTTTTGACCTTCGAAGGTCACCACCACAGTTTGAGTTGGAACCCAGGATGGGGGACCTCCCTCATTGATTACTTTCCGTTGGAGGCGTCTGGCTTTGAGGATTTTGCTATGTCCGTCTTTAAGGTCAGTCGCGTCAACAAATTCTTCCATCGACCAGTCGACTGGTACGCCACGAATCAAACCCATACGGGAAACGTTGTATGTTGGGATGTGGGCTTTATATTTATGCTTGGACAAGCAGGGGTTTTCTAAAATGTTATTAGCATCCACAGCGGTCATAAATTCTACCGAGACACGGTTTCTACCTACAGACTTAATACCATCTTTTTTTATATTTTGTATGTTATCTCTGACAAAAGCGAGGCCAACCTTTATAGGTTGTAATGAGATGCCCGAGTTGCTAGACTCTGCGTCTCGGGAGATATGAACGACAAATGGGCCACTGTCATTAATGCCGTATTTGCGGGAGTCCTCGTCTAAGTCAGGGTGTTTGTAAAAGTTTGCTATAGATGCATTGTCGGCATCCGTTCCCTGCATCACCTTTTTTCCCTTAGGTTCAGAAGTAACGGACGGCGATTGTTCTAAGAAACTAAGGTTACGCTTTCGTGTTATAATTTGCGTATCCATCTCCATCGAGTTCATGGAACTACCGCCGCCCGGATCCGGGGGCTCCTCGTTCCCCTCCATAACTTTGGCCTTTGGCCAACCGGACAGATGGATTAATAAGTTAGAACAATATTATATATTGATTAAACCTCCACCAGAGAGTTAATTAGGAAGGAAAATTAATCTAAAGGAAATATAACCTAAAAATTGAACAGACTCACTGCACGGCGCTTCTTTAATTATTATTGCTTTATCGAAACGTCAAGTGATGACAAGTCATGTCAGGTATCACTTGGGGGTGGTCTGTGTTTAGTTCATACTGAATCTGCGGGTAGATCGATATACGTCAGAATGACATTTAATGTCGGTTATAGAACGGGGACGACAGTCTTGATCGAGGAGTCGCGCTGAGCACAAGTGTCTAACGTAATCTATTTGCATCGACCAAGTGCTTTGAGTTTAATTGCCAATTATTAGTGATTTTGTGTACTTAGTGCTTGTGCACCTAATAGCAGTCCTTATTTCTGAGATTGAAAGAGATTTGGAATATAGACCACGCAGTGTATGGGCATAAGCACAGAACTCTCCGCGTTTTGATAATTGATTAGCATCCTTCGTTACTTACGAACCGTGCAGTAGCTTCAATGTTAATTTGAGCCTTAATTGAATAAAGATTGGCTTTACAAGAGAAACACGAGTGTAATCATTTCTATCATATTGACCGACCTTGAAGAGGGCTGAAGAGGGAGACCAGAACTTGGCTATGCTGAACATATATCCTGACTCATCTGTGTACCTGTCTATCTATCTCTCTGTGCGATTATAATTCGACAGGTAAATAATGCTACCCACTTAAGTAAGAAAAGAAAGAAAATAGTGTCACTCTTTACCTGCCCAACCGACCAACACACTCGCCCGTATCTCCGATATATAGTATACTGTGGTCAAGTTTAACACGTACCCAGTCCAAACAGTGAGCGGCAGCTCCGTCCGGGCCGCCGTCAGTTCGGCCGCGAGCGCGTCGCGGACCAACTCCTCGACGAAGTTCTTCAGCGCCGACAGCATGACCGCGTGCACCGCGCTGGAATGTTACCGTACAAGTGAGAACTGAGAAACAAACACTCAGTAAATATCATCATCATCATCAGCCGGAAGACGTCCACTGCTGGACAAAGGCCTCCCCCTTAGAACGCCATAATGAACGACAACTCGCCACTTGCATCCACCGGTTTCCCGCAACTCTCACGATGTCGTCAGTCCACCTGGTGGGAGGCCTGCCAACGCTTCGTCTTCCGGTTCGCGGTCGCCACTCGAGAACTTTTCTCCCCCAACGGTTATCTGTTCTTCGAAAACACACACTAAATATACTCAGCGGCACAAAATTTGGCCCACTTTACATACAAAATTGCCTATTTCTGCATACATTTGAGATCCAGATTTGCCGGTCAATATATTTTAATTTAAAACTGACATGTAAAAGAACCCTTACTGTATGGCAAACAAGCAACTTAACTTATTTACTTAACTTACTTTAGTTTACTTAACTTTACTTGCAGAATAAAGTTTAGATTTTGAAACTTTGTAAATTTTATCCCGGAAAATTGCATAGTCCTCGCAGGATACCGATAAACGCATTCTACGCGAACGGAGTCGGCAACAGTAAGTATTTTTATAGGTGGAAAAAAATTGTTCCATTTATACTTGGCTTGGATACGTATTTAACTAAATGTATACAAACTTCAGCTGCCAGATTTCGTACATTCAAGGATTTTAAATATTTTACTCATCTATCATTGAAGAGATCGCTCTTAAGCCTATTGCGTACCGTGTAATTTTTTTCTCTGTGTATTTGTTTTCTGTACCGCTTACTATTTCTGGTGTACAATAAAGAGTCTTTGTATTGTATTGTATTGTATTGTATTGTATTGCAATACAAACTAGACTAGTGTATTCAATACAGAAATGTAAATGTTTAGATAATTTAAATGGGGGAATTTCAATATTTAAGACACCAATTGACATTGTTTTGTTCACATTTAGTTAAAATAAGTAACATGGCAGTATTTAAATTTGGGTGCTATGATAGCACTTATTGCTTCTGGTAATTAACATCGTACCCTGAAAAAAAAACGAACACTATGGATTTTTAGGTCCGAAATAATTTTTTCAATTTGAATTTGAAATATTGTAAATATAGTAAAAATAATCGATGAAAATCGGCTAAATAACGCAATTACATTTAATACGGTTTCTAGTCATAACCTTTAATCATTTCTGTATCCAAACTCACCTATAAGAGTACCCGTTCCCAACATCCTCATTCCTCAACTCCACCCCTATCTCCGCACACTTCCTCTCTATAAACATAAACCTCTGCCGATCCTCTTCCTTCTCCACTGGTATCACAACCAAACTGCCTTCTTCCTTCTTAACCTCCTTCTTCACCGGCACATCGTCTTTCACCACATCAATTTCTTCATCATCGGAATCATCTATGAATTCTGTTATGGAATTATTAAAGTCTTCAGGTTTGAAGGCACTTATGGTGCTGAATTCAGTTGTGGCGGGTTCCATGTCGTTCCAGGAGTAGTCTGCGGTGTGGAGGGATTCTTTCCTGATGGGATGGTAGCCGTGGAGTCTTGAGAATATAAGGATTTGCTTCGTCCGCCATATTGGGTCTTGGGATTTGAAATGTTCATTTAATATTGTGTTTATTAACTTTGCACGAGACCACTGGAAAGAATAAGAAAGGATGATATAATTTTTTGTATAACAACTGGTAGCATGGTGTATGGTTGTGTTACTCTGAAGATGAGCTCTGGTTGAGTTCGAAATGCGTCAGTGTGGTGTGGTGGTGGTGATAGATGGGTTTGTGTAATTTGTGTGTTCTTACAGTATGGAGGTGGAGGAACTGCATAAACACGCATATTTTGCATAAGCTTAGCTATCATAAGGTAGAGGGGGAGCAAGGAAATTCTTTTAGTTCATTGATATGGAACCCAAAGTAACGCCTGATTCAATAAATTAGCCTCAACTTAATTCTAAAACATCACATCATTTGCAAACAACAAAAATACTTCACATACCTCTTTATTTCTCCGCTTAGCAAAATCCATTTTCCAAAACCGCTCATCGCTCTCCACAAACGGAAAACATCTCTTGAAGTCGGGATCCCTCGCTTGCTGACTAACCACGGGTATCTTCCTCAACATATAGTTAACTGCCACACGCACACTCGTAAACCTGGCGACAGCGTTGCACAGACACTCGTACAACCCCTCCTCTCTTTTAACCACCACTTCACTTTTCACTTCCGGGACACTAAAACTTATATTCTTTACCCACGAACTGCCTAAATAACAATGATCGTTCACTATATGCGTGTAGTTTTTCACTTTCTTCTCTTTATTATTCAACATGTTCTTAACCTCCGGTTTCAACAATGATACACCTTTCTTTTTTCCATTCACCGGTTTCACCGGACTCAACTTCGCCGTCTTCACATTACCTTTCGAATTTATGACAATTTCCTGCACTTTGCTTAGATCTAGTTTCCTATCCATTTCTAGATAGTATATCTTCCCTGTTTTAGGATCCAAATACTTCATTATACGTTTTTTCGGCGACGCCGGTTGACTTAGAATCTCATTAGGTATAGTCTCTGACGGATTTATTATACTTTTCTCTAAATTCCAATCCATTTTACAATTTTCCATTTTGACATCTAGCATTTTAACGTTGTTCTCTAGTTCTAACAAGTCCGGTTTGACATCTACATCTGTATCGTGATTTTGGACGATTTCTTTGACTGTTTCTTTTTTAACTGGTTTAATTATCATCTCATCTACATCTAGTTCTTTAGGGTCGGATGTAAAGAAGTCTAGCCAGTTGTCTGTAGGCTCTGGTTTGGTTGGTTCTGGTTCCATTGGCTCCTCTTTGGGGACGACGGTCTCTTGGGGTTCTTCTATTGGTATGTGCTCGTCTTCCTCTTTGTATTCAAACTCGAGCATGTCTGGTGTACTGTACAACCAGACGTCTACAAGAGTCTCTGCTCCTAAAATCGAAAAAATATGCTTTTATTTCAATTGTTAAGGAAAGCTTCATTGTTTGTTTTGAAAGCAGTTTTTAAATGCTTTTATTTAGTTTCACCTGTCATGTTGTCTGTTCAATGTATGTATGTATGTATGTACATATGTAAACTCTTTATTGCACATAAAAATAAAAATACATAAACACAGAGAGGAGAACAAAGGCGACTTATCCCTAAAAAGGGATCTCTTCCAGCTAACCTAATTACGAGAAGACAATTTATTATAATAGAGGATAGACAGAAAGAAGAAAAAAGAAAAACAGAAACACAAAATAGAAAGAAAATAAAAAGAAAATAAAAAGAAAATACTCAAAATAGAAAGAAAATAAATACAAAATTATTTACATTAAAAATTTAATTTTGTGATATTGAACCTTGATAATTGTTAAGGCCTTTTGGAACTGACATGTTCATAATCTTTGATTAAAGTTCCATAATAAATTAATATTAAAAAAAGAACTTGATAATTCAAGTTAAATCGGGTGCGTCCCACGAGATATAACTAAAAAATATCTAATTTCATATTAATAACGATCTCAAGATATAATGAACTTTAGTTATAACAACAAAAAGTATAATTTTATAATATATAAACGCTTAAATTATATAACTTTAATTTGTATAGGATTTATATGTACTAATGTCTATTATTAACATAACAAACATTAGGTATATCACTCATGATATATAATATGTGTAAATGTTAATTTATGTGGCGGCGAGCGAACGAAGCGAGCGAGCAAGACGAAACTAGACAGAAGCGACTTGGATTGGTTAGGTTTTTTTTTTGTAACAGTGCGGGAAAAACTAATGGCTTACTAGATTGTTTGCTTGCATAAAGTTTTTGATGAATTATAAGTTTAAAATTTTAGGTGTTATGAACATTATACGCTCTGACCGTTATATTAATTGATATTATACATAAACAACATTATACCTTAGAAAATAAGATATACTTTTCGTTCATTATTTCCAGTGAACGTTATACTAAACGAGTTTGTATAAAATTAGCGTATATATTATGAATATTAGATAATAAGTTGTTATATCTCGTATTACTCCCCAACCAAAAAAAAAAGTGTACAGTGGCGCCATCCTTTGCCAAATAAACGAATCACATTAGTAACATCTACTTGACAACAGATGGCGTTGTGATCTGATCACTCAAGTACCTAGTGTCTGTAGTCCGGTGTAGTCGCGGTCGAGTTTGATGGTGTGTTCCACGACGGCGGGCCGGTTCCGGTCGGGCAGGTGGAAGTGGAGCTCCACTTTGGCCGGGAACTCGCCCCAGCCGCGCCGCGATATGTGGTACGGGGGCTTGCTGGAAGAGACAGACGCGGTTAGGAATTACACGCGCTATATTTGTAGGAATACTAGCTTATGCCCGCGACTTCGTCTGCGCGGATCTAGGTTATCGTGCGATGGCGCCCTCTACCGGAATAAAAAGTATCCTATGTTGATCCTCGGGGTTCAAAGTACCTCTAAACCAAGTTTCATAAAAATCGGTTTAGTGGTTTCGACGTGAAAGCGTAACAGACAGACAGACAGACAGACAGGCAGACAGAGTTACTGTCACATTTATAATATTAGTAGGGATCGTTTCAGATTATGTCGGATAAAGCTATGAAAATGTTTATATCATTTAATAATAATAATAATAAAATAAAAGAAATTCAGTGTATTTACTCACGTTAAAGTACTTTTAATGTAGGTACTGACTTGACTGTGTTTACTCGCTTTAAAATGTGCTATAGTGTATCTTTTTACTCACTCTAAATGTACAATATAGTGTATTGGATTACTCTAAAAGTGCAATAAAGCGTATTTACTCACTCTAAATGTGCAATATAGTGTATTTACCTACTTTAAAGTGTAATTCGGTGTATAAATACACTTAGAGAAACATAAACATTATTAATAAACGGAAGATATTTTCTACATTAAACTTATAACTATATCATAAACATAACTAAGTGCTAACTAATTGTGATAAATGGATATGTGCAATATAGTGTATTTACTCGCTGCAAAGTGCATTTCAGTGTATTTAATGGCTCTTAAAGTGTAATTTGGTGCATTTATTCTGTTTAAATGTAAAATATAGCGTATTTACTTCATCCAAAGTGCAGTTCAGTGTACGTATTCCAAAATGTAATTCAGCGAATTTACTCACTGTAAATTTTTAATACAGTGTATTTATTCACTCTAAATGTGCAATATAGTATATTAATTCATTTTGAATGTGTCATATAGTGTATCTACTCACTGTAAATATGCAATGTAGTGTATTTACTCACTGTAAATGTTCAATACAGTGTATTAATCAATTTAGAATGTGCCATATAGTGTATTTACTCACTGTAAATGTGCATGGTAGTGTATTCACTCACTGTAAATGTGCAATATAGTGTATTTACTCACTGTAAATGTGCAATATAGTGTATTAATCCAATAAGAATGTGCAATATAGTGTATTTACTCACTGTAAATGTTCAATATAGTGTATTAATCCATTTAGAATGTGCAATATAGTGTATTTACTCACTATAAATGTACAAAGTAGTGTTTTTATTGTATATGTGTGTGTGTGTGTCTGTCTGCGTGTCACTCACTCGATGCGCACGACGTGGTGCGGCGTGTACGACGGGTGCAGTGTGACGGTGACCGCTCTGAGCAGACGCGCGGTCTGCTGCGGGCGCGTGTGTCTGTCTGTGTGTGACTCACTCGATGCGCACGACGTGGTGCGGCGTGTAGGACGGGTGCAGTGTGACGGTGACTGCTCTGAGGAGACGCGCGGTCTGCTGCGGGCGCGTGTGTCTGTCTGTGTGTGACTCACTCGATGCGCACGACGTGGTGCGGCGTGTAGGACGGGTGCAGTGTGACGGTGACTGCTCTGAGGAGACGCGCGGTCTGCTGCGGGCGCGTGTGTCTGTCTGTGTGTCACTCACTCGATGCGCACGACGTGGTGCGGCGTGTAGGACGGGTGCAGTGTGACGGTGACTGCTCTGAGGAGACGCGCGGTCTGCTGCGGGCGCGTGTGTCTGTCTGTGTGTCACTCACTCGATGCGCACGACGTGGTGCGGCGTGTAGGACGGGTGCAGCGTGACGGTGACCGCTCTGAGGAGACGCGCGGTCTGCTGCGGGCGCGTGTGTCTGTCTGTGTGTGACTCACTCGATGCGCACGACGTGGTGCGGCGTGTAGGACGGGTGCAGTGTGACGGTGACTGCTCTGAGGAGACGCGCGGTCTGCTGCGGGCGCGTGTGTCTGTCTGTGTGTCACTCACTCGATGCGCACGACGTGGTGCGGCGTGTAGGACGGGTGCAGTGTGACGGTGACTGCTCTGAGGAGACGCGCGGTCTGCTGCGGGCGCGTGTGTCTGTCTGTGTGTCACTCACTCGATGCGCACGACGTGGTGCGGCGTGTAGGACGGGTGCAGCGTGACGGTGACCGCTCTGAGGAGACGCGCGGTCTGCTGCGGGCGCGCGCCGCGCACGTACAGCAGCCACTTGTGCGTCGACCGGTCCGCCGCGGACGCCGCCGGCGCGTACTTCGACGTGTTGCCTGCCAAAGTCAAAGTCAAAATATTTTTATTCAATTTAGGCTATCATCATCATCATCATCTCAGCCTATATACGTCCCACTGCTGGGCACAGGCCTCCTCTCGGAATGAGAGGGCTTGGGCCATAGTTCCCACGCGGGCCCAGTGCGGATTGGGAACTTCATGCGCACCATTGAATTGCTTCGCAGGTTTGTGCAGGTTTCCTCACGATGTTTTCCTTCACCGCAAAGCTCGTGGTAAATTGCGCACATGAATTTCGAAAAACTCAGAGGTGCGAGCCGGGAGTTGAACCCACGACCCTCTGCTTGAGAGGCGATAGGTCAAACCACTAGGCCACCACGGCTTATTCTCTATTTAGGCTATAACAAACACTTATGAACGTCAAAAAAATCTACCACCGGTTCGGAATAGACTCTGTTGAGAAGAATCCAGCAAGAAACTCAGCGAGGTATTTTTTTTTAAAACAAATTCACAATATTACTAAATGATAACTATATACTATACATTTTTAACACAGTAGGTTCGCTATTTGAAGGGATCGCTAATGCGGATCGGAATTATTTCCAAATATCCCTTTCCATGATATAATCATTGACTTCATAATAATCCTTCGATATTAACGTCTTCTTGACAGTAAATTTGAATGTTGTATCTGTTTCTTTAGTAATATTTTTTGGAAAAAGCCAAGTGACAATACCCCAATAGGCTTGATGACCCCATTAAAAAATAATTCGAAGGCACAATTCTAGTAAAAAAACGCTTTATTTTAGCCCTAAAACCAGATTAATTTTCGATTTACTGTAAAATTAGGTTTCTTGTTGCTTTGAAACAAATAAATAGTTAGTTGATTGAGTTGCCGGATAATGACGTCATAAGTCGCTATTGCCATTGAAACTCAATGGGAGAATTGTGTTTTGACAGCTCATAAAAAGTACGTCAGTTGATTGGTGGTGTCAACATTCCTATTACGACTTTCAGCCACCGAATATAAAAAATACCCTAAGGTTGGGTACCTATGCTTTTTCAAGTTTTTGACCAAAAAATTGGCTAAGACCAGTTGCTTTTTAGACCATTTGGTTGCTACTTAGAGCAGTTGCTTTTTAGACCACTTTGTACTTAGATCAGTTGGTTTTTAGACCACTTGCTTGCTACTAAGAACAATTGCTTTTTGGACCACTTGCTTGCTCCTTATACTCCATTTATTTTAACATTTCAAACTTAACGGTGAAATTTACACACGTTTTTAAATGAAACAATGAAACTATTGAAAAAAGCATTAATTTCTATACTTAACACGTTCACGGACACAGGACAATCTTGATTTTTTTGTGATACGGCACAGAAATTCTCCATACAAAATGGCATAACATCTGGGGACGGATTGTCGTATTGCTCAGGTTTGAATGTTTGTGTTGCGGCATTAACGGCCAGAGGCGTGACCGCCTGTAGACGGGTATTCATGTCAAGCGACTACTATGACCTGTGTTACGGCACTAACGGCCACAGACGAAATCGGCTATGCGAATTGTCCGGCCACAGACGTAGTGTCACAACACGCAGACTCTGTCAATGTATGCGTGACGGAGGTAGGTGTGTGCAACAATATGAGTGCTTGCTGTGGCACTGGCGGGTCTGTGTTACATCCAAAAACGGCACAGAGACATAACCTTCCTATAAATACTATGACAAATATTCGGCTGTGAACGTAGTGCCACTTTTAATGGAAATTAAATTCCCGTCTACAGCCGTAGTGCCATATTACGAGGGTTTTAGTTTACGTCTGTCGACGTACTGTCCGTGAAGGTGTTAAAATGTAATAAATACCGCCAATAAATCTACATGTAGGTATTTTTAGTCAATTTGTGTCCAAAATACCGAGAAACGTGTATTATAGTTTGACCGTTAATTCAAATCTTAAATTAAATGGAGTATAGAGCAATTGCTTTTTGGACCACTTGCTTGCTACTTAGAGCAGTTGCTTTTTAGACCACTTGCTATTTATACCAGTTGCTAGTCAGACCAGTTGCTTCTTAGACCAGAGACCTTATTGCCTAATGTTTCTGACAGTCGCGATCGCAATCAAATTACAGCGTTTGTATGCGAAATCTGTCACTTGATTGCGATCACGAGCGTCAGAAACATTAGGCAATACGGCCTCAGTTGTACTTAGACCAGTGGCACCAAATTTGAAGTCACGAACACAAGAACATGTCATGCAAATGAAAGCGGGATTTTGACATTCACTGATCCATTTCATTCATTCTCCATTTATGCAATCAATTCTTCATGTAGCTGTGTGTATAAGCATTCACTTCAACTCTCGTGGCATTCCCTATACCATAAACCTCCTTATAAATTATATATTGAAAAAAAATTACCAAGCAATTAGAATTCAATTGTTTCGAGAATAAAGTCAAACTACCGTCAAACTGCCATGGTGTAAAACATTAGAAAAACCAAGGAATTTTCACTTTGTTACAGTGTCATATATTCCTAATTCCCTTGAACTTATTGTGAACATTCTATTGCAGATTGGGCTGCACGAGGATAAAACCCACCTATAATGATCCTGTAGCGGTGCTTCATCTTGTTCCTTGTGACCTCGTCCACGGTGAGCACGTTTTCTGGCTTGGGGTCGAGGCGGCGCGGCGCGCGGGCGGCGGCCGGCGCGGGCGGCCGGAGCGACGCCGAGCCGTCCGCCGGGATCGTGTAGTTGCGGGTTTGGACCATCGCCTGCGGAAAACAATAGTAGATTGTACAACAAGAGCATAAAACGAGTCATTTTACCCGAGGCGTTCATAGCCACCCGAGCCGGTACGGCGAGGGTGGATAGGCACGTCGAGGGGAAAATAGTTTATTTTTTATATCTTTATTTATTATGGAACTTTGATCAAAATATAATGAACATGTCAGTTTCAAAAGGCCTTAACTATAAGTACACCACAACAGCCATATGATTTAAATGAGTAACAACTCGTGCCAAAAAATGGGTTTAATGCTCGAGTTTTACACTCTGCTTTTCACTTCGATGGCGAGGAAATGAAATAGCAACAGTGGAAACAATAATTGACTTTCTATGTGACTTTTATTTTTTATGCATTATTATAATAATTCCATTATTTAAATTTTACTGATTTATTATGATTGATTTTTAGTTTTAAGTATATAAATTAAAAATTAGTTAAAAAATATATAGAAATTTTTTTGTTTGTGGCTGTTGACACCTGATTACCTTGGTCTTGAGTTGGTATTAGACGAAGATTTTATTTTATGCACTAGTACATAAAAAGTCATTTTATGTCGCCTAGATACACCATAAACACGAACTTTACGAGTATGAGAAGTGAAAAAGTATTTTCACTTCTCATGCTTTTAAAATGTTACTTTAGTCTCTGCATAAAAAAATAAAAATGACAATAAAAATGTGGGTAATAGTTGTGCGACTGTGTTAGTTTCGTCGGACAGTCGCGCGATCAGAGCGGTGGCGCGTAGTGCGCGTGTTGCGGCAGCCGCCGAGTCGCGTGCTCCAGTGATGAAGGGTTTCGAAATAACCCGAACATGTCGAGCTAAACTAGATTTAAGACGTGAGTTATCTGTTACAATATAATTTAATATGAGTGAGTCTCACGATAGTTTCATGTTCACTTTATAGTTGTTTAGTGACTGTTTTCTGCATGTTTTTAAGGAATTAGGTTTGTCTTAAAAAAAAATGTCGTCATTCCTTTCATTCGCTGTTTACTTTGTGCATAATATTTTCTTAATAAGCGTAGACATATCAGTGAAAACTTCACTGGCTCATGATTTACCTGCATGTATACTAGCTTCATATATTGTATTTATTATTATTATTATTTATAATGCACAGGCAGCTTATAGCTGATGCGTGCATATCACTGTTCACTTGTGTTATTGTCTTCAAAGTACTTATCAAGTCTGTTTTTAAAAGAATTCACTGAAGGTGCACTCATCACTGTCTCGGGCAAACTGTTCCACTGTTTCACGATGCGGTTGCCCAGGAAATGGCGCCTGGGGTTGCTTTACAATCAATTTTTATTTTATTTTTTCTTTCTTATTAATTATTTTTCGCTGTAATTTATTTATTTCTTTGTTTCTTATAGTTATTTTTTTTTCTCTCTTCATTTTATTTACTTACATATAGATTAGTGGTTTATTTATTATATTTGTGTATCATTCCGTGAGTCACAGACGGTTCTGGCTGAAAATCAGCGCTGTAGGCGTCTAACGCTTCAGCATAATGCTGAGTCAGCGACCGTTTCACTTTCTCGGGGACACACAAAATTGTGTATAGGTATATTTCATGTGCGATTTGTTATTTTTATTTCTTTATTATTTTTTTGGTTCTTTTGTGTAAATTTTGCTGTATATGTGTGTCTTTTGTGTTAGTGAATAAATGTCTTCTTTCTTTCTTTCTTTTACTTAGGGTGCGTATCAGTTTCAGAGAGTGACCTCGCAGTCTCTCATTCATGCTCCGTGTAAATATGTCACTTAGTATTGCTGCTGCTGTATTGCTGTTTGTTTTCCTCAATAATAAAATCTATATATATAAAAATCAATTGCTGTTCGTTAGTCTCGCTAAAACTCGAGAACGGGTGGACCGATTGGGCTAATGTATGTTTTGAATAAAAAAAAAAATATATTTATTGAGGAACAAATAATACATTTAGAAATGAATTAAACTATAAAAACTTAATAATAATAATAATTAAAAACTAATATAACTCTAAAAAAGGCCCCTGTGGCATGGTTCCAAAAATGCTGGCAGCATTTCCTCGCTGTATGGTGATGCTAATACGCTGTGCGAGGAAGCTGCCAGCCCTCTTGTCTTCGTCGACCAGTCTCTTTGCCAGTTGGCTGAAGAGATCCCTTGCGCCAGGGCCCCACGGACCGAGCGTCTCCCGTCGTCCGGATACAACTTCATTGCCTTCGGCGTCGAGACCACTATGTTTTGAATTACTTGTGGAAGTCCAGGGAAGGTTTAAAAGGTGAGTAAATATGAAAAAAAAATATGAGGCAGTACGAAGTTTGCCTGGTCAGCTAGTAAAAATTAAATTAAACCCCGGGCTTTCACCGCCGCAGTGTACCTACCGAGTAGTCCTTCCGGCTGTGTCTGGTGGCCAGCGGGCGAAATATCTCGTCCATGTCGGCCGTGCTCCGCCCGAGCAGCTTGCGCACCGACGGGTGCAGCCGCCGCTGACCGCTGAGGACCGTCGCCGCCTGGACACAAAACACAATACAATACAATACATAGACTCTTTATTGTACACCAGAAATAGTAAGCGATACAGAATACAGGTACAAAGACTCTTTATCGTACACCAGAAATAGTAAGCGATACAGGAAACAGGTACAAAGACTCTTTATCGTACACCAGAAATAGTAAGCGATACAGGAAACAGGTACAAAGACTCTTTATCGTACACCAGAAATAGTAAGCGATACAGAAAACAGGTACAAAGAGTCTTTATCGTACATCAGAAATAGTAAGCGATACAGAAAACAGGTACAAAGACTCTTTATCGTACACCAGAAATAGTAAGCGATACAGAAAACAGGTACATAGACTCTTTATCGTACACCAGAAATAGTAAGCGATACAGAAAACAGATACACAGAGAAAAAATTACAAGGTAAGCAATAGGCGGCCTTATCGCTTAAGAGCGATCTCTTCCAGGCAACCTTTCTACAGAAAGAAGGAAGGACTAATTTACAAAATACCATGTTACATTAATACAAATGTTTGTGACGGTGTAATGCCGTTTCGGCAAAATATTTCTCGCCAAATTATACTTCCCAAAAAACTTATCGCAGTAGTTTCATTTCCCAAACGAATCTTTGACATATTTACATTTCGCATTTTATTCATTTGGTCAAATTTTCATTTGGCATGATTGTATTTCGTCAAATTTTATTACGACAAACGTTTTCTTTTGGCTAATATTGTATTCGAAAAAAATTTTCGTTCAAAATGACGTTTCGCACGAACCAACCACAGAAACCAACTGCTCCCAGAAAAGTAAGTTAGACCTGCGTCTTCCACAGAAACGAATTGCTATCAAAAAAGTAGGTTAGGTTAGAACTGCGCCCCCCACGGAAACGAACTGCTCCCATAAAAGTAGGTTATTATATCATACGATATTATGGGAAAAGTACGTTATGCCAAACGATACATTTGACTAAATAATACTTGGTAATATGAAACATGACTAAGTAATTATTTGTAAAGCAATAATTTGTCAAAAGAATATTTACTAACAGTAAAAAAGATTTTTTTCCATATGATAATATGAGTAAAATATTTTGGGATGTGATACTTTACGAAAAGTTTTTTGCCCATACATTGTAATCCGTTTGTAACAATGTGTGATTATCCCCTACCCTCATCCTCGTAATATTAAACTACCCGCTATCTCCTGTACTCTACGACAAGCGCCGGACCACTGTGCATCCGAATACCAAATTGAACGCGCGCGTCATGTGAATAGTAATTCTTAACACAAAGTCAATGAAGACCACGATATAAATTTTGAAAATTTCCTGGGGAATTTCGTAAAATCCCGGAATTTCAATTGTAACTACCAGATCGAATAGTTTACGCATGCGTACCTAATCGCAGGTAAACTCCAGTGCAGTATAAACTACCGTCATATCAGATATGTCATAACAAATACAGAATTAAACTAAACTTTGCGAGTCGCGACAGCAATATTGTTTGTCATTGTTGATAACGGAAGGTGAAAGTCAGATGTAAGAATTGTGGGAAAATTTTCAGCTCTCGTAACAATACGATGAGTTGTTTTAAATTTCCCATTAAGTTTAAGAGGATACAAGCCAAACAGAGTTAATTTCTCCAAGACCAGTGGCTAAGTCTTAATGTTTAAAAGGTAATTACGAACTAAGATAACATGGCGGATGTAGACAATATCTAATTTTGTTATTTCTGTTTTTTTGGTTAGTTGAAGTATAATTTGATAGTGTTTTATGCGGCGATTAACCTTAACAGTGAACAGTGATCACAATATTCAATATTGCTCTCGTGTCTGACATTTTTTAATGCGCAAGTTGTCTCCACGTGATTTCTGGAATTTTGCTATCAAGTTGCAAAAACTACAATCACCGTACAACGTTGCCTCTCGAAAGAGAATACATAGACACTGGCGAAATTGTCTTATTAATTAGGACAGAAGCCATATTTTAAAGAAGAATAAGAATGACTAAGATAATTATTTTTTTTATGATTAAGTTACACAGTATTTACCAATAATTGAGTTATAATACTTATAACAAATACGTGGTGACTGATTATAATGATTGAGCATACTTTGTAAATCCATTTCCATTAACTTTAAGAGGATATTCAACAAGCCAAACAAAGTTAATTTCTCCAAGACCAGTGGCTAACTTTTAATGTTAAAAAGATAGTCACTAATTAAGATAATTTATTATGCAAAGTCTCAGTGTACAAGTTCTTGATTTATGATGTTTTTAAGGACCGTTACTTTTTTTAAGCGTTTGTTATTCATGCATATTTGGGCTAATCAACCTTTTTAGCGACACTAATCTGTCCGCGACATTTTTCAAACAATTGCAGATTTTTGTAGTTTTTTCTGTAATTTAATAGATGGCGTACATGAATACATGCCATCCTACTTAAGATCAACCTATTAAACCGTGAAATATCTTGTCGGAAGTGCGATTTTTTGGTAACGCGGGAGACAATTTTGGTAACTCAGGAGACGCCCAAAGTATCGGTAAAATAGTTGATTGGCCCATTTAGCCATAGAAAGTTAAAAAAGTGAGTTTTTTATCACTATTTTTGTCATGTTGATGCCAGCCGTCAAGTACAGTCGAGGGAAGAAATATATACACTTTAGTACCTTGTCACTTTAACCACGTCACTTTGGAAGGTAGATGTTTTACGAATAGGTACATATTGGTATTGCGAAATTATGTAAAACAAAATAATTTAGGGGTGGCATATCTACTTACTAGGGCTAAGAAGTATCAAAATATACTATAATATGAAATAAAAACATTTTTTTCGATAAAATATACTTTCATAGATTAGTAACCGACAAATACTTTCAGTTTCTAGACTTACACTTTTTTGTTGGCCATTATTGCACAGAAAAAGTTCACAGACGCGTGTCTCAAGCGGATACCACTCGCGCTCGCACTGGTCCCAACCTGCCCGAGATATCGTGTCTGTGAGCAGTGTCTATGTGTGCGTTGCTCGAGCGCACTTGTACGAAGATTGACTTCTGACTGACTTTCTTGATGTCTGTACTGACCTCGGGGTCGTCGGGTGCTCCCTCGGGCTGCTGCAGGCGCCGGTCGCGGTAGTAGCGCGACACCAGCGCGTACCGCAACCGATGGAGCATGCGGCGCGCGACCGCCATGCTGAAAACCAGAGGTTCCCAATTATTCGGTCTAACCCCCTTCGGAAACCAGTTTTGTAGCACCCCCCTCTTTCATCCTCAATGAAAGAGAGAGAGAGAGAAAGAGAGAAACATTTATTTATACATATTCGATACACATAAAAATACATTAGATGGAAAGAATTACAAATAACATCGAACAGTATAAAGAGAAAGAATGATGAGAATAAATGTTAGTCTCGCCTAAAGAAGGCATAAAGGTGAAGATATTTTCCAGGCGCCGTACCGCCCCCCTCTAGGCCTCCGCCCGCTTTGGAAAAGACTCAAAGTCAAAGTCAAAATCTCTTTATTCAATTTAGGCTATGACAAGCACTTATGAACATCACAAAATCTACCACCGGTTCGGAAAAAACCTCTGTTGAGAAGAATCCGGCAAGAAACTCAACGAGGTATTTTTTTTTTAAAAACAGATTCACAATATTTATTTATAAATGATATCTATATACTATTCTGTTTAACCTTTTAACTGCTAATACGTTTTCGTTCGTACGTGCCCGTGTCGCCACCTACACTGCAACTATATGACATTTTGTCTTATTTACAAGACTGCGGCGAAATGAGCCGGATAATTTGTGTCTTATTATTCAGACAATGGCGGTTAAAGGGTTAAACAGTTTTATCCATCTTATTTACACTCATCATCATAAATTTAAGAGCTTAGCTCTTGTCGGTGGAGTAATCGCCACTCTTTTCGGTTCTCCGCCAGCGTTTTCAGCTCCTGATACGACACGACATTGACTTTTTTCTTGGCTTGATCTATAAATGACCGTCTCGGCCTTCCCCTGCCTCGCCTGCCTTCTATTCTCCCTTCCAAAATAGTTTTTATGTAACTGTCATGTCGTATCAGATGCCCCAGCATATTCCCTCTCCTATTTTCAATCGTCCTCAACAGCCGCCTTTCCTCTTCCACGAACTCTAAAACCTCCTCATTAGTTCTCCTTTCAGTCCAGTTATTTACACTCTAGATACATAATAATATATCGATACACAAAATGGGTATAAACAAGATTTAGAGGCTGTTTCACCATCCATTGATTAGTGTTAACTGATGGTTAAATGTGATACCGTCTCCGTCTATTCGAACAAAACAAATAGACAGCATCACATTTAACCAGGGCCGCATTTAGAGGTGTGGAGGCCTTGGGGCAACAAACGAGTGGAGACCAATGAGGGCCTTTTGATATTTTACTGAAGAACTTATTGAAGTGAAGAAATATACGAATTGTTGTTTCCTAGTATTTACACATCGGAATTTGAAGGTTTTTTTTTCAGATGTCTCTATTGTGGGGGCCCCTATTTTGTGGAGGCCCCGGGCAGTTGCCCCCTTTGCCCTCCCCTAAATCCGGCCCTGCATTTAACCCTCAGTTAACACTAATCAACGATGATGAAACAGGCCCTAAAAGTAGATATAGAATAGGCAGCCTTAAGTTAAGGAGCAATCTCTTCCAGCAGTTAATAAATAATAATAATACTTTGGTATAGGTCAGAGGTCGGCAAACTTTTGAATCTGAAGTAAAATATTTCAATATGAAAATTTCAAAGTTTTCAAAGAGCCACAAACAATTTCGTGGCAACAATAAATAGTAGGTACTTGCATTAATAAAGTTTTCTGTTAAAAAAAACGAATCTATTTAGTCATATTTATATAGTGCTCTTTCACAACAAACTTGTAATATTACAAATGCAAAAGTGTATATTTGTACTTATGTTTGTCCATCTTTCACGTCGAAATGTAGCGACAGATCGACGTGATTTTTGGCATGAAGATAGTTTATGGGCCAGAGAGTGACACAGGTTACTTTTAATCCTGGAAAATGCACAGTTTTCAAAGGAACTGCGCACAATAACTTATATGTGATATGGTGTTGATAAATAATATTCTATTCAAGCTTCATATCCAAAGAGCCGCATGTGGCTTATGAAAATTAAAATGAAATTGAAAAAAAATGATTCGGGCAAAAAATAAAAAGTAAATAATTGAAAATTCACATTTAATTGGCCCGAAATGGTCCTGCCTCAGCATAAAATACGGACTCCTATGGAGGAGCCAGCGCTCGTCTTCCAGCGAGACCCTTTACGTAGGTTATGAACCCTGGTATAGGTGACGGACTATTTTTAAAACAATTAAAAAAAGAGGAAGTTTTAATGTTCCATTGAATGCATATTTTTTGTTTTGCTTTTTATGTAGATTCATTGATTTCTCAGTTCATTGTTTGATTTTCAACATTATTTTTTTCTCCAGATTAGATGTGTATATGAAAACTAATTTTGAAGTTGGAAAATAGAAAGATTTGGTTTTACTTTATAGTTCAAGTCAAGTCAAAATATCTTTATTCAATTTAGACTATAACAAGCATTTATGAATGTCAAAAAAATCTACCACCAGTTCGGAAAAACCTCTGTTGAGAAGAATCCGGCAAGAAACTCAATGAGGTATAATTTTTGTAAACAGATTTACAATATTATTACTACACAGAGCAGTAAAGTAACATCTGATTCAATTTCTACTACAAATAACATTGTTAGTGTTTAAAAATAAAATTTGTTTTCATTCATAATAAAAAATAGGGTTGACAATCTCACTATCACAGTAAATATTTGAATTAGAAAATAGCGAAAAAACATGTGTGCGTGCATCATACGCGATATAAAACAACACCGCACACATGTATGCAGATCAAGTGTATGTAGACAATAACAAAGTAAACAATTAGAGTAATAACAATGATAAATTATTGATAATTTAACAACAGAATGCACCACTTACCGCTGATCGGCGAGCATCACTTCATTTTCTCGCACATCAATCTCGTTCTTAAACTCCGCCTGGATAATTTTCCTTATTTTCTCAGCTTTCTCCTCTTCAGTCAAGGCCGGAGGCTCTTCCTTTACCCGCACGGAAGTCCCCGTGTAGTCCGGGTCGTGATATTCCTCGTTGTTATCCATTTATAACTTATACGAGACTAAAATTCATAAAAACGCCCAGACCTAAGCGTCCGGAGTTTTCACCACAAACACTAACTTTTTACATTTAGTTTACATAACAGCACTTGATTTGTATTATTTTTATCACAGTTATTCACAGCTACTAATTCTGAGTCATGTATTATAAGGGGTTCCAGTAGAAAAACGTAATAAATATAAAAATTGGTTAATTTCCGCTTTTGACAGTTACGAAAGGTCAGCAGCCGATTCATTCAATCGCTTTTTTTTACGCACACAAACAGGCTACACGTGTTTTTAAAACGGTACCTTTTCATGTACTGGCACTAGTGCTGCGTACTTCCAACAATGAAGAACAGAGAAAAGAGATAGTTTCCAAAAAATACCGCCATGTTTTGTAGAAAAACAGCACGCGCACAAACCGTGTACACTTGCGTTCCTTTATTGATTTTGATGATTCATAACTTTCTACTTTCTTTCATATGTATATCTGACAATATTCCTTACGAAATGTATTTTCATTTATAATTTATGACACGCAACTTAAACGAATCTAATTCTCTATAACGTGAGATAACTGAAGAAATTCTTCGATCTTTTAGCAACACCGTAAATTCCTTCTAGCAACATCGATCGCACCTGTCAAACGGGAGCTGACGTAAAATTTTTCCATTGCGAAAATCTTTGTTTTCACGACGAGAAACCTCCGACGTCCACAGTTTAAGCCGCAGAGGCTCCGTCCGGAGCGCGATGTGATAGTGGCGCTGATGTCAGATACAGAGAACAAGGGCCAAGAGGCCATGACCGAACAACGGAGACCATTTTTCTACCCTGATAGCAGTAGTGACACAGAAGAGTACAGGAGGGACAACGAAGATAGGAGAAAAAGGTTGTCTAAGAGGAACATGCCTGTGATGAGATCCCGATTGCCGTCTGCGAGCATGCCTCCCAAGAATCAGGCGAACACGCCGCTACCTTCGACATCTTCGCAGGATGCCCCTCGGAATGGAAAACAGCTCGGCGAAGACAGAATAACTCTGGTGGTGGATAATACCAGGTTCGTGGTGGACCCCGCGCAGTTCACGGCTCACCCTAACACCATGTTGGGACGGATGTTCAGCTCTGGTAAATATTTTTTCATGATAAAATTGAATCATAAATTTTAAGTTAATCTGATCATTAGAACTGGATGAAAATTGGCTAAAGTTTATTGTATTTAACCTCGACATTGGCAGAATTATTGTACCGTTTCATGGGGGCTTTCATAATTCCAAAAATAGAATTAAATATTTGGTAATTTGAAGCCACAAACCAGTGATAAAAAACTGGTCTGTTTGTTTCATTCTATGTTTGACACCAACATCAACCCTAATGATAATCCATTTGTTTAATCATTAAAATTCAATTAGATACAATATTGATTACACATAAAATTCAAATACATTATTTAGCACTTAGCTTAACAGGTTTTGGTAAAATACTATAAAAGGTAAATAGAAAATAATTGGTTAGTTTACATTTAGCTCTATTCCTCTATCATAATACAAAGTGGACTCGAACATACAAGACACATCAGGTGCTAAGGGAAATATGGCAAAGAAGGAATCAAATGCTGAAGGTAAGGACTGACATCAGCATTCTCAACCGTACGATAACTATCGTACCTTTACTTCAAGTCTGTGTATTATTGCTCCGTTTCATATGTTTTTTAATGTATTATACTCAATATCCTGATAGGTACGATTTTTTTTATTATTTTGACGAATATATGATAATTTTATGGCCCTAGTACGATACGATAGCTGCTTAGCTTCAGGTTGTGAACACTGACTGACATGATTTATAGGGGTCTGAAAGTCACAATGTATTGTTTGTCATAAATATTTAAATATTTGTAAAAAGCTACACTAGCACACGCTAAAATACAATGTTGATTCTGAATAAACATAAAACAAACATAGAATAAACTTAAGTAATAACACAATTGCATAATTTAATAATGTATTTTTAATTACCAGCTATATCATATGCATGTTTTTGTTTAATTTTCATTTTTTTCTCTTGTTTTTATCTTTAATTTTACTTTTTGTAGTGGTTCTTGGTCCACCCCGTTTTTTGCATATTTATTTGCCTATTTGCACCCCTAAATTTTGGCAATAAATTAAGAACATAAATTATTTTTCAAGTTTAAAAAAAATATAAATGAAATTACTAAATATTTTGGTTTTTTAGGGTATGGTGGAGATTAATTTAAAGGTATAATACAAAAACGTCTAAATTTTAGAACCAACTATTTCATACGGATCATTGAGGTTATGTTTATAAGTCTGTGCTGAGATGACTTGTTGATTTGAAAGTGACCTGAATATGGATGAGTAACTGTTTATCATTAGAAAGCTTACTCATCTATTGCTTGCATGCCATAAACATGATTAGTATAATGAATAATTAATAGTCGATATTATATGTCATAATATAATCTTGACACATTGCGCAACTATGAAGTTCAAGAACAAAATGCTGTACTTATTACACTTTATATTTATTAAGCGTTCCGTACCCCAAGAGTGTCAATGGAACCCTATTACTGAGACTCCACTGTCTGTCTGTCTGTCAGTCCGTCTGTCATAGGACTTAGGTCTGTTGAGTCATAAGAGTTGACAATTAAAATTTTCACAGATTATGTATTACTGTAGCTGCTGTAACAACAAATACCAAAAACACATTGTCACAAACATGATTGTTTTGCCGTTTTTTGCTTAATATTAATAACAGCAACTGGTAGACGCTTGAAATATTCACAGAATCTATAGTTTTATAATAACTTTAAAAATAAATAATTAAATTGAAATATAATAAATATGGGGGCTCCCATACAACAACTTGATGTTATATAGATAATGGTACGAAACACTCCGCGCGCGAGTCCGACTTGCACTTGGCTGGTTTTTCGTAATGTAACTTATGGACTAATTATTATATCAAACTAGTTTTTGCCCGCGGCATTGCCCGCGTGGTATTCGGTTATCGAACTCAAACTCACAACATTTATTGACAACAAAAACACACTCGAACTCAACCAGAGCTCATCTTCAGAACTGCACCTTTTGAAATGAAACTTTATTCCATAGTCAATATACCATAACGGGAGTTATCACGCTATTTTTACACAAGTAATATTTACCTTTATTTTTTGTATAGAATATAGTTTATCATTTATAAATATTGTGAATCTGTTTATAAAAAAAAATACCTCGTTGAGTTTCTTGCCGGATTCTTCTCAACAGCGGTTTTTTTCTGAACCGGTGGTAGATTTTTTGACATTCATAAGTGCTTTTTTTAGCCTAAATTTAATAAAGAGATTTTGTCTTTGACTTTGAACTTGTGTGTGTTAGCGTGATAAGTCCCGTTATGGTATTTTGACTATGAGTGAGAATCACGAAAGTTTAAAACGTTAAACCTTTTTCAGGTCTGGAGTTCACACATCCAAACGAGCGGGGCGAGTACGAGGTGGCTGAAGGCATCTCAGCGACGGTGTTCCGGGCCATCCTGGAGTACTACCGGGGCGGCGCCATCCGCTGCCCGCCCGCCGTGTCCGTGCAGGAGCTGAGGGAGGCCTGCGACTACCTGTTGGTGCCGTTTGATGCTGACACGGTGCGGTGTCAGGTGAGACTACATTCATCACAGGTTATACTGGGTAACCTTAGACTCTGGACAAATACGAATACTACTGGCTTAGCAAGATATTTAAAACCAAACTGCAAAGTATCATAACAATCAGTCCAATATTTACCGAAAAACTAACGGTTTTTTTTTGGTATTTGGATTTTGTATATGGATGATCTGATTTCATAGATTTTTTTTCTTGTCTAATTAAGCAAATAACTATTTTAAGATATTGCTAAGTATCAGTCTTATCCATGGTTTCATTATTTGTCCAGAGGCTAAGGTCACCTTGTATGTATGTACTAGCTTTCGGTTATCGTGCGCTGTTCCCTCGGGAACTGTGCATTTTTCCGGGATAAAAAGTAGCCTATGTCACTCTCTCGGGCCCATAAACTATCTCTATGCCAAAAATCACGTCGAGCCGTCGCTCCGTTACGGCGTGAAAGACGGACAAACACACACACTTTCGCATTTATAATATTAGTATGGATGGATGATGTTTCATTGGTGAACCTACAAGCAGTGATGGACAAGTGGTATGACTTGTGGTCTCTCAACCAGAGGATTGTGGGTTCAAACTCCGGCTCGCACCTTTTGAGTTTTTCGAAATTCGAAAGCTTGACGTGTAACTGATCATGATCACTTCATTCAAATATGAAAGCATTCATATTCATATTCATTCAAATTCATGTTAATTTCCAAAGATGGTCGTTACACAGATGGTCAGTACATGAAACCCTGTTCGGGTATAGAAGGGCAAATTCAACGGGTTAGTGTTAATAACTGTTCCTTGTTACAGAACCTGCGGGGACTTTTACACGAGTTGTCCAACGAGGGCGCGCGGCGTCAGTTCGAGTCATTTCTGGAGCGGCTGATCCTGCCGCTGATGGTAACTCAACTGCCCCACTGAAGTACAGTCACCAGCATTAATATCAGCCACAGCGGAGCGTGCAAAAATATCTGACATGTCCTTCCGGCCCTAAACCGGGTCTTTTGCAGGTGGTAGGACCTTGTGCAAGGTCCGCCCGGATTGCTACTACCATCTTGCTCGCTAATCCTGCCGTGAATCAGCAGTGCTTGCACTGTTGTTTCGGCACGGATAGTAAGACAGCCGGTGAAATTACTGGCACTTGAGGCATCCCATCTTAGGCCTCTAGGTTGGCAACGCATCTGCAATACCCCTGGTGTTGCAGATGTTTATGGGCGGTGGTGATCTCGTACCATCAGGAGACCCACATGCTCGTTTGCCATCAAGTCGATTAAAAAAAAAAGTACAGTTGCCTGCGTTAATATCTGCCACAGCGGAGCGTGAACAAATATCTGACTCGTCCTTCCGGCCCTAGAAATAGAGTATCAGATATTTATGCACGCTTGTTGTGTCAGATATTGGTGCTGGTGACTGTACCATCAGCCAAATAATTGGTCTATCAATTTTTAAACAAGTTCCTATCAAATGAATATGTCGCTTAAGTCGGACTTTCAAGTTGACAGGTCCGTAGGATGCCGTAATATCATATTACTTCAATTAAATTTTTGGAAATATAGCTCTATAGGCATTGTTTTATGACATGCAAACGATTATAGTGCTGGTCTTATTTTTCTGGTTTTTCTGTGTGATATTTCAGTTTGTATTTTTAATATGTCGGTATGTCTGTCAGGTGTCGTCGGCGCGGCGCGGCGACCGCGAGTGCCACGCCGTGGTGTTGCTTGACGATGATGCCGTCGAGTGGGACGAACAGTACCCCCCCCAAATGGGGGACGAGTATAGTCAGACCGTGCTCTCCACGCCGCTCTACCGGTTCTTCAAATATATAGAGAACAGGTGAGCTACTAGCACTAGAACAGCAGTAGTTAGTAGAACTAAGGTTACTGACATAGCCCGAAGAATTGCGAAACTGAAGTGGCAGTGGGCGGGGCACATTGCTGCATCAATTAGAAATAACTATCGACCTTTGGCGTTACCACATGCGAAAACAAATTATCGTAAAAATTCATACTTTTATCGAGCTGCGAGGTCGTCGATGAACGAACTGTGTCAGCGTTATGAGGATATAGATCTGTACCGATTAAAACCTGCTGCAGTAAGAAACCGTATAGCATCCAATTTCTTTGCTCCTCATCCCGGGGCTCAGTCGCCTCTTTGATCCAAATACAAATACAAATACAAATCTATTTATTCACTTGAGAAGCGGTTACATCAGTTGTTTACACAGTAATAGAAGAATAAGTACAGCGCTCTCGCCGGCGTCACCAGCATGCAAATATTTATGTCAAAATTATATAATAATAAAAAATATATCAATTCAAATAACAAATGTCATGCCCAAAAAACTCAAAAATAAAATCAACAAATAAAATTATCAAGTGTAATACATTGAATAATTAATTTTTAAAAAAACCGGCCAAGAGCGTGTCGGACACGCCCAAAATAGGGTTCCGGAGCCATTACGAAAAAATTAAGTAATATTTTTCTAAGGATTTCGTACTTTATACGGAATCTCCGAAGTATAGGTATATTTTATACCTTACGCTGCTATTTACTCATAAACTACTAATAATTCTCAAGAAAACTTAGCCGCTATAGTTTTCCTCGGAAGTTTAATATACGGACTACCATCCTGAATTTTTTCAAATTTTTCCACCCACCGGTTTAGATTTTAGAGGGGGGGGACGCTCGATTTTAATGAAAATTTGCACTTTAAAGTTGAATATTTCGCAAACAAATGACTGAATCGAAAAATCGTTTTAGCAAACCCCTAATGGTTTTAAAATACCTATCCAACGATATCCCACACTATAGGGTTGGATGAGAAAAAAAAATCACCGCCACTTTACGTCTATGGGAGGTACCCTAAAAAAAATTGTTTTTGAATTTTTAATTGTACTGTTTTGTCGGCATAGCTTATTTATATATTCGTGCAAAATTACAGCTTTCTAACATTGATAGTCTCTGAGCAAAGCCGCGGACGGACAGACAGACAGACAGACGGACAGACAGACAGACAGACAGACAGACATGGCGAAACTATAAGGGTTCCGTTTTTGCCATTTTGGCTCCGGAACCCTAAAAACTATCAAATACAATTATAAAATGTCAAACCTTATTATTCTTATTCTTGGTTCAAAAGTTTTCTGTTTTGTTTTCCATTTATTTAATTTTTTGTTTTTAAGTTGTTTTCCATTTCTTTGTGCTAATCTGTTCATATCTTCGTATTAACTATCTGTGGAAACCTTTAAGTGGCTTTATTGTTACATGTTCTGTAATCCACCTGTATTAGTTAACTTAAGCTGTTGGTTTTCCGAATAAAATAAAATAAAATAGGACTAATGGCCGGATAAAATAGGAGGCGAGCTGTCTTAGGCCTCCAACAAGATGGAGCGACGACCTGGTTAGATCGCGGGAGCGCGGTGGATGCGAAAAGCACAAGACCGGTCTGAGTGGAGAGCCTTGGGGGAGGCCATGTCCAGCATTGGACGTCTTTCGGCTGACATGATGTGATGATGAAGCTACTAGCTCCCCTCAGCCCCCTCTCAGTTAATGGCAGTGTTAGTCCACCCCCCCCCCTCTGGGGAACGAGTAAGTCAGACAATGTCCACGCCGCTCTACCTGTTCTTCAAATACATCGAGAACATGTCACATATTAGGTCCCCTCTCTAGCGGTCCCTCCATCAGCCAGTATGTCATGTACAGGCACACAAAATCCCCCTCTCAGCAGCCCCCTCAGTATTTCAGTGTCAACCAAGTCAAAGAAAATCCCCCCTCAATGTGGGTGTCACCCACGACCCTCTGCTTGAGAGGCGATAGCTCAAACCACTAGGTCACCACGGCTTCCTCTACATTACTTTTACATACATACATAAAATCACGCCTCTTTCCCAACGGGGTAGGCAGAGACTACATCCTTCCACTTGCTACGATTCTGGCATACAACTCTCGCTTCCTCTACATTCATCAATCTCTTCATGCATGCACGTCGGTTTAGAGTACTCCTGACCCGACCTTTCTTCAGAATGTCCCCGATTTGATCGTGATACGTTCGTCTAGGTCTTCCTCTCCCAACGTTCCCATTCACGCTCGTCTCATAGATCTGCTTAGTCAATCTGTTTTCATTACTTTATGTTATTTCATTACTTAATGTTATAATTTATTTGTTTCAGGGACGTGGCTAAACAGGTGATGAAGGAGCGGGGATTGAAGAAGATCCGCCTCGGGGTCGAAGGCTACCCGACTTACAAAGAAAAAGTACGCAAAAGGTGGGTTATGAGTTTAAATAGGTCTTTGTACTGTTAAATCTTTAAACCAGATAGAGGTGAAAATAACAACAACAATCTATGTCTCAAGATGCACAGAAAAAACATCAAAAAACCTGAGCATTCCGTGCTACGTGCTATAACCCCTACACCACCGCTTGAAAGGAGTCTAGACACAAATTTCTCCTATGCACACATATCTTAGGTTGCTCTTTTCTACTACACTACTTAAACAGCAGCACTAACGACACCTATGTTTTGCTACTCTCTTTTGCTACTAAGATTATGGATGGTTTTTTTTTTGGAGTATTTTTTTAATTTTTTATTTCAACTCCAAAAACCAATCATAACCAGATAGAGGCATTTACAAAAAATAGGGTCGATATTGACATGCCGGTAAATTCAGTATCAGTGTTACCCTGCCTCAGTCCACGTCAATGAGGGTTTTTCGACAAGTAAAATATCGCTAGATAATTATGTTCAAACGCGAACCTTAAAGAATCGTTACCAATCAACCTTGAACATGTTGTCTACCTCCAGGCCGGGAGGACGAGCGGAAGTCATCTACAACTACGTCCAACGGCCGTTCATCCACATGTCCTGGGAGAAGGAAGAGGCCAAGTCCCGGCACGTTGATTTCCAATGTTTCAAGTCCAAGTCTGTGACCAACCTCGCAGAAGCCACTGCCGACCCTGTCATAGAGCTGGAGAACCGCGTCAGAGAGCTGGAGGTGGAAGTTCAGGTGAGGATCCGAGCTGATCAAATCTAAATGATGATTTTTAATTGGTGATCAGCTGGAAGCGTAACTTTGGTAACTCTTTTAAAATATGGCTTTCTGTCTTCATTAATAGGACAATTTCGCCAGTGTCAAAGTACTCTCTTTGAGAGGCAAGTTGTACGGTGATTGTAGTTTTTGCAACTTGATCGTAAAATTCCAGAAACCACGTGGAAACAACTTGCTCATTAAAAAATGTCAGACACGAGAGCAATATAAAATTTTGTGATCACTGTTCACTGTTAAGGTTAATCGCCGCATAAAACACTATCAAAATTATACTTCAACTAGCCAAATAAACAAATAGCAAAATTAGATATTGTCTACATCCGCCATGTTAGAATACTACAAATCGAATCCAAAATAACACTTTACAATACCACGCATAAACTACGTCAAACTTTGACAGCTATAGACGACATTTGAATTTAGTGTTACCAGTGCAATAAATTAATCCTATTGGTTTTCCGCAATATGGCGAGGTTTTTTATATTCCTGGTCAGGGTTTACAATCAATAATTGTTTGTTTTGCAGCCGGGCGAGCCGCCGGCGGAGCCTCCCGTGGAGGACGAAGCGCAGTGACCGTCGCGCGCGCCGCTCCCCGCCCTTCTGGCAGCGCTGTGTTGGCTCGCCTGACGCGCCCCGCCCAGGAGGACTGTGGGAAAGCGCGGTGCGACGCGACAAACTGCTGGTATTGTGCGTTTGAAGTAGGGGTAGAGTTGTGAGGAGGAAGGGAACCTATGGCCCTCGCTTGACGCTCCCCAGAGGGATGTGACGCGACTAATTGCTGGTATTCATCATCATCATCATCATGACAGACGGAAGCCACTGTTAGACATACGCCTCCCCCAAGGCTCTCCACTCAGACCGGTCTTGTGCTTTTCGCATCCACCGCGATTTTGCGATCTTAGCCAGGTCGTCGCTCCATCTCTTGCTGGTATAGTGCGTTTTAAATAATGGGGGTAGAGTTGCCTGTGAGGAAGGGGGAAGGAAGGAGGAAGTGTGACCTATGACTGTGAGCTTGACTCTCCCCAGAGGGATATGGGAAAGCGCGGTGCGACGAGACTAAACTAAATGCTAGTGTACTCCAATTCAATAGAATCTGACAATCCTGTAGACACTTCCAGCCTACTAATATGAACACCGGGCTGCCTAAGGCTTTGTGATGTGACTATTATTCTTTTTTGATTCCTTTTAGATGATAATTGCAACAACAGGGACATATATAATCAAGCGTGCCCACATTAGGGTGTGTTAAATGTGTAGAAAATTGTCAGATTCTATTGAATTGTACTTTATGTATTGTACGTTTGTAATATTAATGGGGTTAGAGTTCTCACGGTTTTCTCGCCTGCCTCCCACCCCCTCAGAAGGAGGTATGTGGGAAAGCGCGGTGCGACGCAGCCAAACTAAATGTGTGGACATACTAGGGCCAATCAACTTTTTTACCGACACTAATCTGTCCGCGAAATATTTCAAACAATTGCAGATTTTTGTAAGTAAACATGTTTTTTCTGTAATTTAATAGATGGTGTACATGAATACATGCCATCCTAAGTTCAACCTATTAACTTGTTGGAAGTACAATTTTTTGATAACGCCAGAGACAATTTTGGTAACGCACGAGACGCCCAAAGTGTCGGTAAAATAGTTGATTGGCCCATGTACGATCTCTATGACATTGAGAGTTGCCTGTACAAGTGCCACAGCCACAGTGCTGACTTTACTCGGCTGGCTCCCCCCCCCCCCCACTTACTGCACCCCATGCAGGAGGAATATAGGAAGCTCTGGTACGACGCAAATACACAAAAGAAATAAATAACATTAGGCTTATAGTTGACCGTTGAGGAGGCTCGCCTTTGGAGGAACATGGGAAAGCCTGATGCGAGCCGACTATACAGGGTGGACCATTTATATCGGCCAGTATGGGAAAGTCTGAAACTATACGACATACGATTTTTTTTTCTTAGGAACCATGACATCGATTTTAATAACAAGGAAAACTGCATTCATGCATTTAAAAAAAAACCTGTACTCAGCTCGGGAATCGAACCCGGTTGTTTTGAAAAAAAAAAACTTAAGAAAATAAGAAATCCCGTTAAGAAAAAAAAAGAGAAGAGAAGAGATCCCTTTAAGGGATAAGTTTGCCTTTGTACATGTTATTATCCTGTTTCTGTTATTTTCATGTGTTTTTATGTACAATAAAGAGTTTTACAATACAATACTTACACTATTTCTATTTAGATATCGATTGTGTACGTCTTAAGCAGTAAATGTCTCCATGAAACATTATGTCTAAAATGAATAAAATGCATTGTTTTCACATACTTTAATTTATTTTAGTAGGTGTTCGAAGTGTCCACAGTTACAATATTCAACAAATTCTGATATGTAAAATTGTCTCTATAGTTATTTGTACCTCTTTGCCAGTAAAATCGATGTCATAGTTCCTAAGAAGAATTTTTCGTATGTCGTCTAGTTTCAGACTTTCCCATACTGACCGATATAAATGGGCCACCCTGTAGAGTAAATTCTGTTTCAAATCACATTAGGATTGAAATCGCTGACTCCTTCAGTCGCTATCAGTGTCAAATGTCGCCAGTTTCTAACGCTTTAATATCATCTTTTTTACATATTGGACGTGTACCTCTCGATACTAACGCTATCTAGTGACATATCGCCAGTAATTAAACCCTCATGGAGGCGAAAAACTAGCGACGTTCTAGAGGGAAACAAGTGGAAACATTTCTATTTCTGTTACTACATGGGGGTGTACTTTTAATGTTGTACTTGGATTTGTTAGTCGATTTTTTGTCAATGAAGTCGGTCTTTGAATGTACAGTCAGTACGATATAGGTAGAGTCATTCACGATGACGCGTGCCGTGGTTCTTATTACTCATACTCCTTTATTGGTAATAGGGCCAATCAATTTTTTGACACGGTTGGTGACGTTGGTGTTCATACAGATTGAGGTGTTTGCGTCATCTAGTGTGATCTATATCTGGGCCAATCAACTTTTTTACCCACTAATCTGTCCGCGACATTTTTCAAACAATTGCAGACTTTTGTAAGTAAACATGTTTTTTCTGTAATTTAATAGATGGTGTACATGAGTACTTGCCATCCTACGTAAGTTCAGCCTATTAAAACGTAAAATATCTTGTTGGAAGTACGATTTTTTGGTAACGCAGGGGACTCCCAAAGTGTCGGTAAAATGGTTGATTGGCCCAATATCATTATTACAATGTTATTAATGTCTAATTTTGACAACATCACGCGTCTTCATGGATGGCACTAGATATACCACCATGTGATAGAAAGGTGTTCGAAAATATCTAAGCACAACTACCGTATTAATGATCTAAGATCCGGACTTGAAAAGATCTTCACCGGTCTAATAACAGAATGAAACCTAATTACTAGTGACTGACTCGAGCCCCACGGCGGGCGGTGCATTTGAATCGATTTCGCGCGGACATCGGGGAATTCACATCGCTAATTTGCTCTTGAGACGTCACAGTAGATATGAAAAAGTGACACGGTTGGTTTTCATACAGATTGAGGTGTTTGCGTTATCTAGTGTAATCCATATCTGTGTCTGTAACCTTAATAATAGAGTGCATGTCCCGATATTTTTGACCACCTTGGCTAATCCGAAATATCTGAAGGCGACTGTACTAGCGTACTATAATGTTCTTTGAATGTACGGTCAAAAATAATGCAGTTAGTTGGCGTAAGAAATAACCAAAAACTAATTAATGGATGTAGCAATATGCTTGATTGTTTTACGTCAAAGACCGATTTTCATGGCAGTATCTACTATTTGTATAGTTATTTAGATAATTGTTTATAAATATTATTATACTTGAATACACTGATTATGTTTGTATGATTATTAGAACAAATCGCGGGCTACTTTTAAAACACTGTGAACCTTATTGTCAGAGGCGTAGGGTGTTGTTTTGAATCAAAATGCCGTAAGAACTTGTAGTAATATTATACTAATTGTGTATTTCTAAAATGGATGTTTTTTATGCTTTATAAAGTTAAGCAAAAGGACGCAGCTATAGTTGAGAAAAGATATCACAAAAAAAAACATATATTATTGCATGTTTTTTATCCAAATAAATTTTGCGCAATCTACTTAGCTTACGGTCGACTCAGTTTCACATTTGCGATGGTTTTTGTGACCACAAAATATATGATTTGTCCTTCTCTGTCATTTATATAGCTGCGTCCTTTTCTAAGGTCAATGCACCCGGGCAAAGCCTTTCGCATTTTAAATATAATAAAGACACTTTACAAATGAAAAACCGTTCAAATATAGCGGTACAAAGTTCGGCCGACTCTCCATTGAAAATTACCTATATTTCATTTAATAGAGAATTAGAAACCACAGCAAAATTATATTGCGGCTCGTGAACTGTAATCTCTTTACAATTTGTACTAGAATAACAATTGACGACACGCAAATAAAGTGGCATTAAAACAATTTTATTTTGCGGCTCCCAGACTATTGTACTGGACTATTTGCTAGGTGAGAAAGATTTGATCAGACGCAATATAATGTTATTGTGGTTTTCAATTCTAAATTAAATGAAGTATATAACTGTATACATTTGAGGGCCAGATTGCCGCTCAGTATAGTTTGTTATTATTACATATTACTGTATTGAGATAACATACTTGTGACTACAGAATAGGAAATGTTACTACAATAATGTGCTGTCAGAGTGCAGCACTAGCACAAACCGTGAACAGTTTTTTTAAATTATTTAAAACCAACTTAAAAATATTTTCTAACTAAATTTGATTAAGATTAAAACGATTTCATCTTACGAAAATTTCATATTTTTTGTGTTTTAAATATCATGTTTTTTTTTCTAATTGATTAATTATTCATGAGGTAGAAACCTGTTTTTTAACTCGATAACCTACTCTTTGTCTAATGTCAATCATTTGTACCCCGAAAGTCCCGGGGTATGATTATAATATCATTACTATTCCAATATTTTTTTTGGAAAAATTAGCTCTATCGTTACCATCGATTTAAATATCATGTTATTTTGTTACTAATAAATATGTCATCATTTCAGTACTCTTTGGTCATGATCTCTCATGGCGGTTTGCACTAGTGTCGCCCCCTATGCAGAGCTTTGCGTAATATTCTCTATTTATAATATGAAGATTATGTCTCTGATTATAGTTCTGTGGTCGTTACTATATGTATATTGTATCCGCAGATATAGACTACACTAGATTACGCAAATGCATCTACTTCGCGTGTCCGAATCCCGACCAAACGTGTTGGCCCCATACAAAGACTGACCGCTAACTGACTAATCATGACTAGTGAGTGACTGACTCGAGCCCCACGCGGGCGGCGCATTTGAATCGATTTTGCGCGGACATCGGGGAATTCACATCGCTAATTCGCTCTTGAGACGTCACAGTAGATATGAAAAAGTGACACGGCTGGTTTTTATACAGATTGAGGTGTTTGCGTTATCTTGTGTAATCTTTATCTGTGATCCCTTCGGAGCTTAGCAAAATGTACACTACATGCGAAATGTAGATACCGGTAAAGTCACAATGCGCTAAATGTGTAACGCTTATGGTAAAACAATCGGAACGTACTAAAAAGCACAATTTACATTCGCAAACACCACAAAAGTTGAATGTTACAAAAACGGCTGAACCGATTTTGATGAAACATACCTATCTAAGAACCATCGCTAGAAAACCTGCTATCAAATACAAAAACCGCATTCAAATCGGTCCACCCGTTTAAGAGCTACGGTGCCACAGACAGACAGACACAGCGTTCAAACTTATAACACCCCTCTTTTTGCGTCGGGTGTTAAAAATGTGCAAAAAGGGTTTCAATAAGTTAAATGTCAACTTTTGTTTTAAGTCATATTTTTTTTGTGTTTTTGCATATTTCACGTTTTCCGATTTGCTCGTTCCGCTATTTTTATTTTACCTCATGTGTTGTGCACATTTAAAAAGAAACAGTTATTATAATTTAGTGTATTGTAGATTACATTTTGCATGTTGTACATTTAGCGTATTGTACTTTATGCACAAGGTATATTATCGTGCGCTTTGTGTTTCGATGTAACTTAATAATAGTCATTGCCCGACGGCTTTGTTGTACCAAATCTATTCCAATAACTGTGTTCTATTTTATAATAAAGGATCTTTTACAAAAAAACAACCGTTTTTCATTTATATTAATACTAACTTTTGCCCGCGTGGTATTCGGTTATCGCGCGCTGTTCCCTCGGGAACTGTGCATTTTCCGGGATAAAAAATAGCCTATGTCACTCTCGGGCCCATAAACTATCTCTATGCCAAAAATCACGTCGATCCGTCGCTCCGTTACGGCCTGAAAGACGGACAAACAGAAACACACTTTCGCATTTATAATATTAATATGGATTTACAGTGCCACGAATACGTCTTGACCGTACTTGATTTGGAATGTTCCTATAATTTTGTCCAATTACGTAGTCACCAGCACTAATATCTGACAGCAAACGTGCATAAATATCTGATATGACTCTTTTTCTAGGGCCGGAAGGACGTGTCAGATATTTTTGCACGCTCCGCTGCGGCAGATATTAATAATGCTGGTGACTGTACCGCACAAGAACACTGTACAGTCGCCATCAAATATTTCGGAGCGGTTAAGGTGGTCAAAAATATCGGCACATACACTGTTACTTTACTAAGGTAATAAAGTAGTAATGTTTTGATATTTTGATCAGCTGATCGATATTTTTTTTTATTCGACTGGATGGCCAACAAGCTAGTCCCCTGATGGTAAGAGATCACCACCGCCAAACATCTGCAACACCAGGGGTATTGCAGATGCGTTGCCAACCTGCCTAAGATGGGATACCTCAGATGCCAGTAATTTCACCGGCTGTCTTTCTCTCCATGCCGAAACACGTGCAAGCACTGCTGCTTCACGGCAGGATTAGCGAGCAAAAGGTAGCAATCCGGGCGGACCTTGCACAAAGTCCTACCACCTGCAAAATATTGTTGGGAGACTGTACAAATACGGAAACCCTACAAACTCGCAACTACTCCTAAAAACAGCAAATAAAACACGCACCGAAACATCACTGTACTTTATTACATAGCAGTGCCTAAAGGTGAAACATCAATAACACTTAGCAAATATGCTTAGAACACTATATCTAAAAGTATACACTTACACAAACTTAAGTAAAACGTCCAAACTATAACGCGGTACATTTGCCAGGCCATACATACACAGGAATATGAAGCTCGTTACCAAATTGAGCCGAAAGCGTTAGTCAAAGTAGACTTAATTCGTCTATTGATATAGGACCAACTAATAAACCAAGGATAATGCCCACCAAACCGTCAAAGAGATGGCGGCGGAGTAGTTACACATTAATTGATGTAACGCTATCAGTCACTAACGTTTTTGGTCAGATTTGGTCCGATTCGTTATCGTCAGTTACTATATTAACTAGTTTAGCTAATCATCAGATTTATTTAAGTCATCAGATCATTCATCCGCAAGACTCGTCACTATTGTCGTAATGTCAGATTTCTTTTTCGTTGTTTGGTTGCTTCCGCAGAGTTTATTGTTCCTTGCAAAGTATGGATGACAAACAAATCTGACAATAAACGAGTCGTACGAAAGATGAATCTGGTAAATAATGTGAAGATTAGCAAATCTAGTTAATTTAACTGACGATCACCGAATCATACCCAGACCAAATCTGACAAAAACATTTGACGGATATATCTACATTAATGGCCGTATATAGGTACTACAAGCCCATCATCCCGGCCGAGTGATTTGAGTGACTGTTAGAATGTGCCCGAGATTGAGAAGGGCTGACGACCAGACAACAAACAGGTTTGATGTTTGTTCCAATAGATAAATAGCTATACATAATATTAGGGCTGTTTTCGATCACTAACGATAGTGAATCTTTGCTAATCCTTATATCTATAGTTTTAAGTCCACTCTCACTAACACTACAGCTGAAGAGAACATTCACGGCGGTAAATAATCTAATTTTAAGTATTGCTTAGGTAAATAAATATAACTATGCAAAATACAGGTACTTACCTGTCAACAATAAAGAGGTACATTAAATCACATTATGACAGGACAAAACATAAGATTTCATTGCTTGTGATTGGCATAGAATAGATTGAAAACTTGGACGTTCATTAAAACAAATGTATGTAAATAAGAAATAAGCACAGCACGAGAAGCTCAAAATAAACGTACAAACTATCATAACAATAGAGTCAATTACAAAAAGATGTATACAGCTTTCACTCTGTTTTTCTACACGTGAAAATTTGACTGTATAAACACGTGGGTTGCCAACTACTATCAACATCATAAATGACGTAACTTGAATTGATTATCAGATCTGTCAGGCCATTTACTGTCCAAGATAGAGCCGCCGTAAAGCCAAATCTTACATTGACATCTGGAGATGTGCCTATTATTTTACGTTAAGGTATCATTCTAACGTTGACGACCGCGACATCCGACCCTGACCACGTAGTGCGACCACTAAGTATAGTCGACCAAGAAATTCCTTTACCACCTTAAGGTTTAATGTCATGTAGCGCTTAAAACGTTAAAGCCTATTTCCACTCAGAAGTCAATATGACAATCAACCTTGTTTTATTTCTGAAGTAGGAACTGTCATTAAAATTGGTAAAGCACTTTCTTGGTTGACTGCACTTAGCATGAATTGTAACGCGCGACGCGGTCGTTTTCAGCCGTCAGTGCTCCATAGTTCGTAAAGTACATTTCAATAGAATCTGACAATTTCCTAGACATTTCCCTAACGTAGGCACACTTAATTATGTATGCCCTTCTTGATTTGATTATAATCTAAAATGAATCAAAAAAGAAGAATAGTCACATCACCAAGACCTAGGCAACCCGGTGTTCATATTAGTTGGCTGCAAGTGTGTAGAGGATTGTCAGATTCTATTGAAATGGAGTTTATACAGTGTGTCACGCGACCAGAGGCCGTATTGCCTAACGTTTCTGACGCTCGCGATCGCAATCCAATGACAGTTTTTGTATGCGAAATCTGATAATCTGTCACGAGCGTCAGAAACTTTAGGCAATAGGGGAGACCGAGGAGAGTTGTAACGGACGAGAATAGTGACAACGTCGATTTTTTGGCGCTTATTACCAGGTAGCGAGCTTGTTAATAGCGCGCGTTGCTTAGTTCAAGTCTCGAACTATCAAACGCTTGCTGTTGCAAATTCGATAGCAGTTAATAAGTTGCCAAAAATCGACGTTGTGACTACTCTCCTCCACCTCAGAAGGGCTACTACGAAACGCGAAGTTCGTATCGTACCGTCCCTCTCGCTCTCGTATTAAATAATATAAGTGTCAGAGGGACCGCACGACACGAACTTCGAGTTTCGTAGTAGCCCTGCAGGTCGCGGTTGCTAACAACGGAATGCCACCTTTAGTCTATATATTTACATTTGTTTGTGACTCCACTCGGATCATATCTCAGTTAATAAATGTTCTTCAATAAGTACTTTTACTTCAAGTACCTAGTTAATAGTTTCTCTGACCTCTAAGTTCAATAGGAGCTCATTATAATTGCTATGAATCAAAGTCGATGGGGGGCAGCGGTGGAGCCTGGTGCTTCTTAACCGACCCCAACTTCGTCTCTTGAGATACTGCAAAATAATGTTTTGTTTTTATTTCGACCAATACTGATGATCCATTTGTTAACCCTTTTCCAGGCATACTGCATATATTGACCACATAAATGTACACAAATTTTCGACCTTGCTACATTTACAATATGGTAAATTTTTTAAAATTAATCCCTCATAGGTAAACAATATAAAACATGATAAAACTTTGATTAATTTTGCAGTAGCTTACCTAAATAAGCGGGGCCTGGAAAATTGTTAAATAATATTAACTACCAGTGATCGTACTTTCTCTAGCAATTCCGGTGCAGTGCTAGGGTTGTCAGTAGTGTCCAATATTCAATTGTTTGAATCAAGGTCGCTGTCGTGTGTCATTTGACGTCATCGCACCAAAAATGCTAGAAAAAAGTACGATCACTGTTAACTTTGTTTTACCGACACTTTGGGCGTCTCCTGCGTTACCAAAATTGTCTCTGGCTGGCGTTACCAAAAAATCGTTTTTTTTTTATTCGACTGGATGGCAAACGAGCAAGTGTGCTTCCTGATGGTGAGAGAGCACCACCGCCCATAGACACCAGCAACACCAGGGGGATTGTAGATGCGTTGCCAAACTAGAGGCCTAAGATGGGATACCTCAAGTGCCAGTAATTTCACCGGCTGTCTTACTCTCCACGCCGAAACAACGTGCAAGCACTGCTAGTTCACTGCTGGATTTGCGAGCAAGATAGTGGTAGAAATCCGGGCGGGCCTTGCACGAGGTCCTACCACTTGCAAATATGATAATGATGATGGAGAAGACTTACTCCTGGAGGAGGCGTGTCGGAACAGGCGCGGCAAGATGACGCGTGACGGTGAGATGCGGCGGCGCGGCGCCGGCGCAGGCCCGGACGCGCTTGACGCCGCCGCCGACACTGCATTAAAACAATGTAACGTAAGTAGGTACTATAAGTTTTTGGTAAAAATTTCATTTACACTTCTCATGCTCGTAAATTTCGTGTTTATGCTGGCTGTACCCTTAGTGTAAGTTTTCGGTTACAAAATACGTCTCGATAGCGTTCGCGTTAAAATCTGAATTTGTATGGAAACACGAACATTGCAAACGTTCCGCTAGAGGCACTGTTCGTGTTTCAATATAAATAAACTACGATTACCTACGTACGCCTTATGCGGCTAACTGTGCGGCTTGAGCATGCCGTCTCTTTCTCAAGCGAAACTTTGAAGAAATACTTTTGACCTCGACTGTATAAAAAAGTTCTTTAATTCATGAGCCACCATGCAACCATTTCAAAGTAAATGTCAAAGTGACATCGCATTAATTAACATGGAAAATCTTAATAACTTTTCCTTTAAAAGGTTCCATAGTCGCTTATTGAATTAAATTCCTTTACCATACAAAGTACGTTAGGTACTGAAAAGGGTGATTGTGGGGCTTTTGTCACAGCCTGAGACCGTATTGTCAAACGCGCTGAGGTTCGCGATCGGATTCACCATCTCTTTCTAGCACCTTCTCATACCCTGTGACAGAAAGAATTGACGAAAACGATTGTTGATAGTGTGGGGGTAGGCTCCAATAGAGAGATCTCTCTCCAGGCAGGTGTCTGACATGTCTGAGGACCGAAGTCCGAAGGACTGTGTGGAGTTTCTACATGTGCTCACTAGATGGCGCTAGGAGTAGCTACAATCACACAAAATCGTATATTTTTATTTTGGTATTTCCTTTATGTATATACAGTGGTGGACATATAATTAGAAACACTTAGTACAATTTATAAATTCTTAATTCAAGCAATACTTTAAGAGCTTTTTTGTGTGACATCAAAGAATATTCAATACTTGTTAGTATTTAAACCGATCTAGCTTCAAAATTAAATAACATTTTTCACACTCAATGAACATTAAGGAAGAAAACCCGATATTATAACAATTATCATTTTTTTTTTACATTGGCGGCTTGGACAACTAATTAGAAACAGAGCAATTTAAAGAATGGCTTACGTTCGAAATTTGAATATTTAGAAAAAACAACACTACTTCCGGAGCATTCGCGTTTTGCGGCCTTTTTCAAACTGTTTATCATAAATTGTTGCGTGATTTAATAGTTGAAAATGGGTAAGAACAAAATTTGTGATGCTTCGACAAGAAAAATTATAGTTACTTTGAATGTGAACCGAAAATGGACGCATAGGAAGATTGTAGACCATCTGGGTTGTTCACTAAAGATGGTGTTTAATACAATCACATTTACAAACAACACAGAACAGCAGAACATGTTCCTAGAAAAGTTAGGCCCAGGAAGACTACATCACATGAAGAAAAGCTCATCATTCGTTTAGCTAAGAAGGATCCATTTAATAGCTCTAATTTGATCCGAAAAGACGTTTTTTCTGAGCACGACTCTCGAAACGTATTCGCTAGACTTGTACGCACATGCGGTTGGTGGAAGCCAAGTTGTACGGAAGGATTGCTAAGAAAGTGCCACTTCTCTCAAGACAGCACAGGCAAAATCGTTTAGCCTTTGTCAGAAAATACAGGAGCTGGACAGTATGCCAATGGAAAAAAAAAATTCGGACGACACTAAGATAAATTTGATAAATTCTGACGGTAAACGGTACTTACGTCGCCCAGTTAACGAAGCACTAAATAAAAAATTCACTTAAAAGACAGTAAAGCATGGTGGTGGAAATATTGTAGTGTGGTGATGTTTTTCGGGATACAGGGTTGATCCTGTGAGAAGCATTGAAGGTATGTTAAACCAGTTCCAAAATAAATCCATATTAGAAAAGACAGTGATTCCACTTTCCGACAGTAATTTACCAGTCACATGGATATTTCAACGCGACAAGGATCCAAAGCATACAGCAAAAAGCGTGAAAGCAATCCTTAGCGAACAGTTGGTGACAGTGTTGGAATGGCCCACCAACAGCTCGGATTTAAATAACATACAAAATCTGTGGCACATCATCAAGAAAACATTGTCTAATAAACAACTCACCAGCATCAACGAAATTTAGACGCATTTGTTGAAGCTTGGTTAACTATTCCAGTGGCAACGTGTGAAAAGTTGATAGAGTCAATGCCACGTCGTTGTAAAGCTGTAATAGATAACAACGGCTACCCAACTAAATACTAAAATTCTATGGATAAGGTGACAAACCTACCCTCTTACCCTTTCTTTTATTTGCTTCGCTTTGCTCATGATAATTACTAAGTGTCATGTTTCTAATTAGTTGTCCACTACATAACATACTGTTTTTTTACTTTAAATTATAATTTGATAAAATTATCGTAGAACCGTTGTTTGATTTTCGCAAAACCGCCGAAATAATACACAAAAGCGATGATTCTTTATAGACAAACGAAAACGAACTCTATTATGCTAAGTAAAAAAAATACATCAAGTTAGTTTAATTAGAAATTCAGAAGTAATATGTTATGTTTCTAATTATATGTCCACCACTGTATGTGTTTGCTGTCTATTGTTTTTTGTTGTTGTTGTTGTTGTATTTGTGTGTCTTTGTGAATGTGAATAAATGTCTTTCATTCTTTCTTTCTCTTTCTTCTTTCTAATGCCTCTGCTCACCTCTGTGAAACACGAGCTGCGTGTGTTCGCGGTCGGGAGCGCGCTTGGTTGGGCGCGGGCGGCGCGCGCCGCGCCTTAAGCAAGCCACGCCCGCGCCGCCCAAAGACAGCAGGCCGCCCACCACCACGCACCATACAGACCACTGCCACCACTGCCGACAGACACACGTATTACCGCGGTATCCACTGGATAATGCTTCATCATCATCATCATGTCGGCCGAAAGACGTCCACTGCAGTGCCCTTAGTGTAAGTTTTCGGTTACAAAATACTCTCGATCGCGTTCGCGTTGAAGTCTCAATTTGTATGGAAGCTTTCCGTTCTGGAAACGTTCCGCTTGTGGCGCTGTTCGTTTTTCCATACAAATTGAGATTTTAACGCGAACGCGATCGAGACGTATTTTGCAACCAAAAACTTACACTAAGGGCACTGGACATAGGCCTCCACCAAGGCTCTCCACTCAGACCGGTCTTGTACTTTTCGCATCCACCGCGATCCCGCGATCTTAGCTAGGTCGTCGCTCCATCTTGTTGGAGGCCTACCGACAGCTCGTCTCCCGGTCCGCGGACGCCATTCGAGAACCTTTTGACCCCATCGGCCATCAGTCCTGCGAGCAATGTGCCCCGCCCACTGCCACTTCAGTTTCGCAATTCTTCGGGCTATGTCAGTAACCTTAGTTAGTTCTACTGGATATAATGCTTGTCGTAAACCAATAGAAAGGCTTCCTCGCTCGTTGGACAAGCTGTTGCCACTAGAGCTGCGCTGAGCAAGGATATACTACGTTTTTTTAGCACTAGAAAAAGGGGAAATTTTATTGAAAAACATTTGTAAGAAGTTTTTTAACAAAAATGACAAACCGACCCCAAAAAAATAACAAAAAATGGAACCGACTACAAAGCCCTTACAATGGGTTTCAATCCCTCCTGCTGGGTCGTGTTGAGGCACCGACTTCGAGCTAGTAGGCACCTAGAAAAATATTTTCAAGGGCTTTGTAGTCGGTTCCATTTTATGTTTTTTTGTTTTATATTAAGGCGGTGGCAGCTGTCGCTCGCCGAATGCGGCCGACTACCGTGTTCTTTACACTTTTGCGGACTCAGTGTACGTAATTGCCAAGGAGCGGAATTCTCATAGCAAAAATCAAATGCCAAGAGGGATTGACCATTGTGTTTTATCGACTATTCCAGTTATCTATTAACATTATTCTGTAACATTTGACCTCTTTGATAAGCCACTTGCATCTCTTTATTAAAATAAATTATGTCACGTCACATTTGACATTTGTTGTCGCTTGAGTTTTCGTACGTATTAATTTATTAGGTTCCCGTGCTAACGAAAATGGTTAATTTCTCTTAATTTTTAATTATTCTCGTACTTCTCTTAGTTTGTTTAAATTGTAACAAACACACAGGTCAATTTTTTTTGGTAGTATATAGTGTCCCACTACAGGACAAAGACCTCCCCCATTACAGCTGTAACTTCATCACCTAAAACATATCGTGCTAACTGACAATCAAACATCGACAGTCGATAAAACACAATGGTCAATCCCTCTTGACATTTGATTTTTGTTATGAGAATTCCGCTCCTTGGTGATTGCGGTTAATTCATTGACACTTCGGGTGCTGTCGTATTCTGTCCGACTGAGATCCAACGTTTCCCGATGTAAATTATTCACCGTGTTGATAATGGACGTAAATTGTATTGTATTGTATTGTATTGTAACTCTTTATTGTACATATAAAACATATGAAATTTACAATTTAGAAGAGAAAGACATTTACAAAGGCGAACTAGGTAAGGCTAAATAAGTTACGTACATCGTACCTGTGTAGTCTCCTGCTCCGGCCGGTATAAGACCGGTCTATCGCTGGCGGCATCGCCACTGTGGACAATCACCAATACTCACATTAAGTCAGCCGAATAGTCAATAAAAATATCTGACATCCGTCGGTTGACACCCGTGACATAAGTCGGTTCAAAAGAATCGTATCAGCTATTTAGGCACGCATCGTTGCCTGGGCCTAGAAACTTGAAAGTTGGAATATAGGTATGTTCCTTAACATAGGAATACTTTAGACACGCACTAAGAATAGCTATTTATGCAACTGTATCGCAATAGGGGTCCTTATAATACGAGTGTGGTTTCATGAAACGAGGCGTAGCCGAGTTTCATAAAAGGGTCACACGAGTGTTATAAGGCCTATTTGCGTACAGTTGCATACAATATTTATCTACGTTCATATATTAAATCCTCTATCATGTGTTCAAGAACCATTACCTGCTGGTGAAGAAGTACCTACATTGCAACCAGAACTTATACTAGGACCTTCACTTTGCTGGTAAATTATGAGTCATTTCCTTCGCCACATCTAAAATATCGGGCGGAGTCAAATCTTCTTCGCATTCACTGATATCAGACATTTTTAAGCAAAAACGCTTTTTTCTCACGAAAATTCGTACAACAAAATGACAACCTATGAACCGAATGGCGGTAAAACCCAGTACATCACTGCGCATGTGCGGCATGTGCGCGCATGCGCAAAAGCGGGCACTGCCACAGACAAATGAATATTGGAATCAAAACTTGTTGATATAAACTTTTTGGATTTATAACATTATTTAGTTAGAAGAGAAGTGTGATAATGTGTTTTTTTTTTAATATTTCGGTATTGTGTTTAAAAAGTATGTAAATATAAACTCGTTTTGAATTTTATAATTGGAATATTACGATGCGAGAGTAGATAAAGAATTTTTCAAAATTCCCACGGGATACGGAATAAATGGGATTAATATTTTCACTTTAAAATGGTCGTATTTCCGTAACTATAATTATTAGAAACTTCAAATTTGGCATTCAAGAAGGTAATAATAACAGCTAAAAACGGTTTTTAGGATTTTCCGAACTTCTCACGGTATAGTGAATAAATGGGATTTGTCTTTTCACTTCCAATCAATGACTTCCTTTTACCCCAAATTTAACACGTGCGAAGCCGCGGGTAAAAGCTAGTACTAAATAAGAGCTTTCAGTGTGTTGTTCAGTTGTTATTCTCCTATTTAAGATTTTGTATGGCAATACTTATTAACTTATTTACCTATTCAGCTGCTATTTCGAAACAACCCTACTGGCTACTAATATTATAGTTTGGCGTTATGTGCGTATTTTGCAAGCACTCACTGCAAATCCTCAACTTGGAGACGAGCACGTAGTCGGGTGGGCAGGATACGATCACCTCGATGTCGCCGGGCACCACTGCGAACGGCGCCTGGTTGATGATGTTCGGGTCTGAAGGCCAACAGTTTAATCATCAGTGCTGAATAACGCTGAATGGATTACAATTTATACTTATCGTCACTGCCATGTGAAAACTTCGTAAGTATAATTTGCAAAAAGCCTTACAATACAATACAATACAAAGACTCTTTATTGTAGGTACACCAGAAATAGTAAAAGATACAGAAAACAAATACACAGAGAAAAAAATTACACCTTAATTCAAATTCAAATCATTTATCAGTAAATAGAATGCAATGGGCACTTTCACAGTCATTCTTTTAAACTACCAGCGCTTTTGCCAGACTTGGCAGAAAGTTTTTTTTTTCAAAATAAATTAATTACGAACGAAATTCTTAATAACTACAGTATAATAAAGAAAAAAAGTAGGTACAAGAATAGAACAACAATAATACAGGAATGTATGGGAAACTAAAACTAAACATGTAACTATTTTGCAAGTGGTAGGACCTTGTGTAAGATCCGCCCGGATTGCTACCACCATTTTGCTCGTTAATCCTGCCGTGAAGCAGCAGTGCTTGTACTGTTGTGTTTCGGCGTGGAGAGTAAGACAGCCAGTGAAATTACTGGCACTTGAGGTATCCCATCTTAGGCCTCTAGGTTGGCAACGCATCAGCAATCTATGGGCGGTAGTGATCCCTTACCATCAGGAGACCCACTTGTTTGTTTGCCATCCAGTCGAATAAAAAAAAAAGACAAGATGAAAGAGAAACAACCATCAGTCAACGTCATGGAGAGGACCAGGCGGCGGTGGCTGTCGGTCGTCGGAGTGAGGGTCACGTTGGAGTTGTCGCGCTCCACCACCACTGCAGCAAAAATCGTCGTTATGGAACAACGTAATGAAACAAAACTGACTATAGTAAAGGTGAGATAAGTACTGCTCAAAAGAAATCACTTTGGGAGTTATTTATACCATTGTGTAAAGTACAATTCAATAGAATCTGACAATTTTCTACACATTTAACACACCCTAACGTGGGCACGCTTGATTACTTATATTGTATTGTAACTCTTTATTGTACATATAAAACATATGAAATTTACAATTTACAAGAGAAAGAGATGTACAAAGGCGAACTTATCCCTTAAAGGGATCTCTTCCAGTTAACCTTATATATGTCCCTGTTGTTGCAATTATCATCTAAAAGGAATCAAAAAAGAAAAGTCACATCACAAGTTGTAGTTGTAGTTATAGTTGTAGGTTCTACCTACAACTGTCAGTTGTGTATAGATCGCTCCTAAATAAATAATCAGTAAATCGATATATAAGTGCTTATACCGAAGAAAAAAAACAGTGATCTTAAGACAATATCTGATAGCAAATGATGAGTGAATAAAATTGAACAGTGAATGGTGAATAGTTTACATTTAAGAACAAAATAAATTGAAGTCGTCGTTTTCCGATCTACCGCATACCGTCGTCGCGATCGTGAAAAGAAGAAGCGGCGTATGTGCTGCGCGGGAGAGTGTTGTAAATCGACTTTGTGTCGTTCACATTAAGGTTGATATTCCTCTGAGCGTTGGCCTCCATTGTTGGAGCAGTTGTGAGAACTTACTCGTAAAATAATAAGTAATTATGAAATGCAATAAATGCAACTTAGAACTGGCGTCTGAGGAATCAATTAAATGTAATGGATGCTTGGAAAAGCTGCATTACGCCTGTGCAGGACTATCGGAGTCTGAATTTAAGAGGATCCTTCCTATGAACGTAAAAAAATGGAAATGTTCCAAATGTAAACAGTCAAAAAAAACTGTGGCTAGTTCACCGACACCTGTAGTTTTAAATGAACCGACATACGATACTGAAAAGGATTCGCCGTCGCCGTCGATTGTCAGCATAGACACTGGAGCAATTCTTAGCAACATGAACCAAAAATTTTGTCAACTTTCTCAGGACATGACTGAGTTAAAGAACAGTTTCAGTGCTGGATTGGATGCATTGGCGGCTTCTATACAGTCGTGGTCAACTAAATGGCAGGACTTGGAACAAATTGTCTCGAACGTACAAATGGAAGTGGATGTTATTAAGGAGTCGAATGCATCACTCCGCGCCGAGCTGGCGAGGGCAGGGGAGGAAAGCACGGCCCTGCGTGAACGGCTCGATCTCATGCAAAAAACACTTGAAGATCAGGAGCAAAAATCACGTCAGTGCAACATAGAAATCCAAAACTTGCCAGAAAAACAGTCGGAGAACTTAATGCATCTGGTAATCACCATGGGCAAGGTAATAAATGTCCCTATTGCTAAGGAATCCATCAGAGCGGTACATAGGGTTGAGCAAAATGTGAAGAACGATCGTCCTAAAAATATAATCGTGGAGCTCTGCTCGAGACGCTTAAGAGACGACATAATAACTGCAGTTCGAACACGGCGCGGCCTAACTGCTGGCCAGATCCTGGAGTCTGCTAATGCTGATGGTGTACATGGAACCAGGATAAATGAGCAACTGTCCTCGCAGCCAATTTACGTTAACGAACATCTGACGTTGAAAAACAAAATTCTTTACGCAAAGACTCGAAAGGAGGCCAGCACCAAGAAATACAAATGGGCCTGGGTAAAGAACGCAGCTATATTAGTCCGCAAAGACGACAGAACGAAAGCGATACGTGTTCGCAGCGAAGCGGACCTGGCGAAGCTGTGACGGCTGAGCTCATACTACTGTCGTGAAATAAGTACAACTTTCACTATTATTAGGAAAAGAATTAGTTTAGTTTATGTCGGTATAGTGGCTGATTATGTAAAATATAAAAGTACTTATAAAGATGTAAAATATATTAAGTTAGGTAATTCAAAGCGGTTTCTATTGTTATTAACTTGTATTGAACTAAATGTATCGATTTGTACTTTGAATAAATTCTTATTTCGGGTATTTGCGCAATATAGCCATATGAAACACTACATAATCTTAATACGGATTGAACCCAGTCAAAATTATTATTTTAAAATATTAAAGAGCAAATTAAATGGCATGCGTTAAAACATTAACATTTTATTATCAAAATTGTGGTGGATTGAGATCAAAGTTATTAGATGTGCGTTTAAACATATTGCAATGTAATTATGATGTTGTATTATTGACCGAGACATGGCTTAGACCCGACATAAATGACGCGGAATTATTCGATGGTAACTATATCGTTTTCCGGCGTGACAGAGATTCGCAGGGTACGGTGAAGAAAGATGGTGGGGGAGTGCTGATAGCGATAAGGTCGTACATAGTAGGTACTCGTAGGGCGGACTGGGAGTCAAAGTCGATCGAAGAGATATACCTAGAAATTAGTTTAGCGGGACAAAAACTTATAGTTAATTGCGTCTATTTTTCTCCGAAATCAAGTTTGGATACTTACCAACGTTATTTTGAAAAATTAGAAGAAATTATAACAACAGTGGGGGATGCTGATATTTGTCTGGCCGGCGATTATAATCTTCCCGAGATAGAGTGGTTACAGTCCTCGGATATAAGTGTACTTTTACCCACTATTGAAAACAGGAACCTTTGTGCTGACATCTTATTGAACGCAATAAATATGTTAGGATTGAGGCAGTACAATTCAATTAAAAATAAAAATAATAGGACACTTGATCTGATATTGTGCTCAAAACACTGTACTGTTACTGAGCCGGACGTAATAATTTCAAATATCGACAGACATCACCCTCCATTACAGTTCACCGTAGAATTAGCAAAATATCCTACTATAATAACTAACTCAATACCTAAATATAATTTCCGTAAGGCTGATTACGAGGTTATTGTAGGTAAGCTAAAGGAAATCGACTGGGAATCCCAGCTCGGCCCCTTGTTGCCTGGGGCAGCGGTAGACCAATTCTATGTAATTCTTTACAATATAATTGATGCTTATGTACCCCTAAAATGCAACAAAAGCACTAAATTCCCCAAGTGGTTCTCACATGCGTTAAAAAGTTCGTTAAGAAGAAAAGAAAAAATTTGGCGCCGCTGGAAGAATTATGGCTCACTGTCTGATTACTCAGAATACTCTCTTCTTAGGAAGCGATGTAAATTATTATTGAGTGATTGTTTCACTGCATATATAGATAATACAGAGAAATCCATTCCTCAGAACATTAAAGCATTTTGGTCATATATCTCCGACCTTAAAAAAACATCAGGCTATCCAGCGACAATGTTTTATGGCAATACTTCCTCTAGTTCACCGGAGGGTGTAGCAGGATTGTTTTCGGACTTTTTTAAATCGGTCTTTGAACCGGGTGACGATATCAACAGTACTAACCTAGAAGCTGGCTATTTCAGACCACGTAGAAATAATATCAAGTATATATTTAAGCAAACCGAGCATTCTAGGTAAGCTCAAAAGCGTTGATATCAATAAGGGGGCAGGGCCGGATCGAATAAGTCCATTTTTTATTAAAAATGCCGCCTTAGGATTAGTTGACCCGCTATATATCATATTCAATAAATGTCTCAAAACGGGTTCATTTCCAACGTGTTGGAAGCTATCATATGTTACACCAATTCATAAAGCAGGATCTAAGTCCCAAGTGACAAATTATAGGCCAGTCTCGATACAGTCGTGTTTCCCAAAAATATTAGAAGAATTAATACACGACGTCATTTACCCTAAAGTGGAACCATTTTTGATATCAGAACAACACGGATTTATGAAGAACAAATCCACAATTACAAACCTAATGTTGTATTCTAATTATTTATTTGAAGCTATGGATAAAAGGGAACAGACTGATGTCATATTTACCGATTTTCGAAAAGCTTTTGATAAGGTGGATCATCTCCTGCTTCTTAAAAAACTTGCATTCAATGGTATCCGCGGTGACTTGCTTCGTTGGTTTGTTTCTTATCTGACACAGAGGACGCAAGTAGTGGTTATAAACGGATTCAGATCAAATTTGTCAGAAGTAACATCAGGAGTAATACAAGGCTCGAAATTAGGCCCCTTGCTGTACATTATTTTTATTAATGATATTAAATCATGTTTCAAAAACAGTAATTTTTTAATGTTCGCAGATGACTTAAAGATTTATAATACAGTTAAGTGTAATGATGATGGTAAAAGTCTTCAAGAGGACTTGGATACTTTTCATGAATACTGCCTAAGGAATAAATTACAATTAGCAGTTGATAAATGTATGAAAATGTCATTTACTAAGAATAAAAAAAGGATAATTGAGTTCGAGTATAGGATTGGCGACACTTGTATAAAAAAGGTATCGTTAGTTCGTGACCTCGGCGTCATTTTTGATGATAAACTTCATCTCGATAAACAAGTAGATAAAATTGTTTCAAAAGGATATCAAATGTTAGGGTTCATAATTAGATCGGCGAAGATGTTTAAAAATGCAAATACGTATTTATTATTATATAAAACGTTAGTTAGACCGCGCCTCGAGTATGCGTCAGTTATATGGAATCCTCTTTATATAAAATATTCACATTCAGTGGAAATGGTCCAAAAGAAATTTTTACGAATAATGCATAGACGTTTGACGGGGTCAAAAATGTCATATAGTAAATTGTTAAAGAGATACAAGGTTCAATCGTTATTTGTCAGGCGGAAGGTGGCAGATGCGTTAGCCCTCTACAAGATATGCAGGGGGGGATACAACTGCTCGGAGCTTCTGCAGCACATTAGATTTAGAGTCCCTGCTCGCTGCACATCCCGCTCGACCGCTCTGTTCGCCGTGCCGCTGTCCGCCAGCAAGGCCGGCGTGCGCGCACCGCTGCGCCGCATGTGCACCGCGTACAATAAAGCACTAGTCTCGGTCGATATATTCAACACATCTTTGACTCAGTTTAGAAACGGGTTGGTTAACACAATTGAAGAGGAACCGTGGTAGTATAGCTAGCTATACCTGCACTGCATGCCTCTGGCATTGGCTCATTAGGGGCTTGATGTCTCCCGGTGTTGAAGGTCACCGTTAGAATAATTTTTGTTTTACTATACTTATTTTATTGTTTATTTCCATTTTTATTGTATATATTTTTTTTTTGTACATCACTGTTAGTTACTAGTTACTGATTGTCGGGTTATCGCTCGGTTGTCGGTGTACCTAGGTTACAACATACTACTAGAACATTAGAACTTGGCTATTGTTAATTCTATTGTTAGTTTTATTTCGTTATTGTTTTTTTTTCTCTATTTTCTATTTTTTAAAATCTTAGCAGCACACACTGTCAGTGTCGTATTACTTTAATATAATTCTCAGTGAGAGCTGTCGAGGAGGTAGATGAATGTGATTTATAAGAAGTTAGAACATAAGAACTATTATTGTACATCTATTTCTGTTTGTTCTCCAAATAAAACTATAAACTATAAACAAAGCCCTAGGCAGCCCGGTGTTCATAAGTATTAGTGGGCTGGAAGTGTCTACAGGATTGTCAGATTCTATTAAATTGGTGTACAGCTTAGGACATTCTGCACCAGATTGTATCAATAACTGAAGAGTTTTTTTGGCCCAGCCTCGTATACCTAACTATGAATTAATGTGTAGGTGTACCCTTGATCTTAGCGAGCAGCGGCGCGCTGGTGGCAGCGACGACGGCCCAGGAGCCGTGCGCGTCGCGCGCGCACTCGACCCCGCACGGCGGCGCGCGCCGCGGCAGCCGCATCACGGACCGCACCGACAGCAGCGACGCGTTGTTCGCCTGGAATATGCTACGGGTTAAGTTTAAAAAGTCCGTGCCGTGCCCGGTTTTGTAGAATACTAACTTTTGCCCGCGGGTCCGGTAGTATTCGGTTATAACGCGCCGTTTCCTCGGGAAATGTGTATTTTTCTAGGATAAAAAGTAGCCTATGTCACTCTCTGGCCCATAAACTATCTCTATGCCAAAAATCTCGTCGATCCGTCGCTCCGTTACGGCGTGAAAGACGGACAAACACACAAACACATTTTCAGATTTATAATATTAGTACGGATTCTATTCTATTCTATCCTATTCTGATTTGTTCTGAACTTCTGGCCTATTTTGTCTCATTCTGTTCTATTCGACTCTATTCTGTCGTATTTTATTGTATTCTATAAGTTTAAAAATCCCGTGCCGTGCCTGGTTTTAGACTATGACGGAACCATCTCTTCTTTTAGGCGTCGTAAAAAGAAACTACCCTGGACCTCATGTCAGAGCGGGTTGCAGAGCTCCTAATTCCAACTATTATTTATCATAATTATCATATATTAAATTGATCAAAAAAGAGTCTTACATCAAGCCTCACAGAAATCGCATCTCGTAAACAGAGAATCTGACAATTAGCTAAACTGATTAGTACAGAATCTGACGATAACGAATCGGACCCAAACTATATCTGACTTAAAGTATCAGGCGGATACCGTGATATCACCCTCCATTTTCATAGGGACTACAGAAATTTCACGAAGTAATGAAAGTATAAGCAACTTTGCTCACCCATGACCTAATTAATGAGCTTAAGGCAGAGTGAGCTAAAAATGGTCAAAATTGGTGTGACGTACATAGGTACAATACAATACAATACAAAGACTCTTTATTGTACACCAGAAATAGTAAGCGGTACAGAAAACAAATACACAGAAAAAAAAATACACGGTAAGCAATAGGCGGCATCGCTTAAGAGCGATCTCTTCCAGGCAACCTTTTTTACGGAAAGAAGGAAGGACTAGTTTACAACAAGTGGTGCATCAAAAGTAGATCAAAAAATTAAAATATAACAAAAATACATCTACGAACGAATATACGTCTAAAATAAATATACCTAGGCAGGAAGACAAACAGCAACAAATAAATAGATAAAATGTTATAAAGCTAATTGTTACAAGATGACAGATAGTGCTCCTTAAGCATATATTTAAATATTGACAAAGATTTTGCGCGTCGTAAGTCAATCAGTCAGTCAGTCGTTATGTGAATAACCCCTAGTTATTGATATACCTCCGCAAGGTGACGGCTGATTCAATAAATTAGAAGTACCAAGTCAGTGAGGCAGCGCGGTCGGTCGATCTTGATGACGCAGGATCCCGAGAGGCACCCGACTTCTGTCATCTGCGGCCCCAGCTCATGCATCACCTTCAACTCCTGGGAACACCACATCTTTTATTAGGATACATTTGTCCGCACCAGGCGAAATGTTTATTTTCACCCAGGATCTTGACAGACGTTCAGGAATCAAGCCAGCAAGAACTTTACACACTTACACACTACACACTCTTGCAAGAACTTGTCATTGGCCGCTGAGGAACTTTTTTGAATTTCTAATTTTACTATTTTCGGGTGAAAAGTAAGGGGGGCTCTTGTTTGTATACTTTAAAAAAAAATACCCGTTTAATTGCAAACGCGACACAAATATCAAAGTTGTCATAAGGACCTTAATGACAACTGTAAAAGGCGAACTTATCCCTTTAAGGGATCTCTACCCGTCATCCTTTGAGCGAATGAGGGATTGATTTAGTGTTTCAAAAACGCTAACACACTTACATGGTCACTGCAATGCTTGTTGCAAATATAGAGGGGCGTGGTGACGACATCGTAAATAGGCAGGGAAACCACCCTTATTCCTGTGGTATTTAGCACCATATTGCCCTGCAACGAAACAGCCAGAATTTACAAATTGCTAAAATGCCAGTTTGTCGCAACATACACCTTCCTGCTAATGTTGTAAATGCATAAGTTGGTGACTTTTTCTCCAAGTCACACTGTTTCTCCAAGCAGGGAAAATTGTAAGTTGGGAAATTAAACAGTTTGGCAAATGAAATATTTAGGAACAATATTTCGGCGAAGAGATAGAGAATCCAATTGAAAATAATGTGAGAACCCGACCCAACTTTCTGCAACTGCACTTGGCAAAGTCTCACGGCTAGAGTCGGCAACGTCTACCGGTTGGTAATGATGAGGAACCAGCTGCAGACGGCAACGTCTTCCAGATGATGGTGGGCAGTGATCGTACTTTTTCCAGCATTTTTGGTGCAGTGCTAGGGTTGTCAGTATATAGTGCCCAATATTAAATTGTTTGAACCAAGAATCACATAAAATCAAAAATAAAAATAAAATACCGTATTGAGCAAATCGGAAATACAAAAAATATTATCAGAACATGTAAACCCTATATCGTCGATGAGATTGCCAAATCCGTTATGTGCACGGTTTGAATTAAGAGACATACATATGTGTAATTAAATGAATAGATCATTATTTTCTTTGATATAAATTATGCACATAACGGATTGGGCAATCTCACCGACGATATGCATAATGAAATGAAGGGTTAATTTACTACGAGTATGTGAGAAAATGTAATACAGTTGCAATAAATCCTTATCTCAGGTTATCCATACTAATATTATAAATGCGAAAGTGTGTTTGTATGTTTGTGTGTTTGTCCGTCTTTCACGCCGTAACGGAGCGACGGATCGACGTGATTTTTGGCATAGAGATAGTTTGTGGGCCCGAGAGTGACATAGGCTACTTTTTATCCCGGAAAAATGCACAGTTCCCGAGGGAACAGCGCGCGATAACCGAATACCACGCGTGCGGAGCCGCGGGCAAAAGCTAGTAGTTCATATTTATGATTAGGAATTGATTCATTGCACCAAGAATGCTGGAAAAAGAACGATCACTGATGATAGATGAACCGTCTCACCTGTCCACAGCTGTAGTTGGCGACGTTCCCGGGCTTGACGGCGGTGATGACGAGCTGCTCGCCGTCCACCATAACGTTGTCTTGCGCGTGCGGCGTGTCCACCCACCAGGTGAGCCGCCCTGGACATTCCACCTTCGGATAGCACGTCAGGGTCACAGTCTCGCCCTCGATGGCATAGATCATGTTCTGGAAACAAAAACAGCTAAAGATGATTTCCTGTTAAGTGAGAATGCATCTAAATTAGGTTGTGTTTCTGCGTGATAAAGAAAGAAAGAAAGAGAGAGAGGGAGAGAAACTATAAGAGATAGTAAAAAAGTTGCCAAATATAAAGCAACCAAATCAGTCATAATAAACCAGTCTTTGACTTGACTTGCTTGATCGATCATTCCTATACGTCGAAACCGAAACTCGAATGAATTCATTCCTATAATTACCTACAATTAATACTTTTCTCATTCTCCATATCACTCCATATAACTTCCCTCCCCCCTCCCCCGCCCCCCTGGGCCATCGGCTTGCGACGCCATTGTATGATAGTGCTTTTTATCATTTATCGGGAAGTTCTGTCCGTCGATTTCATGTTTATGTTTCAAGGAATATTTACATTTGTGACTAACCAAAGTGTCTATTGAATATTAGTTATCATTATTAAACCACTACATATCCTTACCTTTGGAATGTCAATGGGCGGAAGATTCCTCAACTCCTCACCAATTCTATCAGTACAAGTTGTACGTTTCAATCTCGCCCCGTCAACACTTCTATATATTCCATATTTATCCTTAACCATCACCTCAAATCCATCATTAGGAACCGAATCTGCGAGCAAACTGTACGCAGCACCATTCCCATCTTTTCCTTCATTCGCTTCCCCCAAATCATCACCAACTTCTTCATCATCAATATTATCCTTGTTTCCATTCGTAGCATCATTATTAGAAACACTAACAGACCTCTTGCTGCGTATCCAATCAAATCTCCTTTTACCTTTAACCTTGTCTACAACCTCATCTTTGGAGAAGCAAAAGAACTTGTTGCTTTTAGATTTGATGATGAAGTAATCAGGTCCATCTATAAACTTATAACAGACCATGGATTTGAGGAATTTGGTGTAGTATTCAGTTTTCATCTGCTGCTGGCAGTATAGGAGGTGGGCGAAGGTGTCTTGGAGGTCACAGATCTGGGTTGGTGTGTCACAAGTCTCTTGAAGCAAACGGAGAGTGTTAGAGATATTGCTAGAGTACTTTTGTTTGTAGATGTGTTAGTCGATAAGGCACGATAGATCTTTTACCTTAAAATTTAGGCTGATGGCACTATTTGGTGGCTCTACTTGCATTGTCACCTCATCTGCATACACACATCAAATTTCAAGTCAGTCTGACTAAGAAGTGATTGGAATCTTATTTGTAAAAATTGGACTGAAGCCACAACAAGTGTGTTAGTTAAATGAAAAATTGCAACATCCAATTCCTCAAAAAAAACCATGTCTCGTGAGTCATGACATTCTAAGTATTAAGTACAGATTTATACTCATTTAAATCAAACGGTAATTTAATTAGACAAAAATTGTCATGATCATAATAATCCCTACTAATATTATAAATGGGAAAGTAACTATCTGTTACGCTTTCACGTCGAAACCACTGAACCGACTTTGATGAAGATTGGTAAGATAGTTGAAGCCCCAAAGTTCACAATTGGATATCTTTGCTGGAAGAGATCCCTTTTTACCCACGACGGAACGGAGAAGGTACCTATATGCGTTTAGGGTGAGAGGTTGTTTGTTTGTTAAGGATTATAAGCTCGCCTTTGTTCTCCTTTCTGTGTATTTGTATTTTTTATTTTTATGTGCAATAAAGAGTTTACATACATACATACTTTTTATATTGGTACAGGGCACCACCGCGCGATAATCTAGATCCTTACAGACGAAGTCGCGGGCATAAGCTAGTATGGGATAATTCAAGGAAATAACATAAATAAAATTACAATATCATAAAAGTCAAGTATGCAAAATGTCAAAGCCGGCATAACGTCATAATTAAAAACAAAACATTCTTTTGCCATTATGCTATAAGTATAGACAATCTGCAAGTTTGATATTTTGCTATCTAAAGATTTTGCAATTTTGACAATAAGCTAGAGGGGCGGCGGCTCCGAAGCGGCACTAAACATTCTAGATTCATTTTAGAACATCTAAGTAGGCTCAATTCGAGCGTTTCAACCGCCTCATTTTCGTGGTCACGTTTTACGAAGCGGCTGTAGATTTTGATGTCGTTTTCGATTATTTATTAGAATTACTGTGCCCTTAGAGTAAGTTTTCGGTTACAAAATACGTCTCGATCGCGTTCGCGTTAAAATCTCAATTTGCATGGAAACACGGACAGCGCCTCTAGCGGAATGTTTGCGATGTTAGCGTTTCCATACAAAATGAGATTCTAACGCGAACGCAATCGAGACGTGTTTTGTAACCGAAAACTTACACTAAGGGCACTGTACTTCTATCAATTAAACGAAAAACTCTATCAGAATCTTCTGCCATTTCAACAGAAAACTGTTCACGAAAATGATAAGGAACAAATGCTAGAATCATTGAGTCCCCCTAGCATTCGGCGACCAACTAAAAGAAAGAAAGAAAGAAAGATTTATTCTGGCTCCATAAGTACCACCTAAGACTAAGATGAAAACTACGTCATCCTTTATAGCTAAAGAGGATATTTACCTTTGACAACGACATAACTCCGTGGCTGCTTGAAAGGCGTCGGGCTCTGGAACTAAACAAGAACAGATGTTTATGGGCGGTGGTGATCTCTTACCACCAGGAGACCCACTTGCTCGTTTGCCTTCCAGTCGTATAAAAAAAAACAAAGTTGAAACTTTAACCACACAGAACTTTTAATCGACTGAGTCGTGACGTTTTTTATCAAACTTAGCGTTTAAGACCTAGACGTGTTTGACCTTCTTTGTTATTTTGGATATTATTTCAAAATATATAGATAAAGCATAGACAGGCAGTAACTGGATGCAGACGGCTCAGAATAGAGCAACCTGGAGAAAGCTGAAGGAGACCTACACCAAATTGGTTGAGAGAGGCTTGAGATGATGATGATATAGATAAAGAAAAGATGTCAGACTTGCCTGTACATTCACGGTGGGTTTTATGCTTGTCGCGCCATCTTTTCTATCTCTCAATATCAATGCTGCGCTGATTAAACCTGAAGCAATCAATATTACGATCAATCAAGCAATCATCTCAGCCTATATAGGTACGTCCCTCAGCTGGGCAATACTGGGGATATATGAGGAGGCCTGGGTTACACAAACAACTGCTGAATATTCAGGATTAATTTCAAAGCATCGATATTACGATATTTGCTCAGATGTCAGTTAGAACCATCACATCAGTTTATATACGTCCCTGGTTACAGGTCACCTCTCAAAATTAGAGCTTGGGCTGTAGCTGCCAGGCGGCCTCACTGGGGATCGGACACTCAAGACGCCATTGAATTACTTCCAAGTATTTGAAGGCCTACTGACAGCTCGGGCCGGGAGACGAGCTGTCGGTAGGCCTTCAACAAGATGGAGCTACGACCTGGTTAAGATCGCGGAATCGCGGTGGATGCGAAAAGCACAAGACCGGTCTGAGTGGAGAGCCTTGGGGGAGGCCTATGTCCAGCAGTGGACGTCTTTCGGCTGACATGAGGATGGTGATGATTTGCAGGCTCGTGGTAATTTTCAAATGTATTCAGTCCGAAACAGGAAAAAATACTTACGATTAAAGGATCAGAGAGGGAGGGAGGAGGGGCTTGAGAGGCCATATTCTAAGATGAGATATCGAGATACGAAACGAAAATCTTGAAAAAGCCACTATACTTTACACTATACTAACTTTTTTGCCGTTGGGGTGAACTGACAGTACTTGTACTATTATCTATTCTGTGCTGACAGCGAGATTGTAAGTAAGCGCTGTTATGTCCGAAGACATTTGCTAGTTTTCGAATCTGTCAACTGGTCTCAAAATAACAGTTTTACAAACAATAGCAGATCAGTCTGAATCCTTACCTTAATATTTCTTACCTTCTGAATCACTATCGTCTCCAATTCTTTCTTTGATGACTGATGACTGCATCGTAGAGTGCAACATCTGGCCTCTCGCTGAGTGGAGATGCACCTCCTTTGACAAATTTCACGCTATTAAAAGATATAATGATGATAGTTTATAAGATAACAAAATTAAATAGTTTCACGATTATAAATCATTAACGGTCCAACTAGCCTACCTAGTAGCTGTTTCTTTGTTTGTTTAGTTTGTCAAATCGACCATTCTCATTCATCTGTACACCAGTCTCATTACCGTGTTGTTTTCCGCGCAATAGTGACACGGTAATTTAGACTAGGTAGGGTGTTCACTATGCAGTATCTATGTAGAAAGTAATAAAAATTATATTCCTAACTAGCTTTTACCCGCGGCTTTGCTCGTGTGGTATTCGGTTATCGCGCGCTGTTCCCTCATGAACTGTGTATTTTCCGGGATAAAAAGTAGCTTATGTCACTCCCTGGTGCATAAAATATCTCCATGCCAAAAATCACGTCGATCCGTCGCTCCGTTTCGACGTGAAAGACGGACAAACATACAAACACACACTCTTTCGCATTTATTCACGGTGAAGGAAAATCTGTACACAACTGCAAAGAATTCAATAGTGCAAGTTTCCAATCCCCACTGGGCTCGCTTTCAGATAAAAGGCTTATGCCCGGCAGAGGTTCTGATGATAACGTTCTGCTACAACTCCCCCTTAAAAAATAGGGTGTTATCGCCAACGCTGAGAATTAATATCTAACGGTATGAAGAGAATAATTACTAACCACGCTAGGTTCCTCCTTTCTAGTCTTCACAACGAACTTGTGCAGGAACTTGTTGACAATGTTCTCCTGTCCCGCCTTGTGTGAGATGGGCAGGTCGTGTGCCAGGTCGTAAATCGGGGTGGAGAGCTCGTATTCAGTACGGATAGGAACCGTGGTTGTCGTGGTGGAAATCGGCCGCGTAGTCAGCCCCGTCGTGTTAAGACTAGAGGAGGATTTACAGTCATACAGTCAGTCATAAATATCTGCCACAGCGGAGCGTGCAAAAATATCTGACACGTCCTAACCAAACCGAAGAAACAGAGTCGTATCAGACATCTATGGACGCTTTGTTGTAGCAGATATTGGTACTGGTGACTCGTTCGAATTGAAAATCGGCCAAATCAATTCACTAGTTTGAATTTGGATTAAAATGAATACCGTCCAAAGTGAATTTGTCAAATTGTGTCAAATCAATTTTCTTTTCGTTTGAATTAACTCACATTTCTCGAATATAATTTTGCCTATTATAAAGGAGCAAAATTAAATACTCAATAAGTGAACGCAATCTGAATTAAGACTAAAAGTTTTACTCCAATGAATGAATTACAGTTGATATGACAAAAAGTGTAAAACTTACCTGAAACTTCATTACATTCTAACTTAATATTTGAGAAACAAGAAAATCATGCTTTCTCGTAGATAATAAATATACTTAGATATATTTCTAGCAGGAAAAGAATTTGCTTAGTGCTTACCACAATAAAAATATCAACAAGTACTTGTTATCGATAAGTACATAGGTACTTACTACTTCAACGACAAGACGTATTGCAATGAATAGTTATTTATTATAGAGCAGTCTACATGAAACTTTCAGGGTGTACAGTGTTTTTTATTTATCTTGATTGTAGTGTAAAATTTGGAATATTGCACGTGTATCTGCATGCTTAAAAATTGATTTTACAAAAAAAAGTTACAAACATATTTAGGGCAGGGGAGGTCAATGTTCTGCGCACCCTATTACCCTATATTTTTCTTTGTATTATCTCTATGACGTTGAAGTGGCACTTATCGATAACAAGACTGTCGATGTTTTTATTTTGTCAAACACTTAGACGTCAACGTTCGTGCTAGAAATATATCTAGGTATAATAATAAAACAGTTTACCGCAAAATTAACTCGATTTTGCGAATAGTCTAGCCCGTTCATGGTGGCCCAACACTAGTTATTTCAACCGAGGTTATTGGCGTTTATTTTTGACGACATGTAAATTCATCTACTAAGATCATGTGGACCATTCGAATAATATAGTCACCAGCACCAATATCTGACACAACAAGCGTGCATAAATATCTGATACGACTATTTCTAGGGCCGGAAGGACGTGTCAGATATTTTTGCACGCTACACTGTGGCAGATATTAATGCTGGTGACTGCACAACTGCAAAGGGGCATTTAACAAGAAGACAAATAGATCCCTTAAAAAAGAAAAATTGCATCCTGCTATTACGCTAGTTCGTTTTACGAGCATTAGTTATAGACTCATAGTTATGATTATGAGGTTTGAGGTCCCCAGTTCTATTCCAGGGTAGCTATTTGTATATCTGGATAAAAAGTAAGATATGTGTTATTCCAGATATCCAGCAATCTACGTAACAATTTTTTGCCAAATCTGTCCAGCCGTTATAGCGTGAAGGACTAAGAAACGAACGCACGAACACAAACTTTCGCATTTCTAAATACTAGTAGAAAGAGAACTCAAACAAGACTACGACATCAAACGGATCTCCCATAGTCAACTAACAATATTTTGTTTGCCACAAAATCCTTATTGTCCCATGTCACCGTTTTCCCTTCGGCAATTTTTTAAAATACTAGCTTTCCAAAATATGTTCTACATTCTACGGTAAGTGGGAATGAACGCTTGATATTGTTTGTTGCCCTCGAATAAACAAAAACAAGAACCCAGTCAGTATGTTCTTAGTAACGAACTAGTAGTTTTCCATAATCAGTTTTTTTTTCATCGCTGGCAAGGCAAACCTTGGCTCAATTGAAATACGAGTAATGAGCGATGCAAATGATGCGAGTCGTAATTATACTGAGCCGCAAAAATGTGGTCCTCAAATGTACGCAATAATAATAGGTAATTTTGTATGCAGAGAGGGGGCCAAATTTTGTGCCCTTTAATATTCAGTAGTCTTAGTAGCACTGAATAGTTATATGCCAAAATCGGAGCCAATTTGACTGCCTTATCTCGTAGATAAATGCTATCCTTTTCGTATCTGGTATCCAGAATAAATTGAGCCACAGGAACAGGCGTGTGTAGGGCCACCGATCGTAGGGTTCCGCAGTCACTTTCATAATCGGACAAAGAGATGGAGAGTATATGACAATTGCGAGGCTCTTTTAGCCTCTTGTATCTCATGTCTTCCGTTACAAGTATCTGATATCGTATCATCTGCCATCTCTTATTCCAATGTTTTAGATATAGACCAAAAATTACTGAACATCATCAACATTTGTGATTTCGAACGGCAAACTATCACTTGAACGAAAACTTTTGTCAAAGAAAACTTTGATGTAAACTGATTCCAATTGTAAATTAAAACATTTAACTAATAGTTCAGTACAATTAGATCAAAATTTGGCAAAATTAAAGCAAGAGGTTTATCTATCAGGATATGTAGGTTATAGAGAAAAAATAAATTTTACCCACTCTCCCCCCCCTCCGGGGGGAGCGTCACCCCCCCGCGCCCCCGAATATGTCCCGGATCGCGGTATTTTCCATTATAAAAGAAAACCGTACACGATACATAAAAAGTGTGTAGGAACGAAATAATCCTTGATAAATTTACTATAAACCTTTCATACATTTAAAAGCGATATCACTTATAGTTCCAGCGCAATATGATACCAAATACTAACTTTTTTTATAATTAATCTATTTTTTCGGCTAAAAGGTTAGTTTTCTCAAATACTTCACATTTTACCGCCAAGATATGTATAACAGAAGTAAAGAATAGAATATTTTCTTTATAAAAAGGTATAATTAATTTCTAAAATCTTTCATTTACCATTGCTATGCTATTTTTTTAATTTAGTTCATTTGGCCATTCAGCGAAATATAAATGTTCATACTGGTTAAATGGTGTTACTTTAAATACCATTAGATTCTCATATGTTTTCCTATAAGCTATAGGTATGGACCTATTTTCTGTATTTAAAAAAAAAAATTAGGCCCTGCTGGGCTTTTAGGAGATAGGGGCGGGGAAATGGTTAATTTTCACCTATTTTCTTAAATAACTTCAAAACGGATGAATTTAAAATAATGAAAAATATATATTTGAGATTTTCATAATGTACCCTTTCATTTGATATGTCACATGATATAGTTTCTACATTTTTTTTTCTAATTTACCCCCCCCCCCCATCCCCCCAAACTGGCCCCCGTGTTTTAAATTAATTAATTTACTTTACACGTCCGTGTTTGGGTCATCAATTTACATAGGTGAACTAAATTTGAATTCAATCGGTCTAGTAGTTTCGGATCAAATTGGCTATGACAGACGGACGGTTTAGGTATATTTATACCTTAGGCTGCAATTTATTCTTAAAGTACTAATAATTCTCAAGAAAACTTAACCATTATAGTTTTCCTTGTAAGTTTGATATACTTACTATCGTCCTGATTTTTTTTTAATTTTTTCTACCCACCGGTTTAGATTTTAGAGGGGGGGACGCCCGATTTTAATGAAAATTTGCGCTTTAAAGTTTAATATTTTGCAAATGAATCACTGAATGGAAAAATTGTTTTAGCAACCCCCTAATGATTTTAAAAAACCTATCCAACGATACCCCACACTACAAGCTTGGATGAGAAAAAAAAAACACCCCCACTTTACGTCTATGGGAGGTACTAAAAAAAATTTTTATTTTTATTTTTTATTACACTGTTTTGTCGGCATAGTTTACATATATATTCGTGCAAAATTACAGCTTTCTAGCATTGATAGTCTCTGAGCAAAGCCGAGAACGGACAGACAGACAGACAGACAGACATGGCGCAACTATGAGGGTTCCGCTTTTGCCATTTTGGCTACGGAACCCTAAAAAATGTGTAACATTTTATTATAATCTTACTTACGGCCTAAATAGTTTTTTTTTTGGTACTTTTTCCTAAGTTAATGTCGCAGTAGCTGATTATGGTGAATTTTCAAAATAGCATAGCAGCGTCAAATGAATGACTTTAGAAATGAATTATACCTTTTTATAAAGAAGATATCCTGTTCTTTACTTTAGTCATACATATCTTGGCGGTAAAGTGTGAAATCATTGAAAAAACTAAACAATTAACAAAAAAAACTGGATAAATTATTAAAAATGTTCGTATTTGGTGCCAGATTGCGCTGAAACTGTAAGTGGTATCGCTTTTGTATGTATGAAAGGTTTATAGTAAATTTATCTAGGATTATTTCGTTCCTACACACTTTTTATGTATCGTGTACGGTTTTCTTTTATAATGGAAAATACCGCGATCCGGGACATATTCGTGGGCGCGGGGGGGTGACGCTCCCCCCGGAGGGGGGGGGGAGAGTGGGTAAAATTTATTTTTTCTCCATAACCTACATATCCTGATAGATAAACCTCTTGCTTTAATTTTGCCAATTTTTCCATACATTGCAATCTAATTTTCTTCAACTATAAGCCGGGAACGTGTGACCCTTTATTCAAAACTCGATCATTTTTGTTGTTTTAAAAAGAACTTGGGATAAAAGATATGCGTTCAGGTGGCAGATGTCTGCGGAACCCCGGCCACTCTAGGACGGATAATACTCGAAAACTTACATTTTTATTCTTACATTGATTATGTCGTCGGTCGGTTGCGCGCTGGCCGCTCGCGGAGCCACGCTGTCCTCCGCACTCCTTCCAATTAAGCGCTCGTACTCTGAATCCAGCCTCTTCGTTTCAAATTTCAATACAGAAAGTAGCAAACTCTTGATAACATTTTCCGTCCTGCCGTCAGTCATATCTTCGTCACTTTTTTTTGCATCGTCATCAGATCTCCCGGTTGTATGTTCTGATTCATGTTCTTCTGTGCTTTTTTCCATTTCGTCAGCGCTGGACGGTTCTTCTGTGGATTCGGCTGTAACTTCTTCTGGTGTTTCAGTAATATTTGTAGTGTTACTAGTTTGGCTTACTGTTGTAAGTTTAGATGAGTGTCTAAGATTTGTAGTGTTCGTTTGGGCAGCAATTGTTACTCGCGATGGTGTTTCTGGTTCGGTTTGGGTGGAGTTAGTGGTTTTTTCAGTTTGGTCGCTAGTCATTTCTGGCTGACTTTCACTTATTAGTTTGGTAACTTTAGGAGTAGTCATATGTGTAGTGCTAGTTAATTTTTTTGTTGTTTGTGTTGCATTTGTAGATTCCTCCGAAGTATCTTCACTCAAGTCATCGTCGTTTATAATCAGAATCGTTGGATTTTCATCACTTGTAATCTCGATTTCTGTGTTCATAACTGAATTATCTTCTTTGTTTTTATCTGAGAAGGATCTCGCACCTAGCATGTGTAATAATCGAGAAATCTGATTTTGATCCTTAGTAACTGTAGTGCTCTTTATAGTGACTTTACTAGTCAAACGTTGTCCGTAGTAACTATTCACGTATGCCATAGTAGAGTTTTTTATTTTACCTATAGTATCCATGATCTGTGTAACTCCAGCTGGCGCAGAAGCTGAGTTTGCGGGAACTCCTACCCATGTTCCTGTAGAGTTAACGACACTTAAATCCACGAGGTTCTTAGTAGGCGAAGCGTTCACTGGCGTTTTAGCTGTAGTTTTCGTTGTCTTAGTCTTTGTTTTAGGTTTAGTCTTGGGTCTAACTGACAAAGATGTAATGTCAGACCGTTTGGTGGTATTTTTAGTTGTCTTTTTCTTGTTTACGCATTTGCATTTAGTTTTCTTGCATACTTTACATTTACCTTTATTTTTTTTCTTTTTGCAATTGTACCAATCACTAGGTTTTAACGTAGTCATTGCCTTTGTAAAATTTTGAACAGTCACATTTGATGTTGATCCTGTATTAAAAGTAGTTTCATTTCGGTCAGCAATGTATACGTTTCCTAATAACCTGAATAGTTCATTGATGTTGTAATTCAATGACTCTTCCGCCGCTTTTTCCGTTGCCTCACCTCCTACTGTCAAACTTTTCGTCTGTATTATTTCTATTGGTGTTACCTTTAATATATTTTCTGTAGTAGTAGATCTATATGTCACGGTGACACTCACCGGATCAATATTTAAAGAACTTATATTACCCCGTAAACTACGTGTTGTGATTTCTGGTTCACGTTTATTTGTTTCTCTTACCAATCTTGGTCTGTCTGTTTGTATTTTGTGAATGTAGTCACTCCAAAACGAGCCACCCGTATCAGCGTTCAATGGATTATCGATTTGAACTTCTCTTTTCTTATATTTGTCTAATTTTGTGTACGCACGAATATTTTGCTTGCGGCGGAAAATGTTTTTGAAGAACCATTTCCTTTTCTTTTCGTTATTGTTATTGTTATTTTCTGCTTCATCCGCGAAATAGTCCAGTAAATGTTGTCCGTATCGGTTTGTATCCTGGTTAGTTGCTGCGAGTTGTTTATTTGAGTCATTGCTGCATATAATATTAACATTGACGTTATCAAGTGAATAAACGTTTTTATATTTGTCGTTATCTCTGTGATTCTTTTTTTTATTGGCTTTAGAACTGTTACTTTCATTAGTACACTTCGCTACAACACCAAATAGTTTATAAGTTCCTTTTTTCAAAGCGTCATTGAAGCAAATATTTAACTTTGACGCATTGTTGATGTCGTGAGCGAAGCTTTCTATGTCATCTGCGAGTTTCATGTAGCTGTGTGTTTTGTGGGAGTCAGGTGCCGTGGCAGCGGCGGTAGCGTTGGCAAGCTCCCGTTTATTGATGCATGTGTAAGTATCGCAACACGTCTTAACCTTGCATTTGCCTTTGACTTTTTTGTAATAGCTATCAAGACTCTGATCAACTTTCCTGATTGCATCTCGCAGTTTCCTGCCTCCACTAGGGTTACTCCGGAAATAAGTTTGTATTTCGACACAATGATCATTCATATATTTGACAATGTTGTTCAATTCAAATATGAGTTCACCCATCACCGCGTCACTGGCAGCGCAAGCTCTACACATCGTGCGATTAGCCTTACACTCACAATATTTACTAGTTTTGAAGTAGTTCTTTATATTCTTCCAATTAAGTCCACGTCTTGTTCTCTTAGTAGCATTCACTTTGAGATCTGTATTCCTTGTAACTTTTCTGTCATTTTCATTATTTGCATGTAGAGACTCATACAGCTGCATTAAATGTTTATTGATAGCTGCAACGAAATCTTTACTCAGAGTTACTTTACTCAACTTGTCATTCGCTGTTGTTGTTACTTTTTCTGTATGAGTATTTTCTGTGTGGACCTCGGCTTGTCGTACTTTTACGCCGCTTAAGCTTAGATTAGCTATACTAATACTATGAGATATAGGTTTGAGTATAAAACTTCCTCTCGGCAAAGAAGCGTTATTGCAGTTTTCTACTAACAAGTACATTCCTGGCGCTAGCACTGTAGTTGTTGACGCTGTCGTAGTTTCTGGTGATTCATCAAACGAGTGTATCTGGTATTCCAAATCAACTGGTGTATACATTTTTGCTGAAAAAACTTTCCTGAGTCTGTCTATAGATCTTTTGCTATTAATCTCATTCTCTAAGTAGTTTGGTAAAGCTATATGCACTTGTATAGAGTTCGTGATAGGAAATTCAGAAGGAGAAAATGCATATGTCGGCGAATATGTAGAGGAAAATGATGGTCCAAACTCTGATATTGAATGCATCATACTTGGAGTAACAGCCACTGACGAAACTTCTTCCTCACTTCCAGTATTTTTGATCAGATCTATTATAACTTCTAGAGCAGCCACGTCTTTAGCTGTGTAGAAGTCATTTGATTCTCGTTTGTCTATTTTTAAGTTTTCTTCTTCACTCTCTTCTTTATTCAATGCTAATATGGTGTTATTCTGATACATCTGTAAATAATAATCTCACGTTATTGTTACACAATACACAACTGTAAATTTGAAAATAAATTAATATTTAATTAAGATAGATAAAAGTGCAACGGTGTTTGTTATAAAACCAATTTTAGCCAAACAGGCAGCAGAAAAAGAACTTTTTTAAGCTTTTCTAAAAATAGACCATCATTTGGTTTAAAACTTGACCGGACAAAATTCCGACGTTTCGCGAATACAATCATGATACTATTAGAGAAATTATAGACATTGAAAACATAAAAGATATTAGAGATGACGCATTACCTAATAAAAGTCTCCTTGACAGGAAAAACTCCTAACATTTAACAGCAACAGTCAATAAGGAGCTTGCGTTCTTTCTAGAAGAGTATTCATAAGTATTCAAAGAAATGGTCGTGTTTCAACGACCGGATAGCCAGGTGCAGTCAGAGAACCTGACTTCAAAGCTTGAGGTCCCTAGTTCGAACCCCGGCCAGGGCAGACATTTGTGTGAATGTTTGTTCTCAAGACCTGAGTACATTTATCCGTTGCTCAGTACCTATTCATAGTACAAGCTTGCTTAATTTAGGATTAGGTCAGTTGGTGCCAACTGTCCCATGATATTTATTTTATTCATTTATTTCAAGATTGACCTATTTTAACCAGGTGAAGGAAAGGGTGGGTGTCGTGTCGTATCAGGAAGTCAAACAGCTGGCCGAAGACCGTGCGGAGTGGTGATTACTCCACCGACAAGAGCATAGCTCTTAAATTTATGAAGAAGATTTATTTCAACTTTCTACCAACCTTACCCACCTCGAAAGACTTTGGTGTTTCGATGAACACCTTCCCATCTTTGGTGAAGATCCGACAGTTGTCCGAGACGAAGACGCCGCTGTTGTTCTGTTTCATGGCTTTATCGTGCAAGTGCCTTATCAGATTGTTCAAGAACTTGGGCGTGACTACAGTGAGAACCATCTCGGTTGTCTGATGAAGAAAGAGAACTGTGTCACATTATGTATCACTCTATGTGGTACCCTGTACTGATTATCTTGTACTAATGATCTTGATTGGAAATCAGATTCCCTTTGGGAGCGTAGGTTCGGATCCTACCGGCTGCGCCATGTCAAGGTGTGCGACAACGAAACTCCAGTTGTACTTCAAGATTGTTTATTCTCTTTTCTACATTGCGTTGGGTAGATATTAAATTTAACAATACCGACAAGTACAAGAACCATAATAAGATATACCTATCTAGCTTCCATCCCTTACTTTCTTTCTATTTCCTTCCCTGCTTTCCGCAGCCACGAGACTTGCAGAGCGGCCGAAACGTCGGTATTTATGTATCCGTTCAAGCTTCATTCCAATGTAATTAAATCAATTTAATGTAAATAAATTATCTTGCTTTGACATACTAAGTCCAGTTAAATTTTATTTCCGTTAACAGGTAGAAACTTAGGTAGACAGAAACTACGTGGTAGTTAATTAACTATAAAGCTAAAGTTTTAACCAAATCATTTTTTTTTACTTTTTTTTATTCATAAAGCATTGTCCCGCAATTAGTACGACAAACCGAAATGGGAAATATTCTCTGTCTCACTCAATTCGATACGATAGATCACAGTGTAAACAAAGACGCCATTAAGGCGATCGTAGACTATTTATACTTCATTTTTTTTAGCATTAGAAAGAAGGAAAGCAATCTTGACGTGTCTTTTTATTTAAAAACACTTTTGAAAAATAAGCCACAGTAAACTTAAATATTGTTACAATTAGCAAGGACATATGATCATTTACATTATTTTGGTATTATAAATAATAGTTACTGTTTTGTTTTTACTTATTTCAATAAAAAGACTCCTCAAGATTGTTTACCATATTTCTAATGGCTTTTTTTTTTAAACGAAGTATAATATAGTGATGAGAAAACCTAGAACCTATTGCAAAACAATTAATCGATTCAATAAATCGGTTAAGATAAAAAAAAAAAGTTATTCACCGAATTAATCGCGAAAAAATACACTTTTATTTTAGGATTGAGACAGCGTATAGTTGGGCAAAGTCATCTGCCAAACATAAAAAATACATACCTTAGTCAAAGTGTCACCGTTTTCGAGAAATTCAAACTTTTCAGATTTAAAAAAAAATGCACTAGGCAGAGAAAAGGGTGGTTATATTATAACACACAATACATTATTACGCGAATCGATATGCCCCCCCAGGTCAAGACTGTGTAACAAATGATTAGGTAGTAATAGTTACCTGTGAAGCAGATCCCTGTAAGGGGTCCCTCAGTTTCGCCGACGCCTCTTCGTTCCTCTTTTCCTCGACTTTCCCCTTATCCGTCGTCATAGAACTCGTCACTGCGTAAGAATATATCCAAACTAATATAATAAATGCAAAAGTGTATATCTGTCCGTCTTTCACGTCGAAACGGATCGATGGATCGACGAGATTTTTGGCATTGAGATAGTTTATGGACCCGAGAGTGACATGGGCTACTTTTTATCCCGAAAAAATGCAATGTTCCCCTGGGTACAGCCCGCGATAACCGAATTCCACGCGTGCAAAGGCGCGAGCAAAAGCTAGTTATTATAATAAGACAGAAGCTCTTACCGATCACAGACATTGTATTCAGCGCTGGTGTTGAGCTCTTCGCCAACAGATTACCTTTAAACAAAACAAATATTTTCATTTTTCATTCGTGATGTCATAACTATTACGCAACATTATCTGTTTAATAGTAGATTGTACAACAAAAGCATAAAGCGAGCCATTTTACCCGAGGCGTTCAGTCACCCGAGTCGGTACGGCGAGGGTGGATAGATACGTCGAGGGGAAATGGGTTTAATGCTCGAGTTTTACACTCTGCTTTTCACTTCGATGGCGAGGAAATGAAATAGCAACAGTGGAAACAATGATTCACTTTCTATGTACCTACCTTTTATTTTTTATGCATTATTATAATAATTCCATTATTTTAATTTTACTGATTTATTATGATTGATTAGATTGATTTTAAGTTTTATATAAATTAAAAATGATTTAAAAATATATAGAAACTTATTTTGTTTGTGGCTGTTGACACCTGATTTCCTTGGTCTTGAGTTGGTATTAGACGAAGATTTTATTTTATGCACTAGAGCATAAAAAGTCATTTTATGTCGCCTAGATACAGCATAAACACAAACTTTACGAGCATAAGAAGTGAAAAATATTTTTCTTAAAAGAACGTGTCTTTTCCAACCTCAATTTTGTCGGAATCATCGATAGTATCGATGGAGCTATACTGTCAAGGGAAATATCACTACATGGCGTTAGTGTCTTGGGCCCTTACATACATATACAATACAATACAATAATTGTGTATACTCCAATTCAATAGAATCTGACAATCCTGTAGACACTTCTAGCCTACTAATATGAACACCGTCTGCCTAAGGCTTTGTGATGTGACTATTATTCTTTTTTGATTCCTTTTAGATGGTAATTACAACAACAACAGGGACATAAACCCCCTTGCAAAAAAAAACGGGCACCTATGGTTTTTGTATTTTATGTGCATTACTTTCTAAGCTGCAATGTCTAAAAATCTGAAAAACCATAGGCGCCCGTTTTTTTGCAAGGGGGTTTATATAATCAAGCGTGCCCACGTTAGGGTGTGTTAAATGTGTAGAAAATTGTCAGATTCTATTGAATTTTACTTTAGTACACTAACTCGGTAGGTGCCACGTGAACCTCTTCTGTCTCTGTCCCGCGAGCCGTTTCGTGAAGCTCAAGTAGTCGTTCCAGTCAGAGGCAGCCGTCGTGCCCTGGGTCTTCTCACCCGCAGGCGCCACTGTCGTGCTGAGCAAAACTGTCAAATAAAAAGCTTATTTAGGGTTTGCAATTCGAATATTCGAATATTCATATTATTCGAATATCCGACAGAAATAATATTCGAATTTAGCAGTGTTGATTATTCGAATAAAACGGATATTTTGAATAGTCAAAAAAAAGAATTAAATAATTCTGTATCGTCTTTAATAAAACGATAGAGTCGTACTTTTACTTACATTAAGTACAGAAACGTTCATAATTGAACTCCCAAAACGTTTCGTATAAAAACTCAAGACGGCAAACTTATGACATCGATATATATATCGATATTGAATTATTGCTTGTTAGTTGTCACTTTGATTTTCTTTTTTCATTGAGTTTATATTGTTGGACTACTTTACTTTTAAATGAGTGTATCATCATCATTCATCATCATCATCAGCCAACAGCAGTCCACTGCTCGACATAGGCCTCTTCCATGGCGCGCCACAACACTGTCTTCAGTCACTTGCATCTACCCGCCGCCAGCGACCCTCTTAAGGTCTTCCGTGCCTCAGGACTCCCTGCACTACGTTTTGCCGTCTGTGGTTTCCATTTGAGGACTCCTCTGCTCCAACGAATCAGGCCTGCGACAGACGTGGCCAGCCCAACGCCACTTCAGAGAACTAATTCTTTGAGAAACGTCGGTGACTTTCGTTCTTTGTCGGATAATGTGATTTCGGATTTTATCCTTCAAAGAAACCCCTAGCGTTGCTATCTCCATAACTCGCTGAACGACCTTGAATTTGTGGATTAGCCCCGCAGTCTTGGTCCACGTTTGGCTCCATAGGTCAAAACTGGTAGGACGCGCTGGTTGATGACTTTCGTTTTTAGGCACTGAGGGATGTCTGACGACAAGATATCCCGAAGTTTCCTGAAACAGCCTAGCCCAACTGTATTCATCTATTAGCCTCCTCAAAGTTGTTTGTACTGAGTTGTATAGTCTCACCAAGATATACATACTCAGACACAATTTCGAGTGGAGACACAACACTGACAGGAGGCACGACACAGGGGTTGATTATCTTCTCTGACTTCTGTATAATCTGCCTCACTGTGTGTATGTGGTCTATGGTAGGTACTGTAACCTTTACGAAACCCAGCCTGCTCCGGGGGTCGAAAGTCGTCGAATTTTACCGCAAGTCGATTCGTGATCACCCTGGCGAACAGTTTGTGGCTCAGAAGCGATATTGGTTCAACAGTACCACTGTGCTTCTGTTCCAAGCCTCCGGTGTAGTGCATTTGTGAGTGACGGAATTGGAAAGCCTCTTAAGCTGTCTGATTGTAGGTAAGCCACCAGCTTTGAGAAGCTCTGTATTAATACCGTCTTCACCCGGACCTTTCTTATTTTTAAGCTGCCCTAGGCCATTCATAATCACGCTCATTTCGACGTCCGGGATATCTTTAGTATAGTGGTGAGTTAGTGAGGCTTTGATGTTATTTGGATCGAGAAGCAGCATGAGAAGCATACAGTTGTCCGTAAAAACTCTCAATCTCGTTGAGGATTTCTGACTTAGTGGAGATAGTTTGGCCATTTGAATTTTTTACCTTCGTTAGGTTGCTTCTTCCAAGTTGCTGGATAAAAACTTTTGATCTCCGGTTGCGCTCTATTGCCTCCATAATAGAGTGGGTATTGGAACTACGGGAGATCTCGCCTTATCAGCTTTCCCACCTTCTTGCAGAGCATTATTTAATTTAATTTCACAAAATATTCATATTATCCGAAAAATTCGAATAATTCGAATATCGAAATCGAACTATTCATTTTATTCGAATATAAAAAAAGGTTCGAATATTGCAAACCCTAGTTGGGTAGGGGCGTTTCAGGGGCGGATCTTGAATTTGAGGGGCCCTGGGCTAATACTTCTTAGGGGCCCTACCTAATTACTCAAACCTCATGATTGGTCATAATTTTATTATTGAATTGACAATATCGTCTATTGTTTTCCGTTCAGGTTGGGGGCCCTCTGTATCCACCGGGCCCTGGGCTGCAGCCCAAAAAGCCTTTAAGTAGATCCGCCCCTGGTGCCAATCATTTATTACTAAGACGATTTAGGGGGGAAGGGGGTCGACTAATACTGAAGTTCTTTGGTCACATCTCCAGGAATGAGAACTCAATGGAGAGATTGGTGGTTCAGGGGTAGGTGGAAGGCAAGAGAGCACGCGACCGATCACCAACTCGCTGGACTGACCTGATTAAAAAAGCTACTGAGTCCACCATGGTCCAGTGTACTCGCAACGCCTCTAACCGGCAGAAATGGAAGCACATTGCTAGGAGAGCTGTCCTCGTAAAAGTCTGCGACCCACCGAACACCTACTCGTGTACCTCGTCTGCGCAACCACGACCACTCTGACAAGAGTGTCCGACTAAGAAGAAGAAGGGGTCGACTATGTCTTATATTTTCTAACAAGGGGGTGGGAGGGACCCATGATAGGTCTTAGTTACGTAAGATCACAAAAATACGTAAAGTTAAGATTTGAAAAAGCGCGGGCAATAACAAAGAAGAAGCAATCTGATATTATACTTCGTTTTTTTAGCATTAGAAAGAAGACAAGCGATCATGACTTGTCTTTTTATTAAAAAACGCTTTTGAAAAATAAGTCACAGCCAATATGTAACAATTAGCAAGGAAATATGATCATACATGCTTTTGGTATCATGAATAGTAGTTACTGTTTTTTTTTTTTTAACTTTTTTCAATAAAAAGACTCGTCAAGATTGTTTAACCTTTTTCTAATGCTATAAAAACGAAGTATAGAGATGTTCAAGTGATTCACTGAGTGGGTTTTGAGTTTTGAGCCCATTTACTAAAAAAATTACATAGTTATTATCCAAATGATTCGCATACTTACATAATTTTTTTTTATATTCGACTGTAAGGAAAACGAGCAAGTGGGTCTCCTGGTGGTAAGAGATCACCACCGCCCATCATAAACATCTGCAACACCAGGGGTATTGCAGATGCGTTGCCAACCTAGAGGCCTAAGTTGGAATGCCTCAAGTGCCAGTAATTTCACCGGCTGTCTTACTCTCCGCGCCGAAACACAACAGTGCAAGAACTGCTGCTTCACGGCTGGATTAGCGAGCAAGATTGTGGTACGAATGCGACACAAAACACAGAAATCAACAACTTCTGAACTATTTGTGTTTTATGAATGCGACGTGAAATATTCACACGCGAGTGACAGAAACAGGTAGTGAAAAGTCATCACGCGAAAGTCTTCGTACTCCGCGACCGTACTTTATCATCGAATATCATCTACGACGAAATAATCGCCAAGATTTCATGCGCATGCGAGACTTACCCTGACTTAACTCCATGCTCTTCTTTAATTGATTCGTTTTTGTGCCCATCGTTGATTTGTGGATTGGGTTTCTAAAATTTTAAAGAAATATACAAAAACAACAGCTTAAAGTACAATTCAATAGAATCTGACAATTTTCTACACATTTAACACACTCTAACGTGGGCACGCTTGATTATATATGTCTCTGTTGTTGCAATTATCATCTAAAAGGAATCAAAAAAAGAATAATAGTCACATCACAAAGCCTTAGGCAGCCCGGTGTTCATATTAGTAGGCTGGAAGTGTCTACAGGATTGTTAGATTCTATTGAATTGAAGTATACTAAAGTTATTATAATATAATTTGTAGCAAATGTATAACGAAATGCGTTCGGCTTATAGTGTACAGTCATCAGCAGATAGCACCAATATCTGACACAACAAAGCGTTCATTAATATCTGATACGACTCTACTTCTAGGGCCGGTAGTATCAGATATTTTTGCACGCTCCGCTATGGCAGATATTAATGTAGGTGGCTGTACATAGGCTGTCATCATCATCATCATCATCATCATCATCATCAGTCGGAAGACGTCTACTCCTGAACAAAGGCCTCCCCCTTAGAACGCCACAATGAACGACAACTCGCCTCTTGCATCCACCGGCCCGTAACTCTCACGATGTCGGTCCACCTGGTGGGAGGCCTGCCAACGCTTCGTCTTCCAGTTCGTGGTCGCCACTCGAGGACTTTTCTCCCCCAACGGTTATCTGTCCTTCAAGCGATGTGGCCCGCCCAATGCCACTTTAACTTGCATATTTTTCGAGCTATGTCGATGAGTTTACCTCTTCGACGAATTACGACGACATAGGTTGTACAACACGCAAAATGTTAACTGCACGCAATATATCTAGTGAAATGATAAAACGAAATTGATTTTGAGAGTTCGTTACGTCAACTCACTGACGTGTTTAAAAGATTTTTATCAAATCACTAAAAAAGCTGGTGAAATAAAAATACGAGTTGTCTTTTTTGACTGTTTTCTTCATTTAACTTAGCAGATTTAGGGATTTGACTAAATTCATGTTTTTTCTAGGCAAATGGTAAAATGGTTTCACTATTAATATTCTGCTTGATGATCTATTGATATCCCTTAGAGATTTGTTCAAATCTTTGTTTTGGCTATTTCTCTGTGACAGATAAACCTATTCAGATGACGGTATTGTTGGTACTATCGAGGCTTCATCTTATAAACACAAACTGAAAATAACTTACTCACTATGCGACGTCCTGAATCCGTTCAGTTTATTTCTCTTGGCTGCATTTTGCTTTAGAAGTTGGTTTATGATAAGGGCAGAGAATCCTGAAAATTTTTGAGATTTTATTAAATCAAAAGTTCAACCCTAGAGAAAAGCACAACAGCAAGAGAAACAATTTATTGAATCAGGTATTTACTATGCAGATATCCTACTATACCAAAGGGTCATGGAGCGGGTGATGTGGTCATATCTCTCCGAGACAGACTCCGAAATATGGAGATCCGGAGACGAGGCTCACCGATATAGCCAAAGTGGAAGTGGGGTGGACACATGCCGCAGAAGTGATGGAAGAAAGGGGAAGGCCGTGATGGAGTGGAGACCCAGAAGCGGGCGGAAAAACATTGTTAGGCAGCAGATGAGGTGGACCGAATACCTGGTCAAAGTGGCGGGAAGGTGCTGGATGAGGAGAGCACTGGACCGGGATGAGTAGCGAGTAATGTAGGATGCCTACACTCAACATTGGGTGGCTATGGGCTACACAAGAAGATACTAAGTATAATGCTATAAACATTTTTACTTTGATCGACAGTTACTTTGAACGGGATCATATGACAGATACCTATATTCTCTAACCAGAGCTCACCTTGAGAGGCTAGAATGACTTTAACCTTCTGAGGACTAATAGGATTTGTGCAAAATCGGTCTTAACCGATCAAAAAACATGTATATCCACGCTCAAGACCTCGATCGGCTCGGTGAATTTTCAGAAAAACGTTTTTTTTGCTGTTATTGCGTGTTCATGAAGCGATTTTTGATCGGCTAAAGTAATATACTCGTAGCTAAATAGACTTAGGGCCCGTTGTTTGATCAGTAGTTAAAGTTACTAATAGTCAAATTTCCATTGAAATGTGTTAACTATTGTTATGCCGTACATTTTAACCATTAGTTTGTATAACTAATGATCAAATAACAGGCCCTTAGGGGCGTTTGCACCATCCATTGATTAGTGTTAACTGACGGTTAAATGTAATGCCGTCTCCGTCTATTCGAACAAAATAAATAGAGGCGGCATCACATTTAACCGTCAGTTAACACTAATCAATGGATGGTCAAACAGCCCCTTAGTGAGCAGTGGGTACGCTGACAATAATTTAATAATGGTAATAAGAGAGAGAGACCCTACATGAGATGGTCGGATGACATAAAGAGCTACGCCGGACCCTACTGGCTCAGAAAGACGGAGAATAGGACGGAGTGGAGGAGGTTAGGAGAGGGTACATCCAGCAGTGGATAGATAAAGCCTGAAAGAGAAGAAGAGAAGAATAAGAGAGTCAAGTTTACCTTTGTCCGCTTCCAGTTGCGGCGCCTCGTCCTGATACTCAATGTTATATTTGTAACTATGACTATGTATCTGAATCCTCTTGGGTAATTTCTGCGGCTTTACGTGAGTCGCGAGTTTCAAAGTTTTCAGAAAATCAGCAGGCGTTTGAGTTTGAGTATACGTTATCTGATCAGTAGTGTCAGTGGTATAATAAAAAGGATCACTTGTTGTAGTTGTACGCTGTGTCAGTTTGGTGGTCGCTTTAAACGTCGGTCGTGGTGGATGCAGTGTTATTTGGAAGCCCTCCGGTTCTGGCGTTGGCGTCGGCCCTTTCTTAAGTTGCTTGTGAAGATGGCTAAACCTTAGAATGTCCCTGGGGGCATCTGTTGTAGTTTTCAGTTTCTGCTGCAACGAATTGTTGTATATCAATTGGTTGTGCAGTATTTTTAGAGCCACTCTAGCATCCATGTCCGACAATTTCGATTTCATTGCTTTTGTGGAGGCTATAGTTGTTGACGTTTTGACACGATCGTCGCTTACCTTCTCCGTCTTCTCGGTCATATTGTCACTGTCCTCTGTTGTTTTCGGTTTCGATGTTTTGGTTGAGGCTTTGGTCGCATCAGTTTGCTCATCCTTGCGGTACGGTGAGTCGTAGTAATTCACATCAAAGTCACTGCCTTGTGTTACATCTTCGCTATCGAAATTAATAAGCGTAACCTCAATCTCTTTCTCTCCTTTTGTGCTCGCAGAAAACGTTTTGCCTATCCATATGTTTCTTTCATCGGGTTTGTTAAATTTAAGTTTCCTTTTAAACGATTGTTTGAGATCACGATAGTTGAATTCCAAATTAGGCCAAATCATTTCACCTTCATCGGAAATCATTTTGCTCATTTGATTTCTGCTTTTAAACTCCCCGTTTTGATTGCTTATTTTCTTTGGCAGTGATAATGGTAAATGTAACTTTCTCTTCAATTCTACTTCATCGTAGTGCTCTGTTTTTGCCTGCTCATCTTGTTTGTGAGCCCATGCACCCAGCATCTCAGGTGTTTCAGGTATGGGTGATGTTACAGTTTGTACATCAAGATCATTGTATTTTAAGAACTTGTCGAACTGCTGTGGTGTCATTGGCAGTGGGGTGGTATAGTGCTGTGGAGGTCGGGCGATTGTTGTTAAAGACTGAAAAAGTAACAACAAATGCATTGTACAAAGTTTTACGATAGTTGCGCTATCCAAAATAAGAATATATTTAAATTTAAATGCAAGAGAAGCGGAAATTAGAATCGATACTTCAATAGGGGGTTAATCAAAATTGCACAATTCAATTAAATTCAATTGCAATTGGGGCAGTTGACATCAAAATTTGTACGCCTGTCTGTAGGCACAAGGAGGAGATCCATATTGTACTCATAGCTTAAGACCATTTTTGTAACCCTCTTTGACAAATAAACATTATTATTATTATTATTATCAATAAACTATCTGAATGTATGACGAAAATATTTGTCGCTTGTACATTTTAAGTACTTGACAACGACAAATAACGGTATGAGCATTATAAATGGGAATGGTTCTCATTTAAGTATAATTAGTATTTTTCACTTACAGTTGTCGAATTGCCTATGTCCACTTGATTTTTCGCTGCAAAAAATAATAAATATAATAATTAATCAGTCCAACGTTGACTCCGCTCGTACAGTCACCAGCACCAATATCTGACACAACAAGCATGCATAAATATCTGATACGACTCTATTTCTAGGGCTGGAAGGACGTACTCGTATCAGTATTTTTGCACGCTCCGCTGTGGGAGATATTAGTGCTGGTGACTGTACTATCGCAATTCTCCCGCCAAATATCACACAAGACGTGAAACTTACATAGTTTTCTATTTTCATCGGTGAAGAACCCATACCCGTCATCGTATGCGAATATCGTCGAGTCCATGGAGGTGTCTCTGTCACTCATGTTTTCGACAATTCCTGGTTTGTTGTCTGTAAACAAACCTCTGTTATAAGATTGAATAGATTTATACAGAATCAGTTCAGAATAAAAAAATATTGAAAATGGAAAGGAAGATATAATTATGCTAACACTAAGTTCTTTGAAAGTCCGTAAAGTGATTATTGCATAATGATTGACACGTTGGATTTCGGATGATTTAATTTTTTTCGCACACTTCCCAAGTACAATTTACCATTCTATTTACTACAGTTTTTTTGCTTAACCTTTTCCATTCGGTAACTTTAGTATATTAGCTATCATTGCATTCCTTCCTAGTCCCTGTCCCTGTTTGATGCTTGATGCCTTATCATGACTCAAGATTAGAGAAACTGTACATTTGTCTATACCCAAGTTTCTATCAATTGCAAAATTAGAAACACTTACTTTTCTTTACGTAGATATTTTTTAATCTTTCTTCAGGTCTTCCTAAAATGCTATTAAGTGAGTTAAGTCTCTTGAGCATGACTTCCGACGTGACGATCCTGTCGTCATCTAAAAAGAAGTTATTCAACGGATGTTGCTTCTTTTTCTCTGAACTATGATTAATAACTTTGTTCGGTGTAGCACTAGTTGGTTTAGAATATTGTTTGCTATATTTCGTCGCAGTATTGTGCAGGTCTGTACTAAGATCATTTATATCATCGTCTGATTGATTTTTGTTTGATCTTGTGCTGTTTAGAAAGTCGGCAAACTGGTCGGTCATGTTTTGAATTTTGTCTTGCGGCATGCTCATTTTTTTCAAGGCACCCGACCAACCGTTATCAGAATCTAAAATATTATTGTTCCATATAATCAGGTCATCGAAATCATCCATATTATCGTCGTAGCTTGTAGTAGTAGCGGTAGTATCTGGGGTTGTATCTATTTTATGTGAAATATTGTTGATAGTCCTAATTCTATCAGTATCATTCTGTAGTGTAGATTCTCGTTTTTTCATATAGTCTCCCATTTCAACTTCTCCGACCTGACTGCCCTGATTGTAATCATCGTAGTTTCGAGACTGGGAAAAATGAGACTTTGCATCTCTTGTTAGAATAGTTTTAGACTTTTCTTCAGCCTTTTTACTCTCCAGGCGGGCTGGGTTTTCCGTCAATGGGTTCAGATTGATAGCGTCACTTTCTGAACGTCCAGGAGATTCAAAATCTTCGCTATTCATGAGATCTGCTTCAAAATTGTAGAGCGATGTGGGAGATTGTACATTTCTAACCCGAGCTCTTGTTGGCGTGCTTGACAGTTTCATGTCTATATTATCGATTTCATGTTTTATTTGTTGTATTTTCGCGTTGTCCACTGGTTGCGTCGGAGTGGGATTGAAGAAATTTATTCCATCGTTGTAATTTTCCATGCTGGCAATTAATGTGTGATATTTCTTTTCATGCTTCTTTTGGTTGGGCCCTTTCCGGGCTGGTTTCTTTACAGTGCGGTCTAAAACGGGGACAAATTAACAATCAGTATAAAACAGCAAATAAAAATTATGAAAAAATATTATTTACGACTTTTCCCAAGAAACAGAATCATTCGGCACTTTACGAAGGTTCATAATTATCATATCAATAACCTTATAACCTTTTATCTACTACTCCGAAACCACACGCCAAAACGTGCAAGAGAGTTAACTAAGCGATATTAGTTTTCAACAACAAAACGGCCTCCTACACTTTCTCATGGATGACAGAATGAGTTGGTTTTTTTAAGAAATAGATTCCATGAAGTTGAAAGCAGAATGAGTTAGTTTTATAATCTTGATATCAAAAATGCGTTATTGAGTAACTTCTGATTGAGTGAATTAGGTATATCATGTCATGACTTAAATTGCATGTACAATTTGTAAAATAAAAAAATAAATTATTTTACTGAAGTTCTCCCAAAGAAAACAACTCGGTTCGATAGGTACCCAAACTTATATTTAATTCAATTTTATGCTCTAATGCAAAATGACAACTTTCTCTTAGCTAAACCGCGGACGGACGGACAAGAAGAAACTAAAGGTTCCTTCGTATGATATTCTCATTCATCATCTCAGCCGTAGGACGTCCACTGTTGGCCTTCCCATATCCCCCAGTTGCTTCGGTTGTAAGCGGCTTTAACAAAGCTAGGGCGATATTTCTCAAAAACTTTTTTTCTTTCTTAAAAACTTTGAATTAAAAACAAGACACTTACGCGACATAAACGGAGGGTATTTAGCAATGGAGGCTTGTGAAGCCATTTTTCTATCATCAGTAATCTCAGGTAGTTGTTTCTGTATATCATGTATATGCTGTGAACTATCATACTTCAGAGGATTAAAACCTTCCAGTTCCGTTGTAGCTAAATCGTAATCAGAAAGCCCTAGTTTATCAGGCTTCCCATCGAAAAGTTGCTTCAATTTCTTAACGATATTAAACCTTGGTACTCTCTCTGCTTGCCTCTTAGGTTTGGCTTTCTTCTTATGCCACTTCAATTTGTTAAGCCATGTCATGAACCTACCCTTCTTTCTTTCAACCTTGCCCTTAGGAGCAGCTGGCACTACATCCACATTTGCGTAACCAACTTTCCCTTTCGCTTTCTCTTCTGTGGGTGCATGACCTAAAAGACTTGCAAGTACTTTGGATTTAGGAAGTTGGATTGCTTCCCTTTCTTCAAAGTTTTCTTGATCTATTTGGTCATCTTCTATGAGATCGTGCCTTCGACTTCGCGAAAGGCTACTGTCTCCAACGACTGCTTCTTCAGTATTGTCGTTATTGTACTTTTTGTTTGTGAATTTTTTGGCAGATCGTCCTATTTCACTGAAAAACTTATCCACAATGTGAGGCGAGTGCAATGCATTTTTTATTGCAATCAGATTTTGGTTGAAATGCTCTTTCTTGTAAGATGTGATTTTTTGCCTTTGCCGTACTGCAACTAAAAGATAATTAGTAAAGGTTTTGGACTACACTATCCGTTTTATAAAACACCCCTTTCCTTAGTGACACCAAATTTGACCATTTTTGCTGTAAACAGTCCGCAAATATTATGCAAGTTTTCGAACGGTAACAAAAACAGGATTTCTCGACGGGTGTAGAGTAGAAACGAATCTCTTGGTATACAGATGCTACGAGAAACGGGTATTTTGGCATAAGATTGTTTAGAGAAATTATTATTTATCAACGGGTGTTTTGAAAAACGGATAGCCTGGTCCATAACCTAGGTAAACTATGTGATTGTGTTATAAAATGTAAAGTAAAAAAAATGGTTTTTAATACAGAAATATTATTTTTAGACACAATGTTTTAATATGATGTCCTTAATACTATACATATAATATAAAAATGAATCGCAAAATGTGTTGGTAGGCGCATAACTCGGGAACGACTGGTCCGATTTCGCTAATTCTTTTTTTATTGTGTTTGTTACTGTCAGGAGAAGGTTTTTATGGAAGAAAATACATAAAAAATACAACGGGGGCGAAGCCGCGGGCAACAGCTAGTGAGGAATAAAATGAAGACGATGAAGATGATGATTTTGAAGAAAAACAATACGCACTTGGAAGAAATATACTCGTCGACTTTTCTTGCTGTATAATGTGTAACAGCTCATCCAAGTTGTGATGCTTCAATAAATCTTTGCGATCAATTCCCACTTTTGTATGAGATAATGATGATGATGATGAATTTGTAGGAAAAGAATACGCACATGGAATAGGCACACTCGTTGACGTGTCCTGCTGTATCATGTGTGTCAGTTGATCCAGGTCCATGTCTACTGTATGAGTTCGTAACAACACATGGTTCTTGAGAAAGTCTTTGTGATCTATTCTCTCTGTTGTCTGATTCTTTTCTTCCACGGGGGCTTTCATAGGCACCGTTTGTGATGTATGATATTTTTTAGGTGTCACACTATGTTCTACAAAGTAATTGAAGTATTTTTTTATCCACGAATCGTCGTGTTGAGTCGATATGTCTTGATCGTCATCGTAATAGTCAAAAAAATCACGCTTGAAGCGATCTGCTGGAGGTATTTGAGGTATTTTATCGAGGATATATTTACCAATTTCATCAACAGCATGATGTTTATGTGCTTGATATCGTACTAAGTTAGAAAAATTCGATTGTGCCATGTCCTTCTCGAATTTAAGATAATGTTTATATCCGTTAACGAAGTCGTTATACGCTAACTTTTGGGTTAGTGCCTCGAAGCTTGTTTCTTCTATAGGATAATCTGTACTTGTCTCATCAAATGAATTATCAGGGAGAGATTCTTCAGGGTCTATTGATATTTTTTTTCTAAATTTATGCGCTGGCGCATGCCTGACGCCTCTTTTCATAGATGGGTGTAGTTTAGTCGAAAGATACTTCATCATGTTAGACTCTTGTGTTTTTGCCAGGATGTGCTCGTATACTGAGAGCATGTCATAGTCATTATCTTCAAACATACTTGCATCTATAGTTGGCAATGTTATTGGTTCCTGGTTTTTGTGTCTAGGAACATTCTCTTTCTGAGTAGCACGTGAGCTATGATAACTTGATGATTCTCGAGGAGCTTCATCATCAGGGTCTTTAGAAGAAGCTGTTGTAGGACTGTCAAGTCTAGCAGCAAGGGTAGAATGAATAGCACTTTTATTAGCCAGCTTCAAAGTCTCTTGAATTTTTTTATTCTCCTCTCTTATATTATTCAAATCTTCTCTAACTTTTTGAAAAATGGTTTTTAGTTTGCTTTGAAGTTTTTCATCCACATTCTGATTTAAAGTGTCTGCCTTATTTTGTGCACATCTAGCTTTTCTTGTTGGTTCTGTTTGAAAAATGTAGTAACCTAGATTATTGTCAGTTACTTCTTTTTTCATTGCTCTAGCTGTCACTTTATTTGGCAATTCGTTTATTGTGACAAGGGTGCTTACAGCAATTAAAGGATTAATAACATTCATATGTTTTAATAATGGATCTACGGAATAAGTTGTTTCTGTAACCGCGTTGGTAATCAAGTCAGATACACTTGGTCGGTGGCTAGCAATCATATCAATAGCTCTACATTTAACTTCATTAAGTATGGCTTCTATTGCAGCGGTGCCTTCGTAATTTTCCATATTTGATGTACTTTTGAAAGCATCGGGAACATCAAATAAGTTTACTGAATTAAATTTGGCTTTCTTTTTGTTTTTTACTGTCGGTTCCGTTATATCTTCAAATGATGTATATTGTGATTTAGAATACAACTTTTTTAGTTCGTCCAGTTTAGTTGACATCGTACCTAATATTTTTGTTATATTATTGTTCGGATCGTATTGAAATTTCTTATTGCATCGTTTTGTTGAATGTCTCGTTGCTGGTCTTCGTAAGCTCCTTCTATATTTCATCGGTGGTTTCTCTAAATTATCTTCTATTTTCAACAAATCATCGTAGTCTATATTCTTTGTTTTTCCTTTCGCATGCTTTTTTGGTCGAGAATCTTTAGCCAATTTGAGATCGCTACTAGTAACATACTCAACTAAATTACTTGAATCGGTGCCTAAGCTATTAAATAACTTACTGTATTGCGGTTCGTTTAGGACTTCAGGTATCGCTTTGTTTTTCGCTTTTCTGTTATGATACTTCTTCCACAGTCCTTGCAGATTGCGCGCCGCCTTCCTTCCATGTTTCTCATTTCCTTCGCCTTCTAGTATTATTTCCGTAATGGAGCGTGTCCCTGCAGATCTGCTCCAAAGTGTCTCGTGCCTGGGATGGATTCTGTCGTGCTTAGCTCTGCGGTTCCTCTTCAAATCTAAGTCATTGAAACTGTCGTCTATGCCATCAAATGATTCCGTTGTAGCGATACTTTTAGATATAGTATGGCTGGTTACAAGCACCATCAGATAAAATAAACTGAAAATAAAAGAAAAGATTGTAAGAGCAATTAGGTATTAAGAAAGGGTCCATATCGACTCGCATACTTATTGAAAGTCCGAATGTAATTTTTGTCAGAATTATCGTTTGTCATATAAAGAGTTATGACAAACGATCATTCTGACAAAAATTATCTCTGAATCCAATGATTGGTTAGAATTCTTATAAAATAAACCTAACCTAACCTATAGTTCTCTATAGGATGGCGATTTAAAATGTTTAGAAAATTATAAAGTTTCAGTGTGAAAAAAAATCGGACAAACGATGATTCGGACAAAAATTACGGTATGACTAGAGAAGAGTATGCGAACTTTGGCGCTCCCATTAAGAAAACGGTCAAGTGCGAATCGGACTTGAGTTACGCACCAAGGGTTCCGTACAAATTTCTAGGTACAGTCAGCAGAAGTAGATAAGCAGTTGTGGGGTTCAAAATGATCTGATCTGATGACGATGCATGTTCGTCGTATGTATGTATGTGTGTAAATACTTTATTGTACATAAAACAAAAAAATTAAATACAATAAGAAAACTACAAAACTAAAGAGTACAAAGGCGAACTTATCCCTAAAAGGGACCTTCTCAAGCTAACATAAACAAAGGAAAACTGTTTGCTTGTTTGATTGTTTGCGTTTACTTTGAAGTCATCTGAATGTTTCCAACGGAAAAACAGCGTCGGCCGCAAGATTGACATCATGCTATGCTGAGGGACCATTCCGTAACAAAATTTGTCTCGATTTCGATCCTTATTGTTTCTTTTTATCTGCTTTATAAATGTCACGAATAAGTGTTTTTTTTCTTTCTTTCTTTTTTTCTTTCTAAACACTTTCTTATTCTGTATACCTAGTCTAGCGGATATTTTGTCAAAATTAAACATTAATGACATTGTAATACGAACCACGGCATGTACTCGTATGTCATCGTGAATGACTCTACCCATAAACCGCTTATCCACTTCTGCTGCTGACTGTACAGTCAGCTGCAGAGAAAGGGTACCCCCCTGTAATGGCAGTAGTATGGATACCACCGTTACAGGGGGGTACCTTTTCTCTGCAGCTGACTGTACCATCAAACCAATTGATTCCTGAACCACTGTAGAACGTTTTCACACTAAAGTTTTTTAACAGGAATCAATTGATTCATTGGTAGGTAGTGAATATAGTGTTAGAAGAGGTCCCTCTAAACAAAATGTACGCAATATGAAAATAAAAAATAAGATTTAGATTTAGAATTTTCTTATTGGTTGTGCTATAAGCGCTAGGGAGGTAGGCTCAAAGGGTAAGACTGTGAAAAAACATACTTTAAACATAAATGTACTAAATATTTTTATTAGGGCGATCGATTATTTATAATAAAGTAGCAAAAAATAAAAACAAACAATCCTTCTCATTCAATAATTTTGAAAAAAAAGGCCACAGTTCCTATTATTCGCTATCACGTCTCGGCACGGTTTTTTTTTTATTCGACTGGATGGCAAACGAGCAAGTGGGTCTCCTGATGGTATGAGATCACCACCGCCTATAAACATCTGCAACACAGGGCTATTGCAGATGTGTTGCCAACCTAGAGGCCTGAGATGGGATACCTCAAGTGCCAGTCCTGCGTGCAATGTGCCCCGCCCACTGCCACTTCAGTTAGTCTTTTAAATAAATGATATTATTACTAGCTTTTGCCCGCGGCTCCGCCCGAGTGGTATTTGGCTATCGCGCGCTGTTCCCTCGGGAACTGCATTGTTCCGAGATAAAAAGTAGCCTATGTCACTCTCAGGCCTATAAACTATCTCTATGCCAAAAATCGCGTCGATCTGTCGCTCCGTTACGGCGTGAAAGACGGACAAACATACAAACACACAAACATACAAACACACTTTCACATTTATAACATTAATAAGTAAATAAGTATAAGTATATAAGTATAAGTATAAGTAATAAGTATGGATTTATTATTATTAGAGCATATAACTAAACGTCGAATGAAAGTGATTTGTTTTTGTCAGCAAGATTTTTTATAAATACGAAAAAGAGCTTGTCGAAATCCATTTTTAACCGACTTCAAAAAAGGAGGTAATAAATGTTCCAATGTTTTTTTTTATGTTCGGTGAACACTACTTACTCAGTCAATTGTGGACCGATTTTCAAAATTCTTTTTTTATTCGAAAGAGTATTCTTCTGGGGTGGTGCCATTGGCACCGAGTCAAGATCTGATTATGGGTTCCTAGGGAAATCGAGGGCAATCCTCAAATTTTATAGGCACATCTATAGATATGACTCTATTTCTAAGGCTGGTAGAACCTGTCAGATATTTTTGCGCTGCGCTGCGTTAGATATAAATGCAGGGGATTATACACACAATTTAGGCCTTCAAAATTGTGCCGCCTGAGCCCTGGCCCCCTAGTCAAGACGCGCAAGAGAAGGACAATCACTAATAAGGATAATATTCTTGATATTCTCAACCTTGTCATAGGATCAATCATAGGATTGGCACGCGACTTGGCGTCTTAACTATTGACCTGGCCTGACGGACGACCAAGAACCAAAGAATCAAAAAGGGGGGACTCACCATAAAAAATTGATAAATAACATTTGCTATGTATTAACAAGTTCAAACCTCGCATGATACCATATAATACTCCTACACAAACTGTAAAACATTAACAAACTCTGGAAAATTATTGCGATTCAACTTTGACGTGATCCGCAACTGTTTTTGGGTGTCATGTCTGTCATTTAGAATTTTGTGTCATTCTGAAGATTAATTTATGGTTTTTGGGATGTTAAAACCTCTTCGGGATACGGAAGAGGTGTTGCCTCAATTTTATTTGTCTGACTTTCTTTCCGCGTATTGCATTGGTAGGTGGTAGGACCTTGTGCAAGGTCCGCCCGAATTGCTACCACCTTGCTTGCTAATCCTGCCGTGAAGCAACAGTGCTTGCACTGTTGTGTTTCGGCGTGGAGAGTAAGGCAGCCGGCGAAATTTCTACGACGGATCGTCGTGATTCTTGGCATTTTTTTTATTCGACTGGATGGCAAACGAGCAAGTGGGTCTCCTGATGGTAAGAGATCACCACCGCCCAAAGACACCTGCAACACTAGGGGAATCGCAGTTGCGTTGCCAACCTAGAGGCCTAAGATGGGATACCTCAAGTGCCAGTAGTTTCACCGGCTGTCTTACTCTCCACGCCGAAACACAACAGTGCAAGCACTGCTGCTTCAGGGTAAGATTAGCGAGCAAGATGGTTGGAGCTGGATGGCATAGAGATAGTTTATGGGTCCGAGAGTGACATAGGCTACTTTTTATCCCGGAAAAATGCACATTTCTCGAGGGAACAGCGCGCGATAACCGAATACCAAGCGGGCGGAGCCGCGGGCAAAAGCTAGTCGATGTATATTTTTATTCATTATCTCTAGTACTTATACTTTTGTATGTTTTTAATTTTAATTTTTATTTGTTTTTTGTTTTATGTTTCTCTCAAATATTAACCTTATTAGCTTTGCTTAGTTTGGGACTAGGTCAATTGGTGTCAAGTGTCCCATGATATTTATTTATTTATTTATTTATTAACCATCCTAAGAGCATAAGCTATTAGTGGAAACTGTTTTGGCTAATGTATAATTTAAGATGTGATATACAAATGTAATAAATTGTGTTGTATGTTTCGTAAAACAATAAAATAAAAAAATAAAATATACGCATAGCACCCAGCTTTGTTTGAATTGGAACTAGGTCAATATGGGAATAACCGCATTCATTATTTTACTACGTTGTTAGTTGTTGTCACATATTTGTACTTTGTTTCAATGAATCATGAGCTCATATCTGGCAAATCAATGAACAACCAACTAAAATTAAACGTACCTTTTACGCCCATCTTAATAATTACGGTCTTGACTCTTTTATTTTCCAGCTTTTTAGTATTAATACGCAATCATGGCCAGATGGTACGGTAACGACTTCTAGGAAATAAGACGTTAAGTGCGAAGTTTACTCTTACTAGGGTTCAGTAGTTATTTTTCAGACTTTGTTTCTGCCCAAACCACCTCAACAGGTGGCAGTATTTACTACCCTTGCGGAACTTTTTGCCATGCACGGTGAAGAGAAGTTTCCCTGCCGGCCGCGCGGCCGCGTTAGATATTCTTTTGGGATATTGCTGTCTTTATCGCTCGTGACATAAGCACTCGCATCCCCTCCCGCTTCTCCGCTTCCCGCTAATGTATATCGAGCGAGATAGCTGTAGGCTTTTTATGATTTGCGCGGTTAAATTTTGGGTTTCGTTGTCCTCATATTATACGAAAAGTATAACACAGAAATCAAAGATATTTTACAATCACGATCTTCATTAAATTTTCTATGCCTGTGGTTTTTTCGGTTTTTGTCAAAATGCTTTAATAGTCTGTAATCCTCGTGCAAAGTTGACATCTTTTTTTGTCGACTTTTGAGCTCCTTTAATTCTGATATTACACATTTATATGAAAATCTGAAAAACCACAGGCATAAATAATTACTTCTAGTCCATACTTACAAACTTTCATCTACTCTGTTGCCTAGCTTTCAAATAAGACCGGGACTACGTTTGTATGGAGAATGGAACAAACATCGATATAATATACTTATAAGTCAATGGGAACAAAGAGACTTCTCTTAAACCCCTTACGTACCGTCTCGGGTGGCTATTTGAATGTCTCGGGTAAAATGTCTCGTTTTATGCTCTCGTTGTACAATCTACTATTTAAGGCGCGTTCAATCTCACTGGACCCTAAATCCAGAGTAAGGACAAGGAAAACATTTGACCTCAGATAGCTAATGGCCTCTGTATCAATATAGTATCAGTACTCATCCAATCTTGAACACACAAACACGTGAAATGAAGCTTGTGACAATTATTGTGTTGTTCTCTCTAGTTCTAAATGTCAGGGGCCACCATTTTGTGACAGGGAATGTGGCGGATCGTACTGTGCTACTCTACCATGACAGGGTGGAGTATAACGCTATCCCTTTCGTAAAGAGAGTGAAATATTTCTTCTACACCAATCCTGAGCAGAAGAAGATCGTGGTATGTACTGTCAGTCAAACAATTTGATTCTTAGGCTATCACAGAACCGTGTCGTAATGACATTTTACGTCATTCTATAAGTAAACATTCATCATCATCTCAGCCTATATACGTCCCACTGCTGGGCACAGGCCTCCTCTCGCAATGAGAGGGCTTGGGCCATAGTTCCCACGCGGGCCCAGTGCAGATTGGGAAGTAAACATTGTTTTAGACAAAATAATATTAATTACTAAGACAGGGTTCTATGGTGGCCTAAGAATCAAATTGATTGACTATACCTATGTATATCATCATCATCCCAGCTCTTAAGTACTGAAACTAAAAAACGGCTAAACCGATTTTGGTAAAACACAGGTATCTAAGAACCATCGTTAGAAAACCAGCTTTCAAATGAAAAAAACCGCATTCAAATCGATCCATGTTTGAGACAGACACACATAGCGGTCAAACCTATAAAAACCCCCCTTTTTTCGTCGGGGGTTAAAAAGGCTTCTGTTTCAAATTTACCGACGGCAACTACACTTGATTAACTGCCAATGGAAGTACAATCACCAGTATTTCGCTTTTAACTCCCGACGCAAAAAGAGCGGTATATATGTATTTATTCGTAGGGTATAGCGGATAAGTTTTACCGTTTTGTGTGTCTGTGTGTCTATCTGTAGCTCTTAAACAGGTTTTTTTTTTTACTTGAAAGCAGGTTTTCTAGCGATGGTTCTTAGATATGTTTTATCAAAATCGGTTCAGCCGTTTTTGAGATATTGAACTTTGAAGTGACAAAGTCGGCGGTTTTCCAACTTTTTGTTTGTTAGGATATCTAATTTATTGAATCAGGCGTTACTTTGCGGAGGTCCATAGCAATGAGCTAAAATAATTTCCTTGCTCACCCACGACCTTACGATAGCTAAGCTTATGCAAAATATGCGTGTTTGTATGTATGTTTGTGTGTGCGTGTTCGAGTCTAACAACTGGTAGCATGGTGTACGGTTGTATTACTCTGAAGATGAGCCTGTTGAGTTCGAAACGTGTCAGTGCGATGTGGTGGTGGTAAATGGGTTTGTGTGATTTGTGTGTGTTCTTACAGTGTGGAGATGGAGGAACTGCATGAACACGTATATTTTGCATAAGCTCAGGCTATCGTAAGGTCGCGGGTGAACAAGGAAATTCTTTTAGTTCATTGGTTAGGTTCATCATCATCATCATCATCAGCCGGAAGACGTCCACTGCTGGACAAAGGCCTCCCCCATAGAACGCCACAATGAACGATAACTCGCCACTTGCATCCACCGGTGTCCCGCAACTCTCACGGTGTCAGTCCACCTGGTGGGAGGCCTGCCAGCGCTTCGTCTTCCGGTTCGTGGTCGCCACTCGAGAACTTTTCTCCCCCAACGGTTATCTGTTCTTCGAGCTGTTCATTGGTTAGGTTATCTCTTATCTCTCAATCCATACTAATATTATAAATGCGAAAGTGTGTTTGTATATTTGTGTGTTTGTGTGTTTGTATGTCTGTATGTTTGTCCCTCTTTCACGCCGTAACGGAGCGACCGATCGACGTGATTTTTGGCATAGAGATAGTTTATGGGCCCGCGAGTGACATAGGCCAGTTTTTATCCCGGAAAAATGCACAATTCCCGAGGGAACAGCGCGCGATAACCGAATACCGCGCGGGCGGAGCCGCGGGCAAAAGCTAGTTAATTTGTAATTCTTTATTCCAGGGTATCCAAGCTCTCGACACGTTGCAGAGTAAAGCGTCTATCAACGTGACCGCTGGAGGCGTCGGCCACAGCTTCGTCAACCTTCGGATGAAGAGCGAGAGGGGCTATGGTATCTCTTATGACATCGGCATCTACGCTAGCCAATTTTATCAATGAATAAATAAACGTTTTTGATATTAAAATAATTTTATAGCATAATAAAGATGTTTTATTATCCGGTAAAATCCGGCTAAACCATTTTTAGGGTTCCGTTTTCAAACCCTTAAGAGAAGTTTCCCTGCCGGCTGCGCGGCCGCGTTAATGAGGGCTATCGTTTTTTCTCTCACTAGATGGCGCCACTGTTGCGTGAGGTTTTTAAAAGTCTGTTATAACGACCGTGAAAACAAAGTTTAGATTAAAATCATATTTAATACATCGTAAAACAGTACCATAGACATATCGAGCAACCACAGTATTGCATAATCCCGTTTTGTTCGGAAAAAAGGGAGGACAAAAGTTTTCGAAAGACAAAACTGTCTCAAATTACAGACGTTCATTGCCCCTTATCGCATAATTGCCATAATTAATTTCAGATAATGCAAAATATTCACAAAATTACTCTAATTATAAATAAACCCGCGTAGCTCATCCAAAAACTATGAGATTTGACATTTCGTTGACCTCACGCTACACTAGCGCCTCTAGCGGAAAATTCATTCGCGATAGCCCTCATTAGGTATTCGTTTGGGATTGTTGTCTTTATCGCTGGTGACATAAGCGCTCGCAGCCGTCCCCCCATGCACTTCCCCTCCCGCTTCTCCGCTCCCCGCTAATGTAAATATATCGAGATAGCTGTAGGCTTTTCAAGATTTGGGCGGTTGAATTTTGGGTTTCGTTGTCCTCATATTCGAAAAATATAGCACAGAAATCAATGATATTTTACAGTCAAGATTTTCATTATATTTTCTATGCCTGTGGTTTTTTCGATTTTTGTAATATTGCTTTAAGTCAGTAATTCTCGCGCAAAGCTGACATCTTTTTTTGTCGACTATTGAGCTCCTGTAATTCTGATATAACACTATATGAAAGTCTGAAAAATCACAGGCATAGATAATTACATCTAGTCTATATTTACAAAATTTCATCTACTTCTGTTGCCTAGTTTTCAAATGAGACCGACTATGTTTGTATGGAGAATGGAACGAAGAGACTCCTCAAGGGCATCACAGACAGAGGGCGGGCGCGGGTCGTGCGCGGGCGTATTTACATGGCGGCATATGGAAGCCTTCACACAGACCGCGGGCGCGGGACGGGGCGTTCGCAGTTCATTCATATTTTATTATTAATCGTCCTTGTATTAATACTTCAATGAATCCATACTAATATTATAAATGCGAAAGTGTGTTTGTATGTTTGTGTGTTTGTGTGTTTGTATGTTTGTATGTTTGTCCCTCTTTCACGCCGTAACGGAGCGACGGATCGACATAATTTTTGGCACAGGGATAGTTTATGACCTCAAGAGTGACATAGGCTACTTTTTATCCCGGAAAAATGCACAGTTCCCGAGGGAACAGCGCGCGATAACCGAATACCACGCGGGCGGAGCCGCGGGCAAAAGCTAGTTTTATAAATAAATCTAAAAACAAGGTTATAAATTAAAAATCTTTATTCAAAAACTGACAGTACTCTTTCTCCAACGTCTTCATAGCGCCCTCTGTTAGCAGAAGAATGTTCTGCCGCTTTAGGTTGTCGATAAGCGCCGCTTGTTTGTGTATGCGCAACGTCAGCGCTTTAGTTCGCGACTCTAGCCGGGAGATGGCGGTTTGGTGCGACGATGACAAGTCCCGTGACGCAGTGCGGTATTCCTGAAAGAATGTTTTTTTGTTAAAATGTAATTTCTTATTCAAGCTCCTTAAATAGTTTATTGAATTTTGCGGAGATCAATATCAATGAACTGAAACAATAGGGATGACGACTGGGTTAAAAATATATGTTTCTATTTAGTCCGACAGTTAGATTATGGAAAAATATGGGACACGTATTTTTTGGTTTATCTATTTATTAAAAATCGACAAAGGTATTAATTAGATCATCAAACTTCTGGAGTGGTGGCTTGTGACGTCACCATAAGGTAATAATCCTACCATATAGTGACGCCACTCGAAACTTCTAAGCACTGTATCCTCGTCATTTTTTGTTTGTCAAACAAAAGATAAAATATGTGCACAATATTTTTAAAATATCCACCTGACGGACTAAACAGTTTTTTTTTAGTCGTCTAGCCTTGTCTTACCTTGCTCACCCGCGACCTTGTGATAGCTACGTTTATGATAGCTGTCTTACTCTCCACGCCGAAATACAACAGTGCGAGCACTGCTCCTTCACGAAAGGATTAGCGAGCCAGATGGTAGTAGCAATCCGTCCGTGCGAATCTTGCACAAGGTCCTACCACCTGCCCATTGCCACTTCAACAAGCTAAATAATTCACTTGCTGTCAGCGACCCTCGTTCTTCTGCCTGATGATGCCTCTTACCTTTTCAGCAGTCTTAGCAGCCTCCAGTTCTGTCCACAGCTTGTCGGCAGTTCGCTCGTGCGCCGCGCGCCTCGCCTCAGCTCCAGTTGCCTCCAGTTGCTTCATTCGGCAGCTCAAACGGTCGAGAGAGAAGCATTGCTTCTGTCAGGTTCCTTTTCATGTCTTACCTTTTCAGCAGTCTTAGCAGCCTCCAGTTCTGTCCGCAGCTTGTCGACAGTTCGCTCGTGCGCCACGCTCCTCGTCTCAGCGCTGGCTCCGCTGGCCTCCAGTTGCTTCACTCGGCAGCTCAGACGGTCGAGAGAGAAGCATTGCTTCTGCCAGGTTCCTGTTGATATCTCTTACCTTTTCAGCAGTCTTAGCAGCCTCCAGTTCTGTCCGCAGCTTGTCGACAGTACGCTCGTGCGCCGCGCTCCTCGCCTCAGCGCTGGCTCCAGTGGCCTCCAGTTGTTTCACCCAGCAGCTCAGACGGTCGAGCGAGGAGCGTTGCTTCTGTCAGGTTCCTGTTGATGTCTCTTACCTTTTCAGCAGTCTTAGCAGCCTCCAGTTCTGTCCGCAGCTTGTCGACAGTTCGCTCGTGCGCCGCGCTCCTCGCCTCAGCGCTGGCTCCGCTGGCCTCCAGTTGCTTCACTCGGCAGCTCAGACGGTCGAGAGAGAAGCATTGGTTCTGTCAGGTTCCTGTTGATATCTCTTGCCTTTTCAGCAGTCTTAGCAGCCTCCAGTTCTGTCCGCAGCTTGTCAACTGTTCGCTCGTGCGCCGCGCTCCTCGCCTCAGCGCTGGCTCCGCTGGCCTCCAGTTGCTTCACTCGGCAGCTCAGACGGTCGAGAGAGAAGCATTGCTTCTATCATGTTCCTTTTCATGTCTCTTACCTTTTCAGCAGTTTAAGCAGCCTCCCTCTTCTCGGCAGCTCAGACGGTCGAGAGAGAAGCATTGCTTCTGTCAGGTTCCTGTTGATATCTCTTACCTTTTCAGCAGTCTTAGCAGCCTCCAGTTCTGTCCGCAGCTTGTCAACTGTTCGCTTGTGCGCTGCGCTCCTCGCCTCAGTGCTGGCACCGCTGGCCTCCAGTTGCTTCACTTGGCAGCTCAGACGGTCGAAGCGAGGAGCGTTGCTTCTGTCAGGTTCCTATTGATATCTCTTACCTTTTCAGCAGTCTTAGCAGCCTCCAGTTCTGTCCGCAGCTTGTCGACAGTGCGCTCGTGCGCCACGCTCCTCGCCTCAGCGCTGGCACCGCTGGCCTCCACTTGCTTCACTCGGCAGACGGTCGAGCGAGAAGCATTGCTTCTGTCAGGTTCCTTTTCATGTCTCTTACCTTTTCAGCAGTCTTAGCAGCCTCCAGTTCTGTCCGCAGCTTGTCGGCAGTTCGCTCGTGCGTCGCGCTCCTCGCCTCAGCGCTGGCTCCACTGGCCTCCAGTTGCTTCACTCGGCAGCTCAGACGGTCGAGCGAGGAGCGTTGCTTCTCACAGACACGCTCCTTTTCCTGCAGTATGCGAAACAAAAAAGAGGTGCAATTGCAAACCTTTTCATAATGTAGACATTAGACATGCTGCAGTTGTTGATTGTTGGGTACTTTTGAGATCACAACTGCAAACTACTCCAAAGTAGGTAGTAAATATTGTTAAAACTAGTGCGGCCACATACATTCGGAAATCCGGTTCGGAATTTCGATTCGAAATATCGATTCGGAATATCGAACGCAGTAAAACCATACAAAACCTACCACATACCTATGTGGTAGGTTTTGTATGGTTTGTCGACCATCAGTCAAATATGTGGTCTACCACCCTAAAGTTGATAATCGTTTGCATGTCATAAAACAATAATGCCAATAGACGTGGCTGTCAGCTTGAAAGTTCGACTTTAGCGACATATTCATTTGATAGGAACTTGTTTAAAAATTGATAGACCACTTATTTGGCTGATTGATAAGGATTGATTACATACTTACAGTAGTTTTTCGGTCGAACTCTTCTCTGATTTGGAATTTCGCATGGTCGCCTGTGCGTTCGGAATTAGGCAGGTATGTAGGATACCTAACTTTAGTTGTATAATAGAATTAGATTATAATTTCATTGATACATAAAAATTGTGGCTATAACCTACCAGGGTGCATAATTTCTGTAAGTTCCTACTAGTGTAAGTCTTATGTTTTATGTTTTTGCCAAATAAATGAATACTGAATACTGAAAAAATAAACATAGGTACGTGAGTGATGGATGTGATATGTGTGATATTTACGGAATTCCGAATCGATAATTCGAGTCGTTATCGTAATTCCGAAACGGAATTTCGAGTGCATATGGCCGCCCACATAAGTATGCATGTAAACTCTTAATAAGCTATGTGTATTGTGCTCTCACTAAGTTTATAGGTCAGGTTGTAATTCTATTTAGGAGAGGATCGGGCTGCCAAGACAGCGTACGTGGGACGACCGACTGGTCGCCGCCCGGTTGGGCGAGCCAGGTACCACTGGGAGGACTGTCCAGGCTGCGATGTCTTCAAGTCAACGACTGGTAAGAGGCTGCGCACGATCGGGACAGATGGCATGCTCTCGTTTCGGAGGCCAAGACCCTCTTTGGGTCCCTGAGCCAAATTAGTTAGTTAGTTGTAATTCTATCATAATACCTGTGTCATGAGAGCTTAACTATCGTCAGTAAAAATTGTGTTGAATACGAGACATTTAGATCTCTTATTGCGTCAACTAGTCCAAAGTTTTATTTAATTTGTAGCAATAAACACAAATATTAATTACATCAAAATGATATTTGTAGCAATACACAAATGTTAATTACATCAAAATGATATTTGTAGCAATACAGAAATGTTAATTACATCAAAATGATATTTGTAGCAATACACAAATGTTAATTACATCAAAATGATATTTTCGATTGATGTGATGATGTGATTATTAAAATCAGTCTCCGCTGATACAGTTTCTCTAGGTTACAATGTTGTTAATTGAAAAATTAATTTGACTGTATCTCTGTGCGAGTTAATGTCTTTGTTGTTACTAACGGTAAAACGGCTGGAAGTGCTAAGCCGAATTCAGTACCACTACCATGAGTTTACAGTACTCAATAGCGACAGCGTAAATTATTATTATTATTTTTTATTCGACTGGGTGAAAAACGAGTAAGTGGGTCTCCTGATGGTAAGAGATCACCACCGCCCATAGACATCTGCAACACCAGAGGTATGCAGATGCGTTGCCAACCTAGAGGCCTCAGATGGGATACCTCAAGTGCCAGTAATTCTACCGGCTGTCTTACTCTCCACGCCAAAATACAACACTGCTGCTTCACGGCAGGATTAGCGAGCAAGATGGTGGTAGCAATTCAGGTGGACCTTGCACAAGGTCCTACCACCTACATTTGTAACCCTAATCACATTGGCTACCGTTTATGCGGAAAAAATATAGGAGCAACTAGGTTGGCAACGCATCTGCAATCTGCAATACCCCTGTGTTGCAGATGTTTATGGGCGCTGGTGATCTCTTACCACCAGGAGACCCACTTGCTCGTTTGCCTTCCAGTACAATAAAAAATTAAAAAAAAAAAGCAAAAGCAAACTTACCGTGAGTCGGTTCTGCAACGCCGCGCACTTCGCTTTGACGGTAGCGACCTCTGCCGCGAGATTGTTGCATTTGTTAAGTAAAGCCATCTTCTCTGACTCCATGTCAGCCTGGTACGTCAGATGCTTCTCGCATTGGGATACCTCGAGGAAAATTAATTTTTATTTACTAAAGACAATACAATAGGCTTACAATATAAAGAATCAAAACGCCTATAACGTTACATCCATACTTATACTTAATATTATAAATGCGAAAGTGTGTTTGTATGTTTGTCCCTCTTTCATGCTGTAACGGAGCGACGGATCGACGTGATTTTTGGCATAGAGATAGTTTATGGGCCCGAGAGTGACATAGGCTACTTTTTATCCCGGAAAAATGCACAGTTCCCGAAGGAACAGCGCGCGATAACCGAATACCACGCGGGCGGAGCCGCGGGCAAAAGCTAGTTAAAACATATTATTTACCAATACCAATATTCAAATAATGCCAAGAAAAGATTATGTCCGAAAACTCACTTACAGATAAATGTACAAATTGTCTTACTTTCTTTTCAATGGTAGCTTGCTGCTTGTCTATTTGTTCCTGTAATAGTTTCAGCTTGGATGCCATGAATTTGCAGACGCTCTCCACTGATAACCCATCTGTGCAATAAATTTCTAAACGTAATTAAAAAAATCGGTCAAGTGCGAGTGCGAACGACTCGCGCATGTAGGGTTCCGTACGATGCGGTCGTGTCGTTTTATTACAGAGTTCCTATGGCCAACGTCTAATTTCATCATCAGATCAGCTCTACGTCATAATAATATTGCATTGCCATCGGATTTATACACATGTCATCCTGCAGCAAGGTCCGCCCGGATTGCTACCACCATCTTGCTCGCTAATCCTGCCGTGAAGCAGCAGTGCTTGCACTGTTGTGTTTCGGCAGAGTAAGACAGCCGGTGAAATTACTGGAACTTGAGGTATTCCAACTTAGGCCTTAGGTTGGCAACGCATCTGCAATACACCTGATGTTGCAGATGTTTATGGGCGGTGGTGATCTCTTACCACCAGGAGACCCACTTGCTCGTTTGCCTTCCAGTCGAATAAAAAAAAACATGCACGCAAAAATTTCAGCTAAATCGGTTGAAGATAGCCACTTCAAATTTAAGTTGAAATATTAATTCCACCCCAACAAACAACTAGTTACATTACTAGTTAATAAAAACATGTCACCAAAATGTAAGCACTAGGACTAGGTGCAAGTATTTTGAATAAATAATAATTTTAAATTCTCATCCTCTTGTCGCCCTGTAGTAGGCTGAATAGCGCTTCAGACTTATGCCATGCTCGCGCCAGAAAAAAATGTACAATTTAAAAAAATATATTAGCGCGGTAATTTCGGCCGACGCACGGCGCGTACTTATTATTATTAGTGAATTAATCATAACCTGATTTTAAATTTTGACCTTGTAAATAAATATTGTTACTTAGTATAGGTTTGTGGACCATAAATTGTTATTTAGTCTTAATGCTGCACACAAAAATAAACCACGGCCTTAGAGATAATTATTATACTATCGAAGGTTTTATAAAATAGCGCTAATAAAATCACAAATGAATAAGTAATTAAACATTAAAAACAACATAGGGTCACTCGCGTTGCCCCTAGCAACTGACGGCCGAATCTTAGCAGCCTAGCAACCAAAAACCGCTGAATGAAACACGTTTATTGTATGAAGACCCCCCTTAATTTTTAACTTTATTTTATTTTTAGTATTTGTTGTTGTAGCGGCCACTGTAATACATAATCTGTGAAAATTTCAAGTGCCTAGCTATTACGGCTCAAGAGATAGAGCCCCGTGACAGACGGACAGACAGACAGACAGACAGACAGACAGACAGACAGACAGACAGACAGACAGACAGACAGCGGAGTCTCAGTAATAGGGTCCCGTTGGCACCCTTTGGGTACGGAACCCTAAAAAGTAACAAAATATCTTGCGTCAATTTGCGTCATTCTTGTATAGATGTCGCTAGTATCGCTACTTTTGGCGTCAAACAGATAATACACATAAATCTATACTAATTATAAATACGAAAGTGTGTGTGTTTGTCCGTCTCTCACGTCGAAATGGAGCGACAGATCGAGTTAATTTTTGGCGTAGAGATAGTTTAAGGGTCAGATCTAGTGACACTAGGTACTTTTTATCTCGGAAAAATGCACAGTTCCTGAGAAAACAGCGTGCTGTAACCGAATTCCACGTGGGCGAAGCCGCAGGAAAAAGCTAGTTATTAATAAATAAAAATTAAGCTAATAAGATTCACTACTTTCTTACCTTTCATAAAAGACGGTGGTAAAACTTTATCTTGGACATTAACAGTCACAAAAGCATACAAAAATTCTTTATCAGAACTCCTATTGTCCATGGAATTCTCCCGGGCATATTGTGTGCAACTCGTCCCTTTGCACGCAGTCTCAGACTCCGAATTGGCGGGAACTTTGACAGTTGATTTGACAGATTTGTTTTTAATTTTTGTTGGGGTCGTTTTTGGAGAAGCCTTGGGAGTTTCACAACAATGCTTCTTGTGATGTGATGGCAGATTCAATGATATATTTTGAGATATTTCAGAAAAGAAATCCTGCTTTTGCTGAAAATATATAAAATGCTTGCAGTTCAGAAGTTAAAAAAAAACAATTACTTAGAGAAAAAATAAAAAAAAGTTAGATTAAATTCAACTTCATATTGCGATTGTAGCTCCCTCTATCGGCGCATCATAGTACATCCGAAGTATTCCGAACGGACGCTACAACTATCAACAAGTTTCTGAATTTGTCGCACTAGATGGATCTTAAATAAAATCGTGTTATTTTATCTTACCATGTCATGTTCTATTTGCTTCATTAAACTTTCTGTTTTCTTCACCAATTGCTTATTAAGCTTTTTAAATTCATTTTCTCTGGCCAATAAGTCCATAGAATCCATACTTCTGAGCACTTTTCTAACAGTCTCTGAATTATACTAACTAGATAATATTACACGACAAGCCTAACGCAGAGAAATATAAAATGACTTTTCAATTTAGTAGCATGATCTGATATCAACAAACATTTCGTTTCTATGGCAACGTATTATTCAGTGTAGTTACTTCTTATTTTTTTTTGGGAAAACACAATCAAAACTAAATAAAGTAAAGTAATTTAGAGCAAATTAAAGCCAAGTTTACTTTTAATTAAGAGTAATCAACGTAATTTTCAATTGTATTTGTAATAATAATGAAACGTTTTCACTCGTCAGCTTCTTTCCTAGTCAAGAGGCCATCTTTTATTATATCATACGAATTGTTCCCTATTTGTATACAAATTTTCAGACAAATATCTATAGATTTTTAATTACTTTTTATTAACAAGCCTTGTTTATACAAATTTGTTTTTAATTTTGTTGTTGTTGGGTATATAGAGGTGCCATCTAGGATTAAATTTGGAACCGAAACAAAATGGCATCTCCGCGTCAAAAACAGCTGTGCCCCGACCAATCAGAAGCCATTTCTCAAATGTCAATAGGCTCTGATTTTGGTGGTACAGACACACTGTGTAATTGTTGACACAATGCTTTGTCTCCCATATGATTGTCGACGGACAGTTCTCTGCGTTTTGAATCGAAATTATGCGTCAAAATAAAAGATTAATTTAAAAAAAGTATGTTAGGAATGAATTTGTTTGAAATAGAGCTTCAGATTGTATGAAAATCCTATCAAGGTCGATGAGCTAATACTGGGTGTGAGTGTAGCAGTGAATGCTAGAAAGAAATGGGTAGATAAATTGGTGTCTGTACCGCCATATCATCTGAGTCTTGCAATCGATTGGCCAATGGGAGCGTTTTGAGCCAGCTGACATTTTAGTTTGCGACGAGAGCGAGCGACGGTTGGACGCTCGCTCGGTTAATCAAAGCGTTGTTCTGAGTATAAAATCCATTTTGGGCAGCATTTCTGCTTGATCCCAACTGTTTCACAGTGTAATAATGTATCTGAAGAGAAAAAGACACGATTATCGAAGTGTTATTTTATAGCGTAGGTGTTTCTAAGTGGAGTTGACGACCAAGTTTGCTAATAAAAAAAAAGGTATGTTTCCATATGTTCGGTTTTCACTGTGGTTTCTCTGCATATTACAGTAGAGTGATGGTTGTTCGTGTTCGTGTTAATCATGTTGATATAGCTCGCTGAGGATTATAACTATACGGTTTTAGAAAGTTAGTTATGCTACAGGTTTCGTGCTTAGTTCTGTCAGTGCAGTGTATTTTTCTGCAGTTAGTTTGTTGCAAGGTGAATACAACGTTATTCGTTCGGTTATAACGCACAGATTATTAACAGAACAGTTTGTTTCCGTGAAAAAAGTGAGACTAGCTCGATCAAAAGTATGTCTTACAATGTGTGGCGCACAAATCAGCTGTAGTTTTTTTTTTCGAGGCAATGGACCGAAGTTCGCAGTTGTTTTTTTTTAATAACGGGACTGGTTAGGCTCCTTTCAGCCAAGCCCTTTACTTGTGGTTAGTGTTGTGCACGATTTTACCGGTTTTAAATCTAGACTTTCGTACGGTAATTTTTCACCTTTTGAAAAAATGTTTGAACAAACGTTTGTGGTGTTGGCGTTTCTAATTTACTTAAAGCTTTAGAGTCAATACCAGCGTAGAAGTTTGTACAGTGAAGTAATACTGCTTTTAGAATGTTTATTTAGTATAAAGTGCATATAAGACGCAAGGTCTTCGACGCATTTAGATGTTAGGCGTGAGACAGACATTGCTTCGCACCTGTCTGTTTTCGTCAGAAACAGCTGTTTTCGTGACGTCAGGCACCTGCCATTTTGTTTTTCAAAATGGCTGTTGGGGTAGCTATGATTTTTTCACCACAATGGGAACATTTTCAGCTGTTACAACAAATCTAATGTTTCGCGTGTTTTTACTGGTCTTCCTTTGACCTGCGTCAATTTTATTGACAAAAACCCCAAAAATGTGACGCATTTACCTATATAACACCTTTATCCTCAATTATCGCAGGGTCCAAACGAGACCGATTCCGAATTCAAAGGGGCTACCTATTTCTGTTCCTTTCGTGCCAATCAAACCTTTTTCATTCAAATATTTCCTGACGGTAGAATTAACCTGTTTGAACATGCTTAAACAAGTTTAAAAGGAAATTGGAACGAATACAAGTGAAAGTCGTGTCAGTAAAAACCTTGGCTTCACTGCCTAGTACTTATTTATCTACCTACAAATAGGTACATTTGACATTTAGCTCGACTGGTTCAGTCAAAGCAACTTTCACCTATAAAAAAAACACCTACAATTTTCGTTAATGCTCAGCTTAGCAGATTCGTCTGTTTAATTCCTGTATTTTATTTCGAAATCTACTTATTTATGTTTCTTTAAAGGCGTGTCAAATAGTTTTAGTAATACCTATTAGACTATTTATCGATAACTAGCTTTTGCCTGCGTGGAATTCGGTAATCGCGCCCTGTTCCCTCGGGAACTGCATTTTTCCGGGATAAAAAGTAGCCTATGTCACTCTCTGGCCCATTAACTATCTCTATGCAAAAAATCACGTCGATCCGTTTCGACGTGAAAGACGGACAAACATACACACAAACACATACACTTTCGCACTTATAATTTTAGTATGGATTCGGTAACTGAATTCATCTGGACAAATTGAATGAAGTACCTACATACCTGGGCCAATCACCTTTTTTACTGACACTATTTTGTCCGCGACATTTTTCAAACAAGTGCAGATTCTTGTAAGTAAACATGTTTTTTCTGTAATTTAATAAATGGTGTCCATGAATACATGCCATTCTACGTAAGTTTAAGCTATTAAACCGTGAATTTATCTTGTTGGAAGTACGATTTTTTGGTAGGTAACGCCAGGGACAATTTTGGAAACGCAGAGACGCCCAAAGTATCGGTAAAATAGTTGATTGCCCCACCTACCTACTTTATTAGTTGTTTTCAAGCTTATTTTAGCAATTTTTTTGATGGTAATAAAGTTTTTCTGAAGTGAGTAAGTATTTGTTTTGAAGAATTTCCTTTCGCAAATTGCAGTGCATAAAGATACCTATCTGTAAGCTGTTTATTGGCTTTTATCAAAGTTAGTAAAGTTAAAAATAGGAAAGCAAATAAAACCACAATGAAATAGGTACAATCTTTTTTTAATGACAATGACTTATAAATCAGGGCTCGGATACCGGTTAAATTTCCAAACCGTTATCATGTAACTAATTAGCGCAAAACCTTTTCATTTTGGTTTCGTTCGCGAAACCGTTATGTTTAAACCGGTTTTAAAGGGAACATTTCTATAAAGTTCTTGTCTAATTAACCGGTTTAGAACAATAAAAACCGGTTTATTCCGGCGCAGGATAAACGATACAGCCCGCCGCCGGCCGGCCAGCTGTCACTCGTCGAATAAACCAGTTTATTTATTTTATAGTTAAGTTCTTAAAAACGTTCGCGTCCTTATGAAAGTTCGGAGATAAACCGAAAAAAACCGGTATTTACCGCTATTTTATAAACCGGTTCCGAGCCTTGACTTATCTCTTTATAACACCGCATAGGGTTGTTTATGCTGGTAGGTATTATCTATTTACAGAGACTGTTTTTTCCCGATTAGGAGGGTAAAATTTAATTCGGCGCACAAATTTGTTACTCTGCTAATGCCGGTGAATAACCGGGTCAGCATTAGCCATCCATTCCGTTGTGAAAAAAAAAGGGAACGGTTCGGACATTAGGTACCTTCGCCAGCAAAAAAACATCGTTGCCCGTTCTGGGGTGCTACTACGAAATTCGTAAAGCGAAGTTGGGCGTTTTCAAAAAAAGTGTACCCTTTACGTTTTTTTTGAAATTTTGGAAAAAAATTCGAATTCGTTTAAAAATAGTGCCCAGTATATCATAAAAAAATTGAGTCAGTTTTGTGACGCCCATACTAAGTGTAAGTATGAAGAAAACGTCGCAAAACTGTATTTTTTTGGGGACATTTTTTTTAAACTATCGGAATCGATTGTGCTTTTGATTGTGAGTAGGAAAAACCATATATATTCCAAAATTAAAAAAAAGGAAAGGGTGCACTTTTTTTTGACAACGCCCAGTTCATATCGTACCGTCAAACGTCTCTCTCACTCTCGTATTAAATTTAATCAGGTAGCGGGACGGCACGATACTAAGTTCCAATTTCGCACTTCGTTGTAAAGCTGCGTTCAGACACGGCGGGAATCGCGCGGTTTTATTAGTAAATTTGAAAGTGTGTTTGTATGTTTGTCCGTCTTTCACGTCGAAACGGAGCGATGGATTAACGTGATTTTTGTGAGATAGTTTATGGGCCAGAGAGTGACATAGGCTACTTTTTACCCGAAAAAATGCACAGTACCCGAAGGAACAGTGCGCGATAACCTAATTCCACGCGGACGAAGTCGCGGGCAACAGCTAGTCAACTCTATATTAAAAAAGTTCATTAGGCTTTTAAACTTTATAATTATATAGATTATAAGGTGATTAAAAATTATAATTATAACGGAACAATTTGACACCAGGTACAGTTGACCTAGTTCCAAAAGCTTGTATGCCTATAATACTCGTATTATGGGTACAAGCAACAGATAAACATACTTAAACACGTATAAACACCGAATTTTTACATGTTATAGATATTCTTCTGTAACAATTAGTTAAGTACGTGCATTTACAACATTCTTGATTCATTCGTTCTCGGGTTTAGATCGCGGATTGGCAAGCGCTGCGTGATGCTGCCACCAGGGTGAATCAACTGTTTTACCGGCACTTTGGCGACTACGTACCAAAAAATCGTACTTAATAGGTTGAACTTACGTAGGATGGCATGTATTCATGTGCACCATCTATTAAATTACAGAAATGACATGTTTACTTACAAAAATCTGCAATTGTTTGAAAAATGTCGCGGGCGGATTACTAATGTATGGCCAAAAAACTTTTCCCAAAGTATCACATCCCAAAAAATTTTACCCAAATTATCATTTAGCAAAAAATCATTTGGCAAAAAAACTTATCGCAAATTTACAGTTAATAAATTTTTGTTTGGCAAATTATTGTTTCGCAAATAATTACTTAGTCATGTTTCATATTGCCAAGTAAAATTTGGTAAAATGTATCGTTTGGCATAATGTACTCTTCCCAAAATATCGCATGACATAATAACCTACTTTTCTGGGAACAGTTTGTTTCTGTGGAGGGGCGTAGTTCTAACCTAACCTAACCTACTTTTTTGATAGCAGTTCGTTTTTGCGGGGGACGCAGTTTTAACCTATAATCTAACCTATTTTTCTGGTAGCAGTCCGTTTTCTGTGAGGGACGCAGTCTAACCTCATCTACTTTTCTGCTAGAGGTCCGTTTCTGTGGAAGACGCAGTTCTAACATAAGCTACTTTTCTGGTGGCAGTTGGTTTTTGTGGTTGGTTTGTGCGAAATGTCATTTTGAACAAACATTTTTTTGGAATACAATATTTGCCAATATAAAACGTTTGCTTAATAAACGTTTGTCGTAATAAAATTTGACAAACTAAAATTATGCCAAATGATAATTTGACCAAATGAATAAAATGCGAAATGTAAATATGCCAAAGATTCGTTTGGGAAATGAAACTATTGCGAAAAGTTTTTTGGGAAGTGAAATTTGGCGAAAAATATTTTGGCGAAACGGCAGTACACCGTCGCGGACAGATTAGTGTCGGTAAGAAAGTTGATTGGCCTATCAACGAACGAGATGACATAGTTAAAGCCGCGGGTTCACGGTGGACGCAGGCCGCTGCCAACCGAAGCAACTGGAGGTCTATAGGGGATTCCTATGTCCAACAGTAAACGTCCTATCACTATGATGATGATGATTTACAAAATAATCGGTCTCTAGTGCTAATTTATGTCTAGGTGGAGATACGCTATCTGCTATTACAAATGGCAGGTCAGTTGTGTGATTAAATAGTTATTTATGCTTCAAAATGGCGGACGCAGGGCGACGTGACGTGACTATAGGTTTCGAGTTGGTTTTATTTCAGGGGTATTCGCGTTGGTTGACCGAGATAATCGGTGGTTCAACTCGGGGTCAACACAATGAGGGTTTTCACAGTTAAAAATCGCTAGATGGCGTTAGTATTGTGAGGTCCGTGTCCGTTTGACGTTTGCTTGTGATTGGTTATAACTAAATGAGCCAATTGCAAGCAAACGTCAAAAGTCTAATGAAACTCGGGATACTAACGCATTCTAATCTCATAAGGAGGCCTGTGCGCAGAGGCACTTAAATAAGCAGGAGATGAAGTACCATAACGAGGTCCAGAAAACCTAAAGCTTTACTATTTTATAAAAATGTGTTTCGTACATTAACTTGTCCCTTTCTAATGGAGGCCAGGCTGAGACGATTTCGGAGGCAATAACTTAATGCATATAACTAAAGCCGGTCGTGTTACGAAATTTGAATGTAATTAAATTTTGATTGCCAAATCAACCAAAGCCCTGGGCAAGAAATAATTAACTTCATTGATCAACATTGCTGATGTACTCAACTAAATTAAACCTTTTGTATTGATCTAATATATATGCAATGTCGTTCTGTAGTACTTTCGCATATAAATTCGGGTCTGTACTGTACCCACGGCTCTTTGCTTGACAGTCCATTGCCATAGGTCAAACCACTGGGCAGCTGTAGTATCCATACTAATATTATAAATGCGAATGTGTGTTTGTATGTTTGTGTGTTTGTCCGTCTTTCACGCCGTAACGGAGCGACGGATCGAAGTGATTTTTGGCATAGAGATAGTTTATGGTCCCGAGAGTGACATAGGCTACTGTTTATCCCGGAAAAATGCACAGTTCCCGAGGGAACAGCGCGCGATAACCGAATACTACGCGGGCGGAGCCGCGGGCAAAAGCTAGTACAATATAAGTATAGTACCAATAGGGAAATGGTTACCAGCACAAATTTAGATTGCGTCAAATCAGTTTATTTGTTCATATTTCCCTGTACTATAAATTGTTCAATGACAGCTGTCGAACAAAAGCTAAACAACTATTTTACAAAAATAAAACTATAAAAAATACCCGGTAATCTACCTGACTTTTATTACTTCTTATTTTTACATCAATGTCAAATAAAAGCCAGGTATGTTTACGTTATTTTGTTATTCGTGAATTTTTAACAATGTTCTTTAACTGTCGTAATTACCGGTAAATTACCGATTCAGAATTGCCACAGCACTAGCGCGTGCCCTAAATGCCCTTCGCAGGACGTAGCCCCGTTCTTAGCCGGGTTCTTTCAACTCTTATTAAACTTTTTTAACTTTTTTTTATGTTTATGGTTGGTACAGCTTTCTTTTAGGCTTCGTACGCACTGTGCGGCTAACCGCGCGGGTTTAACGCGCCGTCTTTTTCTGAAGCGAGTCTTTGAAGAGGGACAAAGCGCTAAAAGCGCGCGGTTAATCGCATAGTGCGTACATTGCCTTAGGTATACTGCAGCCATTGTTTTAATTTAGTGTAGTCGGGATTCCCAACTTCAAAAGGAGGAAAAGATACTTTTGAAGCCATAAAGTTTGCATAACTTCGTTGTCTGTCTAGACCAGAGGTTCACAGCCTTTTACGGCTTGCCGACTCCTTAGAAGAAGAAAAAATCATGCCCCTTTTACATAAGAGCTAATTAGGCCATTTTATTTGTTTGTAAAAAAACCGGCCAAGAGCGTGTCGGACACGCCCGAAATAGGATTCCGTAGCCATTACGAAAAAAATAAGTAATATTTTTCTAAGGATTTCGTATTTTGTACCGAATTTTAGATATTTTATACCTTAAGCTGCTAGATATTTGCTCTTTAAACTACTAATAATTCTCAAGAAAACTTAACCGTGGTAGTTTTCCTTGTAAGTTTGATATATGTACTTACTACCAATCTGAATTTTTCCAAATTTCTCCACCCACTGCACCGGTTTCGATTTTAATGAAAATTTGCACTTTAAAGTTGAATATTTTGCAAACCAATCAATGAATCGAAAAATCGTTTTAGCAACCCCCTAATGGTTTTAGGAGACCTATCCAACGATAACCTCACACTATAAGGTTGGATGAGAAAAAAAAATCACCCCCACTTTACGTCTATGGGAGGTATATTTACTTCCATTTAGTTAAATACCTATCCAAATCAAGTGTTACTTTCAGTGGATTTAGGGTCTGACCGTACTTATAACGGTAACATGCCATACATACATTTTACATACATTATACATACAACTTACGATCGCATGAAGATTTATAAAACGCATTGTCAAAGAGCAGTGACGCGGAAATGCGTGCGCTAACCAGGTCAGGCAAATAGGTGGAGCATTATAAACTAAGAGCTGTGTTGTCTATATCACATGGAAATAGCATGAAAACGGAAATCAACTACCTACGAGGGCGACACTGAAAGTTTTTAGAACTGGCCACTTGTAAACAATATAATAAAAAAGTAAGTTTAAATTTTGAAAATGGAACTCTTTGCCAATATTATTGAGTATATATTTCATTCATTTGTCATTAGTTTTACGATTTGGCGGCAAATTGAAAATTGTCTGTGTCACGTCAACATGAATTTAACTCGCGAAATTTTTCGTGCAATGATTTTTTATGACTTTCGATGTCATTTAAGTCAACAAGAAAGCTATGATAGACTTCGATTGGCCTTTCATGATGAAGCTCCATCTCGTGCGACCGTTTACAACTGGTTTAATGAGTTTAAACGTGGTCGCACTAATCTCACCGACGATCTGCGTGAGGGACGGCCTTCTACGGCGACGACTGAAAATAACATCAGTGTTGTGCAGCGTATGATAGAGACTGACAAAAGAGTGACGTATCAGCAGATTCGGACAAGCTTAGGCATCGGTATGAGTCAAGTGCATAAAATCCTCCATGAACATTTAGCGGTCAGGAAGCTTTGTGCGAGGTGGATACCTCATAATTTGACCGAGGCCCAAAAACTCCGTCGGGTTGATTGGTGCCGTGAAATGATTGAAAGATTTAACGGAGGTGACTCAAATGCTGTTTTCGACATACTTACGGGTGACGAAAGCTGGGTTTACTGTTATGATCCAGAAACCAAGAGACAGTCTGCTCAATGGGTGTTTCCTTTCGAGGAGTTGCCAACTAAAGTGAAGAGAGGTCGAAGCGTGGGAAAAAAGATGGTGGCCTCGTTCTTCGGAAGGACAGGTCACTATGCGACAATTGCTTTAGAGGATCAAAAAACAGTTACTGCAGAGTGGTACACTTACAATTGTTTGCCACTTGTATTGGAAAAAGTTCGGGAGAAGCGACCTCGAAGTAGGATCCTTCTTCACCACGACAACGCCTCGTCGCACACCGCCAGGCGAACGATCGACTATTTAGTGACGTCAAACGTGGAATTACTGGGTCACCCGCCGTATAGCCCCGACCTCGCACCTTGCGATTTTTATTTATTCCCGAAAATAAAAGAAAAACTTCGTGGAAAACTTTTTATGAACACCGAGGAAGCAGTGGGTGCGTTTCAAAAGGCCGTCGAAGAGACCCCTAAGGACGAGTGGGCTAAGTGCTTTTCTCAGTGGTTCCATCGGATGCAGCGGTGTATTGATGTGAATGGACACTATTTTGAAAAGATATAATAAAACTAATAAGTTGCTAGTTTGCTCAGTTTTTGATTTTCTAAGAACTTTCAGTTTGACCCTCGTACACTGCTTTACATTGCTTCTCTCCTACGAATTATGTACTACAATACAATACAATACAAATACTCTTTATTGTACACCAGAAATAGCAAGCGATACAGATAACAGGTAGTACACAGAAAAAATTACAAGGTATGGTACTGCAGCAATACCATAGTAAAATAGAACAATGATGCACACTTCGACCCTTTAGGAGATTTAACTACCTACTCCGGCACGAACGCTTAAGGTTGTTGATGCCTCATCATCATCGTCAGCCGGAAGACGCCCACTGCTGGGTTAAAGGCCTCCCCCTTAGAACGCCACAGTGAACGACAATTCGCCACTTGCATCGGTTTCCCGCAACTCTCACAATGTCAGTCCACCTGGTGGGACCTGCCAACGCTTCGTCTTCCGGTTCGTGGTCGCCACTCGAGGACTTTTCTCCCCCAACCAGTGTTGATGTCTATTTTAGATTAATTACCTACCGGCAAATAATTTTGGTATGAAAGAGGGTTAAGAGTGAAAAGGTAACAGACTGACTAACTGATTCTTTCGCATCCTTACATAGTCATAGCGCTCTCGGCCGCGGAATAAATAGCCTGAACTGAACAAACGTTCAACACCCGCCTTATTGTATTTCAGACAATGGATGTTTATTTATTTGTACAAACAACGCACAATCTAAAGTCTAAACTGACTGTTGCACAAATATTTGGTGGAAATTTTAAGTAACACTAGTGTTTTAGTGAGAATACTGTAAATAAAGTACCAGTAATTTCACCGGCTGTCTTACTCTCCACGCCGGAACACAATTGTGCAAGCACTGCTGCTTCACGGCAGTAGCGAGCAAGACGGTGGTAGCAATTAGTTGCATCTTTATGGACGGTGGTGATCTCTTACCATCGTCTCCTGTGCTCTTAGTGTAAATTTTCGGTTACAAAATACGTATCGATCGCGTTCGCGTTCGAATCTCAATTTGTATGGAAACGCGAACATCACAAACGTTCCGCTAGAGGCGCTGTTCGTATTTTAACGCGAACGCGATCGAGACTTATTTTGTAAACGAAAACTTACACTAATCGTCTCCCTTGCTCGTTTGCCATCCCGTCAAATAAAAAAAAAACATAATATGTTTGGTCACTTTAACACGCCATACTTATCTTAAACTTGCCTGACTGTTAACTGCGCCTTGTTTACGAACGATTGTGGATTCATATTTAAAAATACCGGTTCTTGTTTTGCTATTGCACATCACACACTATTTATTTGTGTTCTATATTTTTTTTCACTTATCATGCTCGCGAAGGTCGTATTTACGCTGGATCTAGGCGACGTAAAATGTCTTTTTATGCTCTAGTGCATTAAGTAAAATCTTCAGGTGACACTCTTTTCCGGCCCGGATAACACAGACGTGGAAATACCGGCCCTGTTTTTTGTGTACACGCCCATAGTAACTGACAGGATCTTTTATGGGCGTGTACACGAAAAATAGGGTCGGTAATATCCGGACCGGGAAAGAGTGTCACCCAAATCTTCGTCTAAGACCAAGGCAATCGGATAGAAACGGCCACAAACAAAGAAGATTCTCATATTCTTTTTACCCCGTGCCTACATCCTTTCTTTGGAAAGGACATAAGAAATAATTATAATTTGACACTGGTCTTTTGTAAAGTACAGAGTGAAAAACTTGTAGGAAAAGCCAGAGACTTTTTCCACTATTTTCCCTGAACATCTTAAGCTCTAAGCAATATAATTTGAAAGTTTCAAAAAGATATTCCAAAAAAGTACCTTTAGTAAACAGGAGGATTTTTTTAATTTATATAAAACTGAAAATCAATCAAAATAGATCAACGAAATAAAAAAATTATAAAAATGCACATAGTAAGTGAACAATTGTTTCCACTGTTGCTATTTCATTTCCTCGCCGTGGAAGTGAATAGCAGAGTGTAAAACTCGACCATTAAACCCATTTTCCCCTCGACGTGACTATCCACCGTCGCCGTACCGTCTCGGATGGCCATATGAACGTCTCGGGTAAAATGACTCATTTTATGCTCTCGTTGTACAATCTACTATTAGATAGTCGCTTAATAGTAAATAGGTGAAGTTCTAAGTGTAAAATTCCGAAAAAAATATAATTATTATTGTAAACGGGTCGTTGAGTAAACAAGTAAATATTATTTGTAGATATAGTTAGGTAAATATAGGTTAAGGTGTCAAGAAGGCAACCTCCTCAATGTTGTTGACAACACCTGGCCTGGTATGTAAAAATGAGTTTAATGAGTTATTTATTATTGACAAGTCGTTGCCCGCGACTCCGCGTAAATTTCGGTTTTCACTATCCCGCGGCAACTGTGCAATTTCACAGGATAAAAACTATCTGTATACAGAATTTCATCTAAATCGGTTCAACGGTTTAGACGCCATGAAGTAATTGCGACACACATACACACACACACACACACACACACACACACGCACACGCACGCGCACACAACACACACAGACGCACGCTTACACTTTTTTTATACACTTTTTTAATCCCTACTATATATTATATATAATATTATAAATGCGAAAGTAACTCTGTCTGTCTGTCTGTCTGTGTTACGCTTTCACGTCGAAACCACTGAACCGATTTTGATGAAATTTGGTATATAGGTAGTTTGAGCCCCAAGGATCAACATAGGATAAGTACTTTTTATTCCGATAGAGGGCGCCACCGGGCGATAACCTAGATCCGCGCAGACGAAGTCGCGGGCATAAGCTAGTAATATTATAAATGCGGAAGTAACTCTGTCTGTCTGTCTGTTACGCTTTTACGTCAAAACCGCTGAACCGATTTCGATGAAATTTGGTATAGAGATAGTTTAAGCTCCAAGGATCAACATAGGATAAGTACTTTTTATTCCGATAGAGGGCGCCACCGCGCGATAACCCAGATCCGCGCAGACGAAGTCGCGGGGATAAGCTAGTCTTTATAGTATTTCGAAACGTTCCCCACAAACAAAAACACACATACACGTATGCGCAAAACACATCAAATAGATTTAAAAGCTGTCCAAAGTAAGCTCACAGGTACTAGGGCACCATAGCAACCGCACAGTCACAATGTGCATGACGTAATCCCAATACTGGAAATTGCGCAGCGGTTACCAGGCTATCATAAAGAAACTGTTTTTGTCGAAACACGATGAAGGTGATAGGCGGTTGAACCCTGCCAGGTCAATGGACCGACATCCTGGTTTTTATTGTGTCCTGGTGTTGCTATGCTAGAGTATTATTGAATTAAGTCCCGGTAGGAACTTATTTGTGAGTGACTGTGGAACCTTATCGCAGTGAATGTCGTAGTGGCATCGCATTGCTTGAACATTACTATGACACGGGCTGATCACCATCCATTGATTAGTGTTTACTGACCGTTAAATGTGATGCCGTCTCTATTTGTTTTGATCGCCATCGTCACATAAGACATTTAGGGGCTGTTTCACCATCCATTGATTAGTGTTACTGACGATTAAGGGGCTGTTTCACCACCTATTGATTAGCGTTAACTGACGGTTAAATGTGATGCCGTCTCCGTCTATTAGAACAAAACAAATAGAGACGGCATCACATTTAACCGTCAGTTAACACTAATCAGTGGATGGTAAAACAGCCCCTTAGTCAACCGAGTTAAATTAAGTTGTTATAGTACCACGCCACTTGTTATCAAATTTTTTAACAAAACAATGTACTTAATTAGATCAACTATTCAAATATTGAGCAATAATGACTCAACGCTGTTTACGGGAAATACCGTGACTTTCTGGGAATTTCGTCATCTTCTTCCGGCGTTTCAATGTAGTAAAAAAAAACATATATAGTCATCCATACTATACTAATATTATAAATGCGAAAGTGTGTGCGTTTGTCCGTCTTTCACGCCGTAACGGAGCGACGGATCGACGTGGTTTTTGGCATAGAGACAGGTTTATGGGCCAGAAAGTGACATAGGCTACTTTTTATCCCGGAAAAATGCACAGTTCCCGAGGGAACAGCGCGCGATAATCGAATACCATGCGGGCGGAGCCGCGGGCAAAAGCTAGAAGTATATAAATATATCGGATATAGCACTAGCAAGAAGCTGTGGTGGCCTAGTGGTTTAACCTATCGCCTCTCAAGCAGAGGGTCGTGGGTTCAATTCAAACCTCGGCTTGCACCTCTGAGTTTTTCGAAATTCGTGCGCGGAATTACATTTGAAATTTACCACGAGCTTTGTCGTGTCGAGAAAACATCGTGAGGAAACCTGCACAAACCTACGAAGCAATTCAATGGTGCGTGTGAAATTCCCAATCCGCACTGGGCCCGCGTGGGTACTACGGCCCAAGCCCTCTCATTCTGAGAGGAGGCCTGTGCCCAGCAGTGGGACGTATATAGGCTGGGATGATGATGATGATGGCACTAGCACGTTATAAATTAACATACTAGTTTGTGCACTAGCACTATACGTAGATAATTGTACGGTCCGCCATTTTAATTTTCCCCATTCCGGGCCGTTTCTTTTCGGTCCGTTTTTTTCCGCTCCGTTTTTTCCCGGTCCGGTCCTTAGTGTACAAGCGCCCTAAATCTAGATTAATTTTCCGCAAGCGGCCGTTATGTAGCAAATGACATTTACGGAAACTCGCGATATTACATAATGAGATTAGCTATTGGCATGGCTTCTTTGCAATGCCTCAATCCTGCTTAAAGGTCTCTCTTGACACATTACACGGTACCGTACAGTCAACGCCATAAGTGATAATTTCTGTACCTTGTCGCTTTCAGTCGTTACACAATTTCGTATGGCTTTTCAAACATACGTCAAAGTGACAAGGTACAAAAGTGATCACTTATATTTATGACGTTGATTGTAAGGCCAAAATATTTTTTTTGTAACCAAGTCAAAAAGTATGAGACTACTAGCTTTTGCCCGCGGCTTCGCCCGCGTTGGATTCGGCTGAGTCGCCGGACAAGTGTCCGGTCCATGTACACGATCATTGTAAGAAACATCACAAGTCCGGCAAAAAAACCGGTCGTCTACAAGCGGCCTAAAGTTGATTACCTATCGTTTTGGGCAATTCTATCTACCGTTGTACCCTAATTGAATTTATGAGTGCCAAATTATATTTTAAGTTTTTGCTATTCTTATAATTAATTCTGAGAGTAAATATATTCTAGTTTACTAAAAATTAAAGAGATTCGCTGTATTTATAGTATAAATACGTTAAAATATTTTTTTAATACGACGAAGGAGGTTTTTGATGGTCCGTTTGGTTACAAATTATTCAGCTTGTAGTTAATAAAAGACGTACCTAAACTAAATATTTTTACCTTTATTGAACAGAATTATAATCAAATAAACTAAAAACAATAAAAAAAACTCAATTTCAAGCAAACTTTTCACATAAAATGGAAATTCAGGCTGTTTGGTTACGGCTTGGGTCCAAACCGTAACTAATCTTTGGATTATTTAAATAATCATCGATATTACTATTATGTGATAAACAAAAAAAGGTAGAACTAAGAATAACACATAGTTATTATCCAAAATAATAAACAATCAAGCTTCGAAACTCTGTAAAATCTAGAAAAACAGTTCAAAAATTAAGGGGACATTCTCCAAATGGACACCCGTGTAACTTAACGGACAAAATAAAGACGAGATCATAATGGTCATAAACTTGCACAAAATACTCAATAAATAGCAAGGAGCTTTGATTATGTATGATGATCTATAATTTATCAAGAGAACATAACATATTAAAAAAAAATTATGACTACGAAGGTATTTCGCTCCCTACCAATACAGGTAACATGTCATCATGAGATTATGCTAGAGCTACCTTTGGTATGCCACATGTATAAAACATAAAGAAACCTAAATTTATATACTTTACATGAACATTAAGATTTATATTTATGCATCACATTGCCTTTATTTATTCAAAATCACAGTTGGCGATACAATTAATATAAAATACCTATGTATAATATCTTTAGTATATAAAATACTAGCTTATTACATAGCATAGTCTTAGCTGTCTTTTTAGTAGGAAATTTTTGGTGTTTACTTAATCAGTTTTGATACGCCTACAGTTTAGAGCTCCTTAAATGAACTGCACAGACAAAGTCACAGGAAAAACTAACTATGCTCAATGTGCATGCGACTTTACCGTGTCTGTTTGGTTACGTTTGCAAGTCCGGTTATACGTTACGCGACAAATTGTTACCAAACGGACGTAACGATTTCTATGAAGCAGAATTAAATCTATTCAAAACAATACAAAACTAACCGCAATTTTCAACGTATTTAATCAACAAATAACAGCATGAAACACCGTTTTATTCAATATAAACAGTATTCTAGTTACTTAACGTTTAAGCTGCATAAACAGTGAAACCAACCGGACAAAAAATTGGATAAACTGACCGACCACACTCCAGCTCGCCAAAACAGTCGCGAACTGGTTTAATTTAAATTCTAATTCGACGTTACAAGCTCTGTCTATGGTCACAGTATTGCTAGGATCAAAACTTACCTGAAAAGTTGTTAAAAATTATTTCGCTTTCATTGCGAAAATTGCGTAACCAACCTGGACTATGTCCAAATCGTGAAACCGGGGGGACAACGTTTTAATCTAAATTTTACCCTAATAATGATGTTTTATAAGCTATTATTCATTAAAAACGCATTGCTTATAGTTTAAACTATCCCAGAAATGTATTACTTAGTGTTACCGCCATAGAAAAATATGCGTAAATTGCCCTTGAAACATGGAATTTTGAGAAGGGGACAGTATGGCGGGACGATTTTACCATATTTAAAAACAAGATTTATGCAGGAAACCAGTGATTTACTCTAAATTTAACTTAATTAAGTATGCGACAATTTTATATATTTTACAGAAAAGCAACATTTAACTGGATAAAATCAATATCTTATGAATAAATAGCAAAAAATATAAGGGGACATCCAAAAAAGTAAAGGGTACAACGGTAGATAGAAATGCCCTTTTACGTCATAAATAAAATGGTGTTGCAGGTGTCTATGGGCGGTGGTGATCTCTCACCATTCAGGAGACCCACTTGCTCGTATGCCATCCAGTCGAATAAAAAAAAAAACCTTAAAAAGTTGGAACCCCCGTCATTGTTATTTCAATCTCAAAAACATAGCTAGGAGCCACCGTAAGGAAACTGGATTTCACGTAAAGAAACCGCATCGAGGTGCGATGCTTCAGATAGACAGACATTGGCGTCCGACTTTCATTATAATATCCCTCTTTTTTTAAGTTTTCTTAGGTCGATAAAAAGTCAACCTGAAAGTTCGACTTTAGCGACATTATTCATTTGATAGGAAGTTGTCTGAAAATTGATTGATCACTGACAACTGCCTGTACTAAATATTAACACGATGTCTTAAAAGTAATCTAGAATATTTTGGCTGATTGTCTACAATATTTTGGCCCATTGACTTGAATTAAAATAACCTTTGATATTTTAACTGACATCGAACCTTAGCGTAGGTAGTAAAAGAAAAAAAAACAAATCGTGAATCACTGATTGGTTTGTTAATAAGCGCGAACAAAGTAGGTCTTTGTTCCAAGAGACTTTCACAGAGACAAACGAGGTATGAGTTTGGAATATAAATTATTGGTCTTCCACGCCACGACAGAAAGAGATCAAAGAAGATATGAACAAAGTTACTGGCAGGGCAGGTATAAGTTAGGCTGACTTACGCGAGTTACGCGCTGTGTGCGTTATTTCTAAAAATAAACACACTAATACTGCGTCGGCCTTCTCTATTCTCATATTTTCAACGAAAAACGAAAGGGATTTGTCGAGTGTCAAAGTACACATGGACGCGTCCAACTTCCGCAAAAAGTCTAATGCGCTGCAGTCTATTATCAACTAATTCCCGGGAAAAATAACAATGTATTTAAATTCGCATTAGAGGATGTAAAAAGAGTATGTCACTGTGAATCAAAATATGTTTTTCTCGGACTTTGAATCGCTCGCTGCGCTCACGATTTTATTTTGGACTCGCTCGCTCCGCTCCAGGTTCAAAATAGTGTCCGTTAAAATAGTTTTAACCCCCTATGAAAAAGAGGGTTGTTGTAAGTTTGATCGCTATGTGTATCAGTCTGTCTTAAACGCGTGGACTGATTTGAACGCGGTTTTTTTTTAAAGTAGGTTTTCTAGCGATGTTTCTCTGACATGTTTCATCAAAATTGGTTCAGCCGTTTTTGAGATATTGAACTTTGTAGTGACAAAGTCGGGGGTTTTCCAACTTTTTGTTGGTTAGTTTGTGTTCCTTTGTAATATAATCTACTATGCTACCTGACCCGCTCTCATATAAGTATATACCTACTATGTATGACGTAGTTGTATGTTGCCAGCGGCAGACATTTTGGCGCCGCCATTGTTGTTTGCATGTCCTTCAGGTGTCGACTTACAGTTCTGTGCGCCCGACTGGTTTTGAGTTTAGATATATGAAATTTTTTGTATGTCCAAATAAGTTTTTGGCTAAAAACGGTAAAGTGCGAGCCTGAACTAACTACTACTTTAACCAGCTTAACTGTATTTTTTTAACCCCCGACTCAAAAAGAGGGGTGTCAGTATGTCTGTCTGCGTGTCTGTCTGTGGCACCGTAACTCTTAAACGGGTGGACCGATTTGAATGCGTTTTTTTTTAATGGAAATCAGGTTTTCTAACGATGGTTCTTCCTATCTGGTTCTATCAAAACCGGTTTAGAGAGAGCTGTTTTTGAGATATTGAAGTTTGAAGTGTCGAAAGTCGGAGTTTTCGAACTTTTTCTTTTATTTTTTTTATTACGGGACAATTCACACCAATGGACCTAGTCCCAAAGTAAGCTTAGCAAAGCTTGTGTTATTTGACTTATTTGTACGAGCGAAGACGCGAGCACAGGCTAGTTGCCAAAGCTTCAGCGCATCGAAAAACAAGATGGCTTCGACCGGATGATTGATTCAGTGCAATAGCCTCTGGAAACGGCTGTTGCACCCGAAAACAGCCGAAGGTCACACGCGGGACACGTGCTCCAAATATCGGTTTGCCAAGACAGTAAACGTGTCATCATCATCAGCCGGAAGACGCCCACTGCTGGACAAAGGCCTCTCCCCCTTAGAACGCCAAAATGAACGACAACTCGCCACTTGCATCCACCGGTTAAATCCAACTCGGATGGGCAGCGTTCGGGAAACTTCGTGATGTCTCGACCAGTGTGTTTTTCCAGTGATGACTGAAAGCGCTGATACGTGGTCCTTGACTGTTGGCCTCTTAGAGAGGATCAGAGTCTTGCAACGAGCTATGGAGAGAGCTATGCTTGGAGTTTCTTTGCGCGATAGAATCCGCAATACGGAAATTCGGCGAAGAACTAAAGTCACCGACATAGCTGGAAAGATATCCAAATTGAAGTAAGAGGTAATGCGGCCTGCGTTCTAGGGTCCATGCCAGCGACATCACTTGACGACGTGTTTGCCTTATAAAATAATGATAAATTTAAGTTAGTTAATAATGATACATTAATAATATTGTAAATCTGTCTTCCAGGTTTGTAGTTTATTAATAAAATTTATTATCCAATTGAAGTGGCAATGGACAGGCCACATGCGTTGGGGGAGAAAAGTCCTCGAGTGGCGACCACGAATCGGAAGACGAAGCGTTGGCAGGCCTCCAACCAGGTGGACTGACGACATCGTGAGAGTTGCGGGAAATCGATGCAAGTGCGAGTTTCATTGTGGCGTTCTGAGAGGGAGGTCTTTGTTCAGCAGTGGACGTCTTCTGGCTGATGATGATGATGATGGGTATGGAATTACGGCCCCAGCTACTGATAAGTTACGGTTTTAATGGTGCTTTGTCATCGTGTGATCTGTCATCAAAGGTTGACGTTCCAACCAAGGCTACGACCGTCGCCGTAGTTTTTGTCACTAATTATAATTTTGGCTTGCCATGCTTCGCAAAAAATTACAGTTTGGCAAGTTGTTTTAACTAATGTAGTCTTGGAGATAGCTGAGACACCTGTTTATTTTTGTATTGTTTTGGGGTAAATGTCTGTACCGCGAGTTACCACGAGCTTTGCGGTGAAGGAAAACATCGTGAGGAAACCTGCACAAACCTGCGAAGCAATTCAATGGTGCGTGTGAAGTTCCCAATCCGCACTGGGCCCGCGTGGGTACTATGGCCTAAGCCCTCTCATTCTGAGAGGAGGCCTGTGCCCAACAGTGGGACGTATATAGGCTGGGATGATGATGATGATGATGATGAAACGTCTGTAGTCGGCGATGTCTGGATGTCTGGTACAGTCGATTGCAAAAATATATATCTAATCGAACCACTCAATAACCTCATCATCATCATGTCAGCCGAAAGACGTCCACTGCTGGACAAAGGCCTCCCCCAAGGCTCTCCACTCAGACCGGTCTTGTGCTTTACGCATCCACGGTGAGAAGGGCTACTCCGAAACACAACGTTCGAAGTTCGTGTCGTGCGATCCCTCTCGCTCTCGTATTAAATAGTGTAAGTGTGAGAGGGACCGCACGACATGAACTTCGAACGTTGTGTTTCGGAGTAGCCCTTCAGGTCGTTACTAACCAACAAACCCACCAACCAACCAAACCAAAAAAAAGTTGGGAAACCCCCGATTTTGTCAGTTTAAACATCAATATCTCAAAAACGGCTTAACCGATTTTTATAAAACATATCCAAGAACCATCGCTAGAAAACCTGCTATCAAATAAAAAAACCGCATTCAAATCGGTCCACCCGTTCAAGAGCTACGGTGCCACAGACAAAGTGACAGACACAGAAACACTTTCACGAAGCGGTCGAACTTATTACACCCCTCTTTTTGCGTCAGAGGTTAAAAACTACCCCCCTTATTCATAAACGACGATCAAACCTATTTTAGTTAAAATGCCGCTAAAATTCGTTTGTCCTTATCTGTCACTTCGACATTTGTATTTGTTAGAAAGGGACAAAGCATTCGTTAGTTAACATAGGCTTGTTAAGTTTTATGAATAAGGGGGTATGACTTTTCTAGTAGGTATGCTTGATCTGATAGTCTACCAGCGCACTCTGTACCTGTTGTGATGTTTGTATGACATATAGGAACATATAAAGGTACTTTTTTTTAAGTTGCATACACCTTCCATCTAGAATGCAATTCTGATCCCCCCACCCTCCACGTCTAGACGGTTACTGGTGGGTAGTATGGCTAGACCATCCACAGGTTTCGAGTTTCAGTTTACATACAGACGCGACCAAGAGCGCGAACCTTTTCATACTATAAGAGTGATTCGGTGAATGTGATATTACTTTTTTTTTTTTGTAAAATAACTACGCGTGGATTCGATGGTTGCTTGGGAATTACAATGTAGCGTAACGAGAGAAAAAATTGTTTGGAAAGTTTTTTTTCATGTGAAATATTTCGATGTGGTTGCAGTTTTTTTTTAATTTTTTTATAAAGGTTTACGCTGCGTTTTGTATCTTTAAAAAATAATGATAAATCTTACTTTAGAAATGATTTAATACATTTAAATTATAAAGTAACTAACCTGCTAAATAATAAAACCGGCCAAGAGCGTGTCGGACACGCCCGAAATAGGGTTCCGTAGCCATTACGAATAAATTAAGTAATATTTTTCTAAGGATTTCGTATTCTCAAGTTTAGGTATACCTCAGGCTGCTATTTACTCTAACGACTAATAATTCTCAAGAAAACTTAACCGTTACAATTTTCCTTGTAAGTTTGATATACCTACTTACTACCATCCTGATTTTTTTTTCAAATTTTTGCCACTCACCAGTTTAGTTTTTAGAGGGAGGGGAGGCTCGACTTTAATGAAAATTCGCACTTTAAAGTTGAAAATTTTGCAAAAAAATCACTGAATCGAAAAATCGTTTTAGCAACCCCCTGATAGTTTTAAAAGACCTATCCAACGATATCCCACATTACAAGATTAGATGAGAAAAAAAATCACCCCACTTTACGTCTATTTGTCGGCATAGTTTACATAAGTATATATATTCGTGTAAAATTACAGCTTTCTAGCATTGATAGTCCCTGAACATAGCCGCGGACGGACAGAAAGACAAACAGACAGACAGACGTGGCGAAACTATAAGGGCCCCGTTTTTGCCATTTTGGCTACGGAATCCTAAAAATACTTATATGCAGCACTAATTTAACCTACTAAATAATTAATTAAAAATTAAAACTTAATGCAATCACTCAACAAAAACTGATAAGACATGTATGTGTATAATATCAAAATGTGAGGTTTTGTAACCACCAGTTGGTATCAATTATTACAAAATGACCTTCATAAAATATGTAATTTTTTTTCGTAATTTTGTATCATTTTGACACTGATCGAGAATGTAATTTTTTTGACTGGCTGGAAAAAAAGGATATGGTTTTCAATTCGTTTCAATTTTGTTTACTAAAGAATAACTTCATCTTCAAGACGGTTCGGAGCAGAAGCGACTCGGACAGGTTAGGTTCAGAAGGCTAAGGCGGGAGCGAAGCGCCTTAGCCTTCGATGTTAACTAACTAACTAAATTGGCACAGCGACCCAAAGAGGGTCTTGGCCTCCGAAACGAGAGCATGCCATCTGCCCCGATCGTGCGCAGCCTCTTGCCAGTCGTCGACTTCAAGGCGCCTTCAAAGGCGCTTTCAGCCTTCGATGTTAGGTATTTTTTTATAGCAGCCCGGATAAAATTGCTTCACAAAATGATCTTTAGCCAGATGTTTTATACTTTCCGATCGTTATCCTCGATGTTTGTAAAGAGTCATTTTTGGTAAATTAAATTTGTTAATGAAATCTTTTGTGTCCAAGAACTGAAGACACGTTTCTAGCTTCTATGTGTCTAGTATGAGTGATTGCGCCTCTCTGGAGGGCACACTCGGAAACGCGAGTAACTGGAACAGCACATCTGAGCACAGTCCTTTGTTCGGACTGATAGCAGATTACTGGAAAAAAGTACATATATGATATACATATAGATATGGGGTCATTTGGGTCCCTTTTACACATGAATACAATTTTATTAATCTTCAAGGATGTGCTTCTACAGCTAAAATGGTCTACAAATAATGTCAAATATCATTCTTATTTTATTTTATTGAATTTTCAGTTCAGTTTACTTTTGATGTATTTTTTTCCTTTTCGATTGTTTTAACGGGCTTCTTTGCTTGAAAAAATATATTTTTAAATATTTTGAAGTAGATTCTGAAACGGATGCCTTGATCAGTGCTTTATCTACAAGAATTAAGTTAAATTAAGTGATACTGATACTGTGATACAATGTTCTGCCTGTTTGGTAGCAGTGAGTATGTTTTTAATATACCTACATATAATATCAAACTGAAGTGGCAGTGGGCACATTGATCGCAGGACTGATGGCCGATGGGGTCAAATCAAAAGGTTCTCAAATGGCGTCCGCGGACCGGGAGACGAGCTGTCGGTAGGCCTCCAACAAGATGGAGCGACGACCTGGTTAAGATCGCGGTGGATGCGAAAAGCACAAGACCGGTCTGAGTGGAGAGCTTTGGGGGAGGCCTATGTCCAGCAGTGGACGGCTTTCGGCTGACATAATGATAATGATGAGATGAATATCAAACCAGCTGTCAAATCTGCGGTCCAGTAGGATTGCTACCGACTGGGGAATAGTAAACCAACGCAGTAAACTAGTGTTGACCTGGTTTGACGTTTTCCTGACGTCAAGATATTTTTAATGTTCTATGATCTCGTCCTTAGGGTTAATAATTTCTTGATAAAACCGATTTCTCGTCAATTTCATGACGGGACAACTTTTTTTTTTATTCGATTGGATGGCAAACGAGCAAGTGGGTCTCCTGATGGTGAGAGATCACCACCGCCCATAGACACCTGTAAAACCAGGGGGATTGCAGATGCGTTGCCAACCTAGAGGCCTAAGATGGAATACCTCAAGTGCCAGTAATTTCACGCTGTCTTACTCTCCACGCCGAAACAACAGTGCAAGCACTGCTGCTTCACGGCAGGATTAGCGAGCAAGATGGTGGTAGCCATCCGGGCTGACCTTGCACGAGGTCCTACCACCTGAAACTTTTTGAGAAATACTCTGATACGCAGCCGTAAATTGAAAACAAACACAAACTAACAAACTTTCACATTTATGATGTTAGTAGCATTAAAATAAACAAAGACAAACTGTTTCCTTCCAATGCCAATGAACTTCCAGAGCTGCCAAATTTGATTATATCTTGATTAGTTACAAGCACGCCTTTAAATAGACCCCTTTGTGTGCAGATTCAATACTCTTTGAATAATAAATAACGTAGGTCCAAAATAGGAACTCTTTTTTTCAACCGTTGGTAAAGGGCCTTTGAGTTTGGTTGCGTTTCCACTAGAGCTAGAGGTGCGCGAGGAATTGTGTTTTTCATTAGCCAATAGAAACGCTTCATTTACCTATGCTTCATTTAATTTAGAATTAGAAACCACAGCAACATTATATTGCGGCTCGTGAACTGTAATCTCTTTACAATTCGTACTAGAAGAACAATTGACGACACGCAAATAAAGTGGCATTAAAACAATTTTATTTTGCGGCTCCCAGACCATTGTACTGGACTATTTGCTAGGTAAGAAATAGTTGAACAGACGCAATATAATGTTATTGTGGTTTGTAATTTTAAATTAAATGAAGTAGGTATCTATAGGTGTATAGAAGTAAAAATAAGGCCTTTCTAATACATAGAATAAATTTATTAAATGCACACACAATAGCTGGTACAAAAATTTGAAATTTGAATGCAAGAGAAAGAAAAAGGTTAGTGTTGCCATATCACAAGTTTACATAAAAAAATACGTTCCTATGTACGTAATTGTACATAAACTGCCAGCGCAGGAACATAAGGTACGTGATATTTAATAACAAACAAATACAATAATATATTAAACAAAACACATTATTATTATTCATTGTTATATTTGTATTATCATACAGATATAACAATGCATTTTTTTTTAATCATTTAGAGGGAGAACTGACACTTTGGTAACACTGGTGCGCATTATGTGCCCGGAAGGCGTCTTAACATCTATAGCACGCACTTTACCGTCGCCTCCAGGATAAATATTTACAATTCTGGCCATGGGCCACCTTAAAGGGGATACATTTGCATTCCTTAATATAACAAGTGTGCCAACAGTTAAGTTTGCTTGATCGGTTTTCCACTTCGGTCGGCTTTGAAGCATATTTAAGTATTGCTTTGACCATTGTTTGAAGAAATTTTGTTGGATATGAGTACACTGATTCCAGAACGACAAGCGGTTAACTGGCACATCTGTTAAATCCTTCTCAGGAAAGCATGTTAGTGGTGCTCCCGTTAAAAAATGTCCAGGAGTAAGATATGTCATGTCATTAGGGTCAGATGACATGTTTGTGAGAGGGCGGGAATTTAAAATACCCTCAATCTGAATCAAAATGGTATTGAATTGTTCATAAGTTAGAATATTATTGCCTACAACCCTTTTTATGTGATATTTAAAACTTTTCACGCCAGCTTCCCATAATCCCGCAAATACAGGACTATATGATGGAATGAATTTGAAATCGATTCCTTGATCTGACGTGTATCTATATACAGAATTTTGATGACTATCGGAAGCCTGCAGCTTATATAGCTCTTGTAACTGAGTATTAGCGCATCTGAATGTGCTGGCATTGTCACAAAATATTTGAGTGGGTTTGTTACGGCGTGAGATGAATCTTTTCAAACAATTTAGAAAGTTTTCAGTAGTCAAATCTGAAGCGAGTTCTATATGTACTGCTTTCGTAACAAAACAGACAAAAATTAGGATGTATCCTTTCAGAATAACTGGCTTTCTAACCCGTGCGAGCTTTACATTAAATGGGCCAGCGTAATCAATGCCAACTTTTTCGAAAGGACGTGCAACCTGCACCCTTTGTTTAGGTAGTGATCCCATGAGTTGCGTTACATTTTTTGCCCTAAGCTTAAAGCAAATTATACATTTGTGGATCACTCCTTTCACTTCTCTGAGACCATTAATTAGCCAATATTCAGCATTTAGGTGAGACAAAATCAGCCTTTGGCTAGCATGCAGGAGCTCCTTGTGGGCCTTTAAAATTAACAATTTTGTAATATGAGATCCTTTAACCAAAATAATAGGATGTCTCTGCGAGTAGGGCAACGCAGAATTTTGCAATCTGCCACCCACACGCAAGTTTTCATTGTTATCTAAAAATGGATTTAAAGTGCTTAATGGCCCTTTGAGAGGAATATTTGATTTTAATGAATTAATCTCTGATGAGTAGTTCATATGTTGATCGATTTTAATAACGTTTTTTAAGCCACTTTCTAATTCTGTGGGTGAGAGATTATCAAAATGTCTAGCTTGCTTTTGTGATCTACAATTTTTACAAAATCTAATTATATATGCCATTATTCTTTTTATGGTATCAATATTAGAATATTTTTTCATGAAATTAAAACCTTCCGCAGGACTAGCAATATTACACAATTTAGGTAATTTAAGCTTTAGTTCTGGCAATGTTACATCTGTTTGTATATTTGTTTTTACATGTTTAAAATAATTATGTTGTAGAGGTTCTGGACCATGCCACCATAATGAATTTTTTTGTAACAAATGCGGCTGGACACCTCGTGATATACAGTCTGCTGGGTTTTGATTTGTGGGTACATAGAGCCAATGAAATTCGGATGTGAAATCGTTAATTCTTTTAATTCTATTCGCTACGTAAGCCTGTAATCTCATCGGTTCCATGTTGAGCCACCCAAGGACAATCATAGAATCTACATACAAATATACTTCAAGGTTATACTTAATTCTCATAATATTATACAATTTGCTGGTAAACATGGCTAATAGCAGAGCAGCGTTTAGCTCAAGACGAGGCATAGTCAATTCTTTGTTCATTGGACTTATCCTTGACTTGGCGCAGAGCAAATTTACAGTTACTGTGCCGTCAAAATTAAGCACTCTTAAGTACAACGCGCAACCATATGCTTTGATAGATGCATCTGCGTAACCTACCAATTCAAGTTTGTCTACATTTTTTACATTTATGTGTCTATTAATTTTAATTTGAGACATATCGATTAGGCTCTGAGCAAATTCTTTCCATTCGTTATTTAAGTCGTATGGGAGTTGATCATCCCATGCTAAATGCAATGAGCATATTTTCTGCAAGATAATTTTAGAAGCCACAAACAGTGGACCTACTAGACCCAATGGGTCATAAAATTTACTGATAAATGAAAGCACTTGCCTCCTCGTGTAAGTTTCCTGAATTTCAGTTTCTGGACAATTTATAAAGAAATCGTCTGACTTAACGTTATATTTCAATCCGAGGGTTTTCACATACACGTCGTCTTTATCCAGATCAATATTCTCATCAAGACTTTGTTTATTTCTGGGTATATCACTTAATAATTGGCTGTTATTAGCACACCATTTATGTAGCTCAAAACCACCTAAATTTAACAATTTAATTAACTGTTCTTTTATTTGCATCAAAACGTTAATATCATCATGCCCTGTATGAACATCATCAACGTATGTTTGGTAACGCAGCACGTCCGCGGCCAATGGAAACTGTTCTTGGAACCTTTGTGCTAGCTCTAGTAAGCAGCGTGTAGCTAGAAATGAGCTACTTTTCAGACCGTAAGTGACGGTTTTTAATTGAAGGCACGAAATTGGTGCATTTACGTCACTACGCCAGAGAATATTTTGTAAAGATCTATATTTTGGATCAATGAGAATCATTCTGAACATTTGCTTAATGTCAGCAATTAATATGTACTTAGGAAACCGAAACAATATTAGGATATCGAAAAGTTCATTTTGAACAATTGGACCATTTAATAGAACATCGTTTAATGAAATCTTGTTCCTGGTTTGCATACTGCCATCAAAAACAGTTCTCATTTTTGTAGTTTTACTATTTTCATTAAATACAGGGTGATGCGGCAAAAAATAAGTTGCATCTGTGTCTAAGTTATACTTAGAAATATTAAATTCCTCAGCATGGCCAAGGTCGACATAGTCTTTTATAAATTCCCTATATTTTTTATAAAGTACCTCATCCTTGATAAGTCTTTTTTCTAAATTCTTAAAACGTTGCAAAGCGTAGGAAAATGAGTCTCCTAAGTTAAGCTCTGATATAGGTTGCTTTAATGGCAATGCAACCTGAAATTTATTTTTATTCAGAGTTACAGATTTCTTAAAACAAATCTCTGCGAGTTCATGCTCAGTATTCGCTTCAGAAAAAACCTCAGGAACCTTTTCAACTTCCCAAAGCTTCTTCAAATTATTATTTATCTCTGTGTACTCTGACATTGAGAAAGAATCAGATTGACTGACCTTGGTTGTGAACAAACTTGTCTTATTGATTGATGCATGCTGGACAGGCAGCGCTCCCGCAATCACGTGACCAAAATAAGTGTTGACCAGGAATGGTCCGTTTAAATTAAGCGGCCTCACATGATGGTGCAGAGCCTGGAAAAACACATCACATCCTAATAAAACAGAGATAGGTGCACTTTTATGAAAATTGTTATCTGCTAACTGCACATTTTCAGGGATTTTTAATTTATTTCTTTGTATGTGAAATTGAGGCATGTCGTCTGTAATTTTATCTACAATACAACAATTAATCTTTAATTTAAAGTTATTTAAACACGACTTTATCGTAAAGGTAGCCGCTTCCTTAATTGTATTACTGCGGCCACAAATCCCGTGAATGTTACTTCTTTCCGAATGTTTTAAGCATTGAATGACATCAGCTAAAGAGGAAGTAACGAAGGACACCTGGCTTCCAGAATCTAAAAGAGCACGAGCTGTTACAAACTGATCATTCTTATTCTTAATTTTTACCAATATGGTAGGTAGAATTACGTCCCTGGCATCGTTACACAATAGGCCTACCTTGGGAAACTCATTGACCTTCTCACTTTCTTCATCAGACGCTTGCGATGCATTTGGGGTAGGTTCTTGGTGTAAGAGAGTATTGTGGGTACCCCTACAAATACTACATTTGAAATTGAACCGACATTTCCCCACATGTTCATTTAAACATATTATGCAAAAACTTTTATTTTTATTTATGAAATTAATTCTCTCTTCAGAACTTGCCAACTTGAACTTAGGACACACATATAACCTATGAGTTTGAGAACTGCAGTACTTACACCTTATCTTCTGTTTGCCATTGTGTCGCGTCTCCACGGCGGAGGCAAGCGACGACCTCCTCGCCCTCTCACCCTGCTGAGAAGGAGGAGAATGCGCGAGCGTCTCTAAAGCCGCCGCCTTTTTCTCTATAAATGCAAAAAGCGAGTCCAATGTAGGCATTGTATTTACAGACTCTCTTTCTAAATAGAACGAGCGCACAGTGTATAAGTCTAACTTTTTTTGCAATACACAGACCAGTAAACTATCCCACTGTTGGGTTGGTTGCTCTAAGTTCTTTAATGCTCCTAGATGCTGCTTGACTACGTTAACAAGGTTATGTAATGAAGAATTTGAACATTTAGCTATCGGTGGGAGGTCTAATATTTGATTAACGTGGTATGTGATTAACTTTGCCCTGTTATCATAACGCTTTTTGAGCAAATCCAAAGCTAGTTGATAATTATCGTTCGTGAGAGGCAAGTGCTTTACGATATCGAGAGCCTCGCCTTCCAAAAAAGAAACTAAATAATACAACTTGTCACATAGTGACAGTTTAGGGTTTGGATGAACAACGGAATTAAACATATTTATAAAATGCTCGTACTCACCCATGTTCCCGTTAAAGGATTTAATTACTATTCTCGGCAAACTTTGGAAGTGCGGCTCAGGCCCACCTTGGTTACAAGAAATTTGTTGGTTACCACTGCTAGCTAGCAAAGTGTTAATTCTTGCTAACAAAATACAAAATTTGTCGTCAATTTTATCAAATTCCTCTTTATCAAGGGGATCCAATATTTGAACCTCAACGTTCACCTCACAAAATTGATTGAATGCAGCTTCTAACCTCTGCTTTTTAATTTTCAACAATTCAAAATCACAGTTGGTTCGATTAACGGTGCTTAAAAAGTTTTCCGTTTTCGTGATGGTTGATTTGCACTGACCACGGGTCGCAATCAACCGCTTCAATTCTTCCGACATTGTCGTAGATTGATTAAAACGTTTATACAATGTATTACACTGATTTACAACAGTAATATTTGCAAAATAACCATAAATTACACGATTAAACCAAAAATGCACTGCCTACTAGGAGATTAGTTCACATCTACCGGCCGGCTCGAAGAAAAAACACAACGGTCATTAAGAGCTCCGATGCACAACGCACGGCGACACACGCTGACACGGTGCTTAACACGGAGAGGGCGACTGCTGCACTCGATACGGCGAAACCGCGACACTGTGTCACACAATGCTGTAGATGGAAACGATGATGCTCACCAGACGTAGGAAGTAAACTTATCGATGCAATTTAATAAAGATGCAAGTTTAATGTTTCTTTTCTTCTTGTGGTTTTCGGAAGACACCGGAACTATTGAGTTCTTCACCGAAGAATTTCGTGGCGCGCCTTATAGCTTTGGTGCTAATAGCCACCAACTTGGCCGCCGCTTCAGTTGAAGTCACTAAAACCTTTTTCTTGGAAAAATAATATTCTGACGGTCACTGACCTATATCGAAGGACCAAATTCTATGTATAGAAGTAAAAATAAGGCCTTTCTAATACATAGAATAAATTTATTAAATGCACACACAATAGCTGGTACAAAAATTTGAAATTTGAATGCAAGAGAAAGAAAAAGGTTAGTGTTGCCATATCACAAGTTTACATAAAAAAATACGTTCCTATGTACGTAATTGTACAATAGGTACTTACATATTGTCACATTGTTCTTGGGATCAAACCCCGGCCCGCACCTCGTGAGTTTTTCGAAAATGTGCGAAATTACATTTCAAATTTACCAAGAGCTTTACGGTGCAAATCGTGAGGAAACCTGCACACACCTGTAAAGTAATTCAATGGTGTGTGTGAAGTTCCCAATCTGCACTGGACCCGCGTGGGAACTACGGCCCAAGCCCTCTCATTAGGGAGGTCTGTGCCCAGCAGTGGGACGTATATAGGCTGGGATGATGATGATATTGTCACGTGAATAGAGTTAAACAAAAGTATATATTAACTTCCATTCAGTTTACCTCCCCCCCTTTTGCCCCCGGGAATTAGGGGTGGTCTAGACAAGACCTAGGTCAACGCACAGACGACAAAGGGCACCGCGCGCTGTGTTAGGGCAGGTCTGTCTACCCCAATAAGTTTATTAACATGGTATAAAAATGTGCAGGTTTCGTCACAATGCGGGGCGCAATGTACTACTAATATTATTAATAAAATAAAATAAAAATACTTTATTTCAGTTCAGACCAACCAAACAAATGTCCATATTTTTTTGTTACTTAGATTGGTCTTACAAAACTAGTGTTAGTCGATTTATTATTATTATTATTATTCTTCATTATTATTATTATTAATATTGTATTGTATTAATACGAAAGTTTGTATGTGTTTCGAAACACTCTTGGAATGCATCCATAATAGTCTTGGCTTCCATGTCATCTGCAGTATTTTTTTTCTTGAAATCGTTAATTTTATTCGATAACTTTTACCCTAAAATACACTAAGGCTTAAAACCACTAAATTTCATAATACCTTCTTCACTAATACGCCTAATTTTCAAAATACCATGTGCTCATAATACTTACCTAAAATGACAAATTGTCTTTTGTATTAAAACGTACGAAAAATTATTATGAATGACTTTGTCGTCAAATGTCATATTCTCTGAATACCTGAAGATTGAAGTGCACAATTCATTCAAATGCCGAATGACAAAAATGACAAAATATTAAAACAACTCATACCGAAAACACCCAGAAGGCAAAATGCCTAATTTTTTTTCACTGGTGGTGTTTGAGAAATTTGTTGTTGATTATTGACTTTTAGTACTTATAGTTCCTGATCAACGTATACAAATTTAGGTATTTTAACTTTTGGTTGTTTTAAGCATATGTTGTTTTGCCATGAAAGGTGGTTTTGAACTTTAGGTATTATGAGACTAAGGTATTTTGAAATTCAGCCATATTAAGATTCCGGTGTTATAAAAAAGCAATAGGCATTCTGCAATATAGGTATTTTGAGACCAAGAAGTTTTGAGATCTGAATCAGAAGTTATAAGCCCAAAGCAATGTAAAGTACATTTCAATAGAATCTAACAATTTTCTACACATTTAAGACACCCTAACGTGGGCACACTTGATTATAATATGTCCCTGTTGTTGTGATTATCATCTAAAAGGAATCAAGAAACAATAATGGTCAGCCCTAGGCAGCCCGGTGTTTATATTAGTAGGCTGGAAGTGTCTACAGGATTGTCAGATTCTATTGAAATGGAGTTTAGGCACGCGTCCCACCGCTGGGCCGGTGAATGTGCACAAAGCGGCACGGTTTGCGCGTGCGCACGCCCTTTTGCCCTTGCGCCATCAAGGCTGCTTAACCGTGTTAAGGTCAGCCAATAGATCGGATTAATCTTTGGTTAATTTTGAACGTGAAGGTGTGTACAGTTTATTAATAAACTAAAATAATTTCTATGCTCACCCGCGACTTTATGATAGCTAAGTTTATGCAAGATATGCGTGTTCATGCAGTTCCTCCACCTCCACACTGCAAGAACGCTCACAAATCACACAGACTCATCTATCACCAAGACACCGGATACCGGTTGAATTTCCAAACCGTTATTATGTACTTGGCGCAAAATCTTTTCATTTTGGTTTTGTTCGCAAAACCGTTATTTTTAAACCGGTTTTTAAGGGAACATTTCCATAAAGTTATTGTCAGATTAACCGGTTTAGAACAATAAAAACCGGTTTACTCTGGAGCAGGACAACGTCACCGCCCGCCGCCGGCCGGCCAGCTGTCAATCGTCGAATAAACCGGTTTATTTAGGTTATAGTTAAGTTCTTAAAAACGTTCGCGTTTAATCAAAGTTCGGAGTTAAACCGAAATAAACCGGTATTTACCGCTATTTTATAAACCGGTTCCGAGCCTTGTCTATCACCACCACACCACACTGACACCTTTCGAACTCGACCAAGAGCTCATCTTCAGAGCAACACAACCGTACACCGTGCTACCAGATATTAGACTCAGATGTTTGAGTCGAATATTCATCATCATCTCAGCCTATATACCTACATCCCACTGCTGGGCACAGGCACCCTCTCAGTACGAGAGGGCTAGCTGTTATACAATGAGGGTGTTCACAGAGGCGAAATATCACTGGATACCGTTAGTATCGTAAGGTCCGTTTGACGTTTGCTTGCGATTGGCTCATTTAGTTAATTTTAACCAATCACGAGCAAACGTCAAACGGACCTCACGACACTAGCGCCATCTAGCGATATTTCGCCTCTGTGAAAACCCTCATTAGGGTTAAATTATGTATCAGTGTACTTGTATAGTCATACATATATGTATGTTGTGTTTACACGTTTATTTTTGTTACAGGTGAGTGTGCCAACCTGCTCGGGAGCACGGAAGATGAGACGGTCAGTGTTTAATAGCACATTATGAACCTAGGGCGGTAAAATGATCATGTTCTTTGTGTCCTTTCAGTGGGTTAAAGTGACATTGTCACTCTTTAGACTAGTGTTTGTTGTTGTAATTGTTTTTTTAATTTACCACCAATTCACCACCTGCTTAAATTTATTCCTCACTTCTCCGTTCATTCCATTGTAAAGGTTGCCTGGAAGAGATCGCTCTGAAGCGATAAGGCCGCCTATTGCTTACCTCAGAAAGTCTCTGTGTATATACCTGTTTTCTGTAATTGTTTGCTATATGTTGGTGTGCAATAAAGAGTTATTGTATTGTAATTTAAGGACAAATAACGAAATGAGTGGGGCGGTGCGGTTATCGCGGGCTGTTTCCTCGGGAACTGTGCATTTTTCCGGGATAAAAAGTAGCCTATGTCACTCTCTGGTCCATAGACTATCTCTATACCAAAAATCACGTCGATCCGTCGCTCCGTTTCGACGCGAAAGACGGACAAACACACAAACACACTTTCGCATTATATTAGTATGAATTAGTATGGATTGCTTGAATCAGCTAAAAGCAAACCTAACTAAAAAAATTTGTCTCACTTTAGTGCCATGTTTTCTCGAGCTGATATAGAATTATGTTTTAGGAAAATGCCCAGGCCGTATATCACGTGTATATATAATTTACAAAGTACATAATAATTATAGTTAACGTTCACTTTGTTATGTACACTTGTGTCAACGTTTCGTAAGTTTTAAATAATAGTTTGTCCTTGTCAGTTGCTAAGTTTATTTAGAGACGTATCTTGAATTACAAGAGACAAAACTAAATATTAAAAACCGGGTAAGAGCGCGTCGGACACGCCCGGAATAAGGTTCCGTAGCCATTACGAAAAATAAGTAATATTTTTAGCAACCCCCTAATGATTTCAAAAGAGCTATCCAACGATACCCTACACTACAAGGTTGGACGAGAAAAAAAAAGTATCCCCACTATACGTCTATGGGAGGTACCCTAAAAAAATTTTTTTTAATGTTTATTGTAAGTACTGTTTGGTCGGCATAGTTAACATATATATTCGTGCAAATTTACAGCTTTCTAGCCAGACAGATAGACAGACAGACAGACATGGCGAAACTATAACCAAAAGCCAAAATGGCAAAAACGCAACCCTAAAAAAACTCCAAAAACCAATCTTAACTATGCAATTTTCCGGGATAAAAAATATCGTATGTCTTTCCCCGGGACTCAAACTATTATGTTTACCGAATTTCATCTAAATCGGTTCAGCAGTTCAGTAACAAACAAACAGACTTACAAACTTCGTATTTTTAATATTAGTGCATGGGGTAATCTAAATTTTTTTAAAGATAAGATAAGATAATTTATTCAATAATTTGCAGTACAAAATAACAAGAAATACAATGTTTTACAAAATTCTATGAAACACGTTTGCCTGCACTAGTTACTAGAAAACTCTTATCGCAGGCTTAAAGCGCTAGCATAAAATAAAATTGAAAATAATTTATATATATGCTTAACAGTGCAAATAGATATTATGAAATAATACAGACATTAAGTAAAGTGAAAATAATAAAAAGGTAAAAATTACAATAGTATTTTCAATCGAATTTAAATTTAATTGATTTATTTTATCTGTTTTCTACTCTTTTGACTTTATCTCCATCAATGCCCTTGTGTAGCAACGGCATTCTATTCATATCTTCACAACAATCGACTGATTTATTCAACAAAACATCTGATTATACAAAAAAAACTTCGTATCGCCGTCCCACTGATTCAAATATTATTTAATACGAGAGCGAGAGGGACGGTGCGATACGAACTTCGATTTTCGATTTTTGTAGTAGCCCTGACCTCGCATTGTATAAAAACTCCTAACTGTATCAGTGCTCTTAGGCCGTCTTGCGGGAAAAAATAAATCTAGATTTAGCAGTTAAACCTGGCTTAAGCTTGACAGTTCACATTTTGACACTACTAAACTGAGCTTAACGCTAACTCGAGATTTACGTGTTTCCAGCAAGTAGCCATTAGTGTAAGTTTTCGGTTACAAAATACGTCTCGATCGCGCTCGTGTTCGAATCTCAATTTGTATGGAAACGCGAACATCGCAAACGTTCCGCTAGAGGCGCTGTTCGTACTTCCATACAAAGTGAGATTTTAACGCGAACGCGATCGAGACCCTTTTATAACCCCCGACGCAAAAAGAGGGGTATTATAAGTTTGACCTTTTTTTATTTGATAGCAGGTTTTCTAGCGATGGTTCTTAATCATGTTTCATCAAAATCGGTTCAGCCGTTTTTGAGATATTGAACTTTAATGTAACCGAAAACTTACATTAAGGGCACAGATTCTGTTGTGCTCTTCTCTCCTAGTAACTCGCACGCCAACCTTGATAACTATTGCCAATCTTAACGCTACGCGATGCAATTAAATCTTTACTACTATAGCATAAAATACATAATCTAATACGATATTGACATACTTACGAACTATATAAGAACTGGTTGGAAATAGATTTTGAATCGCATTACTATAGCTTTTATGTTTTCTAATGCATGGTGATGTCACACGCGGTTGACATATAGATATACTTACATTCAGCGTGAAGGAGTAACAAACATAATCAATCACTCACAAACTTATTCACTCACTCACTTACTCACAAACTTTCGCATTTATAATATTATATAGTAGGATAGGATTTAGTTTTTCACTGATGGTTCTTAGACGTGTTTCATCAAAATCGATTTAGCCGTTTTCGAGATGTTGAACTTTTTAAACAAGTCTCTATCAAATGAATATTTCGCTAAAGTGGAACTTTCAAGTTGACAGACACGTCTATTGGCATTATTGTTTTATGCCATGCAAACGATTATCAACTTCAGGGTGGACCACACATTTAGCTGGTACAAGAAGCTTTTATCTTGGTTCATGAAACACACATTCCTCGCACTTCTCTGGTGGAAACACAGCCTAATGGTTAACGCGAGCAAAGCCGCGGGCCGACACGTGTCTACTGTTTTAAATGCGGCACTAGCGTCTATACTTCTCGCTAATCTACTCGAGGGCCTTGGCATGAATCGCAGACGTTTTAGAAAGAGCATTTTGCTTTTCAAATAATTATCTCTTCCTACATAAACGTGCTCATCTATTTAGTTCTTAATGCTGCACTCACGGACGTTACTTTCATTTTTAGGGTTCCTTACCTCGAAAGGAAACATACGGGACCCTTATAGGATCACTTTATTGTCCGTCCGTTCGTCTGTCGAGACCCTTTTATAACCCCCGACGCAAAAAGAGTGGTGTTATAAGTTTGACCGCTGTGTTTTTCTGTGGCACCGTAGCTCTTAAACGGGTGGACCGATTTGAATGCGGTTTTTTTTATTTGATAGCAGGTTTTCTAGCGGTGGTTTTTAGACATGGTTCATCAAAATCGGTTCTACCGTTTTTGAGATATTGAACTTTAAAGTGACATAGTCGGTGGTTTTCCAACTTTTTGTTGGTTAGGTTATTCTTAGGAACGCGTGGAGATATCAAGGAGAAATTGATACTGAATACTCATATCTGCAGTCCCTTGAAGCCTTGAAAAAATCTAACTTTTAAGTCGACGCAATTAAATGTTACAGTCATTAAACAAACAACGTGATTTCTTACAAATGCAGTGCACTGAACACCTATAGGGTACTTCCAGTTGTCCTAGAAACATGATATTTGATGTGAAGGTAGCTATATAACACAACCAACTAGAAAAGTCTGCAAACCTTGACTTTTTTTTTATGTTTGTCTGTAAATATCAATGACCAGTATAATCTGACCCCACACTGCATACGTTTTGCTTAGCCCTGCAGGGCTACTACGAAACTCGAAGTTCGTGTAGTGCGGTCCCTCTGACACCTACACTATTTAATACGAGAGCGAGAAGGACGGTACGATACGAACTTCAATTTTCGTAAGAATACACAAATCACTAAAACCCCATCAGTCTGCCACCACCACCCAACCATAATCCTGGTTCAAAACTCAAACCCTATTAGTAGGGTCTATTCTATGCACTGCATAGGCCCTTAGAGCGGTACCGACTCGCGCTTGGCAGTCTTCAACAAACTTAACCACCGACAACAACATTGTATTGAGAAATTACGAAAGCGTGCGGTCTCGTTTCCGCATTTTTGTACGGGCTATTTATTCCTGCTCCTACCGTTTCATGCCACCCTGGTATGTCGACTGTGTCGAAAGTTCACATTTAACCGGGAGTTTACGAAATAACTAGCGGTTTTGTTGTTTGGTTAATTCTGAGAATGAGTGGGTGGTGTGAAATTGTGAATTGATGTTTTTTAACGTGCATTTTCACTTCTCATGCTGGTAAAGTTCGTGTTTATGCTGGACTTAGGCGATATAAAATGACTTTTTATGCACTAGTGTATAAATTAAAAAATCTTCGTCTAAGACCACGGTAATTAGGTGTCACAGCCACAAACAAATAAGTTTCTATATATTTTTTAATACATTTTTAATTTATATAAAGCTAAAAATCAATCAAATCATTTTAATTAAATCACTAAAACTAAAAACATATAATTATATAGTAATGCATGGAAAATAAAATGTACGTAGTGAGTGAATAATTGTTTGCGTTGTTGCTATTTCATTTCCTCGCCATCGAAGTGAAAAGCAGAGTGTAAAACTCGAGCATTAAATCCATTTTCCCCTCGACGTGTCCATCCACCCTTGCCGTACCGGCTCGGGTGGCTATATCGTCTCGGGTAAAATGGCTCGTTTTATGCTCTCGTTGTGCTATTAAAACTTCCCATTTTTTAAGTTTCGAACAGCAAGCAGTTAATCATTTTTTAAAAGGAAATCGTAGCGTCATACGTATTTAGTTTCGTATAAAACGCAGTTTACAAACGTGGACTTTATTGCTAACGCTTTAGAATACATTATCGCTTGAACAATAGCGTGAATGCTAATCACACTGCTGCTAGTTCGTGTCTTCCTGGTACTTTTTGTGCACTTACGTCACTTTAGTGCGCAGTAACAATCGTTAGGTAACCTGCACGCTTAATTGATTTTTGTTGTTAGTGTTTGTGACTAAAACTGCACGCTATAAAAAAAACCGGCCAAGAGCGTGTCGGACACGCCCAAAATAGGGTTCCGTAGCCATTATGAAAAAATTAAGTAATATTTTTTTAAGGATTTCGTATTTTATACGGAATCTTCCAAGTTTAGGTATATTTTATACCCTACGCTGCTATTTACTCATAAACTACTAATAGTTCTCAAGAAAAATTAGCCGTTATAGTTTTCCTTGGAAGTTTGATATACTGACTACCATTCTGAATTTTTTCAAATTTTTCGACCCACCGGTTTAGATTTTAGAGGGGGGGGGACGCTCGATTTTTATGAAAATTTGAACTTTAAAGTTGAATATTTCGCAAACAAATGACTGAATCGAAAAATCGTTTTAGCAAACCCCTAATGGTTTTACAATACCTATCCAACGATACCCCACACCATAGGGTTGGATAAGAAAAAAAAAATTACCCCCACTTTACGTCTATGGGAGGTACCCTAAAAAAAATTGTTTTTGAATTTTTAATTGTACTATTTTGTCGGCATAATTTACCTATATATCTGTGAAAAATTACAGCTTTCTAGCATTGATAGTCTCTGAGCAAAGCCGCGGACGGACAGACAGACAGACAGACAGACGGACAGACAGACAGACAGACAGACAGACAGACAGACAGACAGACATGGCGAAACTATAAGGGTTCCGTTTTTGCCATTTTGGCTCCGGAACCCTAAAAATGGACGAGTTTTAACTGGCTAAATAAGAAACAAACAAGCTGAGATATGTGGTGCATAGGGGAAATTCGTGTCTGTACCGTTGTCCAGCGGTGGTGTAGCGGTATAGCGCGCGGCACGGAATGCCGAGGACCTGGGTTCAATTCCCAGCCTTATTTTTCTGGTTTTTCTGTGCGTCTATATTTCTGTATTTTCAATTTAGGTTTTACGGGATGACCGTAAAAGTAAAAAAAAATTGAAATTGAAATAAAAAATACAAAAAGAATCCAAAAAAACAATCTTAACATCCATACTAATGTTATAAATGCGAAAGTGTGTTTGTTTGTTTAGACGACCGGATGGCCCAGTGGTTAGAGCACCTGACTACGAAGCTTGAGGTCCCGGGTTCGAATCCCGGCCGGGGCAGATATTTGTATGAATAATACGAATGTTTGTTCTCGGGTCTTGGATGTTTAATTTGTATTTAAGTATGTATTTATCTATATAAGTATATTTATCCGTTGCCTAGTGTCTATAACACAAGCTTTGCTAAGCTTACTTTGGGGCTAGGTCAATTGGTGTGAATTGTCCCGTGATATTTATTTATTTATTTATTTATGTTTGTATGTTTGTCCGTCTTTCACGCCGTAACGGAGCGACGGATCGAAGTGATTTTTGGCATATAGATAGTTTATAGGCCCGAGAGTGCCTTAGACTACTTTTTATCGCGGAAAAATGCACAGTTCCCGAGGGAACAGCGCGCGATAACCGAATACCACGCGGGCGGAGCCGCGAGCAAAAGCTAGTATAAGTATATCTTAAAAGATTAATAATTTAATTACTTTAAGGTTATTGAACCGGAATTATTTAACTCAGTCAGGGGTCGGACAGATAAAAATATTCGTACGTTGACCGCATGTTATTAATACTTGGTTAAAAATAAACTTACTTCAAAGGGCCGTAATGTTAGCTCCTTTTATAAAGAACTAGCTTTTGCCCGCGACTCCGCCCGCGTGGTATTCGGTTATCGCGCGCTGTTCCCTCGGGAACTGCATTTTTCCGGGATAAAAAGTAGCCTGTGTCACTCTCGGGCCCATAAACTATCTCTATGCCAAAAATCGCGTCGATCCGTCGCTCCGTTACGGCGTGAAAGACGGACACACACATAAACACACAAACACACTTTCGCATTTATAATATTAGTATGGATACGTCGTTATTTTTGAGGCGTCAAGGGATGAGGTACCAACGGCCGAGTTTTTAGAATAATTAAATAAAAATTTCACGACATATTGTTTATATATGTATCTTTGATATGCTGAATTGTTTAAATAAAATATATGATTGTATATACTAAAAATATTAAAAATACTTTTTCTTTGAAGCTTTGAAACCCACCTAACGCCTTAAATGACGGCATCACATTTAACCGTCAGTTAACACTAATCAATGGATGGTGAAACAGCCCCTTAATCTCATTTGTAGCAAGTTTGTAGGGCTTAAAACGTCAAAGCCTATTTCCACTCACAAGTCAATATGACAGTCAACCTCATTGTTGTATTTCTGAACTAGGAACTGTCATTTGAATTGGTTTAAAGCACTTTCTTGGTCGATTATCCATACTATAAATGCGAAAGTGTGTGTGTTTGTATGTTTGTGTGTTGGTCCGTCTTTCACGCCGTAACGGAGCGACGGATTGTGATTTTTGACATAGAGATTTATGGGCCCGAGACGAGAGTGACATAGGCTACTTTTAATCCCGGAAAAATGCACAGTTCCCGAGGGAACAGCGCGATATAACCGAATATCACGGGGCAGAGCTTTTATTAAAGCTCTTATATCAAACCCCTTTTAAGTACGTATTGCGTTTCAAAGTTCAATTTGGTTTACATATTTACGAATTCGTATGTATTAGAATTTTTTAATAAATTGACGGTAACAATATGTATTAGAATTATAATTTGAAATTCCTATGAAATATATAAAAATAATACAAATAGACTACCAAATGAGGGCTATCGCGTGAATTCGCCGCTAGAGGCGCTAGTGTAGCGAGAAGTCTCCGAAATGTCAAATGTCACTGTTTTTGTGTGAGCTGCGCGGGTTTATTTATAATTAGAATAATTTTGTGAATATTTTGCAATATCTAAAATTATTTATGATTTAAATACATATGCGTTACGGGGCAATGAATGTCTGCGTTTTGAGACAGTTTTGTCTTTCGGAAACCTTTGTCCTCTCATTTTTCTGAACAAAACGGGACTACGCAATACTGTGGCATGCTCGATATTTTTATGGTACGGTTCTAAGGTCTTTAATATGATTTAAATGTAAGAGTTTTCACTCCGTAATAACAAACTAACCTTTATACTTCAGGCAGGTCCTTTGTCTACAGTGGCGCCAACTGGTGAGCGCGAAAACGGTAGCCCTCATTGTATTTGTTATTCGACTAGCAAAGTTAAGTTCCTTATAAAGCATGTCAAACAATCGAATTTCGACTCTAACGTGCACGAAATAATATCTCTGACAATCGCACCGATACAAGTAAATCGAAGGTTCCAAAATTCAAAACAGAAATGTTTAAAAAAATATTTACATTCGTAAAACATTGGACACGCGGAAGTAGTTCTATATTTAAAATAGGTTGAATGTTGACAAACAAACACCTGTCTCGCTCCTTCTCGGGGTTAAATAGATCGGTTAGCAGTCCGTCTCGCTCGTTTAACACGGTTTTGCGACGTTGCCTATCGTCCCAGATGATTTTGATTAGCGCAGTATACGTAAAGGTGCCGGATGAATCATGATATTATGTGACATAATTATTATGTTATTATGAATAACATTGCGATTTAGCACGCGCCTGAAACGTGGTAAGCTATAATTATTCTATTTAAACGATATGTTAGCAATTGTTTGATTTTTGCAATTGACCTTTTGCAATAATATCGAATGCCTTTGTTTTATACTAGATACTAGCTTTTTCCCGCGGCTCCGCCCGCGTGGTATTCGGTTATCGCGCGCTGTTCCCTCGGGAACTGTGCATTTTTCCGGGATGTGACTCTCGGGCCCATAAACTTTCTCGAAGTATGCCAAAAATCACGTCGATCCGTGGCTCCATTACGGCGTGAAAGACAGAGAAACATACACATAAACACGCAACATACACACTTTCGCATTTGTATATTACTAGCTTTTGCCCGCGGCTCTGCCCGCGTGGTGTTCGGTTATCGCGCGCTGTTTCCTCGGGAACTATGCATTCTTCCGGGATAAAAAGTAGCCTATGTCACTCTCGGGCCCATAAACTATCTTTATGCAAAAAGTCACGTTGATCCGTCGCTTCGTTACGGCGTGAAAGACGGACATACACACAAACATACAAACACACTTTCGCATTTATAATATTAGTATGGGTGAACTTATTCCAGTATCGCTTCACTAGTTAATATTAATTGTGTAAATAAGCTATTTCACCTTATCAATTGCACAATGGCCTGCAATAGACCAGACTTCCTGCTCGAGGCTTCGCGTGCGGTTTTCGTTCCCCGCGGAAATTACGTGCGTAGTGATAAATTATGCTATCTCACTATATTTAATTCTAGATAATGGACAAATTTCACACAGACAAGCTAGTTTTTTTAAGACAAATATTACATAATTTTGCAAGAATAATCATCCCCACCAGCATATCGCAGTGCACTATTACCTAGTCATCAAAACTACCTAGGGATATTTTTTATCCATAGACAGTTTTGAACATTTAAATATAGGCATTATTATTACTTCTGAGCCAAAACATTAAATTTCTAGGCATAATGTGTATACCGCCAATGGAGATCCATAACATAACTGCAGATACAGGTGCGTTGCCGATACTTTGAAGAAATAGTATCCTTAAGTTGTATCTCTCCGAAACCTACCATTTTAACGTATCTAGATACTTTTTATCCAGTGAGAAGTTGTATCGAGTATTGTGGCAAATTTTCCCATGGTGGCAGCCATTGTCGAGCTATCGGCGCACGCGCACCGTGTCCCTAACTCGCAAATGACCTAAAAACATCGATAAAATCCGCAATCTCCAGCAAGGCCGCCGATACGTTATCGGTGCACGCGATATCAGCTGGCGCTCGATACGTCGATATTTGTTTGTATTGTATTTTTTTGCCAATAATGAAAACTTTTAATAGCGGAGGGCTTTTCGGTTATGCTGCGGGACCAGAGATTTACGTATTCTCGCTCCGCTGAGCTGTTGCCTTCAAAGTCAAACCAAGATTACTATTTGGAGTCTTTTTGTATTTTTTTATTTCAACTCCAAATTTTTGTTTCTTTTACGGTCATCCCGTGAAAGTTTATATATTTCACACGAAAACACAAGCCGAAACATGAATGCACAGAAAAACCAGAAAAATAGACTAAGCTGGGAATCGAACCCAGGTCCTCAGCATTCCGTGCTGCGTGCTATTCCCCTACACCACCGCTGGACAAAGTCAAAGCTTCAAAGTCAAAATCAAAAGTATTTATTTGCCAGAATACAGTACAGGAAGGTCTTACATTGTATATATTTATTTCAGTGTATTCAGCCTGCATGCAGGCGTGCAAATATTCTGTTGAGAGGCCTTTCCACTAGAGATTGCTGAGCGAGGATATGTAAATGAAGCGTTTCTCGTGCCTAGGGTTGCCAGGTGTCCGGATAAAGCCGTACATACGTATATAGTTAGGCTTTTACAATGCTTGTCCGGCCAAATTAACCGCCGAACTGTTCCCACTAGAACTGGAGCTTAAATGACCTAACCAACAAAAAGTTGGAAAACCCCCGTCTTTGTCACTTTAACGTTCAATATCTCAAAAACGGCTTAACCGATTTTGATGAAACATGTCTAAGAACCATCGCTAGAAATCCTGCTATCAAATTAAAAAAAAACGCATACAAGTCGGTCCACCCGTTCATTACAAACACATTCCTCACACGAAACGTCTTTGCACATCTCTGGTGAAAGCCTATTCTTATTCTGAGAAGCCTTTGCCCAGCAGTGGGACGTATATACGGACGAAGATAGCTACACACACGCATACACATAATAATATGTTTAGACACATACTATCAGGTGTTGGTCTAACATCTGGTAGTATGGTGTACGGTTGTGTTGCTCTGAAGATGAGCTCTGGTTGAGTTCGAAACGCGTCAGTGTATTGTGGTGGTGGTGTGTGGAGGTGGAGGAACTGCATGACCACGCATATTTTTCATAAACTTAGCTATCATAAGGTCGCGGGTGAGCAAAGACATTCTTTTAGTTCATTAAATAGAAACAATATATATGATCAATACTGGTGATGTAATAGTATGACTGCCGTAACTGTTAGCGTGTTAGTTTCCTCTTATATGAAAACTGCAAATGGATTATGTATGACGTGTTTGTGTGAAAATCAACAGACTGTAGGACGGCAATCGAATCTAATCGATAAGGCGATGATAATGGCGAACACGATCAAGTGGTTACAGTTCCATTAATTTAACGAGGTTTGAAATAAGTACCTACATAATACTATGTTAGTTTATTATACACCAGAAAACAGTAAATGGCATTTAAATTAAAATAAAACTTATCCCAAACTTAACTAACTTACATAATGCAGGTGTGCAGAACCTTGTGCAAGGTCCGCTCGGATTGCTACCACCATCTTGCACACTAATCCTGTCGTGAAGCAGCAGTGCTTGCACTGTTGTGTAAGACACAATACAGCCGACAGCACAAGACAGCCGGTGAAATTACTGGCCCTTGAGGTATTCCATCTTAGGCCTCTAGGTTAGCAACGCATCTGCAATACTCCCGGTGTTGCAGATGTTTATGGGTGATGGTGATCTCTTATCATCAGAAGACCCACATGCTCGTTTGTCATCCAGTTGAATAAAAAAAAACATAAGTTGTTGAATAACTTAAATAAGTTGTTGGTACTCATGGGCGGTGGTGATTATTTCCCTTCAGATGACCCGCTTGCTCTTTTGCCTCCCTCTGAACAAAAAAATAAATAAACAAATTATGTAAGTTTGCCAAGGTCCCGCAGATGCTGGCAGTGTTCCCTCTTTGAATAACTAAACTGATTCTATGTCTGAGGAAGCTGCCATCTCTTGGGTCCCTTGTGAGTTCTACTAATATATCTCATTCTTAAAGTCAAAGTCAAAGTCAAAGTATTTTATTTGCTTAGCGCTAGGACCCTACGGACCAAGGGTATATCAACATCGAACGGGACAAAGTGGTATTGTTTTTTTTTTTGCAAGGAGTAATACTTCATGTGCTGTAAGTTTTTGCGAATACATATAGTGAATAAATACTTCTTTCTTTTCTTTTATTCGGTGGCTATATTTGTATAATTTAATACTAACTGTATAATTTAATGCTTTTGCCCGCGGCGCCGCCCGCGTGGTATTCGCCTTTTCCCATAGATAAGACCAAGCTAAATCAATTTGTCATCTCCGAAAACTGTCACATACCAAATTTCATCAAAACCGTTGTCAAGATTGAGAATTGCTCGTTTAAAAGTATTATATACTCGTTTAAAGGGATTGACCGTTATAATCATTATACAAATCGCCTTCTGATGTTATGTATTAACAACGCGTCTCTACTTTCAAAAAAGCTCGTATCTCAAAATCGATAATTTTTGAGTGAACTTTATGAACATTATGTCAAGATTCATTTTACAACGTATTGATTTCAGTTACGAGATTTTTTCAAAGTAGTGACGAACGACGACTTTTACAAACATTTTCGAGAAAATAACATTATACATTAGGCAATTTTAATTAACAAGAACTATTTTAATTTTTACATCGAACTTGTTTCAGAACAAGATGACCATGCGAAAATTTTACATATACTACGAACTTAAATTTCGTTTAATCTACGTTGGTCAGTCAACTCGCACGTGATAGAGCAGGCGCGCAATAACGTCCACGCACGTGCCGAAGCGGGATGGATATGGGGATATTAAGTACGCAGTCAGCACGTGCTTTGGGAATTAAACTGATTTAAATTTATTATCTCCTGGTACTCGGATCTTTTGACACACTTTCTGTTTTTTATTTTAATTGCTTTATAATGGGTTTAAGTGATGTTAAACCTTATTTAAATTACGTAGTAACAGCCATCTGGTGCTTAAAGAGCACAATTAACAATGACAATTAACATTAATCTTAGATATTATTAAATAAAAAGGAAATTTTTTGGGAATTCCCACAGAAATTCATTAAAATTCCGGAATCGCGAAACAATTTTCGATTTCAATTTGATTCCGTATTGGATAGCAGCCAATATTTTAATACCTGGCTACACTGACTTAGTGCGATTTATGGCATCGTACGTAGTGCGAGCGGCGACGATAAAAAGTCCCAAGTTATTGGGTTATTTATGTAAAGGATACGATGTTGTGTGGGAAGTAGGCGTTTGCTCTTTTCAACCCACGACGCAAAAACTATGGTGTTATAAGTTTCACCGCTATGTGTGTCTGTGGCACCATAGCTTTTAAACGGGTGGTCCGATTTGAATGTGGTTTTCTTTTTTGAAAGCAGATTTTCTTGCGATGGTTCTTAGAGATGTTTTATCAAAATCGGTTCAGCCGTTTTTGAGATATTGCACTTTGAAGTGACAAAGTCGGGAGTTTTCCAACTGTTTGTTGGTTAGGTTATTATGGAATGTGATATTATTATTTTAATAGGTACTAATCTAGTTTCAATGCGTTTTGTAGTAAATAATGTTATTTTAATAGCAGAAACTTATACCTATCTGACTTTATCGACTCATTGTTTGTCGTAAACTAAATAAAAGAAATTACTACGCCCGATGACGTCACATGGCACTCGTACAATTACATTATTTATCGGCATTGAGCACGCAAGCCGCGCAAAAACACTAAATTACAAATTACAATCATCATCATCGTCATCAGCCAGAAGACTTCCCCTGTTAGTTGTTGCTTCTCTCGCGATGTCGTCAGGCCACCTAGTAGGAGGCATTTGTCTTTTAAGCATAATTCCCTTGTAGCGATTCACAATATTGTGAATCTGTTTAAAAAATATAAACCTAGTTGAGTTTTTTGCTAGATTCTTCTCAACAGAGGTTTTTCCGAACCGGTGGTAGATTTTTTTTACATTCATGTGTGCTTGTTGTAGCTTAAATTTGACTTTGACCGAATAGCATTGTCACCTCGAACTAACAACATTTCAGTAGAATCTTGTGCTTGTCGCAATTTTTATATATACATTAGTATAATTAATTTGTAGCATCTCATTTTTCGTGTAGTATTTTATCCTAGACGCATTTCGCCGCGATCGATTGGGACTCTAATTGATGCGTTAATTGATATTTGCACTAAAATACACTAAAACACGATCGAGGTGAAATCGAATAAAACTAATAGCGACTAAAAAAACACGATTGAATGAAACGCAATTTCCTTGACGGAAACAAACTCCGAGCATAGCTCTTTCCATCTTTAATTGCATTACTACGTTTTTTTATATATCCGCCGCGACTCCATCCACGTACTATTATTTTATAATTATCCCGCGGGGACTATGCAATTTTCCGGGATAAAAATTTACCTATGTCCCCGGGAGTCGAAACTATCTGTAGGTATACCGAATTTCAACATCAAAACATCCAAACCTGTGAACTCCAAACATCTTAACACAGTTTCGCATTTATAATATTAGGATAGGAAGATACTTGATTTAGTTGTATTAAGTTACTTTATTGTCTAACACGCTTGGAATCACAATAGTCTTCATCACTTCTTTCTAACACATGGTGTAAGATGAGGATGGAAAGAGATAGTGATCGCAAATGTCAGAGCTTTGCTTTTTTGCATTTGTAAGTGGGATTTTCGATTACGTTACGATGTATGTAGGTATTGTGTGTAATTCTCTTGTTCTTTTATAATAGGCAAGATTGAATTTTTAAACGAAAAAGTTACTAGTCAAGGTGACAATCGGCCTTTGTTAAATTCTTGTTTAACAATTGTTGAACACAAGTAAAGGAACTATAGAATCGCGTCATGTCACTGTCATGGAACGACACACGTTGAATAACAAATAATATCTGCTAGATAAGATAATAAGGTAATTACCCAATTAGATCTACAATCATAACGACAAACTTTTGCATAGCCCGAGCGCCATCTACAAATAAGCGACGTCATTGTGTCAGGTATTTAAACATTCACGTTTATTTTCGTGGCACTGCGTGCCCTGGTTAAACCACAGTTAAATTCAACAGACGAGAAACGTTTGTTTCGCGAGCACACGCAAATCGCTTCCGTATTGTAAAGTTTCAAAAGTGTCATGTTTGCTTTTAAAATGTCAGCTGGGAGACCGCGAATGAAACAATTGCTTTCTAAAAATATGAAAAAATATTTCTGTTACTGAAATAATTTTTAATGCAAGCTTTTTTGCTGACTGTAGTTTTTGTTGACTATACTTGCGTTAACCGGGAGACGAGCTGTTGGTAGGCCTCCAACAAGATGGAGCGACGACTTTGTTAAGATCGCGGTATCGCGGTGGATGCGGAAAGCACAAGACCGGTCTGAGTGGAGAGGGAGGCCTATGTCCAGCAGTGGACGTCTTTCGGCTGACATGATGATGATGATGATGATAAGTACTTGCATTGACATCCAACTTACATATATGTATACCAAATTTCAAGTCAATCCGAGCACTGAAAGTGGGTCAAAATAAACTTACAAGATTTGATCCAACAGGGCAAGTTAAAGTTAAGCTTATAAAAACAAAATGGAATGAAAATCTTCTATTGGATTAACTAGCTTTTCTTTCTTCACTGGCCATTAGGTGAGTACAATTTTAAAATGTAGTTTTGGCAGGTTTTTTTTTATGTGGGCGAAGCTAATAAGTTGGTAAATTTAACCAGTACATAAAAATTTACTTAACCATTTTTGAAAGTGTGTTACATAAGTACTTATTGTATGCCCCTACGCCCACATGCATTGTATCTTTCTTTCACAACACAACGAGAATCAGTGACAAATATTGAGTCAAAAGAAAAAAAATTCAACGTCTATTTTCAAGCCTCAAAACATAGGCGATATTCATTGTTTCTGCAAATACAAACTTTAATACTTAAAATCTTTAACAAATAAATAATTGTCAGTTCCAAGCTGACTTTATGAAGGTCAAGTCAGTTTTAAGAATAAAGGTACAAATGTCGTACTATGTGAAGTACAGTCAAGGTCGTAAATATGCGTATGTTACCAAAATTACAAAAATATCTATAAGATGTATTTATGTATGTTGTATGTATTTGACGCTATAGCTATATATATATGTCGGCGGCCGATCGTAAAATCCGCCATATCACGAAATTCCTAGGCACATCGTGAAATGGCGCCATTTCATGATATGCCTAAAAGTTGGCCAGGCATATCACGATGTGCCTGAGAAACAATACGACAGATCGATTATTAAGGCCTTCTTCTTTACAAATTGTTCTATTACTAAAGTAATTTAAATATGCTTAACTAATTTCCAAAATTACGTCACTGTGATAGTATTATGAGAAGTGAAGAGAAAATAGAAAGTACGATTTCCGCTTTGGCGTAAACACCTAGCGACCAAGTTTGGTGTTTATTATATAACAAGTGTCACTATAGCGAATTAATAAGGGATTGAATCTTAACTATTATAAACTATTTGTTATCCACGACTTTATCTGCTAAGAATAGACCTATGTCGTAAAAATGTAAATAATCCGTCGAATAGATTAAGTATCTAAAAGTATTGGACACGTATTTTTTCCTCTAAAAAAGGATGAAGATATAGCTAATCAAAATTCCCCGTGACGTCACACTGTGCGACATTGCAAGGCATGATGTCTCGACCCTCCTCCTAACTTTGATAAGCTTCACTCTGCCATTTTTCGTTTAACTGACGAAAAGCTCGAAGTAAATTTTCCGCCATTTCGCTCGAATGCTTGCTATAACCATAACGCTCCTGTCTATTTTTAACCCTCGAAGCAAAAAGAGGGGTGGTATAAGTTTGACCGCTGTGTGGGTCTGTCTGTGGCACGGTAGCTCTCAAACGGGTGGACCGATTTGAATGCGGTTTTTTTTATTTGATAGCAGGTTTTGTAGCGATGGTTCTTAGACATGTTTAATCAAAATCGGTTCAGCCGTTTTTGAGATATTGAACTTTAAAGTGACAAAGTCGGGGGTTTTCCAACTTATTGTTGGTTAGGTTAGGTTATTCTTTTAATTGACTATGCTCGAAGCAAATTTTCCGCCATTTCACTCGAATGCTCGCTTTAACGCTTCTGTCTTATTCTGTGAGCTTTTAGCTGTAATGTAACACTCGCTAAAACTCTCTAAAATGCTGATTACAAGTTATTTCTCGAATTTATGAGCACCGTTAAAGGTTTTAACCAACGCATACATTACCTGTATACCAGGGTAACAGAATCCCTTTGTCCGTATTCATGCCAGGGCGTGGTACGACCCTTGACACGCTGCACCCTGGCCTAGTTCCGTGACCTACATAGCGAGCGGATTTGGGTCAAAAGTGCATGGGGGTAGAGTGTGTTTTTGTACTAGTGGCTTTGGTGGTATGTTCTGTTTAAGTTGCTTTGATTTATGATGTCCTGGTAGTTTGGTTTTTTATTTTATTTATTTATTTAAGAAACAAACAAATAATATAAGTTTTGTAATCATAATCCCAGTAATATTGTAAATGCGGTTTGTGTCTGTTTGTTTGCTTGTTTTTCACGTTTAAATCGCTGAACCGATTTAGACGAAATTTGGTATGGAGATAGATAGTAGGAAAGACATCAGATTATTCACAGACGGAGCCGCGGGCAGTATATGTAATAATTAATAATAATTAAAAGAAATGCGTATGTAAATCCAATAGCTATATAAAAATAATTGAAGAGAGTGAAGTTCCCAATCCACATTAGGTCCGTGTGGGAAAAACGGCCCAAGCCCTCTCATGTAGAGTCGTGCCAGTAAGACTTATGTAGGCTTGGATGATGATGATGGTAATGATTTTTATACCCACTGGATTATTAAGACAATTAAACAGCAGGGTTATCATTCCACTCCCGTAGAGGGCTTACGTAAACAGTGACGTCACACTTTGCATTTCGACAATCCCTTGTGACGTCATCGTAACGTTCACCTTGAAAGCAACGTTAGTAGAGGGCAAGGAAGAGAGCCTAAAATCATATTTCCCTCTCGCTCGTTTGAGACAAATGTGAGCAAGAGAGTAATACAATAGAGGTGTTGCCGCGTTGTCGACACGAATGCAGTGAGGGCGAAACCCTTTGTTCCTCTGCTTCCCATGAACAGCACAGTCGCTGTCGCTGCGGATATAAAAGAAAAAGGTTTGACGTACTTGTCACTGACGAGTCACAAATAGTAAATAGATTGTACAACAAGAGCATAAAACGAGCTATTTTACCTACCCAAGACCACACGAGCCGGCACGGCGAGGGTGGATAGTCACGTCGAGGGGAAAATGGGTTTAATGGTCGAGTTTTACGCTCTGCTTTTTACTGAGATTGCGAGGAAATGAAATAGCAACAATAGAAAAATTTTTCACTTTATATGTAGGTACCTTTTATTTTTCATGCATTATTATATAATTATATTTTTAGTTTTTTTAATTTATTTTGATTATTTTTTTATATAATATGTTGAAACTTTTTTTGTGGCTGTTGACACCTTTTTACCATGGTCTTAGACGAAGATTTTACTTTATGCACTAGTCCATAAAAAGTCATTTTATGTCGTCTAGATCCAGCATAAATATGAACTTTACGAGCATGAGAAGTGAAAAATAAATTAAGCATACCAATAGGAATCGAGTTTATTATTTTTTAGTGCCAGAATTCACCTAAAAATACTACGTATACACATGTCATGTTTTTACCTTGTACTTTTTATGTACGTTTACATGAGGTAATCTATTTATATCACGTATAACGATTCGTTATATTGTAGTCATAACAATTAATCTCTACTTGCTATTTTAATAATCATTCATACATTTCGTGTACAAATGTCAAATGTCAAACGTATTTCCTTTTAGAGGTCAATTAACCTCGGCTTATCGTTTCGGCTATTGTTCTACTATTCAAATTAACTAAACTTTAAACTTTTATTTAAAAAGTTTATTTTAATAAGCTAACAGACTTAAAAAGCTGAAAAACCTTGTGACTCTCATTTCAAAGTTTAGTATTTCAAAAACGAAACAGATTTTAATGAAACAGTTAAGAATCACCGCTAGAAACTCGCTTTCACATAAAAAAACCACATCGGAATGGGTCCATTCGTTTGGGAGTTACGAATGCTACGACGCGATGCCACAAACAAATATTCATCAAACATCCCTCTTTTGGCGTTGCGTTAAAATTCGACGAGGTGAACTTTTACGCGATTGTCGCTCGGTCTACAGTACCCTTAGTGTAAGTTCGGTTACAAAATACGTCTCGATCGCGTTCGCGTTAAAATCTCAATTTGTATGGAAACACGAACATCTCAAACGTTCCGCTAGAGGCGCTGTTCGTGTTTCCATACAAATTGAGATTTTAACGCGAACGCGATCGAGACGTATTTTGTAACCGAAAACTTACACTAAGGGTACAAGGCTAGTACGAAATTCGAAGTTCGTGTCGTGCGGTCTCTCTAACACTTATACTATTTAATACGAGAGCGAAAGGGACGGTACGACAGGAACTTCGAGTTTCGTTGTAGCTCTGCTGTTTATGTTGTTTACTTTGGAGCAATGAAAATATTTTTGCAAGTTTCGTGTTGATTTAATAAGATACTGTCATGCTGCCAGACATACCTACGTTTGTTTTTAAATATTGAATACTTGCTTGATGAATGGGTAAAGGATTCTGTTATTTAAGATGTTGACAATCATCATAATTGCGGTCTATATACGTCCCCCGCAGGCACAGGTCTGCTCTCAGAATGGAAGGGCTTTATTGTGGGGCGTTGACCTCAATAAAGGTCCATATGGGCTCGCATAAATTGGAAGTAATAAGTTTGTCATAGGCCGTCTTGCAGGAAAAAATAAATCTAGATTTAGCAGTTAAACCAGGCTTAAGCTTGACAGTTCCATAACAGTTTGACACTACTAAACTGAGATTAACGCTAACTCGAAATTTATGTGTTTCCAGCAAATGGCCAATAATTTTGGTAAGGTTATGAATTAGAATAAGGTATTCTAAAATAACCTAACCAACAAAAAGTTGGAAAACCTCCGACTTTGTCACTTCAAAGTTCAATATCTCTAGAACGGCTGAACCGATTTTGATGAAACATGTCTAAGAACCATCGCTAGAAAACCTGCTTTCACATAAGAAAAAACGCATTCAGATCGGTCCACCCGTTTAACAGCTACGGTGACAAGAAAGACACACATAGCAGTGAAACTTATAACACCCTCTCTTTCTGCGTCGGGGGTTGACAACATGAAATATGCGCTCAATCGTATTGTAAATCTCGATTTGATAAATCCATACTAATATTATAAATGCGAAAGTGTGTTTGTATGTTTGTCCGTCTTTCACGCCGTAACGGAGCGACGGATCGGCGTGATTTTTGGCATAGATATATTTTATGGGCCCGAGAGTGACATAGGCTACTTTTTATCCCGGAAAATGAAAGCACGCGATAACCGAATACCACGCGGGCGAAGCTAGTTGCTAGAGTTGATAGTACATCAACCTAACCTAACCAATATACATATGCACTGTTTTCCTAAGTTACAAATGACCTAGAAACCTAGTTGTGACCCATTGAACTAGTGGCCTGTCGCCTTTGATGGCAGAAACTGGGATAGCAAAGTTGTCAAGAAGTTTTTACGGCTCGACAACACTTGCAGAACTCCTTTTGTGTTATGGTCGCCTGGTGATTCATTTTTGCTATTTCTATGGCGCACGACTGTATTTGCGCGTCAAATAAGAAAACAACAGATTTTCATGATGGAATCATGTTATCTTTGATTAACATACTAATGAAATGAATAATGTTGATACCACCAATCAACTGACGTACTTTTTATAAGCTGTCAAAACACAATTCTCCCATTGAGTTTCAATGGTAATAGCGAATTATGACGTCACTATCCGGCAACTCAATCAAGTCTATTTATTTGTTTTAAAGCAACGAAAAATCTAATTTTATAGTAAATCGAAATTTAATCTGCTTTTCAGGGCTAAAATAAAACGAATTATTTTTTAATGGCGTCATCATCCCTGTTATGTAGGTGTGGTATTCTCTAAGTGCGATTGTCGGTTGCTGTAAGTGGGTTACGTATCAGAATATCGAATGTTAAAATGCCGAATGTATTAAAATATCGAATGGGTCATAATATCGAAAAGGTATTTCTGATAAGACTGTATTTTTTTTAGATTGTTATAAATCTAACCCACCTAACCTAACCTAACCTAAGGCACAGAGAACATAATATCCTAAGGGGTTCTATACGATGCCGATTTAATAAATCCTGAAATGTTTTCGGTTTCAGAAAATAAACCTTTCGATATTATGGCCCATTCGATATTTTAATATATTCGATATTTTGACATTCGATATTCAGGTGCGTACCCTGTAAGTGTATACAGGGATTTAGGGGAGGGCCTCCACAATAGATTCTTCGGATTGTTTTTTCAAGTTCTGACGGGTATACCTAGTTTCACCTTAGTTGAGGTCACGCACACAACAACATTGTCGTGTAATGACAGCCAGATTTTGAAATTACAGTTCCTTTATTGTACCGATAGCAAGCTCAACAGCGAATTGCAAGATAGACCAAAAAGTTTCTTTAACCTCTTTTGTTAAGAATTATATAGAGCATTTCGTCGACTTTAAATAAAACAGAAAACGCAACATTTTGATTAATTTTATTTACATTAATTCACATTTGCGTAGGTGTTTACATTCACTCACTCATTTCATTCATTTACTTTTTTGCAATGAGTACTTCATGTAGCTGTGTGTGTAATCATTCACCTCAACTAAAGTGGAATTATCTATAAACTGTCTTTTTCGCTGTTCCTTTACCAATAGTAATTTGTACAAGCATATCCGTTCTTAAAGTGTTCATTTAATTTGGAAAATAGTTTGAGCGAGGGGAGGGATGGAAAGGGGGGCACTCCTTTGTTGCGCCAAGGCCTCCGGACCTCTAAATCCGGAGCTGAGTGTTATAATGTTTGCGTTACGGTTGGCCTCATTTAATGAGATGAGGGGTATGCGTAAATCTTAAACGTAATTAAAACAAGACGTAGAAAACAATGATATTATAAGATTGGTGTTTTGGAATCTTTTTGTATTTTTTATTTCAATTACAAATATTTGTTACTTTTACGGTTATCCTGTAAAACCTATATCGAAAATACAAACTGAAATATAGATGCACGGAAAAATAAGATCAGCGCTGGGAATCGTACGCAGGTCCTCGGCATTCCGTGCCGCGTGCTATACCGCTACACCGCTGGACATGGGTACAGACATGAATTTCTCCTATGCACCACATATCTCAGCTTGTTTGTCTTTATTTAGCCACTTAAGCAGCGACACTAGCGACATCTATGCCGTAGCCCTCATCGAGAAACTTGATATTATATGTTACTATCGTATATAGAAGCTTACTGGCAGAAAAGATCTGTTGTGATAAGGAAACATGTCATCGATATTAGCGACAAAAACTGTGTTCCAATATAAAAAAAAACTTTTTGGCGCGAGTGGTTTTTGAATCCCGAGCAAGCGAAGGATTCCTAGGATGGAACCACGAGCGAAGTGAGTGCTTCAAAAGAAGAATCTTGAGCATAGCCGAGAGATTCAAGGCACGACATGCTAAATAACTTTACAACAGCCGATCGAAACAAAAAAAAACTTGTGTCCAACCTAATAATAAAAAAAGGTTTTTAAAATATTAAAAATTATTATCACAGCACGTTACGTCGTCATGGCTCCATCATCGTCAGGCCAGCTCAATAGTCATGATTTTAATTAGTTAAATAACTGAATGAAAGAAAAAAGAAAGAAAGAAAAATGGTTTATTTACGGCTCCAACAGTACCACACGCTGATTTTCTATAGAGCCCAAAATATGAGCTACACGACAGTTCCACTCGTTACACAATAATAATTAAATTACTGACACAAATTTATTACAATTAGATAAACATAGAAATATTTCCCACACACAAACTAGAACAAGGAAATTAATCCAATCACAAGCAGGGACACTAACGCCATCTAGTAATATTTCACTTGTCAATGCCATTGGCATATTTCCGCTACTTTCTTAAGGAGTCACAAGTGAAGCCGTAAACCTGTTAACATCAGTGGCGGATTAGCCACGTAGCAAGAGTAGCAAATGCTATGGGCCCCGCGCGTCTAGGGGCCCCGCGGATCAATGCCTTCTGATCGTAAAAAGTAAATTTAGATGTATTTCTTTTCTAAAGCAATGTAAGTAATCAGCAATGTAAGCAGTGTAATGTGTGTGTAGTGTGTGGCGCAATAAATATTTTGAATTTGAATTTGAAGTACAATACTGCCACCACAAAACCAAAACAAACCGCCGCCAAAGAAAGAGATGGTATCAAAATGATCGACTATAACATTTTACTTATACTATGAACTTGAAGCAAATCAAAGGCCCTATGATAAAATTTGCTACAGGCCCCGCGATGGCTGAAGGCTCTTGTTAACATGGACCCTCTCATTCCAGATGCATAGTTGCGAGACGCCACCGGCGCCGCCGGCGACGGGGCCAAACCTCCTCCTCCAGCTCGGGCGCCTCATAATCCGAGCTCGGAGCGCCAGCCCCGCCTCCCGCGCGCCCCGCGACCGCCTCTTACACGCGAAGCTGCTTGCGGCCAAACCGTCCACCAGCCAGCAGGTATGATCCCCTGGTACTTTGACTAGCTGGTCTTAGAAAGAGGAGTGCATGATTAAAACTTTGTTTCCACACGAAGCTAGTTCAGCCATCAGGTATGCTCTCCTGGTAATTTGAAAACTAGCTGGTTTTAGAATGGGAAGTGAGTGGCGGGGTATTTAAGAGATGGAAGCCAAGCGCGTGATCAAGCGTTTTCACGCGAAGCTGGTTGCGGCCATACCGTTCACCAGCCATCAGGTATGATCCCCTGGTAGCTGGTCTTACTTGCGGGAAAGAGGAGTGAGTGGCGGAGGCGATGGACGCCAAGCGCATGACCAAGTTTCATTTCCACGTGAATCTGCTTGCGATCAAACCGTCCACCAGCCAGCAGGTATGCTCTCCTGGTACTTTGAAAGCTAGCTGGTCTTACTCGCGGGAAATAGTGAGTGCTGGGTAAAATGGATGCTAAGCTCATGATTGTGACCTTGCTTTCCAAGGAAACAGGATGTGCAGGTGAAGTCATTCCTTCGAGCTCGACCGCTTTCTTGTGTCCGTTGTACAGTCGGAGATGCCGCTTCCATAAGCTGGTTTGGCTACCGGAGAAAGTGCCGCTGATGTAATGTTTAAATCATCTGTCACTGATGCAAAGGCCGTTGATGATAACGTTTGTGTTATAAATGCCACACTGGGACATAAACTAAGTAGCGACACGGTAGGCTTTCAAAATATCCATCGGCCATCGGTTATGCTGGTCTAACTTTCAAGCTAATTTTGTTGCTAAATTCCAAGCCTGGTTTTCTATGCTTTTTACTACGCTAGCGCTAAATACTACACAATAAGATATCAATTGTCAAAAGAAGGTTGGTTGTAGCCCAACCTGTGATGCCATCTCTGTCTGTATTGTCCGAATAAACTGAGATGTCTATCTATGGGCGACGGTAATGACATGTGACTTAGCATCAGGTGAACCGTCGGGTAACACCGACATGGAAATACCGACCCTGTTTTTCATGTACTCGCCCATAGAAGCTCCTGTCAGTTTCTATGGGCGTGTACACAAAAAACAGGGCCGGTATTTCCATGTCGGTGCTATCCGGGCCGAGAAAGAGTGTCACCTGAACCGCCTGCTCGTTTGTCTGCTATTACATAAAAAATAAAGATGGCATCACATCTGTCCCATAAATATGTTTCTCTGAATCTTAATCAACGATTTATCTTGTCCTGTTTCAGGTGCAAGCCCAACCGAAGCCGTCGGAAGAGCCTAGGCCTGCTGTCGAGGCGTCTCTCAACCATCACGTGAACGCGCTCTGGAATGAACAGATACCGATCTGCATCGAGGTAATTGACACCATAGATTCCTTCTCTCCTAGTACTTTTGCTGTAGCTCCTTCTTCTTTTAAAATATGGCTTTCTGTCCTTATTAGGACAATTTCGCCAGTGTCAAGGTACTCTCTCTTTGAGAGGGACGTTGTTCGGTAGTTGTAGTTTTTGCAACTTGATAGTAAAATTCCAGAAACCACGTGGAGACAACTTGCGCATTAAAAAATGTCAGACACGAGAGCAATATAGAATTTTGTGATCACTGTTCACTGTTAAGGTTAATCGCCGCATAAAACAGTATCAAAATTATACTTCAACTTGCCAAAGAAACAGAAATAGCAAAATTATACATTGACTACATCCGCCATGTTCGAATGCCACAAATCGAATCATGCTGTAGCTCAGATGTTACACTCTAGAGTGACGTGGCCGGTTTTGATGTCATGAGAGAGTATACCTTTGCAGGTGGTAGGACCTCGTGCAAGGTTCGCCCGGATTGCTACCACCATCTTGCTCGCTAATCCTGCCGTGGAGCAGAAGTGCATGCATGTGTTTCGGCGTGGAGAGTAAGACAGCCGGTGAAATTACTGGCACTTGAGGTATTCCATCTTAGGCCTCTAGGTTGGCAACCTGGTGTTGCAGATATTTATGGGCGGTGGTGATCTCTTACCTTAAGTAATGTACAGTCACCTGCATCTGCCATAGCGGAGCGTGCAAAAATATCTGACACTTCCTACCGACCCTAAAAATAGAGTTGTTTCAGTTTGCAAGTCAAATAAGTTTTTGGTAAAAATTTCATTTCTAATACAAGCTTTTTGTTGACTATACTTGTATTGTCACCCAAACTACATTTTGAATACCACATTTCCTGTGGTGACGATCCTGGCCGGACTACCAGTATGTCACTATCAGATTATTGTATTGTGGCCAGATTTTCATAGAGTTTACCAGATTTCAAGTCGGTCGGACTACTGGAAATGGGTCTTTAACTTGGAAGATTTCAACCAAATAAACGAACGGGGCAAGTTAAATAAAATCATGTAAAAAAGGTGCATTGTGCAAAAAACAGGGAAAAGACGTACGTAAGTACACAGACATTCTAGGCTGGTCCTCCGGTTTGCAATGACTATATCTCTGATGTTTTCCAGGTCCTCCTAGCACCAGATTGCGCCGATTGTTACCAGGCGCTCAGCCGCGTGGAAGAGGACTCTTCTTTCGACCGGCAGCTGGCACAGCCGCGCGCTTTGCTCCTCGAAAGATGGAGCATGCGCGCACTAGTTAGCAAGTATGTTCACCTAGTCTGCTTAGGACAAAATAAGAAAAGACGTCCAAGGAATTAGCTCAATAACGCTACAAAACCTGGGGCAGTAGGTATAGGGATGATGACTGCATTCAAAAATAATTTGAAGGCACAACTCCAGTAAAAAAAACGCTTTATTTTAGCCCTGAAAACCAGATTAATTTTCGATTTAGTGTAAAATTAGATTTTTTGTTGCTTTCAAACAAATAAATAGTTAGTTGATTGAGTTGCCGGATAGTGACGTCATGAGTCGCTATTGCCATTGAAACTCAATGGGAGAATTGTGCTTTGACAGCTCATAAAAAGTACGTCAGTTGATTGGTGGTGTCATCATCCCTATTGTCTAACGATTTTGACAATCGCGATCATAATCAAATGACAGTTTTTGTATGCGAAAACTGTCATTTGATGGTGAATGGTCAGACACGTTACACAATGGACCCCCCGCTTCAATTTAGCGAATGCATACTTTTTCTCAAAGATATAGTAGTAGTTTTTCTCAATGGTATAGTGGTATAGTGAATAGCTTCCCGAAAGACGAAGCGCTGGCAGACCTTCCACTAGGTAGACTGACATCGTGAGAGTTGCAGTCTGATGCAAGAGGCGAGTTGGCGCTCATTTAGGCGTTCTAAGGGGGAGGCTACGGGGGGGTTGTTCAGTAGTGGACGTTTTTCGGTGTATGATGATGATGAGTGAATAGCTTCAAGCGGTTTAAGTTAGTATTCTTGCTGACCCTTCAGACAGAACTGCCTAGAGCGTTGTCAGCTTGCCACCAGCCAATAAGTTGCTTTTGATAGGATAATTTCCGTAGCTTTCTCAATGTTCACAAAACACATTAAATATGAAACTGGTGAAGCACAGATGAAACTAACTTACTTTAGTAAGGAGAACAGTTATTTTGACGTGTTGTTTGTTTTCCAGGCCCCACGAAAGCCCGTCGTTCATAACATCGCAATGGCTTCTGAACGCGGTCCGATCTCAGCTCCACTTCTCGCAGCTCTCCGCCTGGTTGGCGCGTCTGAAAGGCGGCGTGAACGAAGAGCCTGGCGAGCGCCGGTGAGTTGTCTTACCGGTTATGCCATCCTGGTAGCCCTGGTCACTTCAGATCCAGTTCTAGCAGCTGTCTGCCTGGTTAGCGAGCCTGATGAAAGGCGGAGTGAGTAAAGAGCCTGGCGAGCGCCGGTGAGTTGTCTTACCGCTTATGTCCTCCTGGTATCCCTGGTCACTTCGGATCCAGTTCTCGCCTGTCTGCCTGGTTAGCGAGCCTGAAAGGCGGCGTGAGCAAAGAGCCTGGCGAGCGCCGGTGAGTTGTCTTACCGCTTATGCCATCCTGGTAGCCCTGGTCACTTCGCATCCAGTTCTAGCAGTCTGCCTGGTTAGCGAGCCTGAAAGGCGGCGTGAACGAAGAGCCTGGCGAGCGCCGGTAAGTTGTCTTACCGGTTATGTCCTGGTGGTCCTGGTCACTTCAGAGCCAGTTCTCGCAGCTGTCTGCCTGGTTAGCGAGCCTGAAAGGGATACACAGGGTCTTAAGGGTAAGTTGCCGGTTTTAAATCAATTGAATCTCCCCGCACAACGTCTCCAATATGATATTCCATCCTTTTTTTACCTGACTGCAAGGAGTAGTATTGTTTTAATTCATACTTAACTATATTGTAAATAAATGTTATCGTACAAATAAATACTTAAAAATAAACGTTTTGTATGTATCTCTAGGTTCATTCATCTACAACTGTAAGCCATCTTGTCAACCAACGACAGCTAGAAGTATGCTAAAAATTTGATTCTACCAACTACTGAATTCAAAAACCAAGTATTAGTACAGTTTTTTAGGCCGTCTTGCAGGAAAAAATAAATGTAGATTTAGCAGTTAAACCTGGCTTAAGCTTGAAAGTTCCATACATTTTGACACTATTAAACTGAGTTTAACGCTAACTCGAGATTTATGTGTTTCCAGCAAGTAGCCATTAAATATTTTTTCTATCTTGACTAATGTTCAAATGTTTATAACCAACTGTTATTTTTTCCAGACGTAAACTAAGCCGCGAGAAGTGCAACTACAAGAAACTCGAATCCAACTGCGACGAGGAAATGGATGAACTGCGCAAACTTAAAATCGTCTACTCCATCAAAATACCCGGCGAGAGCTATAAGATGACGGAATTCAGCAAGCCCCCGACCGACCACACCTTTCCAATCACAGACATAGGCAACAACGTGTATCTCAAAGTCACCCTCGAAAGCCTCCCGCGTATAGACGAAGTACCAACAGTCAAATGTACTTGCCCTCCGAAAAGACGCGCCAGCAAAGAAGTACCAGTGCCTCTACACGAAGAGTTGGTCGGGAAGCTAAATGATCTCACTTTAGGACCCAGAGGGCCTAAGTTCTCACCAGATTTAGATGTAATTAACTCTAACACGGGCTCGTCCAATCGCCGCTTGTCTATCATATCCACTTCCGCCTCAACAGAGTATTTGTACACCATCGCCCCTGAGAAGAAGCTCGTCGATGACAGAATGCACACACCTTGCAGCGAGAACGGGAAACACAAGTGCGAATGCGACGAATCCGACGGCAATCATAGATCTTCCACTAGTTTAAGTCAGGAGACGAAGAAGCTTGACGAGAGACGGCTGAAGGAGATAGCTAAATACAAACGCCGTTTGCGGAAGGAGAGCAAACTTAAAAAACTAAGCGACAGCACGTCATCAGAAGGAGACGGACTAGGCTCGCATAAGTTGAAAGAAACACATACGTCCATTCCGATTCTGCAAGCGGCGAGATTTGACAGATTCAGAGCGATAGGATGCTATAGGAATCAGACGTATTTGACGCTGCCCGCTAGCAGAATGGAAACTAAATCACCTTTCGTCGAAACTGATAGTATGCCACCGGCTGAGTTCAAGAAAACCAATACGGTTGCCACACAAACTGACGAAGTGACCTGTGCGTGTGGAAGCCCTTTGGTAGACAAATGCGAAGCATGTATCGACAGAGGGATGGTGCGATCAGAAGCCAACTATAACCTGGCATCCGTAGACCAGTCTGAAGTATTGCTCGATGCTATAAATCGTTGCAAAGAGAACGGAGCTCGAAGGAAAGATGATAATGATAATAAAACGCTGAAAAAGCATAAATGTGATAATTATAATATAAAGTGTGATATAAATAGTTTAGATGATAGTTGTAGTTTTAACCGAGCGAATACATGTCCCGACGACGAGACGGTAGTGAAACGTCCGAAGCTGAGAAGGTTTTTCCCGATAGTAGATAAAATAGAGAAGATTGTATCCGATAGAGCCAACCAGGACAACAGAGATATAGACGAGCTACATTTGAAAGACGACGATTCTGTGTTCTCGAGGCCGAAGGAGACCAAGCGTCAGAAGACGTTTTCAATCAATGACGATGATTATGTTTGTTTCGAGAAATGTGACTATGGAACTATAGATAGTTGCGAGATGGGTTCGCCTTCTAGTGACAATGGATTTCCGTATCCTGATCCCAAGAAAGTATGTCCTGATACTCAGGTGCCTTCGCCGACGGAGATGGACCGGTTCAGATGGAGATTTGACTCAGCAGCTTCGATGGTCTTCCACACGAAGACCGGGCTGCCTTTAACTTCTAGTCCTGCACCTCTACGGAGAGGCAACAACTGTTTCGACTTTGACGATTCTATCAACGGAATTTCTGGCATTAAAAGGTAAATGTTTCTCTATTTCTGAAAAACCTTTGTGACGTGGAGCCCTAAAAAGCAGAATTTGTGTGATGTATTCACGCACACATTTTGTTCTACAGGCATCAATTCTGTTCAGAGTAATTTGAGAATCACATCACGTAGTGTCGGCACTGCGATATCATTTTAGACCGGACCTAATAAATACAAGCCTGTACAGTCCTTGCATTAATATCTGCCACAGTGGAGTGTGCAAAAATAACTGACAGCTCCTACCTGTCCCATAAATAGATTCGTATCAGGTATGCACGCTTTGTTGTGTCAGGTATTGATGTTGGTGACTGATGATACTCACCAGGGATGACAGATGGCGCTGTATTTTTAGATCACTATCATTGATTTTTAAACTCTGATAATGACTTACACCCGTGGTAGCATAGTGGTGTGGTAGATTTTTTGACGTTCATAAGTGCTTATCATAGCCTAAATTGAATAAAGAGATTTTGACTTTGAACCTAGAGCAGACGGTCGTGGGTTTGGAGCTAGGCTGGCATATCGAGATTTTTTCAATTCGAAATTTCATTCAATTCGATTCATTCAATTTTAATTCAATTCGAAATTTCACAAAGTCACTCAAAGGGTTATAGAGAGGTTTATGCTCTGGGTTTCTCTGCGGGATAGAATCAGAAATGATGACAGCTGCAGTAGAACTAAGGTTACCGATATAGCCCGAAGAATTGCGAAACTGATGTGGCAGTGGGCGGGGCACATTGCTCGCAGGACTGATGGTCGATGGGGTCAAAGGGTTCTCGAATGGCGTCCGCGGACCGGGAGACGAGCTGTCGGTGCCTCCAACAAGATGGAGGGACGACCTGGGTAAGACCGCGGGATCGCGGTGGATGCGAAAAGCACAAGACCGGTCTGAGTGGAGAGCCTTGGGAGAGGCCTATGTCCAGCAGTGGACGTTTTTCGGCTGACATGATGATGATGAAAGGAAAACATCATAGGATTGTCTGCATACCTGTGAAGCTATTCAGTCAGTGAAGTTTCCAATTAGTTCCCGTTTCCAATTCGCATTGGTCCGCATGGGGAATACAGCCCATTTCCCAGCATTAGAAATTTCTAATGCTACCACCATCTTGCTCGCTAATCCTGCCGTAAAGCAGCAGTGCTTGCAGAGAGAGCTTGGAGAGTAAGACTGCCGGTGAAATTACTGGCACTTGAGGTATTCCATCTTAGGCCTCTAGGTTGGCAACGCATCTGCAATAATCCTGGTGTTGCAGATGTTTATGGGCGGTGGTGATCTCTTACCACCAGGAGACCCTTTTGCTCGTTTGCCTTCCAGTCGAATAAAAAAAAAAGAAAAAGTTGCCCTATTATTTTACAAGGGGGTTTATTATGTCGAAGATACAATGTACCAGGAGTTCATAAACTGTTGCAACATCCACAGCGCTCTGTTCCACCCGATCTCGCCGGTGTCCCCCCGCGCGCCGTCCCCCCCGCCGGCGCCCGCGCCGCCCCCGCCGCCGCCCCGCCGCGAGGCCCGCACGCCCCGGCTCAACATGGGTCCGAGCGCCGGGCTGCTTGGTGAGTTATGCTGCCCTGGTACTTGCTCAAGCGTTATAGAACATTAGTATGGAAATTGCAGTCAGATTTCCCGCACTTATAAAAAAAAACTGTAATGCCGGCTGTACACACTCGCCGAGACACCCCGAGACTGACCGAGAACGAGTGTGTACATGATGCTCTCGCCTTGTCTCGCCCGCTCGGTTCTCGCCTCGGTTCGCCTCGGCCGCGTGTCGGTTTTTTGCGGCCGTGTCCAAGGGTCTCGTCCGCTCTCGCGAGGTAAACGAGACCAAGCATGTACACACTCGTTCATTTAGTTGCCCGCTTACTGTATTTGTATGTATTTGCGGTGCATAGTAATCATCCACCACCTTCGTTTTCGCCATGGTTTAGTAATTTTTTTTTATTGATATATGTGTAAGTAATGATAATAACTAACAGCACAAAGACAAACGGCAGCAGCAGTTTCCAGGTCCATCGTGGCCGATATCCTCTGTTCAAATGACGTGCACGAGTGTGTACATGGTGTGCATTCGTCGAGAGCTTCTCGCCCAAGACTCTCGGCGAGAGGCGAGAGGCGAGTGTGTACAGCCGGCATAAAAAGACAGAAGCTATTTGGATTTGTTGACAAACTTCACTATTGTTGGTTCTTCACTCTTGGCCGGTGGTGATCTTTTACCATCAGATGATCGTGCTCTTGCTTTACCTTAAAACAAATGTCCAATATTTTTGCGACATGTAGATGGCGCTAGTATCACACGATTACAATTTTAACATTAGTGATCTGAACCCGACCAAGTCAAAAAATTAGAAAAACCCCCGTCGTTTTCCTTTCAATATTCAATATCTCCAAAACGACCTAACCAAATTAACTAAAATAAAATATGCTTAAGAACCAATGCAAGAAAGATCGCTAATTAATTGCCATTTCGCAAATACCCACTACTGAATATTTTTTCGTTTTGTTTTGTACTTTTGTGTAATTTGCAAAGTGCGAAATAAATATTTTCTATTTCTTTATATTACATAGAAAAAAAAACTGTTTCGAAATCGGTCTCTCTCTTTGAGAGCTTCTATGCCACAGATCGACCGACATTGGCGTCAAACACCTCTCTTTTGGCGTCAGGGGTTAAAAAAGCTTACCCTTTTTGAAGCTCTGATGATAATAGAAGATTATGAAGCTAATGGGTATTCAAAACAATACTACAACCATTTTATCATTAATTATTCCAGGCAGTTTCGAAGAATCAGCGCTCAAAGGGCGTCTAGAGCCCGTGGCCACTGTGCACGGGTTCACGGCTGAGCTGGGGGCTTCCGGCGCCTTCTGTCCCCCCCACAAGCGGCTGCCTGTCACAGTGTTCTTTTACGCGCCTGGCGGCACCAACGCGCCATATATGGTGAGTCCTTCGTGTGTTATGAGTGCCTGGTGACACCAATGTGCCTTGTATGATGGCGGGATCCCTTGGCATGCTATGAGCGCTAGAGGTGAGACGTACTAGGAAAAACGCGGACTTGCGAGTACGCGTCCACAAAAAGACTAGATCCAGACTAGGTCCACGAGTATCTACGAGTACTTAACTCAATGAGGGCTATCGCGTATGAAATCGCCGCTAGAGGCGCTAGTGTAGCGTGAGGTCTCCGAAATGTCAAATCTCATAGTTTTTGGGTGAGCTACGCGGGTTTATTTACAATTAGAATAATTTTGTGAATATTTTGTATTACCTGAAATTAATTATGGCAATTATGCATTACGGGGCATTGAATGTTTGTGTTTTGAGACAGTTTTATCTTTCGGAAACTTTTGTCCTCCCTTTTTTCTCCGTACAAAACAGTACTACGCAATAATGTGGTTGCTCAATATTTTTATGGTACGGTTTTAACGTGTATTAAATTTGATTTCATTCTAAACTTTGTTTTCACGCCCGTAATAACAGACTTTGAAAGCCACACTTAAGAACCTCACGCAACAGTGGCGCCATCTAGAAAGACAACAAACGATAGCCCTCATTGACTCATTGCGTAATCGAAATGATTCCCGTAAATGCGCTCTCGTGATTGCGTATACACCGTACTAGTTTCACGAATATCGAAGTACCGAATTCTATGTCACGGTTCAGTCTTCTCTTCGCACTTCATATTTTTTAAATTTTAATTATATTAAATATCGACTACTTTATACAAGCTTATGTCGGCAATTTTTATAAAATTTTCAGTTAAAAAGTGTACAAGCTTGTTTTCAAGTTGGCGGAACGGTGTCAGCCGCCGTACTCCTAAATACTCGTACGCTAAAAGAATAGCGGGTGGGATGGGAACGCGTAGCCACGGGTCCAAACCAAAACCTATTCCAAAAAAATTATCTAGTAAATACGTCTTACCTCTAAGTGTTAGCACCATGGGCGACCGTGCAAGGTTTTATGACGGGACTGAAAGCTTCCGGGGCCTTCTGCTCCCCGTACTGCCTGTCACCATGTATTTACGCGCCTGGCGGCACCAACGCGACATGACGTGAAGGTTTCTTGCTATGTTATGAGTGTCACTCACTGCTAGCACCGTCGGCGTTGACGGGGATTACGACAGAATTTGGTATTCTTCCTTTGGATCTATATAATATGAATTACCGTAAAAGTAACATGGTCCTTTTACTTTTTTCATTGAAGACCTTTCTAACCAACATTCCCTTCCGCAGGGCCACATCAACCTCGGACCGAGCGGCTACCGCGTCGCGCGCTCCGGCACGATCCAGGTCTCCCTCTTCAACCCTCATGGCACCCTGGTCAAAATGTTCGTGGTGCTCTACGACCTGACCACGATGCCTCCGATGGCGCGCACGTTCCTCCGCCAGAGGACGCTGTACATGCCGGCTGGGGCGGCCGCGCCGGCGCCGCACCACGTGCACAAGTGGTTGCGGTACCTTATACACTTGAGGTGAGGCTCCTTACTTGTTATGGTGCCCTGGTACTTTGGTTCAGATAGGATAGTTGCGAAGGGTTGGGTTCTCTCTCTCACTGCATCTTTCTTCCCCCTCTGCGTCATTATCTGTCTCATGCTATTTCTCATCTCTTCTACTCTGTACCTTATACACTTGAGGTGAGGCTCCTTAGTTGTTATGATGCCCTGGTACTTTGGTTTAGATAGGATAGTTGCGAAGGGTTTTCTCTCACTGGTGGTAGGATCGTAAAAATTGAAGAAAAAAAGCCACTTTTAACTATAAAATCCCTACTACCACTATAAATGCGAAAGTAACTCTGTCTGCCTGTCAGTCTGTCTACCTGTCTGTCTGTTACGCTTTCACGTCGAAACCGCTGAACCGATTTTGATGAAATTTGGTATAAAGATAGTTTAGGCCCCAAGGATCACAACATAGGATACTTTTTATTCCGGTAGAGGGCGCCACCGCGCGATAACCTAGGTCCGCGCAGACGAAGTCGCGGGGATAAGCTAGGAAAATATAATTCGAAATTGCCAAAATAACCAAATCAAATCACGTCTTTCGTCTTCCGTCGCTTAGCAATCTCCTGTTCTAAATCTATAATATAAAAATGAATCGCAAAATGTGTTGGTAAGCGCATAACTCGGGAACGACTGGTCCGATTTCGCTAATTCTTTTTTTATTGTGTTTGTTACTGTCAGCAGAAGGTTTTTATGGAAGAAAATACATAAAAAATACAACGGGGGCGAAGCCGCGGGCATCAGCTAGTTTAAAATAAAAATATACCTGCTGCTTATTAATTCTTCCTCTTTCACTCTCATACACTCACATCTCATGCTATCACTTACACTCTTCATGCGTCATGATACACTCCTTTCCACTCATCCTACAGTCCCCATCTTTCTTCCCCCTCTGGGTCATTATCTGTCTCATGCTATCTCTCATCTCTTCTCTGTTACCTTATACACTTGAGGTGAGGCTTCTTACTTGTTATGGTGCCCTGGTACTTGCTGGTTCAGGCAGGATAGTTGCGAAGGGTTCTCTCTCTCACTACATCTTTCTTCCCCCTCTGCGTCATTATCTGTCTCATGCTATCTCATCTCTTCTCTTTTACACACACCTCACGCTGTTTTTACAAGCTTTTCTTTAGTTTCACCTCTTTTGTCTGCCTGTCTGTCTATAATCAAATCTTACAATTTGACCAACTTCCAGTAGTCAGATTGACTTGAAATTTGAAATACTTGTGTAAATCGTGTGACAATACAATAATCTAGTAGTGACATCCTGGTAGTCCGGCCAGGATCGTCTCCGCAAGATGGAACTCTTCAACAGTTAATATCATCGACTTGAAATTTGGTTTTCATACAAAATCGAACCCGAGATCTCATGCTTCGTAGTCAAATTCTCTAACCACTAGGCCATTTGGTCCTCTGAAAGTAAACCAACATTTTACTTATCAATATTCACCTTTTACAGATTCATGACATCGAAATCTGGCAAGCTGTATTTGCACACGGACATTCGCATCCTAGTATCCAGAAAAGCCGATCTAGACACTGCTACGGCGCACACCGCCATTTTCAGAAGCCAAGAACCGACCAATCAGAAGACAGAAGCAGAGAAGCCCCAGATTTTAACCAATGGGGCGCCAGCGAACGCGACCGATCGCACGCCGAACCGAGTTTTCGGCGGTTGTGGCGATTTTGATTCGGAAATTCGCAACGAATACCGCGAAATAGGTTATGAGAATCAAAATGGCGTGTCTTATGAACTGAGGAGTTTCACTTATGCCCCTGAGAACCCGAAGTATTCCCCGCGATAGTATTGGGGGTGCGTCAAGATGTTGTATTTGTTATTTAGTGCCTGCGGTAGATATTGATCGTATGTAATATGTATGAAGTAATGATAATGAGAAAATATATTTTTTGGTTTTTTAACAGTGTTTTTTATTTGTAGTCTTTGTGACTGTCATTGTGACTTTTTTTTTATTCGACTGGATGGCAAACGAGCAAGTGGTCCTGATGGTAAGAGATGAACATCTGCAATACCAGGGGTATTGCAGTTGCGTTGCCAACCTAGAGGCCTAAGATGGGATACCTCAAGTGCCAGTAATTACACCGGTTGCTGCTTCACGGCAGGATTAGCGAGCAAGATGGTGGTAGCAATCCGGGCGGACCTTACACAAGGTCAGCTGTGTTGAATCTAAATAATTTCGTATAGAGTTCATTTTTAACCCCCGACGCAAAAAAAGGGGTGTTATAAGTTTGACCGCTATGTGTGTCTGTCTGTGTGTCTGTCTGTGTGTCTGTCTGTGTGTCTGTCTGTGGCACCGTAGCTCTTAAACGGGTGGACCGATTTGAATGCGGTTTTTTTTATTTGAAAGCTGGTTTTCTAGCGATGGTTCTTAGACATGTTTTATCAAAATCGGTTCAGCCGTTTCAAGATCATCAGCTCTTTTGTTCGCTGCGGTAGGAATCTTAGACGCATATTGGGTATTTACTTTACTTTCAAACATATTTGGGACCTAAAATTTGAAACACCCATGTATGCTATATAACTATGCAAGATTATGTAATTTTTGGCCTGATGCTGCAGCCAGGATATCCAGAACACTAGTCGGTACACTCTTGATAAAACCATAGCAGATATATCGTGTTTGGATTCGTTTTGATCAGTATTTGATTCTACATACAATGCAATGGTGGCAACAGGATGAGCTGATGCTGCAGCCAGGATATCCAGCACACTAGTACACTATAAAAAATGATAGCACATATGTCGTGTTTGGATTCGTTTTGATCAGTAATTGATTCTACATACAATGCAGTGGTGGCAACACGACGAGTTGATGCTGCAGCCAGGATATCCAGCATACCAATATACTCTTGGAAAAAATAATAGCAGAGATGTCGTGGTTGATTCCTTTTGATCAGTATTTGATTCTACATACAATGCAATGGTGGCAACGCGATGAGCTGATGCTGCAGCCAGGATATTCAACACACTAGTACACTTAAAAAAATATGCCAAAGTTTAAAAATCGTGAAATAAAAAAACTTAAATTAAAAATTTAAAAAACCCCCGACAAAAAAACGCCAGCAAAAATATAAAAAAAAACGCCCGAAAAAAAGGCCGCCAAAAAAAGACAACTAAAAAGTAAAAAATAATTATGCACTACCTAGCTGTTGCCCGCGACTTCATCTGCGAAAAATTCGTTTATCCCTATCCCGCTGGGACTATGCTGATTTCCCGCAAAATTAGCCTAAGTTAATTTAGTATAAATACCTAGTAATATTTTTTTTATCTAAGCGTCGTCGGTGTCGGGGGACCGCTAAGGTTAATACTTTGAAAAATACAACATAATGTACTTTAGTTTCCTGTTAAACCTTAGCGGTCCCCCGACACCGGCGACGCTTAGATAAAAAAAATATTACTAGGTATTTATACTAAATTAACTTAGGCTAATTTTGCTGGAAATCAGCATAGTCCCAGCGGGATAGGGATAAACGAATTTTTCGCGGATGAAGTCGCGGGCAACAGCTAGGTAGTGCATAATTATTTTTTACTTTTTAGTTGTCTTTTTTTGGCGGCCTTTTTTTCGGGCGTTTTTTTTTATATTTTTGCTGGCGTTTTTACAATGCAATATTTTGGCGACATCTATCAGTTGATGGCTAAATCTTTTAAAAACAGCTAAAATAAAGTAATGGTGACATGACTGAGCCTGTATCGTGTGAGTCAAATTTTTCCGCTATTCCACACTAGATGGCAGCACTTACTTATACAACAGATCCGACGATGAACCATCAGCCAAATATGTGGTCTACGTCTACCACCCTAAAGTTGATAATCGTTTGCATGTCACAAAACAATAAGGTCTTAAGGTCTCTCAATAAGATTTTCTTTCAACAAGTCCATATTGTATAGGATAGCATTACCCACTAGCAGTAAACTGGCACTAAGAAGAAAAAGCGCATAAGTACAACATGTGCAGAAAACTTCAAATAGTACATTGTGTGTTAAGGGCGGTAAATAAGAAATTACGAACGAGGCCTATTAGAAGCTCGAAGTCGAAGGCTGAGGGCTTTAATGAGTCGATGTTTGTAATTCTAGTACCGCCTGTGAGACATACAATGTTTTTCATCACATTTGCGAGTAAAATTTTATATTTGTAAAAGAAAAAAAAAAATCCAAATAGTTTCGGCTTCTTGACAAGAAAATTAGTACGGGCAATGACTCATTTACCGACCACGAGTTTCAAGACAAACACACCAAGGTCGAGGGTTTTATTTTTAGTGCAACCAAGGTAGCCTGCATGTTACGACACTTTACGAGCAAGTGTGATGAAAAATCTAGATGACACTCTGTATGTAGCTTGACGTCATTGCCTGTCATGTGCACCAAAGTTTCGCTCCCTGGTAATGATGTTTACAGTTTTGAACAAACATGAAACTACCGTGAAACTGACTCATATTAAATGATATTGTAACGGATAACTCACGTCTTAAATCTAGTTTAGCTTGACATGTTTCGGGCTATTTCGTAGCTCTTCTTCAACTCGCACTACGCGCCACGGCGCCACCGCTCTGCTCGCGCGACTATCCGACGAAACTAACACAGGCGCACAACTACCCACATTTTTATCGTCGCTTTTGTTTTTGATTTTTTTGTATATTTCAAGGGCTACGAAGACCGAAACATGTCGAGCTAAACTCGATTTAAGACGTGTTTACAGTTATTCAGACAGTTTTATAGGTATGAATAAAATGGTTCAGTTATTGACTGACTCATCAACGACCTGTCGACGCGTAATGCTAGAAGTTTAACTAATAAAACAACACATCCAATAAAAAAACTTTAATAAATATCTTAAAGCAAAACCGAAATAAATACACACTATGGCGGCAGCTTATTGAAAAATATCTTAATTAAAATTAAATAAATACTTAATATACTGATATAAACTATTCGAAAGCAATGCAAAGTTTCAATAATCGTCAACATTATATTACTTCATACTTATATTTATTTCTAAATAAGAAAAGTCATTGCCCGCCTATAATGGTTTCCCCGCAGGCAACAAAATAGTAACATCAACTCAGCCTGTATACGTCAATACTGGGCACAGACTTCCTCGCAGAATGAGAGGGCTTGGGCAGTTCCAACACAGTTTCCCCACGATTCCTTCACCATGTTGCTTCAAAATTTCAAATGTGATTTCTCACATAATTTCGAAAAATTTTCGAATAGCTTGCTTAGCCGTGGTGGCCTAGTGTTTTGACCTATCGCCTCTCAAGCAGAGGGTCGTGGGCTCAAACCCCGGCTATCACCACTGGAGTTTTCGAAATTCATATGCGGATTACATTTGAAATTTACCACGAGCTTTGCAGTGAAGGAAAACATCGTGAGGAAACCTGGGAAACCTGCAAAGCAATTCAATGGTGCGTGTGAAGTTCCCAATCCGCACTGGGCCCGCGTGGGAACTATAGCCCAGCAGTCGGACGTATATAGGCTGGGATGGATCCTATGCTTGAAAGCCATTGGTCAAACTACTAGGCTAACATGACTTTCAAGGATGTTAGTATAACATCGAGAATGTGAAACTTTGCTGTTTTCTGGAACCCTAGTACTTAAAGCAGAGTACCTAGCCAATTCAAACACAATACCTAAACGTAATCAAGGGTTGTATAACAAACCGTCATTAAATTCCGTTAAAAATTCGCTAACTGTACATTTTGTTCAATGTACTTACTTGCAAGATTTGACCCAAACAAAAAACAACAACAGGGCAAACTAAACAAGTGCTTGTAAACACCTTTTTAGTTAACTTTTAATAAGTTAACCGATAGGAGATAAAATATCAAAAAGTTACGTAGGTATAATTTAATTTTGATTTTAAATAGTCATCTCTAGTATAAATGTATTTTTATTATACTTTTATTTTGTAATTTATTATTTTTCATTTGTATTTTGTAGTTATAAATTTATTTGCTTGGGGACGTTTTGGTTTTTACTGTAACTCCACAAGATAATCTTTTTTATAAATAAATAAATAAATTATTTAATACCTATTATTGTTGACGTTCTTTTTTGTCTCATGGTTTTTGTTAATAACAAAATGCTACAAGCTCTACTGGCTTGAAATTAATAGTTTAATAAAAAAGTTTCTGTGTTGAAAAATGTTGTAAATGGATTGGAATGACGGCTGTTTTTCTAACCTTTCATAATTAAAAACTAAATACAGAAATGCAGTTAATAAATAGTTCTAATGGCGGACTCAAATGCTGCCGTAGAGTGCAATAATAATAGGAGACAATTCACAACAGAAATATAGAAAACTAGCTTATGCTCGGGACTTCGTCTGCGAGGACCTAGGTTAACGCGCGGTGGCGCCCCCTACTGGAATGAAAAGTATCCTATGTTGATCCTTGGGGCTTAAACTGTCGCTATACCAAATTTCATCAAAATCTGTTCAGCGGTTTCGACGTGAAAGCGTAACAGACAGACAAACAGACAGAGTTACTCTCGCATTTTTATAATATTAGTAGGGATGTAGTCACACTGATTTTCAAAAATTTAACTATGTATTATAGGTATTCACAATTATACCTATGTGTTGGACCATTTTACTTAAAGTTGTTTATTTACAATTTTTGCTCGTAGAATAACAATAAGTTGATATTTAAATTGGACACCTTATTTTAACTAACAACATGAGAAAATCTCGCAAACGTGATTCAGAATCCGTACTTATACTTACTAATATTTTATGTTTGTGTGTTTGTCTATCTTTCACGCCGTAACGGAGCGACGGATCGACGTGGTTTTTGGCATAGAGATAGTTTATGGACCCGAGAGTGACATAGGCTACTTATTATCGCGGAAAAATGCAGTTCCCGAGGAAACAGCGCGCGATAACCGAATACCACGCGGGCGGAGCCAAAGGCAAAAGCTAGAAGAATATAATTTTTTGTACAGTGACATGTACCGGAATATAAAATCAACTTTGGAGTGTTTTACCGTATACACAGAGAACACCGTATATTATGGTTGCACTCTACGGACTTTCGTAAAACGCCTGAGAACGAACGAACAAAAATGAATTATTTTTTAAGAACTTTCTTTGCAAAGCGGCCATTTTTGTTCGTTCGCGTAAGTTACGAAAACATAATGATTAGTTTCACAAATACATTGAGCATCAATAAATAAATAAAAATGCAACCCAAAAAATATTAAACACTTAAGCTACATGTGATTCGATAGAATCTACGTTTTGTACAAATCAAACTTATATTTATAACTTAGTAAATACTTAAGTTATATATTCAATAAATAGTTCATTTTTTAACCTACACTTCTTGAGTGATTTTCAGATTTTACAAAATCCTTAGTGTATTTTCTGTCGCAAGAACAAAAGATTCGAATGCGCGCGCGTTAGTGTCAAATATTTAGTGTCACTTTTGACATAAAATTAAAGTTAATTTAGTTTTAGACATAAGTTAGTAAATTTGGTCCTATAAATAGTGCCATTGTGTAATGACATGCTTAACCAGATACAGATTTAATAATTGTTTTTTAGCTGAAGTTCATTATTATATGAAATCAGTGAACGTTATTTATAAACCAATTTGAAAAAGTAAATTAAGTATTAATGTCAATGTATGACACTAGGATAATTTCGTTGGTATTTTTTAATGCAAGTATCCCTTGGCTGAATGAAATGCTTCACTCTTATGCCATTGATATAATTTAGTTTTAAATTTATAAGCTCAGATGTTAGAGACATCACCACACATATCAGAAAATTAAATTTTACAGAATTGAAAATTAATATTTATTTTTCTTTAAAAGAGAATTGGGTTTTGCAATTAATGTTACTATAGTTATGGTAAATACTAGACACAAACGCGAGCGTGTTCAAGACATTCTTTTTGCGTCAGAAAATGTACTTTATATAAAAAAAAATAACGCAACAGTAACGTTATGAGTAACAACTTCTCATTCCAATGAGTCATATATGATCCACACATGTATTTTGGGATAAGCCCGAGAGTCTTATGTGACTCATTCTCAAAGGCAAGTTTGTACTTTTTTTGCGCAGTTTTGCGCAGGACTTGTCGAAAAAATACTTAACAACATATACGTGGGACAGTGAAGTTATTAAAATAGTTAAGCCAAGGATGATTAATCATCCTTGGTTAAGCGTTATTTTTAATTACATAACCTAACACTTTGTCACAGACTTGAGGCATACTATCCCTTTCTAAACAGTATGTGTGAAAGGGATGTATACTTTATATCGTGATAGAGTGCTATGCCCTTTGGTTGATATCGGAGAATCCAGCTTAAGAAGTTAACACGACTCTTACCCATAATGTCAATTTTGACACCAAACAATCGAGAAATGTTCATATGTGATACACGGATTTCTCACAAGATACCTTAAGTTAGGTAATGTGTTATAATTGATGATAATAATTTTAGGCCGTTTTATTTCAACGAGCACTAATTTTAGTGTCAAAAATTAAATAAAAATCGGTTAACATTAGAACCACCCTTATATTCTAAGTTGGATTCTGTTTACTAAAATCTACATACAAATTGTACCATTCCATAGAATTATCTTAACGTAAAGTGACTGTTAAAAAGAGACCGACATACACTTATGCTCGAGTTAGAAGAGGCCGGACATATGTCGACGCTTTATCTTGCGCTCTGTATGGAGTGTTGCCATCAATATCATCGATGTCGGAGTCCTAAAAAAAAAAAAGTTCAAATCAGTTCTGAATTCAAAAATTAAATTTGAATACTATAATTTTTTGTTGACTATACTTGCACTGTCAATCGAAAATAAACTGGTTTTCAGGGCTAAAATAAAGCGTTTTTTTACTGGAATTGTGGCTCCGAATTATTTTATAATGGCGTCATCATCCCTATTGCGGATAAAAGTACAATATGAGGCGAAATTGATAATATACAAGACTTAGACAGTTTACGGTCTAGAAATAGTAGTTTATCCAATTTAGTTGATGCGAGAACAGCTACCGTGGAAGGGCGACGCGATTGAAAGCTCGATGCAACCCAAAGCAAAGGTCTCAAGTTCAACTGCGAGTTCAAGTCCTGAGTGAAAGTGCTTTCTCCGTCCACAGATTCCTATCGCTTTAGAAGCAGTAGGATCCACTAATAAAAAGCTTTTTATGACAAAGAAACATTTAATCGGCGAACAAAGAATCTGTTTTCAACGCACATTCACATACTTATTAGTTATTACACACGAGTAATGGACTCGATTCTACAGCGGCCGCTAAAATTCCTAATTTTATTTAGACGTCGCTAAATCACTTTGCTATTCTATGAGCACCTGTCATAATCAAATGACATCGCTAATTTAATGGAATAGCACTTGTTAAATCCGCCGTCTAAATGACAATTAAAATTTAGAAAATTTAGATTTAGACAATTTAGCTGACGTGCGCGTAGAATCGCATCCAATGTATATGTATACATATTTCCGGGGTCTTAGTGAGAAAGGGGTTAAGTCTGCAGAAATTACACAGCTATTTTCTATTTTATGTGTATAGTATAGTATAGTATTTATTATAGGGTATTTATTAGGGGGTATTGATTTTAATATAGTATTTATTTTTTTATTTTTTATAGGGGTTTAAGTCGAAATCAGCTGTTCAAATTCTGCAGAATTAACCCCTTTTTCACTAGGATCCCAGATTTATGGTCGCGGGTGAGCAAATAAATTCTGTTAATTTATTGATAAATGTTGTTGTTTTTTTTAGAAAAATATGGCGCTGTCCATTGGAGGGCAATTTTGACAGTTTGTAGTAAAATTTTAGAAAACGAAATTGAGAGGTAATGGTGGATGAACGATGACAGCGCGAATCCTTATTGATACTTACTAGGGTAATGTGACGTTTCTAAGTAATTGATGGTTTGTGTCACACTTTAAAGATTTAAAAAACATTGGCAGAAAAATCATTTTATCTTCGAATATGTTATGGATGACTAGATAGTCCAATGGTACGGTAGTACTATTACTTATTCTGTGCCAATGGTTAGATACCCTGAATATTTGAGGTCCCGTGGGTGCGATTACTGAGGCCATATAAAGTCAATGATTATATCATGGACAGGGATATTTGGAAATAATTCCGATCCGCATCAGCGATCCCTTCAAATAGCTTCAAATCCTTGAGTTTCTTGCCGGATTCTTCTCAACAAAGGTTTTTCCGAACCGGTGGTAGATTTTTTTGACATTCATAAGTGCTTGTTATAGCCTAAATTGAATAAAGATATTTTGTCTTTGACTTTGACTTTGAAGTGGTACTCACATCAATAGGGTCCATGCTGCGGCTCCAGGGTCCCCAGCCAGGCTCCTCCTCGTGGTCGTAGTGGTGCTGATGCTGCGCGTGCTCGTAGTAGATCACCTGCAGATTGATACACAAGGTCAATAATGTGGAAATTTTGGTGTACTGCCGTTTCTCCAAAATATTTTTCGCCAAATTTCACTTCCCAAAAAATTTATCGCAATAGTTTCATTTCCCAAACGAATCTTTGGCATATTTAATTTACATTTCGCATTTTATTCATTTGGTCAAATTATCATTTGGCATAATTTTAGTTTGTCAAATTTTATTACGACAAACGTTTATTAAGCAAACGTTTTATATTGGCAAATATTGCATTCCAAAAAAATGTTTGTTCAAAATGATATTTCGCACAAACCAACCACAAAAACCAACTGCTACCAGAAAAGTAGCTTATATTAGAACTGCGTCTTCCACAGAAACGAACTGCTATCAGAAAAGTAGATGAGGTTAGACTGCGTCCCCCACAGAAAACGGACTGCTACCGGAAAAGTAGGTTAGATTATAGGTTAAAACTGCGTCCCCTGCAAAAACGAACTGCTATCAAAAACGTAGGTTAGGTTAGAACTGCGCCCCTCCACAGAAACAAACTGTTCCCAGAAAAGTAGGTTATTATGTCATGCGATATTTTGGGAAGAGTACATTATGCCAAACGATACATTTTACCAAATATTACTTGGCAATATGAAACATGACTAAGTAATTATTTGCGAAACAATAATTTGCCAAGTAAAAATTTATTAACTGTAAATTTGCGATAAGTTTTTTTGCCAAATGATAATTTGGGTAAATTTTTTAGGGATGTAATACTTTGGGAAAAGTTTTTTGGCCATACATTAGTAATCCGGAAATTTTCCCATAAATAACTTAAGAGAAGTCTCTTCGTTCCATTCTCCATACAGACGTAGTCCCGCTCTCATTTGAAAACTAGGCAACAGAAGTAGATGAAATTTTGTAAGTATGGACTAGATGTAATTATCTATGCCTGTGTTTTTTTAGATTTTCATATAAATGTGTAATATCAAAATTACAGGAGCTCAAAAGTCGACAAAAAAAAGATGTCAACCTTGCGCGAAAATTGCGACTATTAAAGCATTTTTACAAACATCGAATAAACCACAGGCATAGAAAATATAATGAAGATCTTGATTGTAATATAGATTTCTGTGCTATAGCACATCAGACAATAAGATGGAAGATCTAACGATGTTCCTACTCTGTTGCTTCTACGGTATCTAGACTTCGATCTGTTATTTCCTTCACAATATCGTGTCATACACACTTTCCCGCAGGCGATTAGTTTAGCTACGTTTATGGCAAAACACCATGTCAAACCGTTTGCAAAAGTCATTCGAAATTCTGTTCGGTTCATCGTTCACACACTTAAAAATTTCACCCAAAAAATGCTAAATCATGCGAAATTTTCACTCGGTAATATACGTGGAATAACATGACCTCAGACCATAGACGATTTGAGAATAAGATCGAAATGTCGGCGGCCGATCGTAAAATCCGCCAGATTACGAAATTCCTCGGTATATCATGAAATGGCGCCAATTCATGATATGCATAAAGTTGGCCAGGCATATTACAATGTGCCTGAGAAACAATACATCAGATTGATTACTTAGAGCAACGCATTCGTCGATATTCCTAGCTTTATACCGGGTACAATGTGATATGTCGACAAAAAGGAAAATTTGTGTAGGTACGACGAGCGAAGCGAGGAGTGGTTAGTATTAATTGTGACATTTCAATTTTGAACAGATGGCCTGTCTATTAGTTGAGCGACTGTGCGTACGTTTTTAAAAAGTAATATTGTAATTTTGAACAGAACATTTGCTTTTTTTCCTCACGTTCAAAGTGAAAAGTAGAGTGCTTAACGCGAGATTAAACAACTTACAACCACCTCGCTCTGCTCGGGTGGCTGAACATCTCGTGTTATTATGGCTTGTTTTAGTCCCTCGTTGAACAATCTACTATTATAAAATCGTCATTGTTAACTACATTGTACCTAATTGTTATATTCATCATCATCTATAACGTCTATAATATAACGTCCCACTGCTGTGACTCCTCTCATAATGGTCCGTAGTTCCCACGCGGGGCCAGTGCGGATTGGGAACTTCACACATACCATTGAATTGCTTCGCAGTTTTGTGCAGGTTTCCTTACAATGTTTTCCTTCAGTGGGAACTACAGCCCCATAAATAATTGATATTTCTACATGTTAAGTTTGACGAATTCACGCACAATAGCGTACGATAAACTTGTACAATCTACTTTCTCTTTCTAACAGGTTCTCAAAGTCCGGTTGTTACCATAACGGCTCCGTGGGTCCTTAATCAATGACGAATTCGCGCTTCACTTTCACTACAAGTGCAGCCTGTTTTTGGGACAGACAGACAGACAATGCTTTCAGACAATGCCTTTAACATAAGTCGACTTACATAAAAATATAGTGCGAAATTTTAGCACTGCTAAATAAATCTTCATAATCCATCTAATAGTAGATTGTACAACAAGAGCATAAAACGAGCCATTTTACCCGAGACGTTCATATAGCCACCCGAGCCTGCACACGGTTTTATACTCTGCTTTTTACTTAGATAACAAACAAACAAACAAACAGAGGTATGTGATGCACCTTGTGCAAGGTCCGCCCGGATTGCTACCACCATCTTGCTCGCTAATCCTGCCGTGAAGCAACAGTGCTTGCACTGTTGTGTTTCGGCGCGGAGAGTAAGACAGCCGGTGAAATTACTGGCACTTGAGGTATTCCAACTTAGGCCTCTAGGTTGGCAACGCATCTGCAATGCCCCTGGTGTTGCAGATGTTTATGGGCGGTGGCGATTTCTTACCACCAGGAGACCCACTTGCTCGTTTGCCTTCCAGTCGAATAAAAAAAAAAAAAAAAAGGGAAATTCGTGTCTGTACCGTTGACCAGCAGTGGTGTAGCGGTATAGCACGCGGCACGGAATGCCGAGGACCTGGGTTCGATTCCCAGTGTTGGTCTTATTTTTCTGTGCATCTAGGTATATATTTCAGTTTGTATTTTCCATTTAGGTTTCACGGGATGACCGTAAAAGTAAAAATTTGGAATTAAAATAAAAAATACAAAAAGATTCCAAAAAAACAATCTTAATATGCTACGTATGTTTGGTACTCCTACATACCAAAACTAACCGGAATTAGAAATTATGATTGGAGATAGTTTAGGTAACCTAAAATAACACCATAGGGTATGTGTACTTCAACTCCAATTCAATAGAATCTGACAATCCTGTGGACACTTTCAGCCTACTAATATGAACACCGGGCTGCCTAGGGCTTTTTTATGTGAATATTCTTTTTTGATTTCTTTTACATGATAATCACAACAACAGGGATATATAATCAATTGTGCCCACGTTAGGGTGTCTTAAATGTGTAGAAAATTGACAGATTCTATTGAATTGTACTTTTTTTTTTTGACGACCGGATGGCCTAGTGGTTAGAGAACCTGACTACGAAGCTTGAGGTCCCGGGTTCGAATCCCGGCCGGGGCAGATGTTTCTATGAATAATACGAATGTTTGCTCTCGGGTCTTGGATGTTAAATATGTATTTAAGTATGTATTTATCTATATAAGTATGTTTATCCGTTGCCTAGTATCCATAGTACAAGCTTTGCTTAGTTTGGGACTAGGTCAATTGGTGTCAAGTGTCCCATGATATTTTTTTTTTATTTTTTTTTTATACGACTGGAAGGCAAACGAGCAAGTGGGTCTCCTGGTACTTTAGGAAAAACTAGTGAACTATTAATTAGAGTCAAAGAAGTCGCAAGCCAAAGCCAGCTCGTGCCGTACAAGGTCGCGACGTAGAAAGCTGCACAGGCGATGGTCCACATACATTGAATTAGTCTTGATAGCCGAGTAGCTCACGTGAATAAAATAATAATGTTCTATTTATAATTAGGGTAAACCAGTTATGGGCCACGTTACAATAATTGGCCACTTGAATTTTTTATATGAAACAACAATAATACCTACAAATAATCCGTACTAATATTATAAATGCGAAAATGTGTTTGTGTGTTTGTATGTTTTTCCCTCTTTCACGCCGTAGCGGAGCGACCGATCGACGTGATTTTTGGCATAGAGATAGTTTATGGGCCCGAGAGTGACATAGGCTACTCTATCCCGGAAAAATGCACATTTCCCGAGCGAACAGCGCGCGATAACCGAATTCCACGAAATAAATAGACTTTCACGGGATGACCGTAAAAGAAACAAAGAAAAAATTGGAGTTGAAATAAAAAATACAAAAAGACTCCACATAGTAATCTTGAAAAGTAGCTTAGTTATGCGAGCAGAATCGAACCTTGAATATAAAACTCTATGGTTAGAAGCATCCTGTATATTTAATACTAGTTTTCACCCGCGGCTTCGCACACGTAAATCATTAGATACAGTAGCTGAATTTGTATTATTTATACAAATAACTGCCCCAACCGAGGATCGAACCCGGGACCTCAAGCTTCATAGTCTCTAACCATTGCCCTATCCGGTCGTTAAACTTTCAATACAAGGTTGACCTGCCCTGCAGACAACCACGAGTATGTAAGGATGCGAAGACGCCAAACCAGTTCAAACCTGTTCAAAAGTAGTTCACTATCAAACAGGTAGAGGTCGCTGCGGCGTGATTTGCAACTGTACTGGGCTTAGAAAGTAAGTAAAAACAAGTTAGAAGGTTAAGGTCAAAGTTGTAGGTACTTTGACTGTGTAGATTTCTGTGATTAAGGTATTGGTTACTTATTTTTATAGGCTATAATTTAAAACTAGGTCTTGTCCGCGGCTCCGCCCGCGTGGTATTCAGTTATGTAACAATATCTTTTAGATTATTTTCTACTGGCAGTACTCGCGTAGTAATCCCACTTACGTATTCAACTTCCAACAATAAACCAATACTAACATCCATACTAATATTATAAATGCGAAAGTGTGTTTGTTTGTGTGTTTCTCCGTCTTTTACGCCGTAACAGAGCGACAGATCAACGTGATTTTTGGCATAGAGATAGTTTATAGACCCGAGAGTGACATAGGCTACTTTTTATCCCGGAAAAATGCACAGTTCCCGAGGGAACAGCACGCGATAACCGAATACCACGCGGGCGGAGCCGCGGGCAAAAGCTAGTATATATATATATATTTAACGATCCTGATGTGATTTTCGCTGCTTCTGACATGTGTTTTTATAATGTATATTTTTACTTAAGTTTATTTACATCAGTAGCGGACTAGTCACAGAATTACGAGGGGCCTTGAGGCATCTCCGCGACTCATGGCATCCGGCCCGTGGCGCTTATAGGTCTCGGTGTCATGCACTTTCACTTGGTGCATTCGATGTCAATGCAGCTGCATTCTTAACAACTTGAGTTATAGTGAGGAAAGAATTTTGCGTTTTGTTACCCTTGATTATTATATCGCAAACGTCTCGGGTAAAATGATTCGTTTTATACAATCTACTATTTTAACCTTCGACGCAAAAATTGTGTCTGTATATCTGTGTGTGTGTCTGTCTGTCTGTCTGTGGCACCGTAACTCTTAAATGGGTGGACCGATTTGAATGCGGTTTTTTTATTGAATGGTTTTCTAGCGATGGTTCTTAGAAATGTTTTGTCAAAATCGGTTCAGCCGTTTTTGAGATATTGAACTTTGCAGTGACAAAAGTGGGGTTTTCAAACTCTTTGTTGGTTTGGTGGTTTTCTTAGAAGTACAAAATTATCATTCTTTCGCTTTTTTAAAGTTGTAAAGTTCCCTGCATTATGTGCTACAGTCGAGCGTGCAAAAATATCTGACAGGTCCTATCGGCCCTGGAAATAGAGTCGTAACACACACGTTTGCAGGTGGTAGGACCTTGTGCAAGGTCCGCCCGGATTGCTACCACCATCTTGCTCGCTAATCCTGCCGTGAAGCAGCAGTGCTTGCACTGTTGTATTTCGGCGCGGAGAGTAAGACAGCCGGTGAAATTACTGGCACTTGAGGTATCCCATCTTAGGTCTCTAGGTTGGCAACGCAACTGCAATCCCCCTGGTGTTGCAGGTGTCTATGGGCGGTGGTGATCTCTTACCATCAGGAGACCCACTTGCTCGTTTGCCATCCAGTCGAATAAAAAAAAACGGATATTTATGCACGCTTTGTCGTGTCATATATTGGCGCTGACTGTACAAAACCCTCAGTGCTATATTATTCCCATCCCTTTCCCACGACTTTCTACACAAAAATAACCAAAAAAACAAACACCGCACGTCATAATCTATTCATTTTCTTAATTACAATATTTAATCTAAAGATTAAGGCCATGTTTAATGCGCACTTTCTTTTTTAACGCCCGGCTAAGATTCAACGGAGCAATTGAATTAACTCAATTAATATATAACTAGTGTATCGCCCAGACTTCGCTTACAAAACATGAAACACTCCCGAGATGATTTCAAAGTTCAATATTCGTGAGACTCACTCATATTAAATGATTATTGGAACGGATAACCCACGTCTTAAATCGAGTTTAGCTTGACATATTTCGGGCTATCAGAGCCCGTTATCAGAGCGAGTCGCACGTGCAGAGCGGTGGCGCGTAGTGCGCGTGTTGCGGCAGCAACCGAGTCGCGTGCTCCTTTGAAGAAGGGCTACGAAATAGCCCGAAACATGTCGGGCTAAAACTCGATTTAAGGCGTGAGTTATCCGTTACAATATCATTTAATACAATACTAGGTTTTGCCCGCGACTCCGCCCGCGTGGTATTCGGTTAGCGCGCGCTGTTCCCTCGGGAACTGCGCATTTTTCAGGGATAAAAATTAGCCTATGTCACTCTCGGGCCTATGAACTATCTCTATGCCAAAAATCACATCGATCCGTCGCTTCGTTACGGCGTGAAAGACGGACAAACACACAAAGACACTTTCGCGTTTATAATATTAGTATGGATGGATGGATGGATGGATAGTATGGATTACTTAGAAAGGATAATGATTCATAATACTTCTAAGTAATAGGAACTGTTTTTAGGGTTCCGGAGCCAAAATGGCAAAAACGGAACCCTTATAGTTTCGCCATGTCTGTCTGTCTGTCTGTCCGTCCGCGGCTTTGCTCAGGGACTATCAATGCTAGAAAGCTGTAATTTTGCACGGATATAAAGGTAAACTATGCCGACAAAATAGTACAATTAAAAAGTCAAAAACAATTTTTTTTAGGGTACCTCCCATAGACGTAAAGTGGCGGTGATTTTTTTTTCATCCGACCCTATAGTGTGGGGTATCGTTGGATAGGTATTTTAAAACCATTAGGGGTTTGCTAAAACGATTTTTCGATTCAGTAATTTGTTTGCGAAATATTCAACTTTAAAGTGCAAATTTTCATTAAAATCGAGCGTCCCCCCCTCAAATCTAAACCGGTGGGTGGAAAAATAAAAATTTGAAAAAATTCAGGATGATAGTCAGTATATCAAACTTTCAAGGAAAACTATAACGGCTAAGTTTACTTGAGAATTATTCGTAGTTTATGAGTAAATAGCAGCGTAAGGTATAAAATATACCTAAACTTGGAAGATTCCGTATAAAATACGAAATCCTTAGAAAAATATTACTTAACTTTTTTGTAATGGCTACGGAACCCTATTTTGGGCGCGTCCGACACGCTCTTGGCCGGTTTTTATAAACGTTATTCAATAAAAACACTCGTCAAGATTGTTTACCCTTTTAATTTGCTAAAAAAAACGTAGTACAGTCTAATTCGAACTCATTTGAATGGCCTCGCGATATTCCCTTCACTAGAACGGTAATTTTAAACAACTACTGATTACTACTACTGCGTACGAGTCGTGTATCGATCCATATAATCATTTTATCATCACCATTATGATACGGGCTACTTTTTTATTGTTACTTTTCTTTTATTTGAACCAAATCGTGACGGCATGGGTAATAAAATAATGAGGAGGGTTCTGTATTGGAATTAGGATATTAAATATTTGAAAAAAGTTATTTTTTACAAATTTTATCCTACTATTCCTACATCCTGTGCTACAAATATTATAAATGCGAAAATATGTTAGTTTACGTTTGTTACTTCTTCACGCGGAAGCTGGACGGATTTTGAAATTTTGGCAAAAAGTTAATGTATAACCTGTAGTAAAACAAAGGTTAATTTTTATCCCAGTATTTCCACGGGACTGGGATAAAATTACAAATTTTCAACCGCGATGATTAAACATAAACAGGTAAGCTACACCTATCATGCTTTTTCACAGAAATATTCCCAAATGTTTAATATTTCAAACTGTTTTACTTTCCAACTGTCAATTTTCCGAAACCAAATATTTTCTCAGTGTATTTTCTGATGGTTTTATAGAACACTGTAGGTTAGGTTTGATTTAGTTTATGAAAGTTATGGAAAAAATGATGTTACAGGGAAAAGCGTGAGTGAGAAACATTTGGGAACAATATTTCGCTGAAAACACTGTACTTTAGAAACATGTTATGAAAAACAACGTTGCGGCTTGCCGTAACATTATGCTGAGTGGGGCCCATTTTATACTGTTCGATGTTATTTTTTAATTCATTCCTTCTAATGTATTTTTATGTGTATCGAATATGTACATTTTATACATAAAAAAAATGTTTCTCTCTCTCTCTCTCTCTCTCTCTCTCTCTCTCTCTCTCATTTGACACGTTATTGATTCCAGGATGTTTAAATGAACGTCACTATAAATTGAGGGTTTTATTATTTTCATACTAAACTGCGGACCCCTATAACAATGGCTTACTATCTGTATATTATCACGCGTATGAGTACTTACATACATACATGCAATCAACATAATAAGTGCTATAACGATATAGTGATATGGCCGCTGGCCCATTCCTTAGAGATGAAATTATATGTTCTTTTGTAGTTCAATACAATTTAACTTACTGTCATTTCGTAGTAGTTGTTGCCGATGAGTTTGCACGAAATGATCACAAGAGAATTCAGAATCAGAATCAGAATATTTTTTATTGTTTAACTGTGTAACTTATGGTAGAACATATAAGGTAGTTTCAACAGTCCGTTTCAGGAGTACAAATTGTTTAAAATATAATTAAAAATTTTATGTTTCTAATGCTCGGTCTGAAAAGTAGTATGAGCCACTCGGAAGCAAAATTATTTTCATCTTGGGCGTTAACACTTGAATCCCTCGCTACGCTCAGGATTTTATCGTAGAATCCTTCGCTACATTCTAGATTCAATGTACGCCCTCGCCGTAAATACACCATTTCGCTCCCTTGATTACATTAGATTACATTATTTAATCATTCAGTATAAAATTACATCATAATTTCTTGTGACACAAATAACTAGTGAGACACAGCTTTGGCGTCATTTGCACTTTACTTCAGTTGAGATAGGGGTCAATGGCGGTCAGTTTTATGTAAAAAAAAAAACATTTTAAGACACAAAAATACTGACCTTCTGCGGTGGCTGATGTGTCTTCTTCAGGTCGATCCAGAATCTAGCCAAGTTGATGCCCAGACCGATCAGCGCCAGGATGAAGAATTTGACCTAGAAAAGGAAATAGGTTTCTAGTAACTTTAAACAAAGTAACTAGAGATGTGCCGATCATGACTTTGGCCGACTAGCCGACTAGCCGACTAATCGGTTGTAAAGAAGCCGACTAATCGGCCGACTAGTCGACCAAGCCGATCACAGTTTCCGGGATTTCTATGACGCTTCTTTAACCAGCTGATTCGCGCGGAAGTCGCAACCGACGCCTGTAAGTTACCTATCAAAGCGGTGTTTTTGTTTAAAAATATTTTACCTACTCTTATTATTCATTAAAGTGACTTTAATGATTTTTTTTTTAATTTCAAAAAGAAAGTTAAAACAAAAAACAATTAAACAATGATTCCCATAAAATCAAAATAATGCCAAAAAATATTGAAGTACAATGAAACAAAAAATTGACTTACTATGGTCACGTGAAAGTTGCTTTGATTTACATTCAAAAATGAATAAGAATTATTATAAAATTCAAATATTAATAAATAATCAAGGCTCTGCATATACATGAAAATGCATATTTTATTGAAAAATACATACAAAGTAAGAAGCCGGATAGTCGGCGCTTTTTGCCGACTATTCGCGGACTAGTCGCCGACTACGATAGTGGCCGGATAGTCGGCTTTACCGACTAGTCGGCACATCTCTAGTTTCTAGTAACTTTAATCAAAGAGTGTAGTTAATGTACGACTTATTAACGCACGCCCAAATAATTTTAATGCCAATCGGTCCCATTTCTATCAAGGATTAAAACAATATTTGAGACCAACTAAGGTTAGAGCACTAGAACACCCGCAAATAAAAAAAATCTTTTCCCATACAGTTCGTAGGGTAAAGTTAGTGTCTTAACCCAATATCTCAACATTCCACGCTGTATAGTATGACGTGAAATTTATAGAAATAAACATAGAAATGTAGTTACCTGTAGTTTAAATGACAGGATCTGCAGTAGGGTTCCGATCTTGGCTTTCAGAACAGCTCCCAAGATAAGCAGCTTCAGGATGGCCTTCTTTTTCTTCTTCTTTTTACCTCTTTGCTCTAGAATAAAAGTTTTATTTTAGTACGTATGCACATTTTTAGTTTTATCAGATTTAAGAAGCTGAAATGACCTTTCTTTTATCATATTGTCCTACTATGTTGTCTATGTTTAAACCATACGGATTGGGATTAAATTTCGTAATGTATAGCTGGACGTGTGTAACAGACATATTACTTTTATCTCGATATACCGGGTATGGCCTGTGAGCAAATAAGACATAATAGATCATACTCGTCAAAATTAATTAGTTCAGCAACTTTTAAAAATAATTAGTTTATTAAGTTTTATTACACTTTTATGTTTATTCGAAGAAGCAATGTAAAGCAAAATGCTTGATGTTTGTAGCGTGACAGGCGACGTCAGTTGTGTTCTAGGATGGCGTACATTGATAGCCAAGGGTCGAAAAAACGCCCGTCATTTTGAAAACATAACCCTGTTCCGTGCAGTAGAGACAGATAAATTTTGGTAAGTAAGTATAATAAATTTATAAAAATTAAATACCTATAATATATTTTATTGATATAAGGTAGTCTCTACTGTACGGAACAGGGTTATGTTTTCAAAATGACGGGCGTTTTTCTGACCCTTGTTGATAGCAGTATTTAATTTGTATGAAAAAAGGAAAATTCAAAGAGTCCATTATTTTTAAAAATCGCTGATCTAATTGTTGTTTTGATCGACGAGGACCATTTATGTTTCCATTTTTTGTTCCTATTACAAGCCACACCCAGTATATATTTTCTTTTATAAAAAATAGGCTTACGTTTGGCCTCAATCTCGCTTGATGGAAGGCGAAGATGAGGCCTAAGATGACGTTTGCCTAGAAGCTGTCTGTTCACTTTGACCTTAAAGATGTCCAGGTTGTACCGGAATTAAAATAACGTCCCAAAATTTTCATCGCCAGGACTACATTTAATGTGAAATTTGGCCTGGGTATCTTATATGCATTGTATTTTTTTGTGACATACCTACTTATTAATATTTCTACGCCAGATCTGGCAGAATATGCTGTTGACATTTATGATAATAACTACCTGTACCTACCATATTCTAAGAAATAAACAATTTCTATTTTATTTCTATTTGATTAATTTTACGATAAATATATTTTATTGATTTTCCTATAGAAATTAAGTAAAGTCTCGGAATTTGACGCGTGTGAAATAAAAACACTAGTAAATACTAATTCGACACGAAACAAGCAAGCACGATACTGATACAAGCGATAGTTGTTCAATAAACAGCCAAATAAAAGTGTAATAACCACAAAAACAAATCAAAATATCAACAGCATCAAAGAAATGAGCCGTTATAAGTTTCTTTTTGTCTTTCGCTTTTATCTCCTTTCAGTTTCAATACTAATAAAGTAAAGTAATATTAAAACAATCACAATAAACATGCGCATTCGGTTTCATGCTTTATTAAAATTCAAATGCTTTTAACACCGTTTTCTACTTTCTTTTTCAAAACATTATGATCACTACGGTCATTCATTTCACTAAATTGTAATGCCATGATAATACAGAATGTACAGTCAATAGCACCAATATCTGATACAATAAAGAGGTAGGACGTATTCAGATGTTTTTGCACTCTGCGCTGTTGCAGATATTAATGGAAGTGACAGTACATTATCATAAATCATTATATGGATCAATATCGGCTCGCATACTTATTGAAAGTCCGAATGTAACGTTTGTCAGAATGATCGTTTGTCATAATACTTTTTTCTCTGAATCCAATAATTGTTCATAATTTTTTTTTATTCGACTGGAAGGCAAACGAGCAAGTGGGTCTCCTGGTGGTAAGAGATCACCACTGCCCATAAACATCTGCAACACCAGGGGTATTGCAGATGCGTTGCCAACCTAGAGGCCTAAGTTGGAATACCTCAAGTGCCAGTTATTTCACCGGCTGTCTTACTCTCCGCGCCGAAACACAACAGCACTGCACAGCACAGCACTGCTGCTTCACGGCAGGATTAGCGAGCAAGATGGTGGTAGCAATCCGGGCAACAATTATTATTATTATTGGTAGCAATTGTTATAAAACAAACCTAACCTAACTAAAACTTTTCTATAGGGTGACCATTTAAATTTTTCAGAAAAATTTAAGGTTTCAGTAGGAAAAAAAATATGACAAACGATGATTCGGACAAAAATTACGGTATGACTTGCGAAGAGTATGCGAACTTTAGCGCTCCCTCATAATATATTCAGAAAGACCTGTTACTGTAAAGTTGATATAATCACACATTCAAAATACTAATGCATCAATCAATTTTGGACAACGCTTTACAATTTTACGCAAACACGACTTAAAACATAATCGTGCAGACAATAAAACTTTACTACTACATGCAATCAAAATGCATAATGCATTCACAATGCACTATTTTACAATATTTACCGATCTGGTACCTGTTCTGAACCTGTAAAGTAGCAGTTCAATTTAAAAAACTTGTAATTTAAAACCTTTCCTAGCAAAGTTTGATGTATTATAGTGGTCATAACAAGATGGGAACTTAACAATATGGCAGTGAGTTCAATCACGAGCTTTAAAACTACATTTAAAATTTACCATGAACTTTTCACTGAAGGAAAACATCAATGAAAGAAATCTTCACACGCTGTTTAAATCTATCTATCTATCTCATGTTACAAGAGGCGATTGCCCTAATAATGAGAAATATGTATATAATCTGAAGATATTGCAAGAAGCCGTGGTGGCCTAGTGGTTTGACCTATCGCCTCTCAAGTGGAGGGTCGTGGGTTCAAACCCCGGCTCGCACCTCTGAGTTTTTCGAATTCATGTGCGGAATTACATTTGAAATTTATCACGAGCTTTGCGGTGAAGGAAAACATCGTGAGGAAACCTGCACAAACCTGAGAAGCAATTCAATGGTGCGTGTGTAGTTCCCAATCCGCACTGGGCCCGCGTGGGAACTATGGCCCAAGCCCTCTCATTCTGAGAGGAGGCCTGTGCCCAGCAGTGGGACGTATATAGGCTGGGATGATGATGATGAATTTCTCATTCACTGTCGCTGCTGACTGTATTATACTAATATTTAACTCTAAATGTGATTCAACATCGCAAACTACGCTACCATTCAACCACCACCCACCTTCCACAGAGCTCTTATCACTAATCCCGTCTTCAGTCTCATCTCTCTTCATCGCATGCTCAGCTACAGCATCCAACGCCTTCTCCCCCATGTTCCAGACATCAGTAATAACATTCCTTCCCTTCCTCAGAGTCGCATTCTCCAGCCTGGGACTCTCCCCTACCACCCAGGACTGTGTTCTGCCGAACCCTCGACCTTTTTCCTCCATCGCCATCTCCTTCATGGGCATCATCATCGGGTGGATCAGATGGATCTTTGGTGGCTTCTGCTTCTTCTTTTTCATTTTCTTCTTCTTCTCTTGGTTCCCCGTGGAGATGGTTATGCTGTCGATGCCACCGCTCTCATGATGCTTCCTTGAGAGTGCTCTGTGAACAAAAAAAATAGTTGTTTCAGTTTTAATAGATACTGTCAGCGCCAATAGCATTGCATAAGACACAAAAACATCAGATTCATTTTAACGGCTATAAAATAGAATTGCATTAAAATGATGCATTAAAAATTTGGAAGTCGGGGGTTTCAAAGTGATATCCAGTAAGCTGATTCATTTCATTGACGTAATTTTGTCATGTGCCACAACCCTTATTAGGGATCCCTTCTTAGGGATAAGCTCGCCTTTGTTCTCCTCTCTGTGTTTATATATTTTAATTTTTATGTGCAATAAAGAGTTTACATACATATATATGTCTCTCCACCATCTATATAACTCCACTGCTGTTATTTGCAAATTTTCTTGCAGTTACATTCACGTGTAGCATCAGAATCAAATCTTGTAGATCGAGGGGATAAGGTAATTATTTTTATTAACCCATTCATGTGGTTTAAGTTATTTTCCTAGTTTGAAAAATTGGATATATCATGATTTTCTATAAAAATCTCACTCTTAAATATTCTCAGACTAAAATATCACGAAGAGTTATCCGTTGGGGCCAAAAAGTTCTCGAATTAAATCGAAAGGTAAGCCCAGAGCAAGACGTCCATTAACGAAATGGACCGATGACCCTGGTCCAAACTTTGGGGATTGACGGGAGGCCTATGTCCAACAGTGGACTTTCTACGGCAGATACAATACAATACAGTACGAAGACTTTATTGTTCACCAGAAATAGTAATCGATATCATAATGATAGTAATAATGATAATGATGATGATAGTAATAGTGATAATGATAGAAAGAAAGAAAGAAAATATTTGATTGCCAACAGTACAAACTATACAAGACAACAATATAATCAACACAAATAAATAGTACCTACAACACAGCACAGATAAAATAAAAAGAGTATTAAAAAAATAAGCATATATAACTTTGCGAGTAGGTAGTCTGTCCTGCGGCGAAAGGAGCAGACTCAGCTAATGCTGCGCTCACGTGGATGATGCCAGCGCTGGATTTCAGTCTGCCCCTGTTGACACATGCTAGAATATCGTCTATAGCGGGCTGGATGGCGGACAAAAGACGGAAACAGTAATACCAGAACTACAATATTACAGATAAAAACAAAATCCGATCCACACTAGCGACCCCTTCAAATAGTGAACCTACTGTGTTAAAAATAAAATTGTGTTAAATACTTGTAATGTATAGTACATAGATATCATTTATAAATATTGCGAATCTGTTTTAAAAAAAAAATACCTCGTTGAGTTTCTTGCCGGATTCTTCTCAACAGAGGTTTTTTTCGAACCGGTGGTAGATTTTTTGACATTCATAAGTGCTTATCATAGCCTAAATTGAATAAAGAGATTTTGACTTTGACTTTGACTTTGAAAAACAAAATAATTAAACTAATATTTTAAACTAAAAGTGAAAATCACGAAAGTTTAACAAAACATAGTAATAGTGACTGATGTGATGATGATGATGACGATTAAATACTCAAATTCAATTTAATTTTCACGAATGTGATGCTATGTGATACCATTGAACTGACTCATACACGTTCAGTAAACATTGGTTGAGCCTTCGCACGACCAACAGAAATCTGACACTAGTCATATAGGAGAAATCCATATGACAGTTTTCTACAAACAAAAAGCGTTTGACGGAGATATTAGCACGCATGTGCTAAATAATTTGTGAACTTGTGAAGTATGTTATGAAATTTGATGTTTCGATACCGTCATTTGGTTCGTAGATACCTACCTACTTGCAATTTCGACGAAGAAAGAATTTGTCCTAGTTTTTTCTAGTGTTTGAAGAAAGTGTCGCGTACTTTATAAAGGACTAATTAACACTAAGAATAACGGCAGAATGTACTTTATAAAGTACAAATTGTTCATTGAATAAAGAACGCTAAGAATTTTGAAATAAAATCCAAAATAACATAGCAGTTCAACCATGTTTAGGTCTTAAACGCTAAGTTTGTTAAAAAATGTCAGGACTTAGGAGGATAATGTAAAATAAATAATCCTGTGACAAATTTATTTAATTGGTTCAGAGATAGTCTTGGGGTTAACCAAAAATTTAAATAGATTCTACCACAGTTCTGAGAATCTTAATTGTTTATAATATCTTGTCGTGTGGTCTACTAGGATGCTAAGCACTTTTTTGTCACGATTTTGTTGGTGAAAGTTAACTAGACATAAAAATTATACTGTTGTGGATGTCGATTTGAATATGATAGAGTTTGCAATAAAAAAAACTAACACACTAGGGAAGCATTATGATGATTACGATTTGTTATTTTGAACATAAAACTACCGTGAGAATGACTCATATTACATATATAAGTGGCGGCGCGCAGTGCGCGTATTGCAGCAGCCGCCGAGTCGCGGTGCTCCGAGGAAAAAGGGCTACGGATTAGCCCGAAACAGTCGAGCTAAACTCGATTTAAGACGTGAGTTATCCGGGTTAATATATTTAATATTACGATTTGATTTTGAACTGAAGCATAGTAGGTGCGACATAGGCGTATCTGGGTGAATCAACTATTTTAGCGACACTTTGGGCGTCTCCTGCGTTACCAAAATTGTCTCTGGCGTTACTAAAAAATCATACTTCCGATAAGATATTTGAAATGAAATGAAAATTTACGGTTTAATAGGTTGAACTTACGTAAAATGACATGGATTCATGTATACCATCGATTGAATTACAGAAAAAACATGTTTACTTACAAAAATCTGCAATTGTTTGAAAAAAAGTTGATTGGGCCATCTAACTTCGTGAGCCGTTGCGTACTTTATAAAGGACCAATTAACACAACAACAAGAATAATGGCCGAATGTACTTTATAAAGTACAAATTGTTCATTGAATAAATAATTTTGAAATAATATCCGAAATGACAAAGCTTGTGAACCACGTCTAGGTATTAAAAAAAGTTAGGACTCAAAGGGCTAAGCTATAGAGCCGTGGTGGTTAAACTATGGACTCTCAAGCGGAGGGTCGTCGGTTCAAGTCCCGGGTTTATACATACGTTTTTTGTTTATCGGTACTGTTTTTTTGTGTTGTTTAAATTTTATCAATATTGGTTCAGCTGTTTTAATTGAATGCACGTGTACAGTCGAGTAGAGTAATGCTTCTGTTTTTAGAACCAAAAGGTATATCACGCCGATTCTATATAAAAATAATTTTGATAAGACAACTCAGAAATACATTCAGACAAAGATATCTCTTTAATTAACAGCTTATTAACAATATCCGTTGGCGGCACGAGTGATGTACAAAAAAAGCGCGAGTCACAATCACACACTAAGGGTTCCGTACTATACTAATGCCCATCATATTGGCAGTAGAACGTCCAATGAAAACGAACATGAAAAAAAAATTCGGGACACGAATAATAGATACAGCAAAAAAAAGTGAAATGAAATAGAATGAGAATACAAAATACAAAGAATAACTAAGTATTATGAATATCTAATTGTTTATATTATAAGTTTTTTGTACTGATTTTTTATGGTATAGAGGGCAAACGAGCAGACGGATCGCCTGATGGTAAGGGATTACCGTCGCCCATGGACACCTGGAATACCAGAAGAGTCACAAGTGCGTTGCCGGCCTTTAAGGTAGGTAGGAGTACGCTCTTTGATGTATGGTGTGCAATAAAGAATATTTGTATTGTATTGAATAAATAAAAATAAGTTCGCGAAATGGTCCAGCCTCAGCATAAAATGCGGACTTCTTTGGTAGAGCCAGCACTGGTCTTCCGGCGAGACCAATGTTGGGCATAGATCTCCCCTATAGACTTCCAGTTGCTTCGGTTAGAAGTGACCTGCATCCAAATGAAGGGAGAGGGGTTGCCGATAGCCTCGCTTGGGAAGCGGGTATCAACACACAATGGGGGCTATCGTTTTTTGCCTTTCTAGATGGCGCCACTGTTGCGTGAGGTTTTTAAGTGTGGCTTTCAAAGTCTGTTATTACGGGCGTGAAACAAAATTTCGATTAAAATGTTATTTACTACACCTTAAAACCGTACCATAAAAATATCGAGCAAGCACAGTGTTGCGTAGTCCCGTTTTGTTCGGAAAAAAGGGAGAGCAAAATTTTCCAAAAGACAAAACTGTCTCAAAAGACAAACATTCATTGCCCCGTATCGCATAATTACCGTAATTAATTTCAGGTAATGCAAAATATTCACAAAATTATTCTAATTATAAATAAACCCGCGTAGCTAATCCAAAAACTATGAGATTTGACATTTCGGAGACCTAACGCTACACTAGCGCCTCCAGCGGCGAATTCATACGCGATAGCCCTCATTGGCATTGATCACTTTTTTACAACGTGCTCTAATTTCAAAACCATTTCGAGGTTAGAGGTTTATAAGAAGGTCAAAGATAGAGCAAAATGGAGAAAAACATAGCGAAAGAGAAAGAGAGAGAGGGAGAGAGGTCAGGTTCGAACAACACGAACCTATGCTTCAAAGGGCATAGGTAAAACTAAACACCAGGCATTCAATGAATACGGAATCCCAAAAAAATCATCATTCAATTACAAGCAATTATCAGATAACTTTATCTATCATTATGATAGCCGTTATTAAAAAGATAAGTTTGATGTAAACCTTAAGGATAATATAATAGGGAAAAATTATCACAACATAATCGCCATTGAATCATTTTTATACGAAGTCAATAATCGTAATCAGAATGAACAACAGTTTTTTGTTATCAATCAATACTTATTAAAGATTCTCTTTTCGGTACGATATCAGTAGCATGAAAATAACTGAATCCTCATTATTACTAACGCGAAAGTTTGTACGTGAGTTTGTTACTATTTCACGCTAAAACTGCTGCACAGATTTGGAAGCACACGTATAGCTTGTAAACTGGATTAATACTTGATTAATAATTAAGAAGATTCTTTTATCCAACTGCCTAAAGGTAGGGAATCATCTCAATAGTCCCACAGTGCAGGTGGTAGGATCTTGTGCAAGGTCCACCCGGATTGTTACCACCATTTTGCTCGCTAATTCTGCTGTGATGCAGCAGTGTTTGCATTGTTGTGTTTCGGCGTGAAGAGTAAGACAGCCGGTGAAATTACTGGCACTTGAGGTATCCCATCTTAGGCCTCCAGGTTGGCAACGCATCTGCAATACCACCAGGAGACCCACTTGCTCGTTTGCCATCCATTTGAATAAAAAAAAGAGAAAAACTACCACAGCTAGGGTTAGAAATTAGCTAGTAATAATTGAAATGTAATGGATACGGAACTCTAAATCGTGTGTCGCCCGATCCGCACTTAGCTGTTTTTAATTCAAGAAAGAAAATAAAGATAAAAACATCATAATTAACCAAATATGTCCCCACTCATCACAATGCCACGGCAAACCAATACAATAATAACAAACCGCAAGATAGTAAATAGTAAATTCAAAATCAAAATACAAAAAAAAAACTACTAAAGCGAACAAAATAAGTAAGTATAAGTTAAGTAAGTTAGTTAGTTATAGTTTTATTTTTCTTTTAATTATTTATTTCTGTTAATTATTGTTACATATTATTTGTTTGTTTATAAATAAAAACAGTATATGTTTATCTGTAACTGTGTAAGTGTTTAACAAAAAAAGCTCTAGCAACTGGCGCAACTCAAACCTGCTATCATAATGTTTATTAATAAAACGACGGACTTGCTCCCATTTTTTACCACCTGCATGCATTATGAATGAACAGCGCGTACACAGGTGAAAGTGAGAGGATGATATGTTAATCACATGTTCTTGTCGAGTCTAGGATGTTAGGTTGGGCGATAATGGAAGCCAATTTGTTGGATCCAAGTTTTGAAAAATTAACTACAAAATATAGGGATATTGATGCCATTAAAAAATAATTCGAAGGCACGACTCCAGTAAAAAAACGCTTTATTTTAGCCCTGAAAACCAGATTAATTTTCGATTTACTGTAAAATTAGATTTTTTGTTGCTTTAAAATAAATAAACAGTTAGTTGATTGAGTTGGCGAACAAATAACGACTTATGACGTCATAACTCGCTATTGCCATTAAAACTATGGGAGAATTGGTTTTGATAGGTTATAAAAAGTACGTCAATTGATTGGTGGTGTTAACATCCCTATTACTTTGATTCTTCTCGACAAAGGTTTTTTGGAATTGGTGGTACCTAGATTTTTCAATATTCACAAGTGCTTGTTATAGGTAGCCTAAATTGAATAAAAATATTTAAACTTTTAACTTTTTTTGATTTTTGCTCACCCGCGTCCTTATGATTAGGGATCGTAAAATGCAAGCAAAATATATTGAAATGACGTATGACAATTGTAACATTGCTCGTATTTTACGAATTGCTTGTATCTATGAAAAAAAATGCATTTTCATGCAGCTCCTCTTCCTCCAAACTGTATTGGGACGTTTCGTACTCGACCAGAGTTCATCTTCAGAGTAATACCAATCGCTCACCATGCTATTAGATGTTAAGCCAATACAGATGTCTGTCTATTTTTATTGCAAACAAACCTGAACGAGGTATACACAGAATATAGGTCAGTACGAAATACTAGAATATCCAAAATAACAGAGGGTATGAATGAAACTGTATGTTGTAGATAATTGAATAGTTGGTGATAGAGAACTGCCTTTTATCATTTTGATGTGATAGATTGAAAATAAAAGTGAGGAAACAAGCAAAAGTATAACAAGCGCAAATTTATTATCAAATTCCAGCTTTTTTCCTTTTATATTATACTAGCTTTTGCGCGCGGCTCCTCCCTCGTGGTATACGGTTATTGCGCGCTGCCCTCGGGAACTGTGCATTTTTCCGGGAGAAAAAGTAGCCTATATCACTCTCGGACCCATAACTACCTCTATGCCAAAAATCACGTCCATTCGTCGCTCCATTATGGCGTGAAAGATGGACGAACGCACAAACATACTTTCGCATTTATAATATTAGTATATGGATTTTAAGGTTTAATACGAGTATCATACGATATTAAAACTATTTTAAATGTGAAGATGGTTTCATGTATGTATGTATTATGAATTTGCAAGATCCAGAGGATTTGTCTTTGATCCGTATGAAATAATTCACCGCGAGTTTGTCACCTGTTAACTGACACAGCGGACATCTATATCTGACACGTCCTATTGGCCCTAGAAATTGAGTCATGTCAGATATTTATGAACGCTTTGTTGTGTCAGATATTGGTGCTATAGTGACTAGGTATCGTCCATGCAATATGAAAATGTGATAATATACTTTGTACTATTCGATGTTATTTTTATTTATTTATTTATTTATTTATTCAAAACAATACAATAATAGGCTCACAGTTGAAAACCAAAACGCCTATTACGTTACATGCTTCACATAAATCGACATGGGACACAAATCAATAATAAAGAATACAATACCTACCTCAAATGACAAACCAAAATTAACATAGAAATGGATTTGATTACTTTATAAATTATTATTGGATAAAAACCTTACAATACTAGCCAGCACAGAGTGCCAATTCCCAGCAAGTACGTCAGTATCCTGGTGCTTGTCCAGCAGAGCGTTAAGCAGGGCTATTGCCCTGGCAGTAGGCGAGTTCCTGGCGCGTCTCGTGTGGAGCCCCTCTGGAGCAGTGAACAGAGGATGGCGCCGGCGGTCGCCTGCTCGCACGTATTGATCGGGGACAAAAAAACAAATTCGCTCAAGAGTTGTCGGATTCTCGATTCTGTTTCGCAAGAGCAGGCAAAAATGTACTAATAAGTGCATTTTTCGTCTATAACGCAAGGTACACAACCCAACCATACCCAGAACGAACGCAGAGGGATACAGGAATGGGTAATACCCATACATTCTCTTATATAAATATCTGACGAATCTACGCTGTACCCTCTCTAGCATTACCGTATAGTTCGTTTCCATTGGATCCCAAATTATACTGTTGTATTCCATTCCACTTCGAACAAAGGCATTGAATAAGGTAATTGCAACCCCTACATCCTTGAATTGTGCTGCTGTTCGCATGACGAAACCCAAAACTTTACTGGCGTCTTTGCAGGTAGAGACAATGTGTTGATGAAAGTCCAGCTTCGAATCAAGGTGAAGGCCAAGATCTCGGATATCTTGGACACGGGCTAGATGAATGCTCCCCAGATAGTACGTGGCTACTAACGGTGCCTTGGACCTGGTAAAAGTTATAACCTTGCATTTTGAAGCGTTAAAAGACAACTTATTTTCATTTGCCCAAGACAGAACTGAGTTTATGTCAACCTGCAAATCATCGCAATCGGAAGAGGCGTCGATGGAACAGAACAACTTTAAATCGTCCGCAAAGAGTAGTGGTTTGGCTTTTTTGACGACAGTAGGTAGGTCGTTGACCATGATTAAGAACAGGGTTGGCCCCAGTGTGCTACCTTGACCTACACCGGATCGTGTATAGTACTCTGCAGAAGCATAGCCCGAAACCTGCACGTATTGTCTGCGATCACTCAGATAACTGGCAAGCAATTTCAAAAGATTCGGTGAGAACCCGAAAACACTAAGCTTGCGAAGAAGGATATCATTATCCACTAAGTCGAATGCTTTCCTTAAGTCAAAATAAGCTGCGTCCACCTGACGTGACGCATCCATCTGTTGAAGTACATAGTCGGTAAAAATCAAATTGTTGGTACACGTAGATCTACCAGCCCTAAAACCATGCTGCGAGTCCGTCAAAAGTGATGAAGTCTGTAGCGAGATACAACGATTTATAACTCCTTCAAAAATCTTACCAAAAACTGACGATATAGCAATCGGTCTATGAGTGGTGACGTCTACGGATGACGATTCCTTCGGTACAGGAGTAACTCTGGATACCTTCCATAATGATGGATATTTGCCGTTGGAAATTGATGTGCTAAAAATATGCAGCAGAGGTGCCAGTAATACAGACAAACAATCCTTTACTAGAAAAGTAGGTATTCCGTCTGGTCCAGGAGATGATGTATTTTTAAGTTTTCGTACAACTCGACGGATATCATCAAGAGTTATACAGTTAAGACTGACATCTGCATTGTTAGGGAAAGCTGTTGCGCACTGCATTGCTTCTTTCGCGTCAAGTATGGGTATATCGCGATGGAACACCGAACTGAAAAACTCTGCAAACGCCTCTGCAGCCTCTAATTTTTTGATGCTTTTACCTTTATATACGTATGTTCCTTTCGGACTTCTGCTACTTCGTTTGTCCTTTACATACTTCCAAAACTCGGTAGGTTTACTACAAATATTCTGCTCCACAGACGCGATGTGTTGATCATGTGCCCTTTTGATAAGTAATTTAACTCGAGTTCTGTGGTATCGGAACATCTCCCGATTGAACTCAAGACCAAGACGTTTGTACTTGACTAAATGAAAATGCTTGATCTGTATGCCCTTTATTACCTCAGGTGTGTACCAGTGTGGGTAATTAAAGCGACGAACACCTTTAGGCGGCGCTCGCAGCGGCACATGAGTAGTTAAGGTATTATTTAGGATCTCATAGAATGCTTCAGTGGCTAGATCTACATCGCTGTGATCATATAGACACGACCAATCCACATCAGCCATCCCACTATAGAGTGCCATCAAGTCGGCTCCCTTAAAATTCCAGCGAAAGGCTTGTGGTACAGACAAGGAATCATCGAATTCATTAATCTCTGCAACGTTATAAGTTGAGATGCTAACATCCAACGCAGGATGATACGCATCAAGACGAACCAAAGGATCGACACTGCACTCAACTCGAACACCACCTTCCAATACGTTTGTCAGGACAAGATCCAGGATACTGCCATACATATTTTTAACATTATTGACTTGTTGTAATTGACAAAAGCTAAGAAAACAGTTAAATTGACAAATAACATTTTGGCTAAAAGAGTTACAGTTGAAGTCACCTAAAATTACAATATCCAAGTTTGAAAACTTACATACAGCATTTTCAATACATTCCAACACATTTAAGAACTGATTTTCATTATAATTAGGAGGCAAATAAACTACGGACAGTAATAATTTAATGTTTTTCCCAGTCAAAATCGCGAATAAAACCTCCTTATCCTCTGTCACACCGTCAATATTATTGATAAGTCTGACGTTGTAGGTGTTCTTCACAGCCAGTAGCACACCGCCCCAACCAGAATCCCCAGCACGGTCGTTTCGTAGCACCGTATAGTCAGGAGGAAATAACTCGGCACTATTTATAGAACTAGTCAAAAATGTTTCTGTTAAAGCAACAACATCTGGCTGATTTATCTGAATATTAGAGTAAAAAACAGCTGTTTTTGATCGTAGTCCTCTGACATTCTGATAGTACATGTGGAGTGGTTTTCTTCCCTTACATTTTTTCCTGGTTTTGGACTCGAAAGTTCTGGCGCCAGGGTTTGATACAGATGTCTTCTGCCCAGTTAACTGGATCCAATACCCGCTCAGAAAATCTCTGCGGAATGCTTATCTTAAATGAAGCGTAATTCCCTCTGGCTTTTAGTGCTTCAACTGAGCCGACATCCTCTCCACAAATCATGGACAAGTGTGCACGTACTTGGTCAACTGTAGTGCCAACTCTAACATAATAGAGATGAATAAGACGCTGTCTTCTGACGCTTGGAGCAAACACGTGGTACCGGGGGCAGCTGTTCCCCGTTTCACGTCCAATTTCCTACGTGGCCGCTTCTCCATCTCTCTCATCTCCGGTTTTTGACTGTTTGTGGTGGAGTTCGTCTCGCTATGTAAGTCTGCAGGAGACTCCGCCCCAACCTGTCCAGTCTCAGTTGAACGCCCACCGCTAGCAACCAGTACCGGCGCCGGTTTTCTTTGCTGTGATCTCAGCTCGGATATGGAGTCTAACTTACTCTCCAAAGCCGTGACTCGAGCCTCTAATCCTGGTACAGTATCAACCTCTAAAGCCGAAACTCGAGTTTCTAGTTGTGTTAATGCGTTCCTCAGTGGAGCAAGTTTTTCTTCGATAACATTTCCAATCAGTGTCTGCAGGCGTTCACCAAGACCAAGCTGAAGTTCCTCTCTGATCAATGTTCGTATGTTATCGAGGCTTAGAGAATCGTCAACGATTGAACCCTGCGATAAGTCGAAGCCAGAGCATCTTTGTTGCAGTGGGCGATAGGTAGTGTTTTCAACATGACCCCGAGGAGATTGGTTAAAACTTGAATTATTCAAGGAAGACTCGTCCTGATCAAAATGAGTCCCCGTACCGCTCACAACCGCAGCCGCAGCCTCGCGAACAGGTGTTTTAAGCGGATTCTCAACAACAAACTTCGCTGCACGAACCGGCGTATTAGAATTGTCCACTTTAGGCTCTTTACACCTGCACACTTGACATTTCCAGGTGTTTCTTAGGTGAATCGTCATATTTTTGTTAAAACGATCTTCTGGTACGCCAGCACACGAAAGGTCATAATTTTGCTTACAGAAGCAACATTTCAGAAAGCGTCGATCGGTTATAGCTTCCGAACAACCTCCACATCTTATCTTAGGAGCCACTGACGCCATCTTACAGCTGGTTGTGTAAACTACTATGAAGTAGTAGTTATTCTTTCCATGTAATGTATTTTTATGTTTATCGAATGTGTATAAATAAATGTTTCTAAGGCGATCCTGCACGCCTCGCTACGCTCAGATCTGTTTCAAAGACAGCTCTCGAACACTCGCCTGTCACCAAGATTTCTCCTTATAAAAACTTTAAACATCGCTTATACAGCGTATATACTCACTTAACAAGTTAGACTAAAACCACAAGCTCTTTAATTGCAACACACGCAATGTCGGCCACTGATACATCCTGCTTTCTTATGGACGGAAAGCGCGGACTTATTGTCCCATGGCGACTGGACAATGGGAGAAGCTAACGAGAGCATATTAGAGGCGTTTTAGAGCATTTTTGACATCTGTCATGTTACTGCGTATGGTTTCCCATATACATATAGGATGACCATTTAAAAAAAATTAGAATAAATTAAGGCTTCATTTTTTTGACAAACAATGATTCGGACTAAAATTACGGTATGACTAGCGAAGAAGTATGCAAACCACAGATACTTATAGATTACACTAGATAACGCAAACACCTCAATCTGTATGAAAACCAACCGTGTCACTTTTTATATCTAGGTACTGTGACGTCTCAAGAGTGAATTAGTAATGTGAATTCCCCGATGTCCGCGCAAAATCGATTCAAATGCGTCGCCCGCCCGCGTAGGGCTCGAGTCAGTCACTAGTCTTGATTAGTCAGTTAGCGGTCAGTCTTTGTATGGGGGTAACCCCGACGTTTGGTCGGGGTTCGGACACGCGAACTAGATGCATTTGTATTAAATGATATTGTTACTTGAACATGAAACTACCATGAGACTCACTCATATTAAAAGTTATTGTAACTGATAACTCACGTGTTAAATTGAGTTTAGCTCGACATGTTTCGGGTTATTCCGAAACCCTTCATCAATGGAGCACGCGACTCGGCGGCTGCCGCAACACACGCACTGCTCGCGCGACTGACAATATCATTTAATATGAGTGAGTCTCACGGTAGTTTCATGATCAAAATAGATGCATTTGCGTATTCTAGTGTAATCCATATCTGTGACGCGAACTTTGCCGCTCCCGCTCTCATGTTAGTCTAGATGATGGATGCTGATGATGAGGTTAGGTTACCTGGCGACGCCGTGGGTGACAGCCTGGGTGAGTGAGTTCAGAGAGTCCTCCACTTCCTTGCCCAGCTTCGAAGGTAGCTCTTCCAAGGACCTTCCTGAGGACCTGGCTTCAGCGTCAGCGGCCACTGGAACAAAGAACATTGAATAAATATCGGGAGCGCCAAAGTTCGCATACTCTTCGCTAGTCATACCGTAATTTTTGTCCGAATCATCGTTTGTCCGAATTTTTTTCGCACTTAAACCTTATAGTTTTCTAGAAATTTTAAATGGTCATCCTATAGAAAACTATAGGTTAGGTTTGTTTTATGTATTTTATAAAAATTCTAAACAAAATTCTAAACAAAATTCTAAACAATCACTAGATTCAGAGAAAAAAGAGTTATGACAAATGATCATTCTGACTAAAATTACATTCGGACTTTCAATAAGTATGCGAGTCGATATGAACCCTAAATACTCGTATCACGTGACAATTATCACCAACAGCCTAATGTCAAAAACCTAATTAGTTGGCCAGTTAGATTACAAAAAAATATTAGATACTAGCTTGCGACTCCGACCGCGTAGAACTATGAAATAGTACATTGTGTCTTAAGGGCGGTAAATAAGGAATTACGAACGAGAGTCTATTAGAAGTCCGAAGTCGAAGAAGGCTTTAATGAGTCGATGTAACATTTTAAACTTTCGTGATTCTCACTCATAGTCACTGATAGTCTACCCGTGACCACGGCAACTGAAACGTTGCCGAAACGTCGAGGTAAATATTACTTGTAAAAATAGCGTGATAAGTCCCGTTATGGTATTTTAATGAGTCGATGTTCGTAATTATAATACCGCCCGCGCGACATACAATGTTTTTCATCACATTTTCGAGTAAAATTGTATAATTGTAAAAGAAAAACTAATATTATTTCAAAAACAGAGACATCAAACTTCAAAGTCAGGTTCTCCGACCACCTGGCTATCCAGTCGTCAACGACGGTGATTTAAACGATCGTTCAACGGCTCTCTTAAATACCTACAATCAACAATGACTATTTGATAATAGAAAACTACTTCATCTCAAACAGTTCCCATAACAACAATAACGTTACAGTGAAAGTGAAATTTTAAACACACAGACAGACATTCCCACGAATAATCGACACTTTCAATGATTTCGCTAATGATGTTTTATATCGATATTTAATATGGGAACTTGGGCTTTGTATAGTTTGAAGATTTTAGATATAGTGATATCAGTTATCATCTCACCTCACGCGGGTCCAATGCGGCAGGATTATTGCCTAAAGTACTCGGAACCGCTATAGTATTAATTTTTGAAAGTTTTGTGTTTGAAGTTGAAACCAGGAAGGCTACTCCGAAACACAACGTTCGAAGTTCGTGTCGTGCGATCCCTCTCGCTCTCGTATTAAATAGTATAAGTGTGAGAGGGACCGCACGACACGAACTTCGAACGTTGTGTTTCGGAGTAGCCCTTCAGGGCTGCTTTTAAAATGAAGTTATTCGTTTCGCGTAACGTCAAAGATATTTGAAAGCTAAGGCCAGCCATTTTTAACACAGAACGACTGAGTTGCTAAAAGTTTCAACCCCTAAACTAAAGTACAATTCAATAGAATCTAACAATTTTCTACACATTTAACACACCCTAACCCTAATCACCCTGCCCTAACGTGGGCACGCTTGATTATATATGTCCCTGTTGTTGCAATTATCATTTAAAAGGAATCAAAAAAGAATAATAGTCACATCACAAAGCCTTAGGCAGCCCAGTATTCATATTAGAAGGCTGGAAGTGTCTACAGGATTGTTAGAATTGGAGTATAGGTGTGAACCTGCACCTTAGGGGCTTCAGTTCGTCCGTATACTGTGTCGTAAAAACTTGCTGTGGACATGTAACAGCTGGTAAAAGAGCTGATGTATAAAGAGTAACAAAAAAATAATAAGTAAGGATAAAGTTGTGTTTTACATCTCTGGTGGAAACAGCTGCGCGGAACGAGGCGAGGTAAATGTACAGTGGGAGTAGAAAGACCTTCGTCAGTTATTAAATTGACTCCTTTACAAAGTCATAGACTCTTAGTACGTTTTGAAACTAAAGTACTGAGTAGACAAGTGCATGTCAAATTATACTTACTTGACACCAGAACAAGGATCAAAAGACCTTCGTCAGTTATTAAATTGACTCCTTTACAAAGTCATAGACTCTTAGTACGTTTCGAAACTAAAGTACTAAGTAGACAAGTGCATGTCAAATTATACTTACTTGACACCAGAACAAGGATCAAAAGACCTTCGTCAGTTATTAAATTGACTCCTTTACAAAGTCATAGACTCTTAGTACGTTTTGAAACTAAAGTACTAAGTAGACAAGTGCATGTCAAATTATACTTACTTGACACCAGAACAAGGATCAAAATAGTATACACCTCTAACATATGTCTAGCTTCATACCAATACAAAACCTTTTTAATAAACAACTACGTAAAAGTTTCAATCATATAATGTTCTATTTAATTGTCAATGTTTGTCAGTGCCAAGGTTTAGTTGTAGGGTTGCTATAGTCACCTGATTATGTTTAGCAGGTTGACAGGTTGACGCAGTATGTCCTACTCAATCGGTAAAGCAGATGAGCACTCATACTGAGCAAAGGAAAATGGATCTTAGGGTGACGAACCTTTTTTTACTCCGACTGTACCGTTTCCTTGGTTTATGAAAAACACATTCCTTGCACATCTCTGGTCGAAACGCAGCCTTAGGCTGGGCCAGGCCCTGTTTTAAAATGAGAAAGCTTGTGTTTGTAGTTCGCATGCTGGTCCACTGCAGATAAGGAACGCCACACGACACCACTGACCTACTTTGCTGATGTTGTTGCAATGTTCGTCATAGATTGGTCCATTATTGAAAAGCTCATGGTGATTCTACTACGATACGATTTTTGGGAAATTGCATACCGTCTACGTTTTTTATAGTAAAATTCCAAAAAACATTACTAAAGAAACAGATACAAAATACAAATCTACTGTCAAGAAGACGTTAATACTCGTATCTAAGGCTTATTATAAAGTCAATGATTATATCATGGACAGGGATATTTGGAAATAATTCCGATCCGCATTAGCGATCCCTTCAAATAGCGAACCTACTGTGTTAAAAATAAAGTTGTGTTAAATACTTGTAATGTATAATATATAGATATCATTTATAAATATTGTGAATCTTTTAAAAAAAAAAAAACTTTGTCGAGTTTCTTGCCGGATTCTTCTCAACAGAGGTTTTTTCCGAACTGGTGGTAGATTTTTTATACATTCATAAGTGCTTGTTATAGCCTAAATGAACAAAGAGATTTTGACTATGACTTTGACTTTGAGAAGGTTCCATGGTGGCTCGGGAATCAAAAAGGTTGTGTTAGAATTCAAACTGTATATGAAATGAATGTCGCCAAAATTTTAAAAGTGGAATTTTCGATAGAACACGACCTAGTGAGAAGAAAGTGAAATTTTTAACGAATTTTTATAAAACATGTCGGTCAGAAGGTCTGCACTATAAGTTTTGGGCAAAAACAAACCAGTTTCACCATAAGGCGTACAGAGAAAGCGACCCTGGTCGATTTTTGACAAATTTGGGGACCGGACACGGCGATTCTAAAAATTTGGTCGGACAGGTTTTTTGAAATTCGAAGATGTTTATTGGTAAAAGTATCAGTCATGGGGCAAGTTTTGTTGGTCATTGAGGTTACATTAATACGATGGCATGTTATTTATTACCAAATGACCCACTGAAATTAATTAATTGATCACAGGTGATTTGGACTTATCACGGTTCGTTGCGCAGCACGACGTCTATCAACGAGATGGATGTTAGTAAAAATAAGTATGTAAACTCTCTATTGCACATAAAAATAAAAATACAAAAACACAGAGAGGAAAACAAAGGCGAGCTTATCCCTAAAAAGGGATCTCTTCTAGCTAACCTAATTACGAGAAGACAATTTATTATAATAGAGGATAGATGAAAGTTAAAATTACGTGCGGTAAAGATAAGAAAAAAGTAAAAGAGAAACACTCAAAATAAAAATAATATAAATACAAAATTAATAAGTAAATAAGTAAAAATACATCATGGTATAAGAAAAAAAAAAGAAATATTAAGTCAACTTGTTTATAATTGAGTTCATTGACACGCAAGGTCGTTCCAACTTGAATGTCACTTTTATCTTTAAAATCACCTATTGTTTCAACTTTGTACTCGTAACCTGATAATAATAACTAATGATTTTCCTATATTCCCTTCTCACGCGCCACTGGCACTGATTGGCTGATTTCAGAGCTTCCGATTGGTTGAAAAACAAAGGCGTTGATTGGTTGATAATCGTAATTGGCTGATGCTCTAATCTGACTATTGTTTTTATTATAATTGGAAACTGCGTATTATAAAATAAAGTGCATTAGGTATTGCTAACGAATAGAAATTAATGGCAATCAAATGTCACTCTACAGATATGTGCCAGATAGTACAGTCATGCACGTGAACATCTGCCTCAGCAGAGCACGCAAAAATATCTGACACCTAGAAATAAAGTCTTATCAGATATTTATGCGAGCTTTGTTGTGTCAGATATATAGACAGTGATAATGTAACCTAGCTAGATATTAACTAGATGGGCCAATCAACTATTTTACCGACACTTTGGGCGTCTCTTGCGCTACCAAAATTGTCTCTGGCGTTACCAAAAAATCTTACTTCCAACAAGATATTTCATGGTTTAATAGGTTGAACTTATGTAGGATTGCATGTATTCATGTACGCCATCTATTAAATTACAGAAAAAACATGTTTACTTACAAAATCTGCAATTGTTTGAAAAATGTCGCGGACAGATTAGTGTCGGTAAAAAAGTTGATTGGCCCAGATACATTGAAATCCAAACATTAGGTCCAAATTAAGTTAATCAATGCTTCAATTATATCAAATCTACCAATATTATAAATGCGAAAGTGTGTGTGTTTGTGTGTTTGAATGTTTGTGAGTATGTTTGTCCTTCTTCCACGTCAAAACGGAGCAATGGATCGACGTGATTTTTGGCATAGAGATAGTTTATGGGCCAGAGAGTGACATAGGCTACTTTTTATCCCGGAAAAAGCACAGTTCTCGAGGCCGCGAGGGAACAGCGCACGTTAAGCGAATTCCGCGCGGGCGAAGCCGCGGGCAAAAGCTAGTATGAATGTAATTAGCAATAAAGTAGAAAACTACAATGTTGCTTCGTTATCATTTTTTACTGTCGTAATGTTATCACTTAGGATACTTGAATAGCTTGAAATGATGATAAAAACCATAGCTATTGTATTGGAAGATAATTATGAGTTACTAGCTTATTTTACCCGCGTCTCCGCTCGCGTGGTAATCGGTTATCGCGCGCTGTTCCCTCGGGAACTGTGCATTTTTCCGGGATAAAAAGTAGCCTATGTCACTCTCGGGCCCATAAACTATCTCTATGGCAAAAATCACGTCGTTCCGCCCCTCCGTTGCGGCGTGAAAGACGGACAAACACACAAACATATAAACATTCGCATTTATAATATTTGTATGGATGACTCTACACACATTTTTATGTTTGTGAAAATGAAAGGCGCTATAATTTCTTAGGCCATAATTTTCTACAGGCTTTTCGAATTATTGAATAAGTATAATAATGTAATGTGTTTTGTAATTTTGTCTGTGTTTTTTTTTTCTTTTTTTTTAATAAAAAATAGGCTTACATTTGACCTCAATCTCGCATGATGTCTGTCTGATGCAGGCTGCTGCCAACCGAAGTGACTGGAGGTCTATGGGGGAGGCCTATCTCCAACAGTGGACGTCCTACGGCTGAGATGACGATGATGATTGTCATTATGACAAACTACATGTCTAAGTATTTAACGAAAAATTAAACTGTTGAGATATTTTTGACGTAGTGAAAGCTCACGTGAAAATTTTGTAGGTCCGCCCGGATTGCTACCACCGTCTTGCACGCTAATCCTGCCGTGAAGCAGCAGTGCTTGCACTGTTGTGTTTCGGCGTGGAGAGTAAGACAGCCGGTGAAATTACTGGCACTTGAGATATCTTAGACCTCTAGGTTGGCTACGCATCTGCAATACCCCTGGTGTTGCAGATATTTATGGGCGGTGGTGATGTCTTACCATCAGGAGACTCACTTGCCCGTTTGCTATCCAGTTGAAATAAAAAAAATGCTGATGAAGCCGTGGTGGCCTAGTGGTTTGACCTATCGCCTCTCAAGCAGAGGGTCGAGGGTTCAAATCCCGGCTCGCACATCTGAGTTTTTCGAAATTCATGTGCGGAATTACATTTGAAATTTACCACGAGCTTTGCGGTGAAGGGAAACATCGTGAGGAAACGTGCTCAAACCTGCGAAGCAATTCAATGGTGCGTGTAAAGTTCCCAATCCGCACTGGGCCCGCGTGGGAACTATGGCCCAAGCCCCTCATTCTGAGAGGAGGCCTTGTGCCCAGCAGTGGGACGTATATAGGCTGGGATGATGATTGAAACGTATGTCTTTATGAACGCTCGGCCCGTGTAAATCTGCTGCTGACTACGAGTATGTAGTTCTCAGAGCGTTAATGGGTTGTATGGGTGACTGCATCTTGTCTCAGCCATGCACTGCTGCCGTATTAACCGGAATAACATTCTGTGTCATCTAGTGCTAGGTTAGTGTCTCAATGCATGTTAGATGATACTTCAATTTCTGTCTCGTCATTGACACCCGGTTTGTGTTTGATCTTGAAAATAGGATAAGATAATTAAGAGAAGTTTTCATGCCGGTCGCGCGGCCGCGTTAGGTATTCGTTTGGGATATTGCTATCTTTATCGCTTGACATAAGCGCTCGCAGCCGTCCCCCCATGCACATCCCCTCCCGCTTCTCCACTTCCCGCTAATGTATCGAGATAGCTGTAGGCTTTTCAAAATTTGGGCGGTTAAATTTTGGGTTTCGTTGTCCTCATATTATACCAAAAGCAGCACAGAAATCAATGATATTTTACAATCAAGATCTTTAATATATTTTCTATGCCTGTGGTTTTTTTTCGATTTTCGTAAAAATGCTTTAGGTTTGTGATTCTCGTGCAAAGTTAACATCTTTTTTTGACGACATTTGAGATCCTCAAATTCTGATATTACATGTTATGAAAATCTGAAAAACCACAGGCATAGATAATTACGTCTTGTCCATACTTACAAAATTACAGCTACTTCTGTTGCCTAGTTTTCAAATGAGACTGGGACTACGTTTGTAAGGAGAATGGAACGAAGAGACTTCTTTTAAGTGGACATTTTTACTTTAAATGAAGCAACATGTCAAAGTCAAAGTCAACATATCTACCACCGGTTCGGATAAACCTCGCTGAGAAGAATCTGGCAAGAAACTCAAAGAGGTATATATATATTTTTAAATAGATTTACAATATTATTAAATGATATCTATGTATACATCACAAGTTTTTAACACAGGAGGTTATTTGAGAAGATCGCTAATGCGGATCGGAATTATTTCCAAATATCCCTGTCCATGATAATATAATCAATAACTTTATAATACGCCTTAGATATTAATGTCTTCTTGACAATAGATCTGAATTTTGAATCCGTTTCATTTGTAATCTTTTTTGGAATTTTATTATAAAAACGTATGCGATTTCCCAGAAACGATTTGTTTGTTTTAGCCAGTCTGTAAGACGGAAATTTAAGCTTTCCTGTGTTTCTAGTAGGCTTTGGCTTATCGGCATGATTTTTCTTTCTTTCTTTCTTTTTCAACCATTTTTAAACACGAAACAGTACCCCATACTGTTTATACCGGATAAATACTTTGGGGGAGGCCTATGTCCAGCAGTGGACGTCTTTCGGCTGACATGATGATGATGATGACTGTTTCGTGTTGTACGCACTGTGCTGCGCGTGCGTCGCACAGGACAGCTAACTAACTGCACGCTGCGGTCGAGGTGCATTATCGTGCATCTCGGTTGCGGCTAGAAAGGTTGCAATTGCACGTGCCTGTACCCAATAAACTTGAGATCGGATAAATATTTTTTTTTAATTTGCCATTTTTTATAGATTTGAAGAACCTCTTTTTGGCAGAAAAGTGGTCACGGGTCAAAACTTATGTACTTAATAGCCTTTGCCCGCGGCTCCGCCCGCGTGGTATTCGGTTATCGCGCGCTGTTTCCTCGGGAACTGTGCATTTTTCCGGGATAAAAAGTAGCCTATGTCACTCTCGGGCCCATAAACTATCTCTATGCCAAAAATCACGTCGATATGTCCGTTACGACGTGAAAGACGCACAAAAATACAAAGACACTTTCGCATTTATAATATTAGTATGGATATAAAAAAAGTTAGTTAACAAAATAATGGCTTCTAGATTTTGTTAGGGTCCTTTTTTTTATGTCTAAATCGTAAGACATCAATATAAAAATTAAAAAAGGAAGCTATAATAACAACCTGCTTGACAATTTCCGTTTACACGGAATTTTTAATAATTAACAACTGATCAAAAAATTCCAACAATTCAAAAAATTCTAAATCTCTAGCACGATTTCTAACTAACAAATAAACCTAGTGAAGTTACATAAAACCTTTTTCAAGTTAGTTTGTCAACTAAAAACCATAGTGTAGTTAAGCGTAAACTCACGTCTTTAGTCGATTTTGGCATTTGTCTACGAATTGGTCCAAAATATGAACTCGATCAAAGATGTGAGTTATCCGGTTACACTATACTTAATTACTCGGTACTCATCGTAGTTCCATGTCAGTACAAATAAAAAAAAGTTACCTTGCCAACTCCTCCTTTGCTTTTCAACATCTTCATCCCACGAATCAAGCACCTTTCCAGCTTTAAGTTTCGCACAAGCCCAAGGATCATCTTCACCCAAACAGTCCAAAAAAGACATAAACCCGGGCGCTAAACTTTTACTAATACTCATAACATATTCATACGACCGCTCTAACAAACTAGAACTCTCAACTCTACTACAATAAACTATGAATAAAATTAAAATTAACGTTTTGGACGCCATCTTGGCGGAGCTGTCAACAAAGCGCGCCAAAGGTGCTTTCTCGAGAACACTCAAGGTTAAACTAAGCGCTTTGGCGAACTGTTGGCGACTTTATAGAAACCTACTTTCTTCCCCGTTAAAGAACCCAGCAAGTATTTAGCATTTTAAATACCATTGCGTGCTGAATACAACTCCAAATATGAGTTTACGTAGTCGAAGAGCAATGGAAGTTATTGGAATAGGCCTACCGGTTTGATAAGCGACGTAGGTGCTTATGACTTTTTCTTTTTAGTATTACGCGCCTAAATTGGGAAAACGCTTATAGGAATTATTTGTATGACTGTCCTTTTGAGAAAAAGAAAGTTCGATTTTGTGTTTGTAGATTTTCATAATAGAAGAAACATTAATGATCATAAGTTTTTCCCAAGTTTGAAGCATCGGAGTTTTGGAGTTATTTTTACGACGTTTAATTTTTTACGATTATTGTGACAGCTATTTTTTGTAAAAAAAAAACGCTTTTTCTCATTGTTACTATCAAGGAGTCAAAGTTGAAGCCTAAGGGGCTGTTTCACCATCCATTGATTAGTGTTAACTGACGCTTACAGTCTCTATTTGTTTTGTTAGAATAGACGGAGACGGCATCACATTTAACCGTCAGTTAACACTAATCAATGGATGGTGAAACAGCTCCTAAATATCTATAGATATTCAATTTACCTGCGACTCCGTCCACGTGGTATGAAGTTTATCGCATCCCGCGGGAACTATGGAATTTTCTGGGATAAAAACTATCCTAAGTCCTTCTCTGGGACTCAAACTATTTGTGTCCACCGAATTTCATCTAAATCGGTTCAATGATTTAGATGTGATGAAGTAATAAACAAACAGACTTACAAATTTACGCATTTATAATATTAGTGGGATATAGTATAAACGAATGTTTGGAAATGCATTTCATATTTGCTAATAATTTAAGTGGCTAAATAAGAAACAAACAAGCTGAGATACGTGGTGCATAGGAAAAATTCGTGTCTGTACCGTTGTCCAGCGGTGCCGGAATGCCGAGGATCTGGGTTCGATTTCCAGCGCTTTTCTTAGTTTTCTGGTTTTTCTGTGCATCTATATTTCAGTTTGTATTTTCAATAGGGCTGGCAGCTATCTCTCTCAACGAATCACCATCGCCATTCAACGAGGGAATGCTGCCAGCCTCTTGGGCACCACGCCACGGGGGCTTTTTTTAGATTTAATTTAGTAGGTTATTAAGTTTTTACCTAAGTAAGGTAGTTAGTTTATAGTTAAGTTTTATGTGGTTATTTTATTTTAAATTCATGTATGTTTGACAAATAAATTCTCGAATGCCAGAAAAAAAAATACACCGGAAGGTTTGGATGAAATTTGAGATGATGATATATCGACTCTACATTGAAATAAAGTTCACTTACAAATTACTGATTCCGACATTATCTCTATACTTGGTTTGGATAGGCATTTAACTAAATGCAAACAAACTTCAGCTGCCAGATTTTTTTACATTCAAGGATTTTAATAATAATTTATTTTTTTACTTTAAATGACGCAACCTTTTTTTTCCAGGATTGGGTAATCCTGGGTTCTCCGTACTCAGAATCACGAGCACTATTGATTTTGACGGAGAAAAAAAACGACCCCAATTTTCCATAGTAATTGTATGTAACCATTTCGTAAAGACCCATGCAAACTGTATGAAAAAAAGTCAGAAAAGTGACAAAAAAATTAGGGACACTTTTTTTCTTCGTTAAAATCCATAATACAGTCAGCTGCAGAGAAAGGGTACCCCCCTGTAATGGCGGTAGTATGGATACCGCCGTTACATGGGGGTACCTTTTCTCTGCAGCTGACTGTACCTACTCGTGTTTCTGAGCAAGGAGAACCTAGAATTACCTAATTCTGAAAAAAAAGTCATGTTGCATCATTTAAAGCAAAAATGCCCAATAACAATTGACATAGTCCCAAAGTAAGCTTAGCAAAGCTTGTGTTATGGGTACTAAGCAACGGATAAATATAATTATATAGATACGAGTAGATACATACTTAAATACGTATAAACACCCAAGACCCGAGAACAAACATTCGTATTTTTCATACAAATATCTGCTCCGACACGGGAATTGAACCCGGGACCTAAAGCTTCGGAGTCAGATTTTCTAACCACTAGGCCATCTGTTCGTCACATTTTACTTATCTATCATTGTAATACAAACTAGACTAGTGTATTTTCAATACAGAAACGTAAATGTTTAGATAGTTAGGAATTACAATATTTTAGACTCCAATTGACGTTGTTTTTAACCCCCGACGTAAAAAGAGGGGTGGTATAAATTTGACCACTATGTGTGTCTGTGTGTCTGTCTGTGACACCGTAGCTCTTAAACGGGTGGACCGATTTGAGTGCGTTTTTTTTTAGGTTTTCTATCGATGTTTCTTAGACATGTTTCATCAAAATCGGTTCAGTCATTTTTGAGATATTGAACTTTATAGCGACAAATTCGTGGGTTTTCCAACTTTTTGTTGGTTAGGTTATGTTTATATTTAGTTAAATACCTATCGAAACCAAGTATATATAAATATTATAAAGAGGTTGGTCTTGTATGTTTAACTGTGTGTTTCATCGTTTGACGTAGAGAGTAGTTTTAGGAACTAGATACTGAATCAATAAAAAAAAAGTAAACTGGAAGCTGGGTCTCGATTTGTGGCATTCGACCATGGCGGATGTAGACAATATTTAATTTTGCTATTTCTGTTTCTTTGGCTAGTTGAAGCATAATTTTGATAGTGTTTTATGCGGCGATTAACCTTAACAGTGATCACAAAATTCAATATTGCTCTCCTGTCCGACATTTTTTAATGCGCAAGTTGTCTCCACGTGGTTTCTGGAATTTTACTATCAAGTTACAAAAACTACAATCACCGTACAACGTTGCCTCTCGAAAGAGAATACTTTGACGCTGGCGAAATTGTCTTATTAATTAGGACAGAAGCCATATTTTAAAAGAGAAGAAGAAAAAACTGGAAGCTGTATATTTTACGAAATTGCTTATAAAAGTATACAATACAATACAAGAGTACTCTTTATTATACACCAGAAATAGTAAGCGATACAGAAAACAGATACACATAGAAAATTACAAGGTAAGCAATAGGCGGCCTTATCGTTACCTACCTACCTAGTGCCATTCACGAAGACGCGTGATTTTGTCAAAATTAGCCATTAATGACATAGTAATAAGAACCACGGCTCGCGTCATCGTGAATGACTCTACCTATACTAGTTTGGTCTTATCTCTGAGAAAACGCTTATTAACGACTTTTAGCCTGTGCAAAGCTCGGTGATCCAGATACGTATAAATGAACATTGTTCTAATCCATACTAATATTATAAATGCGAAAGTGTGTTTGTCCGTCTTTCACGCCGTAACGGAGCGACGGATCGACGTGATTTTTGGCATAGAGATAGTTTATGGGCCCGAGAGTGACATAGGCTACTCTTATCCCGGAAAAATGCACAGTTCCCGAGAGAATAGCCCGCGATAACCGAATACCACGCGGGCGGAGCCGTGGGTAAAGCTAGTTTAACCATAAAAAATCCATTTTAATACAAGATTTTTTGCTGACTCTACTTATTGGTGACTGTACTTCTATGTCGATGTCTTAATCGTTCAAGAGTTCTGTTCTGCGGAGACGATCCTGGCTGGAATACCAGGATGTCACTACTAGATTATTGTAGGTGTTATTTGTACTGATTTTTGATGTGCAATAAAGAATATTTGTATTTGTATTCCAAATTTCAAGTCAATCCGACTACTGGAAGTTGGTCAAATTTAACTTGCAAGATTTGAAGAAGACAGACAGAGAAGACAGACAGATAACAGGACAGGTCGTCGTCCCAGCCTATATACGTCCCACTGCTGGGCACAGGCCTCCACTCAGAATGAGAGGGCTTGGGCCGTAGTTCCCACGCGGGCCTAGTGCGGATTGGGAACTTCACACGCACCATTGAATTGCTTTACAGGTTTGTGCAGGTTTCCTCACGATGTTTTCCTTCACCGCACAGCTCGTGGTAAATTTCAAATGTAATTTCGCACATGAATTTCGAAAAAGTCAGAGGTGCGAGCCGGGGTTTGAACCCATGACCCTCTGCTTGAGAGGCGATAGGTCAAACCACTAGGCCACCGTGGCTCAGGACAGGTGAAACTAAATAAAAGCTTGTAATTATTAAGGAACCCTCGGTGCGCGACTCCGACTCGCACTTAGACGGTTTTCTATATGCATATAGTATTTCACTAATTAGCAAATCGTGCCAGTTTCCTATCAAAGCCAACTGTACCTACTTATATGGAATCCGAATAACGCAGTTTATTTAGATTGCTATCTTTAATTTCACATGCGTAATTTCTTTTATAATTGAGTTTCTTTTTACGCATGCTAATGAATTTGAATTAGTATTTTATTCGACTGGATGGTGAACGAGCAAGTGGGTCCCCTGATGGTAAGAGATCACCACCGCCCATAAACATCTGCAACACCAGGGGTATTGCAATTACGTTGGCATTGCCAACCTAGAGGCCTAAGATGGGATGCCTCAAGTGCCAGTAATTTCACCGGCTGTCTTACTCTCCACGCCGATATACAACAGTGCAAGCACTGCTTCACGGCAGGATTAGCGAGAAAGATGGTGATAGCAATCCGGGCGGACCTTGCACAAGGTCCTACCACATGCCATCTGCCTGCTGTTTGTGTACCATTAGCCAAATATGTGGTCTACTACCTTAAAGTTGATAATTGTTTGCATTTCATAAAACAATAATGCCAATAGAAGAGTCTGTCAACTTGAAAGATCGACTTAAGCGACAAAAAACAAAAAGTTGGAAAACCCCGACTTTATCACTTTAAAATAGAAATAGAAATTGTTTATTTCTTAGAATATGGTAGGTACAGGTAGTTATTTTATTATCATAAATGTCAACAGCATATTCTGCCAGATCTGGCGTAGAAATATTAATCACATAAGGTCACAAAAAAATACGAATAAAATTGTCATTAGGTCATAAATATGATATAAATTAATTTAACTTAAAATTAATACTAAATTTTACATAATAAGTAAAAAAATAAAATGATTTATTGCAGACCAGGATCCATGGTTTGTTAGTAATAATAATAATACATAAGTCTTATTTTAAAGGGTTAGTTTTTCATTATCTTTAACATAAGATCAAAATCAAAACAAAATAATCAATAAATGTACTAACTAAGTCAAACAATTGTAATAAATTAATTCATCATCATCAATCATCATGTCAGCCGAAAGACGTCCACTGCTGGATATAGGCCTCCCCAAAGGCTCTCCACTCAGACCGGTCTTGTGCTTTTCGCATCCACCGCGATCCCGCGATCTTAGCCAGGTCGTCGCTCCATCTCGTTGGAGGCCTACCGACAGCTCGTCTCCCGGTCCGCGGACACCATTCGAGAACCTTCTGACCCCATCAGCCATCAGTCCTGCGTGCAATGTGCCCCGCCCACTGCCACTTCAGCTTCGCAATTCTTCGGGCTATGTCAGTAACCTTAGTTGTACTGCGGATATCATCATTTCTGATTCGATCCCGCAGAGAAACCCCGAATTAATTAATCAAACTAAAACGTCTAACGTTACATAAACCTAATAACAATCATACAATCATAATTAAAGTTAAAAATTAAAATTAAATTAAATTGATTTTCCTACGTTTTGGCCTACCTACCTACTTAACATCAAATATAACCAGTCTGTCACCGAAGTGCACAAAATAATTATCTCCTAAAATAATTAAAATAAAGTAAATTGATAAAGTTAATCAAAGTTCAATATCTCAAAAACCAAAACCGATTTTGATGAAATGTTTCTAAGAACCATCGCTAGAGAACCTGCTATCAAATAAAAAACCGCATTCAAATCGGTCCACCCGTTTAAGAGCTACGGTGCCATAGACAGACACACAGACACACAGCGAACGGTCAAACTTATTAGACCCTCTTTTTAGGTTGGGGGTTAAAAACCAGTGCACTGTACTACGTGATATGCGGCATATTGCGTAAGGAATTATCTGGTAAATCGCCTAATGATTTTCTAATCAGATCATCCATCTAACATATTAATTACTTTGATTGACCCGCGATTATTACATAATTGTTTTCTTTGTAATAATATTTGTTTACGTTTTGCCCTTGAAATTGGTCGTTGACATCTGTCTATTGCTGTCAAAGTCCAAGTTTAACGTTGTTTGTGCGTGGTATATTAAAATGTTATTTTGTGTTTTTGTGGGTTAAAATGTCGAAGATTATCCATATAGCCTTATGGAAGGAAAATAATTCATATTTTTTTTTATGTAACTGGAAGGCAAACGAGCAAGTGAGTCTCCTGATGGTAAGAGATCACCACTGCCCATAAACATCTGCTACACCAGGGGTATTGCAGTTGCGTTGCCAACCTAGAGACCTAAGATGGGATGCCTCAAGTGCCAGTAATTTCACCGGCTGTCTTACTCTCCATGCCGAAACACAATAATGCAAGCACTGCTGCTTCACGGCGGATAAAATATAAAAGTATTTTTCATAGAAAAATTCTAAATTGAAATTCAAAATTATTTATTTGTTAACCATAGGTTATGTCAATAGATGTTACATTAGGTAATTAATGAATGTATCACTATGTCTCACCACATGGCATACAAATATAACTAGGTACAGCTTTAAAATAATATCATAATAAAAATATAAATACTTAGTTTAGTTTAGTTTATTTAGTCACTCAACATAACAATTTACATTATATAAATAAGAATTTTATGCTGAGATCGTCAAAACTTATAAAAATAAACAAAGATAAAAAATAATCAATAAAATACAATGTCAAAATAAATTAAATTTGTCCACATGGGGAAGTTGTCAAAAAATGATATTATTAAATTATGTCAATGAAAAATACAAAAAAAAACTATAAATAAATATCTCAAATAGGGATCGTCATAACAAAATAAATTTACTTAGTCAAAACACATTTACCATATTTGAATAATGTCAAGAAAAGATTATGTCCGAAAACTCACTTACAGAGTACAGAGGGTTATCCATCAAAAGGTTTTTCACCCGGCGACCAAATGCCTCTTCACTCAGATCTTATAAATAATCCTAAAAACAGTCAATCAAATATTCTTTAATGGAGTAATATGCTTTCAAAGCTAGAAAATTATAGAATGCTACTTTATATTGTGTAATGTCGCCCAGTTGCAGTATTTTATTCGACAACTTGTTGTACACTTTTGGTGCCATTCCATATATGCTTTTGCCCGAGGGATTAGAAAATATTCCTTTAAATAATATCACCGACACCGGCTGGTAGGAACTGTTTATTAAGCGTAAAGAATGTTGCAATAAAAAACGTAGAAGTGCTGCCCTCGCGTCATGTTTTTTTCAACACACCTGCTCGTAAAGTAGGTCTTATTACAGCGTATTTACACTGATAATGCAGAATATTACCCATGCCGTGCCTTTTACATTACATTATCGCACTAGTGCCTTTTCATTACATATCTTTTTAAATATTAGCAAGAAGTATTAATGTTTCGAAAACAGCTAAGTAGTTATTTGCGTAAATATAAAATTCAATTCAAAATGTGATAAATAATTAAAGAATTTCATGAAACTGCTTGTTAGCTTGTTGGTATTTATAATTTGACGGTGTATTTTTAACTATAAATACCCAATTTCAAAATTTATAAATATGTGGCTGATTAGCTACTTTGCCGGTGCCCTTATCTCAGACTTGCGCGCGCATGCAGCGCTGAGCGCGCGAAAAAAAAAAATTACGGCCGCCATCTTTTAAATGGGTTTCTGTTTGTTAAAGTTTTTAAATAAATGTGAACTTTTATTTACTTTTCCTCGCAAGTGTGTTGAAAAACGTCGTATGAAACACGTGAGCATTGGTCATTACACTTTTCGTCTCCATTAAGCCTTCGCCTTCGGCTCAGGCTTAAAAACCGACTCGAGTGTAATGACCAACATAGCACACTTGTATCATAATGTACTATTATACCTATTCCTGGTCATCCTTTACAAAATAACTTTTTTTTGATACATTATAATAGTAAAATGTTTCTTTTCCCACCGTCTTTCGTTAGTTCATTTTCCTAATAATAAAAGTCACGTGCCAGAAAAGACACTTGCATATTTTTTTTAGAACGTTTTCCTCAATTAAATTCGATATCTGACGATTTTTCTTGATAATCTTTCGATGATATACCGATTCGAAAATGATACTGAATCTTATCGAATTATGTATTTGTACTGTCAATTTATTGTTTTTGGTTCTTCCTTGCCTTTCATTAACCCCCGACGCAAAAAGAGGGATGCGGATCACCGCACCAAGGGTATCAACCCTTTAATTTTTGGTGTTGCAGTTTTACCTCAAAATTTGTGCGAGCGAGTGAAGCGAGCGAGCAAGACGGTTCGGAGCAGAAATGACATAGTTTAGGTTCAGAAGCCTAAGGCGGGAGCCAAGCGGAGCGTATAGCCTTCGATGTTAGGTTTTTTTTATAGCAGCAAGAAAACCGTAAAAGTGAACCAAAAAAATAAATGTATATTTTTGAGTGTCATGATTTCTGTTGTAAGATTAAATGAATTATGTTTCGGATGTTAAAGGTTGCAAATTATATATGTATTATTTGATCATTATAGATATTATACCGTTTATTTTTCATCATTATTGATATTTTTATGTTTACTATTATTATCATTCATACAATTTTATTCTTTGTGTTTTAAAGGACTAATTCTTAAATTCAGAAATAATACATGCCATGTATTAAAACATTGGTTAAGTTTACTCCGATTATTTTCCAAAAAGTACCAGCTGACAAAAAAGCAGGTTAGGTTAGACCTGCGACTCTGCGACCCGTCACAAAAATTACCGGCTGTCAGAAAAGTAGGATAGGTTAGGTTAAAACTAAGTTTGTTTAGAACTGTGACTCCTTTCGAAAAGGACCAGCTAACAAAAAAACAGGTTAGGTTATTTAAGGACTGCGACCCTTACAGAAGTATCAGTCGACAGACAAGTAGGTTAGGTTAGAACTGCGACCCCTCACAAAAAGGATCAGCAGACAGAAAAGTAAGTTAGGTTAGGTTAGATCGATTCGATTTGTGGCATTCGAACATGGCGGATGTAGTCAATATCTAATTTTGCTATTTCTGTTTCTTTGGCTAGTTTGTTTGGGTAGTGAACAGTGATCACAAAATTCTATATTGCTCTCGTGTCTGACATTTTTTAGCACGCAAGTTGTCTCCACGTGGTTTCTGGAATTTTACTATCAAGTTACAAAAACTACAATCACCGTACAACGTTGCCTCTCAAAGAAAATACTTAGACACTGGCGAAGTTGTCCTATTAATTAGAACAGAAAAGCCACATTTTAAAAAGAGAAGAAGAAGAAGGTTACATCTGTGACCCCTTATAAAAAGGACCAACTGACAGAAAATTAGGTTAGGTTTAACTCATTCAAACTATTTTTACCTATATTAGATTCTGCATAAATGACAACAATAAAATCACCACATTAAATTCTATGACCAATAACGGTATGAAATTCTATAGGTAGTTCTGATTAATAAGCGTTATTTCAAATAATAATATTCCTTTACATTTTCTACCTTTTGATACAATCACCACATTAAATGTTACGACCAATAACGGTATGAAATTCAATAGTTATGACTAATTAAATTAAATTATGACTAAAGACAATTATGACGAGCAGCGATTATGACAAACAACGGTAAGGATAAACCAAATCGAAAGAAACGTTATGGGAGTCGATATAGACCTGAGCATGCATATCTACTCCCGTTAGGCTCTGCGGGTGCAAGTCCGTTCTTTTTGTTGATCCCCACACTGCAGGGCTACTCCGAAACTAGAAGTTCGTGTCGTGCGGTCCCTCTGACACGTATACTATTTAACACGAGAGCGAGAGGGACCGCACGACACGAAATTCGAGTTTCGGAGTAGCCCTGCTGGTTCTCCCTTGAACGGCCAGAAACTTCCCGGTCGTGGACAATTCGAGCAGCTCTTCGTTGAATGCTGTTAGTTGGAAGTTGACACTGAGGCGCTGCGCTCCAGCCCAGAGATGGCGAGACTTGCTCGGTCAATAGTATATTCTATATTGTAAATTATATTTGTAAGTTTGTAAATGAATGACCGAATAGTCCAGCCCAGTGGTTGGAGGACCTGACTATGAAGCTTGAGGTCCCGGGTTCGATCCCCGGTAAGGGAAGATTATTGTATGAAAAATACGAATGTTTGTTCTCGAGTCTAGAGTGTTTAATATCCATACTAATATTATAAATGCGAAAGTGTGTTTGTATGTTTATTTGTTTGTCCGTCTTTCACGCAGTAATGGAGCGATAAAAAAAAAAGTGTAACTTATCAATGTATTGTATTGTATTGATTGATGTATTAATTAACATTTATAAGGCATTAAAGTTTCATTTCATTTCATTTCATTTCATTTCAGATCGACGTAATTTTTGGCATAGAGATAGTTTATGGGCGCGAGAGTGACATAGGCTACTTTTTATCCCGGAAAAATGCAGTTCTCGAGGGAACAGCGCGCGATAACCGAATACCACGCGGGCGGAGCCGCGGGCAAAAGCTAGTACCTATAACACAGGTTTTGCTTTCTTTGCGACTAGGTCAATTTGTGTCAAGTGTCCCGTGATATTTATTTATTAACTAGATGTTGCCCGCGACTCCGTTCTCCTACAAATCAACGTAAAAGAGCTCCTGGCGATATACCGGCGCAGTGAGCAAAATACGGACCAAATTGGCGGCGGAGCAGCGGGGGGCGCGGGAGGGGGCGAAGGAGCGCGCGGCCGTCACGCCATTGGCTTGTTAGTTGACACATGCGCAAACGTATCCCCTCCATTAGCCATCCAGAGCTCTTTTTAATGCGTTGTCTTGTTGTATTCGTTTATCGCTATCCTGCGGGAACTTTGAAATTTTTCAGGATAGAAACTATCCTATGTCCTTCGCCGGGATTAAAACTATCTGTATACAGAATTTCTTGTAAATCAGTTCCATGGTTTAGGCAGGGGTTGGACACTCCGCAGTTTAGGTACGTTCGGCCGGCGACCTAACCATTAGGTTCACGGTAGTGGGTTGCCGCTTAGCTCGCATGTTTCGAGTCCACGGTGCCCAACGGAATATGAACGCTCGTGTCACATGATAAGTTCAATTTTGCGTGCAAGTCGTAAGAGCATCGATATATATGTACTTACTAGATATCGCGATCCGAAAACTCATTGTGTTCCACTGCTTTGCACCTTGCACTGTGCAAAGGACTTTAGTATGACTTTGACATTCATGAGCGGCGGACGAACTAGTTTTTGATTGAGACTCCGAATGTAGGCGTGAACCTGCACGTAAGTAACAATTCACTACTCAAGTAAATAAATAAATAAATAAATAAATATCATGAGACACTTGACACCAAGTAAGTAAAATTACATCTTGTACAAGTGATTAAGCAACTAATAATATTGTAATACCACAATAAAAACATTTTTTTAAATAAGACGTCACGCATCGAAGGTTATAAAGTCGTTGACATTACGCCATCTTACAATCATAGACTAAAACGTGCAGACGTTCTCATTCAGAATTGGTTGTAGGTAAAGAATTGTGACTGAACATGAATGACAATTCGTTTAATTGCTTTATTTATACCTGTCATTCTTTTTCCATGTACTAATTTTTATGAACGTCAATATGTCACGCGATACGCATTTTAGTAATAGTTGAAGTATGGTTGAAGTATAAAGCACTACATCCAGTCCTTTCCCTGATCCCTGTAGGAGATGACGTCGTGCGTTTTTCGCTACTGTAAAAACACGGCAAAAAATGACAGCGAAGGTGTCAGTTTTTATAGGTAAGTTTATAGTTAGAGGTAAATGTGTAAGTATAGGTTTTTGTTGTTTTTTTTTATTGTATATTATATACACCTACATAGTAAAAATATTATTATAATCACTAATGTTCACAATATTACTAAAATGAACTTACTATAAACAAAACATGATTGAGTTTTAAAATGAGAACATTTTGAATTGTGTCAGTTTCATTCTAAAGGTTTCAGTTTCAATCACATTTCTAGTGCTTCAGCTTTTTTTCAAAACCTCATTCACTATCTGCCTATTTATTAAGATAATTTCTTTCAATTGATTAAAAAAATGCAGTTAAAAGTTTCCGTTTTTTTTTCGAAAATATCTATTTTGCCAGATGCAAAAAGATTACGTTTTGTAGGTAAAATAGCTGTGTCACGTCTGCGGTGTATAATCTATATAGCGTTGACGTCTTGTGACAGTTCGGTATTTGAACATATTGTTGAGATGAACGTGCGGGTCCATAGTATTTAAGTCAATGCGTAAGAGTAGGTAACGATTTATACCTAAACTTGGCTTTTGTTCGAAAGAGTCCCTTCTGTACGGTAGTAGGTACTATTACACATTCTGTGGTTTAGGCGTGATTGAGTAAAAAACTTTCACATTTAGAATATTAGTAGAATTACCGCCAAACCGGCGATTATGCATAATGATACATCAATAATATCTATTAATCAATAATCATTACAATAATCGATTATCGTGACAGTCATGCGTAACCAATAGGCATGCACTTTAAATAAACGAAACAATGATAAAACTTAAGTCATTATTTGCCTTGATGTTATCTGAATGGATAAAGATACCTACTGGAGAGTGTTGACGAGTTGAAGAGAAACGTTATCAACAAAATATCAATTCAAAGTCAAAGTCAAAATACCTTTATTCCATTTAGGCTGTTAACAAACACTTATGAATGTCAAAAAAAATCCACCACCGGTTCGCAAAAACCTCTGTAGAGAAGATTCTGGCAAGAAACTCAACGAGGTATATTTTTTTAAACAGATTTACAATATTAATAAATAGTATCTATACACAGTATGTATATTAATATTAGGTAAGTATACATAAACAGAAAAAAAATTGACATGAAAGTTTTTTAACAGGCATAATAGGTGGTCGGTACCCTTTTTGGAAAACCGTTTAAATACTCGTGCTGCGTCATCGGTTAGTGTGGACGTGCCTTTACAGAGGGATGTTGTTAGTGTTGTGTGCTACCCTACTTTTGACAAATATAACAAAAATGACGATGAAAACGCGGGTAGTTGTGCACCAGTATTAGTTTCGGTTTCATCTGGCAACTTAGATAATATTCTGCCAAGTATAACGAATGTGATCAAATGGAGTTGTGTGGGTGGAATTAATATTGTCCAGAATCGCGACTAGGAAGAAAGAACTCAATTTGCGAATATCAAAAAGGTAAATAGTAAATGAGTAACATATAATATCATTGAGTAAATGTGTCAAACAAAGAATGAGATCAATTACTAAAGAGGCCAAATAAGAAGAATACAAACTTAGAATAAGACCAAGGACGATAGGACGAATAACGAAGGAGAATGAAATAGAGGTAGGTATATTAACATCGAACATACCCCAATAAGATGAAGACCCGAAATGAGAAAAAGACAAACAACAAATTTGACCAAAGGCTACAAACATCAGCAGCGAAAGTAACAAATGAAGAATGGATGAATGGCAAAAACGTCGAATAATCCATATTTGGGCACCCAATATGATACAGGTTGAAAATGTACAGGAAAAATATATGATTTTCCTTTACTAGATAACAAAGGTAGTGCGGGGAGTACACTTTTTTGTCATTTGCGAGTGTAGATTGCATCTTTATTAGCTGATAAGATTGAAACAATTTGCTGTCTTTATTAATTAAAAAAAAAAAAACAAATAGCGTGCCGGGTGTCTGCCGTTTCGGCAAAATATTTTTCGCCAAATTTCACTTCCCAAAAAACTTATCGCAGTAGTTTCGTTTCCCAAACGAATCATTAGCATATTTACATTTCGCATTTTATTCATTTGGTCAAATTATCCCTTTCAGAACCAGCCAATACAATTGTGCGGTTTACTAGGTTGAATTTTATGTCGAAACTAACGCGTTGTTCTGAACGGGCCCCGCATGGCACGATTGTGCGGGAAACGCTCCTTCACTTTGCAACAAAATTCTGCGCGTTGGTCTGTTGGTCTACAAGTTTCGACTTGTACAATTTAGTGCTATTACGATTCTCTGCTTTTGATCAATGTAAGTAGAAAATTTCAATCTTTTTGTTATTTTTCTGTTTTTATGTAATTCAAATCATAAAAATGGATAAATTGTCTATAATTTTATGCGATATTATTGCTAGTAAAGACCGTTTAAACGTGTTTTATATCGTAACGGATTTTTAGATCACAATTGTATTGAGTCGTCCCGTAATGTACTAACAATCTGTTACACTACCACATGCAATTTCTCGTTTTTTCAAGATTAACAACAATGCCGCGTACTTTAAAGGGCAGCGAGATATGGGACGTCCTAAACGGCTTCGAAGAAACACGGTAGCGATGGTTAAACTGATCAGGAGATAGCAATTCCGAGCCCGAGTGGTGTCGGTCAGTTAGCTACTTCCTCGTCTAACAGCAATGACGACGTGCCGCTTGTTTAACTTCAGATGGAAGAAAACTAAATTAGATCTAAAAACTGTACCAGGAGTAACGCCGGCTCAATCACAACCCGTCAAAATACCAGCCTAAGACTTCGAGCAATATTTCACACCGGAATTATTAAAAAAGTTTGCTCTTGCGACAAATCAATCAATCAAGTTAAGAAACTAATAAATGTTTGTTTTGTTATGAATTTATCATTATTATTTTCTTCAATGCGTAAAAGTTCAGCCCGCTTTGATACAACTGTGCGCCTGCCAACTGCAATTTAGGCCCCGCACTATACAATTGTGCGCCCGCACAATCGTGTTGTACAAAAGTAAGGGCCGCCTTGATACAATTGGCTGTGTCAATTTTCTCCAAGATGGCGGCCGGAAAATGGAAAATTCACATCAGATTCGTAATCTACACCCAAAATTTAGGTATAGGTCACTTTTTGTTTGCAACAAATCCGTACAGTTTCGGCGTCGGTCTGAAAGGGTTATCATTTGGCATAATTTTACTTCATCAAATTGTATAACGACAAACGTTTATGAACCAAACATTTACTTTGGCTAATATTGTATTCCAAAAGAATGTTTGTTCAAAAAGACATTTCGCACAAACCAACCACAGAAACCAACTGCTACCAGAAAATTAGGTTAGATTAGGTTAGAACTGCGTCCCCCGCAAAAACGAATTGCTATCAAAAAAGTAGGTTAGGTTAGAACTGCGCCCCCCACGGAAACGAACTGCAACCAGAAAAGTAGGTTATTATATCATGCGATATTTTGGGAAGAGTACGTTATGCCAAACGATACATTTGACTAAATAATACTTGGTAATATGAAACATGACTAAGTAATTAGGTTTCTATGCCCTATATGCTTTGTTCAGCAGTGGACGTCCTCAGGCTGATGATGATGATACCCCGAAAGGAAAAACGGAACCATTACGGGATTTCCCATGGGAGTTTAGTAAGTCTAGAATTGCCCGAGCTATCTGCTAAAGCTAGTGCATTCTTTACGCATAATAGCACTACAAGTCTACAAATATACAAACTAACACACTTGAATTTTGTTATGTATTAGGATAATTAATTTAGATAGATAACTTTGATAATCAATACAAACAATATAATACCTTTTATTGATATATGTATTGTGATAATTCATTGAGTTAATGGCAAAGATACTGTTTTATCTATTGAAGATTAAATTGGGTAGCACTTAAGTGTTTCAAGAAAAACCCAAAAATTTTTTTAGCACCCTGGTCTCAATGTCTTTATTTTAAGTCTTTAACAAATAATTAGCTACTCCTAGAACAAATATTTACTTGACTAACTAATATTTTAAAACAATTACAAAACTATAATCTAACCTAACCAACAAAAAGTTGGAAAACCTCCGACTTTGTCACTTTAAAGTTCAATATCTCAAAAACGGCTGAACCGATATGAATGAAACATATCTAAGAACCATTGCTAGAAAACCGGCTATCAAATAAAAAAACCGCATTAAAATCGGTCCACCCGTTTAAGAGCGACGGTGTCACTGACAGACACACATAGTGGTCAAGCTTATAACACCCTCTTTTTGCGTCGGGGGCTAAAAACTAAATAAGTATATTATTATTATTATTATTATATTTAGCCTATAACTGTGTCCCACTGCTGGGCAAAGGCCTCTCCTCTTGACTTCCACGTCTCCCTATCCAGAGCTATATTTGGCCAATCACTCTGTTCCGCGTTCAGGTCATCTCGCCATCTCCGCCTCGGCCTGCCTTGCCGTCGGTGCCCGTCATGCGGTATCCACCATGTGGCTTAAGTAGAACTAAACTAAAAATTTCCTGCCTCAGGCATTGACCCCAAGACACTGGCCGCATTATCTTTCTGAACTCTTTCTGAAAATCGATCGGTAATAGTAGCTGGTCGATTGCTCGAGTTAAAACTCGATAACAAGCGTTTTCCCAGAGATAACACCAAGCTTGAACAATTTTCCATCCCCGAAAACCTCAACATGACAAATTTCAGAAATCGTTGGAGCCGTCAGCGAAAGCCTTGAAATATATATACATAATGTATTTACAAGAATTGCTCGTTTAAAGGGATAGGCTCTTAATCTCTCTTTCTTAATCTTAATATACATATAGTAGATAAGCATAAGCAGGACGGCAAAACACGAAGTTCGGATTTTGCACTTCGGAGAAGGTATAGGCTCTGGCTGGGGTCGCCTGAGGCCAAAACCAGACGAGATGACAGATCTTTAACAAACTAAATGTATGGACTGTTAAATGACGATTGTAAGTACCATGCATACATAATTTATAAATCCCATGTTTTTTTTTTAAATTATAATACAAGTTTTTATTGTATAAAACTAAAACTAAACTATTTACAAAACTTACACTAAATAGAAAACTTCATCAAGGCTGCTGCTTTGGGGGGCCGTTCCTAAGAGGCTGGCAGCATTACTTCTCTGGATAGCTAGGCTGATGCGTTGTGCAAGGTAAGCACCAGCCCGCCGATCCCGTGTGGTATTTTCAGTTGGTAAGTTTAATATTAACTGAATATCTGGAGGTACATGCGTTCATCAGAGGCTTAACTGGCAGATACACATGCGGATAAGGCAAGTTTAATATCAACTGAATACCTGGAGGTACACGCGTTCCTTAAGTGTCTCAACTGGCAGAATACACATGCGGATAACAAAGTGATACTATGTACCAAATAGTCATCTTTTTATATTTAAGGTACTTACATGATAGAATTAGGAAAACAGTGCAAATCGACCGCACAGTCCAAAGGCAGAAGAGAGCACAAAATCACAATGCAATGCCAAAAATCTACATCAAAGATAATCTTTTAATCACCGACGAAATAATTGATGATACTTATCTATGATAATGAATCATTTTCCTGTATCATCACTATATAAAACGTTACGTTCCGCGCTTGACATCAGTGCCGTACTGAGTGCAAGACCAAGACTTTTGAGTAAAGAGATTTCGCCATGGATTTCCTTAGCCCCACGTTTTTAACCATAGCAGCAACAGCTGTCATACTAGTAGCTACGAAAATCTACTTTTACTCAAAAAAGAAACTGTCCTACTGGTCTGATCGTGGCGTCAACCAACTCTCAGACAGCCATTGGCTTTTCGGCGATTTCAAAGATGGCATCCTCTTTAGAACAGCTCCCGGGTCCCATTTGGGTGAAATCTACAAGAAAGCGAAGGACGATTGGAAGGTTCTCGGCTTCTATATCTTCCACAAGCCTTGTCTTATGCTGCGTGACCCTGACGTCATCAAGCAGATCCTCATTCGTGACTTCGACAATTTTGCGGACAGGAACTTTGCTGGGACCCAAGAGAAGGATAGTATTGGCATGAGAAATTTATTCGGTATCAGGAACCCAGCGTGGAAGTATTTGAGGCAGAAGATCAGCCCGACTTTGACGAAGGCGAAACTGAAACAGATGCTGCCGCTGATGCTGGAGACTGGAGAACCGATGCTGGAGTATTTGGAGAAGCAGAACGTGAAGAATGGAGTGAAGACTGTAGATGCACAGGAGTTGAACTACAAGTATGCTACGGATTTGATCGCAAATGTTGCTCTGGGAACTAAAATGGACTCCTTCAATCGGCCTAATGCTGAGTTTACGCAAGCTGGTGAGTTTTATAAATACTTTTCTCTACCTTGCCCTGTTACGTTAGGGTCAAAAGTTAAAAGTTGAATTGAAACCATTTCCATTGCCCAAATTGGCTTGAATTTAACGTGTATATACACATGTACATTGGAAGACAACGCAAGTACATTCAACAAAAAATGCGGTTAACAAAAAAACCTGCGTTAAAATAAAAATTTTGTCACAATTTTTTTTTTTTATACGACTGGTAGGCAAACGAGCAAGTGGGTCTCCTGGTGGTAAGAAATCACCACCGCCCATAAACATCTGCAACACCAGGGGTATTGCAGATGCGTTGCCAACCTAGAGGCCTAAGTTGGAATACCTTAAGTGCCAGTAATTTCACCAGCTGTCTTAGGTACTCTCCGCGCCGAAACACAACAGTGCAACAAGCACTGCTGTTTCACGGCAGGATTAGCGAGCAAGATGGTGGTAGCAATCCGGGCGGACCTTGCACAAGGTCCTACCACCTGCAAATTTACTCGATTTCTTAAATTAGTGACTCCGTGAAATTTATGTGTCACTCAGTTAGAAATGAAGATAATTTACTTGTATTGTACCTTATCTATTATGATTAATATATCAGAAAATCGTTCTTGTTAATTACCTATATAGACGACCAGACGGCCTAGTGGTTAGAGAACCTGACTACGAAGCTTGAGGTCCCGGGTTCGATTCCCGTGTCGGGGCAGATATTTGTATGAAAAATACGAATGTTTGTTCTCGGGTCTCGGGTGTTTAATATGTTTTTAAGTATGCATCTATCTATATAATTATATTTATCCGTTGCTTAGTACCCATAACACAAGCTTTGCTAAGCTTAGTACTTTGGGACAAGGTCAACTGGTGTGAATTGTCCCATGATATTTATTATTTATTATTATTTACCGCATTATTATTTATTTACCTATTTATGAGGTTGATGGTAGTTTTCTGTATAAATTTAACACAATTCTTAACTTTATTTATCGCGGAACGACGTTCTAGGAATTTGTGATAGTAAAAAAATGAATTAAATCTATTCCTTCAGAATGAATTGATAACCTCCTTTTTTGAACTCGGTTAAATTTTTTAATTAATTAAGACATCACTAGTAAAATAATAATAGATGTTCTTAAGATCACCGCTGATTATTTGAAAGATAGTAATAAAAGCTATCTTATCATACTATGAGCTGTTTGCTGAAAGGGAATTTCCTGACCTAGATAATATCGATTGTTTTACGAGTATGTATAGCTTTCCTTTATTTGGAAGAGCTGCTTATTTTTGGCATAAATTTGTAACAGTAGATTGATAACCAAGGGTGGAAAGTGACTCATTTCACCCGAGATATTTCTGGCGCTCGAACGAAGTGAGTGCGCCAATAGTCCAAGGGGAAATGGGTAATTTCATCCGAGTTAGACACTCTATTTTTCATTACACTATTATTACCTTTAAATGTCTTGATCATTTTAAATTATTAACTTGATTATTTTAATAACTAATTATCTTAATTAATGGAAACTGCTTCACTGCTTTACACCGAGACTGTCAAAGCAACAGTCATGTGTGACTTGCGTTATGTAGCGCCACGGTCTATGGCGACTCCGACATATTATATTCTAAAATCAAAACGTTTATTCTGAAAGCAGGCCACAAACTACCAGCCCTTTCGGAAAGACCATTGCCAAGAAGAATGCCTCGCAAGAAACTCGGCAGAAACTCTAAGATAGTGGCAGAGCTAATATACATTTTTCCTTCTTCCAGTATCCGAATTCTTCCACGGCTTCAAACGTATGGTGGCTTTGGTGACGGTCTTTTTCATGCCGGAGCTGGTGGACTGGATCGGATCCCCCATGCTGTTCAACTCCAAGTTCGTGAGGAAGGTTTTCTGGAGCGCGGTGGAGGAACGGGAGAAGACTGGAGAAAAGAGGGGGGACTATATTGACACGATTGTGCAGCTCAAGAATGGAGAGCAGAATCCACTTTACAGTAAGTGCTTAATGATATTGTAACGGATAACTCACGTCTTAAATCGAGTTTAGCTCAACTGTTTTGGACTATTTCGTAGCCCTTCTTCAAAGGAGCACGCGAGTCGGCGGCTGCTGCAACACGCGCACTACACGCCACCGCTCTGCTCTCGCGACTGCCCGACGAAACTAACACAGGCGCACAACTATCCACATTTTAATCGTCATTTTTATTGTCACTGTCAAATGTAAGGTAGCACACAACACTAACAACATCGCTCCGTAAAGGCACGTTCACACCAACCGTCAGTTAGCTGTCAGTCTTTGTATGGGTCCAACCCCGACGTTTGGTCGGGGTTCGGACATGTGAAGTAGATGCATTTGCGTAATCTAGTGTAATCTCCTCCTCTAGTGTGCGAGGATGTGTTGCGAGGGATGTTTTCATTAACCAATAGAAACGCTTCATTTACACATCCTGGCACAGCACATCTCAGGAGGAAACAGCTGAGCGGAGCGAGTGAGGTAAATGGCGCTTCTATTGGTTCATGAAAACATATTCCTCGCAACACATCCTCGCACATCTCTGGTGGTAATGCTGCTTAAAGCCCTCATCACTAATTAGTTTATCAGCACGATAAAATAAATTGGCTGTCATCAATGATTACTATCAGCGATTAAACGATGGAATATGTATGAATAAGATATAAAGTACTCTGTGATAAATGACTTCGCATCGCAAGGCTTCGCACTACGGTCGTTCCTAACGTGATTTGAGGGAAACGAAATGAAACTGGTAACAAGAATCACGTCACTCTATGGCCACTTGCTAGAAACTCATAAATCTCGAGTTAGCGTTAAGCTTCGTTTAGTAGTGTCAAAATGTATGGAACTGTCAAGCTTCAGCCAGGCTTAACAACTAAATCTAGATTTATTTTTACCTGCAAGTTTGTCTAAATCAGTGATTTTAGTAACCAGTTTCTTTCACTGCCTGCAGTGACTCGTTCTATTGATAGTCACTGTGAGTCAATCAAAAATGAAACTAGTATTTAACGTAATTTGTTAACAAGCTATTGAGCTATGATGTGACGTTATTTTCACAAGCATCGTTTTTTGGTGTAATGTCAATAATCTCATAATCTAAGATTCATTCTAAGATTCTATTCTATTCAACTTTATTGATAAAAGAAACTAAATAATATACATATTAAACATACCTACCTTACTTAAAATAAAATAATAAATTAACCTAAAACTAAAACAAATTGTCCAAAGAGTACCCCTTAGGCAAGGTCCCGAAGATGCTGGCAGCGTTTCCTCTTTGAATAGCTAGGCTAATTCTTTGTCCAAGGAAGCTGCCAGCTCTTCGGTCACCTGTGACGTCTACTAACCTTTTAGAAATTTCCTTAAAAAGCTTTAAAGCACTAGGACCCCACGGACCAAGGGTCTCGACACCGAATGGGACAAAGTCATATTCGGTGCCTAGACCCCTGTATTTGGATACTTTCGTCTTTTCAGCTATTCTATTCTATTCTATTTTAAGATTCTTTGACGTAGTGTAAAGTTAAGGTTATAATTTTTACTCTGTGCTCCTCGTGACGTCTTAACGTTGAGGCGAAAATCGCATCACCACAAAAACAGCTCGTTACAAAAATCACCACTTGTCGCTTGACGTGAAACCAGTGCTTTGGTTATTCCGCACGTCACCAGTTACTTGCAATGACGTTCACCTCTACTCCCCACGCGGGGTAGGTATGTAAAGTTCTAAAATGTCAACAACTTAGATTCCCCATCATCATCTCGGCATATTATACGTTCTACTGCAGTATACAGGCCTCCTCTCAGAATGAGAGAACTCGGCCCGTAGTTCCCAATTTTTCTCGCTGGTGTCTCCAGGTTTCCTTACAATAATAATATGGATAAACTGTTGTGTCTAAATAATGTATAATTTAACACCTTTGTACACAGTTCAACAATAAAAATATTCTTATTCTTATTCAATATTTTCATACACTGTAAAACTCGTTGTCAATCAAATATATTTTCGTGCTCACTCAGAGGTGCGAGTTTGGGTTTAATCTGTTTAATCCTTTGACTGAGTAGCAATAAGTCAAACCACTAGGCCATACAACTTTTCATTCAGCACACCGCTGAGATTCGAGACATTTAATTTTGCACGAGTGTTCTAAACACTATTAGTTTTACTGAATATCCCTTAATATCCCTCTTTAATATTCCTCTTTTTAGGGTTCCGGAGCCAAAATGGCAAAAACGGAACCCTTATAGTTTCGCCATGTCTGTCTGTCTGTCTGTCCATCCGCGGGTTTGCTCAGGGACTATCAATGCTAGAAAGCTGTAATTTTGCACGAATATATAAGTAAACTATGCCTATTTTGGGCGTGTCCGACACGCTCTTGGCCAGTTTTTTGAATATTATCCAGTGGTTTTTAGTGAGGGTTTTTTGACAGGCGAAATATCTCTAAATGGCGTTAGTATCGTGAGGTCCGTTTGACGTTTGTTTGCGATTGGCTCATTTACTTAAGTATTTCACCAATCACGAGTAACCGTCAAACGGACCTCACGATACTTACGCCATCTAGCGATATTTCACTTGTCGAAAAACCCTCTGGTGACCGATAATAGAATAATTCATTGATCTATGATCTAAGGTTTAAAAAATATTTCACTTAACTTAGTATGCATTTATCTATATAAGTATGTTTATCCGTTGCCTAATACCCATAGTACAAGCTTTGCTTAGTTTGGGACTAGGTTAATTGGTGTCAAGTGTCCCATGGTATTTATTTATTTATTTAAACCTTAAACTAATTGAAGACATTGTCTTCCGCAGGATTCGAAGGCGAGAACCTCCTGTTCCAGTCTGGTACTTTCTTCTCCGGGTTCGAGTCCAGTTCTACTACCGCCTCCTTTACCCTCATGGAGTTAGCTAAACACAAGGAATACCAGGTAAAAAATGTTTTATTTTCTTTTTATTATAGCAATCATGATCTCCCAAATTAAAGTTGTAACCATGTTTACCTCGGAATATTTAGTAAGCATTTAGGTCTTTCCCCTCAGTTAATCTTTGTCTAACTTAGGTACTTTAAAACCCTGCTTTCCAATACAAGAGCTACAGTGCCACACACAGACACACATAGCGGTCAATATACCTAACACCTCTTTTTGCGTCGGGGGTTAAAAAAAAGCAGGTTATCAATCCGATTCGTATGTATGTAAAATTGCCGGGATTGCACAGTTTTTTGGAACTTGTATGTAAAATTTTGGCGTGTAGGTACTCGACTGTATATTTTATATAACAAAAAATACATAGCTGAACCTCGGAAATGAACATGCACAGATCCTTGATAATTTGTGTCTCCTGCATATCGTACAATACTCAAAATATGAGTATATAGTTACTTTCCAAAAAAAAAGCTGATTATTAGTTTTTGTTAGTTATGTATATTCATTCATAAGTATGGGTTTCAGGAAAGCAATACTATTCAATAAATAAAACAAATCTTATTTCGAAATTTTTTCTGAGTTACGAGTTCTCTATTAACCCTTTCTACTATATTGGTTTCAGGAACGTGCCCGAGACGATATTAAGCGAGCCATTAAAGAGCACGGATGGACCTATGAAGCCTTCAAGTCTATGAAATACCTGGACCAGTGCATCTACGAAGGAGTACGGCTCCATCCTCCAGTATCGACCATCGATAGAAGAGCTAAAGAGGATTATAAGGTTTGATTCAAGTTTTGAGTCTACAAACCGTACAAAAACATCTAGAATATTGCAACAGGTTCGATTGACTACACCCCTTTTAATTGTGCGAAAGTTTGTGTGCATGTGTGTTTATTACTCTTTCACGCTAAAACGGCTGAAGGAATTTGAATGGATTTTCAACCGGATGGCTAAGTGGTTAGAGACCCTGACTGCGAAGCTTGCGGTCCCGGGTTCGAATCCCGGCCGGGGCAGATATTTGTATGAATAATACGAATGTTTGTTCTAGGGTCTTGGATGTTTATGTATTTAAGTATTTATTTATCTATATTTAAGTATGTTTATCCGTTGCCTAGTGTCCATAGTACAAGCTTTGCTTAGTTTGGGACTAGGTCAATTGGTGTCAAGTGTCCTACGATATTTATTTATTTTGGTATGCAGATAGCTACAGATCTGAAATAACACATAGGCTACTTTTATCCCGATATTCCTTACATAAAATACGAAAAAACCCTCGAAATAACTAAGTTCAGAGTCATGAAATTTGACCAGCTTTTTTCATTCCGCGTCTTCTCTTGGTTAATATGGAATCTTTATCATTAATTTTAGTTCACGGACAGGAAACCTTTGCAGAATAACCAAAAGAGAATTTTGACTAATAACTTAAAATGTTCTTCCTTAGCTTCCTGGTACTGACATTGTCATCGAGAAGGGCACAGCTATCTACATCTCGCTCTACGGTCTCCAAGAAGACCCGAAGTACTTCCCCGACCCTGAGGTGTTCAACCCCGCGAGGTTTGATGATAATGAGAAGGTTTCCGATGCTTATGTGGCGTTCGGAGCTGGTCCCAGGATGTGTGTTGGTGAGTAATATAGTACCTACTTCATGAATGGTAACAGAGGACAGCTTGAAAGATAGACGAGAGTGGTAATAGAGGCCGGAATGAAAGATAAGAAATAATAGTTTGTAATAAATACAAACAGATAATAAGTTAGCTAGAATAATTTGATGGGTCGGAAACCCGATGGCAAAAAAGAGAAGTAAACAAGAAAAAAAAAGTATGTAGCATGAAAGTACGAGATGTAGCACTCGCGGGAACTGGAATGCAAGAACAGTGAACATAGGCTCCGATAAGTTTGGAGGCAGATAGGAAAAAAAAAAAATATAGTATTTCAATTAACTGTTTCAGTTGATACAATAATTATTTTAGTAATCATGTTTGGCGATTTGAAAAGTGGTTAAAACAGTAAATGAACTAAAAGAATTTCCTAGCTCACTCGCGACCTTACGATAGCTAAGTTCATGCAAAATATGCGTGTTCATGCAGTTCCTCCACCTCCACACTGTAAGAACACTGTGTGTGTGTTGGTGGTGACAGATGGGTTTGTGTAATTTGTGTGTGTTCTTACAGTGTGGAGGTGGAGGAACTGCATAAACATGCATATTTTGCATAAGCTTAGCTATCGTAAGGTCGCGGGTGAGCAAGCAAATTCTTTTAGTTCATTGATATGTACCTCCGCAAAGTAACGCCTGATTCAATAAATTATTTAAAAACAGTTAATATGGACTTTTGTTTTGGTCTGAAATAATCATTTAAGCCATCTAGCAATAATTAAATGATGTCATTTCTGTAATTCTAGTTAATGAAACGCTTTATTGTACAAAAAAGACATAGGTTACAAACAGAAAAGTTCAAAATGTGAATCTATCCTTAAAGGGATCTCTGCTAGTCAACCTTGGAGTACTAGAGAGGAGCAATCTTAGAAATCGATAAATAGTTACACTATAGTAATAACAGTATAGTAGGACATAAAGTTATTGGTGTTTTCATTACTATAAGTAGTGTTGTTTTAATTACATTTTTTCGTCATTTTTTTACGTAGGCAATACAGTTTCTAATGATTAAATAATTAGTACAATCGGTGCCCTTACATAAGTATCCACTTTTCTATACCACTAGTATGAAAAAGTGGATACAGTAAGGAAACATATTTATATTGACGACATTTTTATCAATTTTACAGGAATGAAAGCCGGCCAAGTTCATGCGAAGGTGATAATCTCAATGATACTGTCCCAATACGAAGTGACGTATAAGGAAGACAAACTGGCTCTGGATCCTCGGTCCACCTTCACGGCGGCTATGGAAGGTATCAACATGGAGTTCAGGCCCTTGGAGAAACATGAGGGGCAGTTCGAAGTCAAGAAAGTCAGGCCGGGTGAAGCGTAACTATGATCCGTCATTTTGTAAATGAAAACTTTGTTATACCTCGTTATTTAATTTGCGAAATTACAGTAACAATATGGAGGCCGTATTATCTAACGCACTGTAGTTCACGATAAAAAAAAAATGTCTTTATTGCGGTTATGAGTAATAAAGTTGATAGACAGCAATACACAAAGAAGCGCCATATGCTGCCTGCTAGAGGCGTACAATATTTTTGCACACTAATTAAAATACGAGTATGATAAGAATAAAATTAAACTAAACGATCGCATTGGCTATCTCTTTCTACATTAATTTTATGCCATGTGAACGAAACAAGTGGCGTAAGTGATTGTGATTGCGAGTGTGTTGAACAATAAGGTCTTGATAATTATTTCAGTAAAAAATAAGCAAAACTAGAATATTTAAAGACCATTGAAGGGCTATGAAATGGTTAAGGACCTGACATTATAATTGCCTTGGAAGTATTGTTCGATATAGCGCCATCTTTAGTTTATTTGCTGAACTAGATGGTTTTTTTAATTAATAAATGATCGATTCCCGTTGACAACGCACCTCATTAGTTCCAAAATAAAACACAGAATGTGATGGCGCTATTAATGTTTTATTGGTGCGTTAAAAATCATTTTAATTTTGATGACGGTCTGATTATATTATAATTATAACAAAACAAATATTACATTTTAATATTTCAAATATTGCTGCAAGCTTTGGAAATTACTCAAATTTGCAAGTATGTTAAAATGTTGAAAAGTTTATTTGAAATTCAGTACAAAACCATTATATTATAAATATTATATATAAAGTCGGTGCCACTTATAAAATACCGGCAATGTCACGGATCGCTACATTATAATCTAGTGGTATTTATTTGTAAGGAACAATGCCTTTGTTCGAAGTTAGTTTTAAATTTATTTACAAATGAAATAAAGTTAAAAACTTGCTTTAAAAATGTAAAACGTATTTATTTACATGTGCATTGTCCAAAATTATGTATTTTAATTAAGTTTGATGTGATATTTAAATGTTGTAAATAAAATTGTGATTATGATAAAAATAAATGTATTTTTTTTATATGAATTGACGTTTTGTTTTCCTTCATATTAGGTATTTTTATTGTACATTTTTTATACTATATAGGCTTGCGTTTGGCCACAATCACGCCTGACGGAAAGCGAGGATGAGGCCTACGATGGAGTACGCTTGCCTAGTAAATGCTCATTCACCTTAGACTTGAAAGCGGCCAAATTAAATTATTATTAGCGTACATAAAAAACATTAATTTAACAGTTAACAATAATGGCCACTTGCTGGAAACACATAAATCTCGAGTTAGCGTTAAGCTTCGTTTAGTAGTGTCAAAATGTATGGAACTGTCAAGCTTAAGCCAGGCTTAACAACTAAATCTAGATTCATTTTTACCTGCAAGTGGGTGTAAGACTAAAAGAACTAACCTTAAAGACACCTTAACTAAATTATAGATGTTACTATAAAAATAAAAATTATAAAAAGAACACCCCATCCAAAAGATCTCCCAGTGGCAGGGTTGTTCCCAGTGGTGGTGTAGGGGAAAAGCACGCAGCGAGGATTTTATGATTTACACGCTTTTGATATCATAAGTAATAAAAAATCTCTGACACTCTTCTGTCATCGTGTAATAATTAGCTTTATCCTAGTTTATTTATTTATTCATATGTGACTGTTTATCCCATTGCCTATATATTTATTTTAGACGTGTTTTATATGTACAGTACCTAATGTGTATGTGTAGATGTGTTTTTGTTGCTTTTTAATTTTCTGATCTACCTACTGCTAATGCACCACCTGCTGTAAACTAGTCCTTCCTTCTTTCTGTAAAAAGGTTGCCTGAAAGAGATCGCTCTTAAGCGATAAGGCCATCTATTACTTACCTTGTAATTTTCTCTGTGTACCTGTTTTCTGTATCGCTTATTATTTCTGGTGTACAATAAAGATTATTTGTATTGTATTGTAATAGTTACCGTTTTTTTAAACGTTTTTCAATAAAAAGACTCGTTAAGATTGTTTTATTCTATAAATAAATACACCAACCAGCTTATGTCGTCAAAACACTAGACGTTTGTCATAAAACTATGCAAATCGTCATTATGTGGTATCATCAATTAGCAACAACATCATCGTCATGGAAATCAAGTTTGTGGCCGTGAATCGAGGCAGATATATAATCATCGAAATAACGTGTTGCAGGTAAACCTGCGAGTTTATATAAGATGGGTTCTGTTTATTACAATCTTTTTACTTTTACTGCAATTAATCTTTATTAACAACACAAGATACAACAATTTGATAGGAAACAAAATAAATAAAAACACCGGAGACAAGAGGGCTGGCAGCTTCCTCGCACAGCGTACCTATTAGCATCGCCATACAGCGAGGAAATGCTGCCAGCATTCTTGGAACCATGCCACAGGGGCCTTTTTTAGAGTTATATTAGTTTTTAAATATTATTATTAAGTTTTTATATTTTAAATCATTTCTAAATACAAACTACATAAATATACCTAGCTATAAAAAGAAAACACCGTCTAAGAGGCCCTCCTGCGGCATAGACCCCAACACACTGGCAGCATTACCTCTCTGTACAGTCAGAGAAATTCGCTGGGAGAGGTAAGCGCCAGCTCTGGGGTCTCCTGAGGTCTCTATCAGCTTTTATTTAATTTGCCCTGTTTAAAGAACTATGAGCAATTACTTTGCTCACCCGTGACCTTACGATGAGTCTAAGTATGTAATTATGTATTGAATGAATAAATAAACTAAAGAAAACTACACTATGCAAATGTGTTCATGCAGTTCCTCTACTTCCACACTGTTAGAATACAAACAAACCCATCTATCACCTGTGTTTGTGCTATGGCGTGGCCCGCCGTGTGGTTCTAACATAACCTAACCTTTTCATTAACCAAGTTAATCGGAGCTACAGCCACTTATAAATTATTTTTGTGTTTATCAAATGATACATTTTGTAAACTTTTTTTTGCCAAACGTTGATTTGACAAAGGTGGTTTTGCCAAATGACGAAAATAATAAATGAATAGTTTGCCAAATAATGATTTATTCTTATCTTATGATGGTTTGTCGAATAAAGAGTTTTTTGAAATGATCAATTGTTTTTTGAAAACGAACGTTGTTTGTTAAATGAATATTTGTAACGTTTGTTGCCAAATGATTGGATACCGGTGCCATTTGGGTTTGTGTAATTTGTGTGTATTCTTACAGTGTGGAGGTGGATTAGCTACATGAACACACATTTTTATAGTAGCTATCGTAAGGCCGCGGGTGAGAAAAGCAATTATTTATTGTTTATTTAATTATTGTTAAAAAACTGTATTGTTTTGTCATCTCTAACAGACAAGATTTACGTCTATAGTTTTTTGAACATCGCTACTAGCAGAAGTAACTACTGATTTCATATTATAATAGAGTCATCCGTAGCAACAAGCGTATTCATTTAATTAGAACTATTAAAGTTAAAGCATAATTAGACACGAAGGGGGCAGTTAAAGATGGCGACAGCGTTTATTGTATCGGGTTCAGATTACTTCAGTTAGTAATTTAAAAAAAAGTATGATTTAAGTATCTTACAAGGTTTATAAGGTTTATAAAATGACTCGTTTGTTGTATAATCTACTATTTTTAGCTCTCAATCATCCCAGCCTATAAATTTACTCAGGACACCTCAGAGGACTTGGATCGTAGGACCCCCACGGGCCCAGTGCGGATTGGGTACTATTTAGCTATCACTAGCAAAAAAAAACATGGACGACTTTAAAATCAGCTTTGTGTACTTACATTGAAATGTTCTCCAACAATACTCAGGGAAAGTTAAATTAAAATATCGAATACTTATATTAAAATATTGAATGGGTCATAATATCGAAAGGTTTTATTTTCGGAAAACGTAAACTTCTCAGGATTCATTAAACCGGCATCGTATAGAACCCCTTAGGTTAGGTTAGATTTATAACAATTCGATGTTATGACCCATTCGATATTTTAATACATTCGGTATTTAGATACGTACCCAATACTCATAATGTGTGTATCATTACCTGTATCATTTTAGTAAGTGGCTGTTTCACCATCCATTGATTAGTTTTAACTGACGGTTAAATGTGATGCCGTCTCCGTCTATTCGAACAAAACAAATAGAGACAGCATCACACTTAACCGTCAGTTAACCCTAATGGATGGTGAAGCCACCCCTAAACGTTTTATCAAGTTAATGTAAAAGCGTCATTTATTTCTTAATATGATTTGAAGATTACAATTAATTATTTAGTGGACAATTGATATCAATATTAATCAGTAAACAAAAACCGGTCAAGTGAGAGTCAGACTCGCGTACCGAGGGTTCTGTATGTCACAATATACGCATTAAAAGCCTGTATCTTTAAAACAAATAAATTATTATCTCGGGACTTTGAATTGACAATAATTGAGGTTTGTTCTTTTAAAGGCTTTTGCAGGTGGTAGGACCTTGTGCAAGGTCCGCCTGGATTGCTGGCACTTGAGGTATCCCATCTTAGGCCTCTAGGTTAGCAACGCATCTGCAATACCCCTGGTGTTGCAGATGTTTATGGCCGGTGGTGATCTCTTACCATCAGGAGAACCGCTTGCTCGTTTGCCATCCAGTGGAATAAAAAAAAGGCGACTTAATATCATCCACAATATACGTGAAAGATGGACAAACATACAAACACACATTTTCGCATCCATGCATACTAATATCATAAAATCGAAAGTGATTTGTATTGATCGACGTGATTTTTGGCATAGAGATAGTTTAAGGGCCGGAGAGTAGGGACATAGGGTACTTTTTATGGCGGAAAAATGCACAGTTCCCGAAGGAACAGCGCGCGATAACCGAATACCACGCGGGCGGAGCCGCGAGCAAAAGCTAGTCTTAAGTTAAATGCTCATAAACTGGAAGGCTACTCCGAAACACAACGTTCGAAGTTCGTGTCGTGCGATCCCTCTCGCTCTCGTATTAAATAGTATAAGTGTGAAAGGGACCGCACGACACGAACTTCGAACGTTGTGTTTCGGAGTAGCCCTTCTGCGCGTGGCTCCAGTCTAATATTTGTATACACTGCAGCACCATAAGGTCGTTTGCTACATTCACCTACTGATCTCTAATTCGACCCAAGAGTGCGAGTGTCAGCCTTGAGAGCACAAAACAGGTTATATTTTTATTATCTGAACTTAATCAGTCTCTCAAAAGTCGCCATAGAGCGCACAAACAAATAAACAAGCGAATGCATGAACAATTTTTGAAAAAAAAGAGTTAATAAAAAATTTTGTTAATAAAAATAAGAGTTAATTAAAATTGAAATAAAAATTAATTAAGTTTAAAAAATGGATAAGGTTAAAGGTGAAACGAGGATTGAAATGATTAATGAAAATGCCGGTGTTAAGAAAGTGTCCAGATTTTTGTTGTTTTTGAAGACTGTGTTTCATTTTGTTGTTTTGATGCATCATTATGTGTCAATTGGATTTGGGATTTATATATATGTTAATGTGACGGAGGAGCAGTTGAAGGAGCCCTTGATATTGATGGCTAAAAGATACTTTTTGGGGTTCCTCACTATTTGGAATTTTGTAAGTATATTTTTTTTTCCTGATTGTAAGAGATCACCACTCCCCATAAACATGTGCAATACCAGGGGTATTTCCAGATGCGTTGCCAACCTAGAGGCCTAAGATGGAATACCTCAAGTGCCAGTAATTTCACGGCTCTCTTACTCTCCACGCCGAAAGACCACAGTGCAAGTACTGCTGCTTCACGGCAGGATTAGCGAGCAAGATGGTGGTAGCAATCCGGGCGGACCTTGCACAAGGTCCTACCACCTGCAGACATTATATCTCGTTTTTTTTATTTAGCTTGTCGAACACCGGAGCATGTGTGGGTAATTGTGTCCTTTAAAGCTCGACCACTATGTTGTTGTACACCCGTTGAGTTACCGTTTCACTGTTTTTTTTTTCATGAAAAGCGACACGGCACTGAGACTGAGTGCCAGTGTTGCCACATTACCCAAAGAAAAAGTAGCTAAACAAATGGTAAAAAGTGGCTAGTTTTGGAAAAAAAAAACTGTGTTAGTAGTTGCCAAAAGTGGCTAAACAAAAAAAAGGCAATATGGGATATAAGTCTTAAATTTTTTTATTTCTTTCTCTTACATTATTATTACGGAAAAAAATATTCAAAATTTATGTAATCTTGTGATGTTGAAGGTCCGGCTTCTTCATTTTTTTCGGGTTTCTTAGTTTTTCCTACTTATTTCTTGAAGGATATTCTCAAGATTTACGTAGGAAGCGCACGGAAGTACGTTTTACATTACAAATTAAATTGATTGAAACAGTGGTTACTCAGTTGTTGTAAGTAGGTAGAAAGTGTAGCTATAAAATTTGGCCACCAAAATTTTTTTTGTAGCTAACTATTTCGTAAAAGTGGCTAGATCTAGCTAAAAATTGGCTAAAGTGGCAACACTGACTCGCCCAGAGTCAGTGTCAGACACGCCCAAGATCCCAACTAGCAATGCTCTTGAGAATTGCACCCTGTAATGCTATATGTCATAAACAAGTCACAGGAAAGCTGAGGATAATGTTTGTCATCTTATAAACGCATTGGTACACAAAAAATAATGCTAGGAGTAATAATCTGGAAAAAAATATCTCGAAAACGCATTGGAGATTACAATACATGACTTATTCAAGTACAGTCCTACAATAGCAAGATATGAGACTTTAACACTCCGCTAAATACATTAGTTTCAATAAAGTCTTATCCAAGTCTAACACTTCTCTACATATTTATATAGGACTAGTAGGCTTGCGAATGTCATTTATTGTGTCATCTAAGACTGAAATCCTGTATCAGATGATTCTTAGCTCTTACAGGAGTAAAAGCAAAATGGAAAATTAATTGCTCTTATATAAAGCAAAAAGTTCTGAACCAACCTTTTTTTTTGCTTTTTCAAAATCTTGTTTTTAACAATATGGCTCCGCCCGCATGGTATTCGGTTATCGCGCGCTGTTCCCTCGGGAACTGTGAATTTTTCCGGGATAAAAAGTATCCTAGGTATGTCACTCTCAGGCCCATAAACTATCTCTATGTCAAAAATCACGTCGATCCGTCGCTCCGTTACGGCGTGAAAGACGGACAAACACACGAACATACAAACACACTTTCGCATTTATAATATTTGTACCTACGGATTTTATTCTAGAAGAGCGGGTTCTCATGTCACCGGTATATTCCTATACCTAATAGGAGATCTCTAAGGTTCTTGCATGCATCTGGATATTGAAATAAATACTTTTTATATTCATTACGAAAAAATCAAGTTGGTAATCTTTTCTAAGGATTTCGTATTTTGTACGGAATCTTCCAAGTTTAGGTATGTTTTATACCTAAGGCTGCTATTATACTCGTAAACTACTAATTACTCTCAAGAAATCATAGCCGTTACGATTTTCCTTGTTTTGATGTAGCTACTGTACCTACACTACCATTATGATTTTTTCATTGATTTTTTCAAATTTTTCCACCCAACAGTTTACATTTTAGAATAAGTAAGTAAGTAAGTAAATCTTTATTTGCTAGAATACGTTTACAAGATCTTAAGTAATTAAATTAGTCACAGTATTCAGCCGACAGCTCGAAATTCAAATAAAAAAAAAAAAAAAAAAAAAAAACAATCATGCTTCAATAAATCATATTAAATGAGTATAAATACATCCATGTCATCATTGAATTTTAAAAGGGTGGGGGGGGGGGGGGCTCTTTGAATATTTCGTAAACAGCTAGATCACTGAATCGAAAAATCATCGTCTTTTTAACCGCCCAATGGTTTTAAAAGATCTATACTAACGCTATCCCACGCACAGACTACTAATAGATACTAATCCCATGTCCCACTTTACCTCTTTGGCAGATACCCTAAATTTTTTTTTACCACTTGTATATTCATAATAATAATCATCATCATCGTCATCAGCCGGAAGACGTCCGCTGCTGGACAAAGGCCTCCCCCTTAGAACGCCATAATGAACGACAACTCGCCACTTGCATCCACCGGTTTCCCGCAACTCTCACGATGTCGTCAGTCCACCTAATAATAATAAATAATAAATAATTATGTATATTCATGCCAAATTACAGCTTCCTATTACTAACGGTCTCTAAGCTTAGCCGCGGACAGACAGACGGACAGATATGGTGAAACTAATAAGGGTTCTTAATTGACTACGGAACCCTAAAACACCGAAGCAAGGTTAAAGGTTTTTTTTAATTAAAATTTAAAATTCACCAATTGGCAGCTTTGCATAACCTTTGCTTTGCTGTACTAACAAAACCTTTTTGTAATTTTGTTGAGGTAATTATGTTTATTTTTTTTGTACACATGGTTATTGTTCTCGCAAGCTTGTGAGATTAAAAAATATTTTACAACTAGCTCTTGGCTGTGGCTCCGCCCGCGTGGTATTCGGTTATCACGAGCTGTTCCCTCGGGAACTGTACATTTTCCCGGGATAAAAAGAAGCCTATGGCACTCTCGGGCCCATAAACTATCTCTATGGCAAAAATCAAGTCGATCCGTCGCGGCGTGAAAGACGGATAAACACACAAACACACTTTCGCATTTATAATATTAGTATGGAAGTATGGATAATATTAGTATGGATAAGAAACCAGTAATAATTCATATTTTTAGGTAAAAAGGATCTTTGTTTACTCTAACAGAACTCTAAGGTCTGCGCTGTAAGAAATAACAATGGAAATAACCTATTACCGCGTTAATTACTAGTCCGCATTAAGATGTCATGTGGATACGTACACTGAAATATTAATTACTTTTTTTTTAAAATAATAGTTATTAAAAAAAAGTGAAAAAATGGAGGATAAAACCGAAACGAAAATAGAAATAAGTGAAAATGTCAGCGGCAAAAAAGTATCAAAGTTTACATTGTTTTTGAAGACTTCTTTTCATTTTGCTTTTTTGATTCACCATTTTGCTGTTTCCGGTTTTGGTTTTAGTATATTTTTTAGTGTGACTGAAGAGGAACTGAAGGAACCTTTGATACTTAGGGCCATGACGTACGGGGCAGCGTACTTGACTATTTGGAACTTTGTAAGTAATCTTTTCATTTTTAGTCCCCGACGCAAAAAATCCAAATAATTGAACTAAAAAGTCAAAAATAAAACTGTAATAATCAATTGAAAAATTCATATTATTGTACAAAAAGCGTGGGGTGCTTGTCATAATAACTACGGATATAATAAACTATATATAAAATATTTGCAACAATCAAAATCAAGCCCCCCACGCTTTTTGTACAATAATATGAATTTTTCAATTGATTATTACAGTTTTATTTTTGACTTTTTAGTTCAATTACTTTTAAAAGCGTGTTTTTTTAGTTTTTTAAACTATAATTTATTTTAAACTTTTTAGTTTGAATGGGAAACTGTTATGAAATTATTGCATTGTCATCGGTCCTTGATACGTATGCAAAGTTTCAAATTAATCAGACTTCTGGAAACTGGTGAAAATTAAGTTCAAAGATTCCGTTACATACATACATACACATACACACATACACACACATACATATACATACACACACACACATACATATACATATACATACATAGTTAGTTACAACCCAAGCTAATAAAAGCGTGTTAAAAAAATATTAATAACGAAACTGATACAAAATTTAAATCTACTGTCAAGAAGACGTTAATATCTAAGGCTTATTATAAAGTCAATGATTATAACATGGACAGGGATGTTTGGAAATAATTCCGATCCGCATTAGCGATCCCTTCAAATAGAGAACTAACTGTGTTGAAAATTAAATTCTGTTAAATACTTGTGGGCAATTCCAGAAATAGTGGCAACGGCAGGTTAAAGTTTTTTGTAAAAAAAAAAATGGGTCAGTTTTACGATGTTAGTTTGAAAAATATATTTTAAATATTTCAATTGGGGCATATTTGTAAAGGACACCGCAAAATTCATAAAAATACAGAAATCCGTAACAGGTCATCCCATAAAACCTAATTGAAAATAGAAAATGAAATATAGATGCACACACACACAACCAGAAAAATAAGACCAGCACTGGGAATCGAACCCAGGTCCTCGGCATTCCGTGCCGCGTGCTATACCGCGTTCTTAAGTGGCTAAATAAGAAACAAACAAGCTGAGATATGTGGTGCATAGGGGAATCGTGTCTGTACCGTTGTCCAGCGGTGGTGTAGCGGTGTAGCACACGGCACGGAATGCCGAGGACCTGGGTTCGATTTCCAGTGCTGGTTTTATTTTTCTGGTTTTTCTGTGCATCTATATTTCAGTTTGTATTTTCAATCTAAAATAGTACTGTCAATAGAACTAGTAGGAACACACCGAATTTCGTTGCCGTTTATAAGTTTACGAGCGATAGAAACGGAATAATAATGTGCGTACTGTTTTAATTTAAGCAAGGGCTTAGTTTGGAATTAGTTATTAACATAACTAAGTGAAAAGACGGAAGGCAAAAGCGAAACGAAAATAGAAATAAGTGAAAATTGTAGCGGATGAGTCAAGTTGAAATTGTTTTTGAGGTGTTGTCCATTTTAGACAGGATGGCCAAGTGGTTAGAGAACCTGACTACGAAGCTTGAGGTCCCGGTTTCGATTCTGGGCCGGAGCAAATAATTCTTGAATAATACGAATGTTTGTTCTCGGATCTTGGAGTTTTAAGTATGTAAATATTTATCTATATTAGTATGTTTATCTGTTGCCTAGTGTCCATAGTACAGTTTGGGACTACGTTAATATTGGTGTGAAGTGTCCCATAGTATTTATTTATTTAAGTTATTATAGATATACATATTTAAATATTTGTAACTGAAAAACAGTTTGGTAGAACCTTTGCTTGTTTATGGGCACAACATACTCGTATTATATCAGCGTTTCTAACAATCCGGAATATCGTTTTTTTTTTTCATTTACATTTAAAATTCATCAACTCTTAATTCTACGTCTAGTTATATATAGCCCAGGCTACTTGTTTGTGGAACTTCTAACGAATGTAAGTTCATGTCAACTGCTCGTCTCCTTTTACAAGATATTGCTTTTTCCGATGCAGAGACTTTCTTTATTGAGGAGTCCTGGTGCTTCACCACCCATTCCATTTCACCATATGCATTACGAGGAGCATAATTTGCTTAGCAACTGTGTTAAAAGAATTGAAATTGAACCCATGAAATACTTGTTATTGAGTAGTAACTCCGATGGTCAACTGTGGTCTTCATCATCAGTTCCAACTTCACCAAATGATGATTTTCAAGAATAAATAATAGTAATAATAAATAATAAATATCACGGGACAATTCACACCAATTGACCTAGTCCCAAAGTAAGCTTAGCAAAGCTTGTGTTATGGACACTAGGCAACGGATAAACATACTTATATAGATAAATACATACTTAAATACATATTAACCATCCAAGACCCGAGAACAAACATTCGTATTATTCATACAAATATCTGCCCCGGCCGGGATTCGAATCCGGGACCTCAAGCTTCGTAGTCAGGTGCTCTAACCACTGGGCCATCTGGTCGTCTAAGAATACAAAATTACCATAGGTGTCCCTACAACATTTGAAGAGTTCCCTCGATTGACGGAGTTCTGTACTTCTGTGGTAACAAACATAAAAAAAATACAACCGAATAGATAACCTCCTCCTTTTTTGAAGTCGGTTAAAAAGTCGGTCTGAACTGAACCTTTTTCTGAATGAATGGAACAAAATGAAGGGATGTACGAGTGAGTTACTGTATGAGAGATTGGCCGAAGTTGCCAGACTAAATTAATGTATTTCCTAAACATGTAGATTTTGTATGCCAGTTTGCGATTGTGATTTCTCTGAAATAATGACTGGTTTTCTTCAAAAAGCCGTCAAGGCGACATACAAAAATAACCGCGGTGAATATACTAATTAAATCCACGAGTTTGCCTTGCCGTCATATAGGTAGCACCACGTTGACTTTCCTTGAACATTGATCATTCAAAAGTTCAAAATGTCGAATATTAATTTGTAAATATATTAAGAAAATATTTAAGAGATTTTATATTATGGATAGGTTTCAAGTTTTGTGTATATCTATAGGTACTAATACTAATATACTTACTGATAATATTACAAATGCGAAAGTGTGTTTGTATGTTTGTGTGTTTGTCCATCTTTCAACGTGACTTTTGGTATAGAGATAGTTTATGGGCCCGAGAGTGAAATAGGCTACTTTTCATCCCGGAAAAATGCACAGTTAATAACCGAATACCCCGCGGGCGGAGCCGCGGGCAAAAGCTAGTTAGATCATAATAGTATATAAGTATAGTAATTATTACTTGTTTTAATATTATTTAATAGGTACGCTTGCTTAACGAAATCTTTTTTTTTAAGATTAAGATGGCAAGGGTTTGATTCCCGTCCGGCAATACAAAAATATTTATCCATCCATACTAATATTATAAATGCGAAAGTGTGTTTGTGTGTTACAAACATGTGTTTGTATGTTTGTCCCTCTTTCACGCCGTAACGGAGCGACGGATCGACGTGATTTTTGGCACAGAGATAGTTTATAGGCCCGAGAGTGACATAGGCTACTTTTTATCTCGGAAAAATGCACAGTTCCCGAGGGAACAGCGCGCGATAACCGAATACCACGCGGGCGGAGCCGCGGGCAAAAGCTAGTATTTATATATAAAATGGGAAATTTTACTAATATTATAAATCGGAAAGTTTGTGTGTGTGTGTGTGTGTGTGTGTGTGTGTGTGTGTGTGTGTGTGTGTGTGTTTGTTACTCCTTCACGCTAAAACAGCTGGACGTATGTGGATGAAATTTGGTATGTAGGTAGCTGGACATCTGGAATAACACAGGCTACTTTTATCCCGATATTCCTACGGTATAGGGATAAAATCTCGAAATGACCGCTGGGCTTAGAGTACCTAATAAAATTTGATGTGTAAGTAGCTGGATGTCTAGAATAACACATAGGCTCTTTTAGGCTACTTTTTATTCCGATGTTCCCACGGGATACGAATAAAATCTTGATATTTCAACCGCTGGGTTAAGAGTCATGAAATTTTGTACAGTTGTTCTTAATAAAACCTCAATGAAGACCACAATATAAATTTTGGGATTTCCCAGGGGAATTATTAATTCCCGGAATTTAAATTGTAAATACCAGGGCCCGATTGCATAATAAAATACTTGAAGCTAAAATAAGATCAACAGCCTTAAAAACATTAGGTACCTCTTTGTGATCAAAGCGTTCTAGTCCTTAACTTTTCAAATTTCGAACTCTACGCCCTTATGAGGCCGTACCCTGTATTTGGAATGCTAATTATTAGCTTTTAATATCTACTCATATTATAACAATTGAAATAAAAATTATCTCCTTTCCATTTTTTTTCACAGTGGGCAAGCCTACCTCGGTGTCCAATACTGCCTATGCGTTCATAATAGCAATTATATTGCAAAACAATAATATAATCCTTTGCTATAAATTTTGCTTAGATAAGAGTACACTTTAAATCTAAAATCCAAACTAATATTATAAATGCGAGTGTGTGTGTTTGTGTGTATGTTTGTCCGTCTTTCACGCCGTAACGGAGCGACGGATCGACGTACCTCGCCTACCTCGGTGTCCAATACTGCCTATGCGTTCATAATAGCAATTATATTGCAAAACAATAATATAATCCTTTGCTATAAATTTTGCTTAGATAAGAGTACACTTTAAATCTAAAATCCAAACTAATATTATAAATGCGAGTGTGTGTGTTTGTGTGTATGTTTGTCCGTCTTTCACGCCGTAACGGAGCGACGGATCGACGTAATTTTTGGCATAGAGATAGTGGGCCCGAGAAGGCTACTTTTTATCCCGGAAAAATGCACAGTTCTCGAGGGAATAGGGCACGATAACTGAATACCACGCGGGCGGAGCCGCGGGCAAAAGCTAGTAGTTCTAATAGTTTCAGAAAAAAGTGGCTGTGGTATATGGATGGACAGACAGACAGACATGACGAATCCGTAAGGATTCCGTTTTTTGCCATTTGGCTACGGAACCGTAAAAGTTAAAGATTTTCTGGTCGATTATTTTTTGCCACGACTGTAGGGAACTCTCAGCGCTCGAGTCCGACTTCCACTTAACATGTTGAGATAAAAAAAAATTGTGAATGACGTTCATAAGCAAGGTTTAAGCCAGTCCAAAACTTGTTTGGAATGACTTTCAGTGGGTTGTTTTTATAAATGTTGTTTTCATTGATTTGGTCGGAATTTTACCTTGCATTTTGCTCACTCGAATTTTGCTCTTAAGGAAGATAAGTATAGCTTTATCAAACAAATTCACTTTTATTAGAAACTACTTAGCATTTGCCCGCGGCTCCGCCCGCGTGGTATTCGGTTATCACGCGCTGTTCCCTGCTGTGCATTTTTGCGGGATAAAAAGTAGCCTATGTCACTCTTGGGCTCATAAACTATCCCTATGTCAAAAATCATGTCGATCCGTCGCTCTGTTACGGCGTGAAAGACGGACAAACACACTTTCGCATTTATAATATTATATAAGTAATAAGCATATAAAGTATATAAGTATGGACTAGCTGTTCAGCTACTACTACTCTAAAAAGTTGGGATGGGCAGCGTATGGGACTCTGCGTCAAGTCTTCACATCGCTAATTCCACAGAGTATTTAGTATTTAGTGTTTATTTATTTGGCAAAAAACATAAAAATACATAAGGCCTTAATATAATAAGTCTTACAATAATTATGCACCCTGGTAGGGTATAGCCACTTTTATAATTATGTTATCTAATACTAGGTAGGTATTAGACAACTAAAGAGTAAGAATAAACTTCGATTACATTATGCTACAAATTAAAATAGACTAAGTTATTATGTTCTCTGTGACTAAGTTATAAATCTTATAAACTATTATGGCACAATAATAATATTTTGTTAACAAATGCGTATACACAATAAGTACCTACTTTTATCTTATTATTTAAATTTACAATATTTTTATTCATCCATAAATTCCTTAATAGAATAATAACATTTTTCTAATAGTTCTGTTTTTAATTTAGTTATAAATAATGTATTACTATTTATATTCTTAATATTGAGAGGTAATTTGTTGTATATGTTGATTGTTCTATAATACGGGCTGTTTTTATAGATTTATAGTATAAGATTTCGAGTCTAAAGATGAAAGTCTTCAATCAGTGCGTCTTACCCGTTGAAAACGAAATATGAGAGGTAATGGTGGATGAACGATCGGGTAGAACGTTAAAAGTATACCCTTAAACTTTCAATAATGACTTCTTGTCAATAGAATGAGGGTTTCCATTAGAGGCTATTTGTCGCTAGTATCGTGTGGTGCGTTTTGACAACTTTGACATAAACATTCTTCTTCTCTTTTAAAATATGGCTTTCTGTCCTTATTAGGACAATTTCGCCAGTGTCTAGGTACTCTCTTTGAGAGGGACGTTGTTCGGTAGTTGTAGTTTTTGCAACTTGATAGTAAAATTCCAGAAACCACGTGGAAACAACTTGCGCATTAAAAAATGTCAGATACGAGAGCAATATTGAATTTTGTGATCACTGTTCACTGTTAAGGTTAATCGCCGCATAAAACACTATCAAAATTATACTTCAACTAGCCAAAGAAACAGAAATAGCAAAATTAGATATTGTCTACATCCTCCATGTTCGAATGCCACAAATCGAATCAACTTTCAATATTGACTTCTTGTCTTGAATATCTTGTGGTGCGTTTGACAACTTTGACATATAAACATTAGTGTCCTGTTTCTGATTGGTTGAATAACTAAATGAGCCAATCGCAAGCAAACGTCAAACGGACCTCTCGATACTAAAGCCATCTAGCGATATTTTGCCAAGAAGTCTTCATTGCTGCTTCGATTTTTTAGCATTAGAAAGAAGGTAAGCGATCTTGACGCGTCTTTTTATTGAAAAACACTTTTAAAAAATAAATCAAAGCACATATGTTACAATTAGCAAAGGTGTGTGATCATTTACATTATTTTGATATTAAAAGTAACAGTTATTGATTTTTTTTAAAAGTTTTTCAATAAAAAGACTCGTCAAAATTGTTACTCTTTTTCTAATGCTAAAAAACGAAGTATAAGTACCTGTATGACGATCTAAATAAAAAAAGCAACGATAGCAAAATCAATCGTCAAAAAGTGATGTGCAATACGAAATTGCTCCCTTAGCAAATAAATACAGCTAAAGTAATATTAAATTGGATCCACAACCTGTGTTACCTACAATTGTCGTTCATAAACCAGTGATAAAATAATTAATAATAAAATTATAAATATCAATAAATGTTTTCGAAATGTTTTTGCCACCTTGCTTTTTTGAGTCATCATGTTATTGTGTCCGTAATATCGACGGTATTACTTTTAAAGTGCAAAGACCATATGAATAGTGAAATGAGGAATTTATATCTATTTATGCCTGGATATGCGACGAATTGGAATTTTGTGAGTATTTTTTGTTTGTTTTGTTTGCTTGTTTTATAGTCCTTACCTACTACAAAAGGAAAAACAAAAGTATTTGTGATTTTAAAGAGCGATTTTGCACTAACGCGATTCGGAATAGTAGAATTATTTTTATGATAGAATAGTGTAGGTACCTACACCAAGGCGATGGTATTTCGGTGCCATTGTTTGGAAGTTAAGAGTATGTGCGTGCGTGATTCATTTTATTTTTAAACATTTTTACATTCTTTTTTCTACATTAAAATTTGTTTTTTTGTGGAAATGAATTGTTTTTTCTTTTTAGGTTTCTGTACTTCAAAAGGAAAAACGGACCCTTATAGGATCACTTTTTGTCCGTCCGTCCGTCTGTCAAGACCCTTTTTCTCAGGAACGCGTGGACGTATCAAGCTGAAACTGATATCGAATACTCAAATCTGAGAATTGTGACAAACTATACTACTCAAAAGAATATAAGGGCCACTTGAATTTTACCGGTGAAATGAAATCAAAAATTAAAAATATGTTTTTGTTTTTAATTGAATACATTTCATTGAATTGAAAGTACTCGCACTGTGTAATGTTGTATTAATAAAACCAATTTTGGACAAGGAATGTTATGAATAATTATGTAAATATAATTCTTCATAACGTAATAAATTTATTAGTATTATCGTTTCACCCATGAAATTCACGTGGCCCCTATTTTCAACAATTATGCGAAATTTAACACTATTCAAAATTTCACCCTTAGTGACGCTTATACAATACATCCTGTCTCATGCTGGGACCAGAGGCCCCATCGGGTCATTGGTGATCTGAGGCCGTATTGCCTAATGTTTCTGACACTCGCGATCGCAATTAAATGACATATTTCGCATACAAAAACTGTCATTTCATTGCGATCGCGACTGTCAAACGTTAGGCAATAAGGCCTCAGATCACCAATGACCCGACGTTAATTAGTGATAACTGATTGATAACCCAGCAACCTGTTAGTGGGGTGATGTCGTACGATCACACTGTTAGAATGTGCTCTGATTGGCATTGTGGGCTATAATTAGCTCTAGGAATAGAAACATTGTCGGATATAAAATATTAATGAATTGTGTGAATGTTATAACCAATGATATTATATGTTACTATCGTAAGAAGCTATTATAACTGTTAGTTTATTTATGAGTATGTTGTTAAAGAACTAAAAGAATTTCTGCTCACCCGCGACCTTATGATAGCTAAGCTTATGCAAATTATGCGTGTTCATGTAGTTCCTCCACCTCCACACTGTAAGAACACACACAAATTACAAAACACATTTATCACCACCACCACATCTCAAATTCTTTTAGTTCATTGATATCATCATCAACCCAGCCTATATACGTCCCACTGCTGGGCACAGGCCTCCTCTCAGAATGAGAGGGCTAGGGCCGTAGTTCCCACGCGGGCCCAGGATTGGGAACTTCACACGCACCGTTGAATTGCTTCGCAGGTTTCCTCACCATGTTTTCCTTCAACGCAAAGCTCGTGGCAAATTTCAAATGTAATTCCGCACACGAATTTCGTAAAACTCAGAGGTACGAGCCAGGGTTTGAACCCGCGAAGCTCTGCTTGAGAGGCGATAGGTCAAACCACTAGGCCACCACGGCTCGAATGGAAATGAATGATAGAAAATTGATAATCAAATGTGAAGGAATGACCCTTGCATGGTTCATTTCGTTATACTCGTATCCATTCTTAGGTAAATGTAGTAAATGATAACGAACGGTGTTGCCAGTGTAATATAAAATAACTAATTTAGGGGGATATTCGTGTCAGCGATGTCAACAAAAATAAAATAAAAAAAAAACAAAATAATTTGTTCAGTAAATAAGCCGCAATGGGCACTTTTACACGTCATTTTTTAAACTACCAGCGCTTTCGGCAAGACCATCATTGCCAAGAATGCGCCGCAAGAAACTTGGCAGAAAGTATTTTTTTCAAAATAAAATAATTACAAATAAAATACTTAAAAACTACAGTATACAATTAAAGAAACAATTACAAAGAATAATAATACAGGATTGTATGAGGTCCCTTAGTAACAAAACTAAACACTAACTATAAGATGAGAAAAAAACAATCACCTCCACTTTACGTCTACGGGAGGTACTCTAAAAAAATTTTTTTTAAATTTTTTATTGCACCATTTTGTGGGCATAGTTTACATATATATTCGTGCAAAATTACAGCTTTCTAGCATTGATACACCCTGAGCAAAGCCCCAGACGGACAGACACTGACAGACCTGGAGAAACCTTCAGATGGACTTCAAATAGCGAACCTACTGTGTTAAAAATAAAGTTGTATTAAATACTTGTGATGTATATAGATGTGGGATTGCATGAAATGGAACGTAAGAATGACGTATGACAGCTGAAAGAGATGGTATGACGATTGAGTGAACAAGTGCGAGAGAGAAAGAGGATCGGAGTGATCGGGAGAAAGGAAAGGTTAGACCTAAGACGCGCGCGCTGACTGCTACATCGAATTTTTTGTTATTTTTCTTTTATTTTTTAATTATATTTTTTAAAGTTTTAAATTGTGTTTTTACTTCATCGACTAGCCATATCCCACATAGATAACATTTATAAATATTGTGAATTGGTTTTAAAAAAAATACCTCGTTGAGTTCCTTGCCTGATTCTTCTCAACAGAGGTTTTTTCCGAACCGGTGGTAGATTTTTTTGACGTTCATAAGTGCTTGTTATAGGATAAATTGAATAAAGAGATTTTAACTTTGACTTTGAAACTATGATGGTTCCGTTTTTGCCATTTTGACTAAGGAAGCCTAAAAAGAAGCATAGTGCCCGATAGACTTGCTGCATTGCCCGGTTGATCCGCGATTTACGCGTTTATCAGTGAAAGGGTATTTACCTCGTTAAATATGGCAACCCAGTGCTAACAAATTGAATGTGCTGTTATCTACCCACTGATATTCGTTTTAAACTAACTTAATAAGCGGATGTCTTTGTAACTATCAAAGACAATACGTCAAAATATAACAAATCCAAATTAAAGTACTGATACAAAAACCATAATTAAAAAAAATAGTTAAGTGATATTCAATAATTTTATAACGACTGCAATGAAAACGTTCGATTTTTGAAATTAAAATTAAAAAAAGATAGTAGTAAAACTGAAAATTTTTGTGTTTAATAAAAAATCGTGGAAACAAAAATGGATGTGTTATGGAAAGAGAACAATATTTTCTACAACGTCCTATGTGTTTTGATAACAGAAAATGAGAAACTCTTTGACAGAAGTGATGCCAGGTTATATTGGAAGACTGTTTTCCACATGGCGGTGATATTCCACCACGTTTATGTGGTCAATTTCGCCGCTGGCATCAATTTGGTCAGTGAATTTAAAGAGATACGGATGCTGAAGACGTTCAGAGTGGCGTATCTTACTGGATGGAATTTTGTAAGTGACAATAGTAGATTGTACAACGAGAGCATAAAACGAGCTGTTTTACCCGAGACCTTCATATACCCGAGCCGGTACTGGTGGAAAGACACATCGAGGGGAAAATGGGTTAAATTTTTTATAGGTTATAGTTCACTGAGGATTAACAAACATGACCTAACCAACAAAAAGTTGGAAAACCCCCAACTATGTCAATTCAAAGTTCAATATCACAAAAACGGCTGAACCGCGATGAAACATGTCTAAGAACCATCGCTAAAAAACCTGCTTTCAAATAAAAACAACCACATTCAAATCAGTCCACCCGTTTAAGAGTTACGGTGCCACAGACAGACAGACACACCATAGCGGTCAAACTTATACCACCCCTATTTTGCGACGGGGGTTAAAAAATAAGCCCTCATAGTTACAAACCATAACAACAAAATGATGTAATGAAATACTTAATTTATTTTGCTTTGGTAACAGTGGTTATTTTTATGAATGTGCTTAGTCCATGATTCACTCACGTCACATTGTTTTTCGTTATTATTGTTTTGTGTTTTTTTTTGTATAATTTGAATTTTGTAGCGCATTTGTTTTTACTTAAGCTATAATTTTTTATTGGCAAATAAATACCTAAATTATCTTATGAAGGTTCTGTGTTAGGTGGTAGGACCTTGTGCAAGGTCCGCCCGGATTGCTACCACCATCTTGCTCGCTAATCCTGCCGTGAAGCGGCAGAGCTTGCACTGTTTGTGTTTCGGCGTGGAGAGTAAGACAGCCGGTGAAATTACTGGTTCTTGAGGTATCCCATCTTCGGCCTCTAGGTTGGCAACGCATCTGCAATCCCCCTGGTGTTGCAGGTGTCTATGGGCGGTGGTGAGGTCTCACGATCAGGAGACCCACTTGCTCGTTTACCATCCAGTCGAATAAAAAAAAATTACAAACAAAAAAAAACATTCAAACACTAACCACACATCCCTACTAATATTATAAATGTGAAAGTAACTCTGTCTGTCTGTTACGCTTTCACGTCGAAACCACTGAACCGATTTTGATGAAATTTGGTACATAGGTAGTTTGAACCCCAAGGATCAACATAGGATACCTTTTATTCCAGTAGAGGGCGCCACCGCGCGATAACCTAGATCCGCGCAGACGAAGTCGCGGGCATAAGCTAGTAAAAAATAAATAAAAAATATAGCTGTATTCTATAATATAACATCCTGTTATCGTTACTATTTATGTTTAAGTTGCTAATTAATAAAATTACACAAAATAGATAACTCTTCAATCATACGATTACGAAACCAGTTGACCTACTAACAAAAAAAAATTACCCTAGCTATATCGCAAATAGAACTGTATTTGTTTATCATAAGAATTATATTTGCTTAATGTAATTGTTATCGGTTATTGACCTGGGCGAAGTGCAGACGGACGTTGAGACTGTCACGTGTTTATTATATTATGTGTTTTAAGATATATGTATCAAAAGACATAAAGTTCAAAAGGCATAATATACGAAATACATAATGGTTACCTGGTATAAAATAACTTCCTCGAAATAAATTTTACGGGATTATTGTAAAACTAAACTAGACCATTAGGTACATTTTACAAAATTCTCATGGGAATTCGAAAAAAATACTGTTAAAATACTGTGTGAAAGACGGACAAATATACAAACATACAAACACAATTTCGCATTTATATATTAGTATGGATTATTGCATTGCATATTGCATATCCATACTTACTTAATATTATAAATGCGAAAGTGTGTTTGTATGTTTGTACGTTTGTCCGTCTTTCACGCAGTAACGGAACGACGGATCGACGTAATTTTTGGCATAGAGCTAGTTTATGGGCCCAAGAGTGACATAGGATACTTTTTATCCCGGAAAAATTCACACTTCCCGAGGGAACAGCGCGCGATAACCGAACACTACGCGGGCGGGCAAAAGCTAGTTGCATATAAAATAACAAACAACGGCATATTTGTCGTAATCCTTGCGAATACAATTTCACAGTTACTTTAGGACCTAAAGTTTAGGTTATGCGTCTACGTCTTTGATCTAATTAGCTTTAATAAGCGTTATCTGTTCACTGTTTTGACATAAATCTACTTATTATAATGAAAACGTGAGGTCAAAGGGTAATTGCTGGCAACCTACTTTATACTCCAATTCAATAGAATCTGACAATCCTGTAGACACTTCCAGCCAACTAATATGAACACCGGGCTGCCTAAGGCTTTGTGATGTGACTATTATTCTTTTTTGATTCCTTTTAGATGATAATTGCAACAACAGGGACATATATAATCAAGCGTGCCCAAGTCAGAGTGTGTTAAATGTGTAGAAAATTGTCAGATTCTATTGAATTGTACTTTATATAGGTACTGAACCTTAAGACTGTTCTATTGTCTACAAATCTTACCCCGATTCCTGCCTTTTCGAACAAATATTATTTCAAAGTTATCGTTTGCCTAATTATTTTATTTCCCAACTCACAATTTTCTCCGAAAAAGTTGCCGAAATTTTTACTCAGTGTATTTTTGTGATTTAAATAAATAAATAATATCACGGGATAATTCACACTAATTGACCTAGTCCCAAAGTAAGCTTAGCAAAGCTTGTGTTATGAGTACTAAGCAAAGGATAAATATAATTATATAGATTGATACATACTTAAATACATATACACAAGACCCGAGAACAAACATTCGTATTTTCATACAAATATCTGCCCCGACACGGGAATCGAACCCGGGGCCTCAAGCTTCGCAGTCAGGTTCTCTAACCACTAGGCCATCTGGTCCTCTCGGTCGTTACAAAATACGTAACCTCTCTAAAAAAAAAACATAAGCTTAAGCAAACATAAGCATAAGGCTATGGAATGCAATATTATTTTACTGTGAAAAATATTTGAATGCTTCGTTAATTAAGCAGAATGTATTGGACTTATAATATTAATCTACCACATGACATTGTAATACTACATTCTCGCAAATAAATTTATGATTTATATGTAAATAAATAATCTAAGAACTATATTATAAATGCAAAGAAGTATTGCGATATACCAACTCGTATCCTTGTATTTTATAATCTCAACCTTGTTTTAATCGCGCAGACTAAACATATCAAATAACGTTTATCATGATCCAATTATTAATTAATGATGAATACTGGCGTCAGGTCATCGTGATAAATCATGATCAGACGGTCAAGTCCGCTAGTGCTGTGCGGCATATATCTAGTAGAATGCGCAGATAATTTGAGATTTCAGTATGCTTAGTGTTTTTTTTTTTATTCTACTGGAAGGCAAACGAGCAAGTGGGTCTCCGGTGGTGGTTTTCCCGTTAACAAAATACGTCTCGATCGCGTTCGCGTTAAAATCTCAATTTGTATGGAAACACGGAGTGCGCCTCTAGCGGAAAGTTTACGCAGCAACTTTTGTGAATGTAGGTTTGCTGCGTAAAGTATTTCGCCCGCGTATCGTAACGAAAACGGGTGACGACGCCGCACCGTGGACATGTGGCGGCTACGTATCGACGATCGAACGCTCGATTTACGTCTTCGAATAGTAAACGAATGTTTTGTGAAAACGCCACACTAGAGGCACTGTGATCCATTTTATACTAATCGATCACAGTAATCGATTTTATTGATAACACTTCTTTATAAATAGGTACAAATACAACATATCTTATTCTTCTTTTCATTCCTCTCCTATCTGAGGTTGGACAACATCATGGCAATTCTAATTTTGGAAGCCGCTGCTCTAAACAAGGACGTGGTACTGCAGTTGAACCAGTCTCGTAAATTCTTCAGCCACGAGTGCCTTCTCCTGCCTTCCCCTAGATGATAAGCTGGAGAACTCTGTACTTGGCGTTTCTCATGACATGCCCAAAGTAACACAACTTTCTTTGCTCGATGGTCTTTAGAAGTTCAAGTTGCTTGCCCATTATTTGCAATACTGCCACGTTGGTTACTTTGTCACGCCAGGAAATCTTTAGAATGCGGCGGTAAATCCACATTTCGAAGGCCTCCAACTTCTTCATATACAAATAGTCTATTTCCGAAAATATTAAAGACGCAGAATACATTTGTGCTGACCCCCACACTAGGCATGGCCTGTCATCCTCAGATGTCGTTTAAGCATAGTTGCGCAATTAACAATGAATTTAAATGGCTTGTGCACAGATATAGATTACAATAGATAACACAAACACCTCAATCTGTATGAAAACCAACCGTGTCACATTTTTATATCTGCTGTGACATCTCGAGAGCAAATTAGCGATGTGAATTCCCCAATGTACTCGTACGCGCAAAATCAATTCAAATGCGCCGCCCGCCCGCGCCGTGGGGCTCGAGTCACTCACTAGTCATGATTAGTCAGTTAGCAGTCGGTCTTTGTATGGGACCAACCCCGATGTTTGGTCGGGGTTCGGACACGCGAAGTAGATGCATTTGCATAATCTATTGTAATCTATATCTTTGGGCTTGTGCCTTGTGTGACATATATGGGTCAAGAATGGACACGATGACTATTTTTCTTACTTATTTTAATGCCCATTAATTCAGTTTATCATTAATTATCTGATTTTGTCTACAGTCGTTCCAGACTACGTTTCTCTGTCTCGCTCTGACGTACGACGTGCTCCAATGGTTAGACAAGGAGGGCGGCAAATTCGGCCAGAAGATCAAATACTTCAGGGACATCGTGTTCAATGGACTTGTATTCCCGTTTACTTGTGTAAGCATTCTATCATTCTTCTATCTTTTTAGGGTTCCTTAATACAGTTCAGGAAACTGAATCAACTACCAGGAACCTTTGTTCTACTAATGAGATGTTGACATCTAATGGCTCTGACAAAGAAATCACAGCGAAATTGATTACGAGAAGGTTACACCCCTGGTAAGTGACTCAGTTTTCTCGTCAGTAAAAGAATAATGCACACGGAACCCTTATAGGGTCACTTTGCTGACCGTCTGTCCGTCAAGACCCTTTTTCTCAAGAATAAGTAAAAAAAGTGGTTATATTGAAATTGCCGTAACTAACATTAACGAATCTATGGACGTTTAAAAAAAATGTTCCCATTTCTTTAAACATGTAAGTATTTCATTTTTTCGTACAAAATTTTCTGAGTCAGCTTTGTGACGCCCATACTGAGTGGTTAAATCTTGAGTACCTAAACTAATTTTGATCATAATATGTTCCAGTTCGTCCACTTCATGTTCTGGGCAATCTACTTCATCGACCGGGAGCTGGTCTTCCCCAGGGTCTACGACCAGATCCTGCCCTGGTGGCTGAACCACTGCGTCCACACCAACATCATCATTGTCCTCATCATCGAGACCATCCTTACCAGCAGGCGGTACCCTACTGACGTCAAGGTCGAGAGGATCTTCTATGTCTTCATTAATATCTTCTATGCTGTGGTGTAAGTACCTTTTTATCTACAGGTTTATCAATATTTAGCAACCTGCCCCGACCACAGATATACATTACACTAGATAACGCAAACACCTCAATCTGTATGAGCACCAACCGTGTCACTTTTTTATATCTACTATGACAAAGAGCGAATTAGCGATGTGAATTCCCCGATGTCCGCGCTAAATAGATTCAAATGCGTCGCTCACCCGCACCGTGGAGCTCGAGTCAGTCACTAGTCAAAATTAGTCAGTTAGCGGTCAGTCTTTGTATGGGGCCAACCCCGACGTTTGGTCGGGGTTCAGACACGTAAAGTAGATGCATTTGCGTAATCTAGTGTAACCTATATCTGTGGCCCCGACTTTGCTCGTGTACTACTTTGCTGTCAAAGTCAAAGTCAAAATATGCTGCCCAGACTAAACACACTGCATTATGCACCTAAATTAACACTAAACTATACGAATGCGTTATCCTATGGCCTCTCAAGCAGAGTATCCTGGGTTCAAACCCCGGCTCGCACCACTGAGTTTTTCGAAATTCATGTGCGGAATTACATTTGAAATTTACCACGAGCTTAACGGTGAAGGAAAACAAACCTGCAGAGCAATTCAATAGTGTGTTTGAAGTTCCCAGTCCGCACTAGGTCCGCGTGGGAACTACTGGCCAAACCCTCTCATTCTGAGAGGAGGCCTGCGTCCAGCAGTGGGACGTATACAGGCTGGGATGATGATGATGATGACCAATAGAAGTAGCGCAAGTGACTCGTTAGTTAGAGGTATTGATTTACTCGTAGTCTCAGCACTGAATGTGAACCAATTTAAGAACCGACTAGACCAACACATTAACAATAATAAAGAATACTTGACCAAGGAACAGCTAGATACAGGCACTTATCAGTTGCTTGCAACTGCCTGCCTGATAATTAATTTATAATATGTAATAATAATAATTAAGCTCATCTTTATTTGTTTCTTCCACAGTTTCTATTCAATCTACTTCTTCGCCGGCTGCTGGTTGTATGGTGTCTTCGGCGTCATGAATTGGTGGCAAGTCTGCCTCTACCAATGCCTAATATCTCTTTCCTCCTACGTCTTCTACCATAGTGCCTTCTTCTTCAATCGTCTCATCCATGGCCCTGAAAATACTGAGGGAATAACTGCAAAGACCAATGGAGATGTTGAATCTAAAAATGTCAAAGAATTCAATGGAAACGACATGAGGATAGCTTGTGTAGAAAATATACAGATTGGGGATACTCCGAAACATTTTAATGACAATGTTATGGTTAAAAATGGAAGTAATGGAGAGAAAGTTAATGGAGAGAATGTAAATGGAGAAAAGTTAAATGAAGACAGTAAGTTTAGTGAAAATGGTAATGATGAGAATGGAAAAGATTGGAGATCGTTAGAAGAAAATGGAAATGGAATAGACAATGGAGCGTTTGAAAAATCATGGAGTACAAAATATAGAACTAGTCGGAATCAATTTGATAATTCTAGTTTGTAAATTATATTAATTGTAATGTTATCTTGGTAAAGTGTAAAATGGTTCTGCTAAGATTATGATTCTTGCTTTCTACTCGTAGTGATAAGTGTAATTTATAGTTACCTAACCTCACTAAATGCTAGAAATGCTAGCCTATAGTTGAATTGTATTGTATTGTATAACTCCTTAATGTACATAGTAGTAAAACACATGAAATGAATGGTTAAGACATCATTGAATATCCGTCTTTTGTCGGTCATTTGATATAAGTATCATTATTTTAGGCGAAACTTTTGATTATTTAGACGAAATTTTATGATCTTATAATCAATTTCTGAGTTATTTTATGTCAAATGACCATTATGTGTTTAGTGCATTATTCTTTTGGAATTTTATGTTATTTGATAGGGCACGTCCTCTTACCTAGGTTTTTTTAAAACAGGACGACCTTTTGGTAGTTTTAGTAATTTGTGGCTGTGCTTTTTAAAAGGTATGAGAGTTTGAAAAAGTTAAGGCTTTAGTCCCATCCCATCGCCAGCGAGTAACGAGAAGACAGTGTTTTTAGGATGAAAAATTTGTCGCTTCGCTTTCGCAAAAGTGGACAAAAGCAATAAAAAATTCACAGACAAACAAAAACAAATAATTTATTTGCCAAACATCAGTGAAGGTTCCACGGGAAGAACATAGTCACCTTTTTGAAAAACTGAGATTTTAATCTCAAAATATAGAGCTCGCAAAGTTTGGATTAAACCTTTGGATTAAATAATCTGAAAACAATACAAAATACATAACTTTTTTAACTTTTAAATAAATGGTAACCATAGTAATTGTTCTTGATGACTAACATTTAAACCGCTATAACACAAAAAGTTGCAGAATACTTGTTTTGGATAGGTATTTAAGTAAATGTAAACTATCTAAACGTTTACATTTCTGTATAGAAAGCATTCCGTGCTTAAGTAGCGCAGTAAACAAAAGCAACTTGACATATGTGGTGCATAGGAGAAATTCGTGTCTGTACTCCTGTCCAGTGGTAGTGTAGGGGTATGGCACGCAGCACGGAATGCCGAGGACCTGGGTTTGATTCCCAGCGCTGGTCTCTTTTTCTGGTTTTTCTGTGCATCCGTGTCTCAGTTTGTATTTTCATACTGAAAAACACTTTCTTCATAACAAGGCTCCGAACCGGTTTATAAAATAGCGGTAAACACCGGTTTATTTCGGTTTAACTCCGAACTTTCATAAAAACGCGAACGTTTTTAAGAACTTAAATAACCTAAATAAACCGGTTTATTCGACGAGTGACAGCTGGCCAGCCGGCGGCGGGCAGCGACGTTTATCCTGCACCAGAATAAACCGGTTTTTATTGTTCTAAACCGGTTAATATGAGAAAAACTTTAGGGAAATGTTCCCTTAAAAACCGGTTTAAAAATAATGGTTTCTCAAACGAAACCAAAATGAAAAGGTTTTGGGCCAAGTACATGATAACGGTTTGGAAATATAACCGGTATCCGAGCCTTGTTTCATATGATTCTCGCTAGTTAGGACTAGTTAGTCCTTAACCCCCTTATTCATAAAACTTAACAAGCCTTTGTTAAATAACAAATGCTTTGTCCCTTTCTAACAAATACAAATGTCGAAGTGACAGATAAGGACAAACGAATTTTAGCGGCATTTTAACTAAAATAGGTTTGATTGTCGTTTATGAATAAGGGGGTTAGTGTTTTATTTTACCAGGAGCATCGCCGTTGTATTTCTAGCCATTACTTTGCAGTCTTATTCCAGCTAAAAACTATTTAATTTAAAAACATCTTGGCACTCTTTGTGCGAATGTAAGCTGGATAGCTAGAAGCACAATGACAACCAAAAGTCCTGGCTATGCTATACAGGATGGCCCATTTATATCGGTCAGTATGAGAAAGTCTGAAACTATACGACATACCTACGAAAATTTCTTCTTAGGAACCATGAGATCGATTTTAATAACAAGAAAAACTGCATTCATGTATTTAAAAAAAACCTGTACTCAGCTCGGGAATCGAACCCGCTTGTTTTGAAAAAAAAAAAACTTACACTATTTCTATTTAGATATCGATTGTTTACGTCTTAAGCAGTAAATGTCTCCATGAAACATTATGTCTAAAATGAATAAAATGCATTGTTTTCACATACTTTAATTTATTTTAGTAGGTGTTCGAAGTGTCCACCGTTACAATATTCAACAAATTATGGCATGTAAAATTATCTCCATGGTTGTTTGTACCTCTTTGCTGGTAAAATTGATGTCACGGTTCCTAAGAAGAAATTTTCGTATGTCGTATAGTTTCAGAATTTCCCATACTGACCGATATAAATAGGCCACCCTGTATATGAGTGTATGTAAAATTGGGTATATTTTACCTTATTTCATGAAAGGAGTGAAAAAACGTGGCTTTTAAATTACAAAAATGTGTTTGTTAGTGAAATAGAAAATGATTTAATGTATAAATTCAATTTATAAGTGGTGTAAGCTGTATCAGACATAAATTATATATGAAATACTTTCAAGTGATATTAAATAAAAATGTTATATTATTTAAACTTGTGTATTTTTAACCTCAATACTTAAGTGTGTAAATAGTAGTTAAAAAAAATCCATACTAATATTATAAATGCGAAAATGTGTTTGTGTGTTTGTCCGTCTTTCACGCCGTAACAGAGCGGCGGATCGACGTGATTTTTGGCATAGGGATAGTTTATAGGCCCGAGAGTGACATAGGCTACTTTTTATCCAGGATAACGCACAGTTCCCGAGGGAACAGCGCGCGATAACCGAATACCGCGCGGGCGGAGCCGCGGGCAAAAGCTAGTGTTTTATATAAAATATAATCTTCCTGCATGATATTACGAATAAAATAATAAAAATGGTATTTGAAATAAAACCAAACATATCATAGACATTTTCTTATATTTTTAGAAAAAATATATCTTAAATTAGGTACGCGTACATTAATTCTTGTTCAATATTTATAAAATTTACATAGTTAAATTACTCAGTGCAAGACTGTTGGCAACCTTTGAAAAATTATCTTTTTACTTACCAATAAGGTAACTAAGAGTATTGTTAATTACCTAAAAATAGAAATATACAAAATCATAAAAAAATAAAAAAAATCTTTACAAAAATTTCATTTCAACACACTCTGTCGGAACACTCATAAAACTGAAATGTAATTTTCTAAAACTAAAATGTAATTAAAATTGGCAGTGATATTGAATTAACTAAAATGACTTAAATTAGAAAACCTGAAGCGTGTAAAAGTAGAAAAATTTATTAAAAAAACATTATTTACAATCAACAGGTTTTTGCAATCTTTCAAAGGTTACCCCATCCGTAAGAATAAAAAACCCTGATATAGAAACGACACTGAGCTTTTTACTAGACACTGTAGTCCGCTTGGAAATAGGGTTAACATTTCGAATGTTCAGAGATACTCTGCCTACATCGAAAAGCAAAAAATAAATTAAAACTCCTCATTATTCTTTTCATTTGGTAATTGCAACCATTAATCAAAAATTTCAAATTTAAGTCACAAACATTTTAGTTTAACACAAAAACCAGATAAATTTCCAATCAACTGTAACTAATTAACGTTTTTAGTTGCTTTAAAATAAAAGAATAGTCAATTGAGTTGGCAATTAAATGGACATTTAAAAAATTGTTTTTTTTTTATTCGACTTGATGGCAAACGAGCAAGTAGGTCTCCTGATGGTAAGAGATCACCACAGCCCATAGACACTAGCAACACTAGGCAGGAGGATTGTAGATGCGTTACCAACCTAGAGGCCTAAGATGGAATGGGATTTTAGACTCCGATTCGTAGAAAAAAATGCAGGCAGATGGCTAAATGACTAAGTTACAACATGTAGGTACCATAGAATTTTGGTAATCAAAAAGAACATTCCCTTACTTAAAATACCATAAACAGGACTTATCACGCTAAACACACGAGCAGTATTTACCTCCATGTTTCGACCACATTACAGTATAGATAGGATACAGTATAGATAGGGTATAGGATAGGAGTTTAACATCATAATTGTACCCACAACATTTAATGCAAATAAAATATATTTCATTTCATTTCATTTCTGTATAGATTGTATGTAATGTAGTCAAACTTCGATGTAAATGTGACCACATTTCCCTTCAATCCAAAAAGTCTTTAAGGGGTACTGCCATACAACAAACGTGTTTGTGTTGTATAATCGCCTTAAAAATAAATAATTAAATTAAATAAATATTTAAGGGGGCTCCCATACAACAAACTTGATTTTTTTTTGCCGTTTTTTTACTAATGGCTAATGTTGCATAGACGACGGTTGACGGTTGGTTGTTACGATGGTACAGAAGTCTTCGTGCGCGAGCTCGACTTGCACTTTGTCTAATTTTTTTATTTACGTATCGGAGTCGAAACTGAAATCGGGTTTTTTTTTGAAAAATGCGGATATGAAGTAGCTTTAGCGTGCTCCCTTAAATCTAAAGATTATCCCATTCTGACAATTCATAAAAAGTTAGTCAGTTGATTGATATGTCAATTACTCAATATAATTTCGTTGCCTCCTTACATGATGTAAAAATATTATCCTCTTAGGAATTACGATCACTTTGATATCTACATATTTGTTGAAGACCTCTTTAGATACAGAAATGATAACTTATTAGTTATAATTATAATCGAAGCATTTATGTATAATACAGTGTCACTTCTATACACTCTTATTCTCATGCCCTGTTGCAAGGGGCGATCTGTTTCTAGGAGATTCATCCTTTTACAGCCCGATTTTATGTTCATTATCATTTACAATAACATTGTCTATAAGGATGTTTATCCTTAATTTGTCGTTATTTAGAAGTATAAGAGAAAACTTGATAAATTAAATTTGAGTGAAGGAATAAATAGAATCATAATAGTAATGTTTTTGAATGAAATTGAAGAATTGGTATACTATTTCAATAAAAATGGAATTAGGGCTCTGAAATGAGAAAATATGTACAAATCTACCGACAGATGAACTACAGAAACTTTTTGTTAGCAAAAAGCTGTTGGTATCTCCCTTGCTCACATTAAGAATGATGTAGTTCGTCTCTTTTCCTGATGCAAATAGTTTAGCGAATACGCCAAATTAAGTACTATCAGAACGTCTTCAGTAACGAGCATTATAATTTTTGAAATAGCTCATTTCAATTTAAATAACTCAATTGGAAGACCAAGAAAAACAGTTGATACACTATCTATACTTTTTAATAATACTGCACCGTTTTTTGTGCATTATAGACCACGCCTTGAGGTCTCACATCAAAGACCAAATGCCTCTGGGGTCTTTGAAGATCTGTGTACCTCTGTGGTTGTAAATAATAAGATGATGGCGTTCTTATACTAACTCCAGAAATCTGTGGTCTTCTTCTAACTTCGTAATTAGTCAATTCTGATGCGGCATACTGTGGTTCTTGTTGAAAGCTATTCCTGAATCTAGAAAACGTATAATCTCTATCACTAGGAACTGTAAAACCACTTGGTATGTTATTTCTTACGTTAACGTTTGGTAAATTTGGAGTAATAGCTTCATTTAGCCTTACGTCATAATCGTTTTCTATAGAATCGGCCAAATTTTGTTTTATTGGTATATTTTCTGGTATTCTTAAAGGTTTGCCTGTTGCTGTATAAGGGTTAGAAATTTCTGGTTTTACTTCTGGCACTTGAGGAGAAGGCTTAAACGGAGCTTCTGTTTGTCTGGACTCATAATATTGTCTGTTTTTATTTTTTGCTTCTTTTTCTCTTGTTTCTGCTTCTTGTTCTCTAATTTCTGCCCGTTTTTCTTCTTCAGCTGCAGCTTGTTCGGCAGCCAAATAAGGCTTTAGATAATCACCAGGTGATAAAGTGGTTTCTAATTTGTCTTTGATAGCTTGATAGTTATCATTATATACTCTTAAAACTTTTGCTGCTAAAAATTTAGCTTGCTCTTTGGATGATATTTCTGTTGTTGACCGTTCTGTTGTAGTAGTTGTTGTTGATGTCGTTGTAGTAGGTTTTTGCGTGGTTTCTTCTAATTCTGTAGTTGTTTCTTTTTTGTCGTAATCTATATCTTCTTCATCATAATATTCTTCTTCATAATCGTCTTTAAAGAGGTCTGTTGTTGTAGGCTTTTCTGTGGTTACTGATGTTGTCGTAAGTCTTTCTGTTGTAGTTGTAAGTTTTTCTGTAGTAGTTGTTGGTTTTTCTGTGGTAGTTGTTGTTGTTGTTGTTGTAGTAGTGCTGACAGTAGTGGGTTTGGGAGTAGTGGTAGTGGTTGTGGAAGTCGTAGTAGTAGTGGAGGTCGTAGTGGGTTTCGGGGTGGTATTAGGAGGAGCAGTTAGGTCTTTACCAGCAACTGGTTGCAAGCCCCTAGGCAAGTAGGGACTACCACCCCTAGACGGTAAAAAAGGACGCTTTAGTACTTTTACATTAGGTTTTAAATCCTTAATTTTGCTTGATATATCTTCGTCTCTTGATTTGGTAATTACGCGGTCTTTCTCTCTTTTGTCATCATATTCATCATAATAATCATCTGTTTCTTTAATTCTTGGAGGTTCTCTTACTTTTTGACTATATGTATATTTTTGTGATTTTAATAGAGGTTCGTAATAATATTCATCATCATCATAGTCTATTGGTTTTTTAGTTTTAGGTTTAGGAGTTGGACTTGAATGATGCGGCCTTGATGGTTTGAACTTCTCTTTTACTACTGGTTCATACTTTGGTCTTTCCTGGACCGTGCTAGTCTTTCCAGAAGACGAAGGTCTTCTAGTATCTTCCTCTTCATAGTCATCATAGTACTCATCATCTTCAGCTCTGTGCGGTGCTTTTGTAGTTGCAATAGGAACGTATTCGTACTTATCCCTTTCATTAGCAGGTACTGGTCTTTTGATTTTAGGCGCGGCTCTTGGCATACTATATATTCCACGACCGTTAGGTTTTACTAAGGGTTGTCCCTCAGGTGCAGTTGGAGGCTGCCGTCTTTCTTCCCGATACCTATCATCATCGTATGCTCTTTCTGGCTTCGGTTCATCTTTGAACGGTCTTTCTTCTTTAGGTTTTTCTCTATCACCTTTGTGCCTGCGACCCTCGTTAAACAAAGTTCTGGCAGAATTTGAACCTTCTTCTCTTGGAGGTCTTCTTTCATCACGAGGTTTCTCGTCATGTGGTCTGATTTCATCTCTAGGTTTCATCAGTTCTTCTCTTGGTCTCTCATCTCTTGGTCTAATTTCATCACGGGGTCTTTCATCTCTTGGTCTGTTTTTATCGCGAGGTCTAATTTCATCACGATTTCTGACTTCATCTCTTGGTCTTATCTCATCTCTAGGTCTAACTTCATCACGCGGCCTGACTTCATCTCTTGGTCTTATCTCTTCACGTGGTCTTATATCGTCCCTTGGTCTGATTTCATCACGTGCTTTGACCTCATCGCGTGACTTAAACCCAACTTTTGGCCTTTCTTCTCGCGATCGAGTTTCCTCTCTTGGTCTACCATTTCTTATTTCATCAGCATCAAAATCATCTCCAATTCTTACTTCATCGCGTGGACGTTTCTCAATTGGTCTATCTTTGATTCGTGGTCTGTCATCTTCTCTATATCTATCTTCTTCTTCATCCCTAGGTCTGGGTCTTCTGCTTCCTTGTCTGTAGCCAGGTCTTCTCTCTTCTTCGTCGTCATATGGTCTTCTTTCCTGAAATGGTCTTTTTCCTGGTCTGCTAGGTCTGTCATACGGTCTCCTTTCGTCGTAATCGTCTTCAGGCTGCTCGTCTCTTGGTCGAGGACGACGCTCGTATCTGTAAAAGTATTATAAAACATTAGTAAATTTTAGGCTTTGAATTTCTTGAATTAGATTTTGACTATGGCTCAGATCATTCTGATTGAATTATAATTAATGTTTTTATTTAAAAATAGAAGCTATTCATTTTTATTTCGTTTGCAAAGAAATGCGTGAGTCCTGCTATGTAAGGATTTGTGATAGATATTTATTTATCTGACGAAATGTTTTGCCAATCGTATTTATTAATTAGTCGCCCTTCCTTCCTGCCAAGATTCATTAGTGAGACTATTCTACATTGTTTATGAGTCCCCAGTACCTTCGCGTCCCCAACAAACGTAGTTTCGTTCTGATTTACAAGCAGCATTACAGAACAAAACGCAACTTGCAACTATACACTGAAAAAAAACTTGTTACAGCTAATCAAAATTTTGTTGTAGATCATCAAGCAACTTGTTTATTTACGAGCACATAATGTAATTTGGTTCCAGCGGTAAAGTTAATTTGATTAATCAACGTAACAAGCAACCATAGCAAAACCCAAATAAAAATAAATAAATAAATAAATAATAAATAATAATATTTAAATAATAATATTTATAAATGAATAAATGAATATGAATAAATGAAGTTATGAATATGAACCCAATAAGTAATTGTTAACTACATGAAGTCAGCTGATTGCAGTGATAAAATGCTGTCGAAATTAACAAAGTAGTTATTATATTCAATGTTTTTTTTAATTATAACTTTTAATAATTTAAGATTTATTGTCAAACCAATGCGTACTTTATAATTTATAATATTTTTCTGATTCATTTGATAAAATAAAATCAAACCCAGCAGAATTTCCATTTGACTAGCTCGGATTTTTTTCAGTGTAATGGGAACAGCCAGTACGATGTTTATTAGGTTTGGTTAAAATAAAATGTAACGAAAAAAAACAATAACGAAATTCCATTTCTCACACAAAACTTAAAATTAATGTAACGAAAACTAATTAAAAGCAACAAAATAGCTGCTCCCGTTATAGTCGCAAAGTTTTATTTTGTTTCAGTGTGTTTGTAAATCAGAACGAAACTACTTTTGTATGAAAATGCGATCAGCGGCGAGCGTACTGTACCCTTAGTGTAAGTTTTCGGTTACAAAATACGTCTCGATCGCGTTCGCGTTAAAATCTCTATTTATATGCACACGAACATCGCAAACGATCCGCTAGAGGCACTGTTCGTGTTTCCATACAAATTGAGATTTTAATGCGAACGCGATCGAGACGTATTTTGTGACCGAAAACTTACACTAAGTGTACTGGCGACTCTAATTCCATCCATTATACCTTTCGTCCTCATAGTCATCCATGGGTCTTCGCTTTCTTCCACCAGGTCTGCCCTGGGGACGTGGTCTTGGCCTCCTTCTGCCTCCTCTGAAATTAAATAAGAATTTAATTAATTAAAGGTCATTTTTAGGTCTTCTAACAAATTAACATTCACATGTGTAAGTTGCTGTAAACTCTATGGTGTATGATTAAACCCATTTTCCCCTCGACGCGTCTATCCACCCTAGTCGAACCGGCTCGGGTAAAATGGCTTGTTTTATGCTCTTGTTGTACAATCTACTATTCTTTTATTCGACTGGATGGCAAACGAGCGAATGGGTCTTCTGATGGTAAGAGATCACCACCGCCCATAAACATCTGCAAGACCACGGGTATATGCAGATGCGTTGCCAATCTAGAGGCCTAAGTTGGGATACCTCACGTGCCAGTAATTTCACCGGCTGTCTTACTCTCCACGTCGAAACAACAGTGCAAACACTGAGCGGAGCGGTATCGGAGGAATCTGTGGTCGAAATGGGAGTGCCTCAAGGATCCATTCTTGCCCCATTCCTGTATCTTATTTATGTAAATGACCTAACTTATATGGTAAGCCAAAAGTCGGGTATCGTTATGTTTGCTGACGACACGTCTTTACTGTTCAAGGTTAGTAGAAAAGATACCGACTTCACTGAACCCAATGAAACCCTGTCCGTGATATCCGCATGGTTTGCTGCCAATAATTTGTTACTAAATCCTAAGAAAACCAAATGTATTAAATTCTCATTGATAAATTCATCTAACTCGAATTCAATTTCTAATATAAAGTTAAATGGGCAAACTATTGAATTTGTAAAATCAACAGTATTTTTAGGAATAACACTCGATTCTAAACTGCAGTGGGGACCTCATGTCACTGCAATCGCGGGTAGATTGAGCTCTGCTGCTTTTGCAGTTTGGAAAATACGGCAGCTAACCGATGTGGCGACGGCACGGTTGGTGTATTTTGCGTACTTTAATAGCATTATGTCGTACGGGCTTATTTTATGGGGATCTGCTGCAGACATCGAATCAATTTTTATCTTGCAAAAGAGAGCAGTTAGAGCAATTTATAATTTGAAGACGCGTGAATCTTTAAGATAATTTTTTAAGGAAACTGGTATCCTAACCCTGCCGTGGCTTTATGTTTTTGAAATAATCATGTACGTTAGGAAGAACATATGTGATTTTCCCACTAACGTCGATAAGCCAAAGGCTACTAGAAACACAGGGAAGCTTAAAGTACCATCTTACAGACTGGCTAAAACCAAAAAGTCGTTTTTGGGAAGTTGCATACGTTTTTATAATAAAATTCCAAAAAATATTACTGAAGAAACTGATACAAAATTTAAATCTACTGTCAAAAAGACATTAATATCTAAGGCTTATTATAAAGTTAACGATTATATCATGGACAGGGATATTTGGAAATAATTCCGATCCGCACTAGCGATCCCTTCAAATAGTGAACCTACTGTGTTAAAAATAAAATTGTGTTAAATACTTGTAATGTATAGTACATAGATATCATTTATAAATATAGTGAATCTGTTTTAAAAAAAAAATACCTCGTTGAGTTTCTTGCCGGATTCTTCTCAACAGAGGTTTTTTTCCGAACCGGTGGTAGATTAAAAAAATGACGTGTAAAAGTGCCCATTGCGGCCTATTTGCTGAATAAATGATTTGAATTGAATTGAATTGAATTGACTGCTGCTTCACGGCAGGATTAGCGAGCAAGATGGTGGTAGCAATCCGGGCGGTCCTTGCACAAGGTCCTACCACCTGCGACTTCCCCTCGAGCCTCGTCAAACCGGCTCGGGCTATATGAACGCCTCGGTTAAAATGGCTCGTTTTATGCTCTTGTTGTACAATCTACTATTTAGAAGTAGAAGCGCTCACCTGTCTTCATACTCGTAGTCATCCCTGGCTGGGTAGTAGTAATCGTCGTCGTAGTAGTCGTATCTGTGCGGGCGGCGCGTGCGCGGGCGGGGGCGGGCCGTAGTAGTAGTCGTTGGAGTTGTAGGGGGCGGCGCTATTGTTGTAGTTGTAGTCGCCTTGTAAAGCGCATCGTTCCTGAAATTATTTAATAGAATCCTTAATCCCACTAATATTATTAATGCGCGCCCATAAACATCTGCAACACCAGGGTTATTGCAGATGCGTTGCCAACCTAGAGGCCTAAGATGGAATACCTCAAGCGATAGTAATTTCACCGGCTGTCTTACTCTCCACGCCGAAACACAACAGTGCAAGCACTGCTGCTTTACGGCAGGATTAGCGAGCAAGATGGTGGTAGCAATCCGGGCGGACCTTGCACATGGTCCTACCACCTACAAAAGGTTCTATATATAGTATGTAGTTTGCCGAAATAACATATAAATTTATTTTTACATAAAAACGGCAAGTCAAAAAAAAATCTATCTACAGGAGTGAGCTACATTATAACAGCCTTATTCATAATAAAACCTTAATTGAGGTTTGATCGGTCTGTTAGTTAACAGACTAATTAAGCTTGTTTGACGTTTGTCAAGAAGTATGATTCATAAACGCTTGCTAGCAGTCTGCTAGTTGTTGAGCTGCTGATAGACTGATTAGACGCGTTATGTTGGCACTCTTGACAAATCAAAGACAAAAAATGGCCTTATCGAGATAAAAAAAAATTTATAGCAGTGACAGCAGAGATATTTTTCCCGCCATTTTCGATCCGCGTCTTTAAGTAGACCTAATTTAAGTACAAAAAGCCGTAACTATGTTAAACATCGTATTTTTTTTTTCATATTATTAGAGGATTTTTAAATACAAATTCCTGAAAATAAATTTTCCTGATTTTTTTTTAATCTTTGCGTAAACCTCCATATAAATATCTTCGGTATGGTTTTCTAGTCTTGTCAAAGTCAGCTGTTCAAATTTGTCGCGGCCACTTTGTGACTTAGCAGGGAGATAAAGGAGGGTCTACGGTCCACTAATTTTAGCAGAGCCTTGATCGACTGATTAGCGCTATCAGACGTTTATGAATCACGTTTTTAGCATCGGGCCATCAAGGAGCCTTCAAGGAGGCTCTAACTTTTTATGAATAAGGCTGTTAGTCTACTATCGATAAAAAATATGGAAATGACGGACTAAATCGAATGTCATTTTTTGTCCAAGAAACAACCCTTACCTGTGGAAGTAGTTAGCTGAGTTCTTGCAGTCCACGACGGAGACGAACTGGCAGATGAAGGTCTTCTGATCGAAGGCGGTGTAGTTGGCGCAGAGGAAATCGTGCCGGATGCCGTATATACAGTGGTGGTACACCTGCGGATGGAGAAACAGTAATAAGGAGTCTAGTGTTCTTATCTTATCTTAAATTTAGCGGTCCTTGCGGATACACTTCGACCCGTAAGGATCTTTTGTGTAATTACCCCTCCTTCGCACTTACTCCATTGCTTTTGTCACCTCATTCATAAATTTGATGATTTGACGTAGGCACTACGCCTTAAAGTCTCCTGGCGCGAGGTATCCGACGCCAAAGAGTCTCATTCTTAATCTGGCGAGAGCGTCACATTCACACATAATGTGTTCAATTGTTTCGTCTTCCTCGCCACATATTCTACATTCTTCATTGTCCTGTAGTCCCATCTTTACTAGTATGTGTTTAGTATCGAAGTGACCTGTAAATGCCCCGACGATTTGTCGGAGTTCTTTCCTACCGAGTGTCGAGAGTTTTTTAATCCAGCTAGTGCTGACATTTACGAGTTTAATGTTCAGTACAAGTTCAATATTATGTCTTTTCTATTGTCTTCTTTTCTTTTATGAGAAAACTGCTACTGCAAAGTCCACAAGACTATTTTTAGACCTTATTAAAATCAAAACGGTAATTCTGCATAGACTGCACTTTTTAGGGTTCCGTAGTCAAAATGGCAAAAACGGAACCCTTATAGTTTCGCCATGTCTGTCTGTCTGTCCGTCGGTCCGCGCCTTTGCTCAGGGATTGTCAATGCTAGAAAGCTGTGATTTTGCACTTATGTATAATTATGTAAACTACGCCAAAAAACTTGGAAAAATTCAGGATGGTTGTAAGCATATCAAACTTACAAGGAAAACTAACGGTTCAGTTTTCTTGAGAATCATTAGTAGTTTAAGAGTAAATAGCAACCTAAGCTATAAAATATACTTAAACTTGAAATATTCCGTACTGCAATCTCCACACATTTTTAGTCTTTACAATTATTATTTCGTAAATAATGTTGTGGACTGTACTACAAGCGCATGTAGTGTGTTACTATTCTACTCCCATTGTACAGTTGTTTGTTGTCCCTAAAATAAATACGCAAATATTGTTGTTGACATTCTTTCTTGCATTTACTAACAATAGTTTCAAGGTTTTTGTTACAAAATGCTTTGAGTTCTATATAATGGCTTGAATTAAGTGACTTAATACTAGAGATGCAACGGATATCCGGCCACTATCCGGTATCCGGGCTATCCGGCCACTATTTTACTATTCGGCCGAATACCGGATAGTTGCGTACTATCCGGTCGGATACCGGATGGCAAAAAACTTATAGTTATGATTAAAAACAGATATTTATTTATGAATTTATCAATTATTGACATTAGTTTATTATTCTAAGGGCATGTTTCGATGAATTTTAACTGACGGATAAATGTGATACCGTCTCACGTCTGTTCAATCATATTCATCCGTCAGTTAAAATTAATCAATGGCTGTTGAAACAGCCCCTAAATTAATTAATTATACTCTACAAGTTGCTAGTTGCAACCTGCATGGAGTATCATGCGCATGTTCGAATTAGCTTAATTTAATTGTACGTAAAACTAGGCCGAATATCCGGTGGCCGGATATCCGGCTATCCGGCCAACGGTCCCGCCGAATATCCGGTATCCGGTATCCGGCCAAACCACTATCCGTTTCATCTCTACTTATTACTATATTGGAAACTTTTAGGTAATTAAATAAATGTAAACAAACTTCAGCTGCTGTTGCCAAAAACAGCGGGTACACGGTGGATTGAATATACAAACTGAAATATAGATGCACAGAATAATAAGACCAGCACAGGGAATCGAACCCAGGTCCTCGGCATTCCGTGCCGCGTGATATACCGCTACACGACTGTTGGACAACGGTACAGACACGAATTTCCCCTATGCACCACATATCTCAGCTTGTTTGTTTCTTATGTAGCCACTAAACCAGTGACGCTAGCGACATCTATACCGTAGAGAAGCTTTCGGCATTCCATTGGAACTAACCGCTCACCCGGACAAGATATGTCGTTATTTAAGTAATCTTCTCAACAGAGGTTATTCCGAACCGGTGGTAGAATTTTTTGACGTTCATAAGTGCTTGTTATAGCCTAAATTGAATAAAGAGAATTGAAGAAAGACTTTGACTTGGATTCGATTTGTGGCATTCGAACATGGCGGATGTAGACAGTGTACTCGTATAATCATAGTAAAAAGGTATAATTTTGCTATTTCTGTTTTTTTTGGCTAGTTGAAATATAACTTTGATAGTGTTTTATGCGGCGATTAACCTTGACAGTAAACAGTGATCACAAAATTCTATATTGCTCTCGTGTCTGACATTTTTTAATGCGCAAGTTGTCTCCACGTGGTTTCTAGAATTTTAATATCAAGTTACAAAAACTACAATCACCGTACAACGTTGCCTCTCGAAAGAGAATACATAGACACTGGCGAAATTGTCTTATTAATTAGGACAGAAGCCATATTTTAAAGAAGAAGAGACTTTGACTTTGACTTTAATCCGGTAGGGTTGACGGTTGTCTAATGTTTGCCCGAATTTCATATGCCCGAATGTATCGTTTTCTAGAATTTTCATTTGCCATAAAGTAATTTATTTCTGAAATGGTATTTTCTTCAGGGTTGATATTAAACTAACCTAACCTAACCTACGCATTCTATAAGATGGCATTATAAAAAATCATAAAAACAGTACGGTTCTATATATTTTATGGCAAACGTTGGTATGGAAAATGAAATTCGGGCAAATGAAATTCGAGCAAGTAAAGGTATTCGAGGGTTGACCCTATTCACTTCTGAATCAGCCCTGTTGATGATGAAGATGACAGCTGTACTAACCTGACACTTATGCTCTACAGACGCGTAAAACCCGTCATGGAGCCCATCACACTTGAAGTTCATTAGCTCAGGCTTGGGCACAGTATCGTAGAAGGGGTACTCCGACAAATTGAACCCATTCAGCTCCCGGGGCAAGTTAGGGTCGTAAACGTAGTCCACTTGGGGTATACCCGTCAGTTTGCTGTTGGTCACGTTCGCCTCGGCTTCTGTTGCATCTAGCTGTAATAGAGAAGGACAGAAATATAATAAAAAGGAAACACCTATCGATCTAATACTAGTACAGAATGAGTAAAGGATAAACGTACCTACCTAATTTTAAATAAGTACATACAGTTTTAAATACAAATTAAACAGACATAGACGTTTCGGAAATTACATAGACGACCAGATGGCCTAGTGGTTAGAGAACCTGACTACGAAGCTTGAGGTCACGGGTTCCATTCCCGTGTCGGGGCAGATATTTGTATGAAAAATACGAATGTTTGCTCTCGGGTCTAAGGGTGTTTAATATGTATTTAAGTATGTATCTATCTATATAATTATGTTTATCCGTTGCTTAGTACCCATAACACAAGCTTTGCTAAGCTTACTTTGGGACTAGGTCAATTGGTGTGAATCGTCCCGTTATATTTATTTATTTGTGTTTTTTACAAATATCTGCCCCGATCGAGAACCGAACCCGGAACCACAAGCTTCGTAGTCAGGGTGTCTAACCACGGGCTATCCCATAAATATATGTGTCAAATTACATATTCACATTAAAACAATATGAAATAAAGTCATTTTTTTATTACAATTTACCGAAATCGAATGAAATGAATACCAATAATTAAACAAGTAAAAAAATGCAAATATTTTAAGAAAAAAAAAATGTTATTTCGGAGAACACACTATCAATTTTTAAACAAGTTCCTATCAAATGAATATGTCGCTAAAGTCGAGCTTTTAAATTGACAGTCACGTCTATTGGCATTATTGTTTCATGACATGCAAACGATTATCAACTTTAGGGTGGTAAACCACATATTTTGCTGATGGTACATAGGTATATGATTTTAAAAGTAAAACAGCTCTTCCATGAGCTATCCTCTCGGCTGGTAGATACCATTCGGGATCGGCGGGCTGGTGCTTACCTTGCACAACGCATCAGCCTAGCTATCCAGAGAGGTAATGCTGCCAGCCTCCTAGGAACGGCCCCCCAAAGCAGCAGCCTTGATGAAGTTTTTTATTTAGTGTAAGTTTTGTAAATAGTTTAGTTTTCGTTTTATACAATAAAAATTTGATATTATTAAAGATAAAAAAAAAAGTAAAATGCAAATTAAATTAAATGTGACGCACACACACATTCACACACACACTTATTAATTACTATCATCTAGTACAGTAAACTACTAGGACAATGTAAGAAGTAATTATGAAATACCAGTAAACATACGTCAGTATGAAATTTGAAGGTTATATCAACTTTCCAATTGCAGGAAGCTGTGTTGGCAAGGTGATTTGATTCCTTTATGTTTCCTGTCTTAAGTTACGGCTTTGTCACGACAATGTGCGATTGATTGCGCGGCGAGAAATTTAAAGATGATCCCAAAGGAAGACCGCTGGAAGGTAGATTGCTGATTTGGGACCATTTCGTGACATGCATACCCTTATTTTGTTTTTTTCTCTATTTTTTTTAATTTATATCCATTGTTCGTCACGAACAAATGTTTTCTTTCTTTTTTTCTAAAGGCTCGGCCGCACCGATTCTCGAAAAAGGCACGCTATACCTTGGTAAGCTGGTATGTGTTCTGCTGCCTTTATCAAGACTTTTTTGATAATTGCGCTAAATACTCGTACTAACTGCAAGAAGGTTCTACTGTAAAATCAGTTTGACTCTTTTTTTATCGTATTTTACACACAGTTACTCCAAATACACTCGACTAAATACATTTCCTGATGATACCTTATGTTTTCATTTCATAAAACTGGCGTATGGTAAGAATGTACTTATTTCACAATAGGGTGCGTCAAATAAAGTACTTTTAATTACAATTCGATGTATGCAACGTTCGGTGAAAACAAATTCGATGAACAGACGAGTCGCGCAAAATAAATTCGGTGAAACCAACCTGTTCCTCATCACCAGGCGCTGTTGGTTCCTCTGGGGCTGGTGTGGTGGTGCTGGTAGTAGACTTGGCGAAGATGAGGGACGTGGCTCTCGCTGCTGATGCTGTTGGGATGTCCTGAGATAGCACTGATAGAGTTACACCTGGAATTGAGAGGAAACATTTGTAAGTAAAAAACTTCGGTGACGCAGTGGTTTGACCTATGGGTACGTGAAACCCTAGTGGTTATCCGAATTTTAATCCATACTTCCATACTAATATTATAAATGCAAAAGTGTGTTTGTGTGTTTGTCCGTCTTTCACGCCATAACGGAGCGGCGGATCGACGTGATATTTGGCATAGAGATAGTTTATAGGCCCGAGAGTGACATAGGCTACTTTTTATCCCGGAAAATGCACAGTTCTCGAGGGAACAGCGCGTGATAACCGAATACCACGCGGGCGGAGCTGCGGGCAAAAGCTAGTAGCAATTTATATCTTGATTTGTCAATAAAATATACAGCATTACAATTTAAAAATCAATACATAAAAAAACATAAGAACCACAAAGTAGACATACAAAAATAACCTGACTTAACCTAACCTAACCAACAAAAGTCAGAAAACCCCGGACATTGTCACTTCAAAGTTCAATAACTCAAAAATAGCTCAACCGATTTTGATAAAATATATCTAAGAACCATTGCTAGAGAACCTGCTTTCAAGTAAAAAAAAATCACATTCAAATCGGATCACCCGTTTAAGAGCTACGGTGCCACAGACAGACACACTGATACATATAGCGGTCAAATCATTGAGACTATCAATCTTACATACTTTTAACATCTCAACATGATAATGTTTTGCAAATAAAATAAATTTCATTAAAAAAAAACTTATAACACCCCTCTTTACGTAACGGGGAGTAAAAAAAATCAATTAGGGATTTTTGAACATCGTCTTCATCACTAACCTAACATGGAACACCACACCCTCTACCATAGTTCTTCAGTAAAGGATTGTTTGTTTTTCTGTATCAACTAAACTATAAAAAAAATACTGAATGTATTAAAATAACGAATGGGTCATAATATCGAAGACTTGTTTTTGAAAAAAGACTATACAGTCTTTGAGACGTTTGAGATTGTTATAAATCTAACCTAACCTAACCTAAGGGGTTTGCCGTTTTAATACCTACGTTACCTACGTTACCTATATCTACCAAACGCATCGATAGTTGTCCTATTCCGAAATTGAGAACCAAATTTGCAAGGCGCAACATAAAACACACTGCTCCGTTAATATACAACAAAATAAAATTAGAACATAAGAATATTAAAACTATCTCCAACTATGCCTTTAAAAACACAGTATGGATATGGCTGAGAGATATGAATTACGAAGAGACTGAAAATCTTCTTGGTCGAGGCTACTATAATGTCTCCTAACTATTTCACACTCTCTCACAGTCACACACACACTCACGCACACACATATACACGCGCACGCACACACACACACACACACACACACACACACACACACACACACACACACACACACACACACTCGCATACTCACACAAGCACACTAAAATATGATTGTGAAATTGCAAAATATCATGTTATGCGATAACTTCTGTTCATTTGTATATAATTTTCTAAAATAAGTTTGGATGTTCTTAACAACCTAGCGCTGAACATTATGTACGGGCAAAACCACTGGGGTCTGCAATACAGTGAAAACTAACGCAGTCTCCAGGGCTTCAATTGTATTTTGTTTAAGGTTTTTATTGAACAATAAAGATTTATTATTATTATTATCTTTATTTCTTTTTATTCTTAGGATTAGGTTTTTATAATAGTTATAAAAAGTAAAATACAGAAAAGTACATACAAAATTATTATTATTATTATTATTATTAATAAATCCTGAAAAGTTTTCGGTTTCAGAAAATATCCTTTCGATATTATGACCCATTCGATATTTTAATATATTCGATATTTTAACATTCGATATTCAGATGCGTATCCATATTATCGCTCGCCACGCCGTCGATCGTGCTTTGTCCTTATTGGCTCGATACTTGAAGATACAGATGTACTTATAGTGCATAATGATCTTCCAACGTATTTTCTTTGTTTGTTTATACTCTTTATTGTACAAAAAGGAAATACAAAAATATGATAAAAAAAGAAAGTGCTAAGTAGGTACAAAGGCGGACTTAATCCTGGACTTAAATTATCGCAAAATTCACACGCTCACTCACAATTAGCTTCAGTACACTTTGTGTGTGTTCTTACAGTGTGGAGGTGGAGGCATTGCATGAACACGCATATCTTGCAGATGGTAGGACCTTGTGCAAGGTCGGCCCGGATTGCTACCACCATCTTGCTCGCTAATCCTGCCGTGAAGCAGCAGTGCTTGCACTGTTGTGTTTCGGCGTGGAGAGTGAGACAGCCGGTGAAATAACTGGCACTTGAGGTATTCCAACTTAGGCCTCTAGGTTGGTAACGCATCTGCAATACCCCTGGTATGATGTTTATGGGCGGTGGTGATCTCTTACCACCAGGAGACCCACTTGCTCGTTCGCCTTCCAGTCGAATGAAAAAAAAAGGTGATAAAAATGGGTTTGTGTGATTTGTGTGTGTTCTTACAGTGTGGCGCTATTTACCTTTCTTCAGTAAATATATTATTGACCTTTTAAATCGAATGCTTATGAAATTGAAAGTTTAAGATCTAACTTGTTAGACCTTGGCATAAAATCTAGACGTTATTTGACATTTGACGACTTTTCCTTTTACCTAAATGCTCATGACATAATGCGGATGGCACAGGGTAACACACAAGGTCTCAAAATGTCGAGTTTTTGTGAACTGACTTTAGAATAACATTAGCATCCTTAGAGTGCGACCTTAGCTTTATATTTTTTGAGTTCTCTACTGAAAAGGTGCTAATATTTTTCAATAAATAAATGTAAATATATATAATATACTATATATATTAAAATAAATAAATGATTATTATTTGTTATTAATAATTTATTGGATTGGAGCGACGACCTGGTTAAGATCGCGGGATCGCGGTGGATGCGGAAAGCACAAGACCGGTCTGAGTGGAGAGCCTTGGGGGAGGCCTATGTCCAGCAGTGGACGTCTCTCGGCTGATATGATGATTATTTTGACAGTTTTTTTCATGTATATTGCATTAAAACTACACACATAAAAACCTGCTTTCCAAAAAAACCTCATTTAAATCAGTCAAGCTTAAGAGCTGCGGTGCCACAAACAGACAGACACACAGACGTACAGATACACGGACACACAAGCGGTCAAACACCCCTAACACCCCTTTTTTGCGTCGGGGGTTAAAAAACACACAATGTGATGTTTCACGTCTTCTCACGACGAAAAAAAAACGATGGAGATTCTCAAGTCGACGCGTATGTCCTAAAAGAAATATTTACTTGATTAATTTATAAAAAACAATTACAAAACTAAACTAAATTTACACGACACAAACATCACGCCTGTATTCCCAAATGGGGTAGGCAGAGCACACGAAACGTTACCGCTTTGGAGCCACTTTTAGCAATTTTAGGTTTTAAGTTTGACAAAAACGGTACAATAGTGACAGGTTGCTAGCCTGTCGCCTGCGGTATACCTTAACCTATATCCTCAGTCGTCTCTTACAACGTCCACGGAAGAAATGGAGACTAAAATTTAAACTAAAGAACAAAGTAAAAATGTCGTCCATATTTTCTGCCACAGGCGTTGACCCCAAGACACTGGCAGCATTACCGCTCTGAACTGTTATTCCTAATCTCTGCGAGAGGTAAGTGCTAGCCTTGAGGTCGCCTGAGGCCAAAACCAGACAAGAAGATAGGTCTTTGTTTGAACTACGACATTTGAATATTGAAAATAATTAGCAAAAGCGAATTGGGCAAGATATAGGTTTCACTTACAGTTTGTTCTGGCTCTTTTCCTCAGTCCCAGGGACACATTTAAGACACAATCACAGCACTTTCAGAGTTTTTATGAATAATTTAAAAGAGCGCGCGCCGGCCGGCATTCATTTCGAGCTGTCAAATTTGCGCAACTGACTGGTGGCGCCGCCGTGCGGGAGAAAGCGGAAAGTTCATTCAGCCAGTATGTTTTTGATATGTGCAGGAGGTTTTAATGCACATATTACTAATTATATCTGCCCAATGTAACGTACATAAACCCCCCACCGGGAATCTACCCCAGATTCCCCAGTTTACAAACCAAACCAGGGATGGTATTGAATAAGGTAAGTGGACTGTATAGTGTAAGTATTTGTTGACTTAGTGAACTAAACACGTGTAGCTGTAAATTGAGTAAAATAAATGACTTATTTCGAACCTAAAATTGTCATAAATTTGACACCTTCTTGCGTCAAATTCATGCAAAGAAACAAAGGAAAATAAAAATTATGCTGAATCCAATTCCATTGGAAGTGGACTAAGCTTTACAACGGGTCGCGTGTATTCGCCATTCTGGATTTTTACTTTTACCACCCGTACAACTCCATCAGCTCCTGGATAAAGTTCCGTCACACGACCGAGAGGCCATTGAAGCGGAGGAGCGTCAGCATGCATAAGAACGAGTTCATCAACTTGAATATTACGACAATTCCTATGCCATTTTTGTCGCTGCTGCAGCGTGTGCAAATAATCGTTTAATTGCAATGTACGCGGACCGATATGTAAATAAATTTTATGGAAATAGTCGATAAGAATTTTTGTAAAGTTGCACTTTTTAGGAAGCAATAATGGATACTTCTTTTGATACGGTAGTTCGGCGAAAGACAACCTACCCCCCACCCTGAGAAAACCGAGGGGGTCGACATAAGGTGCTAACCTTTTAAGTGAAGAACTACAGCTGTAACCATTGGAAATTGCTTGGATATCAGCTGCAAAATGCTCTCGCTGAACGGATTTAATGAGCACATCGTGTGCGTTCTTTAAATCTGATAGAGACGAAGGACCTGTGTTCCTATTAGACTTCGTCGATCTACAATTGTTAATAAACTGAAAACAACGCGCTAAGACCTTTTGAAGCTTGCTAAAACTCGAATATTTTTCGGTTAAATCATAAACAAGGTTTGAATCACGTGTTGTGTCTTGCACGCTAGTTTGAGCCAAAGTCGCGCATGGAATTTTGAGTTCTGGCACATTTGCCGATTTAAATTGATCTATTGATTTTACTGGCCAATTCTCTCTTGGTGCGTCTAGCCAGTTCGGTCCTCCGAGCCACTCCGCTGTCGATAACAGCACGGAAGGTAGCGCTCCGCGCGAGCACACGTCAGCGGGGTTGGACGCGCCGCTCACGTGAAACCAACAATCGCTTTGCACGGTCTCCAAAATTTTGGAAACACGCGAAGCCACAAAGGTTTTGAGATTATAACTGGGTGTATTCAACCAACTCAGCACCACAGAGGAATCGGTAAACAAGAGTATTTCATGAACAGGAATTCGTTCAGACAATATTGACTTCGTATATTTGACTAACTTGACTAACAAATGCGCAGCCATTAGCTCGAGACGTGGAATGGTCACTGTCTTCAAGGGTGCAACCTTGGATTTTGCAATGACTAGACTGACCTTCGAATTACCTTGATTGTTAAAACTACGCAAATAGATGACCGCAGCTATTCCTTGAACTGAAGCATCGCAGAATCCTAGTATCTGGTAGTAGCTGTGCTGTTTGACAGTAACCTGGCGCTCGTGGCTAAAATTCGACAACAGCGGGAGCTCTGACATGTAGGTGAGCCACTCCTTTTCCAGTTCCGGAGGCAGCCGCTCATCCCAACCCAGCTGTTGGAGCCAGAGTTTCTGCATGAAGCATTTCGCGTAGAATATGCAAGGAGCCACGAAACCTAAGGGATCATACTGACGACCTATCTGTGACAAGACACTACGCTTGGTGATCGCCTGTGAAGCTGGAAGTGGATGGAATACGAAGGAAAACACATCTTCGGCGGGTCGCCACTGCAGACCTAAAACTTTTATGGATAGGTCCTTGTCATCCTCGAATGCAATGGGCGTTTCGCGGTGATCAGCTGGAACCCGAGCCAGTACCTGGGGACAGTTGCTGGCCCACTTACGAAGCAGAAATCCTCCTCCACTCAGCAACTCTAACAGTTCATCCTGTAGCCTAGCTGCTTCATCATAGCTGCTCACTGACCACAGAAGGTCATCGACGAAGAAACCCTTTTTTAGAACCTTGCTCGCTAAAGGATACTTCTCGCAGTCGTCGTCAGCCAGTTGATGCAGGACTCGGATCGCTAGGTACGGACTGCTAGCAACGCCGTATGTGATCGTGTTTAACTCATACACCTTTAAAGGTTGATCAGGTTGAAACCTCCACAAGATGTGTTGGTAATTGCGTTGAGATTTTTCGATCAAGGTCATTCGAAACATTTTACAAATGTCACTTGACAAGCAAATTTCATGTATACGAAAATTTATTAAAATCTCATTAATATCTGCTTGAAGCTTAGGACCGGCGTAAACGACTGAATTTAAAGAATTATTATTTGTCGTTTTGCATGAGGCGTCAAAAACTACTCGGAGTTTTGTCGTGGTACTTGACGGTCGGAGAATACAAAAGTGAGGAATTATGTACTTAGAATCCACAGTACCAAAATCACCTACGCAAGTCATGTGACCAAGGCTTTCATATTCGGACATGAATTTATTATATTCTTCCTTAAGTTCCGGAAGACGATTCAGCTTTGTTTCTAAATTGTTGAAACGACGTAACGCTTGTGGAGTCGAATCGCCGAGATCAAAACTGGGTTTGAACGGGTACTTCACTGTATAACGTTCCGTAGTATCGCGACTGTGTTCGTTTTGGAACAATTGTTCGACATACAAATCTTCTGGTTTTTTAGTGACGTCATACGGCACGTTTTCAGTCTCCCAGAAAGAGTTCATGATTTTATCGATACTACTAGTTTTATTAGCAGAGAACAAGTTGAGCGAGGCTGTATTTGACTCACAATCGTCACTCAGTACTGTCTGACCAGTAATGACATATCCGAATATGGAATGCATCGCGACGGGCAAACCCGGGTCACGTGGTAGTATATTTTGACCGTCATAAATGTAGGGAAATAAGTCACCTGCGATCAACAAGTCAACTGGAGCCGCCGAAAAGTAGTTCGGGTCAGCTAACTCGAGATTTTTGAAATTATTGATAACTTTGTTTGACAAGGTTACTGTAGGTAAGTTGCTAGTTATATTACTTACGACAACAGTATCAGTGCTAAGCACCGGACCAAATGAGTTTCGTGGTTTAATTGAACATGTAACCAGACCGAAATCTTGCACTGGCGCACCTCCCAGACCCATGGGTTCAAACTGACACTTGCGTCGAGACAAACCCAGGCGCTGGGCACACTCTTTTGTCATATAACCGGACATGGCACCGCTGTCAATGACTGCACGTACGGCGTGGTAAGTTCCCCATCGATCTGCGACGTGCACCATGGCAGTGCCTAACAGCACGGTTGAATTTGACGAACAAGTCAAGCCGACGTTTGGCATTGACCTTTGACTTTGATTTTGACCATTTGAAACGTTTTGAATACTTGAAATGTTTTGACTATTTGAACCGTTTTGATTAATTGATGAATTTTGAACAGTTGGAACTGTATCTAAGTGAATACTGTGATGGTGCGGTTGTTTACACAGCACACAACGCACTTTTGACGTACACTCGGACAACGAATGCTGACGAAAGCAATTTTCGCATAATTGAAGCTGTTTCACTTTGTCAAGACGCTGCACCGGTGTTAAATCAAAAAACTCGAAACATCGATAAGTTGAATGCGGTTTGTCGCAAAATAGACATCTATTTGATCGTTCGCTATTATTCTTACTCACAGCTGACAAGCACGGCTTTTGGAACTGCTTCGGTGCACTACTGTAATTAGCAGCATTATTATTATTTGTTCGAACAAAATTCGGCTTTGCAGAGGTGTTAGGAACACTCTTAGGCGTAAACTGAATTTTTGATGTACTAATTTTAACCTCAGACATTTCCAAAACACGCGCCTGTTTCTCCACGAAATTAATCAGCTGTTCGTAAGTAGGTATATCGGTTTGATCTACAGATTGTTCGAATTCGCGCCTAGTGACGGGGTCTAAATTTCGCAATCCCATATAAAACAGTATGAAACTCGATAGGTTACTGATTTTCAAAAGTTTCAATGCTTTAACACACTCTTGATACGTTTGTAAAAATGTGTTTAGACCAGTAGCCGACTCAGTTGACAAAGGCTTAAATTGAAACAGCCGATCTAAATAGCTCGTAGCTAAGGCACGAGTGTTCTCAAATTTTTTGACTAGCAAAGCCCATACTATCGGATAATTATCGGCCGTCACTGGCATCCCTTTGACCACAGTCAATGCCGAACCGCTGACTGCGGAGAGCAGGTAATAAAACTTCTCAATGTTCGTAATATCATTGTTGTTATGAATTAAACTCGTAAACGTGTCATAGAATGTTTGCCAGTTTTCTAATTTGCTATCGAAATGGAACAATTCTAGTTTAGGCAGCCGCGGCTTAGCCGACCGCGAGTCTGGCCCGGCAGCGCCCGGGCCGCGGCCCGCGGAGCGCGACGAAGGTCCGCTACCGCTGCCGTCACACGATTGCCAAGTGTCGCTATTAGCCTCCGCTACACTCAGAATACGGAAATACATGTCGTCAAAGGTTTGAATTTCTTGATAATTTGGTTTAAATTTCGGGTTTTGTTTCTTATTATAAGAATTTAACTCGAATATGCATTGTTCGAAACATTCCCGAGTCGAATGAAGTTCTTTAAGTCGCAAATTAAATTCGGTTAAACGCTCTGGTGGAGTTGATTTGGATAGTTCAAATAACGTTTGACATCGTATAAAAAGCAGTTCTTTTTTGTTGATAAGTTGTTCGACATCGAATTCTTTTTCGTCCATTTCGAATTAAAAAACAAAAGACGCGCGCGACGCGTTGCAAAGAACGAAAATTGAAAACGTTTATTTTATACGTATTATTCTAGGTAAATAACTTAGATTAGAAATAAGCCTGTTACCTTAAAACTGCGTGAAATGTGTGTTTTATGTGTATGAATGTGTATTTAGTTTGCAAACTGAGGATGCGGTTCGATTGACCAAAATGTTTGAACTACGACATTTGAATATTGAAAATAATTAGCAAAAGCGAATTGGGCAAGATATAGGTTTCACTTACAGTTTGTTCTGGCTCTTTTCCTCAGTCCCAGGGACACATTTAAGACACAATCACAGCACTTTCAGAGTTTTTATGAATAATTTAAAAGAGCGCGCGCCGGCCGGCATTCATTTCGAGCTGTCAAATTTGCGCAACTGACTGGTGGCGCCGCCGTGCGGGAGAAAGCGGAAAGTTCATTCAGCCAGTATGTTTTTGATATGTGCAGGAGGTTTTAATGCACATATTACTAATTATATCTGCCCAATGTAACGTACAGTCTTTATTAAGAGAAGTTTCCCTGCCGGCCGCGCGGCTGCGTTACGTACATTCGTTATGAATATTGCTGTCTTTATCACTCGTGCAATAAGCGCTCGCAGCCGTCCCCCCATACACATCCCCTCCCGCTTCTCCACTTCCCGCTAATGTATATCGAGATAGCGGTAGGCTTTTCAAGATTTGGGCGGTTGAATTTTGGGTTTCGTTGTCCTCATATTATACGAAAAGTATAGCACATAAATCAATGATATTTTAGAATGAAGATCTTCGTTATTTTTGTTATGTGTTTCTTCGTGTTCTTATGTTAGTTCTTCATTATGTGGTTTTTTAGATTTTTGTAAAAATGCTTTAATAGTCTGTAATTCTCGTGCAAAATTGACATCTTTTTGGTCCACTTTTGAGCTCTTGTAATTCTGATATTACACATTTATATGAAAATCTGAAAACCACAGGCATAGATAATTACGTCTAGTCCATACTTACAAAATTTCATCTAATTCTGTTGCCTAGTGTTCAAATGAGACTTGGTAGTACAAACGTAGTCGTTTGTATGGAGAACGGAACGAAGAGACGTCTTAATAGTTTGGTGTAACTTATATTATTAATTGTATACTTACAAAATATACTGAGACCGAGCCATCGATGCCGTGAACGCTTCATTCTTCCAGTTTGATCTGTAACAAAGGAAATTTACATTAATATCTGCATCTATTATACATATTACACCAATTCTTGCGACAAAGTACAGGCGAGGCTGACTTATACCAGAGTGGTACAGTCACCTGCATCAACAACTGCCTGCGGAGAGTGCAAAGATCTCTGACACTATACAATATAATACAATAACTATTGCACACCAACAGATGGTTCTCTATCGTTTGCCCGAATTTCATGTACCCGAATGTATCGTTTTCTTGAATTTTCATTTGCCATAAAGTAATTTATTTCTGAAATAGTAATTTCTTCAGAGTTGATATTAAACTAACCTAACCTACTGCATTCTATATGACGACATTTAAAAAAAAAACCGAAAACAGCACGGTTCTATATATTTTATGGCAAGCGTTGGTATGGCAAGTAAAATTCGGGCAAGTAAAGCTAAACGTCAACAGATAGTTAGCAGTACAGAAAACACAGATATAAATATGTCGGCCGCCAGGTCACGAAATTCCTAGGAATATCATGAAATGGAAGTTGGCCAGGCATATCACTATGTGCCTGAGAAACAATACTAAGAAACATTATGACAAACATTAAATCATGACTTGTGAAAATTATGCGACTAGCTATGCACCGGGCAGCACTTGTTATGGTTATTTCGTACAATCACCGGCCCTACAGGTCGTTCACCTTGCGCGCGCGTTGGCCTTGCGTCACTTTTACTATTATTGTGCAGCGCGGTATACAAGGGATTGTTGGAAACAAAGTAAGTATAAAAAGTATTTGGTAAAAAATATATTTTTAATAAAAAAAATTGCTGACTGTACTTGCATTGCCACCCAAACCACATTTGCATACCAAATTTCAAGTCGATGCTATTAACCGTTGAAGAGTTCCGTCCTGCGGAGACGATCTTGTCTGGACTACCAGGATGTCACTACTAAATAATTGTATTGTCATGCAATTTACAAAGTGCCTATGCCAAATTTCAAGACAATCCGACTGCTAGAAGTGGGGCAAGTTTAACTAGCAATATTTGAACCCATACATAGATACATATATACATTGCAAGATATATAAAAGCTTTTAAAAATAATACGTTTCATGTATTAGGACCGCCAGTAATTTTTTGTTGTTATAGTGACAACGACAACCAGAAAAGAGCTATATGGCTGTCTATTTATTAGTGTGTGACAGATGGACAGGATGATCAGCGACGCGATAGAAATAGGGGTCACGCTTCGGTTACGGAACCCTAAAAGTGAAACGGTTATAGGACTACTAGCTTTTGCCCGCGGCTCCGCCCGCGTGGTATTCGGTTATCGCACTGTTGCCTCGGGAACTTTGCATTTTTCCGGAATAAAAAGTAGCCTCTGTCAAAACACACAAACATACAATAACACACACACTTGTATTTCTTTAGAGTTGATATTAAACTAACCTAATGTAACCTACTGCATTTATATGATGACATTTAGAAAAAAACAGCACAGTTCATATTTTACGGCAAACGTTTGGTATGGCAAGTGAAATTCGGGCAAATGAAATTCGGGCAAGTAAAGGTGGAAAAAACTGAGCGGGGTTTTAATGAAAAACGAATTACTCCCAACGCATCCTCGCACATTATTTATTGGTGGAAACGTAGCTCAATAAACCGTTATTGTGTGACACAGTTGACGTATGTCATCGTACGCGACAGTACCGACGTGACTTTTTTGCATAAGTATGAATATATTACAAATATTCCAGCAAACGATAGAATTCGGACAAACGATAGAGAACCCTTTCAGGCGGGGGGAGCGTCTTCACCCTTATGTAGTTAGTGTTGCCTTGGCGATGAAGCGGTTGGCTTCATCTTTTATAATGCGAACTGCCAAGGAATGGAATTCGCTCCCGTCGTCTGTATTTCTCATAAATACAATCTAGGCCTCTTCAAGGCTAGAGTGAATAGGCTGTTACTGAACCAGTGCACCTTTGGCCTCATCTGGTGAGATAGGGGTCAATCGAGTCCATATCGGTTCGCAGACTTATCGAAAGTCCGAATGTATTTTTTGTCAGAATGATCGTTTGTCCTAACTCTTTTTTCTCTGAATCCAATGATTGTTTACAATTCTTATAAAATAAACCTAACGTAACCTATAGTTTTTAATTATTTTTTTTAGAAAAATATAAGTTATCAGTGTGGAAAAAATTCGGACAAACGATGATTCGGACAAAAAATACGGTATGACTAGAAAAAAGGTCATCCCGGGTCAATCACGGTCAGTTTGACGTAAAAAAAAATTGAAAAAGAGAGAATGCTAGTAAATAATTAAGGATGGATTCTGTTAAATAACCCCACGGAGTCGAGTCGACGCTTTCACCATTAGACATGGCTGTTACACCGCAGGTAGACGGAACTTAGCAAATCTGTCGCAAACTGATCTCGATACCGTGACAGGAATATTTAACAGGTTGGCGAATCGTAGGCGGTTAAAGCAAAGTGTAGGTATACTTCTATGATTATACTAAGTAGATAGTCCCAAAGGAAGAACAGCGCCGTTCGCAAGACCGGTAATTTTTGCTGATTTGGGACCATTTCGTGACATAACAATTTAGCGCTTTTTAATATCTTTTTTTTATGCTATGCTACTTTGTCACGAATACATGATTTCTTTCTTTCTTTCTTTCTTAGTATTATAAAGGGGTCCATATTGGCTCACATACTTATCGAACGTCCGAATGTAATTTTTGTCTGGTAGTTTAAAAAAAAATGACGTGTAAAAGTGCCCATTGCGGCCTATTTACTGAATAAATGATTTGAATTTGAATTTGAATTTGTCAGAACGATCGTTTGTCATAACTTTTTTTTTCTGAATCCAATGATTGTTTAGTATTTTTATGAAATAAACATAACCTAAATTATAGTTTTCTATAGGATGAGCATTTAAAATTTTTAGAAAAATATAAAGATTTCAGTGTGAAAAAAATTCGGAAAAAAATTACGTTATGACTAGCGAGAATATGCGAACTTTGGCGCTCCCATTATAAAGAGGTAAAGTTTGTGAGTTTGTGACGTGTTGTAGGGGGTAATCTTTGGATCTACTGATCCAATTTAGATGAAATTCGGTATATAGATAGTTTGAGTCACGGAGAAGGACATAGGATAGTTTTTAATCCTGGAAAATAGAATAGAAAATTGCCAGCTCGTTTTCCCCCTATCATCTAAAAAAATATACTCTAAAACTGTGGATGTTTCAGAAGTTTCATAAAACTAACCTAACTTAAGCAATGATCTTGATATCCAGAATAGTTCACAGTTTCAGAATAAAATGCTTTTAGCCAAATGAATTACCAAAGAAACTGAACCTCTTAAAGCAATCTATATCAATCCATACTATTATTATAAATGCGAAAGTGTGTTTGTATGTTTGTCCGTCTTTCACACCGTAACGGAGCAACGGATAGACGTGATTTTTGGCATAGACATAGTTTATGGGCCCGAGAGTGTCATAGGGTACTTTTTGCCCCGGAAAAATCACAGTTCCCAAAGGAACAACGCGCGATAACCGAATACCATGCGGACGGATTCGCGGGCAAAAGCTAGTATATTATATATGTATAAATTGTGTGCAGACACAAACAAATACGGTGATAAATACTTTAGCTGGACTAGGTAAAGTATATTTATCGTAATTACACAGTAAGCCGTGGTGGCCTAGTGGTTTGACCTATCGCCTCTCAAGCTGAGGGTGGGTTCAAATCCCGGCTCGCACTTCTGAGTTTTTCGAAATTCATGTGCGCAATTTACCACGAGCTTTGCGGTGAAGGAAAACATCGTGAGGAAACCTGCACAAACCTGCGAAGCAATTCAATGGTGCGTGTGAAGTTCCCAATCCGCACTGGGCCCGCGTGGGAACTATGGCCCAAGCCCTCTCATTCCGAGAGGAGGCCTGTGCCCAGTAGTGGGACGTATATAGGCTGAGATGATGACACAGTACGAGTTCTGTATAAATAACAAATACCTACCTATTTCTTTGTAGGGTCACTTTTTATAACCAATGAAATGTTTAAGGAAAATCCTATCAGTAATATTCCATTTGATGCATCTTAATATATAAAACCAAGTCGGGTTTGTTCGAACACTTCTAACTCGAGAACGGCTGGACTGATTTTGTTGTACCTATTTGTCTCTGTCCCGAAATAGCAGAATAACTTTTGCTCGTGTTGCGGCAGCCACCGAGTCGCGTGCTCCCTTGAGGAAGGACTACAAAATAGCCCGAAACATGTCGAGCTAAACTCGATGTAAGACGTGAGTTAACCGGTACAATGTCGTTTAATAGCCGAATAACTATTAAAAACATTGGGAGATTGACGAAAATAAAATAAAAGAAAACCATTTTTCCATACAAAATGTTCATGGGTTTCGGAACTGTCAGTTATAGACCACATCAACACACACTTACAATAACTTAGTTATTTTATATTTGCCTAGAAAAATATTAATTTTAAATAATTGATAGTGGCAAACAACGTTGGTCGATGGTTTAAGACGACTTTCAAAAATCCCTAATTAGTTTTTTTTTATATAATTTTTGTGTATTTTATTATGTCTTTTTGTACAACTTGAATTTTATAGCGCATTAGTGTTAAAACTGTAATGCCCTGTATTTTTTTGTTGACAAATTAATAAATAAATCATCATTATCATACCGGCCGCAGGACGTCCACTATTCGACATACGCCCCATAGATAGGCATTTCTATTTAATGTTGTACCCTGAATTTATCCCTCCGATTTCAACAGAATTTGGGAGGTAGACTCAGTCCATGATTACTAGCTGGAAAAGCAAGGTCTCCAGATGAGTCCCCAAAATATTATATGGATATGTCCCATGTTAATCATTTTCGTATTGTTTTTATTTTGTATTGTAAGCCTTCAGGACTTTTTCAGGCTGGATGACGATGAAAGTACGTCGCTAGATTTTATCATGTGACCCGCTGGCCCGTTTGCCTCCTTATAAAATGTACCATTACATTATACGGTCCACGTAAGCGTTGCACAACGGCCGCTTGCCGCGAAAGTAATGTGTTGAAAGCATATTGATTGGGCTATAGATTCGAACTGTTTTATAAAATCACTGGTTAAAAAAAGGATACAATAAAATAAAATACAAATATCCTTATTGATCACCAAAAGTAGTACAGACATTACAAAAATAAAAAATCAGGTAGACAATAGGCGATCTTGTCGCCAAAAAGCAATCTCTGAAAACCAATTTCTGAGAAATTAATAAATATCAATAACAAACTAATGTAGGTGGCAGAAATAACAGACAGGAGAAACGTAGAATTAACAGGCAATAAATATTAAAGACAATACAAAAATATAACATAAATTATATAAATAAACAAATAAATTTAATATAATACTTATAAACTACATAATTATCAAAAGGCCGCATGTGAGAAAAGGAATTTAAAAAGGAAATTAAAGAAACAATATAACCAAAAAAGAATAGAGAAGAATCAAAGACTGGGGATTAAGTTAGTGACAAATAGTGACCTAAAGGTCTCTAAAAATGGGAAGGGATTTCGCTTGCCTTAATGCCAAAGATACTTTTGAATCAATCAATATCATGGAACAATGAACGACTGAAGAGCAGTGGTGTGCATGGCGTCAGATATTTCAGTGATAAAGCTTCAGCAAAGATCGCTTAAGTAAATATTTCATAAGTTCTTTAAGTATGTCTTGTTGTTTTATTTTGCAAATTTTGTTCCAACCGGTGGCAATATAGGCTATGACTTAATTTTTTCATTTATGACGGTGGAAGCATTCTACACTTCCGCTGAACGTAGATATAGTTAGTGTTTAGTTTTGTAACTAAGGGACCCCATACATCCCTGTATTATTATTATTATGAACTAAAAGAATTTCTTTGCTCATCCGCGACCTTACGATAGCTGAGCTTATGCAAAATATGCGTGTTCATGCAGTTCCTCCACCTACAATTCATTGATGGACCTCCGCAAAGTAACGCCTGATTCAATAAATTATTATTTTTATTATAATTTTTTCTTTAATCGTGTACTGTAGTTCTTAAGTATTTTATTTGTAATTATTTTATTATGAAAAAATTACGTTGTGCTAAGTTTCTTGCAGCGCATTCTTCTTGGCAATGATGGTCTTTCCGAAAGCGCTGGTAGTTTAAAAAATGACGTGTAAGTGCCCATTGCGGCCTATTTACTGAATAAATGATTTGAATTTGAATATGGACGCTTCGCCACTGGTGAGAGACCTTTATGATCATGACCGTTGACTGTCAAGTTATTTTAATGTCAATTAAATGCAACTGACGAGTGTAACGGTCGGCATAAATGAGTCCTCGACAAAAACAGATGGGCCTTATTTGGACAGGAACTCATAACCCGCCTTATTGAAACTAGGTTAGTTGTGCCAACGTATTGGGAACATAGGGTCATAGATCTTTAACCTTGAGCTAAAAAAAATATATGGTTCTGACCTGCTTTGTAATTTTTTATTGTTTTATTTACTTAATTGTTTACATTTACTGTCTTTTCTTTTGCTTTCTGAATATTTTTTTCTCATATTTTGTATTATTGTATGAATATTAAAAATATAAATATACTTATTTCAATATTTTTGTATATCAATTTCGTCGACTGTCGACTGAGAAAGATTATTTAGTTAAATTGTTCTTGTGTAAATGAATTTCTGGTTGTGGCAGGAAATCTCGACACATCTTGTTAGTGTAATTTTAGTTTAGTGAAAACTTTATACACAATACCTACCGGGTGTGGCCTGTAATATAAGCAAAAAATTAAAACATAGGTCATACTCATCAAACTGAACAACATTAGTTCAGCGAATTTTAAAAATATTTATTTTTTTATTTTTTATTACACTTTTAAGTTTATTCGCAGAAGCAATGTAAAGCAAAATGCTTGATGTTTGTAGCGTGAGGCGACGTTACTTGTGTTCTAGGATGGCGTACATTGATGGCAGTATTTAATTTGTATGAAAAAAGGAAAATACAAAGACTCCATTATTTTTAAAAGTCGCTCAACTAATGTTGTTCAGTTTAACGAGGACGATCTATGTTTTAATTTTTTGCTCGTATTAGAGGCCACACCCGGTATACTTGGTTAAGATATCTTAGGTTAGTTCTTTTTATTTTTGTATGTATGTAAACTTTTTATTTTAGGTGTTTATATGTATTTATTGGAACCGGTGAATTCATTCGAGTTTCAGTTTCGACGTACAGGAATGATCGATCAAGCCAGTCAAGTCAAAGATTTAGGACTGGTTTGATTGCTTTCCATTTGGCAACTTTTTTAGACTCTCTAGGAGGGGGGGGGGGAGACAACCACCCCTCCCTGATCCCCGTGGCGTCGCCCTTGATTGTAGGTACTTTCCTAGGATGTAATTAAATATTTTTATTGCTAACAGTTATGTTTATTTCTTAATTGATGTGAAATATTCCGAACCGTGCTAACTTTTCACAGTGATACATTATGTATGATATATCAACAATTCAATACAAAATTTCATGGCACGAAGCCTATTTGTCTGTCTGTCTGTCTGATTATATCGAGTCACGTTTAGAGCTCTTTGTCGCTTCGAGCCTTTGTAAGCTATTGCATCAATAAATATTATATAATCGTCGCTATTGTATAAATGCTGTCTGTCTGTCAAGATGTCTAAACAGGTTTTAAATTAGTCTAAGTTTATCGTTCGTTGTGTATCATTCCGTGAGTCACAGAAGGTTCTGGCAGAAAATCAGCGCTGCATGCGTCTAACGCTTTAGCATAATGCTGAGTCAGCGACCAAAAATACAAACTGAAATATACGTGCACAGGAAAACCAGAAAAATATGATCAGCGCTGGGAATCGAACCCAGGTCCTCGGCATTCCGTGCCGCGTACTATACCGCTACACCACCGCTGGAGAACGGTACAGACACGAATTTCTCCTATGCACCACATTGTCATATCTCAGCTTGTTTGTCTTTATTTAGCCACTTAAGCAGCGACACTAGCGACATCCATGCCGTAGGTAGCGCTCATCGATAATTTTTTTTTACAAAAATACAAAAAAACAAAAAGATTCTAAAAAAACAATCTTAATTTGAGTCAGCGATTCAGTTTCGCGGGGACACTCAAAATTGTGTATATATTTCATGGTTTTTTTTTCAACTGGAAGGCAAACGAGCAAGTGGGTCTCCTGGTAGTAAGAAATCACTACCGCCCAACCTAGAAGTTAATGGAAATTAAAACTACGTGCTAACGCAGCTTTAACGGTGTGCAACTTTTTGTACTTCACCCATCAGTGTATAAGTTAAATATGTTCAGGTGTTAGTGTAGCTGTAATAAACATATTTATTGATAGTAAAGGTCGTTTGGTATATATATATATATATATATAGAGAGAGAGAGAGAGAGAGAGAGAGAGAGAATATTCGATACACATAAAAATACATTAGATGGAAAGAATTAAAAATAACATCTAACAGTATAAAGTGGGCCCCACTCAGCATAATGTTACGGCAAGCCGCAACGCTGTTTTTCAGTGGGACCCATTTAAAAACTAAAACATATAAATACAACACACTATGACGACACGAACGCCAGCGGAAAGAAGTTCGCATAGAAACTTTCAATCCGGAAGTATATAGTAAATAACTAAAAATTATATTATGGAAGAAATGCATATTGTATGTCGGTTAATATTTACAATAGATTGAATGATAAAATGAAGAGCTTACCTTTAAATTTCTTCAAAAGTGAGCTTCAGACATGGTTAATACAGAATTGTTTTTACTCAGTGGATGAATATTTTGACTTTTTCAAATAATTATCACTATGTTGACATCTAATTTTATTTCGTTTTACGTTTTTTCTCTAATCTGAGTTATTAAGTTAGTTCTGACATTTTGAATGTAGTTCTTAAGTACTCGTATTCGCATGTATGATAACGGTATATTGTTCAATTGTTTATAGCAGTCCATCTATTATAGTTTTTTTTATTACTTTAGTTCTTTTTTATTGTTTGACATGATGCAATGTAATTTCTTTGTTATTAGTGACATTTATTAATAGTTTATTTACCTATTACTTAATGAGCATAGACATAAATTTTGCATGCCAGATGCTGGAGAAATGTGTGCGACCAAATTATTTATAAGACCATTGTATACACCTCATTTTATGTGGAATAATAATTTGAATTTGTAAAATTTTGAATTGGGTCCTTTCCGTTTCTACATTCGATATAGGTATGAAGATGAATAATCGTTAAGAGCTAGTTTTATTCTTCAAGACACGACTGCGCTAGTAACGGGGCCAGGCGTGCCCGCGCGCATCTTCATCGGTTGTTGAGCAACTCGTCCTTGCGCCATCCCTTTTAGCTCTTTCTACAATGTTTTAAATACGAAGCATTTCAGCAGACGAGCGGTTTTTTGATAGGCGAAATATCAAGATTGGTTTTTGGAGGTTTTTTGTATTTTTTATTTCCTTAAATCCAACGAATATACGAACAGAAGCATAAGGGTTCCGTGACCCTGAAAAGGATTGTTGAGAACGCTGCTACGATATTGGAATATTTTATAAGTAGGTATTGACTTATAAAATAATACAATTCTAAGAAATAAAAAAAGCTTTTTCCTCGTATTGTAGCCGTGTGGAATCCACAAAGAGTTTCAAACAAAGAAATATTTGCATGCGTGAGGTTGTTCTCCTGTTCGGATTTTTTTTATGAACAACGGTAATGCCCTTTGGTCTTATGTGAAAAAAATTATTAAGTACAAATCGGAGTTAGTACACTCGCTTTAGGATAAAGGAGCAACGAAGTAATTCCAAAAGGATCCTTTAGGAGTTATCCACCCATCCATCCAGTGGCGGACGAACAGGGGGGCGGAAGGGGCGGCCCGCCCCGGGCCTCCGGTCTTGGGGGCCCCCAAATGCCTCCGCGTTCCCCTGATCAAATCCTACAAGACTTTAATAATGTGCTTAGTACCTACATTTTTTTTAACTGTATTTTTTTAAATGAACTAAAATGATTTCTTTGCTCACCCGCGACCTTAAGATAGCTAAGTCTATGCAAATTATGCGTGTTCATGCAGTTCCTCCACCTCCACACTGTAAGAACACACACAAATTACACAAACCCATCTATCACCACCACCACAACACACTGACGCGTTTCGAACTCAACCAGAGCTCATCTTCAGAGTGACACAACCGTACACCATGCTACCAGTTGTTAGACTAACAAACCACCACCACTGTTTTAATTTGCCAAACAAAACAAAAAACTACCCGCAAAATATTAATAAATTTTAACTATGCTACAAAACTACCTTGATTTTTTAATTTTTATTTATTTTTAGTCAAGGCATGTTTTACTGGCTATCGTTGCTAAAATTAGACCCAAGCCGTAGCAAGGGAGATGACACTAAATTTATTTGCTCATTAATAATAGACCCCATACTATTGTACCTAATTATCTCCATACATTCTAACACGTCGAGACGAAACCCCTTATCACAGTAATGCAACACTTCATACGAATCTGAGTCTGATATTGAATGATTTAATTCTAACAGATGCTTGGCAAAATTAGATCTATCAGGATGTTCGTTCCTATATGCCGATACATGCTCTTTAAACCTAGTATTAAAACTGCGCCCGGTCTGACCTATATATACCTTACTGCAGTCATTACAAGTGAGCTTGTATACACCCGATTTAGTTCCTTTATCCACCTTCTCTTTGTGGTTACAAAGTTTAGAGTACAAAGAGTTGTTAGTTTTAAAGGCTACATTAACATTGTTTGATTTTAAAATGTCATAAATTCTATCAGACAAACGACCAACATATGAAATACTGCACCTATATTTGTTTGTAGACTGAGAAGGCAACCCGGCGTGAAGCATGCTATTTACTATCCGTGCCTGCTTCCTCTTAACCAAACCATCTACCATTGATTTTGTATAGCCATTTGACGTTGCTATCTGATAAATAGTATTTAACTCTGAATTAAAATTTTCCCTAGAGAGAGGTACAGTTAATAATCTATGTACATAACAATGAAAGGCTGCTAACTTATGCTGCCACGGATGATTAGATGATGCTGGAATCACAGCATCTGTGTATGTGGTTTTTCGATAAATTTTAAATTGTTGTTTATTATTTATTCTTGTAATTGTTAAATCCAGAAAGTTTAGCGAAAAATTTTCTTCTATTTCTTTTTTAAATTTTATTTTTACATGTTTGCTATTGATACTATCCACAAATAAATCAAGTTGCCTCCTACTTCCCCTCCAACACAGAATTAAATCATCTACATACCTATAATAATACACTATATTATTATTACCTATAATAAACTGATTTTCAAAGTAATCCATAAAAATATCTGCCATTAATGGACTCAAAGGTGACCCCATTGCTAAACCATCACCCTGTAAATAATAATGTCCATTAAACCGGAAATAATTTTGCTTCATGCATAATGTTACCAAATTAATTAATTCACAAACCTCCCCCGGATGTAAACGCTTCCTTTCCAAATGGTTCTTAAGAATAACCAGTGTCTCACTATATGGTACATTTGTAAATAAACTATCTACATCCAAAGAAAGCAATGTTGCGTTGGGCGGTATGCTGATATCTTTAATTTTACTAACTAAATCCGAACTGTTTTTCAAACTGTATAATGGGTTAAAAGAAGATTTTACACGAATAACACTATTTAATTTCCTTGCCAATTTATATGCTGGAGCACTAACGTATGAGACAACTGGACGAACTGGCACATTATCCTTATGAATTTTAGGCAATCCGTACAGAATTGGTGCCTGCGGATTCATAGGTATAGGTATAGGTATTTTTTTAAAGCTTGGATCCTCATTCAGCTTTGCCGCCCCGGGCCTCTGACGGGCTTAGTCCGCCACTGCATCCATCCCAGCCTATATACGTCCCACAGCTGGGCATAGGCCTCCTCTTGGAAAAAGAGGGCTTGGGCCATAGTTAGTTAATAGGGCGGGGCACATTGCTCGCAGGACTAATGGCCGATGGGGTCAAAAGATTCTCGAATTGCGTCCGCGGACCGGGAGACGAGCTGTCGGTGCCTCCAACAAGATGGAGCGACGACCTGGCTAAGATCGCGGAATCGCGGTGGATGCGGAAAGCACAACGGTCTGAGTGGAGAGCCTTGGGGGAGGCCTATGTCCAGCAGTGGACGTCTTTCGGCTGACATGATGGGACAATAGGGTATAAACAGAGACAGGGTTTATAGTGCATTGGCCTCGCGAATTTAGCTTGACACATACACTGTATTATTTTATTAGTCAACAAGTGCTAATAAAATTGTGTGCGCAGGTGCAAATTAAGTGTATACTGACACAGTTTTTATTTCTATCGGCGATTGTATTGAGGTTATGTTTATTGTTATTGCATCGGTTACATCGAAATTGGGCAAGCGAGAGCGCATGATCTCTCAATAATGTTGTATAATGTTTTTTATTGGTGAATGGTAGAAATAGTTTTCTGTCAAGTATCGCTAGATGGCGCAAAAAAGTGACGCGTTTGATGTTCACCTTTCATGAGATTAAACATATGCAGGTGGTAGGACCTTGTGCAAGGTCCGCTCGGATTGCTACCATCATCTTGCTCGCTAATCCTGCCGTGAAGCAGCAGTGCTTGCACTGTTGTATTTCGGCGTGGAGAGTAAGACAGCCGGCGAAATTACTGGCACTTGAGGTATTCCATCTTAGGCCTCTAGGTTGGCAACGCATCTGCAATCCCCCTGGTGTTGCGGGTGTCTATGGGCGGGGGTGATCTCTTACCATCAGAAGACCCACTTGCTCGTTTACCATCTAGTCGAAAAAAAAAATAACGTCTGTTTTATGAAATGTAAAGGTGACAAATATCTCTTAATCGGGTGAAAAACGATTTTAATGAGACTTTTTTTTTATTCGTCTGGATGGCAAACGAGCAAGTGGGTCTCCTGATGGTACCTAACAGATCACAACCGCCCATAAAAATCTGCAACACCAGGGGGATTGCAGATGCGTTGTCAACCTAGATGCCTAAGATAGGATACCTCAAGTGCCAGTAATTTCACCGGCTGTCTTATTCTCCACGCCGAAACACAACAGTGCAAGCACTGCTGCTTCACCGCAGGATTCCTACCACCTGCAAAACTGCAGACTTAGCTTAAAACCATTTCAATTAAACTAGTTTTCCATTAAAAAATCACATCAATATAGGTATGTCCATCTGTTTGGAAATATGCCTCATACAGTAACACAGAAACACATGTATGATATGACAAACTCGCAACACTTAACACCCTCGTTTTGGCGTGGGGGTTAAATAAAGTGACAATATCGATCTATTCTTACTCAATCACCTACATTTTAATGTGTATAACACTAACCCACCAATATTGCTCAACAACCGGTTCTGAAGAAAACCGGGTGCCTAACTAGTGTTGCATTTAATAACACTAATCGTTCGTAGTTTGATTTTATTAATTAGCATTTGACGTTATAATTATTTTATATAATAATTATTTGATATAATTATTGTTTTATATAATGATTATTTGTGGCGTTATCAGCGTGAAGGGACCTTACTGTCGGTATTGAGTTATTAGTGTCCTCATAATCTACATACATTAAGCTATCGAACCATGTAAAAAACATGCGTATATGTCTAATAGTTTTTTTTTTTTAAATTGTTAAAACCCAAAAGTCGTAAAAGGTGATTATGAGAAAATTGAATTCAAACTTCTACACCCAAAAAAAGTATGTTATTGTAGGAGGTTACATAGATAGCATGTTATTTGATGAATAGACTATATGGTCTTTTAGAATTGATGTACAATTCTATAATTGCATACCTGTATATTCCTGTTATTTACCACGCCAAAGTGAACAAAGTAATGAAAGTGCGGTAGATGGGTTTTTGCTAAATATTACATTTATAGTATGTTTTTCATTGGATTTTATAGGAGAAGGATATAATTCGAATAATTCGTAACTAAATAAAAATAACTCTGATACAAATCAACATTGTTTATTTAAAAAAAAAAACAATTTTAACAAAAATAACTTTTTAGTTTTCTAATTACTTAATCAGTCAAAATCAACAAAAATATATATTCACTACGCTAAAGCATAGCCAAATGAGATCAAACATACAAACTTCTATTTAAAAAGTACCTTTTTTCAGTCTCAAAATTCAAGTTAAAGTTTAGTAAAAAGCTGGTACAATCACTACACGTTTTTTAAAAGGGACCTTATCGTCGGTAATAAAACATTTAGTGATATCATATGAAAACAACTATAAAACTTTTGATGAAATTAGATAATATTAATTTTAGATCACTTTAGAAACTAAACTTATACTAAAAACCTGTAAATTGTCTCCGTTAACATTAAAGTATGCACTTATTTAAAAAGGGACCTTATTGTCGGATTTAAAATTTTTAGTAACAAAGTTAAAACAAGGATTCAAAAATAAGATAAATGTTGTAGTTCTAACTATTAATTATAATTTGTCACTCTGGTTAAAGAATCTTACTAATAATATAATTATAAATCAACGAGCTGTAAACCTCTAAAGATACAAATTGGGGTAAATGTCTTCATAACTGAAGTCATCATACAATGCGTCAATTTATGGGTGGCCAGTTTTTGAAAATGTACGAGTACCTATCTTACTGCAATGAAATTAGGCAAATACACTCGAGAGCAAAACTTTCGGGTCACTATAATAAGTTGTAACATTTCGAAAAGTAATGCACCTAGCTGAGTAAAATAAATTTGATTCTCAGACGAATCAAAGTTTATGCTGTATCAACACGACGGAAGGGTGAATGTGTACAGAAGGCCAGGAGAACGATTCATGCAAGCCTGCATTGCAGAAAAGGTTGCGTACGGTGGCGGTTCGGTACTCGTGTGGGCTGGGATTTCTGCAGAAAGCCGAACAGAGCTAGTACTGATCGAAAACGGTACTCTAAATGGCGTAAGATACGTGGAAGAAATCCTTAATGAACACGTCGGTCCATTTATGGCAAGACTCGGTGAAAATGCTATTTTCATACATGACAATGCCCGTCCCCATACTGCTCGTGTAGTACAAGACTACCTGAAAGATGTCGGTATTCGCCGCATGGAATGGCCGGCCCGGAGCCCGGATCTCAACCCGATCGAGCATGCCTGGGACGAGCTTGGACGACGAGTAAGGCAACGAGTACCTCCTTCAATGACGCTTCGCGAGCTCAAAAACGCGTTGGTGGAAGAATGGGAGAACATTCCCCAACTGTGCTTCAGAAATTTGGTGTATAGCATGCCGAGTCGCATCGCTGCTGTGCAGGCAGCACGTGGGGGTTATACCAAGTATTAAAATGTGTCAAAATTAGATAATTGTATAAAAAATTCATTATTTTCAATTTTACCGATACCCCGAGTCAGAAAGAGACAGCAAATACTTTGATACGCGCCGCCGCGTCGCGTGCCCCGCCGACAAGTACCGTCATGTCTTCAAAAACCGATACAGCTCACACAGAAAGCATACGACAGACACACCGACAGTTAGGTCCCTTTCTCACTAAACTTTGAGGGATATTTTTAACCCATAAAAATCGATTTAAAAACCTGTGTCTTTGTCAAATTACAATTTAGAGACTGCTTATTATAATGGAGTAAAAAAAGAAAATATGTTTTTTTTTTTCGACATTTTACTTTAAAGGTGATTATCTCGGAAACTAGAACCGACAATAAGGTCCCTTTTCATAGATAACGTCACATTTGATATAATAATTATTTTATATAACGATTATTTGATATAATTATTACTTTATATAATTATTATTTGACACTAGTGTTTACCTGCGGCTTCGCACACGTAAATCATTAGATCCAGCAGCTGAATTGAAATTTCGGGATTTTTTTGAATTCCCGTGGGTATTCCCAGAAATTAAATCGTGGTTTTCAAATTTTATGCATTTAAAGCCCAGACGGTGGTTCGACGGTGGACGACGTATCTACCTACGACGTACCCCCTGAAGCCTAATGCCTCCTCTACATATCGACGGATGCGTCGGCAGATGGATCCGCAAACATATCTTCGGATAAATTGCGATCCGTCCACACATCGGCAGACGTGTGGACAGGCGCAATACGTTCGCGCTGTCACCCTTTGATCCGTGTCGAAAAACCGACACCAAACGGATGAGTGGCAGATGCATCGGCCGACGTTAAATACCTACCACAGACAAGCAAAAACCACCCTCTACACCTCGGCGGACGCATCCGCAGATACAATCTGCCGACACATCCGTCGATATGTAGAGGAGGCATTAGTCTACTTAACAAATATATTACCCCCATGGACCAGCCAAAGTCATGGCCCGCACGAACAGTGCAGTGTGGCCCTTGAGTCAAAAAGTTGAAGACCCCGCTCTAAAAGTACAAATGGTTTTAACAGTCAAATTTAATAAAGACATAATAACAAATAACATAAACCGGTATTCGATTACAGGTATCAGTAATAAAAAGCATCTCGAGCGTGTTGCATAAGGCCGTAAGTAGGCCACGAATCGGACAATGAGTTACTAGTAATACCTTATTTGTTTCGTGCTTTGCTTGCTGTATGTTTTTTTTAGAGTACTTATTAGCTGTTGCCTGCGACTCCGTCCGCGTAAAAGTAGAAAAGTCTTCCTAAGTACCTACATTCTATTCTCAGACCTACCTTTTGGACTGATAATAATAATAAATAAATAAATATCATGGGACACTTGACACCAATTGACCTAGTCCCAAACTAAGCAAAGCTTGTACTATGGATACTAGGCATCGGATAAACATACTTATATAGATAAATACATACTTAAATACATATTCAACATCCAAGACTCGAGAACAAACATTCGTATTATTCATACAAATATCTGCCCCGGCCGGGATTCGAACCCGGGACCTCAAGCTTCGTAGTCAGGGTCTCTAACCACTTGGCCATCCGGTCGTCAAATATGATATTACACATTTATATGAAAATCTGAAAAACCACAGGCATAGATAATTACACCTAGTCCATACTTACAAAATTTCATCTACTTTGTTGCCTAGTTTTCAAATGAGACCTGGACTTCGTTTGTATGGAGAATGGAACGAAGAGACTTCTTTTAATAATCCTGTATAGCTTTGTGAAATCTTCTATCGTTTGGAAAGTTTAACCTGGCCATACGACGCTTAAAAAATATCATTCTCTTTGTCAATTATCTTGATATGCCAAAGCAATTTTATGGTAACATTTTGTGATTTCACGCTATTTTGTTTAGCTACTTTATTTCATACAACCGGGTATTATAATGATTATACACGCATGTTTGAATAATGACTGTTTAAATGTATGTTAGCTGTTAACAATAGTAGGTATTCTCACCGATTTACCATAATTATAAGTAAGTATTAGGAAATAATAAAAGAATGAAAGCTTCATCGATTTAAATGAAATTTGGTATGAAGATAGTTTGATACCCTGGGAAGGACATATAGGATAGTAGTTTGTATCACGGAAAATTTCGTAACTAGTACCCGGCTGGATAAAGATTGAATTAATATCTTGACAGACGATGTCCTGGGCTGGTAGTTCTCATACATAGTTTATATAGTACGTTTGTATTTATTTCACTGTCAGAATTTCATCCATTGTATTATCTACATTATGTAAAATCGAATAGGTAATTAATAATTAAATAATAACAATGGACAAAATTAACATTAATATTTTTCATTTAAATATTATGACTGGAATTATTTTATTGAGTAACAAATAATATATTTACAAATAACTAATGTAACTCTAAAAAATGCCCCTGTGGCATGGTTCCAAGAATGCTGGCAGCATTTACTCGCTGTATGGCGAGATATCGAACTTTAAAGTGACAAAGTCAGGGGTTTTCCAACTTTTTGTTGGTTAGCTTTTATGGCTCATGTCTTTATACCTCAGGGAATTACAGGTATAGGCTATAGAATCGCTCGCTATAGAAAAATTACTAAAACAATAGAAACTCCAATATCCTTTACACAGTGGAATTCACATAATTCTAAAATCTTTATAACCACAACGTTGAACTCCTTAACGCATTGAACTGAGAGTTCAAAATACTAAGTTTGCTAAGTTGGTTCAACTTATATTATGTTGTGAGACCGTTGCAACATACACACAATGGTACAGTCAAACGCGTGATTTGAATGCAAAAAAATGACCTGAGGCCATATCGTCTAACACGGCGCCATTCGCAGTTACATTTGCCGTCTCTTTCTATTATTGTGTACAGTTTGACAGAAGAAAATGGTGAAATTGATTGCAATTTTGAATACGATAGATACAAAGTTTAATTAGAATAAATCAATATTTTTAGGGTTCCGTAGCCAAAATGGAAAAAACAGATCCCTTATAGTTTCGCCATGTCTGTCTGTCTGTCCGTCCGTCCGCGGTTTTTCGATTCAGTGATTTGTTTGCAAAATATTCAACTTTAAAGTGCAAATTTTCATACAACTCCGTTAATATTTCACCAAATGGTTGGGTTCGTATTCAAAATGGTTGCCTAGAAGAGATCTCTTAAGCATAAAGACGGCAAATCTGTCTAGCCTTTTTATTTTAGAGAAGCAGCAAATCTAGATAAGTGGTAGCGTGTCAAACTAAGTTCAAGCTAACAGAACTGGCGAGCAGCAACGTGTGTAATCTATACTAATACTATATATGCGAAAGTGTGTTTGTATGTTTGTGTGTTTGTCCGTCTTTCACGCCGTAACGGAGCGACGGATCGACGTGATTTTTGGCATAAAAATAGTTTATGGGCCCGAGAGTGACATAGGCTACTTTATATCCCGGAAAAATGCACAGTTCCCGAGGGAACAGCGCGCGATAACCGAATACCACGCTGGCGGAGGCGCGGGTAAAAGCTAGTTTTTTCATCAACAATAACAATTTAGTTTGTATATGACTGAAAAAGAAGGCCAATGTACTTTAGCTCATAATCATAAAATGTTATGTAACGACGCGAAGTTATGTTTGTTACTTTATTACTGTAATTGCAATTGAATACTTGCACTTTCAAAATGCAACGGCATTCATTTTCTCGGTACTGTTGGAGAGTCTTGGAAGGCTTGGACCAATGTCAGTTAAATAAAGATAAATATATTCTTTTTCACGTAGTACGGTGATTGTAGTTTTTGCAACTTGATAGCAAAATTCCAGAAACCACGCGGAGACAACTTGCGCATTAAAAAATGTCAGACACGAGAGCAATATCGAATTTTGTGATCACTGTTCACTATTAAGGTTAATTGCCGCATTAAACACTATCAAAATTATACTTCAACTAGCCAAAGATGCAGAAATACCAAAATTAGACATCGTCTACATCCGCCATGTTCGAATGCTACAAATTGAATTCTGTTGGAGAGTCTCAGTCACGCGTCAGAATTTAGTAGGTGCCCTTAGTGTTTAGTTTTCGGTTACAAAATACGTCTCGATCGCGTTCGCGTTAAAATCTCAATTTGTATGGAAACACGAACATCGCAAACGTTCCGCTAGAGGCGCTGTTCGTGTTGCTATACAAATTGAGATTTTAACGCGAACGCGATCGAGACGTATTTTGTAACCGAAAACTTACACTAAGGGTACAAAATATTACAAAATTCACCGATATGCAAGTTGAAGTGACTAGAAATACAAATAATACTAGAAACACTACACAGGAAAGCTTAAAGTTCCATCTCACAGACTGGCTAAAACCAAAAAATCGTTTCTGGGAAATTGCATACGTTTTTATAATAAAACTAGCTTTTGCCCGCGGCTCCGCTCGCGTGGTATTCGGTTATCGCGCGCTGTTCCCTCGGGAACTGTGCATTTTTTCGGGATAAAAAGTAGCCTATGTCGTTCTCGGGCCCATATTATTTTTATAAGAAATTAAATAAATAATTATTTTTTTAAATCCAAGATAGCAAATTGTGTGAATACTGGATAATAAAATGATTTCATTATCAAAATTGAATTAATGTTACTCTAAACGATTAAATCTGAAATTGATTAAGATAAACCATCAACCAATGGAAAATTCCAAAATCATTATTACGTATACATAATTAAAGTGTCCGGTTGTATGCAACCTTGGGACAGTGGGCATGCAGTGAAGGCCGACTGGTGGTGACAAAACAAAGCTGTGGGCTTTACGAGTATTGGTTTATTAAGTAGTTTGTAATAGTCATACAAAAGTTATACGACTTTATTGATTAAGGTGTTACTTTGCGGATGTCTAAATGGACAAAACAACGAAGGTTTCCATATGAAAAATTGAAAAGTCCTGACACAAATCCTGATACCGTAAAACGGGGTGAGTAGACACGATTTTGAACTTCCAACTTATTTTTGAGAATGAATTTAAATAGTAAAGGACCTAAGATTGTGTTTCTTTTGTGAGTCCCAACAAGCTCTCCGAGTTTGCTTGATTGCTAAAAAAATAAACAAATATTGAACTTAATACTAAAAACTTAAGTAATTGGCTTTGGTGGTAATGGTATTTTTTGTAGCCATACAAAAAAAAATCCCGAGAATATTTCTAATCAACCCCCGATTTCTATTCACCCCGTTTTACGGTAAGGTCAACCGGGGCTAATGCGTCACAATACTTTAAACAGCGTATTTATCAGATTATACCAAACACATAATATATCCTTCAAAGCGCTAACTTATGAATCTTATGATACAATACAAGCTAGCACATTTGATCTAATTTCATATTTTAGTGCCATTTTATGGCATTTTTAATATCTTTTAGGTGTAAATTACGTTTCTGTAAAAGCTGGTATTTTTAGACGCTATAACCCCAAGTGGGGTGAAAGCGTTTTTTACTGGTTGTGATCGGATTGGTTCGAATGATTTTAATCGAGATAATTTTATAAAAGCACACATGATAAAGTTAATTATTATGTTGTACGCTAAATTCTGGGTCCATATCGGCTCGCATACTTATTGAAAGTCCGAATGTAATGTTTGTCAGAAAGATCGTTTGTCATAACTCTTTTTTCGCTGAATCCAATAACTGTTCAGTATTGTTATAAAACAAGCCTAACCTAACATATATAGTTTTCTATTTCAGAAAAATGTAAGGTTTCAGTGGGAAAAAAGTGTGACAAACGATGATTCGGAAAAAGATTATGGTATGACTAGCGAAGAGTATGCGAACTTTGCCACTCTTGTATCGTGGATCTGCAATTCTTCCTGTCTAGTCCATACTTACAATATTTCATCTACTTCTGTTGCCTAGTTTTCAAATGAGAGATGTTTTCGATTTTTGTAAAAATGCTTTAATAGTCTGTAATTCTCGTGCAAAGTTGTTATCTTTTTTTGTCGACTTTTGAGCTCCTGTAATTCTGTTATTACACATTTATATGAAAATGTGAAAAACCACAGGCATAGATAATTACGTCTAGACCATAGTTACAAAATTTAACAAAATTTAATCTACTTCTGTTGCCTAGTTTTCAAATGAGACCGGGACTACGTTTGTATGGAGAATAGAACGAAAATACTTCTCTTAAAGGGTCAAAAAAATGGATCAAAAAAAATTGACATTTGGTTACTCACGTTTTTGCCGTCGGGGTAGACCCGACATGTTTCGGACCAATCCGTGGTCCTTCAACAAGGTGTGCTCTAACGCATAGCCAAATGAGAACTGAACTGAAGTTTACTTTTGCGAATGGCGACATGTTTTTGTCAAGCGTTACAAGTTGTTGACCTTTTTATACGTGCGGTTTTTCTATAAAAACAAAATGCTAATCTTTTATAAATAGAAAGGAATCTAGTATTTTTATATATTTATAAGAGGAAGGCAAACCAGCAAGCCATCTAATGGGAAATAATTCATAAGGTATAATTATCACTGTCAGAACAGTACGAGTTGGCACTGTTAGTAGAGTCTAACATCTGGTAGTATTGTGTACAGTTGTCTTGCTCTGAAGATGAGCTCTGGTTGAGTTCGAAACGCGTCAGTAGTGCAACACAACCGTTCCACATGCTACCAGATGTTAGACATAAAGTAACTCTTCACGCTTAAACTACTGAATAGATTGAGATAAAATTTGTTATGGCGACTTGAAAGACGGACAAACATACACACAAACACACATTTTCGTATTTAAAATATTAGTATGGATTAACTATTTGACAACAGATTGTATTAATAATCTACAGATTCATACTTTCATCCTAAGTATAAAGTATAAAGATTTCCGATCACTAGAATTAGATGAAATTTGACACGCAAGACACTTGACTTGACACTTAGTACATGCAACTACGAATAAATATTCTCTGGAAACGTAATTTCTAGCAATGAACGCTTCGATTGTGATTCCATTTGTAGCATTTACGCAAACAAACTAACAGCAATGACAACGTAACACTCACACTCTCTCATACACAACGCTGGCCCGCGATTGGTCCGCGTAAGAGTCGGCGCCGCCCTCTTGCGACAAGCGTGGGGGCGATCTTACAATGCGTATGCATAACACTTTCCAGGATCGCCAAGTATGGTGTTTTAAATATTATTTACTTACATATGAACTTCACACAACACAACGGCATATTTTTTAAATTGATTCGAGCATAAACATAATCACAAACTTGATCGAAATTTTCCACGGACCGACTGCACGACTCAAGTGTTACGGCCGAACTGGCGCGACGCACGGTAGATATTTTAAACCCCGCCCGTCGCGGTAGTCATTCCGCGGAGTGGCTTTTCGAGCTTAGTTACGTTTCCTGAGAATATTTATTCGTAGACATGCAACAACTAACAACTTATATTTCACGTTTTTATTAAGGTTTAATAAATCAACTTCCTTATGACAGTAATGATATTTTTTAATTTATTTTTATGACTTTATATCACGCAATTCGGTTTTGGACTTTTAAATGATTTTATAAGTCATTGTGATTCGATTAATTCCGGTTCCTACTGGTTTTATACATTCGGAAATTTGTATGTGCGTGCGTGTGTATTACTTTATGCTAGAACAGCTTAACAGATCTGGGTATTAAAAAAAAAGTGTACCTTGTCTTTTTTTTTCAATTTTTGAAAAGTATGGTTTTTCCTATTCAGACTCAAGAGCACAACCGATTGTAATAGTTTAAGAAAGTCCTGAAGCAAAATACTCAATATAATTAGTGCAAGGAAAAAAAAAACTTTGACCAAGAATATACATAGTCTCAGGAATATTGTTTGAATCCAAGTTGAAACGTAGGAAATGGACTGTATAAACTAAAAGTCAAACGAAGAAATAATATTATAAAATTGAAATATAATATCTTCACTTCAAACACAACCGCACAATATACAGCAATAAGACAGCTAGAACAATAATAATGACAAGTAACACATAAAAGACAAATATACAAAAAAAGAACTACACAAGATACACCAGAAAGAACAATACTCCAAGGAGTTTGCTATACAAGTAATTACGTATTTTCTTCAAGTAAGATAATAGTTTTAACCCAAGACAATCATCACATCATCATGTCAGCCGAAAGACGTCCACTGCTGGACATAGGCCTGCCCAAGGCTCTCCACTCAGACCGGTCTTGTGCTTTTCGCATCCACCGCGATCCCGCTATCCTAACCAGAGGCCGTATTGCCTAATGTTTTTGACACTCGCAATCGCAATCAAATGACATATTTCGCATACAAAATCTGTCATTTTATTGCGATCGCGAGTGTCAGAAACGTTAGGCAATAAGGCTTCGGGTCCCAAGACAATATTCATCCAATAAAATATGGCGTCCGGCTATATATACGAAATATTATTATCTTGACCAAGGATATATCGTCCTCGTAGAGCGTAAAATCATCAACTCGTATTTTGCTGTTTTGAGATACGGAGGTTTAAAGTTATGAACATCCATACTAATATTATAAATGAGAAAGTGTGTTTATATGTCTGTGTGTTTGTCCGTCTTTCACGCCGTAACGGAGCGACGGATCAACGTGATTTTTGGCATAGAGATAGTTAATAGGCCCGAGAGTGACATAGGCTACTTTTTATCCCGGAAAAATTGTCAGTTCCCGAGGGAACAGCGCGCGATAACCGAATACCACGCGAGCGGAGCCGCGGGCAAAAGCTAGTAAAGTTATAATCTCAATATAGCAAAATAAAATTTAGCGATTTTTCGCTCTATGTGGATGACATTGTCTTAATCTAAGACATTCTTTTTTCCGCGTGATAATTTTAACCTAGTCAATTATTTCAACTTATCAGGTTTCATCAGATCAATATCGTACTTTGATTAATTTTGAACTCTATTTTGTGTACCCCTTCATTAAGGCCGTGATTAAATATAGGCCAAATAGTTCGGTAAAAGTGTTATAATGACGTAATACGACCTCGGCTCGCAGTGGTACAACGTAATCGGTAGCTTTCAAATCTATTGGGGAAGGAGGCGGCTAGCGGCTAGGTTTAGGAGCTGACTTGTGTCCCTGACACAAGCCCTAAAGGTCCTAGCCATCACACCGTGTCCTATCGTGACCGCTATAGGAAGGTGTCAGGCAGAAATATTTTTTGTATTCAAATTCCAAATATTTCATTTGCTTCTATTTTATATTGCTTTTTTAAATATATTTTTATTTTTCTTTTGTTTTTTAGTTGGTTCGAGTCCCGGGCGAAGCAAGCGAGTTTTAGAAAATCTTTGAATTCAGTTTTGTTTATTTTTAAAAATAAAGAATGTCTCCTTTACTTAAGCACAATGAGCCAACTTAAGGATTTAAGGTAGTTTCTAGAGTCCGACCGAAACTGGTTTTACGGCCGAAACCGAAACCGAATATTCGGCCGTGGCTTCAGTTTCGGCCGAAACCTAAACCGAAACCGAAACTCACGTGGTCCGCCCGCGTGGTATTCGATTATCGCGCGCTGTTCCCTCGGGAACTGCGCATTTTTTCGGGATAAAAAGTAGCCTATATCACTCTCGGGCCCATAAACTATCTATATGCCAAAAATCACGTCGATCCTTCGCTCCGTTACAGCGTGGAAGACGGACAAACACAAGCCCACAAACACACTTTCGCATTTATAATATTAGTTTGGATTTGTATATTCAAATATTATATTTTATATTAATCAAAAACAACATGATAACACTAGGTATACAAATTATTTTTCATTCAATTAAATATACCGAAACCGCTCATCATACGCCCATCCCAAAAAAAAACAAGTGATAATTTAATTTAAACCCATTAATCATTAATTAGTTTGGACATCCGCCACTTAATTGTTTGTCAAATGATCAAAAATTGAAATGTCAATTTTGTAATTAGCCAATAAAATCGACAGTTGTATCATAAATATAATCACGGAAACTGCCTTCATTAAAAATGAAGGATATTAGATTAAATTAGGGTGGCCATTTCTTAAATCCAGCAATCAGGACAAGAATCTTGAAACCTCAGATTTCGGAATATAGAAACCGAATTATATCAAAAGCTTTTTTAAATACTGTACAGATTACTTGACTGATTGGTCTGTTATTATTTTATTTTCATTTTAAAAAATGACTTTCTGTCAAGTTTCTTGCGGCGCATTCTTCTTGGCAATGATGGTCTTTCCGAAAGCGCTGGTAGTTTAAAAAAGTGACATATAAAGAGCTTTTTGCGGCCGACTGGCAGAACAAACGTTACGTTTTTTTGTGGTGGAAAGGAAAGGTGACATATAAAGACATTTTGGGTTTAACTTTTCACTCGCCGCTTTAAGTATTTTGCAGAGTTGTCTGAATATGTTCTCACCACTGACCACTTAAGGATGTTTCAAGGCCTAACATATCAAGGGTCCACACTCCACGCAACTCTAAACCAGTCGTTGTGAAATGCCACCAAAAGGTCACTTGATTGTCAACAGTTTTATTTAAATGGCCAAGATAATGAAGCTAAACTGTTGAAATGCTGAATACAAATTTGCGGAGACAAAAAAACAAAGAATATGCAAAGAATAGGCAAAGAAATATGTTGTATACTTTTTTCAGAATTTTAAGACAAGGGATATAATAAATAAAATTACTATCAATAATACGCCATAGTTTACAAATTTATCTCCAATTATAGTTAGAGTGAAAATGTTTTTTAAACCATAACAATCACTAATCTTAAAGTGTTTTTACTAAAGATTATAACTCTGAATTATTCAAATCCATATCGTCAGTAATTATAAACTTTTTGTGCTATTTTTTTGATTCAAATAGAAGGTTACGTTTGATTAAAAATGCGTCCCCAACAGACACAAGTGGCCACCAAAAAAGTATGTTGGGTTTCGTTGTTAAGTTAGAACTGGGATCCCAAATCCCAATACAAACGTCTTGCCTAATTTTCAAATTAAAAAATTCTGAAGACGGAATTTTGTTAACTTTTTTATTAGTGATACAAATTTATCATCAAAAAATTTGAAAAAAAAAATTAGGAAGAGTGATGATTATTAAGTACGAGCACTAATTGTTAGTTGAAAACAAACAAACTACTACTACTACTACTACTACTGATTTTGACTGTTTGCTTATCCTCTATTATAATAAATTGTCTTCTCTTAACCAGGTTAGCTGGAAGAGATCCCTTTTTAGGGATAAGCTCGCAATTGTTCTCCTTTCTGTGTATTTATATTTTCATTTTTATGTGCAATAAAGAGTTTACATACATACCTACTACTGAAATATATCTTAAATAGTACAGTGTCAGAAAAAAAGATTGTTCATCCATATGAAATTAATTATTTGGCAACAATATGTATCCGGCGATAAACAAGGATCAATAAATTACTTTTTAGTATACTTATGAAAATAATGAAATAATTTGTAAACTTACCAAAAATCCTCTCCAACGCGAAAAAGTCAATGTATGTCCGTTAATCACTTCACAATATCACACAATCACTTCACATCATCTAGTAACTAGAACACTGAAACATTATCCAAAATAATAATCATAGTAGTAAAATATAACATATAAGGCCACGGCGTAAAGCGCGAATTTGAGATATATGTAAAAAAAGTCTTTTAGAAAATCACAAATATTTTGGGTAACACCCCTCCGCCGGGGCGCGGTCTCTTGCATTTAAATTTTAAATTTCTTTGCCAATAAACCTGTAACAATTTGAAAAATGTTTAATTTTTGACATTCCAATTTGACTGCTGGCGGCCAAGGGTTCGTTTTTGTGGAGACATTTTCGAAAAATCCCAGCTTTTTATTCACTTGTATACTAATAAGTATACAATTCAAGATTTTTAATGCATCATAATTTGACCTTTTTGAGATTCCATATTCGAAGTGTGACTAAACCTCAGTTTTAAGAGTAACTACGTTATATATGTCTCCCTGTCTTTTACATACAGCGTCGTATCTTTTGCACAGTAATAAATAGACATGAAAATAGTACAAAATATGTGTATAACAATGAGTACAAAACACATTTAAAACATGTAAAGAAATTGGTCCATTGGCTATTAAAATGTATGTTTATGTATTTTGTAATTGCTTCACATAATACACTCCAGAACATTCTAGTTGAAAAGTCCATCAGGCTTCAATTTTTATGTATATTTACGTGTTTCTAAGCAATTATTATATGTTATATTATATTGTATACATGGTTAAAGGTGAAATAGAAATATTTTACCAAACATTATATTATTATAGTCAAAATACCACCAACAGGACTTATCACGCTAACACACACAAGTAATATTTACCTCGACGTTTCGGCAACATTACAGTCTACTCGTGACCATGGCGACTGCAATGTTGCCGAAACGTCGAGGTAAATATTACCTGTGTGTGTTAGCGTGATAAGTCCTTTGGTGGTATTTTGACTATGAGTGAGAATCACGAAAGTTTAAAACGTTATATTATATTATATTATTATTCAAGAATAATTTTAAAGGTTACATTTTATATTTACCCACGTAACAGAATAGTATTTTATTGAGCGTGAAAAGTTTAGCCTCTAGTTACGTCTAGCAAGGCCGACTCACTGTGACGTCACGTTACCAGTAAGTGAACATGAAATTATTGAGACATGTTTGTTATATACATGTATACATTATTGTCTGTAATCTGTATACTTAATTGAGTAAGACGCAGTTAAATCTAAATAAACTAGTTTTTTTTTTCTTTTATAATTACATTTTAATTTCCTAGGTCGTTGTTTTGTATAAAAAATTTCGAGTCTATTGATTTGAACTTTGATGTGTGACTAGAGCTGCTAACATTAAAAGAAAGTTTATAAAAAATGTTTTTAACAGTAACTTTAATGAGATACTTGAAAAAGATTTCACATGTTTAATTTTTTTTTAAAATTTTACGTATTAAATTATCAAAATAAGTTTTTTATTGGTCAGAGCATTAAAACCCATTTATGTATTACACATTAACAGGTACAGCATAATCGTCGTTATTAATTTATTAATATTTTAAAAGTTTTTACACACTAAGCAATAATAACCTCTTTATGCTTATCGGCCAATTTAAAAAGTGACAAGTAAGTACTCGAATATATAAAGAGCACTCAGCATGAAATTGATACTTAAGTGTCATTTTAAAGTTGAAAGTTGGAAATTAACTCACAGCACTGTATAGTTATGTCAAAAGTATCTAGAAATTTCTTTGTATATTGTTTTTAAATAAAAAAAAGTATTCTAGAAATCATATTACTTAATTTGTACTTTTGACACTTTTACTATGTATAAGTTATAGATGACTTTACAGAAATAAAATAAAAACGTCTTCACTATGACGTCCACTTAGAAAGAATTCATTACATCTGCGTAGTAAAATAAAAATAAAATATAAAAAATTCACAAATTAAAATAATGAACGAAAATTTAAACTACCAAATAAAAAAAAGTTTTGCCATAACTATAATTTTGTTCCCTTTCTTTCTCTTGTCACTGAATGTAAAAAAACACTCAAGTATACATAAAATTAGACACAAATAGCATGTTACTAAGTTAGAGCATTTTAAAATCAAACTCTTGCCTGAGCTATTACATCACAATCGCATTACATCTGGAGAAAATGTAGCTACATCAAAACTGCATAAAAACAAGGCTTATAAAACACATATTATACAAAATAAAAGCATCAAAATAAACTTGAAAAGCATCAGTAATATAACAGTAAGAAAAACACTGTTTAAAAACCTTTATACGAACTGAAGCACTCTAAAAACTTATTGAACACAAGCGCTTTCAACGGAGCGCGCGCGCAACTACTGTTTCGAATTGCCTCGACTGGCCTTGTGTGTCCCTTTCTAATGCGATCAGCGGGAGCGAGACGCACTGAGCGAGCGAGAAAATGGTGAGCAAAAGTGGGGAGAGTGTGACCAAGTTTTAGGAAATGGTAGGACAGTTGTAGCAATTAGTGTTGTTTCGTGTTGTGCGTGCTTTTCGTTGTTGTTAATGATTGATCGTATGTCTTGTAATGGTCATTAATTTTGCTTTATATCACAGTTAAAGTATGTTTGCAATAGTTATTTGCAATGGAGTAAGACAAAAAAAAGAAACAAAATGAGGGTAACACTTTCTTCTTATTTAACAAGGAATTTTACTGTCCGGCAGTCCGATTTGTCACGGTCCGATGTGGCATGAAACACGATTTGGCTTGTGAACTTGCACATACATATTTTTCTTTCTTTCTTCTTTTATGTTTTTAGTGGCCTATTAGTTTGGGACTAGGTCAATATTAGGTTAGTATATTGTCCCATGATTTTTTTAATTTATTTTGTTTTTGGAAATTTCATTTTTGCTCTAGTTGCTTAAATTATAGCGTTGTCGTCGGAGCTCTTTATATTAACAATATTTCAAGACAATCGGAACACTGGGAGGCTACGAAATTCGAAGTTCTACGAGCTACAATTTGGCATGAATATACATATCAGTCACGCCGACAAAGTGGTACAATAAAAAAAGGACAAAATTTTTTTTAGGGTACCTCCCACAGACGTACAGTGGGGTGTTTTTTTTTATAGACTATTCGCACAGTATGGGGTATCCTTAGATAGGTCTTTTAAAAGGGAGGGTTCCGAAGACAATTTTTCTGTTCAGTGATCTGTTTGCGAAATATTCAACTTAAAAAGTGCAAAATTCATTAAAATCCAGCGTCCCCCCCTCTCCTTAAATCTAAACTTTTGTGTTAAAAATTTAGAAAAAAATCAAAAGCGGCTAAGATTGCTTGTGAATGATTGGTAGTTTAGGAGTAAATAGCATCCTAAGGTATAAAATATACCTAAACTTGGAAGATTCCGTACGTAATACGAAATCCTTTTTTTTTATTCGACTAGACGGCAAACGAGCAAGTGGGTTTCCTGGTGGTAAGAGACCACCACCGCCCATAAACATCTGCAACACCAAACAAACAACATTATTTGTTAAAAACATTATTTGTTTTTTCTTTTATCGTGGTCACCGTACCATATCGCATGCGCCAGAGTCGAGAAACCGAGCGTTGCAAAGCTACCATCGCTGTTGAATTGCCAATGCGCGGAGGATATAGGTTCGTTTACACACTAATAAAACAAGTAAGTACTTTAAGTTAAGTAATTTATTAACTTAAAGTACAGTCGGAGTAAAAAAAGGTTCGTCACCCTAAGATCTATTTTCCTTTGCTAAGTATGAGCGCTCATCTGCTTTACCGATTGAGTAGGACATACTGCGTCAACCTGTCAACCTGCTAAACATAATCAGGTGACCATAGACACCCTACAACTACACCTTGGCACTGACAAACACTGACAATTAAATAGAACATTATTTGATTGAAACTTTTACGAAGTTGTTTATTAAAAAGGTTTTGTATTGATATTAAACTAGATATATTTTAGAGGTGTATACTATTTTGACTCTTGTTATCATGTCAAGTAGGTATAATTTGATATGCACTAGTCTACTTAGTACTTTGGTTTCAAAACGTACTAAGAGTCTATGACTTTGTAAAGGAATCAATTTAATAACTGACGAAGGTTTTTCTACCCCCACTGTACCTGTACTGTTTAGAGAAGTCTCTTCGTTCCATTCTCCATACAAACGTAGTCGGTCTCATTTGAAAACTAGGCAACAGAAGTAGATCATAGATGACATTTTGTATGTATGGACTAGACGTAATTATCTATGCCTGTTGTTTTTCACATTTTCATATAAATGTGTAATATCAGAATTACAGGAGCTCAAAAGTCGACAAAAAAAAGATGTCAAGTTTGCACGAGAATTACAGGCTATTAAGGCAGGCAGGCAGTTACTTTGCGAAGAACTTTGGTCAATGCACTAAAATAATTATTGTGTTCACCCGCGTCCTTTATGATAGTTAAGTTTATGCAAGATATGCGTGTTCATGTAGTTTCTCCACCCCCACTGTGTGAACACACACAAATCACACAAACATCTATCACCACCACACAACGCTGATGCGTTTCGAACTTAACCAGGGCTCATCTTCAGAGCAATACCACAATATGCTTGGATGTTAGACACCAGTTGTCAGTGTTTTGGTGATTGTTATCGTCATCATCAAAGCTCTTAAGTCAACTTCATCAGTCAACAAAATAATCCGGTAAGTACTTTGTGTTCTTACTGGCATAACCTTGACTTAAACAAATATTTAAATAACTATTACGTAGTTGTGCAAGAGCTTTAGGTATTTTTATTATCCTTTGTATTTATTCTAGGCCATATTAATCTATTTACTTTATAATATGAGAACTAAATAAGCAAGGTTCTAAAACTACATAACACTTACTTTTTTTTATTAGAATTACTAGCTTTTGCCCACAGCTCCGCCCGCGTGTTATTCGGTTATCGCGCGCTGTTTCCTCGGGAACTGTGCATTTCCCGGGATAAAAAGTAGCCTATGTCACTCTCGGGCCCATAAACTATCTCTATAGATGCCAAAAATAATGTCGATCCATCGCTCCGTTACGGCGTGAAAGACGCACAAACACACGCACTTTCGCATTTATAAATAAACTAGCTTTTGCCCGCGGCTCCGCCCGCGCGGTATTCGGTTATCGCGCGCTGTTCCCTCGGGCACTGTGCGTTTTTCCGGGATAAAAAGTAGCCTATGTCACTCTCGGGCCCATAAACTATCTCTATGCCAAAAATCACGTCGATCTGTCGCTCCGTTACGGCGTGAAAGAGGGACAAACATACAAACATACAAACACACAAACACACTTTCGCATTTATAATATTATAGTATGGATTGTAACGCTGTTGTTCTCCGTAATAAATAAATTTAAAAAAATCTATATAATACCAGATATATAGACACTGCATACTTACTCGGCGCGTTTAGCCAAAAGATGCGGGTCCGAATCCTGTCAGTGTACTCGTAAATACCCGATGGGATTAGAGAACTGATTTGACGAAGGTGTTTTGCACGAGAATTACAGACTATTAAAGCATTTTTACACAAATCGAAAAAACCACAAGGCATAGAAAATATAATGAAGATCTTGATTGTAAAATATCATTGATTTCTGTGCTATACTTTTCGTATAGTATGAGGACAGCGAAACTCAAAATTCAACCGCCCAAATCTTGAAAAGCCTACAGCTATCTCGATATATTTTAGCGGGAAGCGGAGAAGCGGGAGGGGATGTGCATGGGGGGACGGCTGCGAGCGCTTATGTCACGAGCGATAAAGACAGCAATATCCCAAACGAATACTTAACGCGGTCGCGCGGCCGGCATGGAAACTTCTCTTAAGAGATCTTTAAACTTTTTTAGTTGACTCTAACTTCTCTTAAAACTCAGTGCTGATTTTCAGCCAGCACCGTCGACCAATCAAAATCAATTTACTTTCGACGCACCCGATTTCAAAAGACGAGAGATTGCATTTTATATAGTTTTAGAGAGTCCATAATATCACAGTTATAGTTTTTGTCTATATGAATGGCATCACCAGCTTAATATTATATTCGTAAGGTCATTACTCGGTGCCGTACCAAATTTCTAGCCAATCTAATGACTAGAAGTGGGAGGAATTCTATTGGTAAGTAAGTATTCTATTGGTATTGGTAAGTAGATTGGATTGGAATTATGAAGTATAGATAACCTATATATTTCACACGAAAACACTAGCTGACATGGATGCACAGAAAAACCAGAAAAATAGACTAGCGCTGGGAATCGAACCCAGGTCCTCAGCAATCCGTGCTGCATGCTATTCCCCTACACCACCGCTGGACAGGAGACTAGACACGAATGTCTCCTATGCACCAACATTTCAACTTGCATTCTTTTCATAGTCACTTTAGCAGCGACACTAACGCCATCTATGTTACCAGTTTCTCATCGAGATACATTTTACATTCCCATCGGAACTATCCGCTCACCAGGGACAAGAGACGCTATTAAGCAATCAAATTAAGATTACTTTTTGGAGTTGATATAAAAAATACAAAAAGTCTCCAAAAAGTAATCTTAATTATACTTAGATAACCTGATTACGACATTTGCGGTCCTGGGTTTGATTCCCGGCCGGAATAAAACGAATGTTTGTTCTCGGGTCTTGGATGCTTAACACGTATTTAAGTATGTATTTATCTATATAAGTATGTTTATCCGTTGCCTAGTATCCATAGTACAAGCTTTGCTTAGTTTGGGACTAGGTCAATTGGGATGTTGACAACACCAATCAACTGACGTACTTTTTATGAGCTGTCAAAACACAATTCTCTCATAGAGTTTCAATGGCAATAGCGACTTATGACGTCATAAGTCTCTATTTGTTCGCTAACTCAATCAACTAACTATTTTTTTATTCGACTGAATGGCAAACGAGCAAGTGTGTCTGCTGATGGTAAGAGATCACCACCGCCCATAAATATCTGCAACACCACGGGTATTGCAGATGCGTTAATTGCCAACCTAGAGGTCTAAGGCTGTTTTAAAGCAACAAAAAATCTAATTTTGCAGTAAATCGAAAATAAACCTGGTTTTCAGGGCTAAAATAAAGCGTTTTTTTTTTTACTGGTGTCGTGCCTTCGAATTATTTGTTAATGGCGTCAACATGCCTATTGGTGTCAAGTGTCCCATGATATTTATTTTAAGATTTTTTTCCAATTAAACAAACATTGCGTGTCAATAAAAGCTTATTAAATCATAATACCTTTAATATTTGCTTTTTTATCATAATTAATGTCGAATTGAATACCGGAACAATAATTATACATTCCGCACACCACGATCGGTTCCTACGTCATTAAAAATGTTTGTATGTCCGTCTGTGTCACGCTAACCCAGACTATAAAAACTGGACTTCCTTGTAAGCATAATTTCGTGTTTGAACAGCTTCCTGCATTTTGAAAGCGTTTCCTTTATGCGATCGTGCAACGTTATTTTTACGTTATTAACGATAAAAAGAAAATGTAGGTAATTAAAATAAATAAAGGAATACATTTGAAAAATCACAAATCCCGACTGCCTTATCTCTATTTGGATATTGATAGTGTAGGTCATCTATAACTAAAAATGAATCGTTAAATGTGTTGCTAAGCTCAAAACTCGGGAACCACTGGTCCGATTTCGCTAATTTTTTTTGTTCTGTTCGTTACTGTCAGGAGAATAATAAAAATAATAATAAATTTCCTTATCAGGCTTTATTTATTAATGCACGCCACAAAATGTATTAATTTTTTTTACAGAACCCTCGTCGCGCTTCCGACTCGCACTTGGCCGGATTTTATTTAAAAAACAATGTTTTCAAATTTAGACCAATGGCGTGCATTTTCCCTGGCCAATCAGAGCGTAGCGGTTACAAGAGAAACGTTTGAAAATCGAATGCTATGCGTTCATGAGTTTGCACTGAATCAATTATCCGCCACATTTGCATTGTGCAATTGATACAAGGTTAATCAAATAGGTAGCCAAAAACCACAGACAAACCAAAAATATTTCTTCATTTAAAAAAATATATATTATTTTGGTGGTAGAACCTTATGCAAGGTCCTCCCGGATTGCTACCACCATCTTGCTCGCTAATCCTGTCGTGAAGCAGCAGTGCTTGCACTGTAGTGTTTCGGCGTGGAGAGTAAGACAGCCGGTGAAATTACTAGCACTTGAGGTATCCCATCTTAGGCCTCTAGGTTGGCAACGCATCTGCAATACCCCTGGTGTTCAAACACCAACAAGATTCTAAATCTGGAGGGTCTAAAGCATCCAAAACGATTCGTCGAAAATGTCAGCACTAGCTGGACTAAAAAACTCTGGACACTCAGTAGGAAACAACTCCGACATATCGTCGGGGCATTTACAAGTCACTTCGATACTAACACATACGAGGGTCAAACTGAAAGTTCTTAGAAAATCAAAAACTGAGCAAACTAGCAAGTTATTAGTTTTATTATATCTTTTCAAAATAGTGTCCATTCACATTAATACACCGCTGCATCCGATGGAACCACTGAGAAAAGCACTTAGCCCAGTCGTTCTTAGGGGTCTCTTCGACGGCCTTTTGAAACGCACCCACTGCTTCCTCGGTGTTCATAAAAAGTTTTCCTGGAAGTTTTTCTTTTATTTTCGGGAATAAATAAAAATCGCAAGGTGCGAGGTCGGGGCTATACGGCGGGTGACCCAGTAATTCCACGTTTGACGTCACTAAATAGTCGATCGTTCGCCTGGCGGTGTGCGACGAGGCGTTGTCGTGGTGAAGAAGGATCCTACTTCGAGGTCGCTTCTCCCGAACTTTTTCCAATACAAGTGGCAAACAATTGTTAGTGTACCACTCTGCAGTAACTGTTTTTTGATCCTCTAAAGCAATTGTCGCATAGTGACCTGTCCTTCCGAAGAACGAGGCCACCATCTTTTTTCCCACGCTTCGACCTCTCTTCACTTTAGTTGGCAACTCCTCGAAAGGAAACACCCATTGAGTAGACTGTCTCTTGGTTTCTGGATCATAACAGTAAACCCAGCTTTCGTCACCCGTAAGTATGTCGAAAACAGCATTTGAGTCACCTCCGTTAAATCTTTCAATCATTTCACGGCACCAATCAACCCGACGGAGTTTTTGGGCCTCGGTCAAATTATGAGGTATCCACCTCGCACAAAGCTTCCTGACCGCTAAATGTTCATGGAGGATTTTATGCACTTGACTCATACCGATGCCTAAGCTTGTCCGAATCTGCTGATACGTCACTCTTTTGTCAGTCTCTATCATACGCTGCACAACACTGATGTTATTTTCAGTCGTCGCCGTAGAAGGCCGTCCCTCACGCAGATCGTCGGTGAGATTAGTGCGACCACGTTTAAACTCATTAAACCAGTTGTAAACGGTCGCACGAGATGGAGCTTCATCATGAAAGGCCAATCGAAGTCTATCATAGCTTTCTTGTTGACTTAAATGACATCGAAAGTCATAAAAAATCATTGCACGAAAATTTTCGCGAGTTAAATTCATGTTGACGTGACACAGACAATTTTCAATTTGCCGCCAAATCGTAAAACTAATGACAAATGAATGAAATACATACTCAATAATATTGGCAAAGAGTTCCATTTTCAAAATTTAAACTTACTTTTTTATTATATTGTTTACAAGTGGCCAGTTCTAAAAACTTTCAGTGTCGCCCTCGTACTAGTAAAGATGGGACTACAGGACAATGAAGGTTGTAGAATATGTGGCGAGGAAGACAAAACAATGGAACACATTATGTGTGAATGTGACGCTCTCGCCAGATTAAGAATGAGACTCTTTGGCGTCGGATACCCCGCGCCAGGAGACTTTAAGGCACTACCGCTACGTCAAATCATCCAATTCATGGATGAGGTGATAAAAGCAATGGAGTTAGTGCGAAGGAGGGGTAATTACACAAAAGATCCCTACGGGTCGAAGTGTATCCGCAAGGACCCCTAAAAATTAAGATAAGATAAGATAAACACATACTAGTAAAGATGGGACTACAGGACAATGAAGGTTGTAGAATATGTGGCGAGGAAGACAAAACAATGGAACACATTATGTGTGAATGTGACGCTCTCGCCAGATTAAGAATGAGACTCTTTGGCGTCGGATACCCCGCGCCAGGAGACTTTAAGGCACTACCGCTACGTCAAATCATCCAATTCATGGATGAGGTGATAAAAGCAATGGAGTTAGTGCGAAGGAGGGGTAATTACACAAAAGATCCCTACGGGTCGAAGTGTATCCGCAAGGACCCCTAAAAATTAAGATAAGATAAGATAAACACATACTAGTAAAGATGGGACTACAGGACAGTGAAGATTGTAGAATATGTGGCGAGGAAGACGAAACAATGGAACACATTATGTGTGAATGTGACGCCCTCGCCAGATTAAGAATGAGACTCTTTGGCGTCGGATACCCCGCGCCAGGAGACTTTAAGGCACTACCGCTACGTCAAATCATCCAATTTATGGACGAGGTGATAAAATTAATCCTACTAATATTATAAATGCGAAAGTTTGTGAGTGAGCGAGTATGTTTGTTACTTCTTCACGCTGAAACGGCTAGACGAATTTGGATGAAATTTAGCAAAAAGACTGGATTAAGACATAGGATTCTTTTTATCCCGATATTCCCACGGAATAGGGATATAATCTTGAAATAACAAAAGATCCCTGCTACGCGTCGAAGTGTATCCACAAGGACCCCTAACTTTAAGATAAAATAGTTCCGCATGAGAATAAAGGTCCAATCCCTCTCGTTCTGAAAGGAGTCCTGTGCCCTAGCTGTGGGATATAGGCCGAGATGAGGTGAAATGATGATTTTTGCCAGGTTTATATAGCCTATACATCGGCTGACGACCCTGAGTAGTTTCCCTATCATTGCTTAGTACAATACTTAGGGGCTGTTTCACCATAAATTGATTAATGTTTGTTTGTTTATAATCTTTATTGTACAAAAAGGAAATACAAAAATATCATACAAAAAGAAGACTTAACTTGTTAACTGATCGTTAAATGTGTTGCCGTCTCAACATAGAGAGACGCTAATCAATGGATGGTGAAACAGCCCCTTAGTATAATAAACCCTTAAGGTTAAGGTTCTAGCAGAATATCAGCGTTGCGAAGCGATTTGTGACATTGTGCTGAGCCAGATTCCCTTTTTGTGTCAATTTTGCTTTGTTTGTTTTTTGTATGTCTTAATGTGACCAAATAAATATATTTTCTTTCTTTCTTTCTTTCTAAATGATGATTGGTTTATATAGCCCATACATCGGCTGATGACCCTGAGTAGTTTCCCTATCACAGCTTAGTACAATACTTAGTGTCCGCGGCATACGTTTGTTAGAAAGTCGTTCCGTTGGTTGCGCGCGCATGAATGTCGCCAATTAAACGTTTGTTACAGTAATAGCGTTTATTAGATAATGTTCAAATTACGTATTATAATTATTATAAATGAAATAATAAATATCATAGAACACTTGACACCAATTGACTAAGTCCCAAACTTGTCTTAAACTAAGCAAAGCTTATACTATGGATACTAGGCAAAGGATGAACATACTTAGATAGATAAATAGATGCTTAAATACATAATATTCGTATTTTTCATACAAATGCAGGTGGTAGGACCTTGTGCAAGGTCCGCCCGGATTGCTACTACCATCTTGCTCGCTAATCCTGCCGTGAAGCAGCAGTGCTTGCACTGTTGTGTTTCGGAGTGGAGAGTAAGACAGCCCGTGAAATTAATGGCAGTTGAGGTATCCCATCTTAGGCCTCTAGGCTGGCAACGCATCTGCAATAGGTACCTATCCCTGGTGTTGCAGATGTTTATGGGCGGTGGTGATTACCATCAAGAGAACCACTTGCTCGATTGTCATCCAGTCGAATAAAAAAATTTTTTTTTACATACAAATATCTGCCCCGGCCGGAAATCGAACCCAGGACCTCAAGCTTCGTAGTCCCATCCGGTCGTCATATTATTAAAATTCAGTCGTAATATAAAAATATATGGTAAATTTAATTGGAGTAAATAATAATGGTTTTAAACTATGACCGAATTAATTATATTATAACAATAATAAAAAATATTACATACTTACATACAACATACGCGCGAAAAACAATACCTCTCCTTGCAGTCGGGTAAAAAATGGAACCGACTACAAAACCCTTGAAAATATTTTTCTAGGTAGGTACCTATTAGCTCGAAGTCGGTGCCTCGGTACGAGCCAGTAAGAGTGGAACAATAGTCACCTACCTCACTCTCACCTCAGACTCTTTCTGAGGTAAGTAATAGATGGGTTTAAATTTATTGCGATAAAAATACACGCTGTGTTTTTAATTACTTTTACTGACGTCACGAAACTCAAGTGACCCTTGGTGCTATTTTTTTTTACTAAATAGTACAAGTAGTAGTGTAGTTTCTGGTGTACAATAAAGAGTAATTTGTATTGTATTGTATTGTAGTATACAATATCTGAACATAATATAGTAAACACATGAAATTAACAGATCACAAGAGAATTAGATGAAATAAGTTGTTTTTAAAAAACTCATTTTTAATACAAACTTTCTTGCAGACTGTTCTTTTAGTTGACTGTAGGTACGTGCAGAATTCAACTTGTAAGATTTGACCCGCACATATATTGCAAGTTACATAAGAGTACATTGCAATTCAAATCATCATCATCATCATCATCATCAGCCTATGTTCGTCCACTGCTGGACATAGGCCTCACCCATGGCACGCCACTGAGCACGATCCTCGGCCACTCTCACCCAATTCAAATAAAAGTTAATAATTATAAAAAGGTATTATACGTATTTTATAAATTAGTAGTATAATTTATTGAATCAGGCGTTACTTTGCGGAGGTCCATATGAATGAACTAAAAGTATTTCCTTGCTCACCCGCGACCTTAAGCTAAGCTTATGCAAAATATGTGTATTCATGCAGTTCCTCCACCTCCACACTGTAGAACACACACATCACACAAACCCATCTATCACCACCACCACATCACACTGACGCGTTTCGAACTCAACCAGAGCTCATCTTCAGAGTAACACAACCGTACACCATGCTACCAGTTGTTAGACTAACAAACCACAACCACCGATTTCATTTATCACTATTAACTCCCCAAGTACCCACATATATTTTTTCAAACAGAACAAAAACTACCCGCAAAATATTAATAAATTTTAAATGTCCCACAAAACTACCTTGATTTTTAAAATTTCTTCTTCTTCTCTTTTAAAATATGGCTATCTGTCCTTATTAGGACAATTTTGCCAGTGTCAAAGTACTCTCTTTGAGAGGGACGTTGTTCGGTAGTTGTAGTTTTTGCAACTTGATACTAAAATTCCAGAAACCACGTGGAGACAACTTGCGCATTAAAAAATGTCAGACACGAGAGCAATATAGAATTTTGCATTGACTTATATATCGATGGAATTTTGTGATCACTGTTCAAATTTTATTTATTTACTGTGAAGGCATGTTTTATTAACTACCGTTGCTAAAATTAGACCCAAGCCGTAGCAAGGGAGATGATACTAAATTTACCTGCTCATTAATAGTATAATTAATAGTATGGTTATCTAATTTTCTTTGATTGATTTCTAAATGCACGTTCAAAACCATCAACCATTAAACGTATGGTTAAATTTAAAACCTTCTTTTCATCAATAACCTTCAAGCATACCCAGTAATGATTCTTTTTCTACACATTAGATTCAGTTTCCGCCCATTCAGTATTGTTATACGTCTGTCTATCTATACTGTTGAATCAGCCAAATTAAGCCTTGACAATTTGATATGATCTTTCCTACAAAAGAATATGAAAGGTGAAAATTATAGTGATTAAAATGTCGATTGTTTAATTTAGACGGTAATACGGAAGATATGAATAGACACAATGGAGTTAAAATTGCGTGAATTATGTAAGAAATAAATTAAGATGGTTTAAGCGTACCTACCTATTTATACTAATTTAAATTAAAGTCTGAGAATGATGGAGCGACGACCCGGTTTAGATCGCGGGATCGCGGTAGATACGGAAAGCACAATACCAGTTTGAGTGGAGAGCCTTGGGGGAGGCCTATGTCCAGCCGCAGTTTACGTCTGTGGGAGGTACAAGTAGCGGCACGAGAGTTTAGCGCTGACGGTTATTGCGCAGAAGTCAAAAGTAAGGTGTCACACGGGGAAGGGCGGGCGTGCGTAGCGCCGATTGGCTTTCCAGTCGCATTACGTCCCCCGCGCCCATGCCCCCATGCGCAGCTATCCCTTCCACGGTTCACTCAGCGCTAAACTCTCGTGCCGCTACTTGTACCCTAGGTATACATTTTTTTTAGTGTCTTTTATTTTACCATTTTGTCGGCTGAGGATATAGGTTAATAATAATAATAATAATAATATCCATTTATTTCAAACACAATGTCCATAGATGGTTAGTCATATTAAGTTAAGGTATACCGTAGGCGACAGGCTAGCAACCTGTTACTATTGTACTGTTTTTGTCAACCTTTAAACCTAAAATTGCTAAAAGTGGCTCCGAAGCGGTAACGTTTCGTGTGCTCTGCCTACCCCAATTAGTAATACAGGCGTGATGTATGTGTGTGTGTGTTTGTCGGCGTGACTGACATGATACCATGCCAAATTACAGCTTTGTAGTGCTAACGGTCTCTGAGCTTAATCGCGGACGAACCGACAGACGGACAGACATGGCGAAACTATAAGGGTTCCTAATTGACTACAGAACCCCAATAAACCCATTTTGGATGCTATAGATTAGTAAAGATAACGAAATTATATATTAAAAAAAAGACTGCTCTTGATTACATATAAAGTGAGCCAGATCATCAGGTCATTAAAAACTGAATCTTTTTTTTAATTCCTTCCGCCAGGCCACGGTGACCCAAGGTCAGTGTGCCGCGGAACCCGAATGACATAACGTCGATGACCTATTGCGTAAGGCTACTGTCAACTGTCATTGCGACATGACAGCTGTCAGTGGGCGGTAAGCGCGAACCGGTTCTTGAGGAGGGTTCTAATCTACACTTCCTGCCTGTATGCTTAGATATCCATACTGGTATCATAATAAATGCGAAAGTGTGTTTGTATGTTTGTCCCTCTTTCACGCCGTAACGAAGCGTCGGATCGACGTGATTTTTGGCATACAGATAGTTTATGGGCCCGAGAGTGACATAGGCTACTTTTTATCCCGGAAAATGCACAATTTTCGAGGGAACACCACGCGATAACCGAATACCACGCGGGCGGAGCCGCGGGCAAAAGCTAGTTTAAAATAAAGCGATGGATTTACCATCAGTTAGATCATTTTTAACCTCCGAAAAAGAGAGGTGTTATAAGTTTGACCGCTATGTGTGTCTGTGTCAGTCTTTCTATTTGCAGCACGTAACTCTTAAACGGATGGACCGATTTGAATGCGGTTTTTTTTTTATTGAAAGCAGGTTTTTTAGCGATGGTCCTTATATATTTTATCAAAATCGGTTTAGCCGTTTTTGAGATATTGAACTTTACAGTGACGAAGTCGGGGGTTTTCCGACTTTTTTTCGCCAAATGATCGCTACTGGGGGGCCACTACACTTCTGTCGTGTTACAGCAGCGTACTTAATATTTATTTTTGTATTTGTATGTGTTCAGTGGTTTATACGTGATAAACTAACGCACAAACAAACAGACTTACAAATTAACGACCTTATTATTATTACCGACCTTGTTATTAGCGACCTTAAGATATCATCATAATAGGTCATTGATATGGACCTCCGCAAAGTAACGCCTGATTCGATAAATTATTTCGCATTTATATTAGTGGGATTATAAAAGTGTAATAAATATAAAAGTTGTCGCGGAACCTTAAAAATTCTTATCTCTGACATTTCAACGACCGCCTATTCGCGGAGAACAAAAGATAAGTAGGTTCTTTATTATGATAAATTACGTTCTAACGCTTTGTACCGTTCTGTTCCGGTATAACACCGGTTTTTGTATAATAAAATTAATAGATAGATAAATTAAGAGATTATTTATAGATAATAAAACCGGCCAAGAGCGTGTCGGACACGCCCAATATAGGGTTCCGTAGCCGTTAAGGATTTTGTACTTTATAGGCCAATCAACTGTTTAAAGGACGCTTTGGGCGTCTCCTGCATTATCAAAATAGTCTCTGGCGTTACCAAAAAAATTGTACTTCCAACAAGATATTTCACGGTTTAATAGGTTGAACTTACATACGATGGCATGTATTTATGTACACCATCTATTAAATTACAGAAAAAACCAGTACCATCTTTACCATAAGGGCACAAGGGGCCAGTGCCCAGGGCCCCCATCCTCAGGGGGCCCCGAAGGGCCGACAATTTTTCTCACATTTTATCTCAAAATGCGCATTACACTTTTCTTATTATTATATTTATTATTAAAAAACATGCAGCCGAATTGTGAACCTCCTCCTTTTTTGAACTCGGTTAAAAAGGGCCCCAAATTCTTGTGTGCCCAAGGGCCCCACCACAGTCTAAGACGGCCCTGGAAAAAACATGTTTACCTACAAAAATTTGCGATAGTTTGAAAAATGTCGGTGACAGATTAGTGTCGGTAAAAAAGTTAGTTGACCCTTTACGGAATCTTCCAAATACCTTAGGCTGCTGTTTACTCATAAACTACTAATCGTCTAAACAATCTCCCAATGATTATAAGACGATACCGTACTGTAGAATTAGGCGACAAAAAACAAATCCACTTTACATCTATGGCAAGTGCAATTTTTTTTTTTTACATGTTGTCGACATATAGATACTTGTTCCATATATCAGTGCAAAATTACAGCTTTCTACCACTGATAGTCTCGTAGCAAAGCCGCGAACGGCCGGACAGACAGACAGACACGGCGAAACTACTTAATAAGGGTTCCGTTTTTGCCATTTTGACTACGGAACCCTAAAAACCGACGCTTTAAGCCCTTTTCTAAAGACTATAATATTTATCAGCAAGTGTATCATTTGATAGAAGTAAATATTGTAGATTTCTTTTGAAAAATATGTCGTTTTGTGTACTTATAAAAAGCCTGAAAGTCTTAATTTTTTTGGCTGTCTATGTCAAAGACCATTTAAAATGATCTCACACTGCGAACAATTTGCTTAGGAGTGGGGCTCTGCTAACACTAGATACATACAAGTAAATATTGCATAACACAAACCAGTACAATAATTTTACACGAGATAAAATGCAGGTTACACAATAGGCGATCTTATCTCTTAAAAGCGATCTCTTCCAGACAACCATATTGTGAATCTGTTTTAAAAAAAAACCTCGTTGAGTTTCTTGCCGGATTTTTCTCAACAGAGGTTTTTTCCGAACCGGTGGTAGATTTTTTTGACGTTCATAAGTGCTTGTTATAGCCTAAATTGAATAAGGAGATTTTGACTTTGACTTTGACTTTGACCATCATTTGACGCATTTGAAACGCGAGTCCGACTCACTCTTGGCAGGTTTTTTTTTCAGGATCTAGTCAAGTCACTTATTTTTTGTATGCAACATGAGAACATGTCTGTCTGTCTGTCTCGCTCCCGATCTATTTGCGATCGGAAAGTCGCGCCGCTACAGTTTTGCGTAACGCAGTGAACTTTCACTTGCGCCTGCGTCGATTTAGTGCGAGCGAGAGGACAATGCCGGGCGTTTGATTTGAATAAATATTATTAACTTTTTTTTAGGTGAGGTATAGTTTGACCTACGGCCTGTCAAGCATATCGTGGGTTCGAGCACAGGCAGTGCCTTAAAGGCAGGGTTCAAAGTCAAAGTCAAAGTCAAAATATTTTTATTCAATTTAGGCTATAACAAGCACTTATGAACGTCAAAAAAATCTACCGGTTCGGAAAAAACCTCTGTTGAGAAGAATCAGGCAAGAAACTCAACGAGGTATTTTTTTAAGCAGATTCACAATATTACTAAATGATATCTATATAGGTACTATACATTTTTAACATTTTTAACACAGTAGGTTTGCTATTCGAAGGGATCGCTAATGCGGATCGGAATTATTTCCAAATGTCCTTGTCCACGATATTATAATCAATGACTTTAGGTATAATAAGCTTTCGATATTAACGTCTTTTTGACAGTAGATTTGAATGCCATATCTAACTTCTTGAATCAGGCGTTAGACAACTCTAACAACTGGTAGCATGGTGTACGGTGGTGTCACTCTGAAGATGAGCTCTGGTTGAGTTCGAAACGCGTCAGTGTGTTGTGGTTGTGTAGATGGGTTTGTGTAATTTGTGTGTGTTCTTACAGTGTGGAGGTGGAGGAACTGCATGAACACGCATAATTTGCATAGACTTGGCTATCTTAAGGTCGCGGGTGAGCAAAGAAATTCTTTTAGTTCAATGCCGTAGGTATCTGTTTCTTTAGTAATATTTCTTACACAAAGGGTAAATACGGGGCTCCTATTTATAAGACTTCGCTGTCCGTCCGTAGCTGTATCTCATGAACCGTGATCAAAGTCAAAGTCAAAGTCAAATCATTTATTCAGCAAATAGGCCGCAATGGGCACTTTTACACGTCATTTTTTTAATCTACCACCGGTTCGGAAAAAAAACCTCTGTTGAGAAGAATCCGGCAAGAAACTCAACGAGGTATTTTTTTTTTAAAAACAGATTCACAATATTTATAAATGACATCTATGTACTATACATTACAAGTATTTAACACAATTTTATTTTTAACACAGTAGGTTCACTATTTGAAGGGATCGCTAGTGCGGATCGGAATTATTTCCAAATATCCCTGTCCATGATATAATCGTTAACTTTATAATAAGCCTTAGATATTAATGTCTTTTTGACAGTAGATTTAAATTTTGTATCAGTTTCTTCAGTAATATTTTTTGGAATTTTATTATAAAAACGTATGCAACTTCCCAAAAACGACTTTTTGGTTTTAGCCAGTCTGTAAGATGGAACTTTAAGCTTCCCTGTGTTTCTAGTAGCCTTTGGCTTATCGACGTTAGTGGGAAAATCACATATGTTCTTCCTAACGTACATGATTATTTCAAAAACATAAAGCGACGGCAGGGTTAGGATACCAGTTTCCTTAAAAAATGATCTTAAAGATTCACGCGTCTTCAAATTATAAATTGCTCTAACTGCTCTCTTTTGCAAGATAAAAATTGATTCGATGTCTGCAGCAGATCCCCATAAAATAAGCCCGTACGACATAATGCTATTAAAGTACGCAAAATACACCAACCGTGCCGTCGCCACATCGGTTAGCTGCCGTATTTTCCAAACTGCAAAAGCAGCAGAGCTCAATCTACCCGCGATTGCAGTGACATGAGGTCCCCACTGCAGTTTAGAATCGAGTGTTATTCCTAAAAATACTGTTGATTTTACAAATTCAATAGTTTGCCCATTTAACTTTATATTAGAAATTGAATTCGAGTTAGATGAATTTATCAATGAGAATTTAATACATTTGGTTTTCTTAGGATTTAGTAACAAGTGATAAGTGATAGTTAGACAGTTGACATTTTCACAGATTATGTATAACTAGCTTTTGCCCGCGGCTCCGCCCGCGTGGTATTCGGTTATCGCGAGCTGTTCCCTCGGGATCTGTGCATTTTTCCGGGATAAAAAGTAGTCTATTTCACTCTCGGGCCCATAACCTATCTCCATGCCAAAAATCACGTCGATCCGTCGCTCCATTTCGGCGTGAAAGACGGACAAACACACAAACACACTTTGACATTTATAATATTAGTATGGATATGGATAGTATATCAAATGCCTAAATACCAAGTTTCATAGTTTTATCTTCGACAGCGACGAACTTCCACCATATAAACTTTCACCCCCTCTTTTAACCCCTTAAAGTCTCTTTTTCGCGATAAAAGATAGCTTATGTCCTTTCCCAAGGTCTATTCTATCTCTGTACCAAATTTCATCCAAATCGGTTCAGCGGTTTTGGCGTGAAAGCGTAACAGACAGACAGACAGACAGACAGACAGACAGAGTTACTTTCGCATTTATAATATTATAGTATATAGTATATAGTATATAGTATACCTATAGTATAATAATAGTATATATAGTCTATAGTATATAGTATAATAGTATATAGTATAAATATATATAGTATAGTATGGATAGAATGGATAATGGCCGCTATAATAACAAATACTAAAAACAGAATAGTATTAATATTTAAGCGGGGCTCCCATACAGCAAATGTGATTTTGCCGTTTCTTTGCTAATGTCTTAATGAATGTTGTATAGATGATACGGAACCCTTGGTGCGCGAGTTCACACTGGGCTTGCGTGGGAACTACGGCAAGGCCCTCTCACTCTGAGAGGAGGCCTGTGCCCAGTAGAGAGCATATCGGCTGGGATGATAGATTACAGATGGTAAATAAAATACAGCTACCAGCAAAGTTTGTTACGTAAAGTACTTATGTTGTTCGACCTTGGCCACTGTGTCAACTTCAGTTACAGACAGACAGACAATTGGGCAAGCCTTGTGTAAGTTGTTGCGTGCCTGACGTGTCCCAGTCTCCTTCTCTTTTAAAAAATGGCTTTCTGTCCTTATTAGGACAATTTCGCCAGTGTCTAAGTACTCTCTTTGAGAGGGACGTTGTTCGGTAGCCGTAGTTTTTGCAACTTGATAGTAAAATTCCAGAAACCACGTGGAGACAACTTGCGCATTAAAAAATGTCAGACACGAGAGCAATATAGAATTTTATGATCACTGTTCACTGTTAAGCTTAATCGCCGCATAAAACACTATCAAAATTATACTTCAACCAGCCAAAAAAACAGAAATAGCAAAATTATATATTGGACACATCCACCATTTTCGAATGCCACAAATCGAATCGTGTCCCAGTCAACTCCACGTAGTATAGTTGACTTAACACGTTTGTCTCCAGCATCGATCCACTAAGCTCTTGGGCGAATATTCGAGCGTTTTGACCGCGCGGTCAAACGTCATTAGCGTCCCACGTTTATGTAGCACAAAGGAAAGACAAGTCACAAGAATTTTAACCACGCTAAATTCAGCATCGGCATTGCCTTAAATTTCATAAAATACAACCTTGAGCATTAGCTGTTTTAATACCACAATGTGAAGATACTAATGAAAAAAAAAGAAACGCTGCAAAAACGCTGAATATTCGCCCTCTTACGCCAGGCCTAGCGCATATCCCACAGCAGTCATAAAAACGTGTTACTGACACAGGAGCAAGAACTAAAAAGTCACAGATGATGTCATTGGGGTTAAAAATGTTAAATAAATAGATAATTAATAATTTAAAATAACATCATCAGCCAGAAGACGTTCAATGCTGAACAAAGGCAATTTTTTTTTATAGTCCCTGAGCAAAGCCGCGGACGCACAGACAGACAGACAGACATGGTGAAACTGTAAGGGTTCCGTTTTTGTCAATTTGGCTACGGAATCCTAAAAATGAGGAAAAAACCAAATGGAAAGAATAATACTGGGGAAAAATAATATTGGGTAATTGATTTAAACTATCCATCGTTTCACAAGAGCCACCGAATTAAATTCGTTTCTTGTCGAAAATAGACTAAACTCTGATAAAAACAAACTTGAGAAGTTAGACGATTGCCACCTAATTTCCACGCCTATTTGTAATTTTTCAATTATTTCACCAAAACTAAATCATTTTCACAACGGATCGGCTGCAGCAGCGCGGCACGCAGCTTTCGTCACGTTGCAATCATTTGTAATTTCTTGATTAAGTCTGTTTTGAAAGATAATTCCAGCTCGTTTAAAATAGCATCGTAATGGGGGCTATCGCGAATGAATTTTCCGCTAGAGGCGCTAGTGTAGCGTGAGGTCAACGAAATGTCAAATCTCATAGTTTTTGGGTGAGCTACGCGGGTTTATTTTGCATTATCTGAAATTAATTATGGCAATTATGCGATAAGGGGCAATGAACGTCTGTAATTTGAGACAGTTTTGTCGTTCGAAAACTTTTGTCCTCCCTTTTTTCCGGACAAAACGGGATTATGCAATACTGTGGTTGCTCGATATGTTTATGGTACTGTTTTACGACGTATTAAATAAGATTTTAATCTAAAATTTGTTTTCACGGCCGTTAAAACAGACTTTTAAAAACCTCACGCAACAGTGGCGCCAACTAGTGAGAGAAAAAACGATAGCCCTCATTCGTCTCATAACGGCTTTTTAACCGACTTCAAAAAAAAGGAAGAGGATATCTATTCGGTTGTATTTTTTTTTAACAACAAAACTTTGGTAAGAAAATATTTTTTGCCGACTGTTAGTTAATAATGAACCCGACTTCCCGAATGAAGGTTATGTATGTGTACAGTCACATTGCACGAAGGGAGAATGAATAATAAAATCTTCTATACATATAATAAAGCTGAAGATGGTCGAAAGTCTGTACATGGAAGATTTTTGAAAAAAAGTTAGCTAGGGATACTTAGAATCGATAACAGAACACGTTCCAATAGTTTTTAGAATTTTTGTCTGTTTGTCTGTTTATCTGTTTGTCGTTTTTTTGTTCGCGCATCACGTGAGAACGGCTGAACGGATTTTGGTGCAAACTTCACTAATCTGTCGAGAAAATCCCCGGCCAAATTATAGGCTATCAAAATTCAACCCTTAGACTATAAAAATTCAACCCTTAAAGGCGGAGGTAGCCACTAAACTCGATTGAGTTTTCACCTTCAAGTTTTCAAATACGTGCTATGACTATCGAGTACCCCGCTATACTAACAGATGGCGCTGAAATTAATAACGTTGTGAAATGATTAAGTCGCTGAGTAAGGATTTTGCCAAATTAAGAAATTTAGAAGAGGGGGTAAGGATATCAACAAATTTAATTGAATATTTTAAATGATGATGAACAAAATTAAACGATGGTAAATTAATTTCCACACATTGCAGTGCCATCTTTTGGAGAACTGAGTAAACATCAAGTAATGAAGAATAAATGAGTTTACATAGTTACGTAATGTAATATCGACACACATACAATTGCATAATTATTTGATACTCGTATCATTTTATTACGATATAATACAAAATTATGAATTCACACTGTCATGGATTATACCTAATCGTAATTATATCGCATTCATATAATTATATATTTTAAGCACTTCTTCTCTTTTAAATTATGGCTTTTCTGTCCTAATTAATAGGACAAGTTCGCCAGTGTCTAAGTATTCTCATTGAGAGGCAACGTTGTAAGGTGATTGTAGTTTTACTTAATAATGGCTACGGAAGTTGGGTACAAAGAAAAAAAAAATCTCTGTCATTTGCAGGAGTACATGTCAAACGATTTGGGGCTTTATACGCGTTACTTTGCCTTTCTGTAGGTAAAATTTTATTCCTTGAGTATGATACATACCTATATGTAGGCATTTCAATCTACCGCTGTACCCGTATCTCTCCGATTTCAACAAATTTTGGGAGGTAGACTCAGTCCATGATTCTGAGCTGTAAAACAGGGTCTCCAGATGTGAATGTGAATAGTAGATAGATAGAAATGCCCATAGATGTGAAACTTAGTGAACAGGTTTTTTAGTTGATCTATTTATCCTCACTTTGAAAGAATTTTTCGAAAATCCCATGGAATCGGAAAATGTGGGACACTGAAGTTTGTGAGAAAATCTGATTAGGTACTCTCGAACCAACTGTATCGTAACCAATCCATACTAATATTATTGCTCATAGTCCCCCGACTGATCGCATGATAATATAAAAAAAAAAACTAATATTATAAATGCGAAAGTAACTCTGCCTGTCTGTCTGTCTGTTTGTTTGTCTGTTACGCTTTCACGCCAAAATCGCTGAACCGATTTTGATGAAATTTGGTACAGAGATAGATTAGACCTTGGGAAAGAACATAGGCTACGCTCCGCTTCGCTCCCACCTTAGCCTTCTGAACATAAACTATCCAAGTCGCTTCTGCTCCGAACCGTCTTGCTCGCTCGCTTCGCTCGCTCGCACAAATTTTGAAGTACTACTTTCTAACATAAAAATTGGTAAAATGTTATTTGCTTAACAATTTGTTATTTGTCTAAGCCAATCATTTGCTACATAATTATTTGCCACATAAAAGTGTGACGAAGTAAAATTTTGCAATATAAAAATGTTGCGAAATAAAAAAATGTGACGTATAGTTATGCCAACGATTGGTTTTCCAAATGAAACTTCGGCGAAAGATTGATTGCTAAGTGAAATTTGGCGAAACATATTTCGCCGAAAAGGCAGTACTTACACCCAATCTACAGCTGTACCCTGAGTTTATCTCTCCGATTTCAACAAATTTTGGGATGTAGACTCAATCCATGATTCTGAGCTGTAAAACAGGGTCTCCAGATGTGAATGTGAAACTTAGTGAACAGGTTTTTCAGTTGATATTTATCTGCAGTTTGAAAGAAGTTTTCGAAAATCCTTATGAATCGGAAAACGTAGAACATTGAAGTTTCTGAGAAAATCTGATTAGGTACTCTCGAACCAACTGTATCGTAACCCACTGTGAAGCCTTTTCGTGGAAAAAGTCATAGTGACATCGCATTGTTTTACAAGGGAATTTATTATGACTCTTTGATAAAATTCAACTGTGCGTCCGGACTCAAAGGTTTACAATACCATACAATACAAATGCTCTTTATTGTACACCAGAAACTAAGTACACAACTTTGTTGTTTACTAATGTTTCGGCGAAAAACGTTTGGCAACCTGGTTCTTTTGACCAATTTTCATTTCCCAACTGCTTAATATTTCTGAATTTCTGAAACTGTAAATATTTCATGATTTTTATAAAACTAATCTACACGATGGCCCTGAAATAAATCCTGAAATATTTACAGTTGTGTAGTATGTAGAGTTGCGAAATGAAAAGTTGCGAAAAGGCAGTACCCGGAACTCAAATGGTTCGACTAAAGGTTCCCCTGTACTATGGAGTATTTTGTAAATATCGAAATCTACGCAGACGAAGTCGCGGGCAAAAGCTAGTACAATAATAAATATCATGGGACACTTGACACCAATTGACCTAGTTCCAAACTAAGCAAAGCTTGTATTATAGATACTAGGCAACGAATAAACATACTTATATAGATAAATACACTTAACTTAAATACATATAAAACATCCAAGACCAGACAACAAACATTCGTATTATTCATACCAGTATCTGCCCCGGCCGGGGATCGAACCCGGGACTTCAAGCTTCGTAGTCAGATTCTCTAACCACTTGGCCATCCGGTCGTCAATTATTTAACCCTATGACTGAATTTTCAAAAAATTTGATCAAAAATATCTACATATTATATTATATATTGTAACATGCTTCTATGCCGTTATTATTATAAATATTTTACAATTTTATTTAATTTTTTATTTTACTTTTATTTTAATATGTACATATTTTACCATAATCCATACTTAATATTATAAATGCGAAAGTGTGTTTGTGCGTTTGTGTGTTTGTGTGTTTGTATGTTTGTATGTTTGTCCCTCTTTCACGCCGTAACGGAGCGACGTATCGACGTGATTTTTGGCATGGAGATAGTTTATGGGCCCGAGAGTGATATAGGTTACTTTTTATCCCGGAAAAATGCACAGATCCCGAGGGAACAGCGCGCGATAACCGAATACCGTGCGGGCGGAGCCGTGGGCAAAAGCTAGTAAGATATATTTCGCAAAATTGCAAAACAATTTGTTGATGAACCAAATACTCATTTTAACAATATATTGTGCATAATAGTTACAGTAAATTACATTATACAAAACTAATACGTACTGACTAAACTAAAATTTATTTTGTGGAAAAAGTTTGCTTATAAGTTTTTAAACTCGACTGTACTGTAACCAAAACACCAATTCGGATGCTACGTGAGTTTCATCACAAAGTGCATAGCAACCACGAACCGCAAAAGCATAACCTAATTTAATTAAAAAGCGGTTATCTGACCTCAGTACCTAGTTTCCTATTGCATAAAAGTTATTTAGAACATTAAAAATGAATTAAGCTTGCACAATGGAGTTGTTACTTTAATTGCTTTGCAATAGGGTCATGTTTTGCTTGTCTTGACGCTGGTATAAAAACATTTTGATTCTTTGTATGATTTTTTGGAATATTTTTAAACCCCGAGGCAAAAAGACGGGTGTTATAATCTTGACAGCTATGTTTGTCTGTGGCAACGTAGCTCTTAAACCGGTGAACCTATTTGAATGTACATATTATGTGTATTTCAGAATCAAATTATGTTTTTTTTTTAATTTCGACAGTGGAAACATGAACGAACGTAGATATAGTTAGTGTTTACTTTTGTCACCAAGGGACCCCATACATCCTTGTATTATTATCATTATTTTAAGTAATTTTTTGTTTAATTGTATAGTTAAGTTTTTAAGTATTTTATTTGTAATTATTTTATTTTGAAAAAATCACTCTGTTAAGTTCTCATATTTATATATGACTGTTTGTTTCTCAATAAATAAAGAAAAAAAGAAAGAATAAATTTATTTGCTAAAATTGGACACAGCAAAAAAAAATAACAAATAAAAATGGCAATGATGGTCTTTCCGAAAGCGCTGGTAGTTTTAAAAATGACGTGTAAAAGTGGCCATTGCGGCCTATTTACTGAATAAATGATTTTGATTTTGATTTTGAATGCGGGGTTTTTTATTTGAAAGCACGTTTTTCAGCAACGGTTCTTAGAGATGTTTTATCAAAATCGGTTCAGCCGTTATTGAGATATTGAAACGCGAAACGAGTTCGAAACACGTCAGTGTGGTGTCGTAGTGGTGATAGATGGGTCTGTGTGATTTGTGTGTGTTCTCACAGTGTGGAGGTGGAGGAACTGCATGAACACGCATATTTTGCATAAACTTAACTATCGTAAGATCTTGGGTGAGCAAGGAAATTCTTTTAGTTCATTGATATGGACCTGAGCGTTTTCAAATAAAAGTGTACCCTTTTATTGTTTTTGAAATTTTGGAAAAAATATGGTTTTTCCTACTCAGAGCTCATGAGCACAATCGATTCCGATAGTTTCAAAAAAATCACCAAAAAAAAAGTCAGTTTTGCGACGTTTTTTTTCATACACTGAGTACGGGCGTGACAAAACCGACTCATAAAATTTTGTATGAAAAACTGGTGACATTTTTTAAACGATCAGAATCTATTCTGCTCTTGATTCTGAGTACGAAAAACCATATTTTTTTACATAATTAAAAAAAGGAAAAGGTACACTTTTTTTTGAAAACGCCGACCTCCGTAAAGTAACACCTGATTCAATAAATTAGATTAAAATCAACAAATCTCTAGTCTACAATATTAGAAAGGGCATTATTAACAATCGTAGTTTAGTATGTGAATTATAGATAGATAAACAGTTATAGCAACTGCTGGTCCTTGCAAAATCCGGTTTCATAAGACATCAACGGGCACTCTAGTTTTACAGAGAACTTGGGTACTAAAAATATTATTACAAATTATTTTACATTTCTGAATTAGACTTATTAATAAATGCGAAAGTAGCTCTGTATGTCTGTTATATCTTCGTATAGACTGCTGAACCGATTTAGATGAAATTTGATATGGAGATAGTTCGAGACCCTGGGAATAAAAGGATAGTTTTGATTCCGAAAAATTGGAAAAATCGCACAGGCAGGCAGGTAAAAGGATTCTCAGTAGACGAAGTGATTGATCGTTTTTTTTTTTCAAAAATATTACAAATGAAACAGATACGAAATTCAAATCTCTTTTTAATCAGACGTTAATATCTAAGGCTTATTATAAAGTCAACGATTATAGCATGGACAGGGATATTTGGAAATAATTCCGATCTGCATTAGCGATCCCTTCAAATAGTGAACCTATTGTGTTAAAAATAAAGTTGTCTTAAATACTTGTGATGTTATAGTACTTATATAGATGTCATTTATTAATATTGTAAATCTATTTTTTTTAAATATAGCTCGTTGAGTTTCTTGCCGGATTCTTCTCAACAGAAGTTTTTCCGAACCGGTTGTAGATTTTTTTGACATTCATAAGTGCTTGTTATAGCCTAAATTAAATAAAGATATTTTAACTTTGAGTTTGACTTTATTTCTATAAACGTAACGCACCTGAGAAATATTTTTCCATACAAAAGTTTGAGATACTTGAAGAGTTCTGCAAATGGACCCATTTATAAGAACCTGCACACAAAAAATCAATGGCGTACGTGAAGTTCCCAATCCGCATTGAACTCGTAAGAGAACTGAAACCAAGCTCATCAAAACCATCAGCTGTCATTCTCAGAGGATGCCTGTTTGTATACAAATAGCAAATTTCGTTCCGATTTCCACTAAATTCTAATCAAAACCCCATGAAATTCCATAATTCGATCCAGACAGAGACATCAATACCATTGTAAGGCACCATCTCTTTCTAACAAACAAGAACGTTATACATTTCAATAATAATGATTTGCCTTTTAGTTGACGCATTATGTAATTGCTTGCTGTTATCTTTGGACTTTATGCAATGGAAAATAAGGTTGGTTTTCGTTTGAGTAGAAACTTAATCGGTTTAATCGTTTTGCGGATTAAGTAACACTGTTAAAATTCCATTCGTGATAAGTTTTCTACCAAAAGGAATGTTTTTAAATGTTTTATTAACAAACTAATAATACAAGCCATTTTCCGCGGTTTCGTTCACGTGTAGATCAGACGATGGATGACCTAGTGGTTAGAGTACATGACTGTGAAGCTTTTTTATATGTATACGACTGGATGGCAAACGAGCAAGCGGGTCTCCTGATGGTAAGAGATCACCACCGCCCATAAACATCTGCAACACCAGGGGTATTGCAGATGCGTTGCCAACCTAGAGGCCTAAGATGGGATACCTCAAGTGCCAGTCATTTCACCGGCTGTCTTACTCTTCACGCCGAAACACAACTGTGCAAGCACTGCTCCTTCACGGCAGGATTAGCAAGCAAGATGGTGGTAGCAAAGCTTGCTGCTTCAATGTTCTTGCTATGCGAGGCAAGAAATTTCTGGAGAAACGCACAGTTGAGGACCGCCAACCATCTTATGGTGAGGGTGGAAGTGTTGTCGCGTAGGGCGGTGGCGAAATGGTGCGGCAGGAATCACCCGAATAACTCCTCGGAGCACTTCCCGTGGTACATGCGATGCTTGTGAAATATTCAACTTCGAAGTGAAAATTTTCTTTAAAAATAATTTAAATATTTATTAAAAGAAGAATAATTAAAAACAGAAATATTCAGCCACATGCTTCGTCAAACTATTAATAAATAAAAGACTGAAATAATAACACATTGATACATCCGCAACAAGCTTCGTCAAACCTTATAAACTATACATATAAACCAAAAAAAACATAACAAACTTTAACATATACAATCCCCGCCCAGCGCCCTGCCCGACCCAAAGGTCCCCTTTACACCCGCGGCGTTGCCCCGCTGAATAGCAATGGAGACCTGCTGAACTAACCAAGACCCTGAGCGGGGGTCGTTGCCCTTCTCTCTCAAAAAATCAATCAATCAATCTTTAAAATCAATTATCAATAATAATTACTGAGGGTTTACGTTAGTCCTGCTCGCTCACGTATCTCAAGCCCCGAATCATCCAGTATACCAAATCACGTCAATATGTACCTACTACAGCGGGTCATACCCTGCATAATTAGAACTACGAGTACAGTCAAAACCGTTTATAACGACATTACAATATTAGGTCTTTATACACGGTTGGTCGTATTAAATGATATTGTAACGGATAACACACGTCTTAAATCGAGTTTAGCTCAACATGTTGTCGACGGTTGGTCGTTATAACCAGTGTTACTTTAGTAAGTATATTAAAAAAACCGGCCAAGAGCGTGTCGGACACGCCAAAAATAGGGTTCCGTAGCCATTACGAAAAAAATAAGTAATATTTTTCTAAGGATTTCGTATTTTATACGGAATCTTCCAAGTTTAGGTATATTTTGTACCTTACGCTGCTATTTACTCATAAACTACTAATAATTCTCAAGCAAACTTAGCCGTTACCTATAGTTTTCCTTGAAAGTTCAATATACTGACTACCATCCTGAATTTTTTCAAATTTTTCCACCCACCGGTTTAGATTTTAGAGGGGGGAGGACGCTCGATTTTAAAATCGATTTAAAATACCTATCCAACAATACCCCACACTATAGGGTTGAATGAGAAAAACAAATCACCCCCACTTTACGTCTATGGGAGGTACCCTAAAAGAAATTGTTTTTGAATTTTTGATTGTACTATTTTGTCAGCATGGTTTACCTATATATCCATGCAAAATTACAGCTTTCTAGCATTGATAGTCCCTGAGCAAAGCCGCGGACGGACAGACAGACAGACATGGCGAAACTATAAGGGTTCCGTTTTTGCCAGTTTGGCTCCGGAACCCTAAAAAACGTGTTGAAATTTTTTTGGTTGTTACATCCGATAAATTTTTATAACTGGTGTTGTTATAACAGTTTTGTTTGTACTTATATGAAAAAAAAAATCCATTAATATTTGTTTGCTTATAATAATAATGTATTTATTTATAAAGATAACATAGATCTCATTTTTGTTAGCAGCAATCATAAAAATAATGTTAGTATTTAAAATCATTTTATCAATTTAGCAAGATGTGGGTAATTTAGGTAAACAACCTTAGGTGTCATTCTACGGGACAAGCCCATGCCTAGTATAGGTGATACGGACAAACATTATATGCTAGAAATCATGTACTTACTTACAGTAAAACAGTTTTGTTAAAAACTCAACTTCAAAAAATCATGTTAGGTTACTAATTTATGAAATGCTTAAAGTCAACCAATGTATACCTACATCTCTGTATTTTCACTGTCTCAATAAATTTTATTTTATTTTTTTATAAAAACTAAAGCTTATAGCCTGCAGGACTAAAAATATGAAAAAACGCAGAAATAATTGTTTGCTTCATAATTTAGAAGCTTATAATATAAATAGTTATCCCTGAAAATGCCTGATGGATCCCAAAATATCCTGAACATATATCTTAGAACACTGGCGTGTAGTATGTGAAACAAAACAAAATTTCTAGTCCACAATAACACAAATTACTTAAAAGAAAGACAAGAAAAGTGTATACATACGCCAGGTGGCGTGTGTGTATACCAACTTAAAGGCTGTGTATGTATCTAAGTGTATACAAACATAAGGCAGTGTGCGTACGTGTATACAAAACTTACAATAATAAGTTTTCATTTTTAATAAAAATAATTGTTGACTGTACTAGCATTGTCAACCTATGCACCTATGTAAACTATTTTTAAAGCCAATCCAACCTGAAACTAACTAAACTCCATTTCAATAGAATCTGACAATCCTGTAGACACTTCCAGCCTACTAATATGAACACCGGGCTGCCTAGGGCTTTGTGATGTGACTATTATTCTTTTTTGATTCCTTTTAGATGATAATCACAACAACAGGGACATGTAAAATCAAGTGTACCCACGTTAGGGTGTCTTAAATGTGTAGAAAATTGAAAATACAAACTGAAATATAGATGCACAGAAAAACCAGAAAAATAAGACCAACACTGGTATTTTCAATTTAGGTTTCACGGGATGACCGTAACAATAAAAATTTGGAATTGAAATAAAAAATACAAAAAGATTCCAAAAACCAATCTTGATGTGTAGAAAATTGTCAGATTCTATTGAAATGTACTTTAGCACAAATTTGATTTAAAAGTTCAATACAAACAGTGATATTTTAAATAATAAGTTTTTAAACTTACGTTACACGCGATGCATTTTTTTTACAATATGTCACAATCACAGCACTGTCGGAGTCACGTGCGCGCGCGCTGGGGGTAGGGAGGTACTGGCGGCGTTCGCTTTGGCTGCGCCGGCGACGGTAAGCGCGATGTTACACTGGAGTAAACTATAACCTATACTATAGGATTCGATTTGTGGCATTCTAACATGGCGGATGTAGACAATATCTAATTTTGCTATTTCTGTTTCTTCGGCTAGTTGAAGTATAATTTTGATAGTATTTTATGCGGCGATTAACCTTAACAGTGAACAGTGATCACAAAATTCTATATTGCTCTCGTGTCTGACATTTTTTAATGTGCAAGTCCACGTGGTTTCTGGAATTTTACTATCAGTTACAAAAACTACAATCACCGTTCAACGTTGCCTCTCGATAGAGAATACTTAGACACTGGCGAAATTGTCCTATTAATTAGAACAAAAGCCATATTTTAAAAGAGAAGAAGAAGAAGAACCTATACTATAGTGGGAAAAGTACGGCCCGCGGACGTTTCTTCGCAGTGAATACCTACCTACCTATATGGCCCGTGATTGTAAAATAATTTCATTATTTGGCAAAAACATTGAAAAAGGATAGAATAGGACGGTGTTATCCTGGCCCTCCTCTAAAATACCTGACGTGCATGAATTTTATTAATTTGTTATAAGCTACTCATGTTTTAGTTAAGTTTGGACAAGTGCAATATATTTCAATACTAATTCATGCTTACTATTTCTAATGTACAATAAAGAGTATTTTTATTGTATTGTGTTGTATTGTAAATGTTGCTAATATTGCTATGCCCTTAAACAGGGTTGTAGTTAGGCATAAGGTGACTGTACAAAGTGCAATGATGAAATAAAAAAATATCTGTAACTTTCTGGCCCCCCATAAAGAAACTTTGCCCACCACTGGTATAGGTAGTGCCATGAGAGTTCAACAGCTGAATGATAACACACACAAATTTTCGCAATTTTTATATTACTTATTACATAGATAATATATTACTATAATTAACGAATTTATTAATTGTCAACGATTATTTTGCAGAACATAAGATAATTAATCTTTCACACTATGTTTCCAAATAACCCAAACTTATTATTTAACATTTAACAGCAACCAATCAGAACGCGCCTTTACCCACGCACACACACAAGCCGCATACATGCTTCGGCGCGCGTATTCGCCTGTTGCTCAACTATAGTTGATGTAAGATCATGAATATTTTCTCCATCGTAATGGAATGATTATTTACTAATATTATAACAGATCATGGCAGAAAGTTCTTTTTTTAAAGTTGACACACGCGCGCACGCACGCACGCACGCACACACACAAACTTTCGTATTTATAATATTAGTAGGAGTTAGCGATGATTTCTTTGGCAGATCTATGGAATGTTAATATGATATCAAATAGCATCAGGTGGTAGGATCTTGTGCAAGATCTGCCCGGATTGCTACCACCATCTTGCTCGCTAATCCTGCCGTGAAGCAGCAGTGCTTGCACTGTTGTGTTTCGGCGTGGAGAGTAAGATAGACGATGAAATTACTGGCACTTGAGGTATCCCATCTTAGGCCTCTAGGTTAGCAACGCGTCTGTAATCCCCCTGGTGTTACAGATGTTTATGGGCGCTAGTGATCTCTTACCATCAGGAGACCCACTTGCTCGCTTGCCATCCAGGCTAATAAAAAAAAGTAGCATTAAAATTCCACCCTGGTACTCGATGTAGTTTCTTTTTTTAAGATACAAAGCAATCAAGGGAAATCAAACTACATATACATTAAGTACAATTTATTTCATAAAATATACAATTCTTATTTACAATTTCGTACATTCTATTCATAACGCACTTCAATTGTTACGTTTACCTTTACTTGCCATTCCAACGTTTGCCATAAAATATATAGAACCGCGCTGTTTTCAGGATTTTTTTTAAACGTCATCATCATGCAGTAGGTTAGGTTAGGTTAGTTTACAACTCTGAAGAAATTACTATTTCAGAAATAAATTACTTTATGGCAAATGAAAATTCTAGAAAACGATACATTCGGACATATGAAATTCGGGCAAACGATGGAGAACCAAATTATTAATGTTAATGATTTAACAGTATGAGTTGTGACTATGACTGTCAAATTTTTTTTTATAACAGTTTTTGAATAAAGTAATTATAAGTATTATATTTTGTCAAAATTACAGTAAAACTCCATAATAACCGGCAATTGGAAACTTCCAGAGATATTTTATTAACGTCCATTGAATATACATTTTTGAAGTTGCATTATTTAACGGACTATTAAAGGATGTCTTCAAAAGTGACAGATGTAATACAGGATGTTAAAATAATAAACACATATATTTTTTGTATTATATTACAATGTGATCTAATGATATTCCTACTAACAACCCAAGCAACTTTTATTTTCATACAAAAATATAGGGTCTTATTATAATTGTATTTTAGATCTACGTATATAATACAGAATTGTTATATTTATTAGTAAATTATAGCTAGAGGCAATTTATGGCATAGAAAGACTTAATTAAGTATATTATTCAATAAATTACGTACGTACACAAATTTATATTATTATCTTCTTCTTTACACAGAATCAAATAAAGCGCTTGCCACCGTTGTCTGTCTGTCTGTATGTATGTATGTACGCTTAGACCTTTTAAACTACGCAACGGGTTGGTAATAATTTTTTAATGGAAGGTTTATAAATAAAATATTATACTAGCTGCGTGCCCCGGCTTCGCACAAGTATAGTTTTGGGAAAAGGAGCCTAAAATATGAAGTGCCTTTGATTAGAGACCCGTTTTTTAAACACCTGAGCGAAACCGGGTCGAATCGGTAGTTACGATTTTTTTTTCAAATATATTGCAAAAGTACGATGTATGCTTTGTCAACGTCATTGATTCTTATGGAAGCACCACACCACGTCACTATTTCCAATAATAATAAATCCATTTATTTAATACAAATGCAGCAGTGTGTGGGTACCATTGCAAAATTAATCAGTCATTTAATTACGCTTTCTAAGACGTCAATTAAAATTTGATCGGTCGTTAGTGTCCATTTTCCAAGCGAAAAAAGTTAAATATCCTTTATATTGTATTTATAAATGACGCAGTGTCATAGTCGCTGCACGCTGTGCTTAATATAAAAGACATCACAAAATCATCTGAAATACTTTATCCAGTCGTGTAAGTAATTTTCATTTAAATTGACGCTGCGTTTTTGACACGATACAATTTGATTGACCCAATCTACAGGGTGAAATTTAGGACGTACCTAATACATAATTAGTGTTTCGTGCTCAATTATTGCTGGGTAATATACTGCAAAAACTCTTTTGTCGAAATTAGTCTGATGACCGGTTTCCATACATTATTCATGATTTCGTATTTCAATAATTTATAGAAATCACTAGTTTTTTGACTTATTTCAACAAAAGAGTAAGTGCACTATATTGCACAGCATTAACTGAGCATGAAACACTAATTTTGTCTTACGTCCTAAATATCACCCTTGTATTGAAGCAGTTTGTCAACTTCTATTAATATAATAGGTTTACCAAAATAATGTAAAGGGTATTTAGCTTGATAACGTCACTATATCCATTTTTTTTGGGTTATCTCAAATGCTCCTTTGATATTAGTTAAAAAAAATTCCTACACGTTCAAGCTGCTAAAACCGATACTTCAGGTAGTAAAAATGCGCTAAGTTTCCTTCGAAAAATCACTCACAACATAATCCTTTTAAGCCTATCCCAAAAACATTCATAAATTAGTTGACAATTATTTTTGATTCAATTTGTTAGGATATAATAGGGATGCTGACACCACCAATCAACTGACGTCCTTTTTTTGAGCTGTCAAAACACAATTCTTCCATAGAGTTTCAATGGCAATAGCGACTTATGACGTCATTACCCGCCAACTCAATCAACTAACTATTTTTTTGTTTTAAAGCAACAAAAAATCTAATTTTACAGTAAATCGAAAATTAATCTGGTTTTCAGGGCTAAAATAAAGCGTTTTTTTACTGGAGTTGTGCCTTCGAATTATTTTTTAATGGCGTCAACATCCTTATTTCGAACAAGCGTCTCAAGTGTCACAAACGCGGCAGTTTTGACGCAGAATTCCGTTGATCTGTGACTATTGCGGTTATTAGTACTGTCAAATGTCACTTCCTTTTTGTCCTCTTTACTATTGTCTGACGTCTTAGCTCGCGGTTAAGTTTTTAACTATTTAATTTAGTAATTATCAGTCGGTTTTCATTTATCGGTGTGTCTCAGTTATATGTTTTTTCTGTCTTGCGTATTCATGTCGTTTCCTTCTGGCTGTAAACCTCCGTCTGTCATAGTTGTTATTGTATGAATTGCCCCTGAAATTAGTAATTTGTTAGTATATACAATACATATATAATATAATAAAGTGTCGGAAATATCTGTGCACTTTACTTCTCGGAACGTTCATCTCAAACTAGCTCGCTTTTTTCATCGTCTTTACTTATGGTGTCAGCAATAGCAATGTAAATGGGGACCTACCAGTGGTATGAGGGTTCTGTGGTTCAAAAAGAAAACAAAACCCTTAAAGAATCACTTCTCTGTCTGTCTGTCCGTCAACACCTTTTTTTTTAGGAACGCGTACGTACGTGCACTTAAAATGAACTCAGACTGCGTACATTTGGCTTATGAGAGGGCCTTTGCTAACCCTGGAAATTTGTAGGGAACTCTCAGTGTGCGATTCTGATTTGGCTGACTTTTTTTTCATTGCTAAAGAGGTGCACAAATATTTCCGACGGGTATTTGTGTTAGACGATTAGTAAGAAAATCAGTGAAATATCTTGCAGTTTCAAAAATGTGAAGTGAAAGTCTGATAGTGCTTTACTACCGAGTACAGGAATAGGAAAAGTTAATTATAGTTAGTAATAAGTAGGTGATTATGTTATAAGCTCAACAGAAGTAGATACTTATGTTTATAAGTATATGTTTATACAGGGTGATTTGGGAGACTTGAGTAGGTCCAACCCTACACCTTCAGTAATCGATAATAGATCGTTCACATAATATATTTAAGTAACCTCCACTTTTAATTGCAGAGTGACCATATTCTTAGTACATAATTTATTATTTTTTTGTTTTTGTGTCTATATGGATGATTTCACTAATACTGGTAAGACATAAGTACTAGCCTGAAATAATTTATTCCGGCAGGTTTGCTCCTACTCAATTCCTTCAAATCACCCGTATTTTTGATAGTTTCTAGCAAGAACCAAAAGTTCAAAAGACTAAAATTTCGTCTAAAAATTAATTGCTAATTTTGATCAGGTTTCGGCTTGTTAGCATGTTGATTAGTTATTAGCTAACATCCTGTGTTTCTGAGATCACATTTTAAAAAGAATCAGTGATGAAAAGTTAATAAATGTTGGATGATATTATTATGTTTAGTATAAAAGATTTTTCAATTGACAAGTGAAAATAAAAATATATAAATCTTGGCTTACATTTCTAAAATTGTTATTTTAATCTTGTTCAAAATGGTAACCTTTACTATATGAAATTAAGACTATTTATAATATCTATGACTAAGTGGAAGACAATGGTAACTTCGTAAAAAAATAATCTTATCTAATTCGTTTTAAAAATCACATTTCTTACTTCGTATAAACAAATTTTGTACAACTGATTTCATTACTACATTCTTATATTATAAGGAAATGTTATAATTAAGTTTTTAACAGGTTAAGTGCATCCTTCTTGGGAAAATGAGTGATTTTTTTTATTAAATGTATTTTTTTGTTATAACTGATATTTTATTGTAACATTGTCATCGAATCTAGTACCCACTTACTAAAGGCACGTTAAATTACGTTGAATTGTATTATTAGATTCATATAAAAATCAAATAAGAGTCTGATAATTTTATGGAACAATATTTATAATATATTTCTAGGTAAAATATTATTTCTGACTTTATTATTTTCGGGGGAAATTGGAGCAACCTGTGTCTATTTTCACTTTATAAAACATTTTCGTTTTCTGTTACGTACGCGAGGCCTGACCCTAGCTGATGCAGGCCCCCTAGATGTCTTTTAGCCTAATGGTTCAACCAGATCTGGTAAAAAGGGCTTTGAAAGCATTCCGATTCAATCTTCTAAAGGTACTAAGGACCTACGTTAGCTGAGGCGGTTTGGATGGAGCGAGTGAACGCCTGTTCAAAAATACGAGCAACACTAACTGTGCGCGTCGCAAGCGACGAATTATACCTGGGGGCTACTACGAAATTCGAAAATTGAAGTTGGTATCGTAGTGTTCCTTTTACTTTTGTATTAAATAAGATAACTGTCAGAGGGACGGCAATATACGTAGTTTGAATTTTGTTGCCTATTTTTTACAAATGTATTGAAAAACGTATGATACACGGTTGGCAAGGTTTAACAAACTCGTGACGATGAAAACCCTCGCCTGTCCGCTCGGGTTTAACACTCGTATACTCATTTGTAAAACCTTACTTACCAACCTCGTATCACACATAACTATTTCCATTATAGCCCGTGCATTTTAAAATAACCCTGTTTTACGGTAAAGGCCCTGCAAGCGTGCGCCCGCGCAATGTAACCGCGCCAGCCAGCGTTATAAAGGCCCTTAAAGGTGCTGAAAAACTTGAGCATTCGGGCGTTTTAAAAAAAAAGTGTTTTCTTTTTTTTTAATTTTGGAAAAAAATATGGTTTTTCGTACTCAGAATCAAGAGCACAATCGATTCCGATAGTTTAAAAAAATGTCCCCAAAAATATGTTAGTTTTGCGACGTTTTATTTCATACATTCAGTACGGGCGTGAAAAAACTGACTCATGAAATTTTGTATGAAAAACAGGAGACATTTTTTTAAACGGTCGGAATCGATTGTGTTCTTGATTCTGAGTAGGAAAAACTATATTTTTTCCAAAATTTCAAAAAACGTAAAGGGTACACTTTTTTTAAAAAAGGCACATTCTCAAATTATGACTGTTAAAATAGTATATTATTATTATTGTAACTACTTTTTGCCGTTGATGTAATTGCCAGCGTCGTCTTTATACAGATCCTCGTTGATTCCGTAGTACGCCGGAGAATTGGGACAATCCACCTGAGAACATAAGTTTAAAAATTAAAAAATATCACAAAAAAGCTAGGCTGTCCATAGCTATCCAAAGTGGAAATGCCACGAGCGTTATGGGCACCTTTGCGCCGGGAATGGCAAGGGGCGAGTTATTTCACGAGACTAGTGTTTGTGTATTGTATTTTGTGACGTTGGACATAAAAATCTGACGTCACAAGCCTCCACTCCGGAAGTTTGATGATCTATATACTATACCTTCGTCGATTTTTAATAATAATAATAATAAACTTTTTTATTTAGGCATTTTAAATAGATAAACCAAAAAATACGTGTCCCATATTTTTCCATAATCTAACTGTTGGACTAAATAGAATGATATATTTTCAACCCAGTTGTCATCCCTATTGTCATCAAAAATAAGCCTATTCTTGTAAAGAAAACTACTTTATTATTCTCTACTGTTATTGTTTAAGTAATAGTTAAGAAATTAAATCAAGATGTTACCTTAAAGAACCAATCGCAGACCCTTAGCCGTTGATTGAAGACGGTGCCAGCCCCACAGACGAAAGAGTACATCACGTTACCCCCAATGCTGGGCACGCACCAATGCCAAACCTGGGCGAAAGAATAAATATTATAATTTATAATATAATTAAGTACACCTGTGTATTATTTACCTACTAAAGGCCACAAAATCAGTATGTACAAGCAGGACAAATCAGTTGAGCGCCAGTGAAATTTTAATAGCAAACACGTTAAAAGTAACTAAAACAAATGAAAAATAGTTTATTTGCCAATGTTGAGTAGGTTAGTTATGTAAAAATTTACATAGCTACTTAAAGTAACACACACACACACACACACACACACACACACTTCCCAGCTAGGGTAGGCAGAGCACACGAAACGTTACCGCTTCTGAGCTACTTTTACAATTTTAGTTTTTAAGTTTGACAACGGTACAATAGTGACAGATTGCTGGCCTATCCTCAGTCGCCTCTTACGACATCTACGGAAGAAATTGAGAGGTGTAATTCTAACCCGACACCACACGGATTAAAACAATAAACATTGATTAATTTATAAATTATGTGATGATGATGATTAATTAGTCACTGGGCTGGATTCATCAAGGCTATATAATAATGATAAATACATTTTAAGTCAAAACGCTCTTAATGTAAGTACATTCGTATTGTTTTTCTCTCTTGCACTGAGCGCTCGAAATGAATCTCTCGTAATCGTTTCAACCAAAACCCTGACTGATGATGGCTCACCTGGCACATGGTCTCAGGATCTGCGTAGTACCCGGGTAGCTTGTCGTCGCAGGTAAATGACAAGCCTTTAGGTACCTCCGTGTACACCGGGTAGTCTTCCCCGGGGATATAGCCTTCCAAAGCCTGGAAATATACAGATAAACAATGAACTTTTACACCCCTTGTCACCTCCGTGGATGGAGTTTTCGCACCACAAATGGCCTCCTTTGTGAAACACCTCGGGGAAGCACTTTCATCTCGCTGGGACCGATCTTTGTCTTGCGTCATGGGCTGGCTGAGAGCACGAATAATTACTTACATATTTAGAGCGACCAGCATGTGCATTCGAGGAACCCGTCACAAATGGAAGCCAGCAGCGAAGCTATTTGGCTTTGATGATGGTGCTGCCCTACCACACTCCGACTGACAGATTGACTTGACATTTTTTTTTTTCATAATTAATCAATTTATTTGTCTTCAATTTTTATTTGTTATTACTATGTATAGTTTATAGAATATGTGTAAATAAAAATATTTTATTCTCGATAAACAATGAATGTTGGTGTTATGAAGGCTCGGAAGAGATGATACATTCGACCGGATGGCCAAGTGGGTAGAGAACCGGGGCAAATATTATGTATAAATAATACGAACTTAAAACAAAAATGGTATGTATTTTATTTTATTTTATTATTGCAATAATTGGTGACGTCTGGATGCTCTTGCATTGAAATAATTAGTTACAACAGTGTAGTATATTCTTAATGAAATGAATAGAATGAAATAAATACATGTGATAGGAAAATTAAAAATTTATACATTTTTTTTTCAACACAAATGTCTGATTCAGGATTTTGTGATAGTGACTCGATCCTGTTAAATCCTGATTAAATTAATGATAGAGTTTAAAATATTAAGTAAACACAACTCCGCCCATGACATGATTTACAAATCAGACTAAAATCGTCATGATTTCTGACAATATCTGACCAACAATGCTTTCCCACATCAATCATACTCATAATTTACCCATAATCATAATTAGCCGATAATTACCTAGATAATCAGAGAATCGGATTATTCAAATGGATAATTATAACATAATTATTAATAACGATCGTTCTTATAGTGTCAAAGTCTACTGAGATTAGGATCAGAAGTAACAATGTATACAAGTTTTTATTGTTGCTATTGTTATTTTTTTAAGTGGGGTCAGGACTACGAATAGGTTGATCGAAGGAGGGTCTTATGTTTTCATACCTACGTATGCTAATATTATAAATGCGAAAGTGTGTGTGTTTGTATGTTTGTCCGTCTTTCACGTCAGAAGGGAGCGGCGGATAAACATGATTTCTGGCATAGTGATAGTTTATAGGCCCGAGAGTGACATAGGCTACTTTTTATCCCGGAAAAAAGCACAGATCAAAATCATTTATTCAGTAAATAGGCCGCAATGGGCACTTTTACACGTCATTTCTTAAACTACCAGCGCTTTCAGAAAGACCATCATTGCCAAGAAGAATGCGCCGCAAGAAACTTAGCAGAAAGTCATTTTCATTTCAGTTCCTGAGGAAACACCGCATAATAACCTGATTCCATGCGGGAAAAGCCGCGGGAAAAAGCTAGTATATGTATATTTCTCTGGTTCTCTCTGTAGGATAAACTGATAGACGGCTATCAACATATTATATTAGATTTGTCAGAACTGTCGGTGGGACATAAAGTAAATAATATTTAAAAATGGCGTCCGAGAAAACAGTTATGGAGAAGCGTAAACACTCGCTTTATGTAATTATGTTACATGTTATTATGTATCAAATGAAAGTTAATAATTAGCCCATTCCATATGTTTTAACACGTTTAAACTAGGTACCATTTTCACAGGAACATCAAAAAAGTACGAAATAAAAAAACACTGCTGTAAAAACTAAAATATGAAAATTAAAAGGGATAAAACAAGTCTATATAATAGTCTACAATTCTGTTAAGAGTGCCCCGCTGTCTGCTGGCGTCCAGTTCGCGGCCTCACAAGGTTATCATAATTTTATTTGTCATAATTTCTTTTGCCGTAATTCCGGTTCATCTAATAATCAAAATACCACCAACGGGACTTATCACGCTAACACACACAAGTAATATTTGCCTCGACGTTTCAGCAACATTGCAGTCGCCGTGGTCACGAGTAGACAACGTTAACGAACGTGATTTCACTACTTTTTATTTATTTATCTCAACATAACAATTACATTACATTTATCAAAAAATTTCGCCAAAAAGCAAAACAGTGTTGGCGAAATATCTGTTCGATACAGCGCCATCTATAGTTCATCTGCTGAACTAGATAGCTTGCTAATTAATAAAAATGATCGATGCCCCTTGTACGTTACATTGGGCAGATATAATTAGTAATATGTGCATTAAAACCTCCTGCACATATCAAAAACATACTGGCTGAATGAACATTCCGCTTTCTCCCGCACGGCGGCGCCACCAGTCAGTTGCGCAAATTTGACAGCTCGTAATGAATGCCGGCCGGCGCGCGCTCTTTTAAATTATTCATAAAAAACTCTGAAAGTGCTGTGATTGTGTCTTAAATGTGTCCCTGGGACTGAGGAATAGAGCCAGAACAAACTGTAAGTGAAACCTATATCTTGCCCAATTCGGTTTTGCTAATTATTTTCAATATTCAAATGTCGTAGTTCAAACATTTTGGTCCTTCGAACCGGATCCTCAGTTTGCAAACTAAATACACATTCATACACATAAAACACACATTTCACGCAGTTTTAAGGTAACAGGCTTATTTCTAATCTAAGTTATTTACCTAGAATAATACGTATAAAATAAACGTTTTCAATTTTCGTTCTTTGCAACGCGTCGCGCGCGTCTTTTGTTTTTTAATTCGAAATGGACGAAAAAGAATTCGATGTCGAACAACTTATCAACAAAAAAGAACTGCTTTTTATACGATGTCAAACGTTATTTGAACTATCCAAATCAACTCCACCAGAGCGTTTAACCGAATTTAATTTGCGACTTAAAGAACTTCATTCGACTCGGGAATGTTTCGAACAATGCATATTCGAGTTAAATTCTTATAATAAGAAACAAAACCCGAAATTTAAACCAAATTATCAAGAAATTCAAACCTTTGACGACATGTATTTCCGTATTCTGAGTGTAGCGGAGGCTAATAGCGACACTTGGCAATCGTGTGACGGCAGCGGTAGCGGACCTTCGTCGCGCTCCGCGGGCCGCGGCCCGGGCGCTGCCGGGCCAGACTCGCGGTCGGCTAAGCCGCGGCTGCCTAAACTAGAATTGTTCCATTTCGATAGCAAATTAGAAAACTGGCAAACATTCTATGACACGTTTACGAGTTTAATTCATAACAACAATGATATTACGAACATTGAGAAGTTTTATTACCTGCTCTCCGCAGTCAGCGGTTCGGCATTGACTGTGGTCAAAGGGATGCCAGTGACGGCCGATAATTATCCGATAGTATGGGCTTTGCTAGTCAAAAAATTTGAGAACACTCGTGCCTTAGCTACGAGCTATTTAGATCGGCTGTTTCAATTTAAGCCTTTGTCAACTGAGTCGGCTACTGGTCTAAACACATTTTTACAAACGTATCAAGAGTGTGTTAAAGCATTGAAACTTTTGAAAATCAGTAACCTATCGAGTTTCATACTGTTTTATATGGGATTGCGAAATTTAGACCCCGTCACTAGGCGCGAATTCGAACAATCTGTAGATCAAACCGATATACCTACTTACGAACAGCTGATTAATTTCGTGGAGAAACAGGCGCGTGTTTTGGAAATGTCTGAGGTTAAAATTAGTACATCAAAAATTCAGTTTACGCCTAAGAGTGTTCCTAACACCTCTGCAAAGCCGAATTTTGTTCGAACAAATAATAATAATGCTGCTAATTACAGTAGTGCACCGAAGCAGTTCCAAAAGCCGTGCTTGTCAGCTGTGAGTAAGAATAATAGCGAACGATCAAATAGATGTCTATTTTGCGACAAACCGCATTCAACTTATCGATGTTTCGAGTTTTTTGATTTAACACCGGTGCAGCGTCTTGACAAAGTGAAACAGCTTCAATTATGCGAAAATTGCTTTCGTCAGCATTCGTTGTCCGAGTGTACGTCAAAAGTGCGTTGTGTGCTGTGTAAACAACCGCACCATCACAGTATTCACTTAGATACAGTTCCAACTGTTCAAAATTCATCAATTAATCAAAACGGTTCAAATAGTCAAAACATTTCAAGTATTCAAAACGTTTCAAATGGTCAAAATCAAAGTCAAAGGTCAATGCCAAACGTCGGCTTGACTTGTTCGTCAAATTCAACCGTGCTGTTAGGCACTGCCATGGTGCACGTCGCAGATCGATGGGGAACTTACCACGCCGTACGTGCAGTCATTGACAGCGGTGCCATGTCCGGTTATATGACAAAAGAGTGTGCCCAGCGCCTGGGTTTGTCTCGACGCAAGTGTCAGTTTGAACCCATGGGTCTGGGAGGTGCGCCAGTGCAAGATTTCGGTCTGGTTACATGTTCAATTAAACCACGAAACTCATTTGGTCCGGTGCTTAGCACTGATACTGTTGTCGTAAGTAATATAACTAGCAACTTACCTACAGTAACCTTATCAAACAAAGTTATCAATAATTTCAAAAATCTAGAGTTAGCTGACCCGAACTACTTTTCGGCGGCTCCAGTTGACTTGTTGATCGCAGGTGACTTATTTCCCTACATTTATGACGGTCAAAATATACTACCACGTGACCCGGGTTTGCCCGTCGCGATGCATTCCATATTCGGATATGTCATTACTGGTCAGACAGTACTGAGTGACGATTGTGAGTCAAATACAGCCTCGCTCAACTTGTTCTCTGCTAATAAAACTAGTAGTATCGATAAAATCATGAACTCTTTCTGGGAGACTGAAAACGTGCCGTATGACGTCACTAAAAAACCAGAAGATTTGTATGTCGAACAATTGTTCCAAAACGAACACAGTCGCGATACTACGGGACGTTATACAGTGAAGTACCCGTTCAAACCCAGTTTTGATCTCGGCGATTTGACTCCACAAGCGTTACGTCGTTTCAACAATTTAGAAACAAAGCTGAATCGTCTTCCGGAACTTAAGGAAGAATATAATAAATTCATGTCCGAATATGAAAGCCTTGGTCACATGACTTGCGTAGGTGATTTTGGTACTGTGGATTCTAAGTACATAATTCCTCACTTTTGTATTCTCCGACCGTCAAGTACCACGACAAAACTCCGAGTAGTTTTTGACGCCTCATGCAAAACGACAAATAATAATTCTTTAAATTCAGTCGTTTACGCCGGTCCTAAGCTTCAAGCAGATATTAATGAGATTTTAATAAATTTTCGTATACATGAAATTTGCTTGTCAAGTGACATTTGTAAAATGTTTCGAATGACCTTGATCGAAAAATCTCAACGCAATTACCAACACATCTTGTGGAGGTTTCAACCTGATCAACCTTTAAAGGTGTATGAGTTAAACACGATCACATACGGCGTTGCTAGCAGTCCGTACCTAGCGATCCGAGTCCTGCTGCCTGCATCAACTGGCTGACGACGACTGCGAGAAGTATCCTTTAGCGAGCAAGGTTCTAAAAAAGGGTTTCTTCGTCGATGACCTTCTGTGGTCAGTGAGCAGCTATGATGAAGCAGCTAGGCTACAGGATGAACTGTTAGAGTTGCTGAGTGGAGGAGGATTTCTGCTTCGTAAGTGGGCCAGCAACTGTCCCCAGGTACTGGCTCGGGTTCCAGCTGATCACCGCGAAACGCCCATTGCATTCGAGGATGACAAGGACCTATCCATAAAAGTTTTAGGTCTGCAGTGGCGACCCGCCGAAGATGTGTTTTCCTTCGTATTCCATCCACTTCCAGCTTCACAGGCGATCACCAAGCGTAGTGTCTTGTCACAGATAGGTCGTCAGTATGATCCCTTAGGTTTCGTGGCTCCTTGCATATTCTACGCGAAATGCTTCATGCAGAAACTCTGGCTCCAACAGCTGGGTTGGGATGAGCGGCTGCCTCCGGAACTAGAAAAGGAGTGGCTCACCTACATGTCAGAGCTCCCGCTATTGTCGAATTTTAGCCACGAGCGCCAGGTTACTGTCAAACAGCACAGCTACTACCAGATACTAGGATTCTGCGATGCTTCAGTTCAAGGAATAGCTGCGGTCATCTATTTGCGTAGTTTTAACAATCAAGGTGATTCGAAGGTCAGTCTGGTCATTGCAAATCCAAGGTTGCACCCTTGAAGACAGTGACCATTCCACGTCTCGAGCTAATGGCTGCGCATTTGTTAGTCAAGTTAGTCAAATATACGAAGTCAATATTGTCTGAACGAATTCCTGTTCATGAAATACTCTTGTTTACCGATTCCTCTGTGGTGCTGAGTTGGTTGAATACACCCAGTTACAACCTCAAAACCTTTGTGGCTTCGCGTGTCTCCAAAATCTTAGAGACCGTGCAAAGCGATTGTTGGTTTCACGTGAGCGGCGCGTCCAACCCCGCTGACGTGTGCTCGCGCGGAGCGCTACCTTCCGTGCTGTTATCGACAGCGGAGTGGCTCGGAGGACCGAGCTGGCTAGACGCACCAAGAGAGAATTGGCCAGTAAAATCAATTGATCAATTTAAATCGGCAAATGTGCCAGAACTCAAAATTCCATGCGCGACTTTGGCTCAAACTAGCGTGCAAAACACAACACGTGACTCAAATCTTGTTTATAATTTAACTGAAAAATATTCGAGTTTTAGCAAACTTCAAAATGTCTTAGCTCGTTGTTTTCAATTTATTAACAATTGTAGATCGACGAAGTCTAATAGGAACACAGGTCCTTCGTCTCTATCAGATTTAAAGAACGCACACGATGTGCTCATTAAATCCGTTCAGCGAGAGCATTTTGCAGCTGATATCCAAGCAATTTCCAATGGTTACAGCTGTAGTTCTTCACTTAAAAGGTTAGCACCTTATGTCGACCCCCTCGGTTTTCTCAGGGTGGGGGGTAGGTTGTCTTTCGCCGAACTACCGTATCAAAAGAAGTATCCATTATTGCTTCCTAAAAAGTGCAACTTTACAAAAATTCTTATCGACTATTTTCATAAAATTTATTTACATATCGGTCCGCGTACATTGCAATTAAACGATTATTTGCACACGCTGCAGCAGCGACAAAATGGCATAGGAATTGTCGTAATATTCAAGTTGATGAACTCGTTCTTATGCATGCTGACGCTCCTCCGCTTCAATGGCATCTCGGTCATGTGACGGAACTTTATCCAGGAGCTGATGGAGTTGTACGGGTGGTAAAAGTAAAAATCCAGAATGGCGAATACACGCGACCCGTTGTAAAGCTTAGACCACTTCCAATGGAATTAGATTCAGCATAATTTTTATTTTCCTTTGTTTCTTTGCATGAATTTGACGCAAGAAGGTGTCAAGTTTATGACAATTTTAGGTTCGAAATAAGTCATTTATTTTACTCAATTTACAGCTACACGTGTTTAGTTCACTAAGTCAACAAATACTTACACTATACAGTCCACTTACCTTATTCAATACCATCCCTGGTTTTGTTTGTAAACTGGGGAATCTGGGGTAGATTCCCGGTGGGGGGTTTATGTACGTTACATTGGGCAGATATAATTAGTAATATGTGCATTAAAACCTCCTGCACATATCAAAAACATACTGGCTGAATGAACATTCCGCTTTCTCCCGCACGGCGGCGCCACCAGTCAGTTGCGCAAATTTGACAGCTCGTAATGAATGCCGGCCGGCGCGCGCTCTTTTAAATTATTCATAAAAAACTCTGAAAGTGCTGTGATTGTGTCTTAAATGTGTCCCTGGGACTGAGGAATAGAGCCAGAACAAACTGTAAGTGAAACCTATATCTTGCCCAATTCGGTTTTGCTAATTATTTTCAATATTCAAATGTCGTAGTTCAAACACCCCTTGACATTCATGAACCTCAGTAGTTCCAAATTAAAACACAAATTTGGTGGCGCTAGTATCGCGCATCTATATAAATAAGGTTTTTAAGTTTGTTTGTCTCTGTTCCATTGCAATCGGCTTCGAAGTAAAAGTCCAAAAATCCAACCGATCTCTCATTTCGGGCACCCAATTTCAATTCAATTATCATCTAATAATGTCATAACAGTGATAACACTTACAGCTAGAGACGTGTCAATGAGGGATAACAGTACAGCTAGGAGTCCTATACAGCTGAGCCGCGCTCCACACAGCCTGTGTTGCGTCATTTTTGACACTAGAATTATCTGGAACAAACATAATTATATATTAATATAAAACCATAAAATAATTCTAGTACTACACATCATTCAAACCCTGAAATTTAAATTATTTTTCAATTATAAGTCTTAGGTAAAGTTTATTAAGATAGAAATAGATCAAAATGCAGAAATAATACTAAATATTACCAACTTAATTAAAAACTAAAAGTAAGATAAAAGTAACTAATAACTAAACTATAACCTAGAAAAAAATAATAAATGGAACCCCCCGCGGCATGGACCCAAAGATGCTGGCAGCATTTCCTCGCTGTATAGCTATGCTGAAACGTTGTGCGACGAAACTGCCAGCTCTTCTGTCTCCTGTGGTATCAATAAGTCGTTTACACAATTCTTAAAAAAAAAAATTTGGGATGGGCCCCCACGGACCTAAGGTCTCAATTAGCTGCAAAATTATATGTTTAGTTGTTTTAAAACAAAAATAATCGACAGGTTTGGCAATCTATTTATAAATATTCATGTTGAACATTGTATTATGAGTTATAACCTAGTGCCTTTTTCCCTTAAGGCAAGTAAACCTCAAAAAAATCTCTTACCGCTTTATGGTCATTATTTTTTTTAGTCCGGGTTCCCTAAGAAAAATGTTCACCCTTTGTTACTGCCAAATACTGACAAATTTACTTCCTTCGTACGAAACAATTAAATTACTACTAACCAGGCCACTACACAAGAAATCAGAAATGCAATTCAATCACAATGTGTGCATAAAACTACAAACTTAACTTTGCCATTATTTCCTTCCAACACGACTCCTATCATAAAGAACTACGATCGAATTTCATTCATAATCTAATTAACCAATGTACAAATAGCCACCTAATAAGCACGGGAATTACAAAGTTAATTTTTCGGTGGAACAAAACGTCTATAACTCCAAATGTGAATGGTTAAGACTGAATTTAGGTTGCTTATACTTTTCAAAGTAGTAAAAAGAGATAATTAGATACCAATTATAAATTACTGTACACAGTTTTTGATCATATACCTTTGTTCTATGGAACTATTATTTGAGATAATCGTAGTATGTCGACTTTTTTTCTCATAGACAAATCGGACCTTTGACATTCCAATTGTCTTTGATTCAATTACATTTGAATTACAACCTATAGTTACAAGTTTCGGTTTTATGTAGACTATAAAAATATATAATTATTATTATATTATTATCATTATCAATAATTATTATATTCATTATTTTATTGGGTCAACTCCCGGAAGAGATCCCTTTAAGGGATAAGTTTGCATATGTATTTCTTATAATTATTTTATTTGTTAATTTCATGTATTTTTATGTACAACACAATATAAGTAATACAATAATTATTCCATTAATATTAATTTCAAAAAAAACGTCGGATATGATTACCTAAACAAAAAAAATATGATTATATACCCCCGTTAAAGTTCCATGTGACGATTCTTGTTAAAGTTCCATACAATTTTTTTTTACGGAGTGACGAACATAGGCCCCGACTTCCAAACCTTAAAATATTGATGCTGGTGACTGTACGCAGTATTTCTAGTTGCAAAGTTAACGCAGTTATTTCGACGCTACAAACTTTAATGACTTTATAGGTAGTGCTCGTAACATAATATAAAAAACAATACCAGCAAATAATGAACTAAAATTGCTAGTATTGTTATACTAGCAATTATTTTGCGATTTTATTGTACTAATATTACCGGTAGACTAGTTAGGTTCAACAATACTTCCTTCTGTAGATACCAACGTGAAAGTAAAGTAATTATTGTTTATTAATCACGCACATACGACTGAAGGAGTTTGACCCTAAAAATGGCCTAATGTTTATTTGCCACAATAATCATTTGACCAAATTTTACTGAACCCATAATTTTATTCTACTTTATTCGCGGCTTCGTCCTCGTGGAATTCGGTTATCGCGCGCTGTTCCCTCGGGAACTGTGCATTTTTTCGGGATTAAAAGTAGGCTATGTCACTCTCTGGCTCATAAACTATCTCTATGCCAAAAATCACGTCGATCCGTCGCTCCGTTTTGACGTGAAAGATGGACAAACATACAAACACTATGGCATTTATAATATTAAGTATGGATAACAGCTAATAGCCGTAATAGTGGCAGACCGAAGAGGAGATGGAGGGACGACTTAGATGCCTCTAATGTGGGATGGCGGGAGCTCGCCTTAGATAGGCAGGACTGTAGCAAGAGAGGAGAGGCCTTTGCCCAGCAGTGGGCCACAAAAATAGGCTAAAAAAAACAGCAAAAGTTGCAGTTTATATATAAATTCCCTAACGAGGGGTAAATTTAGTAACGGCTCGCACTACGAAACCAAATGTACAGATAGCATCAAGGGCTGCAACAACGTGGGAAGTACAGATAGCAACACAATGGCAAGGTCGTAATAAACATAATTATATGCTGACTATGAGTTTAACATTATCGGTATAGTTTATGTTCACACGTTTGGCAATGTATGTTTAATTGGCATCATGGGCCTATTGAGGGTTGAGAATGTTTTTTATGGTTTAAAAAAGGTCACTATTCTGCCGCGGGTTCACGGTGGATGCAAGCCGCTGCCAACCGAAGCGACTGGAGGTCTATGGGGGAGGCCTATGTCCAACAGTGGACGTCTTACGGCTGAGATGATGAAGATATATTACTAGCTTTTGCCCGCGGCTTCACTCGCGTCGAATTCAGCTATTGTGCGCTGTTCCCTCGGAAACTGTGCTTTTATCCTAGATAAAAAGCTATTGTCACTCCTTGGCTCATAAACTATATATCTCTATGCCAAAAATCACGTCGATCCGTGGTTCTGTTTCAAATTCAAATTCAAAATATCTTTATTAAATTTAGGCTATAACAAGCACTTATGAATGTCAAAAAAAATCTACCACTGGTTCGGAAAAACCTCTGTTGAGAAGAATCTGGCAAGGAACTCAACGAGGTACATACATATTTTTTTGAAAACAGATTGACAATATTATTAAATATATCTATACATCACGAGTTTTTAACACAGTAGATTTGCTATTTGAAGGGATCGCTAATGTGGATCGGAATTATTTCCAAATATACCTGTCCATGATATAATCATTAACTTTATAATACGCCTTAGATATTATATCTTCTTGAAAATAGATTTGTTTCGACGTGAAAGGCGGACAAACATACAAACACACACACTTTCGCATTTACAATATTAGTAATACATTGTGACCTTAGTACAAATAAAAGTTATATTGTGAACTACGCAATTCTGAACAAAATGGTGGTCGTCCTTTCTTCTTCTTAAATTTAAGAGCTATGGTAATCGCCACTTCGCACGGTCTTCGGCCAGCTGTTTGACTTCCTGATACGACACGACACCCACCCTTTCCTTCACCTGGTTAAAATAGGTCAATCTTGGTCTTCCTCTACCTCGTTTTCCTTCTATTTTGCCTTCCAGTAGGTTATGAAAGAAATTGTCTTGTCGTGTCACGGAGTAATGAGAAATGACAAGTAACAGAAATTTCGTCCTTTAAAGGAAGTATAAACCCTAAATAATATTTCTAGTATCGGCTTTATTTGCTGTCGTTACATTTCCCACAAAGGAAACAAACGTCCATTGCGATTGCGTTGCAATACTTTTTGTGTCTCTATTGACATCAGTTTCTTGTCTGTCTGTGTGTCATGGACTGAGATAATAGCAGTTAATCTTGAGTGTGTCATGCGTACTATAGGAAATAACTTTTTCTCCTTATAATAGTGACTGAGTAATAAAAGATAGAAACTCGTAGCAGATATTCTTTGGTTTTGCAATTATATCACAGGTCCACCCGGTAGAGTCACAAGGCACTAGTGTCCTGTCCTTACAACATACATTTTTGACCACAACCTATCGATGTCCTGCTCTAACATTATGACATAATACGGCGGTTAAACTATTCGTTTCCTTGTTTATGAAATTATGTTATCAATAGCTTGTAATTTGAGATTTAGTGTGTCCCTTTTGTGGTATTTACGAGATTGTATGTTGTTACGAATGTGGTGAGATGATCAACATAAATGAGCTATAATCGTTGATTGGTTGATCAAAAATAGAAGTTTTGAAAGGAATAGAGAGAGGACAGAGTTTTTGGAGTCTTTTTGTTATTTTTTATTTCATCTCAAAATGTCTGTTACTTTTACGGTCATCCCATAAAACCCATACTTATCCATCCATACTAATATTATAAATGCGAAAGTGTGTTTGTATGTTCGTGTGTTTGTCCGTCTTTCACGCCGTAACGGAGCGACGGATCGACGTGATTTTTGGTAGAGATAGTTTATGGGCCCGAGAGTGACATAGGCTACTTTTTATCCCGGAAAAATGCACAGTTCCTGAGGGAACAGCGCGCGATAACCGAATACCGCGCAAAAGCAATAGCGGGCAAAAGCTAGTAGAAAATACAAACTGAAACATAGCTGCACAGAAATACCAGAAAAATCGTTCGAATTGTTGAGCAGGCCTCCTCTCAGATTGAGAGGGCTTGGGCCGTAGTTCACACACGGGCCCAATACGGATTTTGGAATTGTTAATACTTAGTTCATGTTTTTCATGTTTTACTCTGACTGAATTGCGCCCTAGGGAGGTAATATATCTCACTTTTCCCAACTGCGATTCTCATCTTATTTCCAACGAGTGTGCTGTCGCAAGCGATTCCCACAACGTTGCGCCGGAGCATAATAGCGCCAAATTGTGCTGCGATTAAGTATTTCGTTGCAGCAAAACAGTTTTGACGCCTAAATTATTCATCTAAATGTATACCTACCTACTCAAAGTAAAATATGTATTAAAACTATAATTAGTGTATCCATTAATTCCAAATAATCATGTTATATTATAAATATTGACTGCAACAATCCTAGTAATTAAGGATTAGTAGTTAATTAATGAAATGTACGTGTATTTTTTTACTGAAATAAACAGCTTTTAATTTTTTTTTTTTCTGTTTGTTTTAGGATAAAATCGAAATTTTATTTTTATTCAATTTTTTTTATGATACGATTTGTTTATTTTCTTATCTGGTAGCGTGGCATACGGTTGTGCTGCTCTGAAGATGAGCTTAGGTTTAGTTCGAAACGTCAGTGTAATGTAATGTAATGTCGTAGTGTAATGTGGTGGCGATATGGGTTTGTGTAATTTGTATGTGTTCTTACAGTGTGGAGGTGGAGGAACTGCATGAACACGCTTATTTTGCATAAGGAACTGTGCATTTTTCCGGGATAAAAAGTAGCATATGTCACTCTCGGGCCCATAAACTATCTCTATGCCAAAAATCACGTCAATCCGTCGCTCCGTTACGGCGTGAAAGGCGGACAAACAAACAAACATACAAAAACACACACTTTCGCATTTATAATATCAGTATGGATGGATTAACTGAAGTACAAACTAACCTTATAATAGGTAACCTAACTACAGTCAGTATGGGAAAGTCTGAAACTAGGTATACATTTTCATAGCATTTGCGTAACCTTTGATCAATGTATGATCAAATACAACTCATCCAAAATCAATTTTATTCCAATACAGCAAATTTAGCAAATTCTGTAACATATGGACCATCATTAAGGTCAAAACGTTACCCAACGAGCACAAAAGAGCAGTAATGTGTTTGACCGAACAGTTAAAGTTGACCTTTGGAGAGGATATTATAAGTAATTTTAGTTTAGTTAATTTGCCAGTTTATAGTTAGGGTATTACCAACGATTAGATACAAGATTTTAGTTAAATATAATATTCCCAGATAACTCACGTCTTAAATCGAGTTTAGCTCGAAATGTTTCGGGTTAATCCGTAGCCCTTCTTCCTCGGAGCAACGCGACTCGGCGGCTGCTGCAACACGCGCACCGCCAAAGCGTATTAGCCCGAAACGTGTCGAACTAAATTCGATTTAAGACGTGAGTTATCCTGAAAAAATATATTTAATATGAGTCACACGGTAGTTTTATGTTCAAAAAAGATTTTAGTTATTTTTTCTTGGTGGTTGAGTGGTTTGATATGTTACTCTGAAGCAGACAATTAATACAATACAATACAAATACTCTTTACTGTACACCTGAAATAATAAGCGATACAGAAAACAAGTACACAGATAAAATTACAAGATAGGCAATAGGATTATTAATTGTGGGGTCCGAGCTCACACCTCTTAGTTTTCCAAAATACATACGGAAAATTGCATTTGTTTATCAAGAGTTTTAAGACGGTGAAGGAAAATTTCGGTGGAAACATACACCGGCCTGCAAAGTAATTCAGTTCTGTATACGAGTGCATAAACATAAATAAGTTTTTGGTAATAAATTAATTTTTAATACAAGCTTTTTGCTTTGGGAAACCTCGCAGTGTTTTTCATCCAAATTACCGCAGTGTTTGAAGTCAAAAGTCTTTGACCAGTGTGTGTTGCCAGTGATGACATACGGATCTGAGACGTGGGGGCTAACGATGGGCCTCATGAGGAAGCTCAAAGAGACTCAAAGGTCTTACTGCTCTCACCCTAAAGACGTCCCGGAGCCTCACACAGGCTTCTTCTCAGAATAAGAGCGCTTGAACTGAACTTCCCAAGCGCAGTCAGCCCTTTAAGCAACCTTCGCTCGCCAGTTTTCTTCTAAGCGTCATAAAAAGATTTGGTGCAAAAGAATCATTATTGGACACGAAGTTTCGTATTACTAATTACGATGCTAATTATCTGCCCGTCTCAACACGCTAACTAAACGTTAAACAAAGTTGTTCAATACTATGTATAAATGTTGCTATGATTAACTGTTTATTTTAGGTAAAAAACTATGATTGAAGTAAAGAGTGAAACAGTTTGAAGTGAAAAAGTTGTACTTTTAATTTCACAATTTCAAGCTTCAATTGTTTGTAATTTTTGTGCACACGTTTGGTATTTTTTTATGGCAATGCGTGTGCATCAGTCTTAGTTTTTTTAAGATTCATTATTATGTCAGTTCCATCGGTAGGTATATTACAAAGATTGCATGATTAATTATTGTTAGAGCGGGATAGCCAATAGTTAGAGAATCGATTACAAAACTTGGCAGTTTTGGGCAGATATTTGTACGAATACTTATAAATGTGTCTTTTTTAGGGTTCCGTAGCTAAAATGGCAAAAACGGAACCCATATAGTTTCGCCATGTCTGTCTGTCTGTCCGTCTGCGGCTTAGCTCAAGGACTATCAATGCTAGAAAGCTGTAATTTTGCACGAATATTATGTAAACTGTGCCGTACAGTACAATAAAAAATTATAAAGAAACATTTTTTTAGTACCACCCATAGACGTAAAGTGGGGGTGATTTTTTTTGTCATCCAACCTTGTAGTGTGGGGTGTCGTTGGATAGATCTTTTAAAAACCATTTCTTTTTTTTTCTTTTCTTTCTTTCTTTTTTCTCTCTGTTTTTTTTCGCGCTTCTTGTTTTCGAGTCTTAAGCGATTAAGCAGTGTTTCCAAGGAGGTGTTGCGAGGGATGCGTTTCTCATTAACCAATAGAAACGCTTCATTTGCCTCGCGCTGTTTCGACCAGAGATGCTGTGCGAGGATGTGTAATTGAAGTGTTTCTGATGGTTGATGAAAAAACATATTCCTCGCGACACATTCTCGCACATCTCTGATGGAAACGCTGCTTTAATCCATACTAATATTATAAATGCGAAAGTGTGTTTGTATGTTTGTGTGTTTGTCCGTCTTTCACGCCGTAACGGAGCGACGGATCGACGTGATTTTTGGCATAGAGTCTCTATGCCAAAAATCACGTCGATCCGTCGCTCGTTAGATAGTTAGATAGATATTTTGATCATGAAACTACCGTGAGACTCACTCATATTAAATTATATTGACCGGATTACTCACGTTTAATTTAATATGAGTTAGATAGATAGTTTATGGGCCCGAGAGTGACATAGGCTACTTTTTATCCCGGAAAAATGCACAGTTCCCGAGGTAACAGCGCGCGATAACCGAATACCACGCGGGCGGAGCCGCGGGCAAAAGCTAGTACATATATAAATGCGATAAAAAAAACAGTAATAAATAGCAAACTAAATAAAAGCAATTTAAAAAAGTAAAAAATATATAAAGCACGCTCGTACGGTCACTAATTTTGATTATACCAATATTACTAATTGCCAATAAGTATTAACTGTTCTACGCATGCGTGATGCGAGCGTATCCTCGTTTCTACACAGGCTTCCTCATACGATTAGAAATGCAATTATTGTCATTTACTATTCGAACCAAATGAAATGGTCTGGGTTTCTGTTACTGGGTTTTGTGACGGCACAACTTTATGTTATGTTAAAAAAAGGTAATGACCAAACATCGGATTACCTATATGCACTATCAAAATGCCAATGAAAAAATATCTTTATTAAAATGAAAAAAGGCGAAATATGCACAAAGTATGCACGGTCAAAAACCATTTATTATTAAGAATTTACATTATTTTCACATTTATGTTCATATGTAGGTATAGTACAATTCAATAGAATCTAACAATTTTTTACACATTTAACACACCCTAACGTGGGCACGCTTGATTATATATGTCCCTGTTGTTGCAATTATCATCTAAAAAGAAACAAAAAAGAATAATAGTCACATCACAAAGCCTTAGGCAGCCCGGTGTACATGTTAGAAGGCTGGAAGTGTCCACAGGATTGTTAGATTCTATTGAATTGGAGTATATATACATATTTTCTATCTCTGCAGCTAAATGGGAACATGTTGATCGATTTGATATTTTATTGATGAATTTTGGTAATTTTTTTTGTCCAAAATTCCATTAAAGTCGGGGTATTTTTTTTACTGGTGGCATTATTTCAACAAAAATAAGATTTTCGTAGTTTGAATGTTTCTACAGCATAATACAATACGCCTAACACGAAAAAAAACTGAAATATGCACTGTCAATGAAAAAGTACCAAAATATGCAATAACGCTATAAAAATAGAATTATTTGCATTTGCATATGCAAACATGCAAATGCATATAATCCGATGTCTAGTAATGACTATATCTTTGTATGATAACATGATAAGTCCATTTACATGATGTTTTACGGGTTCACACACACACACGCACACAAACATCACGCCTGTATTCCCAAATGGGGTAGGCAGAGCACACGAAACGTTACCGCTTCGGAGACACTTTTAGCAATTTTAGGTTTTAAGTTTGACTAAAACGGTACAGTAGTGACAGGTTGCTAGCCTGTCGCCTACGGTATACCTTAACCTATATCCTCAGCCTCTTACGACATCCACGGAAGAAATGGAGAGGTGTAATTCTAACCTGACACCACACGGGGTTCAGGTATAAAAAAGCGGCCAAGTGGAAGTCGGACTCGCCCATGACAGGTTCCGTAGCAGCAAGTAACATGATATAAAAGATTTCATGAAAGGTAAATTGCGTTTTACGATTTATGACGTATAAAAAAACAATTATTTACTAGATTTCGTTTAACCAATTTTCGGTGGAAGTTTGCATGGTAATGTAAATCATATATTTTTTTTAGTTTTATCGTTCTAGTTACAGGGAGGACATTTTACCACTTTTTGGAAGTGACTCTCGCGCAAACTATTCAGTTTAGAAAAAAAATTGTATTAGAAACCTCAATATTATTTTTGAAGAACTATGAATAGCTCAATGGTAAGAAATACAGTGTGTAAAATTTTTCTTCAATACCCAAATAGCTCTTTGATTTTGACATTGGACAATAAATAATAAAGTACCACATTAATGAAAATGCAAATCGCACTCATTTAATACAATAATTGATTGACCTTTCGAGAGCTGTCGTATCCAAAGTCAAAGTCAAAATCTCTTTATTCAATTTAGGCTAAGCACTTATGAACGTAAAAAAAAATCTACCACCGGTTCGGAAAAAACCTCTGTTGAGAAGAATCCGGCAAGAAACTGAACGAGGTATTTTTTTTTTAAACAGATTCACAATATTTATAAATAATTCCGAAAAGTACCGTAAAAGCTTTTCCCAAGACACATCCTGTTAGTAAAAACTAATTATTGCATAAAAAAAATCCGATAGAGATCCAAATTGTTTCCAATGGAAAACCATGCACTATCTGTGGTTATTAAGAAAAAAACACTGCTCTATGCCCTTTTCAAAATTAAAAATACACTTTAGGGTTAATGACATACCTAAGCCTGCGTATGAGTGGCGACGCGAACGGTTATGAACTGAACCGGTGAAGCGTGAGCCGCCTGCTTTTATACTAACAACTACTTAGAGTGGATACGCCTAGGTATTTTTTTATTTATTTATTGATATTCACAACATTTACAACATTTATTGACAATTAAAACACAAACAAAACATATAAAACATATTTTCAATACACAACAAAAACAAAGTTTGCTATCCATACTAATATTATAAATGCGAAAGTGTGTGTGTTTATGTCTTTCAAGCCGTAACGGAGCGACGGATTGACGTGATTTTTGTCATAAAGATAGTTTGTGGGCCCGAGACTGACATAGGCTAATTTTTTATTCCGGAAAATGCACAATTCCCGAGGGAACAGCGCGCGATAACCGAATACCACGCGGGTGGAGCCGCGGACAAAAGCTAGTGAAAATATAAAGAAGAGTAAATTATCATTGTCTCCCTTGTTAATGTATGATGTACGAGTACATACCTAATTGTACTCATCCAATATACCTAATTTTGTAGGTATTGTGTATGATAATGCTTATTTTGTTGTTTTGTTTTATTTTGTTATTTTGTTGTTACTTATTTTGTTGTTTGTATGGGTGTGTGTATGTTTGTTACTCCTTCACGCTAAAACGGCTGGGCGTCTGGAATAACACATAGGCTACTTGTTATCACGATATTCCCACGGAATAGGGATAAAATCTTGAAATAATAACCGCTGGGATCAGATTCATGAAATTTGGTATGTAGGTAGCTGGACCTCTGGAATAACACAAAAGCTACTTTTTATCCCGATATTCTGACGGGATAGGGATAAAATCTTGAAATAACAACCACTGAGCTTAGAGTCATCTCATGAAATTTGGTATGTAGGTAGCCGGACGTCTGGAATAACAGTAAGGCTACTTTTTATCCCGACATATACGGGATAGGGATATAACCTTGAAATTTTAACCGCAGGGTTTAGAATAATGACATTTTGGACAGTTGTTCTTACCACAAGTTCAACGAAGACCACGACATAGATTATGGGATTACACATGGGAATTTTGTAAAATTATTAGTAATAAGTAGAATACTTTAAGCGTGCGAAGCCGCGGGTAAACTATAGTACTCCTATATCTTGATAATCGGGTAGATTATTGCTTAAAAAAATAGTATGCCATTTAGTGCGTGTCAGGTAGATTACTACACTTGCAGGTTAGTATGTTTGTTTAATCAAACAAACGAAGAATGAATTACTTTTTATTCTTTCTGTGGCGTATCCACCCTGCGCTAGCGCAGGTCTCACGCAGCGGTCACCGCTAGGAATTACCACTTTTTACACGCACATTAATGAAAAGCTATGCGATTCAGCAGACATACAAATTGGGTTTGTTATTAGATGTTGGTTAACATTGGGCAATGGGGGAAGAAAACCGATGGGAATCTGAGATATCTGCATAGCAATGTTGCATTGGAAGTTTTTATGTGGTAAACGAGCGTACGGCCCGCTTGCTGGTAAGCAGTTATCTGCTAACTGCTGCCCGCGAGGTTGAAATTTAGATTCAGTAAATAAATAAATGTCACGAGACACTTAGCGCCAATTGACCTAGTCCCAAACCAATCAAAGCTTGTATTATAGAGCTGGAACTGCTGCCATCAGCCGATGAAATTACTGGCACTTGAGGTATTCCATCTTAGGCCTCTAGGTTAGCAACGCATCTGCAATACCCCTGGTGTTGTAGATGTTTATGGGCGGTGGTGATCTCTTACCATCAGTGGGTCTCCCACTTGTTCGTTTTCGATCAAGTGGAATAAAAAAAAGACATTGAGTCAATTTTTATCTTACAAAAGAGAGCAATTTATAATTTGAAGACGAGTGAATCTTTAAGAACGTTTTTTTTATGGAAACAGGTATCCTAACCCTGCCTTCGCTTTATGTTTTTGAAATAATCATGTACTTTAGGAAGAACATATGTGACTTTCCCACTAACGTCGATAAGCCAAAGGCTACTAGAAACACAGGGAAGCTTAAAATTCCATCTTACCGACTGGCTAAAACAAAAAAGTCGTTTATGGGAAATTTTATGTATACGTTTTTATAATAAAATTCCAAAAAATATCACAAACGAAACGGATACAAAATTCAAAACTATTGTCAAGACAAGAAGACATTAAATATCTTAGGCGTATTATAAAGTTCATGATTATAAAATATGGACAGGGATATTTGGAAATAATTCCGATCCGCATTAGCGATCTCTTCAAATAGCGAACCTACTGTGTTAAAAACTCGTGATGTATATTTAAAAAGGGAGTGTACATGTGAACACAAAGTGCACTTTTAGATAAATTTTACATTTCGGGAAAGTGAATTTTGCAAGCTAGAATCCTTGAGAACGCTAATGTCCTTGGTAAATGAATTACGAAGGACGAAACATTTCAGGTTGTTTGTTTAACAAATTATATTAAAACGAGTGGCCTACAAACCCAAATTGCACCCTAAATGACTACAATGTAATCAGATGAAGTCGAGATGACTCCATCATCACAATTTCTCAACTTGAAACTGTATTACAATTACAATTTGTGTAGTTGAATGTTGCGTACGAGTATTAAATTTTATGAATAAAAGCTGAATATTAAAAGTGCAGGACTTAAAGTATGGCCTGTACCACAGTATATATATAAGCTAAAGCAGTATGGAAGCTACGAACAAATCGATCGAAACGAATCCCCTTAAAGTACAATTCAATAGAATCTGACAATTTCCTACACATTTAACACACCCTAACGTGGGCTCGCTTGATTATATATGTCCCTGTTGTTGCAATTATCATCTAAAAGGAATCAAAAAAGAATAATAGTCACATCACAAAGCCTTAGGCAGCCCGGTGTTCATATTAGTAGGTTGGAAGTGTTTACAGGATTGTCAGATTCTATTGAATTGGAGTATAGAGGCCGTATAGAGCGCGCGTCTGTGTGTGTTCGTTTCGATCGTAGCTTCGTAGCTTCCATACTGCTTTAGCTTATATATATACTGTGCCTGTACTCATCATCATCATCATGTCAGCTGAGAGACGTCCTCAGCTGGACATAGGCCTCCCCCAAGGCTCTCCACTCAGACCGGTCTTGTGCTTTTCGCATCCACTGCGATTCCGCGATCTTAACCGTAATACGAGCAAAAAATTAAAACATAGATCATACTCCTCAAACTGAACAGCATTAGTTCAGCGCCTTTTGAAAATTATTGTTTATTAATTTGTATAACACTTTTAAGTTTAGGCGACGTCAGTTGTGTTCTAGGATGGCGTACATTGATAGAATTTTGAGTTGAACTCTATTAATATGACAAGATTCGATTTGTGGCATTCGAACATGGCGGATTTAGACCATGTATAATTTTGGTATTTCTGCTTCTTTGGCTAGTTGAAGTATAATTTTGATAGTGTTTTATGCGGCGATTATCCTTAACAGTGAACAGTGATCACAAAATGCGATATTGCTCTCGTGTCTGACATTTTTTAATGCGCAAGTTGTCTCCGCGTGGTTTTTGGAATTTTGCTATCAAGTTGCAAAAACTACAATTACCGTACTATGTGAAGAAGAATATATTTATCTTTATTTATATTTATATATAGTATATCTTTGTAGCGGTCCGAGGGTCACCAACGGTGCTGGCTGAAAATCAGCGCTGGGGTGTTTATTATTAACGCTTCAGCATTATGCTGAGCCAGTGTCCGATTCACAACCGCAATGACGCATAATTTCCTATGTGTTGTCTATTTGTACTTAATGCTATTGTTGTGTCTTGTGTTGTGAATAAATGTATTTTCTTTCTTTCTTTCTTTCTTTCTATTTAACTGACATTGGCCCAAGCCTTAAAGGCCGCCATTGAGGAGAATAATAATTAATATGACAAATAAGAGCGTTGACAGGTAGCTCTAGTTACCAAAAGCAAGTGAGTGGCTAATAGTATACAAGGAGGTGCCCGTTTTTTTGCAAGGGGGTTTATATATTTTTTTTATTTTACCTTTACGGTTTCCTCGCTGCTATAAAAAAGTAACATCGAATCATGTCTGCCCCACGATCTCCTGCGCACGAAGATGCAGCCTCCTCACCGCTTCTGTGCGGTAATGTTCATTACGCCTCCTCTACATATCGACGGATGCGTCGGCAGATGGATCCGCAACCATATCTTCGGATAAATTGCGATCCGTCCGCACATCGGCAGACGCGTGGACAAGCGCGTTGCGTTCGCGCTGTCACCCTTTGATCCGTGTCGAAAAACCGACACCAAACGGATGAGTGGCAGATGCATCGGCCGACGTTAAATACCTACCACAGACAAGCAAAAACCACCCTCTACACCTCGGCGGACGCATCCGCAGATACAATCTGCCGACGCATCCGTCGATATGTAGAGGAGGCATTACGATATCGACTTCGGTCCTACTATCGTGTTCATAATAAACCCCCTTGCAAAAAAATGGGCACCTATGGTTTTTGTATCTTAAGTAAGCTTACTTTCTAAGCTTCAATGCCTAAAAAACTGAAAACCATAGGTGCCCGTTTTGTTTGCAAGGGGGTTTTTAATCCAATGTCATACTTAATGCTGGTCATCTATGGTTTTTGAACGCATAATGGAGGATGTTATACAATACCTAACCTAACAGCTTACATCCGGCCGCACGCTTGTTTGCCACCAAGGTGGTGTTATAAGAAGTGTACTAAGTATTTGACAGGTTACAACTGTACGCGTATGAGTAAAAGATGGTGGACCGCCTTTCTTTGGACAGTCGCTTCCTCTTTCCATATTTATTGGCGATAGGCACGATTTTACATAATACGATTAATATTTCCGATAATTCAGTTTTGCATGCCACTATGACGTTTACATACATACATACAGAGGGAACACTGTCTGTCATCCTCCGTATGAATTTTAACCTTTTTTTTAGGGTTCCGTAGCTAAAATGGCAAAAAAGGAACCCTTATAGTTTCGCCATGTCTGTCTGTCTGTCCGTCCGCGGCTTTGCTCAGGGACTATCAATGCTAGAAAGCTGTAATTTTGCACGGATATATAGGTAAACTATGCCGACAAAATAGTACAATAAAAAATTTAAAATAAATCCCATAAACGTAAAGTGGGGGTGATTTTTTTTTCTCATCCAATCTTGTAGTGTGGGGTATCGTATATCGTTAGGTCTATAGGTCTCATAAAACCATTACGGGGTTGCTAAAACGATTTTTCGATTCAGTGATTAGATTGCAAAATAATCAACTTTAAAGTAAAAATTTTCATTAAAATCGAGCGTGCATAATCGAATTGCTTTGCAGGTTTCCTCACGATACTTTCCTTCACCGCTCGCTCGACATTTCAAATTTAATAATATTACTTCGTTCGCGTGGACTTCGGTTATCACGCGCAGTTCCCTCGGGAACTGTATTTTTCCGGGATAAAAAGTAGCCTATGTCACTCTCTGGCCCATAAACTATCTCTATGGCAAAAATCACGTCGATCCGTCACTCCGTTGCGGCGTGCAAACGGACAAAAATACAAACAAACATACAAACAAACACACTAACATACAAACACCCACACTTTCGCATTTATAATATTAAGTATGGATAGTATAGGTCCAGTGGACATTGGAAACTTTACGCGCCTCATCGAATTGCTTCGCAGGTTTCCTCACGATATTTTCCTTAAAACAAAATCATGATAAGATATCTTGATTTCGACATTGTTTTTCACCCGTGTTTATCGGCCGACCTTTACCAAATTGCCCATTCGGTTCTGGCGATTCACCGGCGTACATACACGTTCACACTAATTATGGAAACGTAACAAGGTTGCGATTTTTTTTATATTGTCGACTTAAGTGTTAATTTGTTCATATTTATTTTGAAACCTTGTAATTACCGAGTTGTTAAAAAATAATGGAACATATTTTTGTAAAATGTAATTTCATTGAAGAATTTTCCGATAATCCCACTTATATTAAAAATGTGAAAGTTTGTAATTTTGTTTGTTACTTTGTTACTCAATCAAAATTGCAGGTGGTAGGACCTTGTGCAAGGTCCGCCCGGATTGCTACCACCATCTTGCTCGCTAATCCTGCCGTGAAGCAGCAGTGCTTGCACTGTTGTTTCGGCGTGTAGAGTAAGACAGCCGGTGAAATTACTGGCACTTGAGGTATCCCATCTTAGGCCTATAACGCAACGCATCTGCAATCCCCCTGGTGTTGCAGGTGTCTATGGGCGGTGGTGATCTCTTACCATCAGGAGACACACTTACTCGTTTGCCATCACTGGATAAAAAAAAATATTTTGAGCAAATGTGAAAAATCTATGTTATTATTATTTCGGCACGGTTGTCATTGAAATCGTTCGTTTGCGTTGTTTTCTATGATGAGTCGGTACCTATACATTGTAATTGTATCCTAATATTATAAATGTGAAAGTTTGTGAGTGAGTGAGTGAGTGAGTATGTTTGTTACTTCTTCACGCTGAAACGGCTAGACGGAGTTTGATGAAATTTGGCAAAAAGTTAGTTTATAACTTGGATTAAAACATAGGATACTTTTTATCCCGATAATCCCGCGGGAAAGGGATATAATCTTGAAATAATAACCGCTGGGCTTAGAGTCATGAAATTTGGTAGGTATGTAGGTAGCTGGACGTCTGGAATAATGCATAAGCGACTTTTTGACCCGACATTTCCACGGGATACCTAGGGATAAAGACCGAATAGTTTACGCGTGCGAAGCCGCGGGTAAAAGCTAGTTGTCCATAAGTTTATCAGTTACTTACCATTGGTAGATGACAGCATAAGGTCACTCGGACCAATTTGTCGGTCTGTCGCAACGCGGGCATCGGTGTGCGCGAGAGCATAGTGACGTAACGATTGTTTCGAGAGAAAGAGATCGCTAACAATCTTGATACTTTATCATATTTTGGCGTACCTGGGCCAATCAAATTTTTTACCGACACTATTTTGTCCGCGATATTTTTCGAACAATTGCAGATTTTTGTAAGAAAACATGTTTTTTCTGTAATTTAATAGATGGTGTACATGAATACATGCCATCCTACGTAAGTTCAACCTATTAAACGGTATCCCTTTACTTGACCGAACTTCATTTGCACGAATTTCATGTGCTATAATATACAAACGTCATAATTTTGTTTCCTATAAATTCATTATCACTACTCATTTTTACCATATTAATCAAATGGCAGAATCTTTGTTTCCTATAAAGTTACTTTCAATAATTTCCTTTTTTCATAATCATTGTAATCCATAAGTATCACATGCCATAATATCATTTGGACGTCAAGAGGATATACTGATAAATCCCATACGTCAAACAAGCCTTTGAATCAGGTAAATTTTAAGCACATAGATTAGGTTAGGTTAGAATTGCGACATTTGATTTGTGCGAGCGAGCGAAGCGAGCGAGCTAGACGGTTCGGAGCAGAAGCGACTCGGATAGGTTAGGTTCAGAAGGCTAAGGCGGGAGCGAAGCGCAGCGTAGCTCCCGCCTTAGCCTTCGATGTTAGGTTTTTTTTTATAACAGCCCGGATAATAAAGATAATAGATAGATTAGTAATAGAAACCAACATCTCAACTACGCGGAATAGGAGCTCCGCGCACGTACGTAGCCACGATGAATTCAGAAAGAAACAATATTTGGTATGGCGTTTGAATATTCTATTAAATGATATTATTGCACTTAATAATATGGAAAACAATACTTATTGCATTCGTATCGTTATGGCATCAAAGTTTCGGGAAAATAAGAATATATCAAATAAATTTTCTGGTAAACGGAACATTCGAGCAAATGAAGTTTCGGGCATGTGGAGTTCGGGATAATGAAATTATGGCATATAACTTTCGGTCAAACAATAGACAACCCTATTAAACCGTGAAATATTTTGTTGGAAGTACGATTTTTTGGTAACGCCAGAAACAATTTTGGTAACACAGGAGACGCCCAAAGTGTCGGTAAAATAGTTGATTGGCCCACCTATTAAATAAAAATGTTAAGTCTTACAATAGCTCGTGACTTCAGGGCTCGAGACCCCAGGGCCTCCACAAAAGAGTTCCCAATCCGCACTGGGCTCGCGTGGGAACTACGGCCCATGCCCTCTCATTCTGAGAGGAGGACTGTGCCCAGCAGTGGGACGTATATAGGCTGGAATGATAATGATGATGATTGGTATTTGACGCATAACACACAGGCTTCAATACGATGTTTTCCTTCCTCCTTGTGATTCAGGCTATTTTCAAGATACATATTAAACAGGACACATGTTAAATACTCGTACATATTAATACATGTTTAACGGTCATTACTTTTAATATGACACATATAAATTGAATAAACTGATCCACTGATCTATAAACTGGTCTAAATTAGGTAAGGTTTATTTTACAATCCTGTGAAGTTGATTCTGCAATAGTACGTATTTTGTTTGTTATTGTTTTCAAACATAGGAAGTAATAAGTAGTAGTTTTATCTAACATATATATTAATCGGTCTTATCCTAGCACAGGATCCAGAGCCATAGACTTTTGTTTATAAGTTTTTTATGCAGTAAATTATTTTCATTTTCAAACTCCATGTTTTATACGTACCGTGGATATTGTGGGTAGAAATTCACTCTAGTATCAAGTCCATTTGGCCGCGCTACGAGCTCACCTTTCGCAGTCGGTTGTGGGAACCGCAGAGCAATAAGAGTTGGCGCTCTCCTAACCTTGGTGCATCGCTGAAATGATCCGCCACCGGGTGCCAAAAGAAAGTAAGAATGAAATTTTAATTATTACCACAAATAAGAACACGAGTTAAAAAAGTTTTTAAATAAAAAGTAAAAAATAAACACAAGTGCAGTAGGTACTTAGTCAAGAACTGTTAGGTACTTATTTTTCTTTTAGGCGAGTATTTTTTTTCTTTGAAAATAGGGGCTTGAAACTGTCATAGCGAAATACAAAATTATAAATTATTTTATATTTTACTAGCTTATGCCCGCGAGTTCGTCTGCGCGGATCTAGGTTATCGCGCGGTGGCACCCTCTACCGGAATAAAAAGTATCCTATGTTGATCCTTGCGGCTTAAACTATCTCTATACCAAATTTCATCAAAATCGGTTGAGCGGTGAAAGCGTAACAGACAGACAGACAGACAGTTACTTTCGCATTTATAATATTAGTAGCGATTTCATATTTTGTATTTCAACTATTTTTGTAAATTTTTATTTGTAACTAATAAGTGTGTGTTGAATAAGCTTTTTTTTTCATTTTATTTTCATTTCATTTCATTATAATGTTTTAACATGCAGAATACATTGATCCTAATTTTATTTCAACCATGTTAAAACACATTTGTACGTTTAATATTTATTTCTTTGACATGATAATATTTTCTGTAAAAATCCAAAAAAAAATATTTTTGAGATATATCATTTTAGGGTTTGAAGAGCGATAAATTCGCGGTTTAAGTGGTGTGCGCGATTACAGTCAATTTCGGAGTCATTGACATTTTGTGCCATAAAACCTATTTGCCATTATAAACCTAATTCCTACCTACACTAAGGTTAAAAATCCCACACAATAATTATTGAGTTAGTGTGTTTTGGAGCTGAGAAAAGACGGTCACGAACTTGATACAATTTTTACAAATTGTTGAAAAAAGTGTGATGTTTTGTTTCACAAATCAAAAATTGTTTGTTTGAACTTTGTTAGTCTGTTATTAAGTACAGTCGAGGGCATTAAAAATTTAAATCTTCTTCTCTTCTTTAACTTAAGAGTTACGACCAGATGGCCTTGTGGTTAGAGACCCTGACTACGAAGCTTGAGGTCCCGGGTTCGATTCCCGTGTCGGGGCAGATATTTGTATGAAAAATACGAATGTTTGTTCTCGGGTCTTGGGTGTTTAATATGTATTTAAGTATGTATCTATCTATATAATTAAGTTTATCCGTTGCTTAGTACCCATAACACAAGCTTTGCTAAGCTTACTTTGGGGCTAGGTCAATTGGTGTGAATTGTCCCGTGATAATTATTTATTTAAGGCTTTGTTTCACCACTCATTAATAAATTTTATTTGATGGATAAATGTGATGCCATCTCCGTCTATTCGAACAAAACAAAAAGAGACGGCATCACATTTATCCGTCAAATAAATTTTATCAATGGATGGTGAAACGGGGGGTAAGAGTTATAATGTTGTCGGTGGAGTATCTTCCACACATCACTCCTTTGAGCCATCTTTTTGACCTCTTGATACCACGCGACGCCGACTTTCTCCCTTATCTGATCGATATAGCTGCGCCTAGGTCGACCTCTTCCTCTCTTCCCCTCAATCTTTCCTTCCAAAATTGTTTTGAAGAAGTCGTCGTGTCGTATCAAATGCCCGATCATATTCCCGCGTCTAGCATCTATAGCTTTTAGGATTGTTCTCCGTTCTTCAACCATTCCTAAGACGTTTTAAACTTTCGTGATTCTCACTCATAGTCAAAATACCATATACTTTCAATATGTGTGTGTGTGTGTGCGTGTGTGTATATGTGTCTTTACTCGTATACATGCCTTGAGTGGGTCAATTGGAATGATACCAGTTCTACGTTCTGTCTAAATAAAATCTCAAATCTTTAATCAATCTATAACCTAATCGTGCTGTCATTTCAAGATGGTAATAGTCCTTTTATTGTTTACCATTGTATTCCCACGGTCCACAATTGTAGATTATGTACATTAAAAGAAGTGATTAAGGTTATTATTGATTAATTTGTTTTTGCTCTCGATATGGACGGATTATGATTCATTGATTAACAGTACAGCAGTGTTGGAGAAAGTTGGCAGAAGTCTTCAAAAAAATTTTTTTTTTTGAAGACACATTAAAAAAACTATTTAAAAAATCAAAAACCCAACTGCTTTAAAAAATACTAAAAATAAGAAAACAAGTAACTTTAACTAACTTAATAACTTTGTTAAGTAAATGGATTAAAATTCCAACAGTCAGGACCCATTTAGGTAAGAATTTTTGAGTGTCACGATATAAATGGGGTGTGGTTTCGAGTTAGAATTACACCTCTCCATTTCTTCAGTGGATTCAAATTCAAATTCAAATCATTTATTCAGTAAATAGGCCGCAATGGGTTTAATTACACGTCATTTTTAAACTACCAGCGCTTTCGGAAAGTCCATCATTGCCAAAAAGAATGCGCCGCAAGAAACTTGGCAGAAAGTCTTTTTTTTTTAATAAAATAATTACAAATAAAATACCTACTTAAAAACTACAGTTTAGGTACGATTAAAGAGAAAATTACAATAAAAATAATAATAATAATACAGGGATGTCGTAAGAGGCGATAGATTGTATAGGTTAAGTATACCGAAGGCGATAGGCCAGCAACCTGTCACTATTGTACCGTTTTCGTCAAACTTAAAACCTAAAAGTGCTGAAAGTGGCTCCGAAGCGGTAACGTTTCGTGTGCTCTGCCTACCCCATTTGGGAAAACAGGCGTGATGTTTGTGTGTGTCTATTGAACACATAATCTTAGAATCTTTACACTTTGTACGATGTAAAGAAGGATGGAAGGTTGTAACGGAAAAGTATTGTGAGACTAACAGAAGAATGGACATCGCGGTGAACTCACAAGGGCCACATTCTCCTTGTGAGGTACAAAACCTTGAAATTAGTTACAATACTTACAACAATACTTACAATATATAAGCTGGTGGCTGGACCCAACATGATCGGCGGAACAAAATCACACAGACTTCGCTGGTTCGGCCACCTACTACTAATGGGTGAGGATCGGGCTGCCAAGAGAGCGTACGTGGGACGACCGACTGGTCGCCGCCCGGTCGGGCGACCCAGGTACCGCTGGGAGGACAGTGTCCAGGCGGATCTGCGACGTCTTCAAGTCGACGACTGGCAAGAGGCTGCGCACGATCGGGACAGATAGCATGCTCTCGTTTCGGAGGCTAGGCTTGTCGAATAAATATCGATACATCGATATATCAATATTTTCAATTCAATATATCGATATTTTTGGGCGATGTATTTCGTAATGATATATCGATAGAAAATATTCAGTATCGAAAATTGTATCGAAAACGATATTTTTTTAATTCTTGGCACTGAAGTCTGAAACTGTAGAAGATAGGAACGAACGAAAAAAAAGAACTATATTGTCTATGACTGTTGATTATTATGTTTTGTTACGTTGCATGCATTGACATCTGAATTGAATAAAAAGGAAGACTGGTAAAATACTTTAGTGAGTGTTTATTGAGATTTAATCGATATATCGATAAATCGATATTTTTCCTTTGATATATCGACGCTAATATTGATATTTTAATAAATATCTATAAATCGATATAACGTTTTTTTTTTTCATTTTCGACATCCCTATCGGAGGCCAAGACCCTCTTCGGGTCCCTGAGCCAAATTAGTTAGTTAAAATGACCCTCCTTGTTGAAATGAAATGAAATGAAATAGTTTATTTTGCTTTAGACATGGTAAAATGGTCTTATAAAATAGTGCTAATGTGCTATGACATGCCTAGCCAGGTACATTGGCATGCAAACATTGTCTTATATTCTAAAAAAGATTTACTGAATCGAATTAAATATTTACATTGTTTATGTTGAAACCTAGATTAAATACAGTTTGTTTAAAAAATAAATTAAATTTTAGTGTTCATTTGACAGTAGAATAATTTTGTTTGTGTTTTTTATTGTAAGTATTCTTTAACTGAATAAAATGTTGCAATCGGGTAAAGAGTGATCAATTCTCTACAACAGGACTTTAGTCCTAGAGATCTAATTTATTTCCATTATTGCCCATTGTTTATATTCACGTGTCTCTTTCCTATTACTTACTTAAAGAAGAAACAAAAAACACAGTTGTCTATTGTTGTTTGTTTACTAATTCGATAAATATACGACTTAATCTTTTACCCAACTGCCCGAAAGAGGGTTAGGTATATGTTTGTCGAGCGTATGTGTATGTGGATATATGTATGTATCGAAAATGGTCACTGTACGCTAAGGAATTTATAATAATAGCATAAAAAATTTCAACCACCTATCTCAACATATAAAAGTGGTGTCCGGAGCTAAATAAATATAAAACAACATTAAAAAAAGTACTTGTTCGGAAATGTTTTTATAGTTTAAGGGAATATTTTAAATTTAATTTTGATGACAATATTGTGAGTTGTAACTAATTATTATCTTCTAATCATTACCTTAATGTAAGTAATATGACCAAGCAATTGTTAATTATTAATTAATGCATGTATTAATTCTGTGTCTGCTATTGTATGCTCCAATATGGGGCAGATTATGTGCGACTTACTATCAAACTTATAACAACTTCACCAACGTATATACCATAATCATTCAATATAGATATTATTATTATGTCTATTTGTTCCTGACTGCAACAAGACTGCAACATATAAACGGCTGGACAGATTTCATCATAATATGAGGTATCATTCGTTCCCGAACTGGGCCTGATTGAGAATTACAGCATAAGTTCTCTCATTCTGAAAGGAGACCATGTTAACATTATTTTTAAGCTCTGGCGCAAAAGAGCTATTTACTCACTTAAAAATATTCTAACGTCGCCTGCAATAATTTAACATTTTAAATTTACATAACGATAAAATAGCTATGACAAAATTATAGGCGTTACGACATAGTAGCATAGTAGTGTAGTAGCTGGACCTTTCTCTTAGAAGATATGCCCCTATTTTCTGTGATTTTGAAATTTTTATGCTACATCTACTCACAATCACGAGCGCTATCGATTTTAATTGATGAAAAAAGTGTCCCAAAATTTTGTTATTTCATTCCGTTACCTTTCCCTTATACACTTTCTAGCTTTTTCCCGCGGCCTCGGCGAAAAAAGGAAAATTCAAAGACTTGGCATATTTTGCATAAGCTCAGCTATCGTAAGGTCGCGGGTGAGCAAGGAAATTCTTTTAGTTCATTCAAATTCAAATTCAAATTCTACCCTAACCTAACCTAACCTAACCCCCTTATTCATAAAACTTAACAAGCCTATGTTAACTAACAAATGCTTTGTCCCTTTCTAACAAATACAAATGTCAAAGTGACAGATAAGGACAAACGAATTTTAGCGACATTTTGACTAAAATAGGTTTGATTGTCGTTTATGAATAAGAGGGAAAGACTCCAGTATTTTTACCTAATGTTGTTCAGGGATTACTAATGTATGGCCAAAAAACTTTTCCCAAAGTATCACATCCCAAAAAATTTTACCCAAATTATCATTTGGCAAAAAATCAGTTGGCAAAAAAACTTATCGCAAATTTACAGTTAGTAAATTTTTATTTGGCAAATTATTGCTTCGCAAATAATTACTTAGTCATGTTTCATATTGCCAAGTAATATTTGGTAAAATGTATCGTTTGGCATAATGTACTCTTCCCAAAATATTGCATGACATAATTACCTACTTTTCTGGGAACAGTTTGTTTCTGTGGAGGGGCGCAGTTCTAACCTAACCTAACCTACTTTTTTGATAGCAGTTCGTTTTTGCGGTGGACGCAGTTTTAACCTATATTCTAACCTACTTTTCTGGTAGCAGTCCGTTTTCTGTGGAGGACGCAGTTCTAACATAAGCTACTTTTCTGGTAGCAGTTGGTTTTTGTGGTTGGTTTGTGCGAAATGTCATTTTGAACAAACATTTTTTTGGAATACAATATTTGCCAATATAAAACGTTTGCTTAATAAACGTTTGTCGTAATAAAATTTGACAAACTAAAATTATGCCAAATGATAATTTGACCAAATGAATAAAATGCGAAATGTAAATATGCCAAAGATTCGTTTGGGAAATGAAACTATTGCGATAAGTTTTTTGGGAAGTGAAATTTGGCGAAACATATTTTGGCGAAACGGCAGTACACCGTTGTTCAGTTTGATGAGAACGATCTATGTTTTAATTTAATTGCCTGATGGAGGATGGAAGGTTATAATTATTAAAAAAAAATATTTTAGCTCTAAGAATCACGCGTTTGAAAGTGATTACCAAAAAAAAATGTGTGAACAATCCAGTAATCCGAGCGTTGAACCTGGATTAGGCTGCAACCACTGAACCATGCGGCAAGGGGGTCAGGAGGCCAAGCGTGAACTACCGGGGTGTGGGAGATACTCTACTTGACAAAACCGGGAGAGGGATATTTTACCTATCTATGCTGGTAGCATGGTGTACGGTTGTGTTACCCTGAATATGAGCTCTAGTTGAGTTCGAAACGCGTCAGTGTGATGTGGTGGTGGTGATAGATGGTTTTGTGTAATTTGTGTGTGTTCTTAGTGTGGAGGTGGAGGAACTGCATGAACACGCATATTTTGCATAAGCTCAGCTATCGTAAGGTCGCGGGTGAGCAAGGAAATTCTTTTAGTTCATACACACACTTTCGCATTTATAATATTAGTTTTTTTTTATGCGACTGGAAGGCAAACGAGCAAGTGGGTCTCCTGATGGTAAGAGATCACCACCGCCCATAAATATCTGCAACAACAGGGGTATTGCAGATGCGTTGCCAACCTAGAGGCCTAAGTTGGAATACCTCAAGTGCCAGTAATTTCACCGGCTGTCTTACTCTCCGCGCCGAAACACAACAGTGCAAGCACTGCTGCTTATGGCTAAAGTCCGGCAATAAAGTTGAAATTCCGTCATTTTACGAAATTCTCATATGGGGTGGAGATTCCCAATTCCCAAAACAGTGGCTTAGCTATTGTGTTATACTTATACATATGTTCAACGGCTGTCTAAATGGTTGTGACGGCAGCTGATGTTGACATCTCGTTATGCAAGTGACGTTAATTAATGTTAATTAAATGGTAATTGGCCGCTCTCTAGCTGAGGTCAACAGTCAAATCGTCGCAGGCGCAAAGCGCGGTCTTACTTTCCGTCGCATTTCTGTGTTTTGGAAAAAATATGAATTGCAGGTGGTAGGACCTTGTGCAAGGTCCGCCCGGATCGCTACCACCATCTTGCTCGCTAATCCTGTCGTGAAGCAGCAGTGCTTGCACTGTTGTGTTTCGGCGTGGAAAGTAAGACAGCCGGTGAAATTACTGGCACTTGAGGTATGCCATCTTAAGCCTCTAGGTCGGCAACCCATCTGCAATACCCCTGGTGGTTACACAGCAATAGTTTGCGTCCTGGGGAAGGACATAGGATAGTTTTAATCCCGGAAATTTGCATAGTTCCCGCGGGATAGTGAAAACCGAATTCTACGCGAACGGAGTAATTATGATTCCGATCAGCATTGGCGATCCCTTTTAAGTACTCTAATTAGTGAATCTGCTGTGTTAAAAATGTAGTTGTATTGTGTTAAAATACTTATGACAGCCGTGGTGGCCTAGTGACCTATCGGCTCTCAAGCAGAGGGTCGTGGGTTCAAACCCCGGCTCGCACCTCTGAGTTTTTCGAAATTCATGTGCGGAATTACATTTGAAATTTACCACTAGCTTTGCGGTGAAGAAAAACATCGTGAGGAAACCTGCACAAACCTGCGAACCAATTCAATGGTGCGTGTGAAGTTCTCAATCCGCACTGGGCCCGCATTCTGAGAGGAGGCCTGTGCCCAGCAGTAGGACGTATATAGACTGGGACGACTTATGACATCATTTAGGTTTTGCAATAACTTCTCTATTATACATCGTCGCTTGCGGGAAAAATTTTTGCGGAGGGGGGAGGTAGCCATTCTATCTAGTATCTACTATTAAATATTGTATGTTGTGAAGTAGAGCAACCTTACTGACGTCACGCATCACCTACGCTCCACAATATACGCTCACACGCACACGTTTTGAACAGGTGTGCACACACACTGATGCATGTCCAGCTATAGGATGTTCATAAACTAACCGATATTTTTTATAAAATTGAGAGACTTGAAAAGTGTTTTGTGTGAAAATTTTGGCAAACGCAGCGCTGCGCGCTATATTCAAAATTCAAATTCAAATTCAAAATTCAAATATATTATTCAGTAAATAGGTCGCAATGAGCACTTTTACAAGTAATTTTTTAAACTGCCAGCGCTTTCGGAAAGACAATCATTGCCAAGAAGAATGCGCCGCAAGAAACTAGTACTAGTAGCTCGTAAGGAAGGGTGTTCTTTATCAAATAAATAAATAAATTGACACCAACTGACACCAATCGACCTAGTCCCAAACTAAGCATAGCTTGTATGAAGACTAGGCAACGAATGAATTATATGTATTATTTTAACAAAAAACATTTATATAACTTAAACCTAGTATTAGCTTTTGCCCACGACTTAATCTGCCAAGAATTCGTTTATCGTTATCCTTCGGAAACTATCCAATTTTCCGAGATTAAAACCTGTTCGGAAAAACCTCTCTTGAGAAGAAACCATCAAGCGACTCAACGAGGTAAAAAAACGATAAAAGATTTTTTGTTTAGGCAATTCACATTTCAAATCAAATAATAATTTTCTGTGTTAGGGAAAAACTTATTGACTTAGTCATAAATCCATACTAATATTATAAATGCGAAAGTGTGTTTGTGTGTTTGTCCGTCTTTCACGCTGTGACGGAGCGACGGATCGACGTGGTTTTTGGTATAGAGATAGTTTATGGGCCCGAGAGTGACATGGGCTACTTTTTATCCCGGAAAAATGCACAATTCCCGAAGGAACAGTGCGCGATAACCAAATACCACGTGGGCGGAGCCGCGGGCAAAAGCTAGTTATGTATACATGTACAATACAATACAATAACTCTTTGTTGAACACCAACACATAGTATGCAGTACACAAAAACACAGTTATATAAAACAAAAAGTATGTAAATGAATTTCCAAAATGTGCCACAACAATAAGGAACATCCTGTATATCTTATCACTACTCGACTAAAACATTATACGTAATCGGCAAAATTATCAACGCGCTTAAAACTACACACCTTAACCTTATTCCAAAGAAATACAGTCCAATTTCAAACAACCGAACAGCATTCTTTACTTTGCTCAATAAATCCTTAACCAATATAACGTGACCCGTACACCTCCCCTCTTTTCATACAAACAGAGGAACATCAGAAGGATTTTTATTGAATTGGGGAGCTCAAGTTACGCTGGTGTTTCATCGTTCCGATTTTGAAAATTGAGTTTCGTATTCATATTCGTACTGCGAAGTGAGGTGGACGTTTCCCGCGCTTTCTTTTGTTTTTAATTTTTACTTTTATTTTGCGGTTACGTTTAGTTGCCAGTGTTTAGGATTAGTCTGTGGTTTGTGTTTTTTTTTGTGGACAGGATTGAACCTCGGATTTGTGAGTATTTTTAGTTTTAAAAGTAAGAATTCGTAGGTAAATAAATGATTTTCATTTATTGTCGCTTGCAGTTTTAATGCAAAAATATGTAAATTACATAAACGTTTTTAATTGTTATGGCGATTAAATGGAAAATTGATTTTTTACGATGCACAGACAATTTAAACGTCTTTAGCGAGTAATTTAAATTGAAAAGAAAAATCATTACCTTGATTGTCAATGGCTCTACACATAAATTTATAAATAAACATTTTAACAATCGTTTAACACGTGAGATTCGACCAATGTGATTAGTTGAAATTTACCTAATAATATTCAACAAAGTATGTACTTAATGGTTGGCCCTATGGCCCCGCAAGCAGAAAGTCATAGGTTCGAGCCCCGGCTCATTCATACCTACTACTATAAGCTTTTTGACTAAGAAAAACATCGTGAACAAACCTGCATATTTCTGACAAGCAGGTCAATTTAGTGTGTGAAGTTCTCAATCCGTATTGAGTCCGCGTGGGAATAACAACTCAAGCTCTCTCAGAACGAGAGGAGGCCCATACCAAGTAATGGAGAAGTACATAGGTAATCAAACAGAATTCAATTCGAATTTATAAGAAGATCTTATTGAAACTACAACTTAAAAAGCTAAAAATACAATCATTCTGACATAGAACGTCCTCCTTTTTTGAAGTCGGTAAAAAGTCGCAAAATTTACATTTTCGAGTTCTTTTTAACAATGGCTACCGATTTCAAGAAAACTTAGCAAAAAAATCACTTTTTTTTTTGTTTTTGACAATATGACATGAAAATCGATCCATCGATTTAGGAGCTAGGATGCCACATTAATTCTGTTTCTCTCAACCGTTTTTGATGAAACATGTCTAAGAATCATCGCTAGAAAACCTGCTTTCAATCGGTCGAGCCATTACAGACCTACGGTGCCACAGACAGACACATAGGCGGTCAAACTTAAAAATAGTTATGGAACAAAAACCTTTAGATATTTGCATATTATCCGTAATAATAATAATGTAAATTATTATTACGGATAATATGCTATCATTTTCTTAAAAAAACTGTAATTTACCAAACCTAATAATACAAAAGGCGTGTTATCTACCTTATCACCTTATCAAAATGATAACAAATCAGTGTCACTGCGATATGATTCATTTGCCATCGTAACAGAGTACATGTTTGCTTGGCCTTCATGTATATATACAGTCGCTATGTATTTTATGATATCGCTCGCAAAATCGAATTTAGATTATTTATCGTCAGTAAGTTAAGTAATTATCAATTTTGCGAAACCAATGAAAATATTAATTAAAGATCTTGCCGTATGCTATCACTAAGCAAAGCAAAGTCATCGGTTTATTACAGTATGTATGTATATATTTCACACGAAAACACAAGCCGAAACATGGATGCACAGAAAAACCTGAAAAATAGACCAGCGCTGGGAATCGAACCCAGGTCCTCAGCATTCCGTGCTGCGTGCTATTCCCCTACACCACCGCTGGACAGGAGACTAGACACGAATTTTTCCTATGCACCAATATTTCAACTTGCATTATTTTCATAGTCACTTTAGCAGCGACACTAACGCCATCTATGAACTACATTCTCAACGAGAAACATTTTTCACTCCCTTCGGAACTATCCGCTCACCAGGGACAAGGGATGTCGCTATTAAGAAATCAAATCAAGATTACTAAAAAAACAACAAAAAACAAAAATTTGGAGTTGAAATAAAAAATACAAAAAGACTCCAAATAGTAATCTTTACATTATGTACAGTCAATCCATACTTAATATTATAAATGCGAAAGTGTGTTTGTGAGTTTGTATATTTGTCCGACTTTCACGCCGTAACGGAGCGACGGATCGACGTGATTTTTGGCATAGAGATAGTTTATGGGTCCGAGAGTGACATAGGTTACTTTTTATCCCGGAAAAATGCACAGTTCCCGAGGGAACAGCGCGTGATAACCGAATACCACGCGGGCGGTGCCGCGGGCAAAAGCTAAATAAATATCACGAGACAATACACATCCATTGACCTAGTCAAAAGTAAGCTTAGCAAAGCTTGTGTTACGGGTACTAAGCAACGGATAAATATATAGATAGATACATAGTTAAATACATATTAAACACCCAAGACCCGAGAACAAACATTCGTACACACGACACGAGAATCGAATCCGGGACCTCAAGCTTCATAGTAAGGTTCTCTAACCACTAGGCCATCTGGTCGTCTAAATTATCAATTTTTCGAAAACAATGAAAATATTTTGCTCTAAAAAATGTTTTGCTCTATTTTTCGATCCTTATTTTTTTCGATTGCTTTTCTCAACCACTCAAAGGTTGACTGGCAGAGATCCCTTCTGGGATAAGTCCGCTTTTGTACTTAGCACTTTCTTTTGTGTGTTATTTTTGTATTTCCTTTTTGTACAATAAAGAGTTTAAACAAACAAACAAACAAAATATTAACTAAAGATCTTGCCATATATATGCTATCACTAAGATAAAGCAAAACCACCGATTTATTACAATACTGTCAATACACAATAGAATATCAGTACCTACACTGATACAACAGAGAGCTAAAGAGTGTTTTACCAGTCCAGTTTAGGGTTAAGGAGGAAAATTTGGAGTATACAGAAAAGCCATAGCTGTGCCATATGGTAAAAAAATATTACCAATTTTTAGGCGTTTTAAAATGTCTCGATTTTGCCTTTCTACCCCGCCGTTTTGTTGAGGCCAGTAAGGCACAGTGTTAAAGAGTTTTATATCACATTCCTTGCAGAACCTCTTAAACTCTTCACTTATGAATTGACGGCCGTTATCTGCTGTGATTGAGGCAGGGTAACCTAATCAAATGAATATCTCTTATATTCTAGGTAAAACATTTAATTGAAAAAAGACTCCATTTCTATATTAAAAACAAACAACAAAATTGCATTGCAATTTTTTGTTTGCAATAATCCTCTGTGCCGGTATTCGAATCCGTCAAATTGCAAAAAGAACGAATGAAAAATTTATTAATAATTACAATAACAAATACACAACATAGAGTTACGTTAGTAATCATAAGTTACATGAGGATTATTTTTTCCACATAAAGCATCATAAATAAAAGTAATTGCGTATTTAATTTGACATTTACAACATCGGAAAAGTTAATACCTACAGGCAATTCTTTGTTAACTCGTTTGCTGAATTTGATTCCTGGTTCAGTTAGGGAATTATTCAAAAATCTTTGAATGCAATTTAAATCATTATTTAAATCAAAATGAAGTCTTCTTTTAGTAAAGTTTTCTAACTGCAATATTAAAATACTTTCCCTCCAATTTGCTATTCGTGGGACATCTTGTAGAAGGGGGGGAGGTTGTAATCCTACTTTTACCCTTAATTTGGAAGTACATCCACAATGACCATGATTCAAGATTATCTTTTGTATTTTTTTTAATGTAAGTGGATTTTTGTCGACGATGAATTAACAAGTAGGGTTGCATCATGAACTTTTTAAAATTTTGTCAAATTAAGGGTTTTAAGGATAGTACATTGTGTGGTTAAAATTTTAAACTGTATACATTTTATTTTTAAGTTGGTCAGTGCTTAAAATATGTGTAGTGACAATATTTATGAAGACATATATGACTAACAAAGACATAGTGAATAACATAGTGTTGACTCAAGTGGCTATATGTCAGTATGGTTCTACGAAATGTATTAATAACTCATAAAAATATAACTCGTAATGTTTCAAATAACTTTTAAAAAGAAATTCTTGTGTATTTTAAACTATCCATCCAACCTGGCGGGTGCGTACTTAGTCACATAATTTTTGAAAGCCATAAGTCATAAGAAACGTATCATTCATTCCTTCTCTTACTCTCACATCCTCTGAGGGATAGAATCAGAAATGATGATATCCGCAGTAGAACTAAGGTTACTGACATAGCCCGAAGAATTGCTAACCTTAAGTGGCAGTGGGCGGGGCAATTGCTCGCAGGACTGATGGCCGATGGCGCCAAAGGGGCGGACTGGGAGACGAACTGTCAGTAGGCCTCCAACAAGATGGAGCGACGACCTGGTTAAGATCGCGGGATCGCGTTGGTTGCGGAAAGCACAAGACCGGTCTGAGTGGAGAGCCTTGGGGGAGGCCATGACCAGCAGTGGACGTCTTTCGGCTGACATGATGATACTTAATACTCTTTGTAGGTACTCTAGACTTTTGTGCCCACAAAGACAAAGTGGATAAAGAAAATAGGTTAGGTGTATACGAGATCTAACATCTGGTAGCATGGTGAATGGTTGTGTTGAACTCTGGATACACTACTCCAGATTACTATCGAGACATTTTTTGAGACATAAAATGTTACTTTCGTTTGCTCATGCATGTCACTTTTGGTTGTTTATTGGCCCGTTTTGAGAAGGGTCTGTGTTTAGCGGAAGTAACAGGTGAGGGACCGTTACTTAACAGGTGCGTGGACGCACAATCATACGCAATACACAAAAAATGAACGAAAAAACACAATGTTATAAGTTAGGTAATTATTGAACTGAACTGTGCAAGGTCCGCCCGGATTGCTACCACCATCTTGCTTGCTAATCCTGCTGTGAAGCAGCAGTGCTTGCACTGTTGTGTTTCGGCGTGGAGAGTAAGACAGCCGGTGAAATTGCTGGCACTTGAGGTATCCCATCTTAGGCCTATAGGTTCGCAACGCTTCTGCAATACCCCTGGTGTTGCAGATGTTTATGGGTGGTGGTGATTTCTTACCATCAGGAGACCACATGCTCGTTTTCCATCCAGTCAAACAAGAAACAAATAAAAAAAGTAAACCTCAGATAAAGGCTGACCAGAATTATACCTAATAAACCTCGCCATGTTGCGGAAAAACAATAGTAATTTTATGTAGGTTAGATTTGGTTAGATTAGAGCTGTGACCCCACTAGAAAGCGAATCGCTACCAGAAAAGTAGATTAGATTACATTAGAACTGTGACCCCACAAGAATGCGAATTGCTACCAGAAAAGAAGGTTAGGTTAGGTTAGAACTGTGACCCCACCAGAAAGCGAAACGCTACCGGAAAAGAAGGTTAGGTTAGGTTAGAACTGTGATCCCACCAGAAAGTGAATCGCTACCGTTATAGGAGGGTATTCATTTTGTCGCAGGTATGAATTAAAACGTTTAGACACTACCACCACATGAATTGCTTTTTTTGTAATAACTTTTATATCAAGTAATCAATATAAGAATAAAAAATATTTGCTTTGTTATTCTATGAAATGAATACCTAAATAATGAATTTTATTTGTAACAAAAATCAATCATACAAATTTCTTCAAAGTAAGTGTTCCATGTATTGATTATTATATGAAAAAAAATATCTGTTAAACAAAATTCTATTAAAATGCTGTCAACATACAACCCTAGTATTACTTCTATCTTTCACACGGCAAAAATAACTTCTCAAAGAGCTATTTTCACTTTTTTTTCGCAAGAACTGAAGTCGCTGAGCCGTATCTGCAAGGGTAACTCACCCAACCACCGACTGGCTAGCTCCTCTGTCCATTGCGCTTTCAAATAGCTCGCTACATAACGGTCAATTAAGAAGAAACGCAATGTATTCAAAAAACGTGTAACGGTCGCGCTGGTGACAGGGTTGGAAAGGTCAACCGTGAAGTTTCAAGTCACATTTAGAATGCGGGTATTTTACTGGAGTCTACCCCATTTGGCATTATGTCATGGAAGAAATAGCACAGAATAAGTAATGTACAAGTTTGTAACCGGGTGTGGCCTGTTATATGAGCAAATAATTTAAACATAGATCATACTTCTCAAACTGAACAATATTAGTTCAGCGACTTTTAAAAATAATTCGTTTTTTAATTTTTATTACACTTTTAAGTTTATTCGGAGAAGCAATGTAAAGCGAAATGCTTGATGTTTGTAGCATGACAGGCGACGTCACTTGGGTTCTAGGATAGCGTATATTGATAGCAGTAAGTATTTAATTTGTGTGAAAAAATGAAAATTCAAAAACTCCATTGTTTTTAAGCTGAATTAATGTTGTTAATTTTGACGAGGACGATCTATGTTTAAATTTTTTGCTTGTATCACAGGCCACACCCGGTAGATAGTGCCACCAGAGTTGAAGAAAAAAAATGTAAACTGTTTATTATTCAGAATAACATTAAAGAATTCAAATTCTTGTAGCTGTGTGTTTTCGTTCACTTTAACTCTCCTGGCTGGCTCTACCTATAAAATGGGTTGAAAACACCCATCTATCGAAATACAGGCGGGGAAGCATAGGGTCGAGAAATTCAAACACACCAAAGATTCTGCAGGTTTTTATACGATGTTTTTCATCACACGACATAACTCGTAGTAAATTTCAAGTGAATTTCCGCATATAAATTTCGAAAAATTCCATGATGTAGGTACTTAAAGTTCAAATTTGAACCCATGATCCTTGAGTTTGACGCGTATGTATGTATGTCTATACTACATATATACTCAACGGCTCAACCGATTTTGATAAATGATAGGTACGTCATTGGATTAGTCTTGATGACGCAAATGACACTGGGTAGGTACATGAAATTCTTGAAAAATGAATATGGCGGATTTTTGACGCCAAATTGTAAGTTTTCGAAAATGATTTTATTCAAACCTTTCAAATGGGGTATCAAATGAAAGCTATTAATTAGCCCATTCTAAATATATATGGGTTATAATTATAATAGTTTTAATCCACCATTTTCACATAACTATTAAAAAAGAGTGAAATAAAATAATAAAATTAAAAATCAATAAAACTCACTGCCTTTAAAATACTAAAAAGAAGAAAACAAGTCTAGTGGGCTAGAACTCTGTTTAGTAGCTAACTTAAAGTTCAACAGTTAGTTGAAGAAAATTAGATTGCAATGTATGGAAAATTTGGCAAAATTAAAGCAAGAGGTTTATCTATCAGGATATGTAGGTTATAGAGAAAAAATAAATTTTACCCACTCTCCCCCCCCCTCCGGGGGGAGCGTCACCCCCCCGCGCCAATGAATATGTCCCGGACCGCGGTATTTTCCATTATAAAAGAAAACCGTACAAGATACATAAAAAGTGTGTAGGAACGAAATAATCCTAGATAAATTTACTATAAACCTTTCATACATACAAAAGCGATACCACTTACATTTTCAGCGCAATCTGGCACCAAATACGAACATTTTTAATAATTTATCCATTTTTTTTGTTAATTATTTAGTTTTTTCAATTATTTCACACTTTACCGCCAAGATATGTATGACTAAAGTAAAGAACAGGATATCTTCTTTATAAAAAGGTATAATTTATTTTTAAACTCATTCATTTGACGCTGCTATGCTATTTTGAAAATTCACCATCATCAGCTACTGCGACATTAACTTAGGAAAAACTACCAAAAAAAAAAACTATTTAGTCCGTAAGTAAGATTACAATAAAATATTAGACATTTTTTAGGGTTCCGTAGCCAAAATGGCAAAAGCGGAACCCTCATAGTTGCGCCATGTCTGTCTGTCTGTCTGTCTGTCCGTCCGCGGCTTTGCTCAGAGACTATCAATGCTAGAAAGCTGTAATTTTGCACGAATATATATGTAAACTATGCCGACAAAACAGTATAATAAAAAATTTAAAAAATAATAATTTATAGTACCTCCCATAGACGTAAAGTGGGGGTGATTTTTTTTTTCTCATCCAACCTTGTAGTGTGGGGTATCGTTGGATAGGCTTTTTAAAATCATTAGGGGGTTGCTAAAACAATTTTTCCATTCAGTGATTCATTTGCAAAATATTCAACTTTAAAGCGCAAATTTTCATTAAAATCGGGCGTCCCCCCCTCTAAAATCTAAACCAGTGGGTAGAAAAAATTAAAAAAAATTCAGGACGATAGTAGGTATATCAAACTTGCAAGGAAAACTATAACGGTTAAGTTTTCTTGAGAATTATTAGTAGTTTAAGAATAAATTGCAGCCTAAGGTATAAATATACCTAAACCGTCCGTCTGTCATAGCCAATTTGATCCGAAACTACTAGACCGATTGAATTCAAATTTAGTTCACCTATGTAAATTGATGACCCAAACACGGACGTGTAAAGTAAATTAATTAATTTTAAACACGAGGGCCAGTTTGGGAGGGGGGGGAGTAAATTAGAAAAAAAAAATGTAGAAACTATATCGTGTGACATATCAAATGAAAGGGTACATTATGAAAATCTCAAATATATATTTTTCATTATTTTAAATTAATCCGTTTTGAAGTTATTTAAGAAAATAGGTGAAAATTGACCATTTCCCCGCCCCTATCTCCTAAAAGCCCAGTAGGGCCTACATTTTTTTTTTAAATACAGAAAATAGGTCCATACCTATAGCTTATAGAAAAACATATGAGAATCTAATGGTATTTAAAGTAACACCATTTAACCAGTATGAACATTTATATTTCGCTGAATGGCCAAATGAACTAATTTAAAAAAATAGCATAGCGATGGTAAATGAAAGATTTTAGAAATAAATTATACCTTTTTATAAAGAAAATATTCTATTCTTTACTTCTGTCATACACATCTTGGCGGTAAAAGGTGAAGTTTTTGAGAAAACTAACCTTTTAGCCGAAAAAATCGATTAATTATAAAAAAAGTTAGTATTTGGTATCATATTGCGCTGGAACTATAAGTGATATCGCTTTTTAATGTATGAAAGGTTTATAGTAAATTTATCAAGGATTATTTCGTTCCTACACACTTTTTATGTATCGTGTACAGTTTTCTTTTATAATGGAAAATACCGCGGTCCGGGACATATTCGAGGGCGCGGGGGGGTGACGCTCCCCCCGGAGGGGAGGGGAGAGTGGGTAAAATTTATTTTTTCTCTATAACCTTCATATCCTGATAGATAAACCGCTTGCTTTAATTTTGCCAAATTTTGATCTAATTGTACTGAGCTAAGTCGGGACCCATTTAGATCGTGACGCTCAAAAATTCTTACCTAATGGGTCCCGACTGTTAAACTGTAAGTTAGCTACTTAACAAAGTTCTAGCATACTTAACTTGTTTTCTTCTTTTTAGTACTTATTAAGTCGGATTTTTTGATTTTTTTATCAACTGACAAAAGAAAAATACGTTCTTGTGCAATGTTTTTCACATTATATTGTATTTCTTTACGACACTAGCCTACTGTTACTCTGAAATCTTCGAAGTTACGTTTCTTTTTTCCAGGTACTAAATTATGGATTTTCGGATATGTTTAACTACGTGAATATATCGAGGGACAATTAACAATCAGAGGACAAAATGGCGGAAAATGAAGGACCAGTGGTAGTCGACGATCTGCCCATCTCATTCCAGGTATGTTTGTTTTTTATGTAATTTAGGTTTAGAGAAAACTTCATAAAAAATGACATAATTCAAATACCTATTACCAAAATTACATGTAAGTGATTGAATGAAAGAAGAAAATACATTTATTCACAACAGTACAATAGACAACACTAACCAAGATACAACAATATTATTAATAAGATAGATGTTACTGAACATAAATAAATAAATAGGCAGTGCCAAGTAGCTCTTCTCTTCCACTCAAAGGTTGACTGGCAAAGATCCCTTCTGAGATAAGTGCCCCTTTATACTTAGCACTTTTTTGTGTTCTTTTCGTATTTCCTTTTTGAACAATAAAGAGTTTATACCTATACAAAGAAAAAAAAATGTTCGTTACCTACATGAGACAGACGGGCATTATTCAAATAAGTTTTTATCCAAATTGTATTGGAATATTCGAATATCTATTATCATCTCCGATCAACGAATCGTTGATTTGGAGTACAAAAGAAAAGAAACAAAATAGGTACAATTACAATTGACAAACTGAATTTTAATTGGATTTTTTTTGTTATTGAATGAACAATAAATCCCTATTTTTTTATTCGCAAACAAATTATTCGAGGAAAAATAATATATTCGCAATCATTTATTATTATTATTTCGCCTTTGCCCAGCAGTGGGACATAATACAGGCTCAGGCTACATAAAACAAAAAAAAACATTTATCAGTAAGTATGAGTACCAGTCACCCGGGTTCTAAATACGCTCCAAAATCCAGAGTTTTTATGATTGTTATCTTAGTTGCCAAGTTTTACGAATTATGGCAACTCTAGTAAAGATATTTTTTGGAATAGGATTTTAAAAGTAATTATAATTACGCTGCGTAATCAAACGTTATCAAATAAATAATCGTTTTATAGCTACTAGCAGGAAATCCGATATTTTTTATCTTCCAATATCTTATGTTTAACTTGTGAATTTTTGGAATCAAAACACATCTATGCAAATTATGTAATAGTGTTAAGGTTAACCTTCTTTACTAAGGTAAGGTTGGTTTCTTAAGATAGATAGAAAAAATATTGCTACAAAAAATCTTCGCTTCGCCCGCGTGGAATTTGGTCATCGTGCGCTGTTCCCTCGGGAACTGTCCATTTTTCCGGGATAAAAAGTAGCCTATGTCACTCTCGGGCCCAAAAACTATCTCTATGCCAAAAATCATGTCGATCCATCGCTCCGTTACGGCGTGAAAGACGGACAAACACACAAACACACTTTCGCATTTATAATATTAGTATAGATTAGAGGGGAGGGGGGGGGGGCTAATACCAAACTGTGGGCTTACTATGGCTGACATGACGATGATTACTACTCTATCTACATGCAAAACCAAACAAATCCACTAAAATAATTCCAAAGCGGTTCCGCTCTGCATGCCGATTGGCTAACACCTGAACCGGTCACGGCGCGTGCGTGCAATTAACCATACATACATACATACATTCATACATAGTGATGTGTAGTTTTGCGATAAGCTGTGACGTCATACTGAATGAACGAAAGAATACATTTTACCTTTTATACAACTCCAAGCGTTTGATTACATACGTAGGAATTTTAAATAAATAAGTAAAAAATCGTGAGGAAACCTACACAACCTGTGAAGGAATACAATGGTGCGTGTAAAGTTCCCGATCCGCACTGGACCCGTGTGGGAATTATGGCCCAAGCCCTCTCATTCTGAGAGGAGCCCTGTGTCCAGCAGTGGGACGTGTCGTATATAGGCTGGGATGATGATGATGATGATGAAATAAAAAATAAATAATTATTCACAGAGTGAAAATGAATTCTAGGCTGTTCCAGCGTTTCAGCCGTCTCCTTTTTCAGGTCAGGACACTTTTCTGTAATAATTACCAAATTTTCTGATACAGTTTTTTTAGTTATCTGGTAGAAATACAGGAGCTCTAACAAATAATTTAAAAACGACACAAGGGCATCACCAAAGGGGGGGTAGAGAGGGGCAGCTGCCCACCCTAGAGATTCTAAAAAGTTGACAAATGTAAAGCACCCGAACCAAAGTTATTACAATCGCCGTAGATGTAAGGCTCGTACAGTGAAAAGCTGCATGTGCTCTCGACTTTACCTACAATTCATACTTTTCTCATTCTCCAAATTAACTTGCCCCCTCATGGGCCACCGGCTGGCGACGCCTTTGTAAGGACATCAAAATCAACAGAAAATTCGTAAAAAAAGTAACTAGGAAAATGAGGCGGAAACGCTCGAATATTCGTCCGGAGAAGGCTTTGTTGCTAATTTGCTTACCCCCCACCTAAAAAGAAGGGTGTCATAAGTTTGATGCTATCTATCTGTCTGTGACATCTCTCTCAAACTGTTTCTCTATTGCTCTCAAACTGATGGACGTTTTCGATGCTTTGAAGCGAGTTTTCTTGCGATGGTACTTTCGTACGTTTCATAGATATAGGTTTAGTCATTTTTGTGATCTTTTAAAATTTTCCAAGTTGGTTAGATTATCTGTTATTTAATAAACACCTTGTATAATCACCAGCATTAATATCTGCCACAGTGGAGCGTGAAAAAATATCTGACACGACCTACCGGCCGTAGAAATAGAGTCGTATCAGATATTTATGCTGGTGACTGTATATATAATACTGTATTTATGTATATCACTATCCCGCGGTAACTATTAAATTTAACAGGATAAAACTATATACCTATGTATAGTGTGTCTCCGGGATTTAAACTACATAGGTATATATATGTACCTAATTCCATCTACCTATGTATATTGATTCAGCCGTTTAGACGTGAAGAAGTAACAAACAAACAGACTTACAAACTACTGCATTTATTATATTAGTCGCATATACCATTGCCTTTGACAATAACAATTACTCACATGGGAAATACGGCTCAATTTAAAATACCGTATATCCGTGGCCTGTATGACGTCACTTCCGGCCTTTACAATATGGCGGCTGCGCTCCACTTAGCATATATAGCGCAGCTATACTTTGTTCCATCATCATCACCATCATCATCATCAGCCTATGTTCGTCTACTGCTGGACATAGGCCTCTCCAATGGCACGCCACTGAGCACGATCCTCGGACACTCTCATCCAGCTCTTGCCAGTCACCTTGCTAAGATTCATAACTCCACCGAGTCTGAGGACGTCCTACGCTATGTTTGCCGATCCGTGCTCTCCACGTCTTTGTTCCATATGAACAATCATCATCATACCAACCGCAGGACTTCCACTGCTGGACATAGGCCTCTCCCATAGACCTCCAGTTGCTGGTTTGAATCCATCCACCATGAACCCACGGCTTTAACCGGGTCATCCGACCACCTTGGACTACCAGCTAGCTCAGTGGTCCGAGAACCTGACTACGAAGCTTGAGGTTCGATCCCCGGCCAGAGAGAATACTGGGAAACTCGAAAATCGAAGCTCATATTGCACTCTCTTTCACTCGGGGCGGCAACACACGAAGTTCGAGTTTTGCACTGCGGAGTATAGGGTCAGGGCAATTTGTATGAAAAATACGAATGTTTGTTCTCAAGTCTTGAGTGTTTAATATGTATTTCAGTATGTATCTATCTATAAGTACTAGCTTATGCCCGCGACTTCGTCTGCGCGGATCTAGATTATCGCGCGCACTCTACCGGAATAAAAGGTATTCTATGTTGATCCTTGGGGTTCAAACTACCTATATACCAAATTTGATCAAAATCGGTTTCGACGTGAAAGCGTAACAGACAGAGACAGACAGACAGAGTTACTTTCGCATTTATAATATTAGTAGGAATGTTTATCCATTGCCTAGTATCCATAGTACAACCTTTGCTTAGTTTGGAATTAATGTTATTTATTTATCTTGTTGGTAGACGTCCTACGCGCGCTTGCCGATCCGGTCTCCATTCGAGAGCTTTTTGTTCCAGATGCCATCTCTTCTCTCCTTCATATCTTCTGCTCACGTCTCCCTAAATCGTCTGTATATAAAAGGTGTATCTTTTAGATGGGTCAGTCTTTTAGGTTATGGAAAGTCTGAAACTATCACATACTACAAAGATCTGCAAGCGTGCTATGTCTGAGAGCTAATTAATCTTCACAACATTCACAACCACTAAACGCGATTGTGGTCAAACGCAAGCCTATTTTGCATAAAAAAGCATATTTTCGCCTCGCGCTGCATTGCATTCGGAACTCAAGTTGCATACAGAATGTATACCGTTACACGGACAAAAGAAAGTGTGGACGATGTCAGTCCCGTTTAGGGTAACCTAATGATATAAAACAGTAATAACATTAGTTGGTATGGGTTTCACTAACCTCAATTAGTTGTCTTGTATCGAACCAACAGAATCATGACCAACTTTTTGCGGGTGGTAGGACCTTGTGCAAGGTCCGCCCGGATTGCTAGGACCATCTTGCTCGCTAATCCTGCCGTGATATAAGTGTTTGCACTGTTGTTTTTCGGCGTGGAGAGTAAGACAGCCGGTGAAATTACTGTCACTTGAGGTATCCCATCTTAGGCCTCTAGGTTAGCAACGCATCTGCAATCCCCCTGGTGTTTCAGGTGTCTATGGGTGGTGTGGTGACCTACTTGCTCGTTTGCCATCCAGTCGAATAAAAAAAACTGTGGAACCTTTTCGTAAAAATAATTATAGTGACATCGCATTGCTTGACAAGGGATTTATTATGACACTTATTATGAGAGCGTTCTATGGTGGGTCAGGACTCAAATGGTTCGAATGTACAGCCACCTGCATTAATATCTGCAATAACGGACCGTGCAAAAATATCTGACACGTCCTTCTGACCCTAGAAATAGTCGTAGATATAGATCAGATATTTATGGATCAAATATATTGTCAAGAAGACGTAAATATCTAAGGCTTATTATAAAATAATTCCGATCCGCATTAGCGATCAATTCAAATAGCGAACCTACTGTGTTAAAAATAAAGTTGTGTTAAAATACTTGTGATGTTATAGTATATAGATATTATAATTTATTAATGTTGTAAATCTGTTATTTTTTTTTAATATACGTCGTTGAGTTTCTTCCCGGATTCTTCTCAACAGAGGTTTTTCCGAACCAGTGGTAGACTTTTTAAACATTCATAAGAGCTTGTTATAGCCTAAATTAAATAAAGATATTTTGACTTTGACTTCGACGCTTTGTTATGCCAGATACTGGTGCTGATGTCTGTACGGGCATATGTTCGCGAAATTGGGGCTGCTAAACACACACACAAACTCACAGATACACACACACGTACCCGATTGTATAATGCAATGCAAACAAATTTAGAAGCAACTCCTTTTTTGGAAGTCTGTTAAAAATCACAAATTAATATTAGTTCCTTTGCATTTCAGGTTAAGTACCTGGGGCAGAGCGATGCTCGAGGGCTGTGGGGCATCAAGCATACAAGGAAACCAGTGGACCTAATGGTGGCCGCTGCCAAAGCACTGCCTCCAGGTGAGAAATCATCAACATAACAGCCGTAAAACATACTGTTGGACATAAACCAAGACCGTTGCTCAGTTGCCTCGGTTAGAAGCTGCATCTACCATGAACCCGTGGCTTAACAAGTTCATCCGTCCATAATGAATTTGTTTTAGTAATTGTTGTCATTGCTATTTAAAATAGTAAGTAGTAGCTGTTGCCCACGACTCTGTTCGCGTAGAATTCGTTTATCCTTGATTCCCGCGGAAGCTTTGCCATTTTCTGGGATGAAAACTATCCTATGTCATTTCCCGGGACTAAAACTGTATGTACACTAAATTTCATCTAAATCGGTCCAGTGGTTTAGACGTGATGAGGTAACAAATAAACAAAGAGGCTTACTAAGTTTCTCTTTTATAATATTAATGGGAAGTAACTAATCGTAGCAAGGTGTCGTTCAACAACAGGCAAGATAAAGAAAGGCGTATTGAAAATGCTTGGAAGAGCTACTGGTCCATGAAGGAACACATGAAAGGTAACCTTCCTTTAACGCTGAAGCGCAAACTCGTCGACATGTGTGTATTGCCTGTCCTGACCTACGGTGCGCAAACGTGGTCTTTGACTGAGAATCAGAAATCCAGACTGAAGGTTTGCCAACGAGCTATGGAGCGCAGCATATTAGGGGTAAAAAGGACTGATCGTATCCGAAATACCACATTGCGCTCCAAGACTCGAATAGCTGATGTTGGAAAAGCGACCGCCAAACTTAAATGGGACTGGGCCGGACATGTCTGCCGGATGCACCCACAAAGATGGGCGCACAAAGCCACATGGTGGGTACCGCATGACGGGCACCGACGGCAAGGCAGGCCGAGGCGGAGATGGCGAGATGACCTGGACGCGGAACAGAGTGATTGGCCAAATATAGCTCTGGATAGGGAGACGTGGAAGTCAAGAGGAGAGGCCTTTGGCTTTGTGGGATACAGTTATAGGCTAAATATAATAATAATAATAATAAATAATAATAACTAATCGTAGAAAAAATATTGTATGCAACGTTGTAATTTATACAACGTTACATTGCATACAAAATATGGCGATTTCTCCTTGCGATATTCGCTACGCTCACATCGTAACCCACGCTACTCGCGTTTTTGACCATTCTTATAAAACTGTTACAAAATACTATAAAAAGATGTAATCAACCCAAAAGATAATTAAAACTATTTTCATTATTTTACAGGGCAAATATTACCAATAGTAAAGTTAGTAATATCAGTCGACGGGGTTCATCTTGAGACAATGCATCACAGCACGAAGAGAAGCGACTTCGAACACATGTCGGTCTTCTTCAACATAGAGTCCATATCGTACGGGGTCCAAGACCTGGTCTACACGAGGGTATTCTCCATGATAATAGTGAAGGATAACGCAGATGTCAAAGGGTTGAATCCGTTCGAGTGCCACGCTTTTGTTTGTGAGTCTAGGTGAGTGTTTTTTTTTTATTCGACTGGATGGCAAACGAGCAAGTGGGTCTCCTGATGCAACACCAGGGGGATTGCACATGCGTTGCTAACCTAGAGGCCTAAGATGGGATACCTCAAGTGCCAGTAATTTCACCGGCTGTCTTACTCTCCACGCCGTAACACAACAGTGCAAGTACTGCTACTGGTAGCAATCCGGGCGGACCTTGCACGAGGACCTACCACCTGCAAGAAAGTGTATACCTAACCTACTCTTAAATATACTATACTGGGTTTAAGTAATGATGAACTATATAAAATGTAAACAAATGTAAACATCGAGTCAAAATCTAACTTTCGATTTAAGCTCAGATTGCACTTATTATCTCTCCAGAGACTCTTATCTTGAAGTTTTCTGAACCCCCCCTCACCTCATTTTGTTTTTTTTTTTTTTTCTGTTCATCTAAAAATAATAATAATAATAATAATAATGAATACTACTTAAGTTATTCCAGGGTTCATAAATTTTGCTAATTTACTTTAGGATCCCACTGTGTAATAAAACTCATTTGATGACGAGATTGCGCTGAGTTTACCACGTTGTTCGGCGTCCTTACTCGATATGGGTACTGGCAGAATATCAGCGCTGCGGCTTACCGCAGCACAATGCTGAGTCAGCGCCTGTTCTTCAGTGCATCACATGGCTTCTCATTTATGTCTGATCTGTTTAATTGTTACCTAATTTATGTTTTTATTTGCTATTGTAAGTACCTTGTTTCTTATTTTTAAGTGCTGAATTGTTAGTTTTATTACTCTTTAGTTACTAAGCCATGTCTTTGTTTTGAAGAATAAAGATTATATCTATCTATCTATCTATCTATCTAGCTGTCAAATTGGAAATTTGGTTCGATTCCCAGCGCTGGTCTCTTTTTCTGGTTTTTCTGTGCATCCATGTGTCAGTTTGTATTTTCGATATAGCTTTCACAGGATACCCGTAAAAGTAATAACACATTTGGAGTTGAAATAAAAAATACAAAAAGACTCCAAAAAAACATCATAATTTGATTGCTTAGTAGCGACATCTCTTGTCTGGATGAGCGGTTAGTTCCAAAAGTGGGACGTCTCTCGATGAAAGCGAAACAATAGATGTCGCTAGTGCTGCTGCTGAAGTAGCGTAGTGGAAAAAAGCAAACTGAGATGCTATGACACATGCATAGGGAAAATTTGCGTCTAGACTCCTGTCAACAACAACATAGATTACCTATCTCACTTTTTATCACCCTTACCACAAGGTTTTGTATATATTTAAACACAATATTACTTATTTTTTGTGTTGGACAACTGAAAATGGACAACTTTTTGAGAAATTACCTATTTATTTATGTAGTCTTATGTACCTAACTAGTTAATGGTGTGTATTATAGTGTGTCTTTATAACGCTCAGAGGGTTGCCTACGGTGCTGGCTGAAAATCAGCGCTGGGGTGTTTTTAACGCTTCAGCATTATGCTGAGCCAGTGTCCGATTCACAATCGCAATGACACATACCTTTGTGTTGTTTATTTGTACCAAAAAGTATTGTTGTCTTGTGTTGTGAATAAATGTATTTTCTTTCTTTCCTTCTTTCTTTCTTTCTAAATAATCAAATCACCTAAATCTTTAAAGTATATTCAAAGGAAAATAAGGGCTACTTAAGAAAAATTTACATCACATTTTTAACACCGTAAATTCTTCATTTGAAGGAAAATCTCTTTAGAAAAATGACGAAACCTCTCAAAAGAGGCAAAAATTTGTTGAAATCTCTATTTTTGTCATTTCTCTACAACAAATACATCATACAATAAACCTAGCAATAGAGCTTGCGTAAATCCATTTCACATTCACACGGCTACATCATAACACTTATAACTTACCTAAATACCTACTTATGTACTAAAACTAGCTTTGTTAAATCTTATCTTTATATTGTTATCATTTTGCCATGATAGTTTTGCAACGTTTTTATATAGGAGATAAAAATGCCACCGTGAGAAGCGTATGGCCTGAATTTGGGGAGCTATTACGAAATGTCGTCCGATTTCCCAATGTGATAACGTTATCTAACATAGATTGTTTGGGTGAATCATGCGAAAACGTTCTATCATCTATTGAATCAGGCGTTACTTTGCGGAGGTCCATATCAATGAACTAAAAGAATGTCCTTGCTCACCCGCGACCTTACGATAGCTAAGCTTATGCAAAATATGCGTGTTTATGCACTTCCTCCACCTCCACACTGTAAAAACACACACAAATTACACAAACCCATCTGTCACCGCCACCACATAACACCGACGCGTTTCGAACTCAACCAGAGCTCATCTTCAGAGTAACACAACCGTACACCATGCTACCAGTTGTTAGACACAACCGTGCACCATATGCTACTATATAGTTGGAGTCTAACAACTGGTAGCATGGTGTACGGTTGTGTTACTCTGAATATGAGCTCTGGTTGAGTGCGAAACGCGTCAGTGTGATGTGGTGGTAATGATAGAATGGGTTTGTGTAATTCGTGTGTGTTCTTACAGTGTGGAGGTGGAGGAACTGCATGAACGCGCATATTTTGCATAAGCTTAGCTATCGTAAGGTCGCGGGTGAGCAAGGAAATTCTTTTAGTTCGTTCTATCATCTTCATATCAGCCGTAGGACGTCCACTGTAGGGCATGCCTCCTAATAGAACTCCAGTAGCTTCGATTGGCAGCGGCCTACATCCACCGTGAACCCGAGACTTTGACCAGTACCCCTAGTGTAAGTTTTCGGTTACAAAATACGTCTCGATCGCGTTCGCGTTAAAATCTCAATTTGTATGGAAACACGAACAGCGCCTCTAGCGGAACATTTGCGATGTTCGTGTTTCCATGTAAATTAAGATTTTAACGCTAACTGGTTTGGGGCAAACCATCGCTGGGCCCTGGGCACGTGTCCAGTGTACCCAGTGGGGAAGAGTGGGACGATATAGGCACGGTATGTATATAAGCTAAAGCAGTATGGAAGCTACGAACAATCGCGATACTGCAGTACCGCGAGACCCCCTTAGGGGGCGTGTAGAGCGCGCGTCTGTGTGAGTGTGTTCGTTTCGATCGATTGTTCGTAGCTTCCATACTGCTTGAGCTTATATATATATACCGTGATACAGGCCAAGGCAAAACAATGTTCACGTGTAAATTTCTCTATTTACAGGAACGCAGCGAGACGACTAACATATGCCTTGGCGGCTGCCTTCCAAGATTACTCGAGGAGAGTGAAGGAAATGCAGACAACGCCAGGTAATAAACTTATATCTTTAAACGAACAATCCTTGTCAATATTCCATAATATCGATCGAACTATCAGGAATAAATAAGGTTGTAAAGTCCTCGCTATCCAACCATAGCGAAGATTTTTACCGGTCTAATTTGTATGAAATTTGGGGATGTCGGAAAGAAGTCTAATATCGGCGAATTTTAAGGATTTTGAGGCACGCAAAAGGAAAAACCGGCCAAGAGCGTGTCGGACACGCCCGAAATAGAGTTTCGTAGCTATTACGAAAAAATTAAGTATATTCCAAGTTTAGGTAAAAAATCACCCACTTTACGTCTACACTTCACGTCCATGACAGGTAGTAATCTAAAAAAATATTCTTCTTTTTTTTCGTTTTATTGTACCATTTTGTCGGCATAGCTTATATAATAAAAATACAGCTTTCTAGAATTGATAGTCTCCAAGTAAAGCCGCGGAAGGACAGACAGACAGACATGGCGAAACTGTAATTTTTATCATTTTGGCTGCGGAACCCTAAAACTGAACCCTTCTAAGATCACTTTGTTGTCCATATGCCAAGACAAGGACCCTTTCATCAAGATTAAATTAATATCAAAATATTCTGGTCTTGAAGAGTATGAAGAGGCCAAAATACTTAATCAAACTTCTTAGTTAGAAGTTTGAAACTTCTAACTAACCTAACCAACAAAAAGTTGGGAATCCTCCGACTTTGTCACGTCAAAGTTTAATATCTCAAAAACGGCTGCGCTGATTTTGATGAAACATATCTAAGAACTATCGCTAGAAAACCAGCTTTCAAATAATAAACCGCATTCAAATTGGTTTACCTGTTTAAGAGACAGATACATACACAGACACACGTCGCGGTCAAACTTATAACACCGCTCTTTTTGCGTCTGAGGTTAAAAAAGGATCTTAGGAATGGGAATCTATGCAACCTATCCACTCGTAAATATGGTAATCTAACGCAAGCCAAGCCACGGGCAAAACCTAGCCATTAATTAAACTTTTGTTTTCTTTCAGAACTAGACGACAGGCCACCTAGCCTGAAAAAACGGTTTGCCATTGACTTGCGGACGCCGGAAGAAATCGAAGCCGACTTAGAAACTGAAGCTTGAGTTCACTGTACTTTTAAAACGTTTCTTACAACTACCCTACATTCACCTTTTATAGCTCAGTTACTTTGGTTGACGCCCGCCTGCGAGGTAGATTTCTTTAACGCATGTCATAGGATAAGGTTTTGTTACTCGTCCAAGCTGCTTAAGTGAAGTCTCTTCGTTCCATTCTCCATACAAACGTAGTCCCGGCCTCATTTAAAAACTAGGCAACAGAAATAAATAACTATCAGTTTTTCAAAATTTTCCATTTTCAATGCATTTTTTCCTTGCGTTTAAATTCACTTATAGATAGAGAAAGATCATGAGAGAACTAGCGTTAAATGGCAGAGTATGTCCATGGTAAATTTTCAAAACTTATCACCCTTTTCGAGCTCTGATTTTATAATCATTAATATATTATTACTATAATATTTATTTATTATACAAGATTTCTATTATTAATGAGTGTATTATTGAATGGAAAACCAAGTTTTAAGTTACTTTTGCAAATTACAGCTATGAAGGGAATTAGAGATTACACAGAAAAAGAAAAACTGAATGAAAATGTCGCCATACCTATTGCATAGAGAAAAACGTTTTAGAAAGAGACAATAATAAAGATTTCTCATTAAATCGCTATAAGTACAATAAATCCATATTTTCATAATAATGTATTATAGGATATGGCGAAGCAAGGAGTTGCTAAATACTGTATTAAAATATAATAATATTAAATCCTGGAAAACAGTTACTTGTGTTTAATCAAAATGCAAAAGTTTTCTATTGAATAGGGATGATGACGCCATTAAAAAATAATTCGAAGGCACAACTCCAGTAAAAAAACGCTTTATTTTAGCCCTGAAAACCAGATTAATTTTCGGTTTACTGTAAAATTTGATTTTTTGTTGCTTTAAAAAAATAGTTGATTGAGTTGCCGGATAGTGACGTCATAATTCGCTATTGCCATTGAAACTCTATGGGAGAATTGTGTTTTGACAGCTCATAAAAAGTACGTCAGTTGATTGGTGGTGTCAACATCCCTATTATTCCAGAATAATTCTAAGGTACGCGACAGTTTGTTTTACCATAAGTCAAAATATTGTAATGAGGGTTTTCTGACAGATGGTGATGGTCACTAGATGGCGTTAGTATTGGGAGATTCGTTTGACGTTAGTCTTGCTTGCGATTGGCTGGTTTAGTTTGACATTTAACCAATCACAAACATGACGCAAATATCAAAGTTGTCAAACGGAGCGACACTAGCGCCAAATAGGCTGTCATGGAAACTTTTTTATTTATAGAGGCTAAGATATTGCATACCAAAACACTTCATTGTGATTTAGCATAATATTAAATAAGATTCATGTTGTTACATTATTATTATCTAAAGATGAAATAAATGTATGTGCAAAAGTCGTTATTTTTTTTATTGTTGTTGTGCTTTTAACGTGATCGGTATTGTTGTTGTGTGTTGTGTTGTAACTGTTGTCTCCATTTCTTCGGTGGATGTCGTAAGAAGCGGCTGAGGATATAGGTTAAGGTATACCGTGGGTTAGGCTAGCAACCTGTCACTATCATACCGTTTTTGTCAAATTTAAACCTAAAGATGCCCCAACAGGGATCATTTTTCATATTTTTTGTAAAAGGTGTTGCAATAAATAAATACTGAATACTGAATACTAAAATTGCTAAAAGCTCCGAAGCGGTAACGTTTCGCGTGCTCTGCCTACCCCATTTGGGAATACATACATGCGTGATGTTTGTGTTGTTTGTAAATTGTTAATGCTAAAATGCCTAGTAAACACAACAGAAGTAGGCTAATGCCCATTCAATATTTTCTAAAATTCTTTTACCAAGGAAACGGCCCAAATAAAACACATATTTTATATGAAAACACGATTTCTACAGGGAACTTAATTCGCCCTAAGATCGTGTATAGCTTTTAATATCTTTATAACAAATACCATCTCTGCTTGCGCTCTATCAACTTCTAACCTATTCTCTTTCATGTACATTCTATAATTAACTTCTACTCCGTTCTGTGCACTCTCTTCTATTAAGCTGAAGAGTTTCATAGAATAGAGATGGAGAAGGACTTCTAGATATTCTTTTTCTCCTCCCGCGGATAGGTATAGTTCTTTGATGTTCTTGTACCATCTTTGTTGGTTGTATTTCGTTATTCTTATCAATTCTTTTATTGCTGTGTGGAACTGAAAATAATAAGTTCTTGTTAAGAAATTTTTAATAGGAACAAGTTCTTTTAATTCAAGTAGGTTTATGACGCCCTAGCTCCGCATGTAATTTTCGGGGAAAAGACGTGAAAATACTCATATCAAACTACACTTCAAGTTTTGTACTCAGTTTCTCCAATCACCCGATTATCCGATTCTCAAAGTAATAGCTGCAGTATCAGTAGTAAATCGTCTTAGTATTACACTATCCGGTATAACGTTACTTTCCTTTTCATATTTGGTTTTGCTATTTGATTCTTGAATTGTAATGGAAACTTTATCCTTATCATGCTTTACTTCATCATCATCATTATCAGCCGGACGACGTCCACTGCTAAACAAAGGCCTCCCTTTTAGAACGCTATCATCATCATCATCATGTCAGCCGAAAGACATCCACTGCTGGACATAGGCATCCACAGCGATCCCGCGATCTTAACCAGGTCGTCGCTCCATCTTATTGGAAGCCTACCGACAGCTTGTCTCCCGGTCCGCGGACGCCATTTGAGAACCTTTTGACCCCATCGGCCATCAGTCCTGCGAGCAATGTGCCCCGCCCACTGCCACTTCAGTTTCGCTATAATGAACGACAACTCGCCACTTGTATCCACCGGTTACCCGCAAATGCTTTACTTACATCGTCTAAACACTGCTGCATGCAATCTAAGAACGCTTCAATATTCTTAGTTTTACTATCAACTTTATCCCGTAACACCTTTTTTTTCATCAAATCAGAAATTTGTTGTAAAATTTTCAACGGATTCTTGATCTTTTTATGTGTCTTCGGTAAAGCCATTCTTTCATCGTTTGCTTTTCTGTCTCGTTTTAAATATCTTACGTGTTCGTCTAAGGTCTCGCCTTCTTTGTCTTTTGTTACTTCACTTGCTTTAGTATATAATGATTCTACGTATTTGAATAGTTGTAAATCAGATGGGTGTATACGTTGGCCATTTTTCTTCTGATCTCTGAAAAGTGGATAGTAAAATATTATTATTCCCTTAATCTATACCTGCGATAAAACCGCCTGTTGCTTACCTTTGAAAAATGTTCTCTCTATACCTTTGTTTTTTACATCGCTAACTATATTATGATATTCAATGAAGTCCTTGTATTTTACCTAATAGACCGACCGAACGCTTGGTATCTTTCTGTTTGTCTCCATTTTAGCAGCCAAAATTCTAAATAGTAAATTTCATAGAAATTTTCGGAGAGCAAAAACCATGTATTTACTAGCCATTACCTACAGCGCAGAATTTGGTTTTCACTATCCCGCAGGAACTATACAATTTTTCGGGATATAAACTCTCCTATGTCCTTCCTCGGAACGCAAATAATTTGGTATACCAGATTTCATCTAAATCGATTCAGCGGTTTAGATGTGATGAAGTAAAAAACAAACAAATATACAAACAGACGTACAAACTTTCGCATATATAATATTAAGTGGGATTTTTTATCGGCAGGCACAATTATTGGAAAGATCTCCTATCTATAGACGTACTATCTCCTACACTAATAATCTTCTATCTATTGCAATGTAATTGAAAGCAATTTCTATTTAAATCCTAATAACTATTTTATTGTTTTACCTAGTTATTGTTTCAGTGGTTGTAGTTTTCTTGAATTATTTAATGGACTCACGTAAGACATCTTCTTCAAAATACTCGTACATCGTGGATTTCACCAATTATGATTTTTCTAATACTTCCTTAATATAAGGCAAGTCAAGAATACTTACTACATTTCTGCAATCTCAAAAATGTGCTTGATTCTCAACATCTAAACTTACATAATTTCTTTCAATTTCGCCAAAGCTGACTGGATAGCAACAGTAGTACCCAACCAATCATAATCCTCCAACGCTTTGTTGTCCATCTTAACCATGTCTTTCAGAATCCTCACATAAAGTTCCACATCGTCTTCACGGCTTCTGGCTATAGGAAAACCATTAATTTGTAGCATAGACTGTATATTCTGAAGCATATCTACTTCAGGGGTTATTTGAGTAATTTTATTTATAGAATTTAATAGTTCATTAGGTGCTTTATATTTCGAGGGTTTCTCTGTAGGTTCGGTGTTTGTATTCCTAAGACCGTACAATTGAAATTCACAATTTGGAGTTGTACGACAGTGTTTACTTCTAAGGATAGCGTGATTATTTTGCATCTCGCTCTGATGACGTGGTTGTGCCAGTCTCTGTTTGAGATAGCGGGAAAAACGCCGAGGGGGCAAAACTGGTGGACGGGCATTACTTTCTACTCCTTTCACCATTTCATCAATAGAAGATTTGTTAAATAATGTTTTATCCGTATCAAGGTTTTTCAAATGTTCTATTGCTTTTTTGACATCTTCCGGCTTTGGTTTTGATACAGTTTCGGCTGAATTATTGTCATCGATAGGTTTACCAAAGTTTTTAATTCTGTCAAAGATCTTATTAGACTCCTTTCTTTGCTCCAAAATTATAGATTTTTCTGTGGAGTATGGTACAATGTGATCAAGATTGTAAACTTTACCCTCATTAGTAAAACTGTTTCCTTCTTCGTCCCACTTGTATTTTGAAGAGAAATAACCGCCTTGCCTTAATATTGATGTTCCATTTTTATTCATGTCTATAACAACCATTTCTATTTTTCTATCATCTTTTGCATCTTTTCTGGTATGCTTTGTTTTATCCTCACTTTCATCCAGCCTTATATCATATCTGTTATGACCATTAGTTCTTAAAAAACTTTCCTTTTCTTTCCTTTTTTTTTCGTCTTCTTTAGTTTCGTCTAATACTTCTTCGGTGCTCTTACCAAGAACATTATTATATAAATATTTTACTTCTTTTACTAACTTTCTTTTTCTTTCTTGATGGGTTGGGACATACCCAAATATTTTATGTTGATAATTAGTGTGCCTGACGTAGTTTAAATGAGTTTTTATGTACGGGTTGTTGACATGACCAATTTCTTCAGACATTGCTCCGTAAACTTCTTTTTTTGTGCAGTCGACATCCTCTTTATCATCTTTACATTCATTTTCATCAAAAATCTCTTCACTACTGTAATATGCTTTTGTAGTGCTATCAACATCCTCAGTTGTTTTACGCAACTTTTTCTTGTGTTTTTTCTCTATACGAGACATCCTTAAAGTTTTGCTTCTAATTACACTTTCATTTCCGGGATCAGATGTTTCCGAATCCTCATCTTCATCATCTTCATTAGGCCCTAAGCGATTGTAGGCATTGAAATAAGCATTTTGGGGATCATAGCTGTAAACAGGTGCGTATCGTGGTTGCTCTATGTTGTTTCTTTCATTTCTATCTCTTTCAGTTTGTTTGACAAATGCTGGTTTACCGGAATCTGAAAAAGATTGAATAATTAATAATACTTATTTGAATATTTCAGGTCAAACCAGTTACGATAAGTCTAGTACAATACAATAACTCTACAATACAATACAATGACTCTTTATTAAACACTAACGCATATTAATCAGTAAAACACAAGTATACTTAGTCCAACAAATGCGAGAGTATGTGTGTGTGTGTGTATGTGTGTGTGCTCGCTTGAATGTATGTGTTTTTTTTTACTCTTTCAAGCAAAAACAATATTTATGTGCATAAAGCTTTAACTCAGTACACGTAGTGAGTTTTGACCTAAACATGCGAGATACGAGAGTAAATGTCTATTTTTTTAAAAACTTACAGATATTTTCTGGGGGCACGGCAGTGCCCCTGCCAAGTCGAGCAAAATAAAACAAAGGCACTGCCGTACCATCTTTTCTCGAAGCCATTCAGGCTATTTTCAACACCCTGTATTTTTGTTATGGCTAAAGCTAGAACCCTGAATTTTCAGTTACCTATTACAGAATTTACGGGACATGTAAATAAAAACGAGGTGGTTCTAAATACGCTAAAAGCTCAAAATCGGGAAATTGTTGACTGACTCATTATATATATCGTTATATCGACTAGTTATAAAAGAGCACCTAAAGCATTGTTATTATGTTGTGATGATTATCATCATTATCTCTGGCCTATGTAAGCCAGAGGCCTCCTTAGAATGAGACGGCTTCAGCTGTAGTTCCCATTTGGGCTCTCTGTAGATTGAGAATTTCAAACACACCATTGAAGTGTCGCAAGTTGGTTGCTTTATGATTTTTTCCTTCGCCGAAAAGCTCGTCATAAAATTTCAAATGTATTTGAAATACGCAAATTCCAAAAAATTCAGAAATGCAAGCCGAATGTAAAAGGTATGTAACTTACCTACTTCAAACACTTCATATTCCTTGTTGATTTGCATATCACCGAAGTGAATGAGAGAATCATACAAAGGCTTTTGATTGCTAGTTCGTAAAATATTTTTAGATTCAGTTTCTTTTTCGTCAAACATTGCGTTGACTGTTGGTTTCTCAATATTAGCTTCAGTTACATTTGGTGTTTCAGTTGTAGTATTGTCCATTTGATTTCTTTTCTTATCACAATCTGTTATTGTACCCTTAGAACTTGTTTTGTTACAAGGTTTTTTAGTATCATTTTGCAAACTATCTACAGTTTCAGCTATCGCTGCGTCGATTGCTGCTTTGACTTTTGGCTCTTTATAAATTTTATCAGTTACACTTGGTGTTTCAGGTGTTGAATTATCTGTTTTGTTTCGTTTTTTGTCACAGTCTGTTATTACACCCACTTCTAAATTTGTTTCGTTGCAAGGTTTTTTAGTATCATTTTGCAAACTATCTACAGTTTCAGCTATCGCTGCGTCAATTGTTGCTTTGACTTTTGACTCTTTATCAATTTTATCAGTTACAATTCGTGTTTCAGGTGTTGAATTATCTGTTTTGTTTCGTTTTTTGTCACAGTCTGTTATTACACCCACTTCTAAATTTGTTTCGTTGCAAGGTTTTTTGTCGTTTATTTTGGTGTCATTTGCATCCACTAGTTTAGAACTGTTGCTAACTTCGTTACTACCGTTGCTTGCTTGAGTTGCAGTTGAAATTTCTGTTACTGTCAATTTATTTTCTTCGTTTTTGTGTTCATTAGCAGCTTCAAAATCTTTTCGTAGATCTATTCTGATCTCAGTAGCAATGTTGGTAGATGGTTTGACTGACGCTTCAGTTTTTACTGCAGTTGCTGCTGAAGGTGTTTCCGTTGTAGCCATAATTAAAGTTGTAATTTCTGAATACTGACTATGTGGCTCTTCAGTAACTAGTGCATTCGTATTATTTATTTCTGATTTACTTTTTTCTGGAGTTTCTTCTATTGTTTGTGTAGATGTTTCATCAGAATTTAATACTTCTAAGCTTTTTCTTCCTTTGCTGTCTATAATTGGGTTTTCTAAATAGGATTCACTTGAATATTTAGGCACATGATCAGTTTTATTTCTAGTGTCTTCGTCTGTTTCTAAATAGCTGTCTTTAACATCTGCTACCGTCGTATCAAAGATATTAGAAGTCGTAGTTGTATTGTAGTCGTTTAAAATTTGACTGTCGTTTGAATTTGTATTAGGACTATCTGATATTTTACTCACGACCACAGTGGCAGTATTAACAATCTCTTCTGTTTTATTCAAATCTAAATCTTCCGATGGTCTACCAAAATACATATTTACTGACGAATTCTCAATTTTTAGCGTTTTCTCACTATCGTGGTGATTTTTTGTACTTATTTCAGTAACACTATCAGCTTTTTCAGAAGTAATGTCTGGTATTTCCGTATAATTATTATCCGACTTTCTCTCTTCACCCTGTTTTGAACTTTTTATTTGGATATCCTCTTCTGAACTCTTCTGTACTTTAAATACTTCTGTGTTATTCCCATTACTGTCTTTAATTGGTTCTTTTTCGTCATTTTCACCGCCAATGTCAATCGTAACAGGTACGAAACCCCCGCCGTAACTTACGTGTTCGTCAGGTAAATCATTTTTTAAAGTGGTTTCATTCACATTCAAAAAATTGTCACCTCTTTTTGATCTCGCAGAACGCATAGTCAAATCGATGTGCCCAGAATCAACATCTATTTTATCACTTACCAATGCTTTTGCGGGCAGTTCACTGGCTTGTGTGTCATTTCTTTCAAAATTTTCTGAATCTAAGATACCACTCAATTTATCATTATCGTTTCCTGATTTCCGAAACGTTTTATGTTTCTGGTAATATCTCCGTCTAGCTTTAAGGCTTTCTATTTCTTGCTTGAGTATTCTTTTGACAAATTCACTCTGTTCTTCTAATTTATCTGCTAAAATATCTCCATTGATGTCAGTATCGCGTGAATTCACCTCTGGGACTTCATTGAGTATACGTCTAGCTACTTTATCGAGAAGACCTTTTTTGACACTCGCTGGTAATGTTTCTATATATTTAGTATCACTAACGTCATCGCTATTTACTACTTTAACTAGAATAATGAGCAAGAAGTAAATAATCATCGTTTTGTTTTCTAAGTCATGTTTGTTTGGTGCAATGAATGAAGGAGCTCTTTCAATTTGGATGGTCGAAGTAATTGAAATGCTTAATCAAGCTTGAAATTCAAAGATAAGGCTCTGAAATCGATTTTAGACGCAAATCAATTCTGTCATGTCGGTATATTTATTAGGTATAGAGATGAAAAAATTAAAAATAGAAATGATGCTAGAGAAAATAAACGTTTCCTAACAAAATTATTGCTATATTCATAGAATACAATTTTACATTTTGTTACAATTTTTTGCAAGCTTTAATAAGAGTTACGGGCAACCGGTGGATATAAGTAGCGAGTTGTCGTTCATTGTAGCTTTCTACGGGGGAGGCCTTTGTTCAGCAGTGGACGTCTTCCGGCTGTTGATGATGATGATGATGATGTATGTATAGGTCAAAACATGGAAGTTAAATTTGACCTACTTCCAGTAGTTTGATTTGCAATTTAGCATACTTATGTACATGATGACTGACAGTACAATAATTTGTTAGTGACAGTCTGGTAGTCCAGCCTGGATCATCTCCGCAGAACGGAACCCCTTAACGGTTAATGGCATCGACCTGAACGGTGGGTGATAGAACCCTATTACTGTTGCTACACCGTCTATCTGTCTGTCTGTCACAGGGCTGTATCTCGACAACCGTAATAGATAGAAATTTGTACATCACATGTGTATTTAATGTATGTTTTGACGCAACCACACAAAAAATGCTTTTCGTTGATTCTCGATAGAGATAAAAAAAAATTACTTATTGAATTAGGCGTTATTGCGGAGGTAAATATCTTAAACAACTCATAACTTAAGCAATTACTTTGCTCACCCGCGACCTTATGATAGCTACGTTTATGCAAGAAATGAGTGTTCATACATTTCCTCTACGTCCGTCCACACTGTAAGAACACACAAATCACACAAACTCATCTATCACCACCACACTACACTGACGTGTTTCAAAGTCAACCAGAGATCATCTTCAGAGCAACTCAACCTTTCACCATGCTTCCAGATGTGACAGTTGTCAGATGGTAGTTCTAAGGGGGAGGACGATGGTGGCGAGAATGATGTCGATGAAAAAATTTAAACACTTCAAGCAGCGAAAGTACTTTATTATTTCACAAAATACTGTCTTCAGTAATTAATATGTACAACTTAACAAAGGAAAATGTCATAATAAGTATCTATAGAAATCGAAAATAACAAGATACTAAACTATTTGCAATTTTTATGTGACTTGAAGAAATTTGCATTTTTATTACAAAGCCGTTAATTGAAAACAATACAATAATGAACTACAAAACTTATGAACTAAAGACTAAGGCATCTTACGATATTCTTCATTTGGTCATTCTTATTTATTTCTAAATCTAAACATCTGCATTGAACCTTAGCAATCCTCTTTTTAACTTCCTATTTCTTTTCAAGCTTCTCTCAGAGAACAATCTAGAATTCTCATCTTCTTCTGTCACTATTACAGGAATACCTTCGTTAACACTTTCAATTTTAGGTTCAATTTCCATCACCGGATCTATCTCTGCCATCTCTAAATTCTTCTGTTTTAAATTGCCAATTTCATCTTTAACCACTTCTCTAAAAAGACTTTCTACAATCAAATTCTGCTTCTTACTCGGTTTTCTTCTTTGAACTTTCACCCTCTCTTTACTTGGCTCCTTATTTTCAGGTGTTTCTTTGTTAATATTTTCAGCGTTTTCATTTTCTTTGTCATCGGTTTCTGATTTAGTGTCGTTAGTTTCTTTACCTATTTCCATGTTTAGGTCGTAGTACATTGGTGAATCTTCGCAGTTAATTGCGTCTCTTGGTCGTGTACAGACTAAGACTTCCTGTAAAAAAAGAAGATTTTTTTGAGAAACATTGCATCAATGTCCACGGAATCGAAGACAATTTCTAAAAATAGCCAATTCGGTAAAAGGACCATGTATCCACTTGAACCACTATATTTCCGAGCTAGATTGTCAAAGTTATTCTTAGAGACCGGATTTCTTTATTTCTCATGTAGAATTAATTGATATAGAATTAGACAAAACATAATCTTATACTTCAGTTAACTTGAAAATAATTCTAACTCCTTCAAATTATCACCAAAACATATTCCGAAAAACTTAAAATATGCATTCAAAGTTTCAACGTGGTTTCAACTAACTATAACTGAGTCTTTACTCCTTTAAAGTATTTATCAGTTAGTCTTATCTCTCTCTCTCTCTCTCTCTCTCTCTCTCTTTCTTAAAAAAAATCCATTTTACAATATAATGTCTTGTATTTTGCCACTTTGCATGCATCATGTTTACGTTTATCCTTTGCACAGTCCCTATAACACAAGCTTTGCTTCCTTTGGGACTAGGTCAATTGACGTCAAGTCTCCTGTGGGTGTTGTTTATTTATTTTTCAAGCTTATTGCATAATAGCTATTACTTTATAGCTTTTCTTAAGCTTTTTGCATATAATCCAGTCTCTGAGATTTGCGCATTGTATCTGTGAGATCTATGTGGGATCGTTATGAAATGACGATGAAGATGAAGACCTAGGTTCCGTTGCCTAGTAGGGAATCAGTAATTGTCAAGCTGACCTAATTTGGCAGACACTCCGACGACTTCTACAGGAAGTAAGACAACGTGTCAAACGAATGTCAAAGATTCCAAACAAGACAATAATGATGAAGTTACGTACTTGGTTGAACACGGTCTCGTTGGGGCAGATGAAACTCCACTTGTACATGATGCTGCGGCCAGAGGGCGCCTGCGACGGTAAGCACACGTGGAACAGCTGGCAGTCGTTGTCGACGTCAGCGTAGTAACCATAAGTGCGGTTTTCACAGCTAGAAATAACATGTACAATACAATACAATGATTCATTATTTTAAGGTCGTAAAACATTACAGTCAAAGTTGGACCAATGGCTCCTTGTAGTAGTTGGTACTCATTGGAAGGTTTGCCTTACTCTCATAATAAAAAAATTATAACAAAAAAATTATCCGACTACAAAAAACCATGAAAGTAATTTTCTATCAGTCTGAAGTCGGTGCCTCAGCACGAGCCAGCAGGAGTGGATCTATAGTCGTCTACTATTAGTTGGTATGCAATTTCAACGTATAATTGGAATTGTCTGTTTTTGTTTTTTTTTTGTTATTGTTATTATTTTCAACATTATTCTCTTTTTTTTATTAATTTAGTTTTATTTGATTAATGCCGCCTTCTGGCGTTCGTGCCGTCGCGCCATTAGTCTTAAGTTTATACTGAAAACCAGCGCTGCGGCTTGCCATGGCAACACGCTGAGTATGGCCCTTTTTGCTTCTTTCGGCACAATGTCTTTTTCTTTTTCGATTTTTTATTGTTGTCTTAAGGTTGTCTTATTTTAACTGTGATTTTTTTTTTGCTGTGTCCAATTTTTTTTTTATATATATAATATAGGCTTGCGTTTGGCCACAATCACGCCTGATGGAAAGCGAGGATGAGGCCTACGATGGAGCACGCTTGCCTAGTAAATGCTCATTCACCCTGGACTTGAAAGCGGCCAAATTGTAGTATTCAGGAAACACAGTCGTAGGCAGGGAATTCCACTCTTTTGCTGTGCGGTTGATGAAGGAAGAGCGAAAACGCTTTGTGCGGATTTTTGGAATACTAACAACGTAAGGGTGGACCCCGCCTACTTCTGGTCGACCTGTGGAAGAAAGGAGCAGGTGGAACAAGGTCGTGCAATTCCGACGCACATTCTCCAAAATGTAGCCTGTAGAATACCGACAGGGAAGCCACTCTTCTGCGATGACTCACGAAGGCTCTGACGACAAAAATCCGCGTCGAAGGCGACGCCGATGAGCCTCTTCGTTTGCTGTTCTACCGAATCCAAAGCAGCCAGCTGATATTCAGCAGAACCGCAGAATTTTGGCAAATAAATTTATTCTTTCTTTCTTTTTTTCTTTCTTACTTTACCTACATACCTACTTATATATTAGACTTCAATCACTCCTCACAATCACTCACAATCCAATGTCAGTTCTTACCTGAAAGTGTCAGTGATATTTTCTCTGATGGAGGAAGCGTTCGCGGGTAAATTTAGCGTATCTGCCTTTGTTTGGTTTTCCATTGACTGAAAGAATATAAGTTATTGTTAACAAATAAAATCAAATTCAAAAATCAAAATAGTTTATTCAGTAGATAAGCCGCAATGGGCATTATTACGCGTCATTTTTTAAGGGTCTCGGTCCCGATCCATACCGTCGTATGTCCTAAAGTCAAGTGCCATACAGAATAGTCATAAAGATTATAAGCCATAATGTTTCTTATGTCCTAAGAGTCATAAGCCATAATATTACATTACCTAATGCTCAAAATACCTAATTACTTTAGCCATAATATAACATGACATAATGCTAAAACACCTAATTTGTTCTGTACTAATATTATAACACATAACATCTTATGTCCTAATGTAATGTTCGTCCTAATCATCATTTGCCATAACGCTTTTTTCTCTGAAACCGTAATTTTTTTCAGGATTGTTATAAAATAAATCTATTCTAACCTATACAGTTCTACAGAGTGGCCACTTCAAAATTTTTGAAATATTTACGGTTTCAGAAAAAAAAACCGTTATGGCGAATGACGATTAGGACAAACATTACATTAGGATATACGATGTTATGGATCGCGAATGGCACCCAAATTGCGTCCCCAGTGGAAGCGAACTGCTACCAGAAAAGTAGGTTAGGTTAGGTTAGAACTGCGTCCCCAACAGAAACGAACTGCTATCAGTAAAGTAGGTTAGGTTAGGTTAGAACTGCGTCCCCAACAGAAACGAACTGCTACCAGAAAAATATGTTAGGTTATGGAAAGAGATCATTATGACAAAAGTTATTAGGAAAAATACAATTAGGACAAAAGACATTAGGGATTGCAATATAGACCCATGGTTATGGCATTCACTATTAGGATATATAACTATTAGGACATATGAACATTAGTACTAAAGACGATAGTGCACATAAGTATTAGGACATACAATACTAGGGCAAAAAAAGTTATGGCACTTACATTAGGGCAAACGTAGTTATGGCAAGAGATCATTATGACCAAAGTTATTAGAAAAAAATACAATTAGGACAAAAGATATTAGGGATTCCAATATAGACCCATGTATGGGGTCCCTTACCTATATCGGATATCGGGGCTAGTAAAATGCATGAAATACTAGTTTTGCCCGCGGCTTCGCCCGTTGATGGCTGTATGCTTACTATATACTCAGCGCTGGGGCGTTCTCAACGTCTCAGCATCATGCTGAGCCAGTGTCCGATTCACAACCACAATGACACATATCTTACTATACCTATCTATGCTGTCGCACTTAATAATATTGTTATGACTTGTGTAGGGTTGTCTATTGCTGTGTTGTGAATAAATGTATTTCTTTCTTTCTTTATATAAATTCGTAATTAGTTTTCTTTATCACTAAGAATATCACTTACCCTTAGTAACTTTCCCATATATCCATTTTCAAATTCTAACTCAATGTCGTCTAAAGTTTGTGCAAAAGTTGAAGACAGTAGAATAAGTAAACTATAAATTGCTATTAATTTTGCCATTTCAAAACATAAAACTAGCAAAAAACCTGAAAAAGGAAACACATTATTTTTAACATTTTATTTTGTCTGTATTTTTATACTACTCAACTCTCTGAGCAATGTTCGAAATCCCGAATAGAGTACCTTTTCAGGAATGTTATAATATTGTTAATTATTTAATTAGATAAATATAAACTGAAAATTCAAAGAAAAAACTTATTCATTAATTTGTAGCACATGATAACAAGACATACAATGTTTTACAAAAATTCTTGGAACAAAAATCGTAACTCATTTATATCTCCGTTTGGTATGAATCTTTGTATAGGTAAGTACAGTCAAAGAAATAAATAAAAAAAATATTATGAAAAAGTTCCACCCTGGGATCAAAATTAATTTCCGTTAAAAGTTAGAAATAGCCTTGTCAACACGTTTTGTTCATCTTTTTCCAGCATATATATGTAAACTCTTAACCTAGCTATAATAATAATAATAATAGGTAATTAAATTCATTTATTCAAGCAACATTACGACTCATTTTGTTAAACAATTTATCTTAACCTATGTTAGTAAAAATTACAATAAATAAAATAAAACATAAAAACAAAATTAAATTCATTAAAATATCCCACTAGAGACCACATGCTTTTACAAGGGTTTTTTTTATATCATTGAGTCTTTACAATTTTTTAAATTGTTATTTATCAAATATGCCAATTTAACTAATATATTTCGAGATTTAATTACTACCATATTAATAATTAAAATTACATCCACGTTTCGACCACATTCAGCGGTCGTGGTCAGCTCGTGACCACGTTGTCAAAACTACCTCGAAGTATTGACGTTTAAAAAATAAATATAATAGTTAAAGTTCCGAAAAATATTTGTCAAAGGTAAGTGAAAATCACGAAAGCGTAAAAACTTATATTATAAGTTAAATTTATCACAAAGTAATTCTAATTAAAATACTCACAGTAATTAAAAAAAAAACACTCACCCGAAAACGACAATTAAAAATAAAACACCACAGCACTGTCAGCAAAAAAAATTAAGCACAAAAATATAATAATTGTTTCCACGTATATTTCCAAAATGGGAATGTGCAAAATTTCGCGTCTCTGTCTTATATAAACGCGGGGAGTGCGACGGAGGTGTTTGGAATTCGCAATGAGGGATTAAATAGCGTTGCCAAAACAATCACTGTTTTGTGTTAAGGTGGTCTTGTATGTCCGTATGTTTCTTGATAATCTGAGACAATTTTAAGTGTTACAGCTTTAAGGCGATCTCTTCCAGACAACCTTTAAAAATATATTAACTACGCCGACAAAAATGTAAAAAAAAAACTGAAAAAATAAACGCTTACCTAATAAGCCGTGGTGGCCTAGGGGTTTGACCTATCGCCTCTCAAGTAGAGGGTCGTGGGTTCAAACCCCGGCTCGCACCTCTGGGTTATCGAAATTTATGTGCGGAATTACATTTGAAATTTACCACGAGCTTTGCGGTGAAGGAAAACATCGTGAGGAAACCTGTACAAACCAGCGAAGCAATTCAATGGTGCGTGTGAGGTTCCCAATGCTCACTGGGCCCGCGTGGGAACTATGGCCCAAGCCCTCTCATTCTGAGAGGAGGCCTGTGGCCAGCAGTGGGACGTATATATATAGCTGGGATGAAACGCTTACCACGATAAAGTGCGAATGATTTTTTTCTCGTCTAAATCCCAAGTGCCTTTCAGCTTTCAGCTCAGCAAGTAGGTCTTTCAGTTTTGCAATGCAAATACTACTTTTCAATTTAGGTATCCGTTTGCAAAACATTAAGGAGCGATTTTCGTTAAAGTCAAATACCTCTCGTCCTTCACAAGCCAAGCGTTGGCTGAAAAAAGCTACGAAAATCCTAACAACGAATTTAAAAGAAAATCCATTATGGCTAAGTAGACTTTTTAAGGTAATACGTAATCTAGAACTATGATTAAAATTTAATACTGAATTTCAGAACTCTACACGCACTTGACGGTTTTTTATTTGCATTTCCCAAGCCGCATTATATGCATTTTTTTTGTTAGCCTGTTAAAGTGTCCCACTGCTGGGCAAAGGCCTCCCCTTCTTTCCGCCACTCGTCCAGAGTGGTAGGAGCATGCTCTCGATAGGGACGAGTAAAAAAAATATACAAAATATTTTTTTTAGGTGGTAGAACCTTGTGCAAGGTCCTGCCGTGAAGCAGCAGTGCTTGCACTGTTGCGTTTTGGCGTGGAAATTAAGACAGCTAGCGAAATTACTGGCACTTGAGGTATCCCATCTTATGCCTCTAGGTCTGCAGATGCTTATGTGCGGTGGTGGCCAACCAGTCGAATAAAAAATAAAAAAGCACATTGTATTGTATATTTTTTGTCAACGGTACATGCGCAGGCGACGCCCAATTCCACGCCGAATTCTGTCACACCCCAACCTTGACTTTGGTTGAGGTTGCGAGTTCGATTCCCAGATAATCAATTGGAGCGATTAGAATAGAAATCGCCTATTTTTATTTTTTGCACAGCATATCCATAGGCCGCTTTTTTTATTCGTCTGGATGGCAAACGAGCAAGTGGGTATCCTGATGGTAAGAGATCACCACCACCCATAGACACCTGCAACACCAGGGGGATTGCAGACGCGTTGCCAACCTATAGGCCTAAGGTGGGATACCTCAAGTGCCAGTAATTTCACCGGCTGTCTTACTCTCCACTCCACGCCAAAGAAGCTGCTTCAGGGCAGGATTAGCGAGCAAGACGGTATTGTGTTCTGAATGGTCATTGTCAGTATATATAATCTACAAGGCTGTGGAATCGGTTACCGACCTCCATCAGAAATTCTCTCACCGTAGGATCATTAGAGGGGGTTTGAAGAAGATGTGGCTCACACCTTCTCTTTAAGGGGCTGTTTCACCATCCATCGTTTAGCTTTAACTGACTGTAAAATGTGATGCCGTCTCCGTCTATTCGAACAAAACAAATAGAGACGGTATCACATTTAACCGTCAGTTAACACTAATCAATGGATGGTGAAACATCCCATAAATATTGAAAACATTCATTATCAAATATTATTATTTGCTTATTGTTTTGTTACGTTATATTCATATTTTGTTTGACTAAAGAAATGTATTTTATGTTAGGATTCTTTTATATATTTTTTATTCGACTTGTGTAGCTTTGTTAGGGAGTGGAGGCGCATGACGTCACGCCGTGCTAAAGCAGCGTTTCGACTAGAGATGTGCGAGGGTGTGTAGCGCGGGTCAACCAATAGAAAAGCTTCATTTATCTCACCTCGCTCCGCTCAGCTGTTTCCACCAGAGATGTGCTCTGCGAAGATGTGTAAATGAAGCGTTTCTATTGGTTAATGAAAAACATCCCTCGCAACACCTCCTCACACATTAATGGTGGAAACTCTGCTTAAAAGTATCATACTTACATGATATGTCTACATGGAATTCATAATCTCTCGACCCATTGACACATTTCTAACTTTTTTGGCAACATTCCCAAATCTGGGTCAAAATTAACCAAATCCACCGATTGTAATCACAATAACTGTGTCTAACTGTACATGTTGAGCCGCAATTTCGGCGCTGCTTGTACCTGAGGAGAATTGCTAAATAAGGGACTGGGTGCTAATGACGTCATTGCTGACCAAACCAACTTGGAAAAGAACTTAACATTTCTTGCATAAACTTCTTGTACGATAGTGGATTTAGGATGTTGATGGGACGACCGCGTTATTGCAGTGCATCAGGTTTGCAGAGGCACGCGTTGATGGCTTTGCAGCGATACTGCGCAAGAGTAGTCTCCCTGATACGCCGTGTGCGCGGCCACAAAATACAGATAGTTCAGAAGTCAGTCTCCTGCATGTACTTCACTTTTCATACCTACGCTCGGCGGTCGCTCTAAGGTTGTCAATTATGGTTTATACACCAACAATCTATCGTGGTAGTGGCACTCGTGTCTACTTAGTTGTTCGATTTATTGTTGAGAATGAAACGGGAAGAATGAATAAATTAATTGTAGGGGTTTAGGCTACACTACTTTGCTGATAATTGATAAAAGATGATAATGTCCGATGATAGATGATAGAAGGTCGGAGAGAATGCTAAAATGAGAACGACCGAGGTGAGTGCTGAATGACAACTGATTTATTGATAGGTATTAAACGTTAGCATCATCATCATCATCCCAGCCTATATACGTCCCACTGCTGGGCACAGGCCTTCTCTCAGAACAAGAGGGCTTGGGCCATAGTTCCCACGCGGGCCCAGTGCGGATTGGGAACTTCACACGCACCATCGAATTGCTTCGCAGGTTTGTGCAGGTTTCCTCACGATGTTTTCCTTCGCCGCAAAGCTCGTGGTAAATTATTTCGAATGTAATTCCGCACATGAATTTAAAAAAACTCAGAGGTGCGAGCCGGGTTTTGAACCCACGACCCTTTGCTTGAGAGGCGATAGGTCAAACCACTAGGCCACCACGGCTTATTAGGTAAGCGTTTATTTTTTCAAAATTTTATTTTACTTTTTTGTCGGCGTAGTTTATATATTTATTTTTAAAGGTTGTCTGGAAATAAAATAAACACTGCTGTCCTGTGGGGTAAAAAACATGGTTTACAAGAAACAATGCTTAACGGCAAATGGGTGAATCGCAACAAGCTTACTTTTTTGCCAATTTTGGTGGTAATTTTGAAATTAAGACTTTTGAATAAAGTTAAGTTCTTAAATGAAACTAATAGGTATATTAAAAAAGTTTACTAAATGGTCCAGTATTACACCAAGTAATTTAGGAGAAATTTAAATTTAAAATTTTTACATTACACCAAAATTTGCAAATGTCCACCATAATTTGAAAAAGCGTCACCGAAATTAGGTACTGGCCACCATAATTAAGAAACAGTGTCACTAATGGCATTTTAAATTGAAAATGACAAGATAAGGGTAAAAATATGTATAAAAATGATTATTACAAAAATCATATTCAAATAAAAGCGCCAATTAAATAGTAGGTACGTACTTCAATACCTGGTATTAAAATGAAAGATCACAATGAAGGAATTAGCCCTTCAATACAATCTCATCATCTTTTTGGTTTATCATAACATATGTATATGTTTTTTTTTTTGCTTATTGAGAGGTTTTTACTTATCCTTCGGCTTTTTCAATTCTTCGCCTTAAATGTTTGATAGATTGTTTTAAATTTTTTTTCTTTCCCTTTCAGCTATCTGTTCTTTTTTTCTAGACTTTCTTTTTGAGACATTATTTTACTTTGTTCGCTAGATAAAAAACGAGGACTGTTTATAATAATATTTGTCAAGCGTTGGAAATTCAAACTAACGAAAAAAAAACATCCTTGTGTGTGCCAGACATAACCACACGGTAGGGTTTTGTAACCGTTAAAACAATTCAAAATTAATTGACCTACAGGGGCCGTTATATTTTTTATTAAAAGTATTCGTTAACAGGTATATTGTAGATCTGTTTCGAATTTTTAACAGTGATAGTTTAAAAGTTAAGGGGGTGGGCACTGGGCTCTTCAAAAATGACTTTGACAGTTAATATCTAGCGACTGGGGCTCTGAAGGTATATAGTTTATATGACATTTTTTGCTGCATTTTAATAGCTCTATCAAATGATACCTCATTCAATAGAATATGGCAAAAATAAAATCTTTATATTTCCTGGTATGGGAGGGGTTGCAAAAAAAAATATTTTTTATTATTTTACTACATTTTTGTATGCGGGTAACAAGTATATGTCTTCACACAAAATTTCGTTAAAAGCGATCCATAAATGAGCGAGAAAAGGGCTGCAAAATGCCAAACACAACCACCAAAAACACCAAAATTTGACCACCAAAACTGAAACCAGGAAGAAAATAAATCCTAAAAAAAATGCGGTTACATTTATAACCAAATACGATCAATTCAGTTAAAAAGAAACTCAAAACACTCAAAATGCTTTTAAAAGACATGTTATAATCATACTCCTTACTATTTTTTGAAAAGCCACCATTATTAGATTTTTTTTGACGCCCTTTGCACCAAAATTGGGTATTTACGTGATTGGCGGGAAACGAAACGAGGAATGACACCAACGTTACCATTGGCTGCAGCAGCGTAACCGGCAGGTACGCGGAGGCGCTATCTGATACTTTAGGTATCGTTTAGAAACGAGTAAGATCGAACTAAACTTTGACCACCAAAGTTTGGTTGCGCGCTCGGACGTTTGTTTATGGGAAGATTCGGGGCACAATAATTGTACTTACAACGATGATATTTGGTTTTTGCACGCATTAACTAATTAAGAACATGCCTTGACTAAAATTAACCAGAGTTACCAAATGGTTTTTTTACAATTTGAGGATTTCAAAGTAAAAACGGATTCCGGACAGCCCACCAAGTATTGGAAAATGAGTTTTAAAATTTTGCTTCTGACAGAGGAAGAGGAATATCAATAAATTATTAGGTGTTACAAATGGAGAATTATATAAACTATAGTATAAAAAATATAACAATGCTTAAAAACAAGTTATCAGTGGCATTATCCTATCCGCCGCGTCAAAATCGAGCCTGGAATATTCACCCAAATGGCAACTACGTTTAAAGAACAGAAACAATAAATAAAAATATTTCATTAGGCTCTAAACAAAACAAACATAACCCAAAACATAGATATTTTTTTTACGAAAACTAAAACACAAAAAATATAATTTAATTTTTATTGTAATACTTGCATTTTATGTACCGATCGTAAGAAGTCCCAAATTCGTTTTTTCTCAGTTCAGTGACCTTAAATCTCAGACAGTGGTCGGTATAACGCATAACTCTACTTTCCTACGTGAGCAGAATGTATCTAGCATTGACGTATAGCCAATGTCATAGGAAGCCATCAGAATGTGAGTTCGACAAACTTTAAATTAACTTAACGGGTTAAAAACTTATTTTATATAGGTAGAAATGGTCTTTCCCAGCTCACGATTCCCAAATTCATTTGGCAAACTGTCTCATATCCCAACTCACGATTTTCTATGTAGCCATATTTTTTTCGGAGCATTCATTAAACAAACTAAACTTATATAGGTACTGTGTTATATCCCTACTAATATTATAAATGCGAAAGTAACTCTGTCTGTCTGTCTGTTACGCTTTCACGTCGAAACCGCTGAACTGATTTTGATGAAATTTGGTATAGAGATAGTTTAATCCCCAAGGATCAACATAGGATACTTTTTATTCCGGTAGGGGGCGCCACCGCGCGATAACCTAGGTCCGCGCATACGAAGTCGCGGGCATAAGCTAGTAAAACCATAAGAAGATACACTAAGAACTTTTTAGTTTGGGAGAAAATCGTGAGTTGGGAAATAAAATAGTTTGGCAAATGAAACATGTGGGATTCGTGAGTTGGGAAAAGGCATGATATTAGGTAGATGTATACTGGGTTATTTGGTAGACGTCAACGGACCTACATACACCAATATATACCTATAACGGATCGTTCACGACCATATTTAAGTAAAACTCCTACACTTTTAATTGCAAAGTGACCATGCACTTAGTAAATAGGATCTTACTTAATGTTATACGTTTTGTTTTCAATATTTAAAAAAAACATTAAGTGAGTTTAAAAAATCAAAAACCCGACTGCCTTAACAACTAAAAGGAAGAAAATAAATCGTCTAGAACTCTGTCAAGTAGCTAATTTAAATTTCAACAGTCGGGACCCATTACCAACAATTTTTGAGCTCGTCACGATTTGAATGGGTCCCGACTGTTGAACTTTAAATTTGCTACTTGAGAGAGTTCTAGACCACTAGACTAATTTCCTTCCTTTTAGTTTTTAAGGCAGAACGAGTTTTTCATTTTTTAAATTGAATATTTTATTTTATACTTTTTTGACATTTCTGTGAAAATGGTAGATTAAAAGTATTATAACCTACTTATATATTTTTAGAATGGGGTAATTATTAGATAGCTTTTATTATTTAAAAACGAACAAGTTGTTTAAAGGTGCCAGCTCACCAGGTTAAACGTTCTTCACCTCTCCATGGGCGCCATAGAAACCAGCTGAGGGATGATGCTGGAAGATGGGCAGCAGTCTTTTTGGTATAACCTTTTTTTTACATCCTATGCTGCGCTCGAAAACCCACTTGTGGCACAGAATAGATAATAGTACAAGTACAGAAGTCTCTCTGTTTTGATTTTCACAAATGCCGCCTTTTTATGTGCCTACATAATTATTATTAACAAACGGACCGCACGCGAGCAGCCGACATTGAGCTCTCTGGCGCTGCGTGAAGGTCGACATTATTCCACACCTTGTCAGATATTCCGAAAATAGGGTTGTCAATACTTTAATAGAATAATACCTATTATACTATCAGATTTATGCTGTTTTATTTTTTTTATTTACTTAGCGGTTGCACTTTTATTTATTCTATGGCGCAGGGTCGAATATTATGTAAGAATAAGCTAGGTACCAGTCTAGTCCAGCGCAACTATGCTTAGTGACTCTCGTTGCGAGACGTCACCCGTCACTTTCTCACAGTAGTGCACAGAAAGAGACAGGTAATATGTACATCTCATGCGAGAAATAGTCACATGTTACAGTTGCTTCAGAATGGCTGGTAAGTGTTATAAGTATAAATACCACGCAAGGTACACATGCAGAAACTGTTATACCTACCTATTAGGTAAATGAATACCGAACATATAAATCAGTTTACACAGGTATACACGACACGTGATTTTCTTTTGATGTAGGTATGGATTATATATATATGTAGCTACCTACCACCTATTTTAAATAAGTATATGATATAAAACATTTGTGTGTATATTAATTAATTATTGTTATAGATTTAGGTACCATGACAGTAATGAATACCGTACCTTTCGCTATCTTTCTCACTTGCCGGAACCGAGAAAAACTGACAATTACTATTTTTTTCATTGTTCCGACAATCGGCTGCAATGCAGTATTTTTTTGGATACATATTGCCAATTAAAATTATGACACGCGTTTGCGACGTAAGTAAATTGAGTCGTACTGCGTAAGAGGCGCGCGCGTGCGTCTCGGGTCAGTGCGCGGCAACCACTGAATCGCCTCAACGTTGGGGAGGCCCGGTACGCACTTTTAGCTCGGCGGCGGAATGGCGTAGTGACACCCCCCTGCTTGTGGCGAGTATTAGCTACACTCCATCATGGAGACGATCCTGAGACCTTATCATCTTACGCACAGATAAGTACTATATAATTATATACTTACACAATGATTATAATCATAGACAGGGATATTTGGATATAATTCCGATCCGCATTAGCCATCCCTTCAAATAGCGAACCTACTGTCTTAAAAATAAAGTTGTGTTAAATACTTAAGATGTCATTTATAGAGATATCATTTAACAATATTGTAAATCTGTTTAAAAAAAACCTCGTTGAGTTTCGTGCCGGATTCTTCTCAACAAAGGTTTTTCCGAACCGGTGGTAGATTTTTTTTTGACATTCATAAGTGCTTGTAGACCCATTTGAATACCTAAAGATATTTTGACTTTGACTCATTCATTTCATTCATTCTTCTTTCGTGCAAGTTCTCTTTGTAGCAGTGTCTGTACTTATGATATTTATTTATAAGATTTATCTTAATTTGTTTCCATGGAGTAACAGGTAGTATCAAACTACATTGTAATCTATTGCAATTCATGTGATACATTGGCATCAGACGGACACACAAAGAATCACAATCGCATCCTGTAGGTAAGCCAATGACCTAGGATGACTTTTACATAACATTGCTGCTTTTAGATTACTTGTTTCCATTGTATTACGATGATGGCATTAAAAAAAAACGAATGCAAGTTTATGGGCAGTGGTGATCTCTTACTATCAGAAGACCTACATGCTCGTTTGCCATCCAGTCGAATAAAAAAAAAGTTGAAGTGGCAATGATGGGCCATAATAAATAAAAGTCCACTGTCTCAAAAACGACTAAACCGATTTTGATGAAACATGTCTAAGAACCATCACTAGAAAACCAGATTTCAAATAAAAAAACTGCATTCAAATCGGTCCACCCGCTCAAGAGCTACGGTGCCACAGACAGACTGACAGTCACACATAGCGGTTAAAGTTATAACACCCCTCTTTTTGCATCGGGGGTTAAAAATGGCTCAGCAAACTTTATAATTACCCTCAAAACAATATAGCTAACGATCTATTATCTAAATAAATATCTAGATATAGACATAAACATAGATATAACTTTATTTCGACATCAAACTTAAAATAATACATAATTTACAGAAAAGAAAAACATTTGATGATGTCGAAAAGGAATTGACTCAGCAATTGACACAGGAATAGACTCTTTATTAGTGGTTAAACTACAATGTAAAATGTGTAAAATAAAGTTAGTAGCGCCATCTCTTGGCAAGTAGCTGAACTGCATTAAAAGCTTGGCCGTTAGAATAAAATGAGTATTTTAGGTATTCCATTAATCTTTTCAGATGTTAATCTACTCAAATTGTGCAAATAATTAATGAAAAGTTACATGTAATTTTGTAATTTGTGTCTATTGTTAGTGTTTTCTATATTGATAGTAAGTATAATGTTGGTGTTCATTTCAATAAAGAGTCATTGTATTGTAATGTATTGTATTCTAATTGAATAAAAGATATTTTCAGTTAATTTATTATTCTTTCGAGTAAACTGAATCACCCACCAGGTGAAACCTTTGTGCTAGTAATATCATGTTGACGTCCGATACAAATGCCAAAGAAATCATAGCGAAATTGATTACAAAAAGGTTCCATCTTGGCACAGTACCGACAATTTTTTTCTTTTACTGTGACTCAGGTATGTAATCAGTTAGGTATTCCTCGATTGTTACATGCATACCGACAAAGTAACTAGGTACTACCGTGTATAATGGAAACACTCAGTTTATTTGTTAACCAAAGCATGCATTTTACTTTAGAAAAACATCTGGACTTTGAAATTGCTCGGATGCTAGAGGACTTATTACAGGTATTATGCAGCAATATATGTGGGAAACGTCAAGTTCCTTGCTATCTGTAAGTATAATCTTTAAAAATATGTATTATACTAGCTTTTGCCCGCGGCTCCGCTCGCGGGGTATTCGGTTATCGCGCGCGGATAAAAAGTAGCCTATTTCACTCTCTATGCCAAAAATCACGTCGATCCGACGCCCCGTTACGGCGTAAAGGACGGACAAACACACAAACATACTAACACACTTCGCATTTATATTATAACATTAGTATCATTATGGATGTAAATGAAAAATATATTTTTCATTTCTGAGTTCGTTTGATAGCAATTGGCTACTTAGGTACTATCATGTACTATTATAGACATTACAAATTAAGTACAACTAAACTGAACTAAGTTCTGTAGTAATAGAATAGTAATGAAGGCGATAATGTGTAAGTAAGTAAAATATTGTTTTTATCGAAAATCTTTTTTTTGTTATTTCCTGACAAGGCAAGTAAGACAAATGTAAGTCTTTTTAGTTAGGATTTGCCAAGGATTTTCATAATAATAATAATAATAATAATAATAATATTTACGTAATAATTGAAATTCGGTACGAAAATGCAAAACATTTTACAACAGTCTTCTTAAACTCGTCACTATATTTTTAGAAGCGGCAACACCGCCGCGTTTACGTCACATTCACTGAAACACTGCCATGGTTGTTTATCAATTTTCAATGCGTTTTTCTGATAAAATTTTGTAAATGCAACATCAAATAACCCTAAAAGTGACTTGATCATAAAAATGTCGGACCAAGAAGAGACATACTGCCGCCTGTGTGCGGAAACAACCCCTCTAGCTCAGCTAATATCGGCCGAAGACGATGTTGCGATCAGTTCCAAAGTTAGCACAAAAATGCTATGGATAAACATCGATGTTTCGTCTAGTATCTTGCCGACAACTATTTGTTTCTCGTGTTTCGACTTATTAGAGAAAACCTGGACCTTTTTGCACAACGTGCGTACAGCTCAGGCTCGGCTAGCGTCCATTTTCAGGAAGAAAACAAACGAAGATCGTTCATCGCCAATTTTGCACGATTCGAAACCTCCCGACGACACAGATATCGGAAAGCCGGTGGATAAGAACTGGGATGAGTTTCAATCGACGAAGCACGAGGTTAAAGAGGAGAACCATGAGCATTTGGAGAGTTTCACCACAGTTGATGCTAACACACTGCTAGAGATAAATTTCCAAGTGAAAACTGAACGTCTATCAGATGACGAACAGTTTGATGACTTAGCTCACTCTGATCGCTTCAGCAGCGACGATGACGCGCCTTTATCAGGTAAAAACAAAGCGAATAGGGAATCTAAACTTACTATTAACAATTTGGACCTTACGTGGGAAGACTATATGTGTCGTTGCGCAATATGTGATGCTCAATGCAAAAACATCGAATCTTTAAGACTGCACGCACTTCAAATACACACATGCTGCTGTGTATTTAAATGCTCAGACTGCGGCAAAGTCATCGCAAGCTACCGTTCCTTCGTCAACCACGTCCGTATGCATGTCAAATCACTTCGACACTGCTGTGAATACTGCAACAATAGATTCTCATCGTTAACCCATTTAAAAAACCATATAAACAACAACCATAGACACTCGTATCTAACAACATGCCACAACTGCGGGTGCAATTTCGAAACGCAAGAACTTTTACAAGATCACGTATTGATATACTCTAAAGTGCAGAAGAAGCATCGTAAACGAGATGAATTGGAGGGAGAGTTGAAATGTGAACATTGTAATAAGGAATTTAAATCACGAAGCAATCTGCAACAGCACAAGCTGGTCCACACGGACCGGAATAGGGAGTTCTCCTGCCATGTGTGCGGGAAAATGTTTTTTACTAAAGGTACTTTAAGCACTCATATGATGACGCATGAAGATACTAAACCACATAAGTGTGAGTTCTGCCCAATGGCCTTCCGAGCCCGTGGGAACCTCCTGTCGCATATAAGTCTCCATTCCGGAGCAAAACCATTTGTCTGTGAGCAATGCGGCAAAAGTTTCAGGGTTAAAAGACATTTAAAGTCCCATTCTATAGTCCATACAGACTTGATGCCGTATGTTTGTCAATATTGCAATAAGGCGTTCCGTTTTAAAACAAGACTAAATCTACATATAAGACAGCATACCGGAGCTAAACCTTACAACTGTTTCTTCTGTCAAAGAGATTTTACAAACGGATCCAATTTTAAGAAACATATGAAGAGAAGACATAATATTGATACATCTAAAAAGAAATACAACAATATTGTCAGTAAGGAAGAAATTGGTCAGATTGCTCAAATTGGTCAGATTGGTCACAGTAATATTGTCAGTAAAAATGGAGTTGGTCAGATTGCTCAAATTGGTCAGATCGGTCACAGTAATATGGTTAGCAAAAATGAAATTGGTCAGATTGCACAAATTGGTCCGATTGGTCAGATTGGTAGTTAATACAATATATAGTAGAAGGGTCTATATATGGTACCACCAAATGTTTTGTTTGTCCTAATGTAATATTCATTCTGTTGTTGATTGTTCTAATGGTTAATTATGATTTCACATTTCAGGAAATTTATAAAATAAACCTAACCTAAAGTAACTCTTTTTAAGTAACCAATGCATGAGATGTTCTGAAAATAGTTTCAAATGTTAGGACAAACAACTTTAGACAATATAACGGGCTCCCAAAGTAGAAATTAAATTACTTTACCACTTTAGATTTAATGTTGCTTCCCTTGTAATTTTCTTTTCTGTATCACTTAATATTTCTGGTGTACAATAAAGAGTCTTTGTATTGTATTATATTGTAAAAACAAACATTCAAGTAAGTGGGATGAAACTGAGCTTAATTTAGTCTACCAATTTCGTTTGTTACATACTTTTTGTTACCAAAATTTGTTATTTGTCACAGAAAACAATTTGTTGTTGTTTGAAAATATAATGGACCTTTTGAGGACTAATTTCTCTTATAAACTTCTAGAAAACCATAATGACATTTTCTATTTACTATATATATTAGAACAACATTTTATGTAAAAAAAATTACAACTATTTCTTTTTTGGACTTGATTGAGGTAGTCTCGTTTATTTAGTATTTTTAAGAATTAAGATATGATTTTTTATGTACCTAAATAGGATTTAAATGTATATACCTAGTATGCTAGTATTTATTCATACAATTATGTCACAGTTACATGTATGTAGATATTAAAAGCAATATTTTTAATACTTGACATTTTTAGTTTAATTTCACAACTATTATTTACCCTTTCGCTCTGGTTCAAACCATTAAGGCCTGTCACACTTGAGATTTGCGAGCGAATTGAAACCGAGGTGAGTGTGCAGCGTCCGTTTGACGTTTACTCGTGATTACTGCCAACCTTAGGGTGACAGTCTTTACCGGCCCGGCTAACACCGACATATAAATACCGGCCCTGTTTTTCGTGTATTCGCCCATAGAAGCTCCTGTCAGTTTGTATGGGCGTGGGCGAGTACCCGAAAAACAGGGCCGGTAAAGAGTGTCACCCCAACCTTATACTAAAAATGAATTCTATAAGTGACCAGAATTCATATTAGTATAAGGTGTCCAGTAATTGACACCTTTGCAGCCTTTGCACCTTTGGCAGGCTTCCCACCAGGTGGACTGACGAGAGAATTGCGGGAAACCGGTGGATGCACGTGGCGAGGTTGTCGTCCATTGTGGCGTTCTTAGGGGGAGGCCTTTGTCCAGCAGTGGACGTCTTGCGGCTGATGATGATGATGTTGTTAATTTTTTTTATTCGACTAGAAGGCAAACGAACAAGTAAGAGATCACCACCGCCCATAAATATCTGCAACACCAGGGGTATTGCGTTGCCAACCTAGAGGCCTAAGATGGAATACCTAAAGTGCCAGTAATTTCACCGGCTGTCTTACTCCACGCTAAAACACATCAGTGCAAGCACTGCTTCACGGCAGGATTAGCGAGCAAGATGGTGGTAGCAGTCCGGGTGGACCTTGCACAAGGTCCTACCACCTGCAAATGTAAATAATGTTAATAATTAATGGCCACTTGCTAGAAACACATAAATCTCGAGTTAGCGTTAAGCTTCGTTTAGAAGTGTCAAAATGTATGGAACTGTCAAGCTTGAGCCAGGCTTAACAACTAAATCTAGATTTATTTTTACCTGCAAGTGGGTCTAAGCCGTTAAAATAGCCGTGTTAGTTAAGCCGGTGAAATTACTGGCCCTTGAGGTATTCCATCTTAGGCCTCTAGATCTGCAATACCCCTTGTGTTGCAGATGTTTATGGGCGGTGGTGATCTCTTATCACAGGAGACCCACTTGCTCGTTTGCCTTCCAGTCGAATAAAGAAGAGGCTTTCGTCCAGCAGTGGACGTCTTCCGGCTGATGATGATTATAATTATTCATGACTCTTAACTTGTTTGTGTGACAAAGTAGCAGTGCCTTGTGAGAGTTGTGTGTGTTCGTCACAGGTGGTCGTGTGTGTGCGTGAATCCAGCAAGGCCACGCACAAGCAGAGTAAAACGTCTATAGCGCCCAGCGTTTTTGCGGCGGTTTTCTTCAGTGTCTTGGCATTGGCAGGTGTCATATCGGTGTGTTCCCACTAGTTCTATTAACAGTACTAAAATAGAGTTCTAAAATAGCACTGTCAACAAAACTAGTGGGAACACACAGTCATATCTTATAAAAACTAAAGACAACCTATGCTAAATTATAGCGTGGTTAAATTCGGTATAAAAACAATTAGGCAAAACCTGTTATGCGCAATAAGTTTTAGACCTTAAAAAATATGGCAAATAGGATGTCATCCGCTCTCGCGTGCTTCCATAGCGAGAGCATCGTACCCTTAGTGTGAGTTTTCGGTGACAAAATACGTCTCGATCGCGTTCGCGTTAAAATCTCAATTTGTATGGAAGCACGAACATCGCAAACGTTCCGCTAGAGGCGCTGTTCGTGTTTCCATACAAATTTAGATTTTAACGCGAACGCGAGCGAGACGTATTTTGTAACCGAAAATGTACACTGAGAGGTGTATGTAGCTCTAGTACAGTCACCAGCACCAATATCTGACACAACAAGCGTGCATAAATATCTGATACGACTTTATTTCTAGGCCGGATAGACGTGTCAGATATTTGTGCACGCTTGTTGCATCAGATATTAATACTGGTGACTGTACCTCAGGGACGCGCGCGTGCCCCCGCTCGCAAATCACTCCCTCTGGACAGGGTCTTTAGTCCAAGAACCAACTTGGTTACTGTAAGTAGCCCTGCCAGCCTCACGGCATCGCAAAGACAATGCGCGCCATCTAGAGCATGACACTCCTGTTACTATTGTCCAATCCACGACTTAAATATTCATATTACACCAAACTCTAGCGCTCGATGTAGACTTTATTGCATAAGTGAATAATTGTTATGTTTTTATATTAAAACTAGCTTTTGAAATGAAATGAAAATTTATTTATTTGCTTTAAATGTAGTACATTACACGATGTTCACTGATTTTTTTTTTTTTTTTATTCGACTGGAAGGCAAACGAGCAAGTGGGTCTCCTGGTGGTAAGAGATCACCACTGCCCATAAACTTACATCTGCAACGCCAGGGTTATTGCAGATGCGTTGCCAACCTAGAGGCCTAAGATGGAATACCTCAAGTGCCAGTAATTTCACCGGCTGTCTTACTCTCCACGCCGAAACACAACAGCGCAAGCACTACTGCTTCACGGCAGGATTAGCGAGCAAGATGGTGGTAGCAATCCGGGCGGACCTTGCACTTGGTCCTACCACCTGCAAAAACGATTTATGAGAAAAGATTTATGAGTCTCATACATTCAAACTTTATAAGTCATCATTAAGTCATGCAAATATTGAGATAACAAAATACTACTACTACTCTAATATATATCAATTTCTTTAGTTCCATCTATTATAAAGACATTTTGCCACAAAAATGTCTGTTTCATAAAAAATATTATTAAATTATATAATATTAAATTTTTGCCCGCGGCTCCGCCCGCGTGGTATTCGGTTATCGCGCGCTGTTCCCTCAGGAACTGTGCATTTTTCCGGGATAAAAAGTAGCCTATGTCACTCTCGGGCCCATAATCTATCTCTATGGCAGAAATTACGTCGATCCGTCGCTCCGTTACGGCGTGAAAGACAGACAAACATACAAACACACTGACATTTATAATATTTGTATATGGATGTTATAAAACGAGTAAGAAGAGGTATGTTATAAGTTATAGGTACCTGGCTAGTGCCATCAACGAAGACGCGTGATTTTAACAAAATTAGCCATTAATGACTTTGTAATAAGAACCACGGCACGCGTCATCGTGAATGACTCTACCTATACAAGGTGACCTTAGCCTCTGGACAAATAATGAAACCATGGATTAGACTGATACTTAGCAATAATTTACAATACTTATTTGCTTAATTAGACAAGAAAAAATCTATGAAATCAGATCATCAAAGGTTGTCTGGAAGAGATCGCTCTTAAGCGATAAGGCCGCCTTTTGTTTACCGTGTATTTTTTTTCTGTGTATCTGTTTTCTGTATCGCTTACTATTTCTGGTGTACAATAAAGATTTATAAAACGGCTCTAACGAGTGCAAACAATCAATTTAGTTCAATCATATCTTTGTGAAAAACTCATGTTGTAGAGTTTCAGCCTCACCGAAGCTCGGTCGTCCAGGTACTAAAAATTTCTTAATGCATAAGCGTAAAACATAGTTATAGAGTTAATGAAGTAAATCACAATTAAATCACGTTTATGCTAAATCTAGAAAATCTGCAGTCTAAGTAATAAATCTGAGTATACATACGCTGCCATAGATGTAAATATTATGGCAAAGAATAGGCGGCGAGGTAGAGTGGACAAAGCGTTTACTCCCCATCCCAGCCTATATACGTCCCAGTGCTGGGCACAGACCTCCTCTCATTATGCTCTATTATTCTCTCGTGGCATTATGCTGAGTGGGGACCTATTTAGCGTCATGTACTTATGTCTTTATTTGTTTTATGTTTATTTCTATGTTTGTTTTATGGCGTTAAATAAATGTATTTTCTTTCTTTCTTTTTCTTTTCTCTCAAAAAAAGAGGGCTTGGGCCATAGTTCCCACGCGGGCCCAGTGCGGATTGGGAGCTTCACACGCACCATTGAATTTCTTCGCAGGTTTGTGCAGTTTTCCTCCCGATGTTTTCCTTCACCGCAAAGCTCGTGGTAAATTTCAAATGTAATTCCGCACATGAACTTCGAAAAACTCAGAGGTGCAAGCCGGGGTTTGAACCCACGACCCTCTACTTGAGAGGTAGGACAAGTAGAGGGCTACTTGAGAGGCGATAGGTCAAACCACTAGGCAACCACGGCCACTGATTTTTTATAAATAATCCTAAAAATATTATAAATGCGAAAGTTTTTGAGTATTTGAGTATGACTGTGTTTGTTACTTCTTGACGATAAAAAGGTTGGACGGATTTATGAAGTTTGGTATGTAGATAGCTGAACATCTGGACTAGGGATGTCACGAATATTTGTAATCGCATTCGCAAATGCGAATAATTCACATCATTTTAAACATTCGTATTCGCATAAAACGAGGCGAATATTTTGCGAATGCGAATGTATGCAAGTCGTGACGTGTTTCGCCTGCGCCGGTCACCAGCCACCGAGACGCCAATTTGCGCATGCGCAAACCCGTATTGCTTTAGTAGTTAGAGACATTAAATTTAGCGCGATTTTACTCATTGCGTATATTATTATGTACATCTGCCTCAACCTTAATTTATTAGCGTAACCAACAGAACGTTAGAAAACCCCCGACTTTGACACTTCAAAGTTCAATATTTAAAAAACGGCTGAATTGATTTTGATGAAACATGTCTAAGAACCAACGTTAGAAAACCTGCTTCCAAATGCAAAAACTGCATTCAAATCGGTCCACCCGCTTAAGAGCTACGGTGCCACAGACAGACAGAGTTAGACACAGGTTAAACTTATAAAACCCGTTTTTTACATCGGGGGTTAAAAATACATTAAGAGGAGAGAATAAATAAAAAGAACATCGAATCCATACTAATATTATAAATGCGAAAGTAACTCTGTCTGTCTGTCTGTCTGTCTGTTACGCTTTCACGCCAAAACCGCTGAACCGATTTGGATGAAATTTAGTACAGAGATAGAATAGACCTTGGGAAAGGACATAGGCTACTTCTTATCCCGATGTTCCCACGGGATAGGGATAAAATCTCGAAATAAGAACCTCTGGGCTTAGAGTCATGAAATTTGGTATGTAGGTAGTTGGACGTATGGAATAACACATAGGTGACTTTTCGACCCAATATTCCCACGGGATAACTAGGAATAAGATCTCGAAATAACAACCGCTGGGCTTAGAGCCATAAAATTTAGTATATAGGTATCTGGACCTCTGGAATAACACGAAGGCTACTTTTTATCCTGATATTCCCAAGGGATAGGGATAAAATTTCGAAATAACAACCGCTGGGCTTAGAGCCATAAAATTTAGTATATAGGTAGCTGGACCTCTGGAATAACACGAAGGCTACTTTTTATCCTGATATTCCCACGGGATAGGGATAAAATTTCGAAATAAGAACCTCTGGGCTTAGAGTCATGAAATTTGGTATATAGGTAGTTGGACGTATGGAATAACACATAGGTGACTTTTCGACCCAATATTCCCACGGGATAACTAGGGATAAGATCTCGAAATAACAACCGCTGGGCTTAGATTTAGTATATAGGTAGCTGGACCTCTGTAATAACACGAAGGCTACTTTTTATCCTGATATTCCCACGGGATAGGGATATAATTTCGAAATAAGAACCTCTGGGCTTAGAGTCATGAAATTTGGTATGTAGGTAGTTAGACGTATGGAATAACACATAGGTGACTTTTTGACCCAATATTCCCACGGGATAACTAGGGATAAGATCTCGAAATAACAACCGCTGGGCTTAGAGCCATAAAATAAATAAATAAATAAATTGTTCTCTCTTCTCCTATTTATGTTTTTTACTGTTTTTGCTGTGATGTAGTGTGTTTTTGTTGTCAATAAATATTGTGAGTTTGTTTGTTTGAAAATTTAGTATGTAGGTAGCTGGACCTCTGCAATAACACAAAGGCTACTTTTTATCCTGATATTCCCACGGGATAGGGATAAAATTTCGAAATAAGAACCTCTGGGCTTAGAGTCATGAAATTTGGTATATAGGTAGTTGGACGTATGGAATAACACATAGGTGACTTTTCGACCCAATATTCCCACGGGATAACTAGGGATAAGATCTCGAAATAACAACCGCTGGGCTTAGAGCCATAAAATTTAGTATATAGGTAGCTGGACCTCTGTAATAACACGAAGGCTACTTTTTATCCTGATATTCCCACGGGATAGGGATAAAATTTCGAAATAATAACCTCTGGGCTTAGAGTCATGAAATTTGATATGTAGGGAGCTGCACGTCTGAAATAATACATAAGCGACTTTTTGACCCGAAATTCCCACGGGATATCAAAGGATAAAATCTCGAAGTAACAACCACTGGGCTTAGAGCCATGAAATTTGGTGTGTAGGTAGCTGAACCTCTGGAATAACACATAGGCTATTTTTTACCCCGATATTCCCACGGGATAGGAATAAAATTTTGAAATAATAACCGCTGGGCTAAAAGTCATGAAATTTGGTATGTAGGTAGCTGCACGTCTGGAATAACACATACGCTATTTTTAATCCCTATACTCCCACGGGATATTTCAATTGCCACTACCAGACCGATTAGTTTACGCGTGTGAAGCCGCGGGTAAAAGCTAGTAGTATATATAATTGCAATTTTTTTTTTTTTCAAATAAACCTTAAGTACAGAAAATATCTTCTGGCAGAAAAAATAGCTCTCTAACACTCTAAACAATAAAAAACAACTTGCACGATTTTTGTCTATTGATGTCGTATCTACACAACTTAGTCTATGGTCGAGTGGCCCGGTAAGACACGCGATAGCGCGACGTCGCGTACGCTATGGTATCTGGAGTACGGATATATCTCGAGATATCGATACATTTTACAACTTCGATAAAAATCTATATATTTATATATATATAGGTAACGGAACAATTGCTACCATTAACCTAAACCCAAAGTATTTAAGTCAAATTTTGTGTGATTGGTACTAGGCAACGGATAAACATAGGTACTTTAATAGGTAAGTACGTACTTAAATCCATACTAATATTATAAATGCGAAAGTGTGTTTGTATGTTTATGTGTTTGTGTGTTTGTTTGTTTATCCGACTTTCACTCAGTAACGGAGCGACGGATCGACGTGATTTTTGGCATACCTAGAGATACCTAGAGAAAGTGACATAGGCTAATTTTTATCCTGGAAAAATGCACAGTTCCCGAGGGAACAGCGCGCGATAATCGAATACCACGCGGGTGGAGCTGCGGGCAAACGCTAGTTCATTATAAACACACAAGAGTCGAGGTTCGTATTTTTCATACTACTCCGTAATATTATACCCAAACGGGGATCGAACCCGGGACCTCAAGCTTCGTAATCAGATCCTCTAACTACCGCTTAGCGCAAAAAAAATAAGATAAGATAATTTATTCAATAATTTGCAGTACAAAATAACAATAAATACAATGTTTAACAAAATTCTATGAAACACGTTTGCCTGCACTAGAGTTACTAAAAAAAAATTAAAAAAAAATATATAGCTAAATTATCCAGCTTCATCAGAAATTCCTAAATGCATAGGTAGGTATATTCAATGTCAAAAAAATACAATAATAATAAATACAGTGAGTTACTTAATTAAAAACCCTTAAAGGGATAAAATAAATAAATAAATAATTTAGATGCGATCTCTATCACGAAGAAACAAGAAAAAATATATACTGTAAGTTTTTTTTTATTCCTCTAAAAAATACTGTACATAGAGTAAAATATGTAGTCCCTTGGATTTTCTGCGTTTTTCTCAAAATTCAAAGGAGAAAACACTCGTTTATCTTTCTTTGACAAAATTGCTAAGTTTTTATGTTTTCTACTAGATTCAACCTAAATATCTTCAGACATATCCCACGCCGCTTCGGCGCCCCTCGCCGCTCCCTTGTGCTCAGCAAAGCATGCTCAAAACAAAAGCAACGGAAATATGCTCCAGTCGACGACAAGAAATAATACGAGACAGTTTTCTATCCAAACCCGTTAGGGAAACTAACCTGAATCCGTGAACGGCCGTCGCCAAAAACCCAATTAAAAAATCAAGCTGTCAAAATTTCCCGCCGCGCGAAAATTAAAAAATCACAGACCATAGACTAAACAGGATTAAATTGAAAAGTTTGTAGCGTAATTATTTGTTTATTATTATAGTTAATTGAAAGTGAGTTAGTGTTTTAAATTGACACTGTGAGATGGCTAGAAAAGTGGTGATTCTTCTTGCTTTCTGCACATGGTATGCGTACGGACAGGAGTACTTTAGGATGGTAAGTGTTGATAAGATCTTATTTGAGATTAAAAAAAATGTTACGCATGTGTGCTTTGAATGCGTCTTTCAAACACGCTAGCGTATTTAATTTCTTTACGCATTAAAAAGTTTTTATACATTAAATATAAAGTACAACTGTCGATACTCGTATTGACAATATGATAACTATTTATTCCAGTTTTTTTAAACAATTTATTCATATTATTTTGTAATTTTTATTCACATTAGTTACATTAAACACAAGCTGAGTGAATGGCGCGCTGCATTTTAGGATTCCGTATTAATATGCGGCAAGCAAAGATTGAATATTATTTAGACTTTTATTTAATTACAAAATGTCAACAAAATATGCATCGAAAATTGATAACTGTAATAAAAAGAAAAAAATAGAAAATACAAACTGAAATATAGATGCACAGAAAAACTAGAAAAATAAGACCAGCGCTTTCCCAGCGCGATTCCCAGCGGTGGTCATATTTTTCTGGTTTTTCTGTGCATCTATATTTCAGTATATTTTCGATTTAGGTTTTACGGGATGACCGTAAAAGTAACAAAAATTTGGAATTATAATAATAATATAATAATAATAATAATAATTTATTTCAGTTAACAACAAAATGGTGTTCAAAAAAAAAATCGTTGAGACCTTCTAGTAGGCATACACAATGCTTGTAACAGAAGACCTCGCTCTTCCGATGTATAGATGTTGTTACATTTTGATGATTAAACAATACTAAATCTTAAGAATTAAACTTAAAATTAAAGTACATAAAAAAAAATTTAATCTCGACTATGTGTGTCACTTTTAGAAATAAATGTCTTTTACATGTGGCTATTATTAAAAGTTTATGCAATTACAACAACGTATTTATTAGTTTATGCACTGTCCTAATTCTATATTACTTAAATAACTAAAGAAATTCCTAACAGGATTTCACAGTAAAGAATTCAATTTCAACTCCCCTGTCCAAATCCACAAAAACACAGCAAAATTGAAATAAAAAATACAAAAAGATTCCAAAAAACCAAACTAAATGTAATAGAAAGCTCATATAACTAAGTTGGTGTACAGAAAAAACAAAGACGAAGTAGGTACTTAATAAACTTAATTGTCAAACAAACAACAATATATATATATATATATCCTGGCCTGACTGGTGCTCTATTGTTATGATTTAATTTATTTTAGTCTCCCGCGAGGCACCTAAAGATCTTTCGTAATTCTCACTCATAGTCAAAATACCATAACGGGACTTATCACGCTATTTTACACAAGTAATATTTACCTCGACGTTTCGGCAACATTATAGTAGTCACGAGTAGACTGAAGTGTGGGGTGTCAAGTCCGCCTAGCAGCGCGAGTTCTTCGATCTACCCGCACTTAATCACTAATAGTACCGGCACTCGTATCACGAACTACCCGCACTTGGTCTTCAGTCTACTCGTGACCACGGCAACTGTAATGTAGCCGAAACGTCGAGGTAAATATTACTTGTGTAAAATAGCGTGATAAGTCCCGTTATGGTATTTTGACCTAAAGATTTTCCAACGGTTCCGATTCTTCTTCTAATTATGTTTCATCAGAGCTTATAAGTAATATTAAACATCACATACCGTCTAAATGTACCCTAAATTAATGTTAAATCGGGTACGCATCTGAATATCGAATGTTAAAATATCGAATATATTAAAATATCGAATTAAAATAATACTTAAATAAATATCATGGGACAATTGACACCAATTTCCCTAGTCCCACATCAAATAGTATAAAGTGGGCCCCACTCAGCATAATGCGACGGCAAGCCGCAAAGCCCTGTATGTACTATGGGCACTTGGCAATATCAACGGATAAACATACTTGTTTATATAAATACATACGTATACACATAAAACGCCCAAGACTCAAAAACAAACATCCGTAGGTATTATTATAATAAATTTCTGTAAAACTGGCTGAAGATTCTAAAACAATTACATCCCCTTTGTACATCTTATTTCCTGTGTTCTGTTATTTTCATGTGTTTTTATGTACAATAAAGAGTTTTACAATACAATACAATTTTATAGTGATCTGACAGAAATACTGAAACTCTAACAATAACAATATAATCGAAAACGTATAAAAAAAAAAAAAAAAAAAAAAAACGACATCAAAATCTACAGTCAATTCGTAAAAAAAAAGTCACCAGAATAGTGATGTTGACACCACCAATCAACTGACGTACTTTTTATTGGCTGTCAAAACACAATTCTCCCATAGAGTTTCAATGGCAATAGCGACTTATGACGTCACTATCCGGCAACACAATCAACTAACTATTTATTTGTTTTAAAGCAACAAAAAATGTAATTTGTTTATTTGTTTGTTTGTTTAAACTCTTTATTGTACAAAAAGGAAATAGGTAGGTACAAAAAAAATACACAAAAGAAAGTGCTTAGTACAAAGGCGGACTTATCCCTGAAGGGATCTCTGCCAGTCAACCTTTGAGTGGTAGAGAAAAGCAATTGAAAAAAGATAAGGATCGACAAATAGAGCAAAAACATTTGAATAAAAATATAAATGCATATATAAACCCTAAGTACCTAAACAAATAATTAATAATTTTACAGTAAAGCGAAAATTTATCTGGTTTTTAGGGCTTAAATAAAGCGATTTTTTACTGGAGTTATGCCTTCGAATTATTTTTAATGGCGTCATCACCCCTATTATAAGGCTAGTATATATGATCCTCTGAGCCGGGGGTTGAACCCGGGACCTCGAGCGTTGTAGCCAGATTCTTTAACTTCTAGACTACTTCCGTTTAGACCTTAGGCATGAAACCCTAAAAACTGTTTGAGATCGAGTTACAAAAATTCCAAATCGTCGTTTTTAGGGTTCCGGAGCCAAAATGGCAAAAACGGAACCCTTATAGTTTCGCCATGTCTGTCTGTCTGTCTGTCTGTCCGTCCGCGGCTTTGCTCAGACACTATCAATGCTAGAAAGCTGTAATTTTGCACAGATATATAGGTAAATTATGCCGACAAAATAGTACAATTAAAAAATCAAAAACAATTTTTTTTAGGGTACCTCCCATAGACGTAAAGTGGCGGTGATTTTTTTTTTCTCATCCAACAAGGGCTATCGTTGGATAGGTATTGTAAAATCATTAGGGGTTTGCTAAAACGATTTTTCGATTCGTCATTTGTTTGCGAAAAATTCAACTTTAAAGTTCAAATTTTCATAAAAATCGAGCGTCCCCCCCCCCCCTCTAAAATCACCCATCTAAACAGGTGGGTCGAAAAATTTAAAGAAATTCAGAATGGTAGTCAGTATATCAAACTTTCAAGGAAAACTATAACGGCTAAGTTTGCTTGAGAACTATTAGTAGTTTATGAGTAAATAGCAGCGTAGGGTATAAAATATACCTAAACTTGGAAGATTCCGTATAAAATACGAAATCCTTAGAAAAATATTACTTAATTTTTTCGTAATGGCTACGGAACCCTATTTTGGGCGTGTCCGACACGCTCTTGGCCGGTTTTTTTAAGGTTACCCGTCACGCTGCCGGGCCCGTTAAATATCGTACGACATTGTCAACCTTCGCGGCGCAGGATTCGGCCGAGTTGCCAAATTGCTCGCTTTTATGTACTTGTTTAAGTATGCAGTCACGACTAGGGTTGCCAGGTCCTCAAAGGTAAGCCCATTCCCACTAACGTCGATAAGCCGAAGGCTACTAGAAACACAGGGAAGCTTAAAGTTCCATCTTACAGACTGGCTAAAACCAAAAAGTAGTTTTTGGGAAATTGCATACGTTTTTATAATAAAATTCCAAAAAATATTACTAAAGAAACTGATACAAAATTTAAATCTACTGTCAAGAAGACGTTAATATCTAAGGCTTATTATAAAGTCAATGATTATATCATAGACAGGGATATTTGGAAATAATTCCGATCCGCATTAGCGATACCTTCAAATAGCGAACCTACTGTGTTAAAAATAAAATTGTGTTAAATACTTGTAATGTATTGTATATAGATATCATTTATAAATATTGTGAATCTGTTTTAAAAAAAAATACCTCGTTGAGTTTCTTGCCGGATTCTTCTCAACAGAGGTTTTTTTCCGAACCGGTGGTAAATTTTTTGACGTTCATAAGTGCTTGTTATAGCCTAAATTGAATAAAGAGATTTTGACTTTGACTTTGAACCGGACAGACCAGCCATTTTGGCCGGACTTTTGGGCAAAAAAGCCAGACGCCCCATCATTAGGGACTAGTCCGAAGCTTTGAACGCATCAAAAAAAATTATAATTGTATAGGCCATTATAGTATAGGCTAGTATAGGCTATACTTCCCAATAATAATAAACTCTATAAACACCAAATTTCATCTTAATAGGTTCAGTAGTTTAAGCGTGAAGAAGTAACAGGCAGGCAGAATTTCAGACAGAGTTACTTTTGCATTTATAACATTAAGTAGGGATTTTGTGTCTTAGTATACCTATATGACAAACAATTTGTAGGTAGGTATGTACTCGTATATTTTTCCTGATTTTTCCTTAAATGTGTGAAAAGAAAATGACTTCGAACACGTAACAATGTGTTTCTCTCTATAATGAACTATTAATAGCTTTGTAATGTCATTAAACACAGCAATCGTATTTATGAGCTAATGTAATATAATTCTTACACATGCGTAATAGTATCATACATATTTATGAACAATTATGAGCAATCATGAACATTTCGATTGCAGTTTCGTGTTGAAAAACTGTTTTTTACAACAAACCGTTTGGCAGATAGAATGACAGACAGACGAAACTGCGAAGTTTCGCGAAGGTGAAGTATTTCATTTTTTTTCGCGTTTTTCGTCGGCCACTGACAATTACCGGGTGTGGCCTGTAATACGAGCAAAAAATTAAAACATAGATCATCCTCGTTAAACTGAACAACATTAGTTGAGCGACTTCTAAAAATAATGGAGTCTTTGAATTTTCCTTTTTTCATACAAATTAAATACTGCCATCAATGTACGCCATCCTAGAACACAACTGACGTCGCCTGTCACGCTACAACCATCAAGCATTTAAGCTTTACATTGCTTCTGCGAATAAACTGAAAAGTGTAATAAAAAATAAAAAAATAATTATTTTTATAATTCGCTGAACTAATGTTGTTCACTTTGAGGAGTATGATCTATGTTTTAATTTTTCGCTTATACTACAGGCCACACCCGGTATATCGCTAAAAATCAAACTGCCTAGTAAAAACTTTAAATAAAATTAGTTACAAATAAGGCATTTTCTGATGTTTTTAAAAAGATGTCTCGTGTTAGGTGACTTTACTTCGACTTATTGCCAGAATTTTCCAGATTACGTTATTTGTCGTGATGCCAACGCTTCTGTAGACAGACGCCCATCGGCGTTCATGGCATCCGCGATGAAATCAAAGTAAAAACCAATATATTTGTAATCCTAAAAACGGCAACAGCTGGACAGTCTAAAAATAGGACACAGACAAATAATAAAAGGTAGATTAGGTACAAAAAAAAACTAAAACTAAACTAAAATTAAATGAGCTACAACTATAATAAATCAAAAAAACCGGCCAAGAGCGTGTCGGACACGCCCAAAATAGGGTTCCGGAGCCATTACGAAAAAATTAAGTAATATTTATCTAAGGATTTCGTACTTTATACGGAATCTTCGAAGTATAGGTATATTTTATACCTTACGCTTCTATTTACTCATAAGCTACTAATAATTCTCAAGCAAACTTAGCCGCTATAGTTTTCCTTGAAAGTTTAATATACTGACTACCATCCTGAATTTTTCCAAATTTTTCCACCCACCGGTTTAGATTTTAGAGGGGGGGGGACGCTCGATTTTAATGAAAATTTGCACTTTAAAGTTGAATATTTCGCAAACAAATGACTGAATCGAAAAATCGTTTTAGCAAACCCCTAATGGTTTTAAAATACCTATCCAACGATACCCCACACTATAGGGTTGGATGAGAAAAAAAAATCACCGCCACTTTACGTCTATGGGAGGTACCCTAAAAAAAATTGTTTTTGAATTTTTAATTGTACTGTTTTGTCGGCATAGTTTACTTATATATTCGTGCAAAATTACAGCTTTCTAACATTGATAGTCTCTGAGCAAAGCCGCGGACGAACAGACAGACAGACAGACAGACGGACAGACAGACAGACATGGCGAAACTATAAGGGTTCCGTTTTTGCCATTTTGGCTCCGGAACCCTAAAAAAGACCATACGGCATGGTACCAAAGATGCTGGCAGCATTTCCCCGCTGGATGGTAATGCTGATGCGTTGAGCGAGGAAGCTGCCAGCTTTTCGGTCTTATTTGAATTTGGTTATCTTTGAATCTCTTTGATAGATCTTAAGAGACTCAGAACGCCAGGGCTCCACGAACCATGGGTCTCGACACAGAAACGTACAAAAAATTTAAGTAAACTTAAAGATTTTTACCAAAGGACATTCTGTTCATATCACAAAATCTTCACTAGAAATTGAACGCACATCGGCGTCTGCGGCATTTAGGACCCGTCAAGACGCCGATGGGCGTCAAAGGCACTGAATGGGTTAAAACGCAGCCTTAAATTGCGAGGATAAAGTACGTAGAGACAAAGTCAGCCAAGGTCATGCTCAATACCCTCAATTATAATAATAATCGTGTGGTTCTCTTAATTCGTTTCCTGTCGTTCAAGATCATGAGATGACACCAAAAGAAAAACCGGCCAAGCGCGAGTCAGACTCACGTGCTGGGTTCCGGACAAATTACTTTTCTGATTAAATGTTCTGGTGAATACACTACAGTATACTTACGTGAATTACTAGCTTATGCTCGCGGCTTCGCCCGCGTGGAATTCGGTTATAGCGCGCTGTTCCCTCGGGAACTGTAAATTTTTCCGAGATAAAAATGAGCCTATGTCACTCTCGGGTCCATAAACTACTTACCTCTATTCCAAAGGGAAAACCGTTAAATTACCTAAACGCAAAAATCTAAAATTAAATTTTTTCAGACTTCTTTTTTTAACTTTACTTAGCTCATATTCTAAACTGAGCAAAATAAACACAAGCCTCGTCCAAGAAATGCGGACAAACATACAAACACACACTTTGACACACTGGGACAAGGCTACAATAAATAACAAATACAATAACAAGAAATATAGGACTACAGTAACTTATTCTAAGCAACCTTTATTTACGGATATCACCAGATCGTTGCTATTGCGCAGGTTATTACTCATAAAGCTGGCTGCGTTTTCTCGCTGTATGGCAAAGCCAACACATTAACCGAGGAATAAGTCATAGAACCTGTACCTGTAAAACAAAAAACCTTTTTTTTTCATTCTCGTTTTCTTTTTCAGGGTTCAAACACCAATGCAGCCGAAGCTTCTCAATTTCTTCGCGAATACGACCGAGAGGCTTCTGGGATGTGTTACAGGTATGGATATTATAAGCGATTAACAAAAGTCCTGTATACTTACTTATACTATGTGTTATTTTTGATTCCCGTTAACTACAGGTGATTCCAGAGACGTGAGCAAGACCAATCCTACTCGCTGTCCCTTTTCTTTATTTTTTTCTTGTTTTTATTCAACCTATTATTTAGTTTCCCCTGTCCAGTTGTCTATCCTGTCTGTCTTTAATCAAATCTTGCAAGTTTAATTCGACGCACTTTCAGTGGTTGGATTCACTTGAAATTTGGTATACTAACACAAATTGCGTGACGAATAATCTGGTAGTGACATCCTGCTAGTCCGGCCAGGATCGTCTCCACAGGACGAAACTCTTCAACGGTTAATGGCATCGATATGCAAATGTAGTTTGGATGACAATACAAGTATACTTGACTGTCGTGTTGTGTGTGTTGAGTGTTTTGCTGACTGTAGTCAACAAAAAAAAGCTTGTATTAAAGATTTTTTTTTTTTTCAAAAACGTATTTTGTTTATTCAAAGCCTTACCATCAAATTTCAGGGTAACAATATCCCAGTGGAAGTTCGTCACTAACATAACGGAGTCGAACCGTCGTCGGATGCTGGAGGAACTGGCCATCAGCTCAAAGTTCGAGAGGCTGTCTTGGAGGAAGGCTGCAGCCTACGACTCCTCGAGGCTGCCTGATGCAGAGGGCAGGAGGCAGCTGCAGAAGATTGTACAGAACAGCAGGGCGGCGCTACCTGATGATAAATTTGCTGAGGTAACAGGATTGAAGTATTCTGCTTGTCAATTAATCTTTCCAGAAACTGTACTTATAAAGAGAAAACACTCTTCAGTATCTTCTCGGTCAATTATATACGTCCACAGAGTACAGACCACCTCTCAAAACAAAGGGACTTGGACTGCTATTTCTGAGAGCTCAGAGCGGATTAGGAATTTCACACAAACACCATTGAATAACTTCATAGTAATTTATTGAAGCAGACGTTACTTTGCGGAGGTCCATCCATACAGACGCAAATTAGATCACGCCTGTATTCCCAAATGAGGTAGGCAGAGCACACGAAACGTTACCGTTTCGGAGCTACTTTTAGCAATTTTAAGTTTAAAGTTTTACAAACACGGTACAATAGTTTGCTAGCCTATCGCCTACGGTATACCTATATCCTTTATCGCCTCTTACGACATCCACGGAAGAAATGGAGAGATGTAATTGTGACCCGACACCCACTCGGATCCATATCAGGTCCATATCAATGAACTAAAACAATTACTTTGCTCACCCGCGACCTTATGATAGCTACGTTTATGCAAGATATTTTTGTGTATGCAGTTCCTCCACCTCCACACTATAAAACACCCACATAAATCACACAGACCCACCCTATCACCACCACACTACAGTGACGATTATTGAACTCAACCAGAGCTCATCTTCAGAGCAACACAAACCCATGAACCCATAGGTACTCAACAACTTCACAAGCAGATGAAATCACATGTCTCCCATAGTTGAAAAATAATAAAGAAAAGGGTGTCTTTATTTGATTTAATGTCTTCTGTTCTAGATCCAACAGCTGATTTCTGAGATGAAAGAGATCTACAACTCTGCTAAGATCTGCCCTTTCGGGCAGAAGCCCTACGACACTCACGTGCCCAGGATCCAATACCCAAGCACAGGATACCAGGTAAGCAGCACCAAGGTGAGAGCTCGTAATGCATCCATCTCATCCATAGCAGCCCTCAGTTCGTCCGTCTTCGGACATAGGTCTCCTCTCCATTTCTCCACGCCTGGTGATCGACAGCCATATGCTTCCATTCTTCACCCGCCTGTCGGCAGATATCGTCCTTCCACATTGGTGGTCGCCCTCTACTGCGAGTGTTTTGACGAGGTCTCCAATCGAGTGTTCACTTCGATGCGTAATATACTCGTATGTGATTAATATTGAAAGAGGAGATACTCAGAAGAACGAGGTTCGCCAACATAGCCAAGCGAATAAGCTCGTTGAAGTGGCAATGGGCAGGCCATATAACATGAAGAACAGATGGCCGTTGGGGCAGAAAAGTTCTCGAAGGGATACCGCGGATCGACAAGCGCAGTGTAGGACGGTTACCAACGAGACCAACCAACCAACAACCAATCACCACAACGAAACAGACAGAAGACCTGGCTAAAGCCGCAGGTGTAAGTACGCTGGATACAGGCCGCATCCAACTGAAGCAATTAGAGGTCTATGGGAGGGACCTATGTCAAAAAGTGGACGTTTTATGCTGATATGATGATAGTGATGATAAATATTGAAAGGGTTTTAACTCTCCCTACTAAAATTACGCGACAAAATTTCTGAATGGTTATGCGTAGAGGTACAATACAATTTTTCAACGTAGACTTCAGACTCGGTGGTGCGATGATCTTCGCAAGGTGGCCGGCAAGAGCTCGATGAGAGTGGCCGAGGATCGTGCTCAGTGGTGTGCCATGGGAGAGGCCTACGTCCAGCAGTGGACGAACATAGGCTGATGATGATGACAATTTTTTTAAGCAACATATTTGCAAATAAAGGTATCTGACGCTTTTTTACAGGACCCAATGACCTCAAGTTACACCCAACTCTACGAAGAAACCCCTGCCTACTGTGACATGCAGCTAGACCCGGAAATATCCAGGATACTCGCGCATTCCCGGATAGAGAGTGAGCTGTTGTACGTGTGGCGAAGCTTCCGGGACAAAACCGGGCCCAAACTCAAGAACCGGTTCATGAGATACGTCACGCTAGCCAACGATGCTGCCACCGCCACAGGCAAGTTATATTAGTAAAGTGTCAGATTTTTACACTCTCAGATTTTTTTCTGAAGAATTATTTTGTAAATGTCCGAATACCTAAATAATCGGCAAAAGGAATAAAGATTTCTATGGACTTCTTTGGTTTCAAGATAGGGAGTGATATGAGAAAGAGATGTTAGAAAGTATATAAATTTACTTACCTACACTTATTTGATACACAGGGTGAAGTATGTTTGAAAATAAAATTTGAAAGAACATCAAACCACCTGTACAGTCAGCGTCATATAGTACGTAGCAGTCAAGATCACCAAATACTTGGAAACATACAAAATAGTCATTACCAGTGACTCAGTCAAAGCGGACAAATTGTTGGAGACATCCATCGTGTACAAATATACTGGAGCACGCACGTCGCCAAATACTTTGTAACATTCAAGCCGACATAAGTACCGTAGCAGCCAACGTATCCAAAAGTATGGGACACCACAGGAAAATTGACTTTATTACATACCGTGTAAGGTCCAATGATCCAGTTAGCTAGTCCGATTTAATAGAATCTCTTGGTGCAAAATGCAGATGTCATTACCTTTGTAATGAAATAAAAACTCTTTTGTAATGTAATTATACTGGCCGATTCAAGCCATATTTAAAAGGAAATCCGTTAATCCGGAATTCTGACAATGTAAATAAAAATGTGAAAAAAGCCGTCAGGGTCCAAACGAATGAGACGGAACGATCGATGACAAGTTGGTACTCCTTCGGTGATTGTCAAAAATAAAAAGTCAATCTAATGACGTGTTCATTTATTTCGCACTCAAATCGAGATTAAACCTTAATCCTTTTAAATAAAGCTCAGTTTTCTATTGTGTCCCATACTTTTGGTTATTATGGCTGCTACGCTATCAGTGGTGATGTGCGTGCTCCGGTATATTTGTAAACGATGGATGTCTCCAACAATTTTACCGCTTTGACTGAGTCACTGGTAATGACTATTTTGGATGTATCCAAGTATTTGGTGATGTTGACAGCTACGTACTATATAACGCTGACTGTACACCTGAAAGGGTAGGGATTGATTTAACTATATCTCTAATGATAATGAACTGTAACCTGATTTCCACACGAAATAAATGATTACGATTATGAAAGAGTATTAGTTGGGCCTCACTCAGCATGTTGCGGCAATGACAATGAATAATTCCACCTTTGCCGCCAGCTGTTAACAATTAGACTACAGATAATTTAATTTAATAGTAGAATTGATGATAACCATGATAATAATTTTTGCAGGATACCGAGACGCTGGCCATCAGATGAGGGAAGCTTACGAGGACTCGTCTTTTCGCGCAAGTGTGGAGGAAATATATAACCAGGTAAATTATTGTACAGATTCAGTTGTTTTGCATATGGTGATGTGACCAGGATTTTCTACAGTGTATTGGTTGCACTACCATCTCATTTGTAACTTATTCGGCTTATATATTTTTTTTTAGCATACCCATTATAAGTTTAAATTTGGCATACATTACGTAAGTTGGATGCCAATGTACAGTCAGTAAAAAAACTTCATCTAAAAATTTAATTTTAACAGAAACTTATTAATTATACATACATATTAAGGATGTATAGAATTGTTTTATCATGTGTAGAAATCCATATTAGAAATGCGAAAGTATGTTTGTGTGTTTGTATGTTTGTCCCTCTTTCACGCCGTAACGGAGCGACGGATTGACGTGATTTTTGGTACAAAAACAGTTTATGGGCCCGAGAGTGCCATAGACTACTTTTTATCCCGGAAAAATGCACAATTCCCGAGGAAACAGCGCGCGATAACCGAATACCACGCGGGTGGAGCAAAAGCTAGTTTTATTATATGTGGAAATAAATAAATAAAATCAATAGCCATAAAACTAGAAGGTTAGAGACTTTAAAGTATTTGTAATCTGTCAACAGGTGGCGCCACTGTACAAGCAGTTGTTCACTTACGTGCGCCGGCGCCTCGTGCAGCGCTACGGCGAAACTACCGTCAGATCGGACGGACCGATACCAGCGCATTTACTTGGTCAATAAGTACTACCCTTTCCCGCGGGTTCACTCGCACAAACCTGGGGACCTAGTGAAAAAAGGGTTAATTCTGCAGAAGTTGAACAGCTGATTTCGACTTAAACCCCTATACACATAAAATAGAAAATAGCTGTGTAATTTCTGCAGACTTAACCCTTTTTTCACTAGGAACCCACTGCTACTACAACAGAACTGTCGCTGCAATCTTACTAATATTATAAATATGAAAGTTTTTAGATATGCGTGTGTCTGTATGGTTGTTACTTTGTCAGGCTAAAACGGCTGGAGGGATTGAAATGTAATTTGGTGTGTAGGTACCTGAATGTGGGGAATAATACATAAGCTACTTTTTATCCCTCTATTTCCACGGGATAGGGGTAAAATCTTAAAATATCATCCGCTGACGTGAATACAATCATAAATTTGACGTGGTTGTTTTTAATACAATTTCAATGAAAACCAAGATCAAATTTTCAATCGCTAAAAATAAAAATAAGAAAACTAAAATTTAAAAAAATAATAGTAATAAATAAAAAGTGAATCCATTTTTAACTTGTCCCTTACCTAGTTTTATTGCTTTTACTTTCTAGCTATACTAACGTGATTTCTTCCAGGCAACATGTGGGCGCAGAACTGGAAGTCCATAATGGACTTAGTGATGCCTTTCCCCCAGTCGCCCAATGTTGACGTCACAGGAGAAATGCTACGCCAGGGATTCACTCCACTCAGGTTTGGATGAGCAGTAGTATCTTAGTATTAGGCTCCGTTTCCACCAGACTTGTGCGAGGATGTGTTGTGAGGAATGTGTTTTTCATGACCCAATAGAAAAGTTTCATTTGCATATCGCACAGCACCGCTCTGGTGCAAAAAGAAGTAAATGAAGCTGTTGTTTCAGTGACCCTTTGGTCACTAGTCACTAGCACTAATATCTGACAATAAAGCGTGCATAAATAATCTCACACTGCGCTATTTCTAGGGCCGGTCGGACGTGTCAGATAGTTCTGCCTGCTCTGCTGTGTCAGATTTTTTTTTTTTATTTATTAATTACAATTTACAAAAATAACAACTTGAAGATATTTTCGCCAAACTGCTAAGCAGTTTGTTGGCGAAGACAGCACTCTTTTTTTATTTTATTACAATACAGTATTTTATTACATTTAATGCAGGTGTACAGTATCTTGACTTTGATCTAGCTACTGGCAGTTTTTCTGTAAGTTTTATTTTCTTCTAAAAACGGCGAAGCGTAACTGAAAAGTAGGGTAGACCGGGGACAATAGAAACACGTCATGACTGAAACAAGTCAAATTTCTCGAAAACTATAATACCTACGCGTATGACGCAACACTCAGAACACGCGGTCGTTCATGGCGGATTCCCTGACCAATAGTGTTCGAGCGACCGAATGGCGTGGTCGTGTCGAGAAGCCAACGAAATTTTTCGCAGTCAAAAGTAAATTTTTGTGATCTACTATAATTTCTCATAACTTTTTTTGATCTTGTATTTTGACTGATTAAATTATTGGAGTGTTTTAATAAGGAATAAACGCGTGTTTTGACTGTTATGGATCAGCTTTCGAGTCTCTTTGATGAGTAATATTTGACCTTGAATTAAAAAATGCGATGTGGGGACGGTAGAAACAAGTTGCTCGGGGACGATTGCAACGTTTCAATCGTCCTCGCGTTTTAATCGTCCCCAAAAGTAACCCACTTCAAATATAAGGAGGTTCTGTGTTCGATGCACATGCTGTTCACAAATAAATCTGCAATTTTTGATCTAGTAATAATATTTTATTTAGTAGTTGTGTCAAATTAAAACCGCTGAATAACAATACTGTTTAATTTTATTTTTTTCAAAGATTAAAGTTCTTTTTTATCCAAAAAAATCCGAATTCACATCAAAATTACTGATTGCACAGCAAAATACGCCACTCAAAATATTACTTAATCTTAATCTTAAAGTAAAACATTTTTAGATGATCAAACGAACTTACCTGAAGTGAAGTTCGATCTTAATTATCCTGTCTTCGCCGAAGAGATTTAATCCTTTACCATGTAGTAGCCCCCGCTACACGCAAACCATATCGCACAAGTTTCAGAGTAGAGAAAGAGAAAAAAGATATATTTTTCCCCTTCTACTATCCTACTCTAACCAGTCCTATCAATCCCGCCGCCATCTTCATTATTTTCAGAGTGTTAGAAAGTAGGAACAACATCAAGCAACATTGATTGAAAGGGAAGAGAAGGTTCTTCAGGGTTGGGTGGGACCTTAAATCTCTTCGGCGAAGACAGGATAATTAAGATCGAACTTCACTTCAGGTAAGTTCGTTTGATCATCTAATTATCCTGTCTTCGTCCTCCGAGATTTAATCCTTTACCATGTAGATGTTCAGAGACTCTAAACAATGTTGCTTTAGAAAAGAAAGAGAGAGAAAAAATAGAGAGTAAAACAAAAAAAAATATGTACTCTAAATAAGACATATGTTATCAATATAATATTTTTATAACTTTATACATTGTACACCATGAAATTAACATATTATAATATAGAATCAATTAAACTGACTTCTGGATTAATTATAGGTCTATTATAAAAATTCGCAAAGACAGCTGACTGAGCCGACCAACCAGCTGCTTTTCTTATGACATCGACACTTATACCCGCTCTCGATGCAGCAGAAGTCGAGGCGTGCCTCGTGCTGTGTGCGGTAAAAGTAGAAGTGTCGATGCCACTCTCACTTAGGGTCTGTTTAATCCAGCGCCCAATGCTCTGAGGCGACGCTGGCCGGTGAGGTTTTTTGTACGTGAGTATAAGCCGATCCTCACCAGTTGACCGTAAGGGAGACGTTACCATTATATACTTTTGAAGCGTAGGTGCTGGGCAAATACGAGGCCGAGGACGGAAAAAAAGGCAAATTTAAGGAAGGCTGAATTTTTCCAATTGACGAAGTCTTAATGAAATTTGTTATTTTTACAATAATGCGATCAGCAAAAAAAAAAAATTGATATTTGAAATTTTCATAAGAGAAATAGTCTGCGTCCTCTGCCTAGGAGCGAGTGCAAGCAACATAACAAATTTTTTAGATAACTGTTCCATATTTCACACGAAAACACAAGCCGAAACATGAATGCACAGAAAAACCAGAAAAATAGACCAGCGCTGGGAATCGAACCCAGGTCCTCAGCATTCCGTGCTGCGTGCTATTCCCCTACACCACCACTGGACAGGAGACTAGACACGAATTTTTCCTATGCACCCATATTTCAACTTTTGGATTCTTTTTCATTTGTCACTTTAGCAGCGACACTAACGCCATCTATGGATCTACGTTCTCAACGAGAAACATTTTTTCCACTCCCGTCGAAGCTATCCGCTCACCAGGGACAAGAGATGTCGCTATTAAGCAATCAAATCAAGATTACGATTTGGAGTCTTTTTGTATTTTTTATTTCAACTCCAAATTTTTTGTTTCTTTTACGGTTATCCCGTGAAAGTTTAATATTAAACTTTCACGGGATAACCGTAAAAGAAACAAAAAATTTGGAGTTGAAATAAAAAATACAAAAAGACTCCAAATCGTAATCTTGATAACTGTTCCAAACTTATTAAATCGTTATCAAAATTTTCTAAATAATTTAGAACAATGCTAGGATCGCATGTGAAATTATATCGAGGAAATGTTGGTTTTAACCTAAAGATCCCTTTGAAGAATCGTTTTAATCGTGAATCATCGCTTATGTTATTAGTTGATATTAATGAAATTGCAGAACGATGATTGCTCAAAGTACCATATGACGAACCTTTTCGATGGCAATCAGTAAGGAATTCTAATAGGAATGATATATTGAAATAATAAAAATCAACATTATTTCGGTGACAAAATTCCCACCATAATTTCAGGCTTGACGAATATTGGGTTCTTGTGTTTTCTGATATAGACGAAATCATTACTTCTAACGCAGTTTCCGGTACTCGTTGCCTACGAAATCCTTCCCGGATAACACACACGCCACCAGGGAAAGATGACGGTATAGCGGGTGTGTTGACCTGAATGGAGAGGATAGAAGATATTTATTTGGTGGAAGTATCACCACCTCTCTGGCACAGAGTGACATGTAAAATGGGTACCACGGTTGAGATGGCCATTGTGGAACAACTACAATAGGTACCTATTGCTTTATCAGAAACTACTTTCTTAAGGGTTTTTAAAATCAAAGCAAAGGGTGGGAAAGCATAGAAATAAAATTTTGACCAATCAATCGTAAAAGCGTCAATAAGTATTATAGGCAAAGGGATCTTTTTTCCATGACATATATAGAGAACACTTTGCATTTATTCGGGAAGCGAACAAATCAATACGTGGTTTACCAAAGCATTGCAATATCTTTGAAAATTGTTTTGAACCTAGCCCCCATTCCGTGTCGATATTTATCTTTCTAGATTCACTATCGGCTTCGGTGTTTAGCGAGGACCGAATATATGAGGCAAAATAAATATTTTTCTTTCTTCGCACCAGTTCCAAATTCTTCTTGTAACCTGTTTTAAGTGAGGATATTGCACACCGCCCATTCTGTTGATGTATGAAATAGCCGTTGTATTATCGACACGCAAAAGGATATCACTCTTTTATCAGTAGCAAAAGATATAAGGCCCAAATAAGCTGCTAGCAGTTCCAAATAATTTATATGATGAGATCGTTCCGTAGCAGACCAGTTTTTCATTACCACATTACCACAGGCTGCTCCCCAACCTGTTGTTGAGGCGTCCGTATAAATTTCGAGCTCATAATTTTTGTCTCGAATGGGACTTAACGCCACTAAAATATTGTTCTTCCACCAAAAAAGGTCATCATATAAATTATCTGTAATTTTCATGAAAGCATCATAATCTTCGTTATTTTTAAGCAAAGCCAAATATTTAGCTCTTTCCAGCGATTTTGTATGGAGCCATCCGTAATCAATCGCTGGACACGCCGCGGTACGGTAAGAGAGCCAAGAAAAAACGAGCGAATTCCCGAATACCTACAAATTCTGTTTGAATGGAATAATACGTCATTACTTGTTGCAAAATCTTTTGCCTTCTCGTGTCTGGTAGTTGTATAGACATTGTTTTAGAATCTAATAAGAAACCTAGAAACTTACAAGAGGTCTGGGGAACCAGATTACTTTTTTCGTAGTTAATTACGAAACCTAAACTCGTCAAACATTTGATGGTTTGTAGGCAATCTACCGCGGAGTTCCCTAAACACAGGATATCGTCCAAATATTTAACAGACAATAGACCCTGAGTTCGTAAATGTGCGGCAACAGGTTGCAAGATTTTTGTAAATATGTATGGTGCCGAACATAAACCAAAGGGAAGTGCCACAAATTCATATAGATCTTCCTCAAAATAAAAACGTAAAAATGTTGTATGACTTTCGTGTATAGGCAATAGAAAGTACGCCTCCTTAAGGTCTATGTTAACCATATGACAGCCTTTATTTGCAATAAATGATTTATCTCACTTTCTACCTCGTGAGATTCGTTCAAAAAAAAAAAAAAGAACGTCGCGGATAATCTTTTGGATTTTGATTAGGTTTCGCAAGGAAAGGAATCATATAGCCTGACACCGCTTTTAGTATAAAGTCGTCATTCGTAATAGATCGCCCTAAAGAAATACTTTAAGCGACCGGCATGTACCTGAGGCTCCGCGGCTACGTCTGCCGGCTGGTCGAGGCGGGTTGCGCTCGAGGAGGCGGACGGCGAGCAGGCGGCAGTGGAGGAGCAGGCTGGCGGCGAGCCGACGGCGGCGGCGGCGGCGCTGCTCGACGGCGGTTCGGGTACGGGTACGGGAACGTGGCCGTAGTTCTGGTTCTCGGTCCACCGCCTCGGTGACGATGCGTCAGGCCTCCGCGCTGCTGTCGCGCTCCACCGGACGATGGACCCCCTCCGTTTAAGTTTAAATTAGACGGAGTAGGTTGGATTAACTGGCCAGTCTTCTTAATGCCGCGGGAATCTTTTACCAAATCGCCTAGCTTATCTCCAAAGAGAAAGGCATCTCTTTTCCTGTCTTAAAATGGTTCTGTCAGGGCTTTATCTACCAATGGCATAGTAATAGAGCGACGGGTGTCCGTTTCGGCATAGTGGGAATCTGCTAATGGCCAGCATCACTCATTGTCCGAATAATCTCTGGAATATCCGCGTTCTTTTTCAAAAGGCTAGTCAACACCTTGCCTAAGGCTGAAAGCGCTTTGCCAAGCTGGTCCTGTTTAGCGAGTAGCCTTTTATCCCTCAGCTTGCATGATTCGGCCAACATGGCCCCAATTTCCGGGTTTAGAGATGGGCTTTTAGCCAAAGGGACGTTTTTTGGACATGGGTACTTTTTGAGAAGGTCTTCTTTTGCCTCTTTTTTTAGCCCTTCTAACAAAACTTTTTGCCATCTTACTGCAACATCAGTCTGCAAATTATCACCGAATTCATTGGGTTCACTTTCCAATTTACCTAATTCATGTAACAAATCTTAGTCAAAATCGTCGATCGCAGACGTCGCGATGTATTCCTTCGTAACATCGCATGCATTGGAATTTGGACTTGTGCATGCAGTTGTATAGTTCAACAAACTAGCATCATCGAATACGATGTCATGGCCAGGGTATTCCACATAATATCCAATTGTATCATCGTGTGGTATAAATTCAGTATCAGTATCAGCAGTGGGTGCTGTGACCTCACTATCGTTGGGTGCCGAGGGCTTAGCAGGTATACCTTCATCACATTCTATATGCTCTGAACCCCGAATAGGAATAAACGGATAATATTAGTAATAATAAAAAAAATATGAGGGTACTTTAAAAAAAAAAGGATTGTGGCAAATGGTCGCTTATTATTCAGAAGGAATGAATTTATAGTATCTCCCAATGAATGCAAAGGGTTCGAACAAATTGGCGCTTTTAAAATATCACCCAATGAATGCAAAGGGTTCGAACAAATTGGCGCTTTTAAAACATCACCCAATGAATGCAAAGGGTTCGAACAAATTGGCGCTTTTAAAATATCACCCAATGAATGCAAAGGGTTCGAACAAATTGGCGCTTTTAAAACATCACCCAATGAATGCAAAGGGTTCGAACAAATTGGCGCTTTTAAAATATCACCCAATGAATGCAAAGGGTTCGAACAAATTGGCGCTTTTAAAACATCACCCAATGAATGCAAAGGGTTCGAACAAATTGGCGCTTTTAAAACATCACCCAATGAATGCAAAGGGTTCGAACAAATTGGCGCTTTTAAAACATCACCCAATGAATGCAAAGGGTTCGAACAAATTGGCGCTTTTAAAATATCACCCGATGAATGCAAGGGGTGTAGAAATAAATATTATCCGAAGAATACAACGGATAACAACACCACAACAAAAAACTTGAGCACTTTGTGGAAATAAAAAGGTAAGTAATCACCTTCAATTTGCACATCATTTTTAATCGGAGGTATAGCCTGCCGTCCGGCATTCCGTCGACGCTTCGCTTCGATTTTTTGCTTGAATTCTAATTTTCGTAACCATCTTTCTTCATCGGACTCCGTATGCGGACGTTTCGACATTTTTTTTTTTTTTTTTTTTTATATTTATTATTTTATTCACTTTACTGCACTTGTGCGAACGCCGCGCGCGCACGGACAATAATGAAGATGGCGGCGGGATTGATAGGACTGGTTAGAGTAGGATAGTAGAAGGGGAAAAATATATCTTTTTTCTCTTTCTCTACTCTGAAACTTGTGCGATATGGTTTGCGTGTAGCGGGGGCTACTACATGGTAAAGGATTAAATCTCGGAGGACGAAGACAGGATAATTAATTTTGCACAGCTAATAACGACTAACGCAAAATCATACCTTGTAACTCTTTTTTTTTAAATATAGCTTCTATTTTTGTACATCAAATATATAATTACCTATCAATTTATTTTCAGCAAATATATACTTTTTACATAAGCAGGACTAGTAGAAGCCAAATTATTTCCTAAATAAATACAATTCTGGCGCTACGACGGCCGCTGCTGCGGCGCGCCCGCTTTGCTCGCTCGGCTCGCTCGTATGTGGTACATAACGCTCCTCGCTCCGCTCGTTGTCGTACCTAATTTTCCGGTGCTAAATTAACAGTAAAAGTTATTTTGCTATGAGAATGAGTATCATCTACGCACGCTCTAGTTAATTTGCTGTGGAGGCAGTATTTTTGCCGTACAGTCAGTATTTTTGATGTGATTTAATGAAAATTGAATTAAGATTAAAAATGTATTTTGATAGAACTGTTCTAAATAATAATGTCTGTGTCTGCTGCAATAATTATTCGACACAGACTTTTATTTTCTTTAGAAACCGTTAATAATTTTTTTTTTCGTTTTTAAAGACTAAAAATTTATCACAAATATTTTACATTTTTGTTTTCATAAAATTTTTATGGAATAAAGAAAAACTAACAAAAATGCTACGTTGTTGGCTCAGCAGGTATAAACGCTCCTAAAATATATCAGAAAAAGTGTAAGAACATTTTTATTTCATCTTGGCATATGACCTCTAATAATATTTTTAATATTTTTATAAACAAAACAATTTCAACTGAATATCTTGAGTCTATTATTTAATTTTGCATCCTGGCATTACGAGTTCTTTACACCACTCGTTGTCACGGTAAGGCCCGGACGTACCTATCTATACTACATGGAGTGGTTATGATTGAAACATTTTTATAATTGAAACAAGCACTTTTGTATGAAAAATAAATATGCTTTTTCCACTTTAATTCTGTAGTGTTTTGTTTACTAATGAATCGTAACTACTTCGATTAAGTTAAATGTATAAGGTAGCAGCAACAAAGACAGCTAAAAGTCCTATACATTTTTTTTTATAAACGATTTTTAATTGAGATTTTCAGAAGGTCATAAATTGTAAAATATTTATGTTACGCATGTCGTATTTTGATGAGCTCATTGTATACCATGATAGCGATGAAAAAGATTGTAACAGATAAAATTGCTTTAATAGTGCTGAAAATATTAGGGTGTTTCAATTGACCTCATATAGTGTTTCAATTGACAGTCATGTGTGGTCAATTGAACCACTCTGCCCCATTATCTTTATTTCGTTATGGTCAAGTAACTAAGGGTGATAGATCTTTCAAATTCATCTTATTTAGGGACCAGATAACTAAACTTAAAATAATTTAGGTCTACATCTTTCTAACCATAAAAATAAAAAAGTTACAGGCGGTTAAAGTCAAATCGTTTCAGTTGTCCCCGGTCTCCCCTACAAATTACGAGTGTATAGTCAGAAATTAAGTAGAAATACTGATTTAGAAAAACATGCAAATACATTTAAAATATTTGAGATATTTGAAACGGAGAATGCAATAAATTAATTTTAAATAAACAGGCTCTCGTCTTAATGTTTTCAGTATTCATTTATTCATTAATTCTTTATTTCTTGAAAATAATGTTACAAAAGTCTTAATTTTACAGTTAATAGTTCATTATTTCACCAAAGTTACTTGTATAGATTCACTCCTTGTATTTTATATCAACGCAAATAAATGTTTTGAGTTTGAGATGTGAAAATATTACTAGTTTCTGTAAAAAGTGAGATTGCTTGAAGAATGAGTGCAGGCGTTTTTTTTTCTACCAGTATTGCGATCACGTTAAAGCTTAGTTACGTTTTTTTTTTATTCCACTGGATGGTAAACGAGCAAGTGGGTCTCCTGATGGTGAGAGATCACCACCGACCATAGACACCTAGTAACACCAGGGGGATTGCAGATGCGTTGCCAACTTAGAGGCCTAAGATAGGATACCTCAAGTGCCAGTAATTTCATCGGCTGTCTTACTCTCCACGGCGAAACACAACAGTGCAAGCACTGCTGCTTCACGGCAAGATTAGCGAGCAAGGTGGTAGTAGCAATCCGGGCGTACCTACCTCGCACAAGGTCCTACTACCTCCACCTAGTGGTATATAAAAAAGGCTTTAACTGTGTATTTGTTTTATAAATTCTACGTATAAATTACTTCACCCAATTAAAAAACCTGCATTTTAATAAACTTATATATCGCGTCAGCTACTTTATTTCTTCACTCATATTCACAGGATGTTCCAAATGGCCGAAGAGTTCTACACCTCCATGGGTCTGAAGCCAGTGCCTCCAGAGTTCTGGCGAGGGTCCATGCTGGTGCGGCCGGCGCAACGCAGCGTCCAATGCACTGCTAGCGCGTGGGACTTCTGCAACAGAATCGACTATCGGTAAAAAAACTACTTATATTTATCCATATTCATACTCATATTCATACCCATACTCATACTCATCTTCATAAACATACTCATTCTCATAAACGTACCCTCACTCATAACCGTACCCATTCCTATTTATTTATATTTATCATATCCACATTCACACTCATATTTCCCTGAGTGATGTACCTCCATGAGTCTGAAGCCAGTGCCTCCAGAGTTCTGGCGAGGGTCCATGATGGTGCGGCCGGCGCAACGCAGCGTCCAACGCACTGCTAGCGCGTGGGACTTCTGCAACAGGATCGACTATCGGTAAAAAAACTACTTATATTTATTCATATTCATACTCATATTCATACCCATACTCATACTCATCTTCATAAACATACTCATTCTCATAAACGTACCCTCACTCATAACCGTACCTATTCCTATTTATTTATATTTATCATATCCACATTCACACACATATTTCCCTGAGTGATGTACCTCCATGGGTCTGAAGCCAGTGCCTCCTGAGTTCTGGCGAGGGTCCATGCTGGTGCGGCCGGCGCAACGCAGCGTGCAATGCACTGCTAGCGCATGGGACTTCTGCAACAGGATCGACTATCGGTAAAAAAACTACTTACATTTATTCATATTCATACTCATATTCATACCCATACTCATACTCATCTTCATAAACATACTCATTCTCATAAACATTCCCTCACTCATAACTACCCATTCCTATTTATTTATATTTATCATATCCACATTCACACTCATATTTCCCTGAGTGATGTACCTCAATGGGTCTGAAGCCAGTGCCTCCAGAGTTCTGGCGAGGGTCCATGCTGGTGCGGCCGGCGCAACGAAGCGTCCAATGCACTGCTAGCGCCCCATGCGCAATTCTGCAACAGGATCGACTATCGGTTAAAAAAACTACTACTTACATTTATTCATATTCATACTCATACTTATATTGATTTTCATCGTATACATTCCCGAATTTCATTTGCCCGAATTTCACTTGCCATACCAACGTTTGCCATAAAATATATAGAACCGTGCTTTTTTCAGGATTTTTTAAATGTCATCATATAGAATGCAGTAGGTTAGGTTAGGTTAGTTTAATATCAACTCTGAAGAAATTACTATTTCAGAAATAAATTACTTTATGGCAAATGAAAATTCTAGAAAATGATACATTCGGGCATATGAAGTTCGGGCAAACGATAGAGAACCGATTTTCATGTCACTACCCATACTCAATTTCGTACACATACTCATTCTCATAAACATGACCTCACTCATTCATAACAGTACCTACCCATTCCTATTTATTTATATTTATTATATCCACATCCACACTCATATTCCTCTGAGTGGTAACCTCCACAGTCAAGGAATTTAGTTCATGGGCCACCATGGAACCTTTTTAAAGGAAAAGTCATTACGACTTTCCTTGTTAATTAATGCGATATCACTATGACGTTTACTGAAAAAATGGTTCCATGGTGCCCAATGAATTAAACTCCTTGACCGTACTTATTCTCACACTCATACTCATGCTTTCTCATATTCAGACATACTTATAATCGTAACCATTATCAACCTTATACTCATACTTATACCCATCCTGAGACACATACTCAATCCCATACTCATACTCATGTTCAGTAAAAATGTTTGCTCTCAGGTCTTGGATGTTTAATATGTATTTAAGTATGTATTTATTTATATAAGTATGTTTAATCCGTTACTTAGTGTCCATAGTACAAGCTTTGCTTAGTTTGGGACTAGGTCAATTGGTGTCAAGTGTCCCATGATTATTTATTATTTTATCTCCTTTTGTTCCAGCATCAAGCAATGCACGGAGGTAACGATGCAAGACTTGATCTCCACGCACCATGAGATGGCTCACATCCAGTACTACCTTCAATACGCCGACCAGCCGCAGCTGTTCCGGGATGGAGCGAACCCGGGTGAGGGGCTTGTTGTGACGTTTGTTTTTATGTCTTGGGTGTTTAATAGGCGTGTATGTGTTTAGTAGAGGTGTGTATGTCGGCGGCCGATCGTAAAATCCGGCAGATCACGAAATTCCTAGGCATATCGTGAAATGGCGCCATTTCATGAATTGGCTAAGGGACATCCGCCATATCGTTCAAAACTCACCGTTTGACGATTTGCCTGGTGACGTTTAGGCAGATCATGAAATTCCTAGGCATATCATGAAACGCCGCCATTTCATGATTTGGCTAGTTTAGGCAGATCATTAAATTCCTAGGCATATCATGAAATGCCGGCAAATCGTTTCTGGCACTTCGCCGGCCGCTGCCGCGGCACGCTCGCTTCGCTCGCTCGGCTCGTGCGTAGTAGTCACAATTCATACTAACCACTCCTCGCTTCGCTCGTCGTACCTATTTTTTTTTTTTCCAGCATATCACGATATGCCCGGTATAAAGCTAGGAATATCGTCGAATGCGTTGCTCTAAGCGATCTGCCGTATTGTTTCTCAGGCACATCGTGATATGCCTAGACAACTTTTAGGCATATCATGAAATGGCGCCATTTCATGATGTGCCTAGGAATTTCGTGATCTGGCTGACTTTACGATCGGCCGCCGACATGTATAGGACCTTGTGCAAGGTCCACCCTAATTGTTACCACCGTCTTGCTCGTTAATCCTGCCGTGAAGCACTTTTGTGTTTCGTGCTTGCACTGTTGTGTTTCGGCGTGGAGAGTAAAACAGCCGGTGAAATTACTGGCCCTTGAGGTATCCCATCTTAAGCCTCTAGGTTGACAACGCATCTGCAATACCCCTGCAGGTTTCTATGGGCGGTGGTGATCTCTTACCATCAGGAGACCCACTTGCTCGTTTACTATCCAGTCGAATAAAAAAAATTTTTTTTACATGAAACTACCGTGAGACTCGCTCAATATTAAACGAAATAAATCCGGATAACTCCCTCTTAAATCGAGTTTAGCTCGAAACACGGTGTGACAAGGCGGCTGTTGCAATTGGCGTACTGCTTTCTTATCCTTATTCTTGTTAATTTTCTTATAAATTGAAAATACAAGCTGAAATACAGATGCACAGAAAAACCAGAAAAATAAGACCAGCACCGGGAATCGAACCCAGGTCCTTGGCATTCCGTGCCGCGTGCTATACCGCTACACCACTGCTGGACAACGGTACAGACACGAATTTCCCCTAATGATGATGATGATGGTTTTTCTGTGCATCTATATTTCAGTTTGTATTTTTATTTTAGGTTTTACGGGATGACCGTAAAAGTAAAAACTTTGTATTGAAATAAAAAATACAAAAAGATTCCAAAAAACCAATCTTAATTTTCTTATTTTAAGCCGCGTTCCTATGTTAGTTTGTTTGCTTGTATATACTCTTTATTGTACAAAAAGGAAATACATGCTAAGTACAAAGGCGTCCGCCTTTCCCTGAAGGGATCCCTGGCAGACACCTTTGAGTGGTAAAGAATAGCAATCGAAAAATAATAAGGATCGACAAATAGAGCAAAACATTTGAATAAATATAAATGCATACGAGTATATAAACCCTAAGTACCTACCTAAATATATACAATATTATACAGAATACAAAACGTTAATATACCTATTACCAAATATAAAACAAATAAATACACATTATAAACAATACATAAATAACACAAGTTATATTTTAGTACTATATTCAGTGGTGAATAAAGTATATATATATATATATATATAATATTCATCATCGTTCTTTGTTCCAGCTTTCCATGAAGCAGTGGCGAACGCCGCGACTCTGTCCGTGTACAATCTGCCTCACTTGCAACGCGTTGGACTGTACCATAACAAGTTAGTTACACAACAAACAAGTTTAAGTTAGGTCGGATTATCTTATCTTATCTTATCTTATCTTGAGTTTAGGGGTCCTTGCGGATACACTTCGACCCGTAGGGATCTTTTCGTTTCGTAACAAACATGCTCACTCACTCACAAACTTTCGCATTTATAATATTAGTAGGATTAGGTAATTATTATTATAAGTTTCCTAAACAGGCAATTTTATTATTTTCTTTGGAGGGGGGGGTAGGTAGGGGTCCGCTGTTATCTAGAAACTTTAACAGGGGTGCGTGGAACCACAAGTTTGAGAAACCCTATCTTAACTATAGCTATAGAACTAGTGTAATTTTACAGTTCACTTTTGGGCCCAGAACCCCCAGTACGAGTGCGTGGTTCCCACGCGTACCAACCACGGATTGAGAACTTCGCACACTCATTAAATAGCTAATTGTCAATTAAGCCTATTACTAAATTCCACATAATAAGAAAAATAATGATGTGAAACTAATTAGAACTGATAGAATCGCTTTTTATTTTAAATACACAAAGCTATAAGTCTTGGGATACTCATTATCGTTATATAAATTTGGTATTCTGACTCAGTATTAATATGCCTATATTGAAACGTTCATAACTGTCTAGGGGAAAAAATGTCCCTAGGGACTGACAGCTGAATTTAATTTCCTTAATGCCGAGGCTGTAGTGGTGGGACGACCTAGGTGCGTTGACATAAGTGAAATAGACATAGACATAAATGAAAGAAAGAAAGAAACATTTCTTGAACACATTACGAGAACATGAAGAAAAAAAACCGCCTCACAAAACCACACACACACACACAGGATCCGAGATATATCCTACTAATATTATAAACGTGAAAGTTTGTGAGTGAGTGCGTGAGTTTGTGAGTACTCAAAAAATTTAGTAAAATTTATGCTTATAAAGGGAGAGAGGGTCAAAATTGAGTAGAATTTATGCTTACAAAGGGAGAGAGGGTCAAAATTGAGTAGAATTTATGCTTACAAAGGGAGAGAGGGTCAAAATTGAGTAGAATTTATGCTTACAAAGGGAGAGAGGGTTAAAATTGAGTAGAATTTATGCTTACAAAGGGAGAGAGGGTCAAAATTGAGTAGAATTTATGCTTACAAAGGGAGAGAGGGTTAAAATTGAGTAGAATTTATGCTTACAAAGGGAGAGAGGGTCAAAATTTAGTAGAATTTATGCTTACAAAGGGAGAGAGGGTCAAAATTGAGTAGAATTTATGCTTACAAAGGGAGATAGGGTCAAAATTGAGTAGAATTTTTCTGACGCAGGGAGAGAAAGGGTCACAAATGAGTCGATTTTTTCAGACGCAGGGAGAGAAAGGGTCACAAATGAGTAGAATTTTTCTGATTAGGGGAGAGAGATGGTCAAAAAGAAGTCCTTGTAGAATTACGCTGAAAAGTAGAGAGAGAGGCTCAAAAAATAAGTAGAGAAACGAGACAGGACAATTATTTTGCTGACAAGATGAGATAACAGATAAAAAATTACTAAAATTTCAGGAGATCTATGGGGAAAGCGTACATGTTCAACAGAGGACGTCCTACTACATGATGATGATGAAACGGAGGAGTCGAAACAATAAAATTTTATTGTCAACGGGAGAGGGGGGGGGAAATTACTAAACAATTAATTGTGTAATAGTTGAAAGGCTAATTAATTATATTATTGCAGGTCCCACGACCCTTATGAAGTGAGCATTAATTTCTTGATGACAATGGCTTTGGAGAAAGTCGCTTATTTGCCTTTTGCCTTCATGGTAGACCAGGTATGTTCACAACAACACACTAGTAATTTAAAAGAGAAGGGTCCAAATTACCTTAAAGTAAATTTTTGGGCACCAGGAGACCCACTTGCTCGTTTGCCTTCTAGTCGAATAAAAAAAAAACATGTTTTTTAAGACCACCAAAGTATAACAGGTGCAGGTGGTAGGACCTCGTGCAAGGTCCGCCCGGATTGCTTCCACCATCTTGCTCGCTAATCCTGCCGTGACGCAGCAGCGCTTGCACTGTTGTGTTTCGGTGTAGGGAGTAAGGCAGCCGGTGAAATTACTGGCACTTGAGGTATTCTATCTTAGGCCTGTAGGTTGCTGTTGCAGGTGTCTATGGGCGGTGGTGATCTCTTACCATCAGGAGACCCACTTGCTTGTTTGCCATACAATCGTATAAAAAAAAAATCCCCTGGTTGCCCATATTCGGCTTTATTTGATCCTATTATAAATATGAGAAATGAAATTGGTTGCCAAACGTTACGTTGCGAAAAGGCAGTAGGTACAGTCATGTGCAAAGATGTCGATACGGCCAAAGTTGCAAAAATATGTATACACGACTTTATGCACTTAACATTAAGGCCGTGTATACATATTTTTGCAACTTTGGCCGTGTCGATATCTTTGCCCTTGACTGTACCCGGACATAATGCCTCAGGCACAGGGAACCTGTTAAAAACCGCAATATGTTTAACAAATTTATACTTCCAGTGGCGCTGGTCTGTGTTCGAAGATGGCGTCCAAAATATGAATTCAAGATGGTGGCAAATGAAGCTACGGTATCAGGTAATACAATACAAATTATAATTTTACAAAGAAAAACAGTAACAAGGATTGAATCATCAGTTATCTGCTGTCGGTAGGCCTCCAACAAGATGGAGCGACCTGGCTAAGATCGCGGGATCGCGGTGGATGCGAAAAGCACAAGACCGGTCTGAGTGGAGAGCCTTGGGGAAGGCCTATGTCCAGCAGTGGACGTCTTTCGGCTGACATGTTGAAGATGTATAATTATCTGAACATTTGGGTTATTATGAACAGAGACTATGGATACTTAGTTGATAAGTGACAGATATCTGTGATCCCGTTTGTTTTGTCCGAATAAACAAAGACGGCATCAAGGCTCGGATACCGGATATTTTTAAACCGGTTTTTGAGGGAAAATTTCCATAAAGGTCTTGTCAGATTAATCGGTTTAGAACACTAAAAACCGGTTTATTTTTGCGCAGGATAAACGTCGCCGCCCGCCGCTGGCCAGCCAGCTGTCACTTGTCAAATAAACCGGTTTATTAAGGTTATAGTTAAGTTCTTAAAAACGTTCGCGTTCTTATGAAAGTTCGGAGTTGAATCGAATAAACCGGTACTTACGGCTATTTTATAGAGCCTTGGTCGGCATCACATTTTTGTTGATTAGTGGTATCAAGCCCTAAGCCTATGGTCGTGATCAGCTGTAGACCATATTAATTACTAGCCCAGCTTCTGAACTCCAGGGTCTTCACATCACGACTTCCTCGGTAGGCTTGGAACCGGTTTATAAAATAGCGGTAAATACCAGTTTATTACGGTTTAACTCCGAACTTTCATAAGAACGCGAACATTTTTAAGAACTTAACTATAACCTATATAAACCGGTTTATTCGACAAGTGACAGCTGGCTGGCCGCCAGCGGGCGGCTACATTTATCCTACGCCGAAATAAACCGGTTTTTATTGTTCTGAACCAGTTAATCTCACAAGAACTTTATAGAAATGTTCCCTTAAAAACCGGTTTAAAAATAACGGTTTCGCGAACGAAACCAAAATGAAAACGTTTAACGCCCAGTATATAATAACGGTTTGGAAAATTAACCGGTACCCGCGCCTCGTGGCAGGGTCCATGGTGACACGGGTTAAAGGATCCCTATTTTCCAGGGCGTGGTTCCGCCGACGTCCCGGTCGGAAGCTGACTTCGACCCTGGATCGAAATACCACATCATATCTGACCAAGTAAGTTCTATGTTTAATTCAACCGAAAAAAAACAGCTAAATGCAAATACCCCATACACGATTCGAACTTAAATTGGAAAACAAGCAAAAAATCACTTTTTTAATTCAAAGGATTTAACTAATTTTATGTACAGTCGATGGCAAAACTATGTACTTACTTCAGTACCTTATCTATGTTCGTTATATTTGAACTATCATATATGAACTGTCACAGTGGCTAAAGTGACAAGGTACTAAAGTGTATACATATTTTTGCCCTTGACACATGAAATAAACATTTAAAAAAGAATACAAAGAACTAACCTAAGATACTTTAACTAAATATAACTAGATGTTACTTACTACAAAAATAAAAACAGACATACTTAATTATTTTTGTAAATAAAATCTATTAATATGAAAAAATTAAAAAAGTCCTAAATTCATTAAATGTTTCTATTAGTAATAGTATAAAATCATGGTGTCTTTTTTGCTTATTAATTATTAATGGTTCAGTTAATACTATTTTTCATTCATTTTGATTTACAAAATGAATGTTCTAATGTTAAATTTAATATCATTTTGGCTAAGAATGTAGATAAGAATTATCATATAGAATGCAATTAGGTTAGGTTATTGTTTTATGTATGACCACTGGCATAGCTAGGTATACAAGGGCCCTGGAGCATAGAGAAAGAATCGGCCCATCACCCTTCTTTCCACGTAGCTTGAACTGTTATTGGCCTTCAAAAACATTTAAGTACCTAAAAAAATGGCTAGAGCCTGCTCACGACATTTTCTTTCTCTTTCCTTTTATGCTTCTCTCTTTTCAAAGCTTGGGTTAGAGGGCCTCTGAGGTCCGGGGCCCGGTGCACTACGACACCTGGCCATACGATAGCTACGCCAATGTGATGACAAATAAAAAAAAGCATTTTTTGAAAACTTACTATTTTGGCGCCAAAAATCCGCCATTTTGATTTTTTTAAGAATTTCATGTACCCAGTGTCACTCGCGTCATTAAGACGAATCCAATGACGTATCATTTATCAAAATCAATTCAGCCGTTGAGTAGTTACGAGAGGACATGGGAATAGACATACATACATACATATATACATACGCGTCAAACACATAACCCTCCTTCTTCGCAGTCGGGTAATTATAGAAAACGATACATTATGAGATTATGACATATGAAATTCGACCAAAAAAATCCTTAATCACGGCTTAACGAAAATGATTTGTCTTCGGCACAGTTGTAACTTCATTTCTTGTTTCCAGGAATACATCAAATACTTCCTAGCAACAGTTCTGGAGTTCCAAGTGTTCGAGCAGCTGTGTATGGCCGCAGGGCATGCAGGGCATTTGCATGAGTGCGACGTGTATCGCAGTCGGGAGGCTGGACGCGTGTTGAGGTCAGTATCACTAGTATCACCGTCACTACATCACTATCAAAATATACAATCATCATCATTAAATGACTGCCGCTATCGCAACATCACTATTACTGCATTACCATCATTACAATGACCGCCTCTATATCATCATCACTACTAACTATCAAAATATCATATCACTATCACAACATCACTATTACTGTATTAACATCACTACATGACCGTTACTACATCAACATCAAAATATACAATCATCATCATTAAATGACTGCCGCTATATCATTGTCACTATATTACTATCAAAATAAAAACACTATCGCAACATCACTATTACTGAATCACCATCATTACAATGATCGCCTCTATATCATCATCACTACTAACTGTCAAAATATCATATCACTATCACAACATCACTATTACTGTGCCAACATCACTACATGACCGATACTACATCAACATCAAAATATACAATCATCATCATTAAATGACTGCCGCTATATCATTGTCACTATATTACTATCAAAATAAAAACACTATCGCAACATCACTATTACTGCATCACCATCATTACAATGATCGCCTCTATATCATCATCACTACTAACTATCAAAATATCATATCACTATCACAACATCACTATTACTGTATCAACATCACATGACCGTTACTACATCAGCATCAAAGGCACAGCTGTGTGTGGCGGGCACTCGGATCACTTACGAGTACATGAGTGCGAAGTGTATCGCAGTAGGAAGGCTGGACGCGTGTTGAGGTCAGTATCACTAGTATCACCGTCACAACATCACTATCGAAATATCATACTATCACCATCATTAAATCACTGCCGCTATATCATCGTCACTATCACTATCAAATAGTAGATTGTACAACAAGAGCATTTTATTATGCACTAGCTTTTACCCGCGGCTTCGCACGCGTAAACTAATCGGTCTGGTAGTGGCAATTGAAATATCCCGTGGGAGTATAGGGATAAAAAGTAGCGTATGTGTTATTCCAGACGTGCAGCTACCTACATACCAAATTTCATGACTTTTAGCCCAGCGGTTATTATTTCAAAATTTTATTCCTATCCCGTGGGACTATCGGGGTAAAAAATAGTCTCTGTGTTATTCCAGAGGTTCAGCTACCTACACACCAAATTTCATGGCTCTAAGCCCAGTGGTTGTTACTTCGAGATTTTATCCTTTGATATCCCGTGGGAATTTCGGGTCAAAAAGTCGCTTATGTATTATTTCAGACGTGCAGCTCCCTACATACCAAATTTCATGACTCTAAGCCCAGCGGTTATTATTTCGCAATTTTATCCCTATCCCGTGGGAATATCGGGATAAAAAGTAGCCTATGTTTTATTCCAGATGTCCAACTATCTACATACCAATTTTCATCCAAATCCGTCTTGCCTTTTTAGCGTGAAGGAGTAACAAACATACTTACTCACTCACTCACTCACAAACTTTCACATTTATAATATTAGTAGGATAGTCCAATTAGTTTAAATATAGTTTTCAATTTTTAAGCTGTTGGCTATTTATGCAAGCATTTAAAACGTCACTTTATAAACAATAAAAGAAAAGAAAAAACCGCTCAACAACTTTTTTGAACCCTTAATGAGGTACATGCGATTTAGCGCCCACTTGCATTGAGTTGAAAACTGAACCTTATTAATTTAGTAATTATTGAAAATACACCTAGCTTTTAAAATATTCTTTGTTAGGTATGTATTTGATAGCTGCTTTTGATTCTGTGGCAGGATGCTCCAGAAGCTCCACGGTCAGGGACACCATGTATATGCCTTGGGTATTAATATTAATGTCTCGATGGATGGAGAAACCTCCTCCCCCTCTTTGTGTCGTATACCTCAGTAAAGAGGGTCGTAACCTCGTCGCATAGACGGAGAAACAGACAACAGTGACTCTACAAAGTTGTTTTCTTCATTTTAAGGTACCTACCACAGACCTTATATCGAGATAGACGATAGATGAAAACAGCGCTTCAAACTGTATGAGAACCTAGCGTGTCGAATTTTTCGTACCTACCTACGATGACGTCTCGAACGAGATTTAGTGATAGGATATCAAGACCGCGCGGTACCGATTCAAAGGCATCGCGCACTTAGGTCGGACAAAACTTTGACCGTGGACCGAACTTTTTACACGCGGGTAGGCAAACTGTTACCCCCTTATTCATAAAACTTAACAAGCCTATGATAACTAACAAATGCTTTGTCCCTTTCTAACAAATACAAATGTCGAAGTGACAGATAAGGACAAACGAATTTTAGCGGCATTTTAACTAAAATAGGTTTGATTGTCGTTTATGAATAAGGGGGTTAAGGTCTATCTCTGTATAAGGTCTGTCGTACCTACGGAACCCTAAAACCCTAAACGCTGTTTACGTTCAACCGTACACTAATGGACGTATCGTAATTTGGAAAACTGCTCTAGAATCATCGTCTAAAACACATGTTTACAATTTTTTAAGCCCGTAGGTTAGGAAAATAACGCCAATTTACACATTCCTGTGGCTAATGACTTAATGAATGATTGGCGCCTTTCTTAGAACTCATCATCATCACCATTATAGCTTTCTATTTCAGTTTCAACAACAACACGGACTACTTAAAATTACGAATAGTAAAAAACCTCGCCATATTGCGGAAAATCAATATAAGTAATTTCTTGCACTGGTAACACTTAATTCAAATGTCATCTGTCTATTGCTGTGAAGTCAAACGTAAAAAAAAAAGTTTAACGTTGTTTGCGCGTGGTATTTCAAAATGTTATTTTGTGTTTTTGTGAGTTAAAATGACAGAGATTATGCATAGCCTTTGAAGGAAACTAAGTCACAATATAAAAAGTATTTTTCATAGAAAAAGTAAGAGGGATTACAAAATATTCATTTAAATAACATCACCAACACCGCTATCAATACGACTGATATATATAATTAAGTATAAAGAATAAAATTATATAAAACGTAGAAGTGCCTTTACGCAGTTAATTAATTTACTAAATCCTAAAAGTACCTTATCAAAATGCATAAGTTATTTGGATGAGCTAGCGGGGATGTGAATCCACATATCTTGGCTAACTATGACGAGCTAAATCCAATCATCCATTGCACCCCCGACCAACCAAATGGAAAAACTTGATCGCTTACATACCCATGTTCTCTGTAAATAAATAAATTATCATTATCATTATCATTATCATACATAGGTCTAATCCAGTGTTTTTCAAACTGTGGGTCGCGACCCCGCGGGGTGTCGTGGATGGGCAAATATTCGAGCGTTTTGACCGCGCGGTCAAACGTCATTAGCGTTATATAGCAAAGGTTTATACAGCACAATGGAAAGACAAGTCACAAGAAGTTTGCAGGTGGTAGGACCTTGTGCAAGGTCCGCCCGATTGCTACCACCATCTTGCTCGCTAATCCTGCCGTGAAGCAGCAGTGCTTGCCCTGTTGTGTTTAGGCGCGAAGAGTAAGACAGCCGGTAAAATTACTGGCACTTGAGGTATTCCAACTTAGGCCTCTAGGTTGGCAACGCATATGCAATACCCCTGGTGTTGCAGATGTTTATGGGCGGTGGTGATCTCTTACCACCAGGAGACCCATTTGCTCGTTTGCCTTCCAGTGGAAGCGTGCTGGGCCCATAACCTAATAAAACAAATATTCTCAGAACCAAATTTGTATTGAAGTCTATCAACAAATTTAAATCAATGTCAAGCAAAACACAATATCTGATGGCCAGTATAAAGAGGTTTCAACACATATAAAAAAAAAACAAGAATTCTAATCACACTAAATTCAGTATCGGTGTTGTTTAATTTTTCATAAAAAAAACAACACTGGGCATCACCCCTTTTAATAACGCCTGCGAAGACACCAATGATAAAAAAAACGCTGCAAAAACGCTGAATATTCGCCCGGATGCCCCTTAAGAGCAAGGGCGTCGCAGTATGCAATAAGTACCTTTAAAATACTTTCACCGTTACTGTGTATGATTTTTCAATGTTCGTATTATCATTAGGATATACAAATAACTGTAAGTGGAGGTATATTTTTCAAACCAAGAGGGGTCGCGTCCTGAAAAAGTTTGAAAAACACTGGGGTACGTATCTGAATATCGAATGTTAAAATACCGAATGTATTAAAATATCGAATGGGTCATAATATCGAAAAGGTATTTTTCTTAAGACTGTATTTTTAGATTGTTATAAATCTGACCTAACCTAACCTAACCTAAGGGGTTCTATACGATGCCGATTTAATGAATCCTGAGAAGTTTACGGTTTTAGAAAATAAACTTTTCGATATTATGACCCATTCGATATTTTACTATATTTGATACTAGCTCTTGCCCGCGGCTCCGCCCGCGTGGTATTCGGTTATCGCGTGCTGTTCCCTCGGGAACTGCATTTTTCCGGGATAAAAAGTAGCCTATGTCACTCTCGGGCCCATAAACTATCTCTATGCCAAAAATCACGTCGATTCGTCGCTCCGTTACGGCGTGAAAGACGGACAAACATACAAACACACTTTCGCATTTATAATAGTATAAGTATGGATAAATCTAACCTAACCTAACCTAAGGGGTTCTATACGATGCCGTTTTAATGAATCCTGAGAAGTACCGTGTTTCAGAAAATAAACCTTTCGATATTATGACCCATTCGATATTTTAATATTCGATGCTCCAGATGCGTTCCCAAACACTGGTTAAATGCTAAATTATACAAACGTGTTAAATTGACTACATTGTCGAGTCCGAAAGTAGATTTTAATCATACAAACTTTCTTTCTAATCTTAATACAACGCGGAGTATAACAATATCTCTGACATGAGTAAAACTGGGCAAGTGCGAGCGCGCCTCGTTTGTAAACGGTTCCGTGGCTTCGAAATCTAGATACGCGGTAGCGTGTCAAGCCACGTTCAAGCTGTAATACGATCAAAAATTTAAAACATAGATCGTCCTTGTCACGCTAAACAACATTAACATTAATGTTTAACGTAAATATTTAGTTTGTATACTATATCATTAACTTCTCTTATTATATAATTAGCATGTGTGGCTTGACTGTAAGTGTTAATTATGAGATTAAATAAATTAATTAATTAATTAATTAATTCAGCGACTTTTAAAAATAAGTATGATCTACGTTTTTATAATTTTGATAAGTGTTTTATGCGGCGCTTAACCTTAACAGTGAACAGTGATCACAAAATTCTGTGTTGCTCTCGTGACTGACATTTTTTAATGCGCAAGTTGTCTCCACGTGGTTTCTGGAATTTTACTATCAAGTTGCAAAAACTACAATCACCGTACAACATGCCTCTCAAAGAGAGTACTTAGACACTGGCGAAATTGTCCTATTAATTAGGACAGAAAAGTCATATTTTAAAAGAGAAGAAGAAGATCTACGTTTTAATTATTGGATCAGGTTACAGGCCACACCAGGTATTTTAACGCTTTGATCTTACCGTAAGGGAACCCTAACATTAAACAACATTAATGAATTATTGTAATATAAACAACACGCATATTTACGTTGAAAGCCCTAATAACTATAATTGGTCACGCAATGAGAATAACGTAACGGCCCGGGTTTTTGTCACAAGCTACTGATTTAAAGGGTTCCATTTTAAAAATGCAATAGTACTATTATTATATTCTGTGATGTGCATTGCGACTGTTTTCGCTTTACGGCCTCGTGATGTCATCATCATCATCAGCCTGCAGCAGTCCACTGCTGTGCCTCTAGTGTGGCGTTTCCACAAATCATTCGTTTACTATTCGAAGACGTAAATGGATATTTATTTATTTATTATTTTATGTGACTGGATGGCAAACGAGCAAGTGGGTCTCCTGATGGTAAGAGATCACCACCGCCCATAAACATCTACAACACCAGGGGTAGGTATATTTGCAATACCTATATACTACTACTATATTATTATACCAGGGGTATTGCAGATGCGTTGCCAACCAAGAGGCCTAAAGATGGGATACCTCCGGTGCCAGTAATTTCACCGGCTGTCTTACTCTCCACTCCGAAACACAACAGTGCAAGCACTGCTGCTTCACGGGAGGATTAGCGAGCAAGATGGTGGTAGCAATCCGGGCGGACCTTGCACAAGGTCCTACCACCTGCAAAATATGTCCACGGCGCGGTGACACCCGTTTTTGTTACCTACGATACGCGGACGAAATAGTTTACGTAGCAAAAGCAAACCTACACACAAAAGTTGTTGCGCAAACTTTCCGCTAGAGGCGCTGTCCGTGTTACCATACAAATTGAGATTTTCACTTGAACGCGATCGAGACGTATTTTGTGAACGGGAAAATACACTAAGCATACCGGACTCAAGCCTCCCCTGATGTTTGTAGCGTGACAGTCGACATCAGTTTGTGTTCTAGGATGGCGTACATTGATAGCAGCATTTATAACAATACAATACAATAAGAAGAAGAAGAAGAAGAAAGACATTTATTCACATTTACAAAGACACACAAATACAACAAAAAAAAACAATACATACAATACAATACAATTACTCTGTATTGTACACCAGAAATAGTAATAATAGTAGTAGTAGTATTTAATTTGTGTAAAAAAAGGAAAACTCAAAGACTCCATTATTTTTAAGAGTCGCTGAACTAATGTTGTTCAGTTTGACGAGGACGATCTAAGTTTTTTTTTGCTCGTATTACAGGCCACACCCGGTATATACTTATGTGTCTTTATGTGTGAAAGAAATATAACAAAAAACGGATGCTTTGTTTTAATTTGAACCCTTCTAAAAATCTCCCACTCGCTATTGTCTAACCGCCCGCAACCCGCCTAAACACAGTCTTATACCGTTACGAACTGTGAAAATGCGTCAAACCACCCAATCGAGACTAAATATACGGTCAAGTGCGAACCCCTGTCCGAAAGATCAAAATATAATTTAAACCAGATTAGAAACTGGGCAAGCGCAAGTCGGACTCGAACACCGAGGTTCGGTACAATTTGTAGATGTCGGCGGCCGATCGTAAAAACCGCCAAATCACGAAATTCCTACCGACGACATAGATAAAGATAGAAGATAGGTAACGCCAAATACGGCAGTATCTAAAAAAACTCGAGTGTTGGTCGATAGATTGCTTCTAATAAGATGTTATTTTATACTGGTTAGTTGGATTAATTTTACAAGTGTTTATTTAATTCGCAATGTAGGTAATGTTGTACATGACAAGAGTTTTAATGGATGGTTCACCCACGCAGGATGACACTATTTACCGGCCGTACAATCATCATCATCATCCCAGCCTATATACGTCCCACTGCTGGGCACAGGCCTCCTCTCAGAATGAGAGCGCTTGGGCCATAGTTCCCACGCAGGCCCAGTGCGGATTGGGAACTTCACACGCACCATTGAATTGCTTCGCAGGTTTGCGCAGGTTTCCTCACGATGTTTTCCTTCACCGCAAAGCTCGTGGTAAATTTCAAATAAAATAAAATAAAAATATCTTAATTGCCACATCTTAAAAAACTTATTATTATTATTAAAGTTCCAAAACGAATATAAAATACGAAAACCACATAAAAAATACAAATGAAAAAACAAAAAAATATAAAATTAAACAAAACAAAACTGACTTATACCTAAGTCCCTACACTTATACATAACACACGTACGTGACTTATACATAAGTGCCTACAGGCAATGGGTGCCAGTCTCAGCTGTCAAATGTAATTCCGCACATGAATTTCGAAAAATTCAGAGGTGCGAGCCGGGGTTTGAACCCACGACCCTCTGCTTGAGGGGCGATAGGTCAAACCACTAGGCCACCACGGCTTTTTAATAATTATGATAATTAAAGTATAAATAAAGCTATATTAATAAAATTTTCGGACGAATCCAAAAATAGGCAATAGTCTGAGTTGTAAAGGGGCTCCTAGACGGGCTATACTTTTAATGAATTATGTGGCTACAACATTGCAGATTATATCCCGGCAATACAAAATACATCTTAATGCAGCATATGGCTGGAAAATGTATATCTCGGCAATATTTCTGCAGCAATATATATGGCTCATTATTTTGGCTTTACATGGGCTATATACATGGCTAGTATGGCTGACGAACTCATACGCGTTGCAGCAGCTTACATTGTTTTAAAAAAAGCAAAATCAAAACAAAAAAAAACAAGAAAAATGTGGATTCGACCTTATTTCAATAAGCGTGATACGTTAGATATTTTAAGTCTGGAAATAAGTATTTTTTTGTAAAAAAGCATTTTTGAAAAAATTTTGATGTCCGCATTTACTTTGCTGCCATCGAAACTAAACAGAAACAAACACGAACATAGCTATGCTACTTGAGCGAATCGCGGCATACTTCACGTAGCATGAGAAAGGGACGCACGTATGCCGTATAGCGGGACAACAATAAAAGTGGCTGAGAAATATTGCAGTATTTTCGATTGCAAAGCGATTATTCCGGAAATATGTCTGAAACCCTAAACATTCATCGGCCACACTAAAAATATGTGGCAATATATCCCGGCCATACTAAAAATATTGCCGAGTGTTGCATAGTCTGGCCGTAAATGCTGGCTGATGCTGCCGGCCACACTATTGCAGCTATACATTTTCGTGAAAATATGGCCCGTCTAGGAGCCCCTTAATATAATGTGAACATTTGCGCACTTCAATTGTTTTCAATACATTAATGTAAATACCAAAATGAGACGTAGATTTCTTTTTGCAAAAAATATAAGTACCTTGTTGAGTTTTTGTCGGATTCCCTTCAACGGCGGTAGATTCTTGAAGTCTATTTAAGTGTTAGGGTAGACCGAGGAGAGTTATGTATGACAGAGGAGAGTAGTGACAATGTCAATTTTTGGGAACTTATTAACTGCTAGCTCTCGGTTCGATTTGTAGCATTCGAACATGGCGGATGTAGACAATATATAATATTGCTATTTCTGTTTCTTTGGCTAGTTGAAGTATAATTTGATAGTGTTTTATGCGGCGATTAACCTTAACAGTGAACAGTGATCACAAAATTCTATATTGCTCTCGTGTCTGACATTTTTTAATGCGCAAGTTGTCTCCGCGTGGTTTTTGGAATTTTGCTATCAAGTTGCAAAAGCTACAATCACCATACTACGTGAAGAAGAATATATTTATCTTTATCTAACTGACATTGGCACAAGCCTTAAAGGCCGCCATTGAGGAGAATAAATAAATAACTGCTAGCTCTCGATTCGATTTGTAGCATTCGAACATGGCGGATGTAGACAATATCTAATTTTGTTATTTCTGTTTTTTTGGCTAGTTGAAGTATAATTTGATAGTGTTTTATGCGGCGATTAACCTTAACAGTGAACAGTGATCACAAAATTCTATATTGCTCTTGTGTCTGACATTTTTTAATGCGCAAGTTGTCTCCACGTGGTTTCTGGAATTTTACTATCAAGTTGCAAAAACTACAATCACCATACAACGTGCCTCTCAAAGAGAGTACTTTGACACTGGCGAAATTGTCCTATTAATTAGGACAGAAAGCCATATTTTAAAAGAGAAGAAGAAGAACTGCTAGCTCGCTCACAAAAGCGCGTTTGATAGGTCGAGACTTGAACTTTAAAAAGGCGCGCTATTAGAATGAAAGAAAGAAAGACACACACACAAATTCACAAAATTCACATTCGCAAATTAGTTAATAAGTTCCAAAAAATCGACGTTGTTACTAATCTCCTCTATCACAACTCGCCTCGGTCTCCCCTATAGCTTAAATTGAATACAGATTTGACTTCGAAACTAGACCGGTTCTTTTTTTGCGGATCCAAAATGCAAAGCAATTAAACTGTTTCTTTTGCTAATACGTAGGCCGCTTTGAGATGTTTTTGAAATTAATTATTAACTTCAGGGTTGCCACTTAAATAAAAGTTCAAAAGTACTAATTTCTAATCTGCTGTAAAATGCATCACCTGCTGAAATGTATTCCTTATTTTCTGTCTATTGTAAAGGTTACCTGGGAGCAGTGTTGCCAATCAAGCAATTTTGTCGTTAGAACTAGCGACTTTTGCCTTAGCGACCAAAAAAAAGTTTTGACGACAAAAATGGTTTAGCGATTTATCTGTGAATTTTGGAATACAAATTTTAACAGTTCTAGGGCCAATAATGGATACATTTTTTGTCAAGTCGATGACGACGAGAATTGCTTTTTATTTGTTAGAAGTGTTTTTTTGTTAGTTAGATTGTTTTATTTTTTGGAACGATCTTTTTTTTCTTTCTTTTCTTTTTTTGGATCGATTTTTCTAGAGTGGTCAGGAATAAAACAGCGAAAAGAACTTTGACCACCTAAATTTGTATGGCACCCTCGGTGCCCAGCCCGACTCACATGCCTGGTTTTTTATTAAATCCTATCGTGCCAACCCTACTTTGCTGAGCCTACAAAGCTACGCAGTAGGCACGCGCAGCGAAAGTTCACTTTCCGCGTTTTATTACAAGGAACAACTAGTTTTTTACCAACTAAAAAAAGTAGAAATCGTCTTTCAATTCTAATGCCTAATTCCACATTCAAATACCTCGTTCTGCCACTCAGAGATCATATTTACGAATAATTGTCTAGGTACTTAAGAAAGCAAAGCAAGAAAATGTCTTATATACTTACACACGAGCATATAGGTTCTCTATTGGATGGCATAAAATCATTTGTAGTATTATTGTTACGCATAATTGCTTTTAGCCGAATAAATCATTACGCATATTTAGGACCTAGGAGGTTAAATATACATACAAAAATTATTTGTTTATGTAAATTACTAGCTTTTGTCCGCGGCTCCGTTCGCGTGGTATTCGGTTATCGCGCGCGGATAAAAAGTAGCCTATGTCACTCTCGGGCCCATAAACTATATGCCAAAAATCACGTCGATCCAACGCTCCGTTACAGCGTGTAAGACGAAAAAACACACAATCACCCAAACACACTTTCGCATTTATAATATTAGTATAGATTTAAAGGTATTAGAGAAAGGTATTAGGTATTTCTTGACAATTTCAGTATAAATTCTCATAACTTTGACATGTACAAATTATGATGTAGTTTTATACTGAATGAATAAATAATCTAATCTAATCTACGCGCTTATTCTTGCATTAGGACTCCTCGCCCTTATAGATCATTATCATCCCTTTTGTTGCAGTGAGCTGATGCATCCAGGAGCTTCGAAGACAGCGTCTGACGTCATCAGAGCCATGACAAAGGGGAAGACCAACAGAATCTCGCCAGAGTCGCTGGTCAAGTAAGTCACTGACACCGTGTATGTCTCAATATCAATATCATTTATCAAAGTCAAGGTCAAAGTCAAAATCTCTTTATTCAATTTAGGCTAAAACAAGCACTCATGAACGTCAAAAAAATCTACCTCCGGTTCGGAAAAAACCTCTGTTGAGAAGAATCCGGCAAGAAACTCAACGAGGTTTTTTTTTAACACAGATTCACAATATTTATAAATGACTAGCTTTTGTCCGCGGCTCCGCCCGCGTGGTATTCGGTTATCGCGCGCTCCCGCTTTTCTTTTTAAATTTTTCCTGAATTTTCTTTGCTATAAACCTCACGGAGCCCGAGACCTTTCCAACGAATGCAAAACCTTTGAAATCTTTTCTTGCGTTCTGGAGTTATAGCGTCAGGAAGGAAAACCCGACTTATTTTTATATAGTAGATATCTATATCTATTATTCTGTACATATCACAAGTATTTATCACTATTTTATTTTTAGCACAGTAGGTTCGCTATTTGAAGGGATCGCTAATGCGGATCGGAATTATTTCCAAATATCCCTTTATCTGTGAACATAGGTCATTAGTGTTACAGGTGTTACATAAAATTGGGTGGACAACTCTTTAAAAACTTTTGGAATAAGCTCATTATTTTATGTATAAATGAATGACTGCAGGAATGAATGAACGAACGAATTGAGTGAATGTTTGCAATCTTAGACTATATACAACACTAGACCGAGCCTCAGTAACAAACAATGCGATTGAAAACGTCCACTCTTTTTCTTGTTTGTGTGCGTGGCGACCACGTGACAGCTTCGTCTTTACACTCGAGTTACGTCAATCCGGTTGTCACTGTGTGCGTGCTAAATGATACCACGTAATGTCAAATCCCCCAAAATTTGGGGGAAAATTATTACGACACGACGAAAATTAGACGCTAGTAAAAGTAATGGCGTATGTAATCAAATAAAAAATGAATTAATAAAACTAAAACAGACAGACATGGCGAAAAACTGTTCAGGTTCAGGTGAAATCGATATATTTCGACTTTGTGCCCAATACAAACTTTTCAGTACGATTTTGACTGAATTGTGGGGAATTTTGCACTGGAAACTGGTATCACCTATAAAAAATGTCACACAATTCTAACCTAAATAATTTAATCTTTTCTTACGAAATTTTATGGATTCTGGAGTACTTACCGATGGAAAGTCACGTCATTAGGATTTTTAAGCCTGCCTTTATAATTGCGGCACACTTTTATAGCACATTTGGTCATATTTCGGCACTTTTGTATTGCGCGCTCCGCATACGTCACCTACGGTGTCACAATGCAGACTGAGGAGGGGAAAATCACTTATAAGCCAACAGTTGGCTTATATTTTTGGTGGACGTTTTCGTGCCGCCGACGGTCCATCTAGTGTTGTATATAATCTAAGTTTGCAATGTATACTTTTAACATGCTTAGGAATCTAGTCATGAAGGAATTGCCTTAAAACCTGCCACAACTCCTTACTTTTAGTAGATTTGTGTCTACTATTATATAAAATCATACTTTTAATGACTAACTCAAAGATCAACATGGCAACAAGGTTCACTAAACGGTTGATTGGCCCAAAATACAATCCTACAAATTTATAAATGCGAAAGTTTGGGTGTGTGTGTGTGTGTGTGTGTATGTTTGTTACTATTTCACGCAAAAACAACTGGACGTATTTGGATGACATTTGGTACGTAGATAGCTGGACGTCTGGAATAAAACAAAGGCTACTTTTTATTCCGATTCCCACGGGATAGGGATAAAATCATGAAATTTCAACCACTCGGTTTAGAGTCATGAACTTTTGCACAGTTTTCTTAACACAACCTCAATGAAAATCCCGATGTAGATTTTGGGATTTCCCAGGGGAATTTCGTAAAATCCCGGAATTTCGATCAGATCGAATAGTTTACGCGTGCGAAGCCGCGGGTAAATTCTAGTGTTCAATAAAACACGGTCGTCATAAATAATCATTTATTTTGAGTCCACAAAATCGCCGTTATTCAGTTTCTGAAATTCGATTTTTAAATTACAGGTACTTCCGTCCGTTAGAACTTTGGCTCCGCGTTCAAAATCGAGACGAGCCCCTGATTGGCTGGAGCTCAAACTACCATGACGTCGCCTTGTTCGCGCCGCTACGAGATGGCGCCACTGTCGAATCTGTGGCCGTGTGGCTTGTGGCTGTGGCGGCTGTGTTGTGCTTACATTAATGTTTCTTATTTAAAATGTACGTCTGATTAAAGTTACCCTTATGGAGTTGTGAACCTACCTTACTCGGGTGTTTGTTCTGTTGACAAACTTTTCATCGAATTTTACGATTCATAGAATATTCAGTTCCTATAATTTCTCTTTGAAGTAATTTGTTTCCATCAATTTTATATTTTTTTATTTATTAATTCTTTAATATTTTATTATTTTACAATTTAATAATCAGCGATTTAAAAAATAAATGCTTGATTTAATCGTTCGATGAAATGAATATTCAATCAAAAATATATGAGGAACGTTGACTTCGAACTGATAGTCAATGAAAAGTTTGTCGACAATTCAATGGTCAACCATCTTACTCAAATTAATCATCATTAAATATTGATTCATGTCCCATAGTGTGACACTCAAATAGAGCAAAGACAAAACAGAAATTAAGATACAATTAAGAAACAAACAAGCTGAGATATGTGGTGCATAGGAGAAATTCGTGTCTGTGCCGTTGTCCAGTGGTGGTGTAGCGGTATAGCACGCGGCACGGAATGCCGAGGACCTGGATTCGATTCCCAGCGCTGTTCTTATTTTTCTGGTTTTTCTGTGCATCTATATTTCAGTTTCTATTTTCGATATAGAAATTAAGAGTCGGAATCGGAAAGGGCTATGTCTACATCACACCAAGTCTGGTAATTGGGTAGTTTCCTGTATAACTCTAATGAGTCCATCAATTTATCAGTAGGTACCTGGGCGACCGAGCTTTGCTCGGGCTAAAACTTGACGATAAGCGTTTTCCCATAGATAAGACCAAGCTAGATCGAATTGTCATCCCCGGAAACCTGTTCTTTTCATGAGTTTTTATTTTTATTTTATTTTTATTCGACTGGATGCAAAACGAGCATGTGGGTCTCCTGATGGTAAGGGTCACCACCGCCCATAAACATCTGCAACACCAGGGGCATTGCAGATGCGTTGTCAGCCTAGAGCCCTAAGATGGGATACCTCAAGTGCCAGTAATTTCACCGGCTGTCTTACTCTCCACGTCGAAACACGAAAGTGCAAGCACTGCTGCTTCACGGCAGGATTAGCGAGCAAGATGGTGGTAGCAATCCGGGCGGACTTTGCACAAGGTCCTACCTGCAAAACCTAGGTCAAAAGGCCATCCATATAGTACGTCACACCAATTTTGACCATTTGTAGCGCTCCCTAGCGCTCATTTTTAGTATCATTGATGGTACACATATTTTCACTGTCATAGCTGGAGAAATATGCAAATTGAAGTGGCAATGGGCAGGCCACATCGCTCGAAGAACAGATAACCGTTGGGGGAGAAAAGTCCTCCAGTGGCGACCACGAACCGGAAGACGAAGCGTTGGCAGGCCTCCCACTAGGACTGACGACATCGTGAGAGTTGCGGGAAACCGGTGGATGCAATTGGCGAGTTGTCGTTCACTGTGGCGTTCTAAGAGCTTGTCCAGATGAGGCGATTTACGCGCGAGTGGACTCGCGCGTTTCATTTTATATTTGCGTCCAGATGACGCGTTTTACGCGCGTTCCTACACTGGGAGGGATTGCCAGTTATAAAGATGGACTCGCCATGGAGTCGCACGTGGTAGTGGACGCAGCAATCAGTCACGTGGTAAACAATGTCTAAGTTGTTAAAGTGTTCTTCTTGTAACATCGTAATCAATGAAGTACTAGCCTTCATTTGTAATAAAATGGACGTCATGGACGAGGAGAGCCTCAGCCGACTATGTGCTACCGGCTTCTCGGAAAACGACGTGCGGGTGGCAAAAGATCTTTTATTCAATTCCATATCGACAAATAAGCAAAAGAAGATACGGAAGCGTCAAGGAAAGACATTAAGAGATATAGATGATATCATATGTGTACTGAAGGAATCACTTCCCGAAGAGCTGCCCATTTTTGTCGCGCGGGATCTTCACAAGCTACCTCCTATTACTTTTGATCATGTCGATGTGACCAGACTTTTAAAGGACAATTTGAAGATGCGTTATGACATAGATTTTGTGACCGATGAGTATGCGACTAAGACCCAGTTGCAAGACCTGAAGTTAGAGATTGAGAATCTAAAGAGGGCTTCAATTGTAAACAACTACACCCATAAGGTCAATTTTAAGCGGGGAGCTTGTTTGATGAATAGTTTGGATTATGATAGTGGACCCTGTGGATTGCCCCATCTCTCCCCAGATCATGTTGATACATTGCAGCATAACATTTCACTTAAAATCCCATTACTAAATTCGACGGAGGGTAGTTTCGACGAGAACAAGCCGTATGATACAAATAAATCAACGGTCGGCGCATGCGCTAAGCAACCGGCTGCGAGCGATCCGCAAGGGATGAGTCACGCGCACATACAGAACGCGCCGGAGCAGCCGCGACACACTGACGGCCCGCGCGTCGAACAACAATCTCAGTTGGAAAAAATAAACTCTAAAGAGGCAGAGGGGGGTGAATCACAGGAGCAAAAATGGAAATTAGTTCAAAACAAAAAACGAAATCGTTTTGCGGCTAACAGAGGGAAAGCAAAAGTCGCGGAAAATCATAATTTTAAAGCTGCGGAAATTGCTGTCCCTATTTATGTTTATAACGTCGCAAGGGACACGGCCGTGTGTGACATTGCGAGCTATATACAAGAAAAATCTAACGTTAAGGCCACGGTTTTTAAAATAAATATGAAAGCGGCACGAGAATACGATGCTTTTAAGGTGTTTGTGCCGAAACAAAAGCTAGATATATTTTTAAATGATGATTTCTGGCCTGAAAGTGTTAAATATCGGCGTTTTATAAATTTTAGCGACGGTATAAGAGACAGAGGTGTAGATAAACCTCTGAAAGCGATCGAGCAGAACCCAGTCAAATAATAATGGTAGATACAATAAAGCTGATTAGTTTCAACTGCAAGAATGTCATCCGATCAATGCATTGTGTACAATCTCTGTGTCATACGGCTGATATTGTGGCCCTACAAGAGACGTGGCTTTTGCCGCATGACGTACCACTATTGGGGACCATAGACGATCATTTCGCTTTCACGGGTAAATCAGCTGTTGACACATCCGCCGGAGTGCTGCGGGGCAGGCCGTTTGGTGGAGTTGCCCTGCTATGGAGAAAATCTTTGTTCCCGTGTGTCTCAGTGCTAGCGTGTAAGAGTGTGCGTCTCGTTGCGATTAAAGTTGAGCACAGTGATCGTTCGTTGTTGGTATTTTCAGTTTATATGCCAACTGCGTCTGCTGATAACTTAATCGAGTTTACAGAGTGCATGAGTGAGATAAACGCCATAATTGAGAGTAGTGATGTGGAAACTGTGTTTGTTCTTGGCGATTTCAACGCGCATCCCGGTGAGAAATTTGCCTACGAATTATTAAACTTTTGCGGCGATCAGTCATGGTCGTGTGTAGACTTAGAGTTATTACCTAGTGATACGTATACTTTTGTCAGTGACGCGCACGGCTGTAGGCGCTGGCTAGACCACTGTGTGGTTACTGCTGCGGCGCGTGCGACAGTTGTGAATGCGTCGGTTATTCACGGTACTTTTTGGTCTGATCATCTCCCTTTGTCAATCCAATGCAATTTTAATGCGATTAAAACGAAACAGTTGTGTCTTAATAATTTGCAAAATAAGATAAAATGGGGTGAGAGAGATAACAGTCAGATAGATAAGTATCGTGATTATTGTCATTCAAAACTTTGTGAATTGGACGTTGCGTCGCAGTTTGCACAGTGTTCTGGCAGGTCTTGTTCCAACAGTGACCATAGGTTACTGATTGATGACTTATACCGCAATATTATTTGTATTCTTTCTGAGGCGGCAGAGTTTAGCTGTAAGGAAATAAAAAATGTTAAAAGGTATAAACATGTACCGGGCTGGAATAAACACGTCGCCGCCGCGCACGGGGAGGCTCGACTTCACTATCAAACGTGGTTGTATTTTGGTAAGCCAGTGTCGGGTGATTATTATATTAAAATGTGTGAGTCAAAAAAGATTTTTAAGGCTAAATTAAAATATTGCCAAATTAATGCTGACCAGATTAAGATGAATATTATTGCTCAAAGACATGCTACTAAAAATTTCGGAAAATTTTGGAAAACGACAAATAAAATGAATGTCAGGCCGAGTCTCCCCGTGACCGTGGCGGGTGTGAGTGGACCGGTTGACATAGCGAACACTTTTAGGCGGCATTTTCGTGTGGAGTCGAAGCTCGGATCGGCGTCTCAGGTGGGCGACCCTGGGGATGGACAGGAGATAACTATTAATTTCTCTGCCAATGAGATTAATAACATTATTAAGAGAATGGTACGGGGAAAGTCTCCTGGACATGATGACCTCAGCGTCGAACACCTGAAGCATGCCGGAGAACGTCTGCCTGAGGTACTTGCATTGTTATTTAACTCATGTGTCAGTCATTGTTATCTGCCTGAGGACCTTATGTATACACTTGTTGTGCCCATAATAAAAAACAAAACTGGAGATGCATCGGACTTGTCAAACTATAGGCCTATCTCGCTGGCTACTGTAATAGGTAAGGTGCTGGACAGTTTGCTTGACAAATGCCTAGGAGCGCATATTGACTTAAAAGATAATCAATTTGGTTTTAGACCTGGCCTATCAACAGAAAGTGCGATTCTATGCCTCAAGCAGGCTGTGCAGTACTATACTGCTAGAAACACGCCAGTTTTTGCGTGTTACTTGGACCTATCAAAAGCGTTTGACTTGGTTTCATATGATGTGTTGTGGCAAAAAATGATGTGCGATACAACTGTGCCTTTGGAGGTTGTATCAATATTTCGGTACTGGTACAACAACCAAAGGAACAGTGTCAAATGGGCGGGGGCGCGGTCTGATGTGTATGGGTTGGAGTGCGGGGTGAGGCAGGGGGGGTTGTCCTCCCCCAAGCTTTTCAACCTGTACATGGACCGGCTGATCGGTGAACTCAATAGTACTAAAGTCGGATGTCATATCGAGGGGATTTGTGTAAACAACCTGAGTTATGCCGATGACATGGTGCTGTTGAGTCCATCGATCGGTGCCTTACAAAAACTCCTGCGCATCTGTGAGAACTATGCGGAATCCCACGGGCTCAGATACAATGCTTCCAAAAGCGAAATTATGGTCTTTAAATCTGGTACCAAAACTTATTCACCCGCGCCAATCACCCTATGTGGAACGCCCCTAAATAAAGTGGAAAAGTTTAAGTATCTGGGTCATTGGGTGACCGAAACGCTACAAGATAATGATGACATTGAGCGGGAGCGCAGGGCGCTTGCCGTCCGTTGCAATATGTTGGCCCGCAGGTTTGCTCGTTGTAGTGAACCAGTTAAAATCACACTTTTCAAAGCTTATTGCCAATCGTTCTACACGTGCAATCTGTGGGTTGGCTTTACGCGGCGGGCGTACGGTGCACTGCGCGTCCAATACAATGACGCGTTCAGGATACTGTTTGGACTACCACGCTACTGCAGCGCATCAGCTATGTTTGCTGAAGCCAACGTTGATAGTTTTTATGCAATCATAAGAAAGCGATGCGCCTCGTTGCTCAGTCGGTTGCGTGATAGTTCCAACAGTGTCCTGCGCACGCTGGGCGGCCGGTGGGACTCCCCGATGATGAGGCGCTGGATGGGGCTGCACGCTGCCGCAACCTCATAATTTATTATTATTTTTGATTGTACCTACCTACTAACACCTTTTTAATTTTATTTTTTCATTGTAACTAACCTCTATGGATTCTGTCCGAAATAAATGGCTTATTATTATTATTATTATTATTAATGGCGCCTGGGTATCTCAACTCGCGCGTAGTACGTGCGAGTCGAGAGTCGCGCTCATTGCACGCGATTTACGCGCGAGTTACGAAACGCGCAGCATCATCTGGACGGGATATATGTAGCCCCAGTACCTCGGGAACGCGCGAGTCCACTCGCGCGTAAATCGCCTCATCTGGACAAGCTCTAAGGGGGAGGCCTTTGTCCAGCAGTGGACGTCTTCCGACTGATGATGATGACACATATTTGGCCGCCAAACTGTCGTAATCTTACTGTACTTGTACTAATTAGTACATTTTCATCACGCTCGCCGCTCCCCGACCTCGCTACACTCGAATGGACAGCTAGTCTTAAAAAAGCTGACATACAAGCACTATAGAATAGAAAATAGTCATCAAAATCAGTTTACGACTGTCAGACATCGACAAACGTACATAAAAAAAGAAGTGAAAACTTTTTTGCTTTTTGATGTCGGTCAAAAACGAAAGTAAAACCACAAGTCCGACCCCGAAAAGGAAGTCTTCTATAAAACATGTATATTTTAAAGTATATTCTGTGAATGAATACGTCGGATTCTCTTTGAATCAGTACATAAACCGGTTTGTCAAAAAAACGCTTGATATCTGAAATAAATGACTTTGAAAACCATTAAACAGTTTTATTTGGGATCCGCAAGGAGAACCTTAGTGGGTCACTTCTGGTCACTTCAAAAGCAGAGGCCGTACTGCCTAACGTTTCTGACGCTCGCAATCGCAATCAAACGACAGGTTTCGCATACAAAAACTGTCATTTGATTGCGATCGCGAGAAACAGAAGCGTTAGGCAATACGGCCTCTGGTTAGTATGTTAGTATCACTTCATATATAATGCAGCTGGTCTAATTAGCAAGTGGTCTAAGAAACAACTGTTTTAAGAAGCAAGTAGTCTAAGAAGCAACTTGTCTAAGTAGCAAATGGTCTAAAATTCCTCAAATGTCTAGTCAGTCGTCGTTCGTTCATTTGCTGATTCATCAATTTTATAATGACCCAAAGTTGACTGAGCTCTGATACGCTACGCGAAGCTCCTTTTCCGCCTAGCTGAGATTCTATGGGACATTTCATTTGAATGAGGCAGCTAAAAAATTACAACTCAAAATTTAAATTGTAATTGTTTCTATGCTATACGGCTTATGGATCAAAATTTTTTTTTTCACGGACGCCAGCTTGAGACATACCCTATTATCATCCGACAGCGAAAAATTTTAAACATAGCTTCAATGACTATCGATAACATTCCTGGCAAAGTATATTTACAAAACTAGTAGTATTTTCAATAATTAAAATTGTAATTTATCACTAAAACAATAAGGTTGAATTTTCAAATCAATGGATGTGGTCACTAAATCGCCTCTACCTTAAAAACCGGTTAAAAACAGTCCAGTAACTTAGGCTATAGAGAAAACACTACATAAAATCATACTTCGTCTTCGGCCAATCGTGCAAGAAGTTTAGTATTAATAAATATTTTACGAACAAAACTTATGAAAATAGTATTTCCCGTTTCACAATGGAGCAACGTTCTGCGGAACCCTTCATGGAAATTCAGCTCGTGCCTGGAACATTTTTTGGCAGAATTCAAATCGTAAAAGTTCAAAATCCTTTCACTTCTATACGCATACGCGTGAGAAAAAAAATATTTAAAAAATTATGCCCGAATTGGTGACCAATGTGTCATGGGTCGCAATAAATTTTATACTAACTCGTCCAAATTAATAGCGGCTTCGGATGACCAGGAAGGCTACTCCGAAACACAACGTTCGAAGTTCGTGTCGTGCGATCCCTCTCGCTCTCGTATTAAATAGTATAAGTGTGAGAGGGACCGCACGACACGTACTTCGAACGTTGTGTTTCGGAGTAGCCTTCCAGAGGGCTTTTTCTTAGCATAATTTGCAAGCTTTTCTGAGTTCAAATCTACACAGATGCGGTTCTCATATTTTGTACACTCAACTTCTTCACACCAGCTCTCACTCTAACAATTAATTCCCGGCTCACTCATTAAAATTTAATCGTTGAAAATGTACATCCGCCCACAGTTCAAGCAAGTCTAAAAACGCGTCCCATTTTTATCGAAAAATTTTGATCCCACTTTCGACTTTAAAATGATATCTCTAACTGGTCTCAATTACAGAATTTTTGGTGTAGGTACTTTTTAGTACCGGTTTTATCACTTTCGATGAGGGTCATAGCGGTTATTACAAAAGTGGCGATAAAATGTCTATCGCTCGATATTGGGTATAATTCGCGACATAAACCTTTATCGATGATATCGATCGATAAAAAGATGGATTGAACTTTTTACTACCTGTTTTTGGGTTACATCTTTGTGAATGTTTTTAGAAAAAAGAATGATTGACTTTAAAAATTTACGATTTGTTTTATCTTAAAAAGTAATTCAATTTGGGCAAATTGTGGGAATGAAATTATAGGAACAAAAGTGTTGTTAAACACTTTATTCGTAGAATGAAAGAAAATATATATTTCGTTGAGATTTCTTGCTGATATTTCCCCGATCGAGTTTTAAGTATTCAGTATTTATTTTTTCTTTTTCAATCCTGGGCTGTTGTCCAGCGGTGGTGTAGGGGAATAGCACGCAGCACGGAATGCTGAGGACCTGGGTTCGATTCCCAGCGCTGGTCTATTTTTCTGGTTTTTCTGTGCAACCATGTTTCGGCTTGTGTTTTCGTGTGAAATATATAGACTTTCACGGGATGAACGTAAAAGAAACAAAAATTTGGAGTTGAAATCATCATAATCATCATCATGGCGGCCTTTTGGTTATCCAATCTTGGACGTAGGCCTCTTCCCTCTTCTTCCACTCTTGACGATCTTGTGCCCGTCTCATCCAGTCTCGACCTCCGTGCCGTCGAATGTCGTCAATCCAGCGCTGCGGTGGTCTGCCGCGCCCCCGAGTATCCACTCTGGGTCTCCATTCAAGGACTCGTCTTGTCCAGCGACTCTCGTCCATTCTCGCAATGTGGCCTGCCCAGTCCACTAAAGAAACAAAAATGAGAGTTCAAATAAAAAATACAAAAAGACTCCAAATAGTAATCTTCATATTCGCATTCGCAAAGTATTCACATCGTTTTATGCGAATGCGAATGATTAAAATTATGCGAATGCGAATACAAATATGCGTAACATCCCTAGTGTATACATTAAAAGTTTCTGTGACATGCTAGTATCCAGAGACTCCTTTGTCAACTTCGACATTTGCGGCACGTTTGTGATTGGTTAAAAAATTAACCAATAGCAAGCAAGACTGTTAACTCAAACGAACGATACTAACGCTATCTAGCGATATTTCCACTGTCCGGAAACCCTCATGAATAAAAGATCGAAATTAAATAAAACGTAAGTACCTACTAATTGTTTAATTATAATGATACGGTCTGAGAATAGCCACTTTTTTAGAGTTCCCTACTTAAAAGATGTCAAGGACCCATTAACGCTTCGCTTTTTATCAGTTTGTCTGTCCATGTATTTTACAATGGTGTCTTTTGAACATAGGAGTGATATTAGAAACTTTCATTATTAAACGGCTGGACAGAATTTGATAGAAATTATTATTATTGTTAGAAATTTCATTCTCATCGGCAATGGCCAGTGGTGATCTCTTACCACCAGGAGACCCACTTGTTAGTTTGCCTTCGATATACCGCCTAGCAGTCATGACAGCCTCATAGTGCCTCATAAAAGGGGAGTCATACCTAGCCGCCACAGGGTCATGATGGGGTTGGGGCTGGCCCGCACCCTACAAAGCAGAGAGAAGAGTCTTTTTCGCATTATTGCGAAGAAGTCGTAAACATGCCCGAAGCACTGCAGTGAATCAGGGCAGCCCCAACAGCATCCTGAAGCCATTATTATACTAGACTCGCAGGGTACTGATGGTCCTTTGTGTGTAACTAGTCCAAAGGCTGCACGCCGTGTAGAACACCTGACAGAAAGCTTTAAATTTGCACGCGAAAGAAAAAGTTTCCCCATCCCTGATCTAGACACCAATACAAGCATACCATATGTTTTATTATTAAGAAACAAAAAGAATGCAGCTGTACAATAATAATAATTGTACGATATATTTCTTGTTTTCTTAAGCTTTCATTTATAAGAGTTTGTCGCATTGAGTAGTAAGGTAAAACAATTTTGTTTGTTACTTAGTGTGTAAGCTGTGTAGGTTATTTTATTAAAATGCTTTGTAACAGTTGCATTAACTATCTTAAGAACTATTCTTAGTTATTAGCTATTAAGTAGTTATTATTTTTGACTTTGTAACAACTTGTATGAAAGAGCGAATTCCTCCTAATACAAGTGCTTCACTTAAAAGGAGGATTCAACACTAGTTTTTAACACAAAAGTTGAAAATAAATCATTTTGAATTTTGAATTTTTTGATAATACGGAACCCGTATTGAGTGTGTCTCGTACTTGTAATACTCACCACACCTCGGAAGTAAGTCAACCATCCTAATCATGTTGGCAATCAACTCCGAGACTGACGTCTGACAAGACGCCATGTTATAACGCCATTTTGGCTCCGGAACCCTAAAAAGCCGTGGTACAGTCACCAGCATTAATATCTGTTACAGAGCAGCGTGCAAAAATATCTGACACGGCCTTCCGGCCGTAGAAATAGAGTCATATCAGATACGCACTCTCGAGTTTCGAGTTTGAATTGAGTTGAGCAGAGCGGTGGCGCGTTTTGCAGGTGGTAGGACCTCGTGCAAGGTCCGCCCGGATTGCTACCACCATCTTCCTCGCTAATCCTGCCGTGAAGCAGTAGTGCTTGCATTGTTGTGTTGCTGGAGAGTAAGACAGCCGGTGAAATTACTGGCACTTGAGCTATTACAACTTAGAGGACAGTGGCAACGCATCTGCAATCCCCAGGGGGGGGGGTGTTTTGTTGCAGGTGTCTATGGGCGGTGATGATTTCTCACCATCAGGAGACCCACTTGCTAGTATGCCATCCAGTCGAATAAAAAAAAGTTCAAGTCGCTAGCTTCAGCCATTAAAAGGTACGTTATCTGTCTGTCCGTCTGTCAATCACATTGTTTTTTATGAGTATAAATTCTAAGATCGAATGATTATACTAAACTAGATGTTCCTATATTAGGTACGACCGCAAAATGTACTTGTTATTTTATTGTTTCCGTCTTATTACTTTTTGACCCCAGGGTAAATGCAGAAACTAGTGAAGCTAGAACGATTTGCAAGTTAAGAGTTCCGTGGAAGCAATTTAAGAGATTAACTCTGAAACATTACAAACATTGATGACCAGATGGCCTAGTGGTTAGAGAACCTGACTATGAAGCTTGAGGTCCCGGGTTCGATTCCCGGCCAGGCACTTCAAGGGAATTAGGGACTCCAAGGCCCCGAGGTTTAGCTCCGTCGTCAGGGCTGTCGTGGACAGAAGCCGATGGAAACTAATAATCAATAATAAATGTAGACCGCCCGTTGATGACCACGATCCTCAGTCATGAGGAAACGACTGGAATGGAATGCCCATTCTTAGATCACGCTTGCCAGGCAGCTACATCTGATTTCTTTTGGGGAGGCCCAAGTCCAGCAGTGGACGTCTTTCGGCTGGTATGACGATGATGATGATGATGATAATTATAATTAATAATAATAAATATCATGGGACAATTGACACCAATTGACCTAGGCCCAAACTAAGCAAAGCTTGTACTATGGGTACTAGGCAACGGATAAACATACTTATATAGATAAATACATATTAAACACCCAAGACCCGAGAACAAACATTCGTATTTTTCATACAAATATCTGCCCCGACACGGGAATCGAACCCGGGACCTCAAGCTTCAGGGTCTCTAACCACTAGGCCATCTGGTCGTCAAATAAAATATAAATCATAAATTCAATGGAGGTGACCCCTAAATTTGTAATGTCTTTAAATTACCATGAAACGTCTGCATCAAGGCTAAGAGGCACAGTACAAATTTTATTGCAGTAACTCTTGAAACAGAGAAAGTCTAGATTATTAAGTTGTTCAAATAAACCTTAATCACTACGCTGACTAGTTTCAAATTCGAACAGAGTTCATCCTCAGAACTACACAATCGTTCTCCATGTCAAGTCAAGAAGACGTTTATCTAAGGCTTATTATAAAGTCAATGATTATATCATGGACAGGGATGTTTGGAAATAATTCCGATCCGCATTAGCGATCCCTTCAAACAGCGAACCTACTGTGTTAAAAATAAAGTTGTGTTAAATGCTTGTGATGTATGGTAAATATATATTATTTATTAATATGACTTAAATAAATTTCATTATACATGTTATACTAAACTAAGTTAAATTTATAACTAAAAGTAAAATAAAAGTAACTAGTAATAACTAAACTATAACCTAGAAAAAATTTGTAAATGGAACCCCCCGCGGCATGGACCCAAAGATGCTGGCAGCATTTCCTCGCTATATAGCTATGCTGAAACGTTAGTGCGCGGAAACTGCCAGCTCTTCTGTCCCCTGTGGTATCAATAAGTTGTTTTGACAATTCTATAAAAAAAATATGTAAAAATGGGCCAATCAACTTTTTTACCGACACTAATCTGTCCGGGACTTTTTTCAAACAATTGCAGATTTTTGTAAGTAAACATGTTTTTTCTGTAATTTAATAGATGGTGTACATGAATACATGCCATCCTACGTAAGTTCAACCTATTAAACCGTGAAATATCTTGTTGGAAGTAAGATTTGTTGGTAACGCCGGAGCCAATTTTGGTAACGTAGGAGACGCCCAAAGTGTCGAAAAATACTTGTGATGTATAGATATCATTTATTAATATTGTAAATCTGTTTTAAAAAAAAATATATACATCGTTGAGTTTTTGCCGGATTCTTCTTAACAAAGGTTTTTCCGAACCGGTGGTAGATTTTTTTGACATTCATAAGTGCTTGTTATAGCCTAAATTGAATGAAGATATTTTGACTTTGACTTTGACCATGCTGCCAGGTGTTAACCTCAACATTTGGTAGTGGTGTGGTCATGTTATGGTATTTAACGTCTCGTAGCATGGTGAACGGCTGTGTTGCTCTGAGGTTGATGAAAATATTTTTAGGTTCTTATTTTTGTAAATTGTGGTTAATAAAAAAAAAACTTGTTAAGTTCGAAACGGGTTAGCGTAGTGTAGCAATGTGGTAATAGTTGGGTTTGTGAGATTTGTGTGTGTGTGTGTGTGTGTGCGTGTGTGTGTTTTGCACGAATGATAATATATAAACATCTGCAACACCAGGAGTACTGCAGATGCGTTGCCAACCTAGAGGCCTAACCGTCTTACTCCTAAACACAGGCGAAACTGCTGAAATGCCGAAAGACAACAGTGCAAGCACTGCTGCTTCACGGCAGGATTAGCGAGAAAGATGGTGGTAGCAATCCGGGCGGACCTTGCACAAGGTCCTACCACCTGCAAAATCTGTTCATCTATTCTTTGGTTTCTATTGGTTCATGAAAAACACATTCGTCCAAACACATCCTCGCACATCTCTGGTGGAAACAGAGCCTATTCCTATTTGAAACGGTTGCACTAGAACAATCCATACAAACAGCTGAGCTCTCAAACCGTTAAGTAGGTACACACCATATTATAATAATGAAATTTCTATAGAAAGTGAAAATCCAAAATGGCGAATTGAAAATCGAAAGTTAGAAAGCATTGTGGCTTATTTGACCAGCGGGCATAAAAATTAAATATGAATTAGGCTTAGTTGTAGAATAACTTATTTACATGCCTTTTTAATAGCGTTTGTCACTTATTTCTCTTTTTTTAATGACTCACAGTCTGTGCCCACTAGCTCGTTTCGTAAACAACCGTCGCCGACGCGTATCGTGTATGTGCTTGACGTACCGTTCCTGACACGTTCATAGGCCCACACTTTTGGGCGTCTCCTGCGTTACCAAAATTGTCTCTGGCGTTACCAAAAAATCGTACTTCCAACAAGATATTTCACTGTTTAATAGGTTGAACTGACGTAGGATGGCATGTATTCATGCATACCATCTATTAAATTACAGAAAAAACATGTTTACTAACTAAAATCTGCAATTGTTTAAAAAATGTCGCGGACAGATTAGTGTCGTCAAAAAAGTTGATTGGCCCTCATATTTCGGTCATGGTATTAATACGGTATGCTTGGGGTTTCTCTACGGGATCGAATAAGAAATGAGGAGATAGGTAGAAGAACAAGGGTCACCGACATAGCCAAGCGAATTAGCACGTTGGGCGGGCTATATATCACGGAGAGCAGATGGCCGTTGGGGCCGAAAAGTTCTCGCGTGGAGACCGCGGATCGGCAAGCGCAGCGTGGGACGTCCACCAACGAGATGGACGGATGACCTGGTTAAAGCCGCGGGTTCACGGTGGACGCAGGCCGCTGCCAACCGAAGTAACTGGAGGTCTATGGGGGAGGCCTATGTCCAACAGTGGACGTCCTACGGCTGAGGTGATGATGATGATTAATACGGTATAATACGGTGTAGTACGTAGAGAAAATAAGTATTAACTCGGTCTTTGAACCGGTAAAATGTTTTCCATCACACTCAGTGTTGCCACCTCAGGAGCGTCCGGGCGGGGTTTCATTTGTAGTCCGGGTTTAAAAATATTTTTAATTTTTAGAGCAATGCAATTAGAATTTTTCGAAGAATAAATTTCCAGCAAGCTGAAAATTGCTTTAATACCTTGATTTAGTCCTAAATGCGTGTAATCCGAGCTTGCCTCTTAGGTACCGCGAAAATTTTGATCTTTTTTCAGTTTTTTTGTTCTAGAACAAAATTGGTACATCCGGTGGAAATGTTGTTTGATTCAATAAGTATTAAAGAATGTTTTGAATTAAACCTAACCTAAACCTGTTGACATGTCCGGTTTTGGGCTCCAAAATTCGGGGTTTTCACGCGTCTTGTCTTGGTAACCAAATTTTTAGAGATGGCAGCCCTACATGAAGCCCAAGGTCCGTAAATGAGTCAGTATTAGGGATGTTGAAAATGAAAAAAAATCGATATATCGATGTATCGATATTTATTAAAATATCAATATTAGCGTCGATATATCAAAGGAAAAATATCGATATATCGATTAAATCTCAATAAATACTCACTAAACTATCATAAGTAAAATAGTGCAAGTAACGTCTTCAGTGTTTAATATACATGCAACAAATTCAGATGTCAATGCGTGCAACGTAACAAAACATAATACTCAACAGTCATAGACAATATATATATTTTTTTCGTTCGTTCCTATCTTCTACAGTTTCAGATTTCAGCGACTTCAGTGCCATAAGAATTAAAAAAAATATCGTTTTCGATACAATTTTCGATACTGGATATTTTATATCGATATATCATTACGAAATATATCGCCCAAAAATATCGATATATTGAATTGAAAATATCGATATATCGATGTATCGATATTTATTTATTCGACAAGCCTAGTCAGTATGCTGATGCTGCTGTGCGCGCCTGCGCATGTCGTAGCAATAGCTGGGCTACTACGAAACTTAAAACTCGAAGTTCGTATCGTACCGTCCAAAAATGTTAAAACTCCCTTCCTCTCCCTCTCTCTTCCTTTTATTTCAATTCAAATTCAATTCAAATCATTTATTCAGCAAATAGGCCGCAATGGGCACTTTTACACGTCATTTTTTTAATCTACCACCGGTTCGGAAAAAAACCTCTGAAAAAATTTCTGACACAATGTCATTTAGCAAAAAAAAAATCCTTATGATGCATTCTTTCGATCGGTATGATAAAGCTACAGGGTAATTTTTTCTCGTGTAGCGGGTTCGATTTCCGGTTCAACCATGTAATTATTTAAAAATCTATGAATGCAGTTTAAATTGTTTTTTTTATTAAAATAATGTTTTCTTTCAGTAAAATGTCCCATGTACAATATTTAAGGTAGCTTCCCTCCATGTGGCATAGCCGTGGCACGCCCTGTATAAGTACATCAATACATCCGGGTTAGCCACCCGTATATAGATTTAAAAACACTGAGATAACATTCGTGCTAAATGGATATTTTTAAAAACCACCCAACACTCGTAGCAGCGCTACGGTTCGCAGCGGTATATACACGTTGAGTAAGCCCGAGACCTTTCTACACTTACACATAATAAGTATATTTCAAATTCAAATTCAATTCAAAAATATATAATGATCGTGGTCAATTACATTGCGTGCCCTGTAATAAGACTTTTAAAACAAAGGGGACATAATAAACAAGCCTAAAGTTATAAGCATTTGTCGGACACGACATGGAGGACATCTTCACCATCATTTCTTCATACCACAGCCTGGCTCCAGTATACCGGGTGTGGCCTGTAATATAAGCAAAAAATTAAAACATAGATCATACATCTCAAACTGAACAACATTAGTCCAGCGAATTTTAAAAATAATTAGATTTTTATTTTTTATTACACTTAAGTTTAATCGAAGAAGCAATGTAAAGCAAAATGCTTGATGTTCGTAACGTGACAGGCGACGTCAGTAATTCTGTTGTGTTCTAGGATGGCGTACATTGATGGCAAGTCAAGACTCCATTATTTTTAAAAGCAACGACAAAAAAAAAAAGTAGCGATAAAATTAAAACATAGATCTATTTTTTGCTCGTATTACAGGCCACACCCGGTATAATGTGAATTGGAGGTGGTGTTGCAATAAAAAGTAGAACAAGCTTTTAAACTCAATACCTATAATAAATTAAAGCACAATACAATTATACTTACTTAAATCATTGGTTACACAGCACTTTTGCTTATTAGGAAATTTCGAATGTGATTTAACGAAAAATTCAGACATGCGACACCTGGTTTGAACCCACGATCCTCTGCTTAGTTAGTCATAGGCCAAAATCATTATAGAAAGAAAGAAAGAAAGAAAATACATTTATTCGCACCACAAGACACAACAATATAATAGTATTAAGTACAATAACAACAAATAGACAACACGTAGGAAAGTATGTATCGCTTACTATTTCTGGTGTACAATATATTCATATTCATTTATTCACAAAATTAAAAATTTTACATGTCAAATATTAAAGATAAAGTCAATAAAGAGTCTTTGTATTGTATTGTATGCGTTATTGCGGTTGTGAATCGGACACTGGCTCAGCATAATGCTGAAGCGTTAATAATAAACACCCCAGCGCTGATTTTCAGCCAGCACCGTTGGTGACCCTCAGACCGCTACAAAGATATACTACACAGTTTTATTTCGATACATAAGACTATATAAATAGACAATTTGTAAACAATGAAACATTTTATTTATTTTATGGCTTATAATGCTACGGTTTCCAAATAACATAGTCTGTATCAAATTTCAAAAGAATCCAATCTCTAGAGACGGTATTCGACACACAAGGTTTGACCCATACAAACCAACAGCGACTTGATTAAAATCTGGTAAAAAATTCAAAGTTATTATAGCATGTTGCATTTTAAATACTTTCCCACGCATGCGTGAAAGCCCATCGTTACTGGTTCAGGCAATACAATGAATGTTTCGCTTTTGATAGTTATTTCATTTTGTATTTTCGTTTTAATTAACATTGCAAGTCTTCGTGGCAAAATAAAACTGACATCAAAAAGTGCACTCAATAATGACATATAGAATTCTTGGGGTTGGGATAAAATTAAATTCGTTAGGTAAGAAATAAGTAAGTGACGGACGTTAATAATATAAAACAAACACATATTTTAATATATATGTCGTAAGATAGGACTTAGAGAGCCGGAATTAGACCCTGACATGATCAATGTGGGCATAACAAGTGGGATTCGGGCAGAGAATGAAACAATTTTGAAGAACTAACAAAAGTCCACTAATCGTGGTCAAGATAAAACCAAAACAATACGACATTTATTCACTGAAATCTTAGAAATGCAACTATCATAACGATTCACAATAATCTTAAGGAAAAGCCTAGTTAATAATAAAGAAACGCGTAACAGTTCCTGAGACTGTCGACTCGGGCCAAACTTCTTTTACAAACTAACAATTGACGATCGCTTTTCCCGCGTCCAGATCTCAGGCTCTGTCAAGCGCGCCACGCGTGGCAACACTGGCATTTCGAAAGTGCTATAGTGCCAATCCTTAATAAACCACGCATGGTAATGACCATACAAGGACAATACTCATAATTCTACATATATATATATATATTATTATGGATAAACGTAGCTATCATAAGGTCGCGGCTGAGCAAATGATTGTTGCAGTTCATTGATATGGACCTCCGCAAAGTAACGCCTGGACTGATTAATAATAGCTATCATAAAGGTCACTGGTGAACAATTTTTGGTTTACCAATGTTTCAGCGAATAACGTTTGGCAACCTGTTTCATTTTGAAACTTTTCATTTCCCAACTGTTTAATATTTCTGAACCCGTAAATATTTTTTTTTTTTTATAAGACGAACCTAACCTAAAGGGTTCTACATGATGGCCCTGAAATAAATCCTGAAATATTTACAGTTTTAGAATTTGCGAAATGAAACACGAAGCGAATGGAAGACGAAGCGTTGGCAGGCCTTCCACCAGGTGGACTGACATCGTGAGAGTTGCGGGAAACCGATGCAAGTGCGAGTTGTCGTTAGTAGTATAATATTGGGCATTCTAGCCCACCTATCATTCGATCGGGCGAAATTTCGCCCTCTCTCATTTGCGGTGAGCCAGATGCCCAATATTATAATGAATGACAAACCCTGCTGCAACGATAATGACTTGATAAAAGCGTTTTGCGTTCGGATTGATGATAAACGTATTTCGTCAAGCTTATATCACGAATCATATTTGCTCCTGTGGTCATTTTAAATAAACCTTTCATGCTTGCAACACGCGAATTGATCTTGAAGAAGTATGAAGTTCGTAAAACAAGCTCAGAGCTTGCAGTTGGATGTCCTTTGTTCCGATCGCATCAATCGTAGTTTTCGTCATGGTGAGCTTTTACCTGATACAATTCGCTGTATTATTTGCGGTCCATCTAATTGCGGAAAAACTAATTTAACTGTAGGGCTTTTACTGCATGAACGAGGACTACGTTTCCAAAATGTATATGTATATTCAAAAACCCTTTTTCAACCTATGTACCAGTTGTTAGAAAAAGTATTGATGTTAGTTCCGTCAGTAAAATTTCAAAAATATCGCGAAAATGATGAAATACTAAGTCCACATGAAGCTGAGAATAATTCAATTTTTATTTTTGATGATGTTGCATGTGAAAATCAAAACAACATAAGGGATTATTTTGCAATGGGAAGACATAAGAATATTGATAGCTTTTATTTGAATCAAACTTACAGTAAAATACCTAAACAATTAATAAGGGATAACGCTAATTTAGTAATCCTTTTTAAACAAGATGGTGTTAATTTACGTCATGTTTATGACGAGCACGTTGGGTCAGATATGTCCTGGTCGCAGTTTCAGGAAATGTGTGCAAAAATATGGAGCATACCTTTTAACTATTTAGTAATAAACAAAGATTGTGCCAGAAACTCAGGTTGTTATAGAATGGGATTTGATACGTTCATCGTTTTGGATTAACTACGATACTTAATGAGTTCTAATTTCAAGATACATTTATTGCTTCATATGACACCATCAAGATCGGACACATGGCTCCTAAAATAAATGAAGAGAAAATTTTGAAAGAAAAGGTAATTCAGTCGGCTGAGGCAGTCAAAAAGAAAGTTAAACTGCTTCGTGACATGAAAACTAACGATAATATTATATTGGAATCAGTGTTGAAACCAATTACAGAGCCGCTTAATGAAATAGTGAAAAGTAACGGCAACAGTAATAATAATAATTCTTTTAATACTAACGAAACAGATTTTGATGAGGATGCGTTTAAATGGAAAAAGACAGCAAAAACACTAAAGTTTAGCCCTGATGATGAGAAGAGAAGTAGTATAAATAATCATACAGTTGTACATAAATCTTCTGAATCTGGTTCGAACAATGATGATGACATATCAAATGGTAGCGATTACAGTGAAGATGATGACAGCATGTCATGCGAAAGTGATAACAGAGATGGCTTGGAATCCGTAACCGATACATCATTTAAGACGACTGATTCGTTTGCATCTCCTCGTGAAAACCCTGCTTGGAAAAAACAATATAATAACAACTTAAATATTCCTTTCGGCGTACGAACAGAGCGTGACAAGCTAATGCTAGGATCTTATTCAGTTTCTGTTAGCGGCGAAAAACTAAAAGTAAATGGGAATAGTTACAATTTAACACCCGGTTTATATGATTTGTTGTTTAAGAAATTGCCAGATTTAGGTATCATAACTGAAGATGATAAACGTTATTATAAAATGTTGCTACTAGAAACGAATGCCCACAGACGAGATTTTAACCCCAATAAACCAATAAAAAGTAACAAAGGCAAGAAATATTTGTACATTATAAAACCGCTTTTCAAATTATCTAAAGAACGTTTAATAAGCGATGGAAGTACTCATGGTCAGGGGTTACCAACAATGAAAAAAGTAAAAAGAGATGTTTCGTATGTATATTGGGACGACCCTAATGAATTAGTTGAAAGATTGAAATTACTAATTGCTTCCCGTGATGCTGGTAATACTGGATTAGATAATGAAATAATATCAATTGTTGAAGAACTGCGTGAAGCGGGCTTAGTTAATTAATGATATATAAAACTGTTATTATAATTTTACCATCAGTTGAAGCCGGACTTCTGATGACAAATACATAAAAATAAAAAGTAAAAATGAACATAGACAAATTCGGTCACCATGTTCATAAACGTTTACGTGTATGTGAATTTTTTGAACTTGAAAATAAAACTTTGCTGCGTTCAGATAATGGTGATTTCGATTTACAATCATCGCGATTAAAGGGGGTAGCGGATCCTTCGTTACCTAATGATGCAGTTAATAAGCATTACGTTGATCAGCTCGTTCAGAACACTTTCGAAAAGAAGAAACTTGATTCTATGTTTGAAAATATAAATTCTCAAATCGAAATTATAAATTCTCAAATCCAACAGCTTGCAAATCAGTTGAAAATAAACTTTTATACAAAGTGGGAGATAAACAATTTTTTAAGTAATTCCAAAGATGGCAAAAGAACAAGTCGTGAATGAAATCCATAGATCAGCCAGGAAAAATTTCAAGCGTCGTGCAGTTATATTAAAAGGAATTGACGATTTGTGGCAAGCAGATTTGATTGACTTACAGAAGTTACAAACGGTTAATAAGGGATACAAATACATTTTAGTTGTTATTGACACTTTTTCAAAGTACACGTGGTGTATTCCAACAAAATCAAAAACTCAAACAGAAGTAAAGAATGCTTTTGCACTAATTGTCAAATCAGCAAAACGAGTACCTAAAAATTTACAGACAGACTTTGGGAAAGAATTTTACAACGATCAATTCGATCGCTATGTGAAATCCTTAAAAATAAATCATTATTCCTCGTATTCAATTAAAAAGGCATCTATTGTTGAAAGAGTAATAAAAACGCTAAAAAACAAACTTTACAAATATTTCAGTTTCATTGGAAATTACAAATGGCTTGGAAAACCTTTAGATGACATAGTCCGATCGTATAATCAAACTATGCACAGCACAACAAAATTTAGACCAATTGAGGTTAATCGTAACAATGAAGCTGAAGTAAAGATAAATATTGATAAAAAACAATGCAATCGACGTTTTAAATTAAATAAATTTAATGTAGGAGATCGTGTGCGTATAAGCAAGTACAAAAGCCTCTTTCATAAAGGTTATACACCTAATTGGTCAACTGAGCTTTTTACTATTAAAACGGTGAATGACACTCGTCCTGTTACTTACCATATTGAAGACCAACGAAAAAACACTATACTTGGTACATTTTATGAACAAGAACTGCAGAAAACTAAGTATCCAGATGTTTACCTCATAGAAAAAGTCATCAAAAAAAGAGGAAAAAAATTGTATGTTAAATGGCTAGGACTTAACGATAGCGAAAATAGTTGGATTGATAAAGATGCTATTGTATAAATATATTTCAAAACTTTCTCGCACAAAGTCATTCACTTAATGGATATGAAAGGAAGAGGACTCCTAAACAGTATAATTAATCACTTACCGTTTGAACTGCACTTACCTGGCTACAATTATTGCGGGCCAGGAACAAAATTACATAAGCGGTTGCAAAGAGGTGATAAAGGAGTTAATGAATTAGACAACGCGTGTATGCAACACGATATAGCATACGATAAATATTCTAACCTAACAGATCGACATCGGGCAGATTTAGAACTCTATAAAATGGCTAAACAAAGATTGAAGTCAAAAGGTGTTGGAAAAGGAGAAAAACTTGCGTCGTGGATAGTTAGCAAAGTGATGAAATCTAAAATGAAAGCTGGTGCAGGTATAAAATCATTTAAACATTTTGTTTCGAAGATACGCACTGAATTGAAAAAAAACAAATCTAATAAAAAAGATGGTACCGCAATCAGCCGAGCTTTTGCTGCAGCAAGTAAAGTATTTCTTAATAACAATACGAGTAAAATGCGGGTTCCTCGATTAATACCGATCCCTAAAACTGGAGGTATATTGCCACTAATACCTATTTTCGCCGGCCTTTCTGCGTTAGGATCATTAGCAGGAGGAGCAGCTGGGATTGCTAAAGCTGTTGGTGATTACAAAGCTGCAAGAAAAAGCTTATCCGAATCAGAACGTCATAATAAAATGATGGAATCTATTGCACTGGGTAAAGGGTTATACATTAAACAGTATAGAAATGGGAAGGGTTTGTGTTTAAAACGCTTAAAAAACTAAACAAAAGGCTACCCAGACGTGCTCTTACAAATGTTGATATTTTAAAACATTCAACAGATATTCCTCATTTTCGTGGTGTTTACATGAGAGACAAATTACCGAAACGTCCGAAAAGAGTAGAATGTGCAATCGTAAATTTAGATAGCTCTAAAAACCAAGGGACTCACTGGGTAGCCTATGTCAAAGATAATAATTATTGCGAATATTTCAATAGTTATGGTGATCTTCCACCGCCGCTAGAATTAATAAAGTATTTGAAAAATCATAATATTTCGTACAATTATAATATTTATCAAAAATTTAATACTGTTAATTGTGGTCATTTATGTTTAAAATATTTAAAAAAATATTGGAATAATCGTTTAAATATCTGTGATCAATAAATAGCTTCTCATTCTCACGATGTCTTTCACTTTGTCCATAACGGGGTCCTCCTCTACCCTGATTACGAATCACTCACCAGCTCTTCAACTAGATGGTGAATATGAATGTGGGTTGCTATACATGTCAACATTTAACTCGATACCCAATATAGACTACAGAAATAATAAGTTTTATTATGGTGATAACGAAATAGTAGAAATTCCTGAAGGGTCATATGAACTTCAAGATCTTGATGATTATCTAAAAAAGCACCTCCAAGGATGCACTTTTACACTGAACTGCAATAATAATACGCTAAAGACATCTATTTTATGTTCCAAACCAATATATTTTAAAAAACCGAATTCGATTGGTCAGTTACTTGGTTTTGGAGAAGAAACAGTTCAGGCGAATATATTAACTGAGTCCCCTTTTCCTGTGTCCATTCTGTCTACAACTATAGTGCGGGTTGAATGTGATATTGTGAGCGGGTCATTTATAAACGGAAAACCTAGTCATATAATTCACGAATTTGTGCCTAATGTGCCGCCTGGTTACAGGATTATAGAAACTCCTAAAAATGTTATATATTTTCCTGTTACTCAAAACAGCTTAAACTCTCTTAAAATAAGAATACTGGATATAAACGACAATTTAGTGAATTTGCGCGGTGAAGAGATTCAGATATATTTACATCTCAGAAAAAAATGATAGACTTTAATAAAAGTACGGTCTCAAACAGCAAAATGGTTAGTGCCCATTGTGCTATCAAGAAAAGAAGACCTAAAGGTCAACTTACAACGGAAAACAAACAATTTTTAAAAAATATAGGATTAATAAAATGAGTATACTAAACTTATCAGACACTTATTTTGATAATACGATTGAAAGTTTTGAATATCATTCGTATAAACCGTACGTGACAAGTTTCAATTTAAATGATGAAATCCGTATACCTATTAACCAGCAAGATCTATACTTATTACCATCGGCGAGTACTATATACATAGAGGGTACTATAGAAGTATTCAACAGAGAATCAAAAGCGAAGGTGCCCAGTGTTCTTTTCACAAATAACCCTATACTTCATTTATTTCAAGATATTCGATATGAGCTGAATGGGATTGAAATAGATAAAATTAAAAACGCTGGGATCACAACAACAATGAAATCTCTTGTGTCGATGAATGAATTTGAATCATCGATGTCAAAGTTATGGGGCTGGGACGTTGATGGCACAAAAAATTCGCATGGATCATTTTCTGTATCTATTCCTTTAAATAAGATTCTTGGCTTCGCAGAGGATTATAACAAAATTATTATAAACTGTAAGCATGAACTTATTCTTTTACGATCCAATACTAATTTAAATAGCGTAATACTGAACACAAATGAGTATATAGATAATATAACTATATCTAAAATAGTATGGCGTATGCCCCACATTAAGGTTTCTGATCGAGAAAGACTAAATTTGCTTAAATATTTGGAAAGAGATCGAGCTATTCAAGTAGCATTTAGGAACTGGGATTTGTACGAATACCCACTTTTACCTAAAACATCAAAACATTCTTGGGCCGTTAAAACTTCGTCACAAATTGAGAAACCTCGATATGTTATAATTGGATTAAAAACAAACAGGAAAAATGTTTTTGATAAAGATATATCGCATTTTGATCATTGTAATTTGCGTGACGTTAAAGTTTTTTTAAATTCAAATTATTTTCCTTACGAAAATTTGAATGTCAGTTTTTCGACTAAAAAATTTGCTATATTATATGAACAGTACGCTAAGTTCCAACAGTCTTATTATAACCGCAGCCAAGCACCGTTGTTGAATCCGCAAGACTTTGTAAATAAAGCACCTCTGTTTGTTATCGACTGTTCTCGCCAAAATGAAACTTTAAAAACGGGTTCAGTCGATGTTCGGATTGAATTAGAGTGTGATACCGATATACCTGACCACACCGCGGCTTACTGTCTTATTTTAAATGATAGTATTATAGAATATAAGCCGTTGACCAATATAACAAAGAAAATATCATGAAACTAGACCATCTATTCGTAGATGTTCAGGGGTTCAAATCATATAAAAATGAATTTATTATTAAAGAATTTGCATACAGTACCAATGAATACACGCAAACGTTTTTAATAAAACCCCCATACTCATTTTCTAATTTAACGGAAAACGAAAAAAGACAAGTGAAATGGATAGAGAAAAACCTTGGCATTATGTGGCGTGAGGTGTATATTGACCATAGAGAATTTAAGAGAATGATTCGTAGTTACTTGGAAGGCAAAAAAATATTTGTAAAAGGTTTTGAAAAAATTAGATGGATTAATGACTTATGTGCTGATTGTACTGTAATAGACTTGGGAGAGAAAAGTTGTCCTAATTTTCAATTAAGGTATAAAGAGTATTGTATCAACGACCGCTCTTATAATTGTCTGTATCATAAAAAAACTTGTGCGTTGAAAAACGTTATATGTCTTAAAAAATGTTATTTCGATATTTTGCATACTTATTTAAAATTGTAATAAACTACTTTAAAAAATAAATATTTAATTGTTTGATTATTATTATTTTTTTTTTATTATTTTTTTTATTTTTATTTTTTACCCACTCAAAATTGGTTACCATTTATTTTAATAAACAAGTTTTTATATTAATCGATTTTCAAATTATTTTTTTATTTAAACATAAAATAAATGATAACAATTCATACCTGCGGTTAATAATAAGAGTTAATCTAACTAAGCGATACCCACTGAAAAGATTTCTCTTGTAAATTTAATCATAATATTATTTATTCGTTAGAATTATTTGTTACATAGACATACAAGAAAAATCTTTCTAGTCGGCTATATCGCTAAATTAAAGGAATAAAACAACAAAATAGCTGAACATATTTATTACTTAACAAAGTTATACATAAAACAATTAAAAATTAATAACTAACACTATATCCGCACAACTTTTTTGATATCTTATTTATAACACTTTCTGTACTGTCTATAATCTCATCGTATCCGTCACTTGCCACATACTGCGCACTAAGCAGGACGTTTTCTCCAGTTTCGTCGTTTTGATCTGGCACGGAGTCACTTATGTTAATTATTTGGATTTTGACAAGTCTATTTCCCTTAGCTGCTTCATTATTTATAACAAACGACGGCGGGTGCCCTCGTGCACTTCTCTTTACTATTTTGTTAAGCCTTGGTTTTGGTTTATTAGGTTTTGCTTTGGTTTTAGCACTTGTCACCTTTTTAAATAGTTCACTAACTTCTTCTTCTTCTTCATCTTCTCGGAATCCTAATGGATCCTGTGCATATTGAGAAAATATTATTTGAGTGTCTTGCGTTCCTTCCATATTCTGAAACTAAAGAAATAAAATTAAAGCAATGCTTGCACTGTTTTTCATCTGGAAATACATTTATATAAAACATTAATAACAACAAAAAATAACAGAAATGATATTTCGGTCTAAGAAAAAATAAAGGTAGGTACTGCATTCAATATAATTACAATTTTACTTACCAAATCGGTATCACCTCGTGGTAATTTTCAAAACTAGAACGAATGTACTTATTCAGTTATGAATGGACGTGCAGATGCAGAATGGTAACTTACTATAACAGCTGCTATTTATACTGGTAGTAATTCAGTGCGTCAGCAAATTACCCTAACACGCGCTGTTTAATGTCGTCAAATTTCAACGACAGGTAAGAACATGTTATAATTGGTATCAAATGCAATAAATGTGAATACGTTGCATATTCATGTGTCAGCAAATATCCTGAACACGCGCTACATACCGCCTCGCTACTTAGAACACGTAAGAACATGTTATAATTGATAGCAATCTTAATCATGAAACTACCGTGAGACTCACTCATATTTTATCCGACTGTGCAAAAGTAACCCTTATCTAACTAAGGATATTAAAACTTATATTTCTTAGTTAAAGTTTATTGTATCTGAACATTCACGGAGCATATGCGCAACCGTTAGTTAGTTAGTATGATATATAAGTTTGAATTTCCTTAAAAGAAAATTGAATTATGTCAATCAGGCTTTCAGGCTCCTATATAAATGAGGTATAGGGAGAGTAGAAAATAAAAAACAACATACAGTAGGCATTTTACAAGTTTATTAAAGTAAATAAAACACACATTTATAGCACATAAAATTGTTATACTAAATATATCTATTTCATTGTACAAATATAAATTAAGAGTAACATATTAATAAATAATAATGTTAGGTATTACATGGATTAAACTTTTTTCTTTTAGCTTTAGATAAATCAGTTATCTAAGTATCTTGAAACTTTTACAAAAAAGAACTGTTACCCCATGCCGTAGTTGAAACTTTATCTGATAAAGTGAGTCGTTTATCGTCTTTGTTAGATAAAGCAACTTTGTTAACCGTCTGCGTGAAGATCTCATGCTTAATAGATTTAAACAAGATATTTTTTTTTCTTATGATTGTATCATTTAACAGTACATCTTTATAATTATTTAATGTGAGTTCTTGAATGCAAGGCTTTTTTATTCCTTTTGCTTTTTTTATAATGTGTTTTTCACTTTTAATGCAATATAATTTGGAACGTAATCCTACAAACTCTGTTATCAGTTCTCCTGCTAGCTCGTCTTTAAATAAACCAGGAATTTTTTTATTTCGAGAAGGAATCTGTAACTCATTCGAAGAATTATAATTACTAGTATCAAAAAAATCTAAAAAATGATTTTTTAAATCAAGATAAAAGTCTTTGGTTTTTATTTCATAAATAAAACTATCGGTATCAGTGTAGCAAAGACTAACACGATCACCATAATGAGGCTTTATTACGGAGTAGTGAAATTGATACATATGGCTTTTAGACAGTTCTAGTACCGCGAACCCTACGTATATCGGTTTATCCAAAATGACTCTCTCTGGTTTCATTTGCACCGCGACTAAATTATCTGTTAGTACTGTAGCACTGTGAAAATTTGGTCGAGCTATTAATGTACTCGCACAAGTAAACTTTTTAGTTTTGTTTCTTTCATCATACCATTGATTAACTAATTTAACATCTACGCGCCGTTCACTATCCTCAAGAGTTTTACCAAACACGGAGTTGTTCATTAATTTAAAAAGGTCCTGTTGGAATGTGGTATTTGCATTTTTCCTTAATTCAGTATTTAAATCGATGTATCCCTTTAAAAAGGAACTCTGGCGAAACGTTAGAACACGATGAATTTTATCGAGAATCAATCCATTCTGCAAGCACGTTTTTAAATGTACATAATGAATAACGTATTCGTATTTATCAAACAAATTAGGGATTAATTTGCTAGTTTTTCCCCCTGGAGGAACAAACTTCTGCGCGCAAAAGGGATAATCATTATGAGTACTATGCAAATATGTAGGGTATAGTAAATCCACCTCAAGTATAAATCCAAATTCTGCGTCGTTCAACACAGACATAATGTCTAATTGAGCTATTTCAGTGCGATCTAGAAAGCGAAAATTTGACATTGGTAATGGCTGACACATACTGTAGCCATATAAATTGTTACAATCTATGTATATGAGAAACGTGTCGGGTTTTTTCTCGTCGTAAGTTTTCATATGCTTGTTATTGGCAAGTGCATGTCTGGTTGAACACATACAAATGCCTCCTCGAATGCCTTTTTGAATAAGACGAATAATTTCCAATTCTGATATTAACTCTAATTTCACACCGGTCTTTAACAACATTGCGTCAAAGGATAGACTGGGAGCTGTTAAATAGAATGCTGGGTCTAAATGATAATTTAACATGCAAATGTTTCGAAAATTTTCAAATATGTCTGATAAAAGCAAGACGTCAGTTTTAAGATAGAGGTCAGTATATTCACCCAGGTCTTTTACATTAAATGTGTTCCATACGGAATGAGCATGATTGTAATCTAAATCGCTAATTTGCTCAGCAGATAGAGAGTTAAAAAATAATTCCTTTTTAGGTAACTTATTCTCCTTAAATTTATCCCAGTCAGTCATGTAATCGTAAGGATAAACTCCTTTGCGAGTTAGTAAATCAAATTTTTCTACCTGTGGGAAAAATTTACTTAAACAGAAAAAGTCTTGTTTATTCAAGCCCTTCGATAATTTTTCTAAACTTGTTCCCAGGAATTTAAAGGAATCAACGAATCGTATTCTCGCATACCGATCATCTGACATTTTTAAAAATTTTGTGAAACTTATATAGTTCTCTTTATTTTTTGGAATTATTTTTACTGGACCAGAACATTTACCTAATTCTTTGATAAATAGGTGTGAATCATAACCGGACAAGTTATGAAAGAAAACGGGGATAAATTTAGGTACACGAAGGTTTAAGTTACAATATTGATGAGCCGCGCCTCGATATAAACCTGTTAAATGACAATGGTCTCTAACTTTGTCAAAAAAGAGAAGTTTCTCGCAAATATGACAAATCTTAGCTTGCTTATGTGCTAGAGCATTGTTTCCTAACCTGTGGTCCGCGGACCCCTGGGGGTCCGCGAGCATATGTTTGGGGGTCCGCGGTCCCATACGCATCTATCTTACTTAGAGCATCATGCAAAAGCAACACCAACCTTCTCATTAATGTTTTTCTACGAAAAAGTTTGTTTTTTGTTTTTAGATTAATGAAAGAATACTAAAATATAATATTGTCCGAATATTGCACCTTTTTTCACTCAGGGGTCCTTGGCATTATGCTTAATTTCCTTGGGGGTCCGCGGCTGAAAAAGGTTAGGAACCGCTGTGCTAGAGCATTCGCTTCGGTATAAATCATTGGAACTTCATTATTTAAGATTGTATATATCTCCAATACATGTTTATACAAATAATGTAAGAACTTAGAAGTGCAATCAGGTCCACGATATTGGACAAAACGATTTAGGCTTTTATCGTAAGAACAGACTATGTAATAAGCAAACGCAGCTGGTATATGTATTTGTTTATTTGAAGTAAAACTCTCCGTGAGCGAATGTTCGCAAGTCTGAAATGGTTTCAGAATCGTTTCAAAGTCGGCATACACCACGAAAGGTACTTTATGATGCCGCTCAAAATTTTTAAATTGAAGATATGTACCTTTGTCAGGGAGTACAGTGGCAATTCCACTACAGATATGATTCTCAAAGTTGTCTTCAGTAGCAAAAAATATGAGACAGTCTTCACAAAAGTAAAGTTTACCATGATGCTTAGTAATTTGAGAACGTACAAGACGCGATAAATCGTTAATTAGAACGTAGTGTGATTTATTTCCGTTTTCAATTAAAAGTAAGTTTATTTTTTTGCTTCTTTTTTGTTCTGATCTGTAAATAGGTCCAACAACAGTACGATTATTCTTTAAGGAATACACATTAACGCTTAAATCTATATTATTTTGCTCAAATGTACAAATATCTGAGAGAGTCATAGGAAAACTGAGATGAGCAACATTTAACACATCCTTAAAGTGTGGGTATGATGTTGTACGCTCTTTGTGCTTTTTGGTTGGATATAGTGACGCAACAATACTCCAAAGAAAGCAGTAATCGTCATTGTTATGTATGTTAATACAAGCTTTTTTGTTTTTAATAGACGTAGGTAAATCTATGTAAGAGGATCCTTTCATGGGCTGGTATTTGTTAATATTAATCTCTAAATATAAATTGGATAGGAAAGCCCATCCACTATCACGTTCTTCAAATTCTTCAATCCTCTTTTTCAAATAATTTATTACTTTTTGATACAGTTCAATAAAATTATGATTTTGATGTACTGTAAAGTTTTTTGTGGTAAAAGATTTTGTTTCTTCTTTGTTGTCTTTAAATAAAAGAAAGTTGCCAAAATATTCAAAGTTGATTTTTAAGCAAACGTGCCTTAGCAGAGAGTTTTTTATAATGCTCACTAATTTAGATGTTAAATTATGCAAAAACAGTTCTGGTATAGCAAATTCTAACTCTGACGAACCAAAAACTCTATATGACGATATTCGACCCCTGAATGCAGACGAAATTTCAACCACGCCATCAGTTAACGCTGCTAACGAGTTATTTTTGTGTTTAGTACTCCTTAAATGACCCGACCATTTATTTTTCTGAACATCGATTGAACAAGCCGAGCAAAAAGGCATATTTAGTGTAAGTATACAAAATAATTACCTATATCAAAATTTGAAATCTACATTAAAAATAGTAAACGTAAAAATACTAATTTGATGGTTTTTGTTTTAAACAATAAAACATCGTAATAATCAGTGATCACGATCAGAATAAGTGTATAAAATAACTACGCCTTGCGTTCGAAGACGTTTATTATTATGTGCTAATAACTATTGATAAATCATGGAAAGCAGGCTTCTAAATAAACAAAATATGTTTTGCAGTTTTAAACTGTCTTTACTAAGTACGTTTGAAAGCCTGGCGTAGGTATTTTTAAACTTTTTTGTTATGAAAATATTTAACGTCGGCATCGTCAAACAGAGTTTTCAAATGTTTGCTTAGTTTTTGCAGATACTCCCATTGAGGAGTGTCTGTATCAATTTGTGCTTTAACAGCAAGAAGGGCTTTTTTCCATCTGTCTTCTTTTAACTCACTGCGTATATCGTCGGTGTTGTAAACTCGAAGCTCCAAGTAAAACGCTCCTTCAAGATTGACAGCACGCCGCGTTATCCCATCAGCCACGCGTTGAGTAATAGACGAACCCAGCTGATCCTGTGCAGAGTAATTCTTCACCAAAGACTCATCCTCAGGAAATAGCTCGAACGGGTGGTGAGCTTCTTTTTTCTTTGATGCCGCGGCGATAGTCCTGTAATAAAAAATAGATACAATAAAATAAAATGGAAACAAAATAATTAATTTTTTATTACAGCACACTATACAGAAAACAATATAGGTGTTTTAAACTAACCCGTTGATATATATATATATAAAAAAAAAAATATTGCAAAACAATAAGTACCTGTACGTTTTTTTTTGCGCAGGCTTTTTCACTTTTGGTTTTGTGATCGTTTCCCCAAATTCGAGTTCCGAATCAGACCTGAAACTATTTTAAATAAATTAAAACTTTTTATATAGGAAAAACCAACGAAAATGTACAATATCAATACTTAATGAATGTTAAAATAGACAGTTGGATTAAATAATAGATGTGTCAATAAATTTACCTAGCAACATCAGGCTTCCTTTTCTGTCCTGCTTTTTTCAGTTTCAGGTCTCCCGCCTTGTTGTTTGCGGCTACAATGCTTTCAAACTCTGAGTCAGACCTAAAAGTTAAACACAACATTAATTAACATGTTTGAGCTAGATATGAGAGTATGATAATCTATAAAAAAATAAAAGACAACACTTACGTACATTTTAACGCAATGTTATATGCAGACGGACTGGAGTATAAAGGTAGTACTAGAAGACTGCTGCACAGCGTTCAGTTGAAGGTGAATATGGAGCACGTAATATTCACGGTTGCGTACGAAGTCACAAAGGAAGAAACAATTAGAACGACTGATAATTAATAGCCGTTTATTGCTGATTTTACTAAACGATTCAGGGCTGTACATTCCATATTTTAACTTTAATAAATACATGTAAGGTATTTTATATTCATAATTTATTAAGTTACTATTTATAATTAACAAGTCAAACGTTAAATATGCGACCTTTATAGACACTGGTTTATATTTTGGTTAAGCTAAATTAATACATAATGCGAAAACCCTGATTTGAACTTTAACTTAGGTATCAATGAAAATCGAAAATCATGCGTGAAGTGGTTATGCGTACGTATTATTTATCAAAATTGAGCTGTTAAGTAGTTACGCGAGGACATAAGAATAGACATACATACTCATCCACTCAAAGGTTGACTAATCCCTTAAAATGATAAGTGCTTTTGTACATATATCTCAATATCTGTGTGTCAATTGTGTTTGTTACGTATTTTGTACAATAAAGACTTTACATGCATACCTACTTACAAACATACGTACATACGGGTTAAACACATAACCCTCCTTCCTCGCAGTCGGGTAAAAATAAATCAATTAAACGTAGTGTTCAGTAATACTTAATAGGATAATTGAATAAGATACCTATGTGTTGACAGCCCTATACTTATGCTGATGCTATATGAGCGCAGGTATCGTATAACTAATTAATTAGGTGCATCCGGTTTACAATTATGAAATTACTATATTTGTTTTTATCAATTTGCGTAATCGATATAAAATTATAAATAACCCTCGGAATTATAAAGTATGAACCGATATATATCTATCTATTTATTTTCAACTTTCTCTTACAAATTTTAAAAATATTTTTATAAAATATAGACATCAAAACGACGGCGGAATTACTAATTAGAAAAGGTTTTAATAAAAAGCAAAAATCTGAAATAAAAAGCGCCGGTGGGTGGTTCGAACTCGCGTCCTGTGGATCACAGCCGATGATGGTATCCATTAAGCCACAAGGCTGATACTAAATGATATTGAATTTGTCAATCACGTTTTTTTTTTCTTCTTATGTCAATTTATTGTTAAATGGTCACACAAATTAGATTATCATACTAAAACAAATACACAAATAATATGTATTATTTATTATGCACATTTAAACTTTATTGAAGAACATTATTCTTTATTAAACAATAAGTTTTTAATGTTGCAAGAATGTTTCCACGTTTTGAGAATATTCGGCAATTTGTACATTGTTTAGTGATAAACAAGAAAAGAAAAATCTATTTTAGTCAAAACATAATCCATGTAAATCGTGAGCCATCTATGTAATAAACGAAGAACCCTAGACAAACATGCATGAAGTGAATGACATACCTTACCTAGGTTCGGGTTCAGCACTTTAAGTTAGTTCCACAACTTACCAATAGAGTACACATTAATAAATGACGCTTGCTCACATTTTTTAACGTAATACGAACGTAGGTATAAATATCAGCTGCTTATACTTTACCTACTGGTTTATTTGAAAGAACACAATTATTCATGATCCGTTATTTGTTATAATCCAATAGGGAAAGAAAAATCAATTTTAGTCAAACATAATCCATGTGAAACGTGATGCCCTCCATGTAATTAACAATGAACCCTGGCGATTGACTTACCACGTTTGGTACATTAAATGGTTATACTTCCACTAGAGTTCGCAATAATAAAAATGACAAGAAATTTGATCTGCTTGCTAGAGCATTTTAACGTAATACGATGTATAAATAATTGCAGTTTTAGACTTTACTGTTTTACTTGAAAGAACACTGTTGTACTATCTCAGTTATTAATTTATGACATTTGTTATATCCAATAGAACACTGGGTCTGCATCACACTATCGAAGTTTTTTATTTTGCTTCATATAAATAAAAGTTTAGTGGTTAGTCTCTCGGGTAATGACGACCGAATTACCTCAACATGTAAATCATGCATATCGGAACTGGCCACCCGACTTGTGTGTATTGTTGACTAGACTATTTAGGGGAACTCTGTATCTACGCGGTCGATAGATATGGACTCCCACACCCGGAGGGGTTAAACTCACGAAGCACGTAAAATGCGACCGGCGCTGGGGTTTTCACCGCCCCAGAGGTTCATTCGTGTCTGTGACGCTGACGAGCTGATCAAACACGTTGTGTTGGAAACGCCATAGTTAACTCTATGTGGGTTCGCCCTTGCACACATCTGAGACTGGCCACCTTGGATCGTGTGTAGCGTTAAGCTTTTGCTGTTTCATTCAAGAAACAGTTAAACTCATTGCTATCACCGGAATTTGAAGGAGCTCGTAATTAATTTGATTTTTAATCATGTAAGGAGATTAGGTACTCGATAGTTAATAAAAATGCTATTGTAATTTCTAAACCATATTATAACCGATCGAAAGTCATACTGAAAAACAGTCTTGATTGGTAATTCGTGAAACGATTAGATTGAAACAGATTTTCGTTCAACGGAAGAAAAACGCAGCGTTTAAAGCAATGCGATAGAATCAGATTCCATTCAGACAAAACGGAAAACGATTATCAACCCGAACGCAAAATGCTTTTATCAAGTCATTATCGTTGCAGCAGGGTTTGTCATTCATTATAATATTGGGCATCTGGCTCACCGCAAATGAGAGAGGGCGAAATTTCGCCCGATCGAATGATAGGTGGGCTAGAATGCCCAATATTATACTACTGTCGTTTATTTTGGCGTTCTAAGGGGGAAGCCTTTGTCCAGCAGTGCACGTCTTCCGGCTGATGATGATGATGGTGATGAAATAAAACAGGTTGCCAAAATAAATTACTGTTCGCCTATCTTTGAGTTTTCCTTTCTAGTTTAGGTTAGCTTGAAAAGATCAATTCAATTCAATTAAATTTTATTTCCATAACAATACAACCTACATTTTTTTTTATTACTTACTCACTTAATTTGATTATATTCAAAAATATTCAAATACACAGGTATAAGCAGAAATAATCCATACTAATATCATAAATGCCAAAGTGTGTTTGTATGTTTGTCCGTCTTTCACGCCGTAACGGAGTGACGGATCGACGTGATTTTTGACACGGAGATAGTTTATGGGCCCGAGAGTGACATAGGCTACTTTTTATTCCGTAAAAATGCACAGTTCCCGGAGGAGGAACAGCGCGCGATAACCGAATACCACGCGGGCGGAGCCGTGGGCAAAAGCTAGTTTATATCATAAAAACATTTACTTAACAAATAAACCCTGATGACTTTTAGGAATAAGTTCGCCTTTGCACTCTTTTGTTTTGTTGTTTTCTTTTTGTATTATTTTGTGTTTTACGTACAACAAAGTATTTACATTACATTACGATGCGAAAAGACAGTACTCGACAATTTTTTTAATAATGTATTACGATGAACGTAAGTGAAATGACGTTTAAAACTAGAATGAATAACCGGTTATGCGTGGGATCGATTGTGAATGAAGTTTAGACTTTTGACTAAGTACCTAATGCTGTTACACGGGACTAATAGTAAAAAACCGGTCAAGAGCGTGTCGGACACGCCCGAAATAGGGTTCCGTAGCCATTACGAAAAAATTAAGTAATATCCAACGGTACCCCACACTACAAGGTTAGATGAAAAAAGAATGAGGTAGCTTACTTTTTTTTTATAGTACCATTTTGTCGGCATAGTTTACATACATATTCGTGCAAAATTACAGCTTTCTACCATTAATAGTCTCTGAGCAAAGCCGCGGACGGACAGACAGACAGACATGGCGAAACTATAAGGGTTCCGTTTTTGCAATTTTGGCTACGGAACCCTAAAAAGAGGCTTTTTTCCAGCAGTGGGACTTATGTCAGCCGAGATGAAGCCGAGATGATGAGACGGATAACTCACGTCCTAAATCGAGTTTAGCTCGACATGTTTCGGGCTGATTCGTAGCCTCATCATCAATTTAATAAATATGAGCCTCATCTAGAATTAAAAATGAGTGAGTGAAGTCTCACGTTAGTTTCACATTCAAATTTCGTTTAATGTAAATATACAAGCCCTAAAATAATAATAAAATAATTAAAACCCGTTAAACCGTTAATCTCTAACTCGCATTAAAGATAAAGTGTCGAGCACACATGATAGATTTTTATTGGCTTTAATTGAATCACTTATGTGCGTAACAGGCTTTAAGTAATTAAAGAGATCGTTAAAAATTGCGTGCGGCCGCCATTGTAAAAAGCGCGTTTGACAGCTGGCGGCGGGAAATTGGATGGCAGCCAGCCGGAAAGGTAAGTATTGTCCTTTAATTAGATTGTTATTAATTTTACTATTATAATAATCTTAAATGTTGATGTTTGTAAGGGTGTGTGTGTATGTACGTTCTGTTTTTATTACCAAATAACCGATTTTTGAAATGAAATCACTTTTTTTTTTGTTTTTTTTTTGTTTTGAAGAATAAAGATTATATCTATCTATCTATCTAATATATAAATGCGAAAGTTTGTCTGTTTGTATGTTTATTTGTTTGTTACCTCAGTACGTCTAAACCGCTGAACTGATTTAGATGAAATTGGGTATACACATAGTTTAAGTTCCGGGAAAGGATATAGGATAGTTTATTTATCTCAGAAAATTGCATAGTTCCTGCGGGATAGCGATAAACTAATTCTACGTAGACGGAGTCGCAGGCAACATGCTAGTAATACCATAAAATCAGTATAGGTACTGATACAAAAATACCTACAGCTAAAAGGAAAATGTTGCTATTTGAAGGTAATAATTAGACCTACGAATATATATTTATTACCGTTCTCTATTTCGAATACAAAACTTTTCTCCTTAGCGACACATTCTTCTTGGTAATGATGGTATTTGCGAAAGTCCTTGGTTGTAAATGAACTTTTTGCGACCTACAGAATAAACGTTTTTTTTGACAGATTTTGTCATCACTTCACTCGAAATTACCATTCGAATATAGCTTTACTATTTCATTTAAAACTCATGTGGAGTAGCAGAAAATTACAGCAATAATTAATTCCTTAGCTAGAAAATATTAAGCTGTAGTTAAGTAAAATTATATTGATTTTTACAATCGACTGATGTGATTTAAAGACTCTCTCTGGTGACGATTCCCAACCACCGGACATCCGCCATAGGCAGTCAATCTAGCTCTACCAAAAAGCGAAATTCAAATTTGGAAACGCATGTGTGAAACCGGTGCCCCCCTCTCATAGACAAAAACCTAAAACGCCTCTACTATAATAAAGTATACAAAGTGCGCGGTAACTGGCAGTTATAATTTTGAAGCCGCGAGCCCCGAACGCGTCAAAGAAAAAAAAAACTTTCAGAAATGCGTTCGGTCGCCTTTTTCTTTTTAATAGTCGTTTGCGTGGCTGAAAAAAATGACGGCATTCTGCCAGCGTTAGAAGAAAAATTAGAAAATAAATTCACGGAATATGCGGGTGGTGTTTCTAAATGGCTGGAAAGTTTCAACGACGAGCATTTAGGGAATACTGAAATAGGAAGGTTCCTGCACTACAATGAGATCAAAACGCAACTAGAAACGACTAAAGATTCTGGAAATCGTGAGTACTTTCAGTGATAGTGGTTTTTGTGTTTTAAGTGAAAATTTAAGATTTGGTCTGACATTGCGGCGGTTCGGGGTTGTGAGTCAAAGGACGCCTTTGCCCAGCAGCAATAGAAGTTATGAGACTAATAAAAAAAAAGAGTGTAGTTTCAACTGTTTGGATATAAAACTTGTGTGATAGACTTGACGGGCAGACTCAACGGGGCTGCTACGAAATTCGAAAATCGAGGTTCGTCTCGTTCCGTCCCTCTGACGCTTATACTATTTAATACGAGAGTGAGAGGGACGGTACGATACGAACTTCGGTTTTCGAATTTCGGAGTAGGCGCTTTGACGCTTCAGCTACAGAATTTTAGATAGCGTATGTGTGTATACTTCAGTGAAAGAAAACATTTGACAACTACAATTAAAAATAAAACAGCGGTAAATATGTTAATAAGGTTCAAGACCAAGTTACAGAAGCAACGGGGAATTTGAAAAGTACATTTTTTTTTATTCGACTGGATGGAAAACGAGCACTTGCTTTTTTTATTTATTTTATTTAATATCGTACTTAAACCTGTTACTGGATGACAAACGAACAAGTGGGTCTCCTGATGGTAAGAGATCACCACCGTCCATAAACATCTGCAACACCAGGGGTATTGTAGATGCGTTGCCAACCTCGAGGCCTAAGATGGGATACCTCAAATGCCAGTAATTTCAATTAAAAATTTTAAATTTTAAAAGAAAGCAAACCAAAAAAAATTAATTTGATATACCCAAGAAAAGTAGATTACATACAGTATAACAAAAGCTCTGTATACTTCCAAATAAAAGGATGGGATGTTTTCAATTTAAATAAATGATGGAAGAAGTCGAAAATGCTGATTTTGTTTTATTACAAAAAGTTATCTGGTATTAAAATTAGAGAAAGACAAAGAAGCGTAACATTATTACAGTAAGGTTTATTTAATTCTTTACATAAGTTTTCACGGTAACTTTGAAAAGTTTTGCAAATTTATAACAGAACAGAACCGCATATCACGATCGCGTGTCATCGTCAATACCCGAAGCATGCTTCTAACATCCGAAGGTTTTTTTAAAGTTCACTGAGACTATGTTATTGCATTGACGCCTTTATTCACGCTCATATAGCAATTTTTCAAAAGTAGAGTAAGATAGATGTTGGATTTTTTGTTACCTAGTCTGTGGTTTAGCCGCGAAATAATTCGCAAATTGCCGGTGCATAACCTCAAATCTTTTGTCAAGGTTTTTGGCAACACGCACAATAAATAATGCAAATGTCTGTAATTTTTTTCTTTGAAATCTTCCGTTAGCTCAAGTCTGCAGCTTTAAAACTTAATATTTCGCCTCTGAAGCATAGGATCGTGGAATCACATCCTGGCTCGCACCTCTGAGTTTTTCTTAATCCATGCGCGAAATTACCTAGGTACATTTAAAATATCAAATAAAAATAGAAATATTTTATATTCGGAAATTACAAACAACACAAAACAAAAACAAGTATTAAATACGTATTAAGTAGAATGGGAAAATATTCGAGCGTTTTGACCGCGCGGTCAAACGTCATTAGCGTCCCACGTTGATATAGCACAACGGAAGGACAAGTCACAAGAATTTTAATCACGCTAAATTCAGTATCGCTGTTGTTTTAATTTTTCATAAAAAAATAACACTGGGCATCACTTCTTTTAATAACGCCTGCGAAGACACCAATGACAAAAAAAACGCTGCAAAAACGCTGAATATTCGCCCGAATACATTTGAAATTTACCACGAACTTTACGGTAGAGGAAAACATCGTGAGGAAACCTCCACAAACCAGCGAAGCAATTCAATGGTGTGTGAAGTTCCCAATCCGCACTGGGCGCGCGTGGGAACTACGGACCAAGCCCTATCATTTCGAGAGGAGGCCTGTGCCCAGCAGTGGGACGTATACAGGCAAGGATAATGATGATAGTGATTTCACAAACTGATATATTTGGGTATATATCTATGAGCGTAGGTAGGTACATATGTACAGTCACCTTGTTACTTTAACTACTATGACAGTTCAAATATGACGAAAATAGGCGAGGTACTAAACTGTATAGATATTTTTGCCCTTGACTATATGTATCGGTCCCACTGAAAAACAGCTTTCGGCACTTGCGGCTTACCGTAACATCACAGTATATATATACATTATATATATGGGCCCGAGAGTGACATAGGCTACTTTTTATCCCGGAAAAATGCACAGTTCCCGAGGGAACAGCGTGCGATAACCGAATACCACGCGGGCGGAGCCGCGGGCAAAAGCTAGTATGTGTACCTATTTATATGTCACTCTCGGGCCCATAAACTATCTTCTCTTCATGCCAAAAATCACGTCAATCCGTCGTTTCGTTACTGCGTGAAAGACGGACAAACACACAAACATACAAACACACTTTGGCATTTATAATATTTGTATGGATAAGCTAGAGCAGTATGGAAGCTACGAACAACTTCGAACAGCTTCGTAGCTTCCATACTGCTTTAGTTTATAAATAATACTGTGGTAACATTATGCTGAGTGAAGCCCAATTTATTGTTTGATGGGCAATTAACTTTTTAGTGTATCTTGTTGCCATGGCGTCTACTGAATCACTTATTAAATGTATGATTTTATATTAGACGACCGGATGGCCAAGTGGTTAGAGAACCTGACTACGAAGCCTGAGGTCCCGGGTTCGAATCCCGGCCGGGGCAAATATTTGTATGATGAATACGAATGTTTGTTCTCGGGTCTTGGATGTTTAATATGTATTTAAGTATGTATTTATCTATATAAGTATGTTTATCCGTTGCTTAGTACCCATAACACAAGCTTTGCTAAGCTTACTTTGGGGCTAGGTCAATTGGTGTGAATTGTCCCGTGATATTTATTATTATTATTATTATATGAACATAAAGCTACCGTGAGATTCATTATGGCATATTATTAATATTATTATGATATTAGTTAATACTAACTTATGGCCGCGACTACGTCTGCGCGGATCTAGGTTATCGCGCGGTGGCGCCCTCTACCGCAATAAAAAGGTATCCTATGTTGATCCTTGGGGTTCAAACTACCTATATACCAATTTTCATCAAAATCGGTTCAGTGGTTTCGACGTGAAAGCGTTACAGACAGACAGAGTTACTTTCGCATTTATAATATTAGTATGGATGACTTTATGAGGTACAAATAAAGTAGGTAACTTATAGGAGTTACGACAATTTTAAGGCAATCCCTTCTCCCCGTACAAACGTAGTTTCGTTCTAATTTACAACAGCACTACGGATCAAAACGCAACTTTGCAACTATAATAGGAGCAGCCATTACGATGCTTATTAGGTTTGGTTAAAAGAAAATGTAACGGAAAAAAACAATAACGAATTTCCATTTCTCATACAAAACTTAAAATTAATGTGATTTGTAAAAAGTATTTTATTTACACCCATATATTAAATCCTCTATTATGTGTACAAGAACCATTGAGAATGACACTCATGTGACCCTATTATGAAACTCGGCTACGCCTCGTTTCATAAAACCAAACTCGTGTTTTTAAGGACCCCTATTACGATACAGTTGCATAAATAACTAATGCTATCGAAATACACGATTTATTATCTATATATATAAAAGGCAAACCTGACTGGGTTATATATCAACGCACAGCCCAAACCGCTGGGCCTAGAAACTTTAAATTTGGTACAGATATTCTTTTTATGATGTAAGTGAGCACTAAGAAAGGATTTTTAGAAATTCATCCCCTAAGGGGGTGAAATGGGGGGGTGAAGCTTATATGGAATTTCCTCATTTCTGGACTTAGAAGTATGAAAATAGGTTTATAAGTTCTCGATTATAATTAAAAATTATATGTGTAGGTGAAATGGACAAAATTCCCCCCTAAAGGGGTAAAATGGGGGGTAAAGTTTGCATGGAAATTTTCTCAATTCAGGACTTAGAAGTATGAAAACAGGTGTATAAGTTCTCGATTACAATCAGAAAATATCTATGTAGGTGAAATGGATACCATTCCCCCTAAAGGGGTAAAATGGGGGGGGGGGGGTAAAGTTTGTATGGAAATTTTCTCATTTCTGAACTTAGAAGTATGAAAATAGGCATACAAGTTCTTGATTACAATCAAAAATTATCTGTATAGGTGAAATAGATAAAAATCCCCCCTAAAAGGGTAAAATGGGGAGGATAAAGTTTGTATGGATTTTTTTATTTCTGAACTAAGAACTATGAAAATAGGTATATAAGTTCTCGATTACACTCAAAAATTACCTGAGTACGAAATGGATAAAATTCCCCCCTAATGGGGTAAATTGGGGGGGTAAAGATTGTATGGAAATTTTCTCATTTCTGGACTTAGAAGTATGAAAATAGGTATACAAGTTCTTGATTACAATCAAAAATTATCTGTACAGGTGAAATAGATAAAGTTCCTCCCTAAAAGGGTAAAATGGGGGGGGGGGGTAAAGTTTGTATAGTTAGCTGGACTTAGCAGTAAGTATGAAAATTGGTATACTGGAATAAAGAAGGAAGAAGTAGCGTTCGATTTATTAGGGGGGAGTTTCCGTGAGACTTACTTATTTCTGCACTAAAATATGGCTGGCCACAATTTAAAATGATCCGTATGGTGTTGGCAACTTCAGTACGGGAGGGAGTTTTTTATGCAAAATGTACATCTAAAATGTGGAAATTAAATTGATATTTAAAATGATTTGTTAAATAAATTTGCAAATAATTATGCAGTACCTCTAACTTAAAAATTACTCATCAGGTTGTGCATTATAAAACCAATAATATTAAGGAAGCGTAATTTATGTGTTATTATCCGTTCTTATTTATATTTTACCTAATTTACAAAATATTATGTAAAGTGCAATTTCGAATATATACTTCGGGTTCTACATTAGATTCGGTTCTCGCCGGAAGTATACGAATAATTAATTTACTCTCGCGCGTTGAATAGAACTTTTCATAAACTAGCTTCAAAACTGGTAAAAAATATTGTTTATAGCGAAGTAAGTACTATAGTAAACTGTCACCTATCGTTTACGGCAGTACTTCGCTATACACACAGATATAAGATGTCACAATTATATCGGGGGTTAGTTAAAACATATGCCCTGAAAACTAAAAAATACGCGGACGAAGTCGCGGGCAAAAGCTAGTTATCCATATACTTATACTGATATTATAAATGCGAAAGTGTGTTTGTATGTTTGTGTCTGTGCCGTCTTTCACGCCGTAATGGAGCGACGGATCGACGTGATTTTTGGCACAGAGATAGTTTATGAGCCCGAGAGTGACATAGCCTACTTTTTATCCCGGAAAAATGTACAGTTCCCGAGGGAACAGCGCGCGATAACCGAATAAAAGCTACTACACCTATAAAGCATTGAGTTCCAGTTTTTTGCTACCATATTGCGGTCCCCTAGCAACATTAGCGTTACCAAAATGCAAAAAGTGTGCCCAGTAACAGGTCTTGGTAAAAAAGTGACTCGAAAAAATGCGTAGAACGAATAGTAACTGGGTAGTTCTATCAACTCTCATCCTACTACTATAAATCTAAAAGTTAGTAATTTATGCGCGTGTGTTACTGCTTCACTATCCCAGCTTGTATACGTCCCACAGCTGGGCACAGGCCTCCTCTTAGAACGAGAGGGCTTGAGCCGTAGTTCCCATGCGGGCCCTGTGCGGATTGGGAACTTCACACGCACCATTGAATTCGTAGGTGTGTTTCCTCCACCGATGTTTTCCTTCACCGTGGTAAATTTCGAATGTGATTCCGCACAATGTATTTCGAAAAACTCAGAGGTACGAGCCGGGGTTTGAACCCACGATCTGCTTGAGAGGCGATAGGTCAAACCACTAGGCCACCACGGCTATTGTTGTACTGTTTCACGCTAAACGAATTTGGTTGAAACTTGCCTTATAGATAGATGGACCTCTAGAATAACATACAATACAATGACTCTTTATTGCATACCAGAAAGAGTAAGCGATACAGAAAAAGTCCGACACCGACATTCCTATTGACCAAGGTAATGGTTCTCAACCGTAGAATCAGTCCAATCGCGAAAATGGCTGCCCAAAGTGTTGCTAGACTTGAAAAAAGTTGCAAAAAGTGCGTAAACTAGGCCAGTACATTACTTAAGTTTTTGCTCTCTATTATAATACAAAAAGGTTATTCAGCTGAATCTGTTATTGAATAATGACGATGCATTTTAGATAAATTGCCTACTTTTGTAGATATAGTTCTATGACGCACTAGACGGTGAATTAAACAAACTAAATAAGCACTTAGACGACCAGATGGCCTAGTGGTTAGAGACCCTGACTACGAAGCTTGAGGTCCCGGGTTCGATTCCCGTGTCGGGGCAGATATTTGTATGAAAAATACGAATGTTTGTTCTAGGGTCTTGGGTGTTTAATATGTATTTAAGTATGTATCTGTTTATATAATTATGTTTATCCGTTGCTTAGTATCCATAACACAAGCTTTGCTAAGCTTACATTGGGGCTAAGGTCAATTGGAGTGAATTGTCCCGTGATATTTATTCATTTATTTATTTAAGCAAGCACCTTTTTTTTCACCACGGCCTACATACGTCCCATTATAAGCGTTCTATCAGAATGAGAAGGCTTGGGTGATAGTTTCCATAAATCCCCAGTACGGATTGGGAACCTCACACACAAACGCTCACACCATAATTTGTAATGTCATTTTGCACATATTTTTTTCATATTCATATTCATTTACTCATAAAATTAAAAAAATTACATGTCAAATATGTAAATATAGTGTTGTGTTAAAAAAATTCAGGACGGTAGTAAACAACCAATCGTGATATTAAACTTACAAGGAAAACTATAACGGTTAAGTTTTCTTGAGAATTATTAGTAGTTTAAGAGTAAATAGCAGCCTAAGGTATAAAATGAAAATGAAAATGATAAATGTTTATTATGTAACAAATACGAAATACAATTAGCAGTGTCAAAAATATACCTAAACTTGGAATAGTTCGTACAAAATACAAAATCCTTAGAAAAACATTACTTAATTTTTCCGTAATGGCTACGGAACCCTGTTTCCGACGTGTCCGACACGCTCTTTGCCGGTTTTTTCTTATTTTCATACGACAGAGGTCATAAAAAGGATTTATATTGTCGTCAATACAGTTTGCTAAACAACTTCTTCTTTTACAGAGGGTCGTTCAATGAAGAAAATGGGCATGGCTATGATGCCCCTCATCTTCCACATTGGAGCCACGTCCACGTGGATGCTCATCACCACAGTCCTGACCGCGAAGTCTCTGGCTGTGGGTCTGGCGCTGCTGGTGTTCAAGATTGCCGTCAGCTCGGCCAAGGTACGGGGGCTTTTGGGAGTGCGTTGTAAGAGAAGAAGTTAGAGTAAAATAATTCAGTCAGGTAATAGGTGAGGAAGACGTGGTTGCCTAGTGGTTTGACCTGACGCCTCTGTTACCTAACGCGTATCGCATTGTATTAATAAACCTTATCTTGCAACTGAGCTATAACAAGGCGTCGCGCACTGAAAAAAAATAGCTGAACTAGTTTGGTTACTGGACGTTTGTTTACGTTTAGCCAAAATTTACTAATTAGGAACCAAAGTTATGCTAATATTACAAAACTGATTTTGTAGACATCACCTAACTTTTAGCTACTAGTAGACCTTAGTTTTGTAGTCACTCAAATAGGTAATGATACAAGCAACATATTTTTTGTTACTGTTAGTATATATCTCTTTTTTCACTGCGGTTGAGCAAAAAAAAATCTTTTAATTCATTATTATAAACTATTGTATTGTATTATATTGTTTATGGATCTATTTGATAAACACTAGTCTTCTATAATCTTGCATAGTTATATAGCATACACGGGTGTTTCAAATTTTAAGACCCAAATATGCTTGAAAGTAAAGTACCCATTATGCGTCTAAGATTCCTACCGCAGCTAACTTGCGGCTGATGATCTTGAAACGGCTCAACCGATTTTGATAAAACATGTCTATGGACCATCGCTAGAAAACCAGCTTTTAAATAAATAAAACCGCATTCAAATCGGTCCATCCGTTTAAGAGCTACGGTGCCACAGACAGACACACAGACACACATAGCGGTCAAACTTATAACACCCCTCTTTATGCATCGGGGGTTAAAAACCCTTTGGGCCTTTATCTACGATTCAGATTATATTTGATCCAATTTCTGTTTCTATGCGCCGTCAGCAACATTCGTTCTAATTAACTTTTATATTCAATTTTTCAAGCATTGTTAACCTCGACCGACTTTGATCTTGATGAACCACCGTTTTCTTTAGTTAATATACATTTAATTATAATTAGTCTTCGTTGTAGGTAAATTATAATATGCCACTAATCATATAACGAAGCGGTCGGCTGTGTTTCACTTGTTTTATTGTGCTTTACTGTTTTTAGTTACCCTAAAAAGGGCGGTCTAAGTAGTTTAAAAACCGGCTAAGTTCGAGTTGGACTCATGCGCCGAAGGTTCTGTATAACCCTGTAAGGTGTTAGAGGAGCACGTTTTGATCGTTGATGTGGATGTCTGCAGGCGAGGAGATAAAATTCGTAGGAGAGCCAAATAATGAAGTTAACACACTCGCTGGTATTGTATAACTTTATTACTCACAATAAAAGCGCTACAATATTAGGTTTTTATAATACATCGTTAATACGTGAAAAGTATGTCGTCCCAACATGACAGCGGAAAGAGAAGAGGAACTAGAAATCTATGTAACAGCCATAGAGATAATAAAAAGTTGCTATACAGAAAAAAGTATTAAAGTCTACCATGTATTACGAGGTAAAAACATTGTCCAACATAGGTATACGAGTAAAAGTTATGGTGTTTTTATTGCTAAATAAAAAATATTTTTATTATTAGCCTCTGGACAAATAATGAAGACCTAGTTCGATTCCGGCGCTGAGGACAAGATTTTTTTTTAATGTTTGAATGCAATTTTTCTTGTTACTATAATCTATGACTAAGAACAGAAGGGCTACTCCGAAACACAAAATTCGAAGTTCGTGTCGTGCGATCCCTCTCGCTCTCGTATTAAATAGTATAAGTGTCAGAGGGACCGCACGACATACGAACTTCGAATTTTGTGTTTCGGAGTAGCCTTCCGGATCTTCGGTCTTATAGTTTCAGACTTTCCCATACTGACCGATCTAAATGAGCCACAGTTTTAGCTTTTTACTTACGCCAGTTAGAAACCAAAGTAACCCGCGACTTTCTATCCAAATTACCCGTCCCAAAAAAGCTACTTAAAATCGAAAGTAAAACCAAACATCGTTAAAAAAAAGTACATTCTAATGTGTTCTAATACACCGTTTAACGACACCTTTCAAAAACTGGACCAAAAATGTGAATTCGATACGCATCCAAATTCAAAACTGGTTCAATGAGATTAATTTCAAAAATCCAGTGATGGATCAATTTTTTTTCCGAGAGAGGTCGAGCGAAAGGCAGAAGCGGCCATGCAAACTTTTTACTCACATTTTTTTGCCTACTCACTCAAACAGTATAAGTACTTAAGCTTTTTTACTGGAGTAATAATATGATGTACAATCTGGGTAAGATAACGCATATTGGACATACATTAGGTACCTACTTATCTTGATTTTAATTCGCGGTAGTTACATAGAATACCTAAGTACCTATTTTTCTGCTGTAAATAAAAGAAACAAAGGCGGAATATTTTTGGTTTGGAAATTAATAGTAGAATTTGCAACAAGACATAAAACGAGCCATTGCACCCAAGATATTCATATGCCACCCGAGCCGGTATAGCGAGGGTGGATAAACATGTCGAAGGGAAAATGGGTTTAATGCTCGAGGTTTACACTCTGCTTTTCACTTCGATGGGGAGGAAAAGAAATAGCAACAGTGGAAACAATTGTTTACTTACTATGTACCTTTTATTGTTCACGCATTACTATTATAATGCGTAAGTAATTTATTTATAAAAAAACAATACAATACAATGATTAACAGAAATAAATAAAAAAAGAACTAAAACTAACTTACTCTAAACCTAAAAATCTATATTTACAAATATCACCGAAGTCGTTGCTATTGGGCAGGGTGCTCAAGGCTGGCTGCGTTATTATTATAATTATAATTTTTAGTTTCATTGATCTATTTTCAATAATTCGATTGATTTTTAGTTTTATATAAATTAAAAACTATTTAAAAAAATATGTAGAAACTTCCTTATTTGTGGCTGTTTACACCTGATTACCTTGGTCTTAGACGAAGAGTTTACTTTATGCACTAGACCATAAAGTGATTTTATGCCGCCTAGATCCAGCAAAATTACAAAGTTTACGAGCATGAGAAGTGAAGAATATAAAATTATAAACAAGATACATTTAAATTACAATATAAAATTAAAGAAAAAAATACATTTAAAAAAATTAGTGAGATAGGTAGGTATGGAGTCATGTTCAAAATACAGCCCCGTGACATACGGACAGACAGCGGAATCTCAGTAACAGGGTCTCATTGCAACCTACCGATATCCACTCACTTGCTTTTGGTAACTAGAGCTACCTGTCAACGCTCTTATTTGTCATATACATACCCTAAAAACTACTATTGTATGTCAGAAACGCATTATTAAAATTATAATAAATAACCTGAAGTTAGAAATTTTTTGAGCGATCGAATTAAATCACTGTATCATTATTACTACTTCGCACTCGTTAGAAATCAATCAACTTATAATTTAATGCTCAAACATGATTTAAAACAGTTTTTAAGCATGCAAATAAGAACTAAACACTCACGTCGAACAAAAAATGCTGTACCAATTTTTTAGAGACGTAAAAAGGCCTGTTATAGATTCATCCGGTTTTTTAAACAAATTGCCTACACTCAAATTGTCTATAAGATGGAACTGTAAAAAAAATTTACCTAACAAAAAATTTAACTGACTACAAAAAACCATGAAAATAAGTTTCTACTGGTCTGAAGTCGGTGCCTCTGCACGAGCCAGCAGGAATGGACCTATAGTCATCTGCCTCACCTACGCACTTTATATTGGGCTTCAATCACTCCTGCTGGCTCAAGCTGAGACTTCCGACTGGTAGAAAAATATTTTTATGGTTTTTTGTAGTCGGTTCTATTTTCCGTAATATTTTTTTTTTTCACGTTTTTTAGTGTAAATAATCTAAGATTCAATAGTTTAATGTCAACTGCTCGAAATCTTTTACGAAAGATTGCTTTTTCCGATGCAGAGACGTTCCTTATTGAGAAGTCCCGGTAATCCGGTTTTGCAGGTGGTAGGACCTTGTGCAAGGTCCGCCCGGATTTCTACCACCATCTTGCTCGCTAATCCTGCCGTGAAGCAGCAGTCCTTGCACTGTTGTGTTTCGGCGCGGAGAGTAAGACAGCCGGTGAAATTACTGGCACTCGAGTTATTCCAACTTAGGCCTCTAGGTTGGCAACGCATCTGCAATACCCCTGGTGTTGCAGATGTTTATGGGCGGTGGTGATCTCTTACCATCAGGAGACCTACTTGCTCGTTTGCCTTCCAGTCGAATAAAAAAAAATTCACCACCCGTTCCATTTCACCATATGCATTACAACGAGCTGACCGAGCATAAAAAAGACCCTTAAAGGGCTCCTCCATCCCCTTCGGGGTCGTAACTTTATTACAAACCACTGATTTATATTTTGTAATAAAATGATTATCTTTTGTTGCAGCTGGCAGCCTTCTTCACCCATCTAAAGGCGAAGCATAGCGATCACCACCACGAGTGGGCATCAGCCTGGACACCCCATTACGAACACCATGGTACGTAGCATACCATCTCTCATCAGCTCAATAGTTATTGCTGATACGTGGTTTTACAAATGAGTTGTGAGGGTTTTCATCGTCACGAGTTTGTAAAACCTTGCCAACCGTGTATCATACGACGTTTTTCAATACATTTGTGAGAAAATAAACAATTAAATAACACAAAATAAATAGAAATATAAAGAAGTTGGAGAAGTTGAAGTTGAAGTGGCAATAAGCGGGCCACATTGCTCGAAGAACAGATAACCTTTGGGGGAGAAAAGTCCTCGAGTGGCGACCACGAACCGGATGACGAAGCGTTGGCAGGCCTCCCACCAGGTGGAGTGACGACACGTGAGAGTTGCGGGAAGCCGGTGGATGCAAGTGGCGAGTTGTCGTTCATTGTGGGGTTCTAAGGGGGAGGCCTTTGTCCAGCAGTGGACGTCTTCCGGCTGATGATGATGAGAAAAATTAAAACAAAACAACGCAAAGTTTTACAAAAAAATGGCGCGTCCGTAATGCGTATGCGGAAGTTTTGTTTTTAATTAGGTTAACTAAAATTATCAGGCAAAGGTTCGACGCGTTCAGCCACTGTGATTTTTTCGAATAAATAAAAGGTGGAAATCATTAAGATCTGAGGTAATTAAATTAGTTTAGAATAATTACAAACAATTTTGCAAATTCATTACTTAGTTTTCTATATTTGTACTTACATGTACCTACGTATAAGTCGATATTATTTATTTTTGTCATTTAAAACTCTTTGCTTGTAAACTTTTTAAATGGAGAATTACAAAAAGTGCGGTAAAACGAACTAACAAGCCATGTATACACCTACATCCTTTGAAGGTGATTTTTTCGAGCAAATGTGTTGGATAATAATTATAATTGGTCTTTTCGTATTTGCATGTTGTTATATATTTTTTGTACATATTGGACACTTAAAGACAACGTGCATCACCTTAAAGCTATTCAGACGAGGTTTGTGGGAACCACAACACGATATTGTTACATATTTTTATTACACGAATTACATATATACATAAACAAGTACATAATAATAAATATACATTTTATAGAAACAGTGGTCGGTGTACAGAAAATACATCTTACATAATTTATTACCATTTACTCGACTTTCATTCTTACATTTTTGATATTTTTTCGGATATAATAATTCAACATAGTGATATATTTTGCAAAATTAAATCTTCTTTTACACACTAGTAAGTGTTTGGGCATTTTTACTTTAAATGATACAACATAACTTTTTTTTCAGAATTAGGTAATTCTCGATTCTCCTTGTTCAGAATCACGAGTACTAGACTTAAACGAAGAAAAAAAGTGTCCCTAATTTTTTGTCAGTTTTGTTACTTTTTTTCATATAGTTTATATCAACGGTTTCCATCGCCCGGCAACCATCGATATGGGTCGTTACGAAATGGTCACACCATTTTTATGGAAAATTGGTGACATTTTTTTTCTTCGTCAAAATCAATAGCGCTAGTGATTCTGAGTACGGAGAACCCAGGATTACCCAATTCTGGAAAAAAAATCATCATCATCATCCCAGCCTATATACTATATACGTCCCACTGCTGAGCACAGGCCTCGTCTCAGAACAAGAGGGCTTGGGCCATAGTTCCCACGCGGACCCAGTGCGGTTTGGGAACTTCACACGCACCATTGAATTGTTTTAAAAAATTAGCTTGCGTCACTTAAAGTAAAAATGCCCATTTACCAGCTCCGTTATTGGATTTTCTACTAACAAAATCTTATTAAATTTTCAAAAAATATATTAAACTTGTTACATCGACAGCTCATTCGCCCCATGAGAGGGTGTATCGGGGGCATGTACCTCAAAAACGGATAGACGATTTCCTACCAAATACTGACAGTCCCTTGTCGTACCATTACAGGCCGTAGAAGTTTCTCGAACATCGGTAAGCATCTTTAATAAAAAATAAGATTTTGTTAGTCTAAAGGCTGTCCAATTTGGAAAATTAAAAATGTCGCACTAAATATTCACTATCGCACTAACTTCTAACTGCCACACTAAATACTCACTAACACACTAAATAGTCACCATCGCACGAACTTATCACATTAAATACTCATTGTCACAATTATACGAAAACCGTAATAAAATTATATTTAAATTCCAATTTAACAATTAAAATTACCGGAACACCCTAAAAAAAAACTTTTTTTTTTTTTTTTCAAAAAATGAAGCACTAACATCTGAATTCGGACAGCCGCATCAGAACTTATTTAAAAATGGCGTCTCTTCTTTTCCAGATCACCATTTAGAACACCACCCAGACCACCATGGTACGATATCCCACGCCCCAGAATGGACACCCAACGACATACCACACAATTTTCACGACTTCAAAAACGATTTTCACGATTTCAAACCCGAATTCAACTTCAAACCACACGAATTTCACGAATACAAAACCATACCTACACATGATATACACGGATCCCACGACCTTCACGGTTTCAACGACGGTTTTCGTAATGATTTTAATCATTTTGAAGGTGCAAAGAAAAAAATTGACACAAAAGTAGGGTAGTTTTTTTTCAATTATTGGTACGTATGGGTTTAGATTTGCGCTGCACTGGATATCGGAAACACTGTATGTATTATTGACAAGCTTTATACACTTATCTAATATATTCGCACAATTGTTTATTTGCTTCAAATATTGCAATTCCGTTCTGACTTCCATTGGTAAAATTGACTTTTAGAACATTGGTAACATATAGGGGTGAAATGGCAATGCTATAACAAAATACCAGCAGTAAAAAGTAAAGTAAAGTAAGTTTAGAAAAAAAACTTTTATGCTTTGTTTAATGTTTTTAATATGTACCTATAGGTACGCTTTTGGAACGCAATGTAATTAATAAAAACATTTCGAATATGTTAAAATAATTACGTAGTGTTGGCTGATTAAATAATGCAAAACATATCTTGCGAAAAATTTAGTATATAAAACGTATACTATCGTTTTTTAGTAGGCACTCTTCTTCTTCTTCTCTTTAAAATACGGCTTTTCTGTCCTAATTAATAGGACAATTTCGCCAGTTTCTAAGTATTCTCTTTGAGAGGCACGTTGTACGGTGATTGTAGTTTTTGCAACTTGATAGTAAAATTCCAGAAACCACGTGGAGACAACTAACGCATTAAAAAATGTCAGACACGAGAGCAATATCGAATTTTGTGATCACTGCTCACTGTTAAGGTTGATCGCCGCATAATACACTATCAAAATAATACTTCAACTAGCCAAAGAAACAGAAATAGCAAAATTAGATATTGTCTACATCCGCCATGTTCGAATGCCACAGATATGCCACAAATAGGCACTCAAAATTAACTTCTAAGCCTCATCACACGCTATCTGTCAAACAACACCACGCACAGCACACTTTCTTCGCACACTGCACTTTATTACACTGTTTATATGCAATTTGTTTTTCTTGTGTACGATGCTTAAATGGACTTAGGTATATTAGTCAAAATAGCATGACTAAGAAATTTTGATCTTGCCTATTATACTTTTTGTATTTTTTAACATTGGGTATGTTCAAGAAAAACAAAATTATAATTTTGTGTAACTGCACAAACAAAATGTACAGAAAAAAAAATTGTAGCAAAGTATACATATGCGAACTAGATTTTTTAGAATTGCTATTTTACCCATCGCTTTATCAAAAGTATTTTTTTTTAGATTAAACTACTACTGCTGTTTCACTACTATCAGTTAAATTCCTATTATTTTATGTGAAAGATTTCTGATCAATAAGGAATATGCAAGCATTTTTTATAGTATGTTCAAATAATATATACTGCTCAAACGAAAATAAGGACCACGTGAATTTTATGGGTGAAATAAAAAGATTTCTGATCAATAAGGAATATGCAAGCATTTTTTATAGTATGTTCAAATAATATATACTGCTCAAACGAAAATAAGGACCACGTGAATTTTATGGGTGAAATAAAAATACTAACAAATATAATCCTTTATAACATTCCTTGTCTAAAAATGGTTTTATAAAAAACAACTTAACACAGTACAAGTACTTTTCATCCTATTAAATGTATTAAATTAAAAAGGCAAATATATTTTTGATTTAATTTTACGTGTGAAATTCAAGTCCTTATATTCTTTTGAGTAGTATGTATATTTATAAGGAGATTTGAGGAAGATTTTTTAAATAAATAAATATCACGAGACAATTCACACCAATTGACCTAGCCCCAAAGTAAGCTTGGCAAAGCTTGTGTTATGAGTACTAAGCAACGGATAAACATACTTATATAGATAAATACATACTTAAATACATATTAAACATCCAAGACCCGAGAACAAACATTCGTATTCATCATACGAATATTTGCCCCGGCCGGGATTCGAACCCGGGACCTCAGGCTTCGTAGTCAGGTTCTCTAACCACTTGGCCATCCGGTCGTCCAAAATAACTTAAAAACACGAAGATAACGGACGTTTTAAATTATAAATTAGACAGAAGATACCATAAGGACCATAGAAAGTCCAAATTTCATTTTTCTAGAAAGAATTGAAATGCAAACATTCGCTGATAGTTTCCTTATTATTCAACATACTTTGATGATTTTCACGTCATTCGTTTTATTTTTCAGTTTTGCATCACATTTATTTGAGAGAAAATTAGTGTTTCACGCATATTTCATATTGAATCGAATTAACGGGAAAGGTATTACATAAGTAGATATCTATAACATAAAATAACAGGAATCACCGTAGTGAAGTGGAATACATTATAATTTCGGACTACTTTTTACTAATTGATGTTTTATACTCCAATTCAATAGAATCTGACAGTCCTGTAGACACTTCCTGCCTACTAGTATGAACACAGGGCTGCCTAAGGATTTTTTTAGATGATAATTGCAACAACAGGGACATATATAATCAAGCGTGCCCAGGCCACGTTAGGGTGTGTTAAATGTGTAGAAAATTGTCAGATTCTATTGAATTGTACTTTAAACTACTGCAAGAACATTGTTCAGTTGTTAATTAAATAAGTGCGAACTTTTTAATTTATGACAAAAATCTTTTTTTTTTCAGGACACTAAATAAGCTGTTGCCGGAACCAAGATCGACGATCAATTAAAAAAAAGCCTGATTAGAAAAATAAAAGAAATAACACCTTTTAAATTTATTTATAATAAAAATCGTGGCGTATAGTTATTACACTGGCCCTCGTATTTGTCAGCAGCTACATTTTATAATTTTTTTTAATTTATTGACTACTAGCTTTTACCCGCGGCTTCGCACGCGTAAACTATTCGGTCTTTATCCCTAGGTATCCGGTGGGAATATTGGGACAAAAAGTCACCTATGTGTTATTACAGGCGTCCAACTACCTACGTATAAATTTCATGACTCTAAGCCCAGCGGTTATTATTTAAAGATTTTATTCCTATCCCGTGGGAATATCGGGGTAAAAAATAGCCTAAGTATGTGTTATTCCAGAGGTCCAGCTACCTACATACCAAATTTCATGGCTCTAAGCCCAGTGGTTGTTATTTCGAGATTTCATCCCTTGGTATCCCGTGGGAATATCGGGTCAAAAAGTCGCCTATGAGTAATTCCAGACGTCCAACTACCTACATACCAAATTTCATGACTCCAAGCCCGAGATTTTATCCCTATCCCGTGGGAATATCGGGATAAAAGGTATTCTATGTTTTAATCCAGGCTATAAACTAACTTTTTGCTAAATTTCATCCAAATCCGTCGAGCCGTTTTAGCGTGAAGAAGTAACAAACATACTTACTCACTCACATCCTCACTCACTCACAAACTTTCACATTTATAATATTAGTAGGATTTTTTTAACAACCAGTATTTTTTTTTTATACATAATTAATCCTAACAATACAAGTTCGTGAGTATATGTGACATGTTGGTATGAAGATAGCTGGGCATCTAGAACAGTAGCGTAGCGTAGTGGGGGCGGGGGCAGTCCGCCCCGAGCGGCAATTTTGGGGGGGGGCGGCAAAATTCCATAATAAAAAATACTGAATCTAGAGATATATCTCACAGTTTTGTCGCACCTGTGATTCGGACCGATTAGAATGATCACGAATTTTTCTATTATTCATATTGTGACGAGTCTTGGAATCCCCTTTCAACAATAATGACATCTTAGCTTTTTAAGACCTAAACAAGATGGCGGGAAATCTTTTTTCCGCGCCGGGCGGCTGATACTCACCCTACGCCACTGTTCTGGAATACAAAGCTTACTTTTATCTCGATATATCCCACGGGATCCATGTAAAATCCGCTGAATCTAGACGTATGAAGTTTTGCAAGAATATGGCAAAATGTGAAGTATGAATGTGTGTGAGATTCCTAAAGTAAACAAGTTTTTTTTGTAATTTAATAGATCGTGTACAGTCAGCTGCAGAGAAAAGGTACCCCCCTGTAACGGCGGTATCCATACTTACCGCCATACAGGGGGGTACCTTTTCTCTGCAGCTGACTGTACATGAATACAGGCCATCCTATATAAGTTCAACCTATTAAACCGTGAAATATCTTGTTGGAAGTACGGTTTTTTGGTAACGCAGGAGATGCCCAAAGTGTCGGTAAAATAGTTGATTTTCCCTTATCCATGTTTATATTAGTAGAAACGGGCCATCGTTCGTATGCATCAAAATTCATAACACAATGGAACATGGGCAAAACGCTGAGCCATACCCATGGTTTATTTATTAGGTTTTTCTAATCGGGCGATTTTGCATCAGTTAAATGATATTATGTGACTCACTGGGTTCTATTGAACCAAAGAAGGCTTTCGTTAACATTCGACAAAAGTGCTTTACATTATAATAATAAAATAAATATTTACTAGACACGAGCAAGTCATAGTACAAAAATATGTAAAGTATTTTTGACGATTGTAAAATTTATTTATTAACAGAACTGACTATTTGTACAAAATATTTAATTAGTATGTGTAATTAAAATAAATTATTTTCATGGGTATACACATAAAATATTTAAGCGAGATTATTCTTTTCATTTTTAAGTGTTTATTGATACCATTTATGAATGTTGGTCTTCTAGTCTATAATATCACTGTTACAAAGTATAATACTATTTAAGTCAATTTACAGTAGTAATATATTTAAAAAACAAACACTTTTCTGACGTTGTTTTTCACAGATTTCGTTAGTTGCTTATTATTTATTAGCTAGTTTTATTAATTTATTGTGCAAATGAAAATGCATTTATAGGTATAAAAATATTTATTTCAATAAAAAAAATTGTATAAAACTGGACGGTTTTTCATTTGCCTTAAAATCTAAAATGTATATAAAAAATCTAAAAAAAAAGGTATAAAATTGTACACAAAAATATTTACAAAATGGACGGATTTATAATTCTTATAATTATAATAATTACAGGTATTTTAATCTAAAATGTATATAAGAATCACAAAAAAGAAATATGTATACAAAAATATTTACAAAATGGACGGATTTCTAGTTCTTAAAATTTAAAATAAGTACAGGTATTTAAGTGATGCTTTTAGCCTTAATTCTACATTCTTTCAACATTAAAATATACACTCCACTACAATGAAAATTGGTCACATTTTATACTGTCAAAAAAATCGACCAATTTTCATCGCTTGTCACTTTACTATGATCATACAAGTTTTTTTATACAAAGTATTAAAAAAGTATACAAACAAATAATTTAAAAAATGAAGCACATATATCGGAATACATCGGCACTCTGCACTCGAAGTTTCAATATATTTTCTTGGATAGATTATATATTATGTTTAAAAGTTACGATGTAATTAATAAAATTTTGAGTATTATGGTTTGAAATGAGTGAAATTTTCATATCCAATCATATTAAACTTTATTGTTTTTATTTAGTGTAAAATATCAAAACGGCTGTTCGATAGCTACTGAAACTAATTTAGAGAGCAAAATAAATAAGAAAGGAAAAATATGAAAAAAGAGCTTGGACCGTAGTTCCCACGCGGTGGCCTAGCGGGTACCGTGGTGGCCTAGTGGTTTGACCTGTGGCCTCTCAAGCAGAGGACCGTGGGTTCAAACCCCGGCTCATATCTCGTGAGTTTTTCGAAATTCATGTGCGAAATTACATTTGAAATTTACCACACCTTTACGGTGAAGGAAAACATCGTGAGGAAACCTTCACAAACCTGCGAAGTAATTCAATGGTGTGTGTGAAACTCCCAATCCGCATTAGGCCCGCGTGGGAACTACAAACCAAGCCTTGTCATTCTGAGAGGAGGCCTGTGCCCAACAGTGGGACGTATTAAGGCTGGAATGATGAATGAATACGAACTGTCCGATAAAATACAATGGAAAACCATTATGGACCACATCTGTAGCACTCTCTTAAGCGCGATCTCAATGACAATATAATTGCATAACTATATCGAACATAACAAGCAATAAAAAATAAATCGGCGTCAACGCGTTAGCTTGTCGGAGGAAATGACAGACAGACACGCAAACAACCGTTAAAGTAGTCACATTGTTTCAACGTTTAATCGAAAATTCTGCCTTAGTAATACATACTTAGTAAATACATTACGAGTATTTGCACTACAAAAAAGTCCAAGGTACTTTAGCCTCGTAAGTCCTGACTATAAAAAAAAAGTTCTACAGACTGAGCCCAGAATTCTCAGTTTTGTAATTTTGGTAATTATCTCAAATGTAAAGTTTACTTTTCCTTTGTACTCTACATAGTACATTCGGCTATTATTCTTACAATTGATTTGTACTTTATGAAGTACATCAGGACTTAGGAAGTTAAAATGCTCTAAGTTCAATATATTTAAGATCCTTGTAAATCAAAAAATCACGAAATCTCAATGAGGGGACTATTTTTTTAAAACAGATTTTCTTTAAGTCAGACAAAAGCAAAGTACTTAAAAAATAAAAAAGGTCTAAACAAAATATTAACATGATTATAGCACATAAAATGATTACTTAATGAAGAATCTCGGAGAGAAAAAGAGGTGTAAATAGAATCATGATTTATGGATGTATGTTCAAATACTAATGTTCTAAATGTAATACACATGTATAATACATGCTATCATTTATTAAAGTATTGACCACGACACGACGACGTATTGTCGACGATTTATTAAAGCATTGAGCGACAAGCCAAAAATACTTAGTTTAAATTAAATATAGATCTAGATGAAAAATTATCTACCTGTTCGCGAAAACCACATTAAAATCCATAGCATGGTTTGAGCATTTTCACAAAAAGTGTACCTCTCCTTTTTTTTCAATTTTGGAAAAAATATGATTTTTCCTATTCAGAATCAAAATCACAATCGATTCAGAGAGTTTCAAAAATGTCCCATAAAAATTGTGCCTTTTTTCATACACTCAGTATGGGCGTTACAAAACGGACTCAGAAAATTTTGTATGAAAAAATTTAATACATTTTGTAAGAAAAGGGTACACTTTTTTTTTAAACGCCCGTTTACGAGTTAACAGGTCATACTGTTAGACAGACGTGGAAAGTAACTTAGTTTTTATATTACACAAAGATAATTAAAGCGATTTTTTTGTGATCCCTCGTTACAACTTAACAACCATTCATCACAATTTGTTTGTTTAGCCGTTTTTGCCGTAATTACGAACGGACAGACAGGCCGAGTATCGTTAGAAAGCGACATCAACCTAAATTTTAAAGTCTAAATATAATGCTTTTTTATTCCGATTAGCTAAACGTATGGAATTTAAGAAGTTTAGGCATATTTAAAAATTTCACGCGAATGGCACTTATTAGAGTTTCGTTGTTCATATTTATTTCGTCAAAACGATTCTTTAACTTTTTAATCTTATTTTTTACTAGCTTATATGCCCGCGACTTCGTCTGCGCGGACGTAGGTTATCGCGCGGTGGCGCCCTCTACCGGAATAAAAAGTACCCTATGTTCCTCCTTGGGGATTAAGCTATCTCTATACCAAATTTCATCAAAATCGGTTTAGCGGTTTCGACGTGAAAGCGTAACAGACAGACAGACAGATAGAGTTACATTCGCATTTATAATATTAGTAGGGATAAATACACTATATAAACTAACGATGATCTTTTACTTAAACAGGTGATAGTGTTGCTTAAACTGAACAATTTTCTCCGAGGAACATAGGTCGAAAAACGATTTTTTTTTTCGCCTTTCCATAGCAAGTCTCAGCTATCCAATAAATTTTTCACTTCTCATGCTCGTAAAGTTCGTGTTTATGCTGGATCTAGGCGACATAAAATGACTTTTTATGCACTAGTGCAGCGGTTCCTAACCTTTTTCAGCCGCGGACCCCCAAGAAAATCAAGCATACTGCCTAAGACCCCTGAGTGACAATATTGTCTTTGTTAATGCTCTAAGTAAGATAGATGCGTATGGGACCGCGGACCCCCAAACATATGCTCGCGGACCCCCAGGGGTCCGCGGACCACAGGTTGGGAATCAATGCACTAGTGTATAACATAAAATCTTCGTCTAATACTAACTCAAGACCAAGATAATCAGGTGTCAACAGCCACAAACAAAAAAGTTTCTGTATATTTTTAAAATAATTTTTAATTTATATAAAACTAAAAATCAATCAAATCAATCATAATAAATCAGTAAAATTAAAATAATGGAATTATTATAATAATGCATAAAAAATAAAAGGTACATAAAAAGTGAGCCATTGTTTCCACTGTTGCTATTTCATTTCCTCGCCATCGATGTGAAAAGTAGAGTGACTCGAGCATTAAACCCATTTTCCCCTCGACATGTCAATCCACCCTCGCCGTACCGGCTCGGGTGGCTATATGAACGCCTCGGGTAAAATGGCTCGTTTTATGCTCTTGTTGTACAATCTACTATTGAATGGGAGTCTGAATTTTTTTTTTGTTTTTTCGACCTATGTCCCTTGGAGAAAATTGTTCAGTTTAAGCAACACCTGTTACCTGTTTAAGAAAAAGATCATCGTTAGTTTACATAGTGTATATGATGTTTAACACATTATTTTAAGCAAATTACTTCCATTAAAATACGCGCGAAAAACATATTTTGCAGTCGAGTAAAAACTAGCGACCGCTGTTAAAGCAACTTGAACACAATAAAAAAAAGTCTCTAAGGCACTTCACATTTTTCAGCTCCGTTTAAAAAAAAGTAAGAATTATTATCATTAGAAATACATAAGTGCATGTGTCTTTATATACATGGTAACATGAGTACAAAAAAAAAACCCTGGTTATAATACTTAAAAATACTTGTGACAAAATTAAAGCATAATATTGAGGAACAATTTTACATAAAATCACCACGCATACAGAGAAATGCATATCGTCACTACTTTGAGAAAAATCTCGTATCTCAAATCAATACGTCAACAAATTTGACCCTTAAAACAATGTCCATTAAGTTCATTCGGAAAGATCATCGATTTTGAGATACCACCTTTTTGCAAAGTAGCGATGATATGCAAATGACAATTGGTGTCGCCACCATACAATTTATTGTAAATTATGCTAGTATAGTAATATATCTTATTGTTATTGGGTTTGGTGGTGGTACTGTTGGGACCGCTAATAAATCATTTTTCTTTCTTTCAAATGGGTCAATTAACGTTTAGTGTTGTTTGTTGCCATGATAATGTCACCCGAGTTACTTATAAAGTTGTGACAGTTTTAACTTCGGAAGGCCCAACGTCCTAAATTTAGAACATAAAGTACAATTCAATAGAATCTAACAATTTTCTACACATTTAACACGCCCTAACGTGGGCACACTTGATTATATATGTCCCTGTTGTTGCAATTATCATCTAAAAGGACCATCCGGCATAACCCGATCTCTATTCTCTATGTCAAACATTATTATCATACCCCGGGACTTTCAGGGCACGAATGATTGACATTAGCCAAAGAGTAGTTACCGAGTTAAAAAACAGAGTGCACTCTAGCTGCTTTCTACCTAATGAATAATTGATCAATTAGAAAAAAAAAGTACATGATATTTAAAACAATTAAACAATTAAATTTTCGTATGATAAAATCGTTTAAATCTTAATCAAATTAAGTTTGAAAAGATTTTTAATAAATTGAAGTTGGTCTTAAATTAGAATTTTGGCTATTGCACACTAAACATCATGAACGAATTATTACAAGGCAATGAAGTAGAATTGCGATCGCAAACACATCGTGCAAGAATTGATTTCTACAAGAAATTTAAATATGTCTTGTTGTTATTGTAATAACTGCCGACAGTTGTTACTGACGACAGTATTCAGTGGGTTCAAATGATTATTTACAGCAAGACGCCGCCGCTTAACTGTTCCAAAGTTAGAAAAGATATTAATAATTTCGAAAATCATATCAACTACTAAAACCGCAGGTAAATTAATTAACGTTTTTTATTATTATCCCATAACAAAAGCCTTGGTACTAAACCTAAACTACTAGTACACTTTACAATTCGCAGTGAGGTAATTATTCATTAGGCATAATATGATGTTTTGTCAGAATAACCTATCTATTAATGTCTACTCTTTAGCAAATCGTTCGTGCCCCGAAAGTCCCGGGGTATGTTTATTATTATTATCTCAAATGTCAAAATCAGCCAATCTTCTGAAACAAACGCCCAAAAATATACATAGAGTTAACAATATAGAATCGCTTACCAACCGGAGAGCATTATTCCCAAACCAAGAATAAGTCCTTTTTTTAGTCAACCTTCTCTTGTCTATGGTTAATTTTTTAGGCCAACTGTTGAAGTCTGGGAGCATATTCTGGCACTGGCTCGGGAAGCGTTTTCTAGGGAATCCGTTGGACTTTTTCGCCTGGACGCATATGTCGAATTTCGTGTTTTCTGCGGCGTTTTGTAGTGATGCTTGGAGGTCTTTGTCTATGGAATAAAGATGGGTTACTGATGAGAAATATTAAATAGTTTGCCAATGTATGAACCCCACACAATTATTACCATATTTGGGCCAATCAACTTTTTTACCGACACTAATCTGTCCGCGACATTTTTCAAACAATTGCAGATTTTTGTGAGTAAACATGTTTTTTCTGTAATTTAATAGATGGTGTACATGAATACATGCCATCCTACGTAAGTCCAGCCTATTAAACCGTGAAATATCTTGTTGGAAGTACGATTTTTTGGTAACGCCGGAGACAAATTTGGTAACGCAGGAGACACCCAAAGTGTCGGTAAAATAGTTGATTGGCAAATTTGCTGTGACTTATTTACGGCGAGGGCGTACACTGAATCCAGACTGTAGCGAAGGATTAAGTGTTAACGCCCAAGATGAAAATAATTTTGCTCCCGAGTGGCTCATACAACTTTTCACACCGAGCATTAAGAAACTTGGAAAAAAAAATCTAAAAATTATTAATGAACAACCAGCATAGAAAATGGCGTGTCTTTACAATTATCAACTTCAAAAAATGGCATTTGCAATAAAACACTTACAAAAGCTTTGAACAGAAAAGTTGCACTTTGCTCCCTCTAGGCAGGGAGGAAAAGTTACTTTTCTGAAGGAGATGTGTGAAAAAGTGTTTTTCAGTAAAAAGACACTACAAGATCGCTTGCCTTCTTTCTAATGCTAAAAAAAACAAAGTATAGTAGTGTAGTAGTATTGAAGTTTGTTGTTATAAGACAAAAATGGGCCAATCTACTTTTTTACCGACACTTTGGGCGTCTCCTGCGTTACCAAAATTGTCTCTGGCGTTACCAAAAAATCGTAACTTTCCACAATATATTTCACGGTTTAATAGGTTGAACTTACGTAGGATGGCATGTATTCATGTAAACCATCTATTAAAATACAGAAAAAGCATGTTTACTTACGAAAATTTGCAATTGTTTGAAAAATTTCGCGGACAGATTAGTGTCGGTAAAAAAGTTGATTGGCCCATATACATGCTGTGTACTTACCAACAGTGATGGTGGTAAATCGCAAGTTGTAGGCGACGTCGGTGGAGAAGAGGACATTGCTGTCCTGGTCGCGGATGAAAAGGAAGAAGTCTGCGACGTCCTCGGTGGTGCGGACGAACCAGTGCGCGTATATCGCCACTTGAGAGCTAAAAAAAAAGTTTTATAGGTCAATCAACTATTTTGAATTATTTTATTTATCTATTTATTCAAGCCACAAATTGTATGTATAAGAAATATGCTGATTAAGATTGGTTTTTGGAGTCTTTTTGTATTTTTTATTTCAACTCCTGTTACTTTTACGGTCATCCAGAGCCAAAGCTAAACTATAGTAGTATAGTATGTAGTAAATATATCAACCACAGCAAGAAACCCTATGCTGGGCGTGTCCGACAAGCTCTTGGCCGAATTTTTATTCCTCGACAGACAGCTAATGGTTTAAGCTAATACTGCATGTAATATTAAAATATACTTACTACTGCACATCCCTAAAACTCAAATCAGGTTCCGACACAAAATCAAACTCTTCTCCTTTAAGCTCTTTAATGGTCTCATTGAACCCAATGTTGCTAGCACACAATAAACGTTCCTCGTCTATGGCTGTCAACAACTGGCCTGCCATAGACAACGGCTCGGCGCAGGTTATATTGTATTTTGAGTCTGTGGTCAAAGATGGCGGCATGTGGTTGAGCAGGTGTTTCAAGGGGCGAGTGTAGCAGTCGCACTTTAAGATGTTTCCTGGAACAAAAGAGATTTTTTCCTCAAATATCCAAGGAAAAGTCGTCCTTATCTTCGTGATAAGAGAACGCGAAGTACGTCTTTTATTCTTCTTTACTATTACAAAGGGGAGAGTGAGTTTGTTTGTTTGTTACGCTTTCACGCCGTAACGGAGCGACGGATCGTCGTGATTTTTGGGATAGAGATAGTTTATGGTCCCGAGAGTGACATAGTACATTTTATCCCGGAAAAATGCACAGTTCCCGAGGGAACAGCGCGGGCAAAAGCTAGTAAAATAATATATCAACATCCCAGCCTATATACGACCCACTGCTGGGCACAGGCCTCCTCTCAGAACGAGAGAGCTTGGGCCGTAGTTCCCACGCGGTGGCCTAGCGGGTACCGTGGTGGCCTAGTGGTTTGACCTATCGCCTCTCAAGCAGAGTCGTGGGTTCAAACCCCGGCTCGCACCTCTGAGTTTTTCGAAATTGATGTGCGGAATTACGTTTAAAAATCCATACTAATATTATAAATGCGAAAGTGTGTTTGTATGTTTGTCCGTCTTTCACGCCGTAACGGAGCGACGGATCGTCGTGATTTTTGGCATAGAGATATTTTATGGGCCCGAGGGTGACATAGGCTACTTTTTATCCCGGAAAAATGCACAATTCCCGAGGGAACAGCACGCTAGTAGAACAAAGCTAGTATTACATAATTTTAAACGTCAATCATATTATACACGTCGACATCCGTAGGTAGCTGTCATGTGTCATTTCACGTCATTGCACCAAGAATGCTGGAAAAATCACTGGTGATAAAAGAACGCGAAGTATGTCTTCAATTAATTATAAAACACTCCATATTACCTTGGAAATAGACTTGCATCCCTTCATCCCGCATCTTCCTCACCAGCGCGGGATGGAAGCCGTCCAACTTGTTACCCCGGACGTCCAGCACGCGCAGTTTGCTGGACGCTATTTGCGGGACAGGCAGCAAGCGGAGACTGTTGTTGCGGATGTATAGTTCCGTCATGTTCTCTGGTAGAGTGAATTTTAAATCCGCTGCGAATTTAATTATAGTATTTTATGCAACAGTAATGTATGAAACACGAGTGGTGTGAGTTACGATGTGAGCGGAGCAAGAGCAGGTGGAGGTGTCCGCCCGGATTGCTACCACCATCTTGCTCGCTAATCCTGCCGTGAAGCAGCAGTGCTTGCACTGTTGTATTTCGGCGTGGAGAGTAAGACAGCCGGTGAAATTGCTGGCGCTTGAGGTATTCCAACTTGGGCCTCTAGGTTGGCAACGCATCTGCAATACCCCTGGTGTTGCAGATGTTTATGGGCGGTGGTGATCTTTTACCACCAGGAGACCCACTTGCTCGTTTTCCTTCCAATTATATTAAAAAAAAGAGACCGGAACAGGTAAGGCCTATTTGCTCACCATGCAATTTTTTTCTGTTTGTATCTGTTTTCTGTATCGCTTACTATTTCTGGTGTACAATAAAGAGTCTCTGTATTATATTGTATTGTATTGTAAGGATAAGTTGCCACAAGCAGATTTTGACTTACTTATACAACGATGTACTATACTTTTTCTAGTAGGTATAATTTTGTATTTTATTTATTAAATAAAATACAAAATTAGAGAGAAATGTAACCTTTTTGATACTTTAGTAAAAAGTATTTCAAATCCATCTATCCCTACAAACTTTCGCGTTTATAATATCAAATGGTAAGATTTAACACTTACATGTTCTGGAGACCAAATCTGTGAGTTGATTGTCCGACAAATCCAAAACTTCTAAAGCAGTGAAATTACCCAGAACATCTGAAAAAGAAATAACTCAATATAATTGTTTTAAAAATAACGGGTGGTCCATTTAACACACACACACACACACGCACGCACGCACGCACGCACGCACGCACGCACGCACGCACACACACTTCGTTTTTTCAGCATATCACGATGTGCTCGGTGTAAAGCTAGGAATATCGACGAATGCGTTACTCTAATCGAACCGTCTTATTGTTTCTCAGGCACATCGTGACATGCCTGGCCAACTTTTAGACATATCATGAAATGGCGCCATTTCACGATATGCCTAGGAATTTCGTGATTTGACGTATTTTACAATCGGCCGCCGACATATCCAAACCAAGTATACTGTCAATACTATACTCACTATTCCTAACGTCATTCAGAATGTTGCCCTTTAAAAACAATTTCTTCAATTTTTTACTTCCAATTGTGACGTCATAGGTCAAGACAGGTATTTCGTTGTAGCTCAAGTCCACTTCCATCAACCTGTAAGGTATCCATGGGTTGGCGGGAAACATCTTCTTGGTCAAAAAACCAAACTTGTTGTAGCTTAAGTTAACCTGTAAGAAAATTACATTAAAAAAAAGACATAACCGGCTCTCTGACCACAATTGAACGAGTGCAAAGCGCGGGCGAAGCGCCTTCGTTCCAGGCACAGTATAGAAGCTAAAGCAGTATGGAAGCTACGACCAAATCGATCGAAACTCGCACCGCACTGCAGTACCCCCCTCAGAGGCCGTGTAGAGTACTATTTTTATCATTTTTTTATATATTTTTTTTTAATTTTGTCAGTGAGAGCATTCTACACTTCCGCGGAACGTAGATATAGTTAGTGTTTAGTTTTGTAACTAAGGGACCCCATACATTCCTGTATTATTATTATTTTGTAATTTTTTTCTTTAATTGTATACTGTAGTTTATAAGTATTTTATTTGTAATTATTTTATTATGAAAAAATGACTTTCTGCCAAGTTTTTCCGAAAGCGCTGGTAGTTTAAAACATAACGTGTAAAAGTGCCCATTGCGGCCTATTTACTGAATAAAATGATTTTGATTTGATTTTGATTTTGAGAGCGCACGTCTGTGTGAGTGTGTTCGTTTCGATCGTAGTTTCCTGGCTTCCATACTGCATTACCTTATATATATATTGTGTTCCAGGTAAATGAAATGAAATAGTTTATTTTGGTTTGGACAATCTTAAAGGCGCGGGTGAGGAAAGTAATTATTTATAGTTCATAATACTTCGTTTTTTTAGCATTAGAAAGAAGGTAAGCGATCTTGACGTGTCTTTTTATTGAAAAAAAAAAAAAAGTCGCAGTAAATATGTAACACATATCACAGCTCGGTTTTCCTCAAGAGTCAGAAAAATCACTGTAATCCAATGCTACGCCCCAACGAACTCGGCACTGCCAGACATAAAGGAGAGCTTCTACGAGCAGCTGGAGTCGACGCTGAAGAGTGTGAAAAAGCAGGACATCGTGATATTGATGGGAGAGCTGAATGCCAAGATGGGCTCAGACAACGAGGGTCGCGAACACTATATGGGTCGTGAAGGGGCTGCCGGAGAAACAAACGAAAACGGAGAACTCTTCGGTGACCTGTGCTCTGCGCAAAATCTGGTGATCGGAGGAACTCTGTTTAAGCACAAGCAGTGCCACAAAATCACTTGGATTTCTCCTGATGGTGTCACCCGAAACCAGATCGACCACATTGCGATAAGCAGAGCCTGGAGAACGTCGCTGCTTGATGTTAGGAACCGCCGCGGCGCTGATGTGGATAGCGATCATCATCTTGTCGTCGCCGTTGTACGTCTCAAGATGGCCGCACCTCGTCGTAAAGTTGTGAAGGCATCCAAAAAGTTCAATTTGCAGAAACTTAGGACCGAAGAGGGTAGGCAGGAGTTCGGTATCTGCCTCCTTAACCAGTTTGAGCTTTTGAAAGAGCTGGAAGACGAGGACATGGATGAGACTTGGGATCGTGTACGGACTGCCTTCAATGTGGCCGGCGAAAAAGTCCTAGGTTATAAACGCTCCAAGCAAGAACCCTGGATGTCCCAAGAGCTGTGGTCCGCGATAGAGAGAAGGCAGAGCGTAAAGCTAGAACAGTTGGCCGCTAGAAACACTGTCGCCTTTGATGCCCTAGATGAGGAGTATACTGCCTTACGCCTCCGCATCCGAAAGCTGGCGAGACGTGACAGACAACGTGCCGCCGACGAGCTGGCAGACCGAGCCAACGCAGCAGCCAAGATAGCCAACATGAGGGAGTTGTACGACGTTACTAAACGCCTGTGCAATAAACCACTTCCCTCCAAAAAGCCGCTGAAAGATGCCGCGGGACAATTGTTGTGTACTGCAGAGGAACAACTGAAACGATGGACCGAGCACTTCTCCAACCTGCTGACTCAATGCCAAACCCACCAAATAACTGCTTCAGATAACCCCGGACCACCCCTGAATCTGCCAACGACTCCACCGACATACGGAGAAGTGGTCGCCGCCATAAAACAGCTGAAGGCAGGGAAGGCACCAGGGGTTGATAACATCAATGTGGAGCTATTAAAAGCGGATCCGGCCAGGTCAGCCGAAATACTTCATCCGCTGTTGCAGCGTGTTTGGGAGACGGAGCATGTTCCGTACGAGTGGAAGCAGGGCTTGCTCGTGAAGGTACCGAAGAAGGGGGACTTGTCAGTCTGCGATAGCTGGAGGGGCATAACGCTCTTACCCACTGCGGCTAAAGTTCTGGCAAAAATACTCCTCAACCGAATGTCCCCAGAGATTGCAGGAACACTTCGGGAAGAGCAAGCCGGGTTCCGTCCTGGCGGATCATGCACCGACCACACGAATACCTTGCGCATACTTATAGAGTCGTGCGTGGAGTGGCGAGCCGAACTTTTCCTTGCTTTCGTCGACTTCGAGAAAGCGTTTGACTCCGTACAGTGGAGCGCACTGTGGTCCTGTCTCAGGCAAAGAGGAATACCCAGCAAGTATATAGGTATCATCCAGTCCCTATACAACGGTAGCATCTGCAAGGTAGTGCATGATCAAGTTCTAGGGGAACCAATCCCAGTGACTGCGGGAGTAAAGCAGGGCTGTCTCCTGTCACCGTTGCTCTTCAATATCCTCCTTGACGACGTCATGCGGAAGGTAACCCGAACACCTAGGGGCATCCCATGGAACGAAAGCTTGCACCTAGAGGATCTCGACTACGCGGACGACATAGTACTGATTTCGTCTTCACTGGCCGCTCTCCAAATGAAGCTGGACTCATTACAAGAGGAAGCTCAAAATACGGGTCTACGAATCAACGCTAGGAAGACAGTCGAAATGCGAGTACAGTCTACCGAAAATCGACCCATTAGACTCAATGGTACACCGCTTCACATATCTCGGCAGCACCGTGACAAACAGCGGTGGCTCTAATGACGATGTCGACGCGAGGATCAAGAAGGCGAAGGGTGCCTTTGCCCAGCTAAAACCTGTGTGGGATTCGAACGTGCTCACTCGGCGGATCAAGGTTTCCCTCTTCGATTCCATAGTGAAGTCTGTTTTGCTCTTCGGCTGCGAGACTTGGAAAGAGACAAAGGGTCTGACGAGCAAGCTACAAGTGTTCGTCAACAAATGTCTGAGGTCCATCCTGCGCATATTTTGGCCGAACACTATCAGCAACGAAGAGCTATGGAAGCGATGCCACCAAATTCCGATGAAGCGAGAGATCGCGCAACGGAAGTGGAAGTGGATAGGGCACACCCTCCGAAGACCAGAGGACAATACAGCCAGGGTCGCGTTCACGTGGAGGCCGCATGGGAGCAGACGGCGGGGCCGGCCGGCGCACACGTGGCAGCGCACCGTGGACGCCGAGCTGCGGGCGGCCGGGCTGAGTTGGGGGGACGCGGAGCAACAGGCGCAGGACAGAAGCGGATGGCGACGTCTCACGAAGGCCCTTTGTACCACTGGGGTACCATAGGACAGCAACACACACACACACAAATATGTAACAATTAGCAAGGACATGGTCATTTACATGCTTTTGGTATAATAAGAAATAGTTACTGTTTTTTTTTAAGTTTTTCAATAAAAAGACTCGTCAAGAAAGTTTACCCTTTTTCTAATGCTAAAAAAATTAAGTATAGATTAATACAATTTACAAATTTATTTATATATTAATTTATTTATTTTTTTCATAAACTATAATAATAAACAATTTTGACTATAATCTACGTAAAGAACATAGACACTATCAAAGTTTGTAATTAAATAAATGAATGTAATTATTATTATTAACTAGCTTATGCCCACGACTTCGTCTGCGCGGATCTAGGTTATCGCGCGGTGGCGCCCTCTACCGGAATAAAAGGTATCCTATGTTGATCCTTGGGGTTCAAACTACCTATATACCAAATTTCATCAAAATCGGTTCAGAGGTTTCGACGTGAAAGCGTAACAGACAGACAGACAGACAGACAGAGTTACTTTCGCATTTATAATATTAGTAGGAATAATATATTTACCTTTTCTAGAGAGAGACAATCGTCCAGTAGCCCATGAGTCTTGTTGTCAATCCTTTCCAAATGATTGTGTGAGAGATCCAATTTTCTGAAACAATTTTTGTTTAATCAAATGCATCTTTTTGTTTGTTTTTATCTTTTTACGGTTCCATAGCCAAAATAGCAAAAACGGAACCCTTATAGTTTCGCCATGTCTGTCTGTCTGTCTATCTGTCTGTCCGTCCGTCCGCGGCTTTGTTCAGAGACTATCAATGCTAGAAAGCTGTAATTTTGCACGAATATATATGTAAACTATCCCGACAAAACAGTATAATAAAAATAAAAAATAAAAATTTTTTTAGAGTACCTCCCATAGACGTAAAGTGGGGTGATTATTTTTCTCATTCAAACTTGTATTATGAGGTATCGATGGATAGGTCTTTTGAAATCATTAGGGAGTTGCTAAAACGATTTTTCGATTCAGTGATATGTTTGCAAAATATTCAACTCTAAAGTGCCAATTTTCATTAAAATCGAGCGTCCCCCTCTAAAATCTAAACCGGTGGGTGGAAAAATTTAAAAAAATCAGGATGGTAGTAAATATATCAAACTTACAAGGAAAACTATAACGGTTCAGTTTTCTTGAGAATTATTAGTAGTTTATGAGTAAATAATATATTATAAAATATATAAAATATACCTAAACTTGGAACATTCCGTACAAAATACGAAATCCTTAGAAAAATATTACTTCATTTTTCGTAATGGCTACGGCACCCTATTTTGGGCGTGTACGACACGCTCTTGGCCGGTTTTTGCTTTTTTTTTCCTGGTCAGCCTTTAAAGTAAGTAAGTAGTTCCTCACCTCAAAGCAACCAGTCCTTTGAAAGCTTCATTCCTTATCTTCACCAACTCGTTGTTCCTCAGCGACAAGTCTTGCAACTGTTGGAGCCCTTTGAACGAGTCCTGCGATATATCGGCCAACTGGTTGTTGGACAGATCCAGTTGGAATATGGTGGGGAGGTACCCGAAGGCTGCCTTGGAGAGGGAGGTTAGCTTATTGTCCTGGAAAAAGAGTATTTATGGGTAATATTAAACAAAAACACACCATAATACATCATCATCATCATCGTTCAGGCATCTTTCGTTTTGATATACCCAGGATCTTACGATAACGTATAAGTCCGACTATTATTATTAGGGATGAGACCGAAATTCGTTTCACATTCGGTTTAACCGAATTTCAGCAGCTTAAGCCGAACTTCGGCATTCGGCCGAAATTCGGAATAAATTCTGAACATTCGGCACTACAAAAAACACACTACACAAAAGTAATGAAATCTAGACCAAGTCGTGCCAAGTCTAAGGTTCCTTACTGCGATTTCTTTATATTGTCCGCGTATTGAGTCTCAACATTTACTGGATAACACTTAAGACTCAACATTCTTTACACGTGAGTGGGTACAAGTCAACGGTCCAGTCACACAACATTAACTATAATAATAAAGAAATCGCAGTAAGGAACCTTAGACTTGACACAACTTTGTTTAGATTTCATTACTTTTTAGAGATAAACAAGCAGCTTCATCGAGACTTGGCTAGTTTTTTACAGAATGTTTTAGGTGGGATTTCTTCTTTATTCAAAACCTTGTAGTTAAAAAATTGTGGACACACAGCGCGTTTCGTCTGTCGATAAAAACTGTCAATAGAATAGATTGGACTGACCTGTAAATGCAAGTACTGCAGACTAGTGAGTGTATTAAGCGCCTGCCAGGGCGGGGTCGTCACTTCATTCCCGGACAGGTCGAGCCCTTGCAGCGTGAGGAGACTCGCGAAACTGTCGCCCGACAAGTTGTCGCCCAACATGTTGGACGACAAGTTGAGGCGAAGCAGAGCGTTCATGGACGGCCAAGTGTTGGCTTTTATCTCGGTTAGATTGTTGTAGGCGTAATTTAGTTCGCTGTAATAATAAAATAAGAAAAAAAAATTTTGAAAATACAAACCGAAACATATATGCACAGAAAAACCAGAAAAATAAGACCAACACTGGGAATCGAACCCAGGTCCTCGGCATTCCGTGCCGCGTGCTATACCGCTACACCACAGCTGGTCAACGGCACAAAAAATAAAAAAAAAATAAAAAAATAAAAGAAAAAATAAAAATCAAAGTAAAAATTTGGAATTGAAATCAAAAATACAAAAAGATTCCAAAAAACCAATCATAAAAAAAAAAATTCTTTTATTCGACTGGATGGCAAACGAGCAAGTGGATCTCCTCACGGTAAGAGATCACCATCGCCCATAAACATCTGCAACACCAGGGGTATTGCAGATGCGTTGCCAACCTAGAGGCCTTGGGATACCTTAAGTGCCAGTAATTTCACCGGCTGCCTTACTCTCCACACCGAAACACAACAGTGCAAGCACTGCTGCTTCACGGCAGGATTAGCGAGCAAGATGGTGGTAGCAATCCGGGCGGACCTTGCACAAGGTTCTACCACCTGCATACATTTTTTTTTAGTTTTTATGAGAAATGCGCATTCTCAATGAAGCCATAATGGCAAAAACGGAACCCTTATAGTTTCGCCATGTCTGTCTGTCCGTCCGTCCGCGGCTTTCCTCAAGGACTATCAACGCTAGAAAGCTGTAATTTTGCACTGATATACAGGGTGGCCCATTTATATCGGTCAGTATGGCAAAGTCTGAAACTATACGACATACGATCATGACATCGATTTTACCAGCAAAGAGGTACAAACAACCATAGAGACAATTTTACATACCAGAATTTGTTGAATATTGTAATGGTGGACACTTCGAACACCAATTAAAATAAATTAAAGTATGTGAAAAAAATGCATGTTATTCATTTTAGACGTTATGTTTCATGGAGACATTTACTGCTTAAGACGTATACAATCGATATCTAAATAGAAATAGTGTAAGTTTTTTTTTTTTTTTCAAAACAACCGGGTTCGATTCCCGAGCTGAGTACAGGTTTTTTTTAAATGCATGAATGCAGTTTTTCTTGTTATTAAAATCGATGTCATGGTTCGTAAGAAGAAATTTTCGTATGTCGTATAGTTTCACTTTCCCATACTGACCGATATAAATGGGCCACCCTGTATATATAAACTATGCCGACAAAATGGTACAATAAAAATATAAAAAAAAAATTAGGGTACCTCCCATAGACGTAAAGTGGGGATGTTTTTTTTTCTCATCCAACGATTGCTTAGTGTCCATAGTACAAGCTTTGCTTAGTTTGGGACTAGGTCAACTTGTGTCAAGTATCCCATGATATTTATTTATTTTCTTATAGTTTTCGGATGGTAGGTTTTAGCAGAAAAAAAAAGCCATAGTGGCCTAGTGGTTTGACCTATCGCCTCTCAAGCAGGGGGTCGTGGGTTCAAACCCCGGGCTCGCACCTCTGAGTTTTTCCAAATTCATGTGCCCATAAACATCTGCAACACCAGGGGTATTGCAGATGCGTTGCCAACCTAGAGGCCTTGGGATACCTTAAGTGCCAGTAATTTCACCGGCTGCCTTACTCTCCACACCGAAACACAACAGTGCAAGCACTGCTGCTTCACGGCAGGATTAGCGAGCAAGATGGTGGTAGCAATCCGGGCGGACCTTGCACAAGGTTCTACCACCTGCATACATTTTTTTTTAGTTTTTATGAGAAATGCGCATTCTCAATGAAGCCATAATGGCAAAAACGGAACCCTTATAGTTTCGCCATGTCTGTCTGTCCGTCCGTCCGCGGCTTTCCTCAAGGACTATCAACGCTAGAAAGCTGTAATTTTGCACTGATATACAGGGTGGCCCATTTATATCGGTCAGTATGGCAAAGTCTGAAACTATACGACATACGATCATGACATCGATTTTACCAGCAAAGAGGTACAAACAACCATAGAGACAATTTTACATACCAGAATTTGTTGAATATTGTAATGGTGGACACTTCGAACACCAATTAAAATAAATTAAAGTATGTGAAAAAAATGCATGTTATTCATTTTAGACGTTATGTTTCATGGAGACATTTACTGCTTAAGACGTATACAATCGATATCTAAATAGAAATAGTGTAAGTTTTTTTTTTTTTTTCAAAACAACCGGGTTCGATTCCCGAGCTGAGTACAGGTTTTTTTTAAATGCATGAATGCAGTTTTTCTTGTTATTAAAATCGATGTCATGGTTCGTAAGAAGAAATTTTCGTATGTCGTATAGTTTCACTTTCCCATACTGACCGATATAAATGGGCCACCCTGTATATATAAACTATGCCGACAAAATGGTACAATAAAAATATAAAAAAAAAATTAGGGTACCTCCCATAGACGTAAAGTGGGGATGTTTTTTTTTCTCATCCAACGATTGCTTAGTGTCCATAGTACAAGCTTTGCTTAGTTTGGGACTAGGTCAACTTGTGTCAAGTATCCCATGATATTTATTTATTTTCTTATAGTTTTCGGATGGTAGGTTTTAGCAGAAAAAAAAAGCCATAGTGGCCTAGTGGTTTGACCTATCGCCTCTCAAGCAGGGGGTCGTGGGTTCAAACCCCGGGCTCGCACCTCTGAGTTTTTCCAAATTCATGTGCGGAATTACATTTGAAATTTACCACGAGCTTTGCCGTGAAGGAAAACATCGTGAGACCTGCACAAACCTGCGAAGAAATTCAATGGTGCGTGTGAAGTTCCCAGTCCGCACTGGGCCCGCGTGGGAACTATGGCCCAGCAGTGGGACATATACAGCGTGTATTTTTAATACTACCTCAAACTTTAAGGGCAGTTAGTGAAGGCCCTAATAATCACATTTTATTATGTTTTAGTAAAAAATGTAGACTTATTATTTTCCTTACAAAATTAATTAGCACGCAATGTATCGTTACGCGATATTACTCAAGTGTCTCTCTGTCTGTCTATTACTCTTGTTTTTATTCAAAACGTCGCACTTGTTGACGTGACAGCTGTCACAGAACGCTTCTCTCTTCTTGTACGCATTACATTGCTGCTCGAAAATATTTCAAAAATTAATTACGCTCTGTTAGTTAATTTTAAATTAACAATTTGTTTTGATATCGGTTCACATCACTTAAATCTTCGTCTGGTTACAGTTTGAGGTAATATTAAAAATACACGCTGTATAGACTGGGATGATGAGGTTTTAGCAGAATTTAGCAACTTTAGATAGATTTCGCCTCACCTCAGACTAATCGGTATCTCAAATATCCTCTGCAATTGGTTGTAGCTGACATCTATGTGCCGACAGCTCGCTAGTTTAGTGAACCCGCCGCGCGACGGATCTCTCAACTTGTTGTGCGACAAATCCAGTTCCAGTAGGGCGAAGATCGCGCCAAAAGTGCCTTGTTTTATGACCTCCATCGAGTTATGGGAGAGATTTAGGTACCTGTAAGAAACAAAATAAACTCCATTTCAATAGAATCTGACAATCCTGTAGACACTTCCAGCCTACTAATATGAACACCGGGCAGCCTAGGGCTTTGTGATGCGACTATTATTCTTTTTTGATTCCTTTTAGATGATAATCACAACAACAGGGACATATAATATATAATTAAGTGTGCCCACGTTAGGGTGTCTTAAATGTGTAGAAAATTGACAGATTCTATTAAATTTTACTTTAGATAAAATTAGTTTCTACAATACCCAAATAGAAAAGGCGACTGGCATTTGTTAGGGGCTGTTTCACCATCCATCGATTAGTGTTAACGAACAGTGTTAACCGGATTCCACGTGGGCGAAGCCGCGGGCAAAAGCTAGTATCCTACTAATATTATAAATGTGAAAGTTTGTGAGTGACTGAGTATGTTTGTTACTCCTTCGCGCTAAAACGGCTGGACGGATTTGGATGAAATTTGGTATGTAGATATTTGGACATCATATTCATACATATTCATATTCATTTATTCATTCAAATTCATGTTCATTTACATCTGGAATAAAACATAGGCTACTTTTTAGCCGATATTCCCACGGGATAGGGATAAAATCTCGAAGCAATAACCGTTGGGCTTAGAGTCAAGAAATTTGACATGATTGTTTTTAATGTAATGTAAAGGTTCGGATTTTTCATCTCACGGTAAGATGATAGAAAACTATTGAGTCGATATTAAAATTAAAACGTTAGTCATATTCATACTTATTCTCATTCATTTAAATATCAGCAAAAGATTATCCCCTTATTCATAAACGACAATCAAACCTATTTTAGTTAAAATGCCGCTAAAATTCGTTTGTCCTTATCTGTCACTTCGACATTTGTATTTGTTAAAAAGGGACAAAGCATTTGTTAGTTAACATAGGCTTGTTAAGTTTTATGAATAAGGGGGTATAAATACACCATGTTTATTACATTATGGGTCAAATAATAAAAATAATTATGAACATTAAGTAAGCTACTTGTTTGTAATATACATAGAGCATGTAGCAATACAAAAATTTGACTAAAATTACAAATACAACCACTCTCACCTAAGTTCATATTAATTTGTTGAGTGATTAACTGATTAATGATACAATTTGAAAGTTCGATTAGAGCTCATGTCAAGAGCACATCCGCGATAGTTTGAAATAAATAAATAATGATAACATAATTTCAATCAAATACAAACCTTAAGGAAAACAAATTCTGGAAAACAGCGTTGTAAATTTCACTCAGGTTATTGTATGAGGCGTCCACGGTGTGCAGCTCATACAATTTCGGGAACGCGTTCCTTGGTATACTAGTTATTTGATTGTGTGAAACATTTAGAACTCTTATGCCCGTCATATTCTGTATGGGTATCTGGAATTAAATATTGAATTTATCAGATTTTTGAGACAAAAGCTTTGATAGTTTTTGGTAGAAATTACAGGGTCCTGGTAGTTTTCTTAAATTCGAAATGCACTAAACGGGTTAAGCGGATTAAAAGGAGGAAACGGATTAAGTTAAAGGGAAGAAACGGATTAAGTGGATTAACCGCCTGACGCCCAGTGTCCTTTATAAAGGACATAAATCAAAAATTTTACTTGGTCGTCAAAAGGCCAAAGGGATGAAACGGATTAAGTGGATTAAAGGAAAGAAACGGATTAAGTGGCTTAAAAGGAGGAAACGGATTAAAAGGATTAAAGGAAGGAGACGGAGTAAGTGGATTAAAGGGAGGAAACGGATTAAGTGGCTTAAGGTGAGGAAACTTAACGAATGAAACGGATTAAGTGGATTAAAGCATGGAAACGGATTAAGTAGCTTAAAGTGATGAAACTTAATGGAATGAAACGGATTAAGTGGATTAAAGCATGGAAACGGATTAAGTAGCTTAAAGTGATGAAACTTAATGGAATGAAATGGATTAAGTGGATTAAAGCATGGAAATGGATTAAGTGGCTTAAAGTGGGGAAACTTAATCGAATGAAACGGATTAAGTGGATTAAAGCATGGAAACGGATTAAGTGGCTTAAAGTGAGGAAACGGATTAAGTGGATTAAAGGTAGTAAACGGATTAAGTGTATTAAAGGGAGGAAACGGATTAAGTGGATTAAAAGGAGGAAACGGATTACTTAATCCGTTTCCTCCTTTTAATCCCTCCGTTTCATCCCTCTAATCCACTTGGATTAGAGGGATGAAACGGATTTAGTGGATTAAAGGGATGACACGGATTAAGTGGATTAAAGGGATGACACGGATTATGGAGATTAAAGGAAGGACTTTAAAAAAAAATAACTCGTTGAGTTTCTTGCCGGATTCTTCTCAACAGAGGTTTTTTTCCGAACCGGTGGTAGATTTTTTGACGTTCATAAGTGCTTATCACAGCCTAAATTGAATAAAGAGATTTTGACTTTGACTTTGACTTTGACTTGACTTGACACGCTTTAAGTGGATTAAAGGGAGGACACGGATTAAGTGAATTAAAGGAAGGAAACGGATTAAGGGGATTAAAGGAAGAAAACGGATAAAACGGACTAATTATAAACGGAAAAAATGCAGTGTTCTCGAGACCTATTTTCAAAAACGCCATCTTTAAATGCTTGTCTGTACGACAAACCCTTTCCTCGTCACTAACCTGCGCAAAATCCTCGAACTCATTATAAGCCACAGTGAACTCCCCGGCGTAACTGTTCTCGTCAAAAGCGTTTTTACTGATATTCTTTAGGTTATTATGACTCAGGTCGAGTATTGTCAGATTTTGACAGTTCTGGAAAGCGCCTGGCTCGATCTTTGACAGCTGGTTGTGGGATATGTTGACAGTTGCCAGGTACAGGTCCGTGAAGGCCTGGCTCTCTATAAACTTGATTTGGTTCTCGGCTAAATTTACGACCTGAAAAAAATAGGTTTATAGCAAAGATGAATGAATTATTCGAATGACTTCCTACTATATCCTTCCTTACTATTATACAGGGGAAAGTGAGTTCGTTCGTTTGTTACGCTTTCACGCCGTAACGGAGCGACGGATCGACGTGATTTTTGGCATAAATATAGTTTATGAGCCCGAGAGTGACATAGGATACTTTTTATCCCGGAAAAATGCAGTTCCCGAGGGAACAGCGCGCGATAACCGAATACCACGCGGGCGGAGTCGCAGGCAAAAGCTAGTAATATTATAAATGTGAAAGTTTGTGAGTAAGTTAGTGAGTGAGTATGTTTTTTACTCCTTCACGCTGAAACGGCTGTACGGATTTGGATGAAATTTGGTTAAAAGTTAGTTTATAACCTGGATTAAAACATAGGATACTTTTTATCCCAATATTCCCACGGGATAGGGAAAAAATCTCTAAATAACAACCGCTGGGCTTAGAGTCATGAAATTTGACCATGATTGTTTTTAATGATTTTCGGAAATTCTCACGGGAATTTTTAAAAATCCCGGAAATTCAATTCAACTGCTGGACCTAATGATTTACATGTGCGAAGCCGCGGGTAAACACTAGTAACGAATAAGAATAACCAAACTATTATGTATCTCTCGCTGAGCGAGAATGGGTAAATGGACCAATCAACTATTTTACCGACACTTTGGGCGTCTCCTGCGTTACCAAAATTGTCTTCGGCGTTACCAAAAAATCGTACTTCCAACCAAAATATTTCACGTTTTAATAAGTTGAACTTACGTAGGATGGCAAGTACTCATGTACACCATCTATTGAATTACAGAAAAAACATGTTTCCTTACGAAAATCTGCAATTGTTTGAAAAATATCGCGGACAGATTAGTGTCGGTAAAAAAGTTGATTGACCCAAATAAAAGCGTTTCTATTGGTTCAAGAAAAACACAATAGGGATGATGACACCACCAATCAACTGACGCACTTTTTATGAGCTGTCAAAACACAATTCTCCCATAGAGTTTCAATGGCAATAGCGAAGTATGACGTCACTATCCGGCAACTCAATCAACTAACTATTTATTAGTTTTAAAGTAACAAAAAATCTAATTTTGCAGTAAAACGAAAATTTTCAGGGCTAGAATAAAGCGTTTTTTTACTGGAGTTATGCCTTCGAATTATTTTTTAATGGCGTCATCATCCCTATTCTTCACAACACATCCTTGAGCATCTCTGGTAAAAACCCAGCCAAAGACGACTCAAAACAAAGTACACTCACCTCCGCATATTTGACCTGCTGAAACATTTGGTAGTCGACTTTAGTGATCTTGTTTCTCGCGAGGTCGACTGTACCTATGCGAGTTACGGCGGAAAAGGTGCCCCGTCCAACGTCGCTGATTTGGTTGTCTTGGAGGAAGAGTCGTCTGTGGAAGACAGACATACGAGAACATATCAAAATATACTCATCTCGGGCAATGTTCTCCGTGCAATATCATGAGATAATTGACACCAATGATCGCTATCGTTTTTTATCTCACTAGATGGCGCCACTGCTGCGTGAGGTTTTTAAAAGTCTGTTAACGGGCGTGAAAACCAAGTTTAGATTAAAATCGTATTTAATACATCTTAAAACAGTACCATAAAAATATCGAGCAACCACAGTATTGCGTAATCCCGTTTTGTTCGGAAAAAAGGGAGGACAAAAGTTTTCGAAAGACAAAACTGTCTCAAATTACAGACGTTTTAATGCCCCTTATCGTATAATTGCCATAATTAATTTCAGGTAATGCAAAATATTCACAAAATTATTCTAATTATAAATAAACCCGCGTAGCTCACCCAAAAGTTATGAGATTTGACATTTCGTTGACCTCACGCTACACTAGCGCCTCTAGCGGCGAATTCATACGCGATAGCCCTCATTGATTTAGTTCCAAACTAAGCAAAGCTTGTATTAATACAAATATTATGTGAAAGTTTGTGAGTGAGTTTGTTAGTATGTTTTTTACTTCTTCACGCTGGACGGATTTGGGTGAAATTTGGCAAAAATTTAGTTTATAATCTGGATTAAGACATAGGATACTTTTATCCGTATGTTCCCACGGGGTAGGGATAAAATCTCTAAATAACAACCGCTGGGCTTAGAGCCATGAAATTTGGTGTGTAGGTAGCTGAAAATCTGGAATAAAACATAGCGTACTTTTTATCCCGATGTTCCCACGGGATAGGGATAAAATCCCGAACTAATAACCGTTGGGCTTAGTCATAAAATTTTACCATGATTGTTTTAATGTAAAGTCAATGAAAACAACGATGTCATATTCGGGAATTCCCACGGGAATTTTGAAAAATCGCGGAATTTCAATTCAGCTGCTGGGCCTAATGATTTATGTGTGCGAAGCCGCAGGTAAACACTAGTACTTAAATACATATTAAACGACCAAGACTCGAGACCAAATATGCGTATTATTCATACCAACATCTGCCCCGGCCGGGGATCAAACCCGGGACCTCAAGCTTCATAGTCAGGTTCTCTGACCACTTGACTACCCGGTAGTCTAAACAACCCGAAAGTCTGAATCTAGAATCAGTTATTTTTCATTCTAATAGAATCTTATTGGAAGCGCCATCTATGTTCTTACCTCAAAAACCTCATTCCTCGGAAACTGTTCGTGTCCAATTTCTTAATTTTATTGTTGTCCAAATGTAACACTTTTAATACAGTATTTCTTGCGAACATACCTCTGAAAAATAAAATTCATTTCATACAAACATCCAAAGTACGTACAATATTATTATCATTATTTTATTAACTTTTAATGTTAATTTCAATGTGTATTCAGTCTGACGATCCCTTGAGGAGAACCAGTATTATTTTAATTGTTTTCATTCACATAATGACATGCTCAGAATTCTATTTTTTTATAATTACCTATTAATAATCTTATTACATTTGACGAATTAAATAAACTACGAATTAAATAAACAATGTATACATTTAAAATAAAAATCCACTCGATGGACGGACAAAAAACTGATTCTATAAAGTAACCGTTTTTTTCCTTTCGATGTACGGAACTCTAAAAATGGGTCGTTTTTTGACATAAAACCTGTGCAAATATCATTCATCATCATCATCATCCCAGCCTATATACGTCCCACTGCTGGGTACAGGCCTCCTCTCAGAATGACAGGGCTTGGGTCGTAGTTCCCACGCGGGCCCAGTGCAGTTTGGGAACTCCACACGCACCATTGAATTGCTTCCCAGGATTGTACAGGCTTCCTCACGACGTTTTCCTTCACCGCAAAGCTCGTGGTAAATTTCAAATGCGATTCCGCACATTAATTTCGAAAAACATGGAAAAACTCAGAGGTCCGAGCCGGGGTTTGAACCCACGACCTTCTGTTTGAGAGGCGATAGGTCAAAACGAATTAACTTATTATACTCAATACTCAATATTTTATTGCTTTTCCACAATGTATGGTTACAGATGTTACAAGGAAGTTATGTGATCATCTCGGACCCTGTGAAATCTTATTGTGTATTAATTCAATTTTAACGCTATCTAGAGGAAAAATGTATTTTCAAAAATATTTTAATGACAGACAGATAGAGAATTAGAGTGAGAGAGACATGCTTTTGTGTTCCAATTGTTGTTGTCTCCGAAAATACTTATTGGTTCCGATAAACATATTACAGTTTTGTTTCTTAAAAAAAAGTTCCTTTCCTTAAATTTTCCATATCTGCATTTGTACTTTCCTTCTAAGCGGGGCTAAAAAATTCCAACCTTATAATAAATAGAACCGACTGTACCTGGGTATGTCCCCGATAAGGTTGTGACTGACGTTACACCATCCGAGTTTGGTCAAGTCGCCAATGTGAGAGCCATCCAGTTTCGTTATATTATTGTAACTGTAAAGAATAAATAAATAAATAAATATCACGGGACAATTGACACCAATTGAGTTAGTCCCAAAGTAAGCTTAGCAAAGCTTGTGTTATGGGTACTAAGCAACGGATAAATATAATTATATAGATACATACATACTTAAATACATATTAAACACCCAAGACCCAAGAACAAACATTCATATTTTTCATACAAATATCTGCCCCGACACGGGAATCGAACCCGGGACCTCTACGAAGCACTAGGCCATATGGAAGAAGAAGAAGAAGGTTCTCTAAGCACTAGGCCATATGGTCGTCAAAAAAAATTACATTTTCGCTTCTCATGCTCGTAAAGTTCAAGTCTATGCTGGGTCTATGCGACAAAAATGACTTTTTATGCTCTAATGCATAAAGTAAAATCTTCGACTAAGACCAAGGCAATTTAGGTGTAAACAGCTACAAACAAAGAAGTTTCTACATATATTTTTTTAATAATTTGTAATTTATATAAAACTAAAAAATCAATTAAATCAATCAAAATAGATCAATGAGACTAAAAATTATAATTATAATAGTAACGCATGAACAATAACAGGTACCTAGCTTGGTCTTATCTTTGGGAAAACGTCAACGAGTTTTAGCCGGAGCAAAGCTCGGTCGCCCAGGTACTTTACCTTATGTCAAGAACTTCAGTGTCCCGTAACCCTTTGAACTGGTTACGTTTGAGCGCCGCCAACCTGTTACCATGCAAGTCGAGAGTTTTCAATTTTTTGAGCGTCTGAAACATCAATATACTAAGTTAATAAAAAACCGTAATCCCTATTTAATATTATAAATGCGAAAGTAACTGTCTGTCTGTCGTTACGCTTTCACGTCGAAACCACTGAACCGTATTGATGAAATTTGGTATATAGGTAGTTTGAACCCTAAGGATCAACATAGGATACCTTTTATTCCGATAGAGGGCGCCACCACGCGATAAACTAGGTCCGCGCAGATGAAGTCGCGGGCATAAGCTAGTATTATAAATGCTAAAGTAACTCTGTCTGTCTGTCTGTTACGCTTTCACGTCGAAACCACTGAACCGTATTGATGAAATTTGGTATATAGGTAGTTTGAACCCCAAGGATCAACATAGGATACCTTTTATTCCGGTAGAGGGCGCCACCGGGCGATAACTTATATCCGCGCAGACAAAGTCGCGGGCATAAGCTAGTTACTTATACGACATTAGACATTAGCAAAAAAACGGCATAAAATCAATTTTGTTGTATGGGATGGGAGCAACCCTTAAATATTTATTTTATTTAAATTTAATTATTTATTTTTAAAGTGATTAGACAAATAAATATTCTGTGAATATTTCAAGCGTCTACGTGTTGCCGTTATTAATACTGATAATCCTGATGGTAAGAGATCACACTGCCCATAAACATCTGCAACACCAGGGGTATTGCAGATGCGTTGCCAACCTAGAGGCCTAAGATACCTCAAGTGCCAGTAATTTCACCGGCTGTCTTACTCTCCACGCCGAAACAACAGTGCAAGCACTGCTGCTTCACGGCAGGATTAGCGAGCAAGATGGTAGAAATCCGGGCGGACCTTGCACAAGGTCCTACCTCCTACAAACCTTACCTAGACCTTAATTTTTTTTCAAATAGCTGGCAAACGAGCATGCGAGTCACCTGATGGTAAGCGATCACCACCCATGGACACCTACAGCATTATTAGGACTGCGGGTGCGTTGCCGACCTAAAGGGGAGGGGTATAGAGGGGGGAAGTCCTCCCACTCACCTGGAAAGCCTCAACAGGTATATCGTTGAGTAATCCATTAGCGATATGTAATTTCTCTAGCTTCCATGCCGCCTCGCTGCCAGCAAATATATCCTTAGATAGCTTTGTCATGTGGTGGCCATCTATAGACAAAATAGATATGTTTCCTAGTATCTGAAATACATAAAAATACAATACAATACAATACAATATAAAGACTCTTTATTGTACACCAGAAATAGTAAGTGATACAGAAAACAAATACACAGAAAAAAAAAATTACACGGTAAGCAATAGGCGGCCTTATCGCTTAAGAGCGATCTCTTCCAGGCAACCTTTACAAATACGTTTATTATAACAAATATTATCATTCCAGCCTAAAGACGTCCCACTGCTGGGCACATGCCTTCACCTAGAATGAAAGGCCTGCTTTTCCCACGCACGCCTAGTGCGGATTGGGTACTTCACACAATATCGCGTCGCAGGTTTTATATCACATTAGCGGTGCCTTCAAATTGCGAGCCTACTGTGTTAAAAATAAAGTTGTGTTAAATACTTGTAATTTATATAGATATCATTTATAAATATTGTGAATCTGTATACTTTAAAAAAATACGTCGTTGAGTTTCTTACCGGATTCTTCTCAACAAAGGTCTTTCCGAACCGGTGGTAGATTTTTTGACGTTAATAAGTGCTTGTTATGGCCTAAATAAAGAGATTTTGACTTTTGACTTTGACTTTGGTAAAGCTCGTGGAACTTTTCCCACATGAATTTAGGAAAACTTAGAAGTGCAAGTCTGGATTTGAAGACACGATCCTCTGCTTAAGAGGCCATTGGTCAAACCACTCGGCCAGTACGGGTTTTTTCTGTACACTCCAATCAACTGAATAGTGACCCACTCAATACAATATATCCAAGGAGTTAAAATGTCCAAAGAGTCAATATATCCAAATGTCAAAATGTCCAAGAGTCAATATATCCAACTGTCAAAATGTCCAAGAGTCAATATATCCAACTGTCAAAATGTCCAAAGAGTCGATAAATCCAAGGGTCAAAATGTCCAAAGAGTCGATAAATCCAAGGGTCAAAATGTCCAAAGAGTCGATAAATCCAAGGGTCAAAATGTTCAATGACTAAATAGGTCCAAGTGTCAAAATGTCCCAAGAGTAAATATTACACGTAGCATCAATGACATTTAAACCAGGACGCACATTGGCGAACAAAATCCCCATCAAAGAATGTCAGAACTATTTATTTGTTTGCGTGACAAATAAAATCATCTCACACAAAATAATTAAAATAATACGAGACGAAATTTGAATCTAGTCTTTACTCTATTACGGGCGAATTTCGCTAGCGCCAAAACTCAACAACGCTTGACACTTGACAGCTAACTGCACAACGTACTGAGAAAAAAGAAGGCCACTTTTACCAAAGTGGCGCTCATTTGGCTCGTACATATTTGGGCGCGCGATTGTTAATCTACAGGTATAATTCATCAAAGCGTAGCATTATGCTGAGTGGGGCCCACTTCATACTATTCGATGTTTTTTTTTTCTTTCCATTGCATGTATTTTTTAGTGTATCGAATATGTGTAAATAAATGTTTCTCTCTCTCTTTCAAATATGTCTAAGGAGTCAACATATCCAAAGGATCAATATGTTCAAGGGTCATAACGTCCGCGTCCAAAGTGTCAATATGTCCAAGGGTCAAAACGTCCAAAGTGTCAATATGTCCAAGGATCAAAACGTCCAAAGTGTCAATATGTCCAAGGGTCAAAACGTCCAAAGTGTCAATATATCCAAGGATCAAAACGTCCAAAGTGTCAATATGTACAAGGATCAAAACGTCCAAAGTGTCAATATATCCAAGGATCAAAACGTCCAAAGTGTCAATATGTCCAAAAATCAAAACGTCCAAAGTGTATATGTCCAAGGATTAAAACGTCCAAAGAGTCAATATATTCAAGGTGTCAATATGCCCTAGGTGTCAAAATGTCTAAGGTTCTATCAACCGCAACCCTCTCTCTCATCGTAACTTACATTGGCCCAGCCTTAAGCCAGCAGCCACCAAGGGGAATAATAATAGGATCAGAAATCAATGGTTCAAGTGCACTTTTGAAAAACGAAATCCAAAATGGTCCCAAAGGAAGAACAGCGCCGCTCGCAAGACCGGTAATTTTTGCTGATTTGGGACCATTTCGTGACATAACAATTTCGTACTTTTTAATGTCGGTGTTTTTTGTTATGTTATGCTACTTTGTCACGAATAAATGATTTCTTTCTTTCTTTCTTTCTTTAAAAAAAATCGTACATACCTTAAAAGCCTCCTTAGGAAACTCTATGATTCGAGTATTTTTCAAATATAGTTCCTGCAATGTTCTGTTCACTCCGACGAAAGCATTCTCTTCTATTATCTTTAATGGAGAGTCTATGATATGTAATACTCGCACAGTTGAGCGGTGGAAGAGAGGACCATATAGGTTAGCTGAAAAAAGAGGGGGAGTGAGTTGGTCTCTCGCACCGAGAGTTCCGTCAAATACGTTGTTTTAAACAAAAGGTTCCGTAGCGATTACAAAAAAATGAAGTAATATTTTTCTAAGGATTTCGTATTTTCTACAGAAATATGTAGATATTCCAAATTTAGGTTTATTTTATGCCGTTGATCACGCATAGTCATATCACTCAGTCTCCCGACTGATCGCATGATAATATAAATAATAATAAAATAAAAAAAGGTTTATTTTACACCTATTGTTTTTATTTACTCTCAAGAAAACTAAACCGTTATAGTTTTCCTTGTAAGTTTGATATACTTACTACCATCCTGAATTTTTTCGAAATTTTCCACCCACCGGTACAGAATTTTATTGAATGTATGTAAATACTTTATTGTACATAAAACACAAAAAAAACAACAAACCAAAAGAGTACAAAGGCGAACTTATCCCTAAAAGGGATTTTATTAAAAATTATTGGTTTGTACAAAAGTTTGCACACATGTGAGTGCCCCCTGTTACGTACCTATATTACATATTATGTGATATTTTTATCCTAAATTTTATTGCCATTAGCCTCTTGTCCCATTAATTGCTAACCACATTATTGCCTTACAGATATACTTACAGATCTGACATTCACTGAGCACCAATTTCTCAATTGGCAATCCCAACCCTGCTATATTCCCCAACCCGACACTCAGTACTGCCAACCCCGCGTTCTCGCATCTCACGTGGATCCCTGTATCTGTCCCTTTCTCACATATGCACGGATGTAGCAGTTGTAGGTTCTCTTTTGGGCAGGGGTAGACGGGGCCGGGCGGTATGTATTCTAAATTTGAAAGCGGTAGTGTTGCCAGGATGATCAAAAGGTACTGTAACGCCATGTTGGTGTTGCGAACTGAAAATAGAAAAAAAAAACTTGACATTATTTGTTTTTATCAGGGTTCCGCACCCAAAGGGTAAAAATAGGAGCCTATTACTAAGACTCCACTGTCCATTTGTCTGCATCATGAACTGTGATAGCTAGACAGTTGAAATATTCACAAAATGATGTATTTCTGTTGCTGCTATAAGAAATAATACTAAAAACAGAATAAAATAAATATTTAAGTGGGACTCCCTTATAACTTACAACAAACATGATTTTTTTACCGTTTTTTGCTTGATATTAATAACGGAAATAGGTAAACACTTGCAATATTCACAGAATATTTAATTGGATATTTACTTTAAATACTTAAATTAAAATAAATATTTAAAAGGGACTCCCATCATACAACAAACGTAATTTTTTTGCAGTTTCGGCGGGTTGTGTTTCGGCATGGAGAGAAAGACAGCCGGTGAAATTACTGGCACTTGAGGTATCCCATCTTAGACCTCTAGATTGGCAACGCATCTACAATCCCCCTGGTGTTGCAGTTGTCTATGGGCGGTGGTGATCTCTTACCATCAGGAGGCCCACTTGCTTGTTTGCTATCCAGTCCTTTTTAGCTAATATCTAATGTACAGTTAATGGTACGGAACCCTTCTAGTGCAAGTTCAACTCACCCATGGCCAGTTTTAACAATAAAATATGCTTGTTCAACAAATCTTTTAATATCGAATATTGGCATATGCAAGCAAATAAGATTTTCAGTTAGCTGGCCAATTTTTTCTTTTATCAAACAGCTGGTAAACGGTCATGCGGGTCACCTAATAGTAAGCGATCACCACCACTCATTGTCGACTATAGAGTCAACCCAATCACTGATAGTGTCACCACATTTGACTTTCAAGAAAGTTTTTTTTTTTAAATGAAATGAAATGAAATTCTTTGAAATTTTAAATTAGGAAATTGCTTTCCTGCTAAATGGGAACTAGCAATACTTTTGTATCATGATGTACCAAGTATTTTTATAACTGTTTTTATATACATATGTATTACACTAAAAAAAGATGTTTCTATACTTTCTATTGTGTTAATACTGATTCACATCATATTATATATTAGTTAGAATCATCATTATGACTTACAAAACATTTTAAATAAATATCACGGGACAATTCACACCAATTGATCTAGTCCCAAAGTAAGCTTAGCAAAGCTTGTGTTATGGGTACTAAGCAACGGATAAACATAATTATATAGATAGATACATACTTAAATAAATATTAAACACCCAAGACCCGAGAACAAACATTCGTATTTTTCATACAAATATCTGCCCCGACACGGGAATCGAACCCGGGACCTCAAGCTTCGTAGTCAGGGTCTCTAACCACTAGGCCATCTGGAAAATTTTGTAATCGAGGTATAAAAAATAAAAAGTATATGTTAGTCATTGTTATATACCTCCCCTGTATAGCAGCATGCATTCACTGTTTTTATTATGACCACACAATTCTGTGCCAGAACAAAACACATCTTTCATCCACCATAGGTTGACTGGAAGAGATCACCTAAGTTATAAGTTCGCCTTTTCACCAATTTTCTACATCTCATATAAACTGAGATACTGTATGATAAAGGATTTTTATGCACAAACAGGACCTTGGTTCAAAGCAGTAACCAGTTCGCGGGTGAGAAATTTATTAAAACAATTATCGCGAAGGCCGCAGAAACCTGTTTTCACAAAATTAATACTAAAGACAAGATTGCCGGGCGCATTAAGCTTTTTCAGACATTAACACAAGTTTAAATCGAGTGATTAATCGTTATTCAATACGTCGAACGGCCGAGGTGATCAGACAAAACAGCCAGAAGAAGTTTGCACAAACTAACTTTCACTTTTATATAAATAACTGTGCAAAGCGGAAATTACCTGCTTGTATCTTATATGTATTGTCAAAAATAACAGTCGTTCCCGTTCGTTTGTAGGAAATTAATGAAATCTTTAGCACAACATAATTACGAAAAAAAATACGAAAATATTATTAGTACGCAACACAACTTATCCCTCCATTGTCAATTAAACGGAACTACCTTGACCATAGACGTAGACGTCATTCATAGAGCTTGTGATAGACAAAAAAGAACTGACAGCAGTGTTTTTGATTTATTTCAGAAGAAAAAGCTAAAAGAAATTAAACTAGACAGCCAAGTTATTTAATTTTTCCTGACTTGACTATTCCTCTATAGGTACTATCTAATACTCTTTGCTTGTGATCAATTTGTGATTCAGAACACGACAATGCTGTCAGCTCACGTCAAAAAATCTAAATCTGACGATTATAATTTTGTAATGTATTGAAAACGAATTTACACTGTACTAATAAACGAAATTGTTACAAGTTCTAACACAAAATGGCGCGCAAAAAGAGACCTCAGAAAAAAACATGCGATGCAGTACAAGGGGAGCCATACCACGCTCAACCTCAAGAAACGTTTTCTTTTAACTGGATGGACATGTTTTGTTTCCCGTACATGTTATGCGCCCGATTTTGGGATTGCTGTGTGTCCTTATGTGCTGGAACGAACCAATGCCTTGTCTACTTCATGCTGCTCCAATGGTGCATGTGCAAGGTAGCCAGGTGTACAACACCAGATCCCCTTGTCTACCCATATTACTTCTACATGTTCTGTCAAGTATTTTCAATGACTGCTGCTGTAATTCTGTTATGGTTTCTATTTGGACAAAGCTTCTTGATACCGTACTTTAAATCATTTTATCGGGCACTGTTAGACGTTGGCGAATATAGTTCCGCTCCTGCCAAGGGTGGAGGTGGTGGTGGTGGTGGTGGGGGTAAGAATAAAACTTCGGCTGCACCGAAATCGGCACGGATGGCTTTTAGAAAATATTGTTTTAGAAAATCTGAAATATTTGACGTACCTCCGGATGCGAACCAACTTCGTGCTCAAAACTACAAAATCGACATTCACGCGCCCGACGCATTACCTGAACCTAAAAATATTAAAAGTGGTGTGACCGGATTGTTTTCAAGCTTTGTTTTAGATTTGGTGACTGTGGCAATTGACTTGTACATACAAGAACAATTTTGAATTATGATGTATGATAATTTTATACTTTTGTGTTAAAAACTTTCCTGTGAGACAGAATGAAAGTATTATTAAATAATATTATATGATTTTTGTATTTCGATGTTCGGGTGCCGGTTAGTTCCGATGGAGTGCCGAAAGTTTGTCGATGAGGGCTAGGGCATAGATGTCGCTAGTGTCGCTGCTTAAGTGGCTAAATAAGAAACAAACAAGTTAAGATATGTGGTACATAGGATAAATTCGTATCTGTACCGTTGTCCAGCGATGGTGTAGCGGTATAGCACGCGGCACGGAATGCCGAAGACATGGGTTCGATTCCCAGCGCTGGTCTTATTTTTCTGGTTTTTCTGTGCATCTATATTTCAGTTTGTATTTTCGACTTATGAATGTCACAAAAAAAGCAAATTCAAACAAAAACAAGCAGAGAGGGAAGCCATGCTCAAACCGAAAAAGTGTTTAGATGCGGTAAACCGAATTTGTAGATTAGTAGGTATGGCAAAATATACTCAGCGGCACATAATTTGGCCTCAGGGGCGTAGCTACCGCCGTATCTGCCGTATCAATTATACGGGGCCCCCGGGATACGGGGGCCCCCAACGTGCGTAAGCAAAAATTAATAAAAACTTTCCAATTTTTTATTTATTTCTGAAATGACAAAAGTCAAAAAAGCAAACAGTTAATTATGATGAAAAAATATTTCTTTTAATTTTATGCTAACAATTTTTTTTGAGAAATCTTTACCCTTCGTAAGGGTCCCCAAACAATTTTTTATACGGGGCCCCGCCAAGGCACGCTACGCCACTGTTTGGCCTACATACAAAATTACCTATTACTGCATACATTTGAGGGCCAGATTTTTTGCCACTCAGTAGTACATTTTGATACTAATATCCCTTTCAAAACTGGTTAATACAATTGTGGTTTTTGTACGGCAGACAAGAAGCTTCTGTACCTTGTAGGTACTATTACTTATTCTATGGCGATACGTCAGGAAGGATACTGTGGGGGATACTATCTGCAATTTTTTTGATTTTGCCGCGGTTTTGGAGTTTCATCTTTCATTATAGCTGGACCTCAGAGCCAGACTCTATCAGCCGCCCCGGGTGGAAGAAAATTTTGCTGAAAAATCTAATGGGCCCAAATCGTAGGTGTGCGACAAAACGTGAAATATAGATATTAAGGTGCGGCCTTATATAGCCACTCGACGCTCGTTTCCAGCGTCAAATCTGGTCACGTGACATATAGCGACAAAGCTAAAAATGTTGAGCTTTATTGCTAGAAAAAAACACCTTTTCAATTTCTGAAAAACCTCTCAATTTCTTTTATTTGTACCACTGCCACGACTGCCGCTAAAGGAGGTTAAGTAATCAGCTTCCAATACCAAGATCATTCCTGCAAGCAACCATCTTGACGCTGCTGTTCGACGCGGTGACTTGACGTTAGTTTTTTGAGTCACGGGAAATTTAAAATAGGATCACGTGACCAGATTTAACACTGCAAACGAGCGTCAAGCGGCTGCATGTGGCCGCACCATTTTTTAAATCTGCTGGCAACATCGAACTAGGAATAATAAATTATGCGTTTCTTGATTTTTTCCGCCAGTCCACTCCGAATGTGTCGAGCGAGAGGTTGGCGAATCTGTGTCAGTTCAGTGGTTAACGTCATTTCACAATTTTTAATATTTCCCTTTAGAAATCACGAATTCTGCAACCTCTAAATTTCCTCTGGGAATTAATAACGCACAACCAGCACAACATTTTTACTGGTAAGTCGTTTTGTACTGTGCTTGTGAAATTCTACTGGAAGTGAAAGAGTGAAATTTAGATTCGAGATTTCACGTAACTAGGAGCCGGATTTGTTCGCGCTATTTGAATAAGAAAGGAGCTTCAGTAACGCCTTTGTTGCGATTTATTTTTGTATTTATCTGTGCGCCGATGTAAGTGGATCTCGCGTTCAATTAACATATCCATATATTACAATGTTTATTTACCAGGTCAGGGTTTCGTATTTGGGTTTGCGTGTATATAAACCTTAAAAATAATCATCAGAATTACATGTAATTATTTCAATGATCTATGTATATTATAACAGTTATATTTAATAATAAATAATAATAAAATTTATAAAAAAAAAAAATATTTTGGTTTACTTGGTTCAGTTATGATTAAAATTCGTCAAAGCATTTGGTAAGAATTTAAAATTTGTTTCTTTTTGTTTTCTTTTTTTGTTTTTTGTCTTACCCTGCCCGTTTCAATTTATTATTATATTAATTAAATATTATATAGAAAGATTTTATTAAGATAGAAATAAATCAAAAAGCAGAAATAATACTAAATTAAAAACTGTTTTAAAAACTAAACTATACTATATCTAAAAAAGTCCAACCGGTTAAGAGCTATGGTTCCACAGACAAACACACATAGCGATCAAACTTAACACCCCTCTTTTTGTGTCGGGGGTTAAAAAAACCTTTTTATTTTTTTTATTTATTTATCTCAACAAAAAGAAATACATTAAATTTTTGACAAATACTTCGCCAAACTGCAAGACAGTTTGTTGGTGTCACCTAGCGCGTCAGATATTCAACGGGGATGTTAAGTTGCAGGTGGTAAGAACCTTGTCGAAGGTCCGCCCGGATTGCTACCACCATCTTGCTTGCTAATCTAAATCTAACTAATGTTTCGCCGTGGAGAGTAATACAGCTGGTGAAATTACTGGCACTTGAGGTATTCCATCTTAGGTCTCTAGGTTGGCAATGCATCTGCAATACCCCCAGTATTGCAGATGTTTATGGGCTCTTATCATCAGGAGTGTTGAAATGAAAGGTAGAGTTTTGTATCCTACCACCTACTCTCCTAACTCCAGCAGAATCTAATTGCAACAACTTCGATTTAAAGTGTAAAGTCAAAGTCAAGTCAAAGTCAAAATCTCTTTATTCAATTTAGGCTATGATAAGCACTTATGAATGTCAAAAAATCTACCTCCGGTTCGGAAAAACCTCTGTTGAGAAGAATCCGGCAAGAAACTCAACGAGGTATTATTTTTTTTTTATATACAGATTCACAATATTGTTGTAACTTTTTGTTCTTTAAAATAACATTTATTTCTTTACCAAATGACTCTGACTGAGATTGTTTCATTTAAACTAATAATGAATTGCTTAATTCCTCTGCACCTAAAGAATTATATTTTTTCGTACTGTTTTTACGACAGCTGTTTTTTGAGCGCGACAAGTGGACCCACTTGCTCGTTTGCCATCCAGTCGAATAAAAAAAAAAGTAACTCTAAAAATGCTCCTATTCAAAAGACTTCGTCGTTTGGAAGTGACTTAAGCCCGTAGAGAATTATTAAAAATGCAAAAAGTATTGCCACATTACATATGGACTTATATGTTCTAGAGGTAATCAACAGAATGCCAGTATCATCCTTCCTTAAGTTCCTGTGATACGCAAGTAAATCCCAAAATCAACTTTTGGGCTCCCCAAACAATAGTAATGTTGAAACAGTTTTATCACACAACGAATCTATTATACCATACACATTTGCTGTCGTCATATATTGTAATATAAAAATAGTACCCATTTTAATGCAAATTTTATTGTGCTATGCGTTGACGTACGTACACTTGACGTGAGTTAAATGCATCAAGGAAACTGAATGGAACCTTTTCAAAGTCAATTTCTTGATGATTTCCTTGACAGATGTATGAAATTAATTTTTGGTATTGTAATTGTAATTACAATACAAAAATTCTTTATTGAAAATCATAAATCTATACAGTTAATTACAGACAAGAACAATTTAACAAGGTTTTACAGTAGGGGTTTATCGCTTAAAAATGATCTCTTCCAGGTAATCCTTATTTGTTTAATGTTTTTTTTTAATTGACCAGGACACTTAATATACATAATAGGTACAGATTTTCGGTCATTTGTTTCTTTCTCCTTTTATGCAATCAGTACTTCATGTAGCTGGCCCAAAACCATGAAGGTGGCGAATTCCGATTTTGTAATTTGCACATAAAATCTTGAAAGGATTAGCAATATAAGATTGAGCGTTTTAAAAAAAAAGTGTACCCTTTACGTTTTATCACTTTTATCGAAATTTTGAAAAAAATAATTTGGTTTTTCCTACTCAGAATCAAGAGCACCATCGATTCTGATCGTTTAAAAAAATGTCTCCAGTTTTTCATACAAATTTTTATGAGTCAGTTTTTTCACGCCCAATACTAAGTGTATGAAAAAATCGTCGCAAAACTGATTTTTTTTTGGGACATTTTTCGGAATCGATTTTGCTCTTGATTCTGAGTAGGAAAAACCATATTTTTTCCAAAATTTTAAAAAAAAAGAGAGTACACTTTTTTTTCAAACCGCCGATTACAGAGATACTTAGCATTTAAATGATTATATTTTTGCGAACAAAACGAATAACGTCTGTCTCACAAAACACCTGTGACACTACCACAGCGCACTAGCGCAAAAGTCGGCCCAGAAGTAAAAATTTTGCCTATTTATTGTTTCGTTCACGAATATGACGTATACTTGGTTGGACAAAGTTTTAACTAATATTGTGTTTAAAATAAAGTTATTTTGTCTATGTTAGTTTAAAATACTGTATACCTACTGTAAACTAAAATTGGTGTTACATAGTGACAAAAAAAAAAACTAAAATTGAATACTTATTTTTTAGGAACCAAAATACTCACATTTAAAGTTGACTGTTACTAAATTTTCAAGTACGTTGATGTTACAAGGTGGTGTTTCGGACGCGTCCCGATGTGACTTTTTAACCTTGTTTTCTGTAAAATTAATGACAATTACTTAGTTTTGAATTCTTTTTTTAAGGTATAGATATATCCGACTGATTTCAATATAACTAAATACTTATTTACTTCATCATCATCAGCATCATGTCAGCCGAAAGACGTCCACTGCTGGACATAGGCCTCCCCCGAGGCTCTCCACTCAGACCGGTCTTGTGCTTTCCGCATCCACCGCGATCCCGCGATCTTAGCCAGGTCGTCGCTCCATCTTGTTGGAGGCCTACCGACAGCTCGTCTTCCGGTCCGCGGACGCCATTCGAGAACCTTCTGACCCCATCGGCCATCAGTCCTGCGTGCAATGTGCCCCGCCCACTGCCACTTCAGTTTCGCAATTCTTCGGGCTATATCAGTAACCTTAGTTCTACTGCGGATATCATCATTTCTGATTCTATCCCACAGAGAAACCTTATTTACTTACTAAAATTCATTTAGATTTTTGTTTTTATGAGTTGCCAAAGCAAGTTCTCCATCTTTGTGATTTTGGGCCAGCTACATGTAGTACTGCCGAACGCCATGCTACCAGTTGTTAGACTATTGTAGTTGTTGTTGGTAGCATGGTGTTCAGTTGTGTTACTCTGAAGATGAGCTCTGGTTGGGGTAAGTAATAGAATACATAAAAACAAAACATATAATATTCATTATATATAACTTCACTTTCTCTATTTTTTTAAATATAACATACGTTTGCTATAATGCTCATAATGTATAATGATAAAATATATAATTCCATTATATATAATGATCAATGGAAATAAATACTTTGAGTATAACGTTCAAATAATATAATATTCACAACCTCTAATAACCAAAACATATAACATTCATTTAATCTTACAACGGAAAATATAACGCTCAAAAATATAAACGTAATAACAAAAATATAAAACCGAGTATTCCGAATGTGAATTCCTAAAAGCACTCACTTCATGTTTAAGCTTAAAAAAATATAGCTATGTTTATTTTTGAATAAATTTGTCGATTAATTTGTGTATTATTTGTTTATTTTTATTTCACTTTTGCGGTTTCCTCGCTGCTATAAAAAAAAAACCTAACACCGAAGGCTAAGGCGGGAGCTACGCTCCGCTTCGCTCCCGCCTTAGCCTTCTGAACCTAACCTATCCGAGTCGCTTCTGCTCCGAACCGTCTTGCTCGCTCGCTTCGCTCGCTCGCACAAATTTTGGAGTAAAACTTTTCAATACAAAAATTAAAGGTTGATAAACACCTAATTTTCTGGTTTTAAATTTTAAAATTTTAACAAGTATTTTAAAAACAAAGTGTATCACTTGATATTATATCATATTAATGGTATATAAAAAGTTATTACGTATTATGAGCGGTATACTTTACGTATGTTATATCATATGAATTTAGCCCATAAACATGTTATTTCTTATGAAAGTATATAAAACAATTGTTATACTGATCGAACGTTATACTTATTGAAATTATAGTGTTTCATGTTATACATAATGTAATTATATATTATGAACGTTATATAATATGAAAATATATCTAACGTTTTTATATATCTTGGGACGCACCCCTCTGGTTGAGTTCGAAACGCGTCAGTGTGATGTGGTGATGGTGATAGATGGGTTTTTGTAATTTGTGTGTGTTCTTACAGTGTGGAGGTGGAGGAACTGCATGAACACGCATATTTTGCATAAGCTTAGCTATCGTAAGGTCGCGGGTGAGCAAGGAAATTCTTTTAGTTCATTGATATGGGCCTCCGCAAAGTAACGCCTGATTCAATAAATAAAAGTAATTTATTTATAACAGCAGTGCTACATTACACAGGTCAGGAAAAATAACAATAAGAAGTGTTGCCGCTATAAAAAGGTCCCGGCTCGGTACTCTTAGTGTAAGTTTTCGGTTACAAAATACGTCCCGATCACGTTCGCGTTAAAATCTCAAAGCAAAAACGGCTAAACTGATTTTGATAAACATATCTAAGAACCATCGCTAGAAAAACTGCTTTCAAATAAAAAAAAACCGCAATAAAATGGGTCCAGTCATTTAAGAGCTACGGTGCCACAGACAGACGTAGCGGTCAAACTTATACTTAACACCCCCTTTTTTGCGTCTGGGGTTAAAAACTAAAAGTCTGCAATACCCCTGGTGTTGCAGATGTTTATGGGCGGTGGTGATCTCTTACCACCAGGAAACCCACTTGCTCGTTTGCCTTCCAGTCGAATAAAAATAATAAAAAAATAAAAGAGACATTCATCATCATCATCATCATCATCCCAGCCTATATACGTTGATCGACGTGATTTTTGGCATTTATGGACCCGAGAGTGACATAGGCTACTTTTTATCCCGAAAAAATGCAGTTCCCAAGGGAACAGCGCGCGATAACCGAATCCCACGCAGGCGGAGCCGCGGGCAAAAGCTAGCTGAATATAATTTTCCACACCACGAGGTGAACGCATGGTAAAACATATTTATTGGCATATTAAATTATGACAGTTGTTTGTTAGTTATGTCGTTATTACTTACTTTTACACAGCTGCTTTTTGACTATTAATTTAGTCATAAAACTCCTTCAGTACCAAATGAAGTAAATATATTCATGGTGTTAATTATATAATATAAATTAAAGACGTCAGATACCCTATCTTTTTTAGGGTTCCGGAGCCAGAATGGCAAAAACGGAACCCTTATAGTATCGCCATGTCTGTCTGTCCGTCGCAAAGCCTCAGGGCCTATCAATGCTAGAAAGCTGTAATTTTGCACGAATATATATCTAAACTATGCCGACAAAATGGTTCAATAAAAATTTCAATTTTCAAACTCAAACTCACAATATTTATTGTCAATAAAAAACACACTACATCACAGCAAAAACAATAAAAACATAAATAGGAGAAGAGAGAACAATTTGAGACGTTGTGGTGTAGTGTGATGCCAAAAGGACTCAGCTCAGCATGTGCCGTAGCCCTGTAACCAGAGTTGAATTTTTAGAGTACAATGATACATAATCTTTTTTTTTTTCAATTGATTGATTGTCTTAGTGGTAGACTAAACACACACACACACACACACACACCAACACGCGCGCTCAATAACGTTTGCATTCATAATAGTAAAAATTTTACTGTTCCTTTGTAAGTCACGATTTTATGTCGAAAACGTTTTATTTGGGGGGTTACAATATGAGTTAAAATATTCTTTTTATTTACTATCAACCATGTCTCACGACATACCAAATGATGCCCATAGTTAAGAGTAAAAATATATTGCGAATTAGGTATATAGTATATACTTACCTACTGCGAAATCTAAGGTTTCTTCTTCTGTCCCAAGGCCGTTTTTCTGTCAGTTCGAATTTCTTCTAAAAACGGCGAAGCGCTACTGAAAAGTACAAATTGGCAGGGGGGTGTCACTACGCCATTCCGCCGCCGAGCTAAAAGTGCGTACCGGGCCTCCCCAACGTTGAGGCGATTCAGTGGTTGCCGCGCACTGACCCGTGGCGCACGCGCGCGCCTCTTACGCAGTACGACTCAATTTACGTCGCAAACGCGTGTCATAATTTTAATTGGCAATATGTATCCAAAAAAATACTGCATTGCAGCCGATTGTCGGAACAATGAAAAAAATAGTAAGTGTCAGTTTTTCTCGGTTCCGGCAAGTGAGAAAGATAGCGAAAGGTACGGTATTCATTACTCATTTATATCTACTGTCATGGTACCTAAATCTATAACAATAATTAATAAATATACACACAAATGTTCCTAACCCCTAATGTACCTATTTCCTTTTTGTACAATAAAGAGTTTAAACAAACAAACAAACAAACAAACAAATGTTTTATATCATATACTTATTTAAAATAGGTGGTAGGTAGCTACATATACTTACATATAATCCATACATACATCAAAAGAAAATCACGTGTCGTGTATACCTGTGTAAACTGATTTATATGTTCGGTATTCATTTACCTAATAGGTAGGTATAACAGTTTCTGCATGTGTACCTTGCGTGGTATTTATACTTATAACACTTACCAGCCATTCTGAAGCAACTGTAACATGTGACTATTTCTCGCATGAGATGTACATATTACCTGTCTCTTTCTGTGCACTACTGTGAGAAAGTGACGGGTGACGTCTCGAAACGAGAGTCACTAAGCATAGTTGCGCTGGACTAGACTGGTACCTAGCTTATTCTTACATAATATTCGACCCTGCGCCATAGAATAAATAAAAGTGCAACCGCTAAGTAAATATTATAAACAGCATAAATCTGATAGTATAGGTAATAGATATTCTATTAAAGTATTGACAACCCTATTTTCGGAATATCTGACAAGGTGTGGAATAATGTCGACCTTCACGCGGCGCCAGAGAGCTCAATGTCGGCTGCTCGCGTGCGGTCCGTTTGTTAATAATAATTATGTAGGCACATAAAAAGGCGGCATTTGTGAAAATCAAAACAGAGAGACTTCTGTACTTGTACTATTATCTATTCTGTGAAATTGGGCGAATCAACTTTTTTACCAAACTTCAGTCAGTTTTACCAAAATCAGTCCGTGACATTTTTCAAACAATCGCAGATTTTGTAAGTAAACATGTTTTTTCTGTTATTTAATATTTGGTGTACATGAATACTTGCCATCCTACGTAAGTTCAACCTATTAAACCCTGAAATATCTTGTCGGAAGTACGATTTTTTGGTAACGCCGGAGACAATTTTGGTAACGCAGGAGACGCCCAAAGTGTCGGTAAAATAATTGATTGGCCCAGTTACAAGTTTAGAACGACAAGTCAAGTAGAAAATAATTACTACCTACCTAGTTACAAATCAAACACTAATTTCTGTTAAACACTGTCCAGTGTGAATTGAGATGTTGCGGCGCCATGCGACTGTGTGTTTGTTTGTAAACAGTGGGAGGGGGGGGGGGGGAAGTGTGCCAACTATCAAGGTCAATGCCCGGTGAAAGTTGCCAATAACAGTTATAGTATACCGACTGATGGCCAGGCAAGTGATTCTTGTACTAATTAATCATAGCCGTTGTCCACTCCGATTGCGAAAAATAAGGTAGTGTCAAAGAAATTTAATTGATTACATAATTTAATGAATTCTTTACAAAAAAGTCATTTTTACGCGATAACTTACGAAGTCCGTATAGGTTTGACTATCAGATACCTAGAGCCAAAAATAAACTAACCTATAACAGCGGTTTTTTTGCTGGTAGATATGCCAATTTAAAACATCCCTTAAAAATTGGCTTATTGACAGGGTTTTTTATGACAACAAAGAATTTTTTGCCCATTGGTTGTGTGTTCTGTTTGAACTTTGTATTAATTTCTTAATTTTTGTAACAAAGTGTTTTAATTTACACATAACTACGCTCCGCGAATTTCTTGATGTTCGCGTCCGACCGAGGTCGGTCTAGGTCCCAGTCTGAAAATCAGCGCTGGACCTCGATGTCCACTGTCCAGCACATGCTGAGACCGGGACCCATTGTTACACACACGCACGCACACACACAATCATTTTTTTATTATTTTGTTTTACCATGTTTTACTATCTTATTTTGGTGGCAATAAAGATTTTTTGTATTTGCACATAATATTACTTGATTTTTTCGCAATGGCTACAGAACCCTATCTTGAGAGTGTCCGACACGCTCTTGGCTGGTTTTTTTAACAAAGAAATAAAGCTATTAAAGGTGACTAACACCTTTGACTTAATTCATACTACATACCTAGTTACTAATACATATTACAAACGCGATAGTCACTCTGTCTGTGTATCACTTCCTCACGCTTAAACCGGTGAACCGATTCCGACGAAATTTGATATGGAGACAGTTTGAGACCCAAGGTAGGACAAGGGATACTTTTTATCCTGGAAAATTGCGTTCCCGCGAGATAGCGATGAACGAATTCTCCGCGGACGTAGCGGGGCAAGAGCTAGTTTTATATCTACTTATCAGTGCCAAATATCAATGAAATCAAAGTCTGATATTTTGCGAACGATAGAGATAACCTGATACGAGTAAGTAGGATATATTCCGCAAAATATAATGAGTCCGTCTGTCAGATTAAATAAACCGGCCAAGAGCGTGTCGGACACGACTGAAATAGGGTTCCGTAGTCATTACGAAAAAAATATTATTATTAATTATTATTATTAGCCCGTTTTGTCCCACTGCTGAGCAAAGGCCTCCCCCCAATACTTCCACTGCTCTCTGTCCCCTGCATACAAGGGCCAGTCCTTCAAGAAGAAGTCTAGTTCATCCCGCCATCGCCGTCTAGGTCTGCCAGGTCGCCTTTTCGAGTTGGTGGGCATCCACTCAGTGGTTATCTTGGCCCACAACGCATCTGGCATACGAAAAAAATAATTAAATTAAAAAAATTAAGTACTGTACATAAATTCCAAAAAACTTGGATGTATGAGCCGTTGAACCACCCAACCCTATGCTTGAGAGGCCATAGGGTGTTACTACACCGATCGATCGGTTTGGCTGATCGACAGATAATTAACTATTGTACATATATTGTTATTGTATTGTATATTGTTGTTGTTGTGTATTGTTGTTGTATTGTATCGTATTGTATTGTTGTTGTTGTTGTATTGTTTGTTGTGTTGTTGTTGTTGATGTTATTGATGGACAACCAATCGATGCTACAGACTACGAAATTCGACAATCGAAGTTTGTATCATACCATTGCTCTCACTCTCGTATTGAATAATATTAGCGTAATCGGGACGGCACGATACGAAATTCGAATTTTACGCTTCGTAGTTGGGCCAATCAACTATTTTACCGACACTGGGTGTCTCCTGCGTTGCCAAAATTGTCTCTGGCGGTACCAAAAAATCGTACTTCCAACAAGATATTTCACGGTTTAATAGGTTAAACTTACGTAGGATGGCATCCATACTAATATCATAAATGCGAAAGTGTGTTTGTATGTTTGTGTGATTGTATGTTTGTATGTTTGTCCCTCTTTCACGCCGTAACGGAGCGACGGATCGACGTGATTTTTGGCATAGAGATAGTTTATGGGCCCGAGAGTGACATAGGCTACTTTTTATCCCGGAAAAATGCACAGTTCCCGAGGGAACAGCGCGCGATAACCGAATACCGCGCGGGCGGAGCCGCGGGCAAAAGCTAGTGTATTCATATAGATAGGTACACCATCTACTTAATTGCGGAAAAAACATGTTTACTTCCAAAAATCTGCAATTGTATAAAAAACGTCGCAGACCGATTAGTTTCGGTAAACATGTTGATAGCCCAGTTACGTATAGGGTCTGTTCAATCGTTAATTGATCGATGGTATCAATGGCGTAGCTACCCGAGGGCTAGACGGGGCAGTGCCCCGGGGCCCCAGAGCTCAGAGGGCCCCTCGGACTCCGACTTACAAACTATAAATGTGCATTTCCACGAGCGTCTCAACCGCTGTCAGTCCCTTGCCAGAGATTTTAATGATTGGAAGGCAGATTGTTTAAAAAAAAAATATATTATTTATTTATTCTTGTCAGCCTACCTACTTTAAAATAGCTTTATGTTGACCATCGAACACGTAAAATACTGTTTCTATATTTGTAATTCTGTTATGTTTTTGTGTAGGTACTATAAATTTAAATTCAAAATATTTATTCCTTATATTATCGTATATTTAGGCACTCATCATCCATAGGTGTTAGTGTTGTTATAGGTATAGTTAATTTCTAATAAAAAGAAGAAAAAAAAATGTACGTAATGTAGTTAAGTAAGTACCATTCCTTTTTTGTAAACGCGAATACGCAGACATACGCTCACTATGTATATCAGATTATAAATGTTAACTTTCTCATATCAGTAAGTAAATTGTGTATATTCTTATGGGAAATAAATTTCTTTAAACCGAATTATGACGTAAATAGCTTCTGTACTCAGGCCAGAATCTATTTCAATAAAAAAATTAATGCATATGAATTATTTACTTCTTAATATAAACAGCTAGGGACTGACCGCGGTTGGGACGCTCGTGGAAATACCCAAATGACAAATCTAGAGTGCGTCGAATTCGAAACACGACGCATACGGAACAAATGATTTTAAATAGTTTAGTTGGGGCCCTAGTTTATTTTTTGTCCCAGGGCCTTTGGTTATCGAGCTACGCCACTGGATGGTATTGAAATGAAAAAATATTTTGGCTCCATAAGTACTAAATACCTAAGACTAAGATTAAAACTAGCACTATAACTATATTACATACATAGTGACACAACAGGACACCAAAAAGGGTCTCCACTCAGCATGTGTTGCCGCACATTATGTGCAGCAACGCTGGTTTTCAGTGGAGCCCAGATGGTAAATATGTATGCATGAGCCAGTTCCTTTGCCCCAGTCAGACGAAGAAATATTAAAAAAGAAAAAATTAAAAAATTAAAATCTATTTTTTTTTTAATCATAGACATTGATAGATAGATATTGATGTGTGGTAATACCCTTAAATCACACCAGGGCGCTACAACTTTTAACCAACTTTAAAAAATGAAGGTTCTTTAACTCCCAGTAAAAGCTAGTTAAATAACTAGACCACTAAATTAAAAATTCAATGTCACTCTCGATGTTCACCCGATTTCATAGACTTGGAACCGGTTTTGTTTGCCCAATGTTTACGCACGGTCTGGCCAATTTGCTGGCATACTTCGTAAACTACTCCGAAGATAGGGGCCATGTGAGTTCCGAATGTTTTTTTCACTTATGCACATAATGTTCGTGTTTATGCTGATTCTAGGCGACATAAAATGATTATTTATGCTCTACTAGCTTATGCCCGCGACTTCGTCTGCGCGGATTTAGGCTATCGGGCGGTGGCGCCCTCTATCGTAATAAAAGGTATCCTATGTTGATCCTTGGGGCTCAAACTACCTATGTACCAAATTTCATCAAAATCGGTCCAGTGGTTTCGACGTGAAAGCGTAACAGACAGACAGACATAGTTACTTTCGCATTTATAATATTAAGTAGGGATTGCATGAAGTAAAACCTTCGTCTAAGACTAAGTTGTCAACAGTCACAAAAAAAGTTTATATATCATTTTTTAATCATTTTTGAAATTTATAATTATACTAGCTTTAGCCCGCGGCTCCGCCCGCGTTGTATTCGGTTATCGCGCGCTGTTCCCTCGGGAACTGTGCATTATTCCGGGATAAAAAGTAGCCTATGTCACTCTCGGGCCCATAAATTATCTCTATCTAAATCACGTCGATCCGTCGGTCCGTTACGGCGTGAAAGACGGACAAACACACAAACACACTTTCGCATGTATAATATTAGTATGGAGTATGAATAGTACGGATGGATAGCAATGCATGAAAAATAAAAGTTACCACTCAGCAAGTGAAAAACCAATCTTAATTGGATTGTTTAATAGCGACATCTCTTGTTCGGGTAAGCGGTTAGTTCCGATGGAGTGTTGAAAGTTTCTCGATGAGGGCTAAAACATAGATGTCGCTAGTGTCGCTACTTAAGTGACTAAATAAGAAACAAACAAGCTGAGATATTTGGTGCATAGGAGAAATTTGTGTCTGTACTCCTGTCCAGTGGTAGTGTAGGGGTATAGCTCGCAGCACGGAATGCTGAGGACCTGGGTTCGATTCCCAGCGCTGGTCTCATTTTCTGGTTTTTCAGTAATATTCGATGTAGACGAGTTCTTAAGTGGAGACCACGGATCGGCAAACGTAGCGTAGGACGTCCTCAGCCCCGATGGTGAGAGTGGCCGAGGATCGTGCTATGGACGAACATAGACGACCAGATGGCCTAGTGGTTAGAAAACCTGACTACGAAGCTAGAGGTCCCGGGTTCGATTCCCGTGTCGGGGCAGATAATTGTATGAAAAATATAAATGTTTGTTCTCGGGTCTCGGGTGTTTATATGTATTTAAGTATGTATCTAGAGGTATATAATTATGTTTATCCGTTGCTTAGTACCCATAACACAAGCTTTGCTAAGCTTACTTTGGGACTAGGTCAATTGGTGTGAATTGTCCCGTGATATTTATTTATTTATAGGCTGATGATGATGATGATGAGAGGGATGACGAATGATCTACGCGACACATACCTATATAACTGTAAAGGTCGTCCTAATAGTATTATTGTTATTAAAATTGTTATTCACAAAAGATACGCACATACTTATAAATAGAAACTATAAGTACCTACGTGCGACTAAAATTGATGTCATAGAAAACAAATATTTAATTAGCTGAAAAATATTTCTTGTTTTTGATTAGCTCGCGTTATTCGTAAATTAAGTAGTTTATCCGCACTCAGAGACGTCAGTTAACATATTAATGAGCTATTAATTGTGAAAATCTGAAAGAAAGAAAATACATTTATTCACAACAAGACAACAATATTATTAGGTACATACCTACAAATAAACAACACAAAGGTATATCATCATCATCATGTCAGCCGAAAGACGTCCACTGCTGGACATAGGCCTCCCCCAACACAAAGGTCTTAGACTAATAATCAAAGGTATGTGTAGTGTCATTGCGGTTGTGAATCGGCCACTGGCTCAGCATAATGCTGAAGCGTTAAAAACACCCCAGCACTGATTTTCAGCCAGCACCGACGGCAACCCTCGGACCGTTATAAAGACATACTACACACCATTAACTACATAAATAACACTACGTAAATAAATAGATAATTTGTAAACTAGAAAACTCATTTACTGTGTGACTTTAAAAACAAAAAATAAATTTATTGGTTGTTTTTCTGTGGTGGCTAGGCAACAATAACTTAATGTAGGTAGTTTTCCGTTGTTAAAAGCAACAAAACCGGCCAGCGAATCGGACCCCCGCACTGAGAGTTCCTTACATCTCTAGAAAAGATGATATTCTAATAAAAGTTACAAAAATAGAATAGAAAAAATATTAATTTTGCTAAGGAATTCTGTGCTTTTATGGGGTGATGATACCACGTTGTAATCTTTTATTTAAGTCACGTTCCAGTCATATAACAGAGGCAATACATACAATACAATGACTATTGAACACTACATTGTATGTAGCCCATACATTCCAGTTCCATCATGACATCATGACAGCCCTGGCGACGGAGCTAAACCTCGGACACCTGGACTGGAGTCCCTAATAGGGATGTTGACGCCATTAAAAAGTAATTTGAAGACACAACTCCAGTAAAAAAACGCTTTATTTTAGCCCTGAAAACCAGATTAATTTTCGGTTTACTGTAAAATTAGATTTTTTGTTGCTTTAAAACATAAATAGTTAGTTGATTGAGTTGCCGGATAGTGACGTCATAATTCGCTATTGCCATTGAAACTCTATGGAAGAATTGTGTTTTGACAGCTCATAAAAAGTACGTCAGTTGATTGGTGGTGTCATAATCCCTATTTGATCGGCCCATCTGGTAGATCTGCCCCGGGCTCGTTTACCATTCTTTTTCCCAACATACTTACATTGTAGGAAGCAGTACAGTGCCCTTAGTGTAAGGTTTCGGTTATAAAATATATCTCGATCGCGTTCGCGTTAAAATCTCAATTTGTATGGAAACACGAACAGCGCCTCTAGCAGTGCCCTTAGTGTAAGTTTTCGGTTACAAAATACGTCTCGATCGCGTTTGTGTTAAAATCTCAATTTCTATGGAAACACGAACAGCGCCTCTAGCGGAACGTTTGCGATGTTCGTGCTTCCTTCCATACAAATTGAGATTCGAACGCGAACGCGATCCAGACGTATTTTCTAACCGAAAACTTACACTAAGGGTACAGATGTAGTCCATAATAGTTTTCCATTGTATTTTTAACCCCGACGCAAAAAAGGGGTGTTATAAGTTTGATCGCTATGTGTCTGTGAACGTGAAGCACCGTAGCTCTTAAACGAGTGGACCGATTTGAATGCGGTTTTTTTTTATTTGAAATCAGGTTTTCTAGCAATGGTTCTTACTACTTAGACATGTTTCGTCGAAATAGGCTCAGCCGTTTCTGAGATATTGAAGTTTGAAGTGACAAAGTCGGCGGTTTTCAACTTTTTGTTGGTTAGGTTTCATAAATATAATAAGTATAGCACAAGTAGCGCGGAAGACCTTTCGCATGCTTAAATTACATGGCCTTACTACAACCGGTACTGGAAATCCTTTTTTTACGCTTACATCGGACCACTATGTTGTTTTAAATATAATATATATCTTTGACTTACACTCGCACCAACTGATTCATATAAAGTCGAACTATGTATTTGATTCCTGACCTGTTCACGTTCTCACAGTAAGTGTGATAATTAATTTCATTGTCAAGTTATGCTGTCACTGTGACTTTTCCTATGAAAAGGTTCCACAGTGGATCAAGATTCAATTGGTTCAACAGTACCAAGGAACTTTTGTGTTACTAATGTCATGCTGATATCTTATACTTTTGTCAAGGAAATCTTAGTGAAATTGATTTATTAAAAGGTTCCACCCTAGTAAATATATTATATCAGTTGGACTGTACTTCCAGTTGTTCTAGAAGCTTATTCGGTATGAAAGTAGCTCTTATAGTACAGTCAACGTCATATGTGATCACTTATGTGCCAATTGTCACTTTAACGTCATGTTTGAAAAGCCATACGAAATTGTGTAACGACTGAAGTGAAAATGAGAAATTATCACTTATTTGGGCGTTTTCAAAAAAAGTTGTTGAAATGACTTTTTTTTAGATGTGGATGAAATTTGGTATTCCTACTCAGAATCAGGAGCACTTTCGATTATAATAGGAGAAAAAAAGTGTCACAATATTTTTTATTCCATTACGTTACCGTTTTCATACGCGTGTCTGTGTCGGTAGTGTAATGGATAACACAAAATTATATGAAAAACCTGGGACACTTTTTTTTCCTATTGCAATCGAAAGTGCTCCTGATTCTGATTAGGAATACCAAATTTCATCCACATCTGAAAAAAAAGTCATTTCAACAACTTTTTTTTAAAACTCCCATTTATGACGTTGACTGTACAATCAATAAGGAAACTCTGAAAATCTTATTTTTTCATGTCTGTATATGACACCATAGGTACAGTCAGCTGCAGAGAAAAGGTACCCCCCTGTAACGGCGGTATCCATACTACCGCCATTACAGGGGGGTACCCTTTCTCTGCAGCTGACTGTACCTAACCTATCCAATCCAATTTTGTTTAGTAAGATGGACTACAGAATATTAACTGATGATATTATACAACTGTGTAAATAATTTTATTGAAGATAAATAATGTTTTATTGATGTAATCGAATAGCTATACCTCGCCACCTTTTTACATTTTCATTATTATTATGTATCACTAAAAATTATATGGATTATTGTGACATTTTGAACAGACAGTGTCGTGTGCGGTCGTCTTTAAGTGATGTGACAACCTAGAACCTATTGCAAAATAATTAACCCGTTCAGTAAATAGATTAATTTATTAATTGAATAGATCAAAGTATTTTTGTCTATTTTATTATTTACAGTACTTGATTTCATTCCAAATACTGTTTATACAATTATAAAAACAGTAACTATTTTTTAATTTTAAGGTAAGTAAATAAAAAGCGCTTATAAAATCGGGCATTAATCGATCTTTAAAATGTCCAATTTTCCATCTCTACGCTAGTCTATGCTACTACAGATTATACTCGTGTTTCATTCAAGAAATAACGTCAGATTTTGACGAAGATTTTTCAAATGAATCAAGTGAATTTTAGTGAAAAAAATGATTAGACGTTTAGTTAAAAGACAAGAATGAGTGATTCGATCTAGTGGGTTATACAAGAATTTTTATGAAATCGGTCTGTTTACTCTTTATAAATTGCGTTGATATAAAACATAGTTCAACAATTTTTTATTTATCAAAATGACATTTTTATATATGAGGTAAACGTTGCTTGTACCTATGTTTATACAAAGTCGAGTTGTTGGAACTACAGTATTAATATCAAACAGTTCCCCATCAAAGCCTGGAATTGTCGCGGCATTTTCGACCTGTCATTGTGACTTCTCACTTATCGACTTCCGATATTCAATATCGATATATCGATACACAAAATGTTAAAAAAGATTGAAAATAGAGGTCAACAATAAGGCGGTTTTATCGTTAATTAGAGTGCGACTCATATAATTAACTTTTGAGCCGTCGAAAATGTGAAATATTTTGAAAGATTTTGTCAAAGTTAGGCATTAATGACATTGTAATAAGACGCACGGCACGCGTCATCGAGAATGACTCTACCTATGACAATTTCTTATTTAACCTCCTAAGTCCTCACGTACTTTATAAAGGACTAATTAACACTATGAATAACGGCCGAATAATAATAATAAGTAATAATAAATATCACGGGACAATTCACACCAATTGACCTAGTCCCAAAGTAATGTACTTTATAAAGTACAAATTGTTCATTGAATAAAGAATTCTAAAAGTTTTGAAATAAAATCCAAAATAACAAAGCAGGTCAACCACGTCTAGGTGTTAAACGCTAAATTTGTTAAAAAATCACAGGACTCTAGAGGTTTAATAATTCAATTTCATATTCAGTCTGTTGTAGTGCTAATAAGTGTTCCATTAGTGTCTTTATTAAAGATATTACGATTATTATTGTACGATAAATCATTATCGATATCATTTAGGTCACATTTAGGTAGAGTCGATAAGTGAGAAGTCACTATGACAGATTAAAAATGTCGCGAAAATTCCGGGCTCTTTTCCCAGCGCAAAAAGTGGGGTGTTGTAAGTGTGATGCTAATGTCTGTCTGTGGCATCGTAGCTCTCATACTGATGGACCGATTTCGTTGCGTTTTTTTTGTATCAAAGCGAATTTCGTTTGGTGGTTCTTAGCTACGTATCAATAAAATCGGTTCAGCCGTTTTTGAGATACTGAATTTTGAAATGAGAATGTCGAGGTTTTGAACTTTTCCAAGTTGATTAGATTAAAAATAAAACCGAATTGATAACCTTCTTTTTCGAAGTCGGTTAATATTTAAAACTAATTGAAAGCTACACCACAAAGTGCAGATAGTTCAGAAATCAATCTCCATAGAAGTGCGCTCGAGCAACGCACACATAGACACTGCTCACGGACACGATATCTCGGCCTATATAATAAAATGCATTTATCCGAGGCTCCCCATGACCCTGACATAGTAACATTTCGTGTACTAAACCCTTGTTAATAAATGATTGAAAAGATGCACTTGGCAGAATGAAAAAATTTAAACTAATCATTAAAATTTTTAGCGGAATGAAAGGATATTTTTTCAAAATCTCTTTATTCAATTTAGGCTACAATAAGCACTTATGAACGTCAAAAAATTTACCACCGGTTCGGAAAAAACCTCCGTTGAGAAGAATCCGGCAAGAAACTCAACGAGGTATTTTTTTTTTAAAACAGATTCACAAAATTTATAAATGATATCTATATACTATTATTTAACACAATTTTATTTTTACCCACGACGGAACGGAGACGGTATATGCGTTTAGGGTGAGAGGTTGTTTGTTTGTTTGTTTGTGCGCAAACGATTGTTCACATTTATCTCCAGAACGGCTGTACTGATTTAAATGCGGTTTTCTGTAATGGCTTCTTAACACAGTAGGTTCGCAATTTGAAGGGATCGCTAATGCGGATCGGAATTATTTCCAAACATATCGTATTGAACCCCCTATTTCTTTAATTCCAGACGTAAGCTGTCCAGCAGCTCTCAGCAAAAATGAAGATCTGGGGTGCCCACGGTGAATTCTGCGCTCGCCACCAATGGGAGGTTATAGTTGCCACCTTAGCCTTGCTCGCTTGCGCTGCCAGCGTCGAGAGGAACGGCCCTGGAAACCGCAGCGAGAGATGCGCCGGCTGGGCCAGAGCGTGCCCTGGACTGGAAGCAGAGTACCAAGCCGCAGACGCGGTTATAATGACCTTCGTACGCTGCGCGGCACTCCTATACGCTTACTACCAAATCTCCAACTTACACACGATCGCGTCGAAGTACCTCCTCATCATAGCAGGGGTCTTCTCAACCTTTGCCAGCTTCATATTCACGTCTGCTCTCGCCAGCCTGTTTTGGAGCGAGCTCGCCAGCATTAAAGATGCACCGTTCCTGTTTTTGCTGGTCGCTGATGTCGCCAGGGGAGCTAGGATGGCCAAGGCTGGGTGGTGTGCCGGCGAAGACCAGGGGAAGAGAGTCGGTAAGGCTCTGTCTTTGCTCGGGCCCACTGCGACTTTGGATACGTTGCTGGCTATCCTCTTAGTTGGAGTGGGTGCCTTGTCAGGGGTACCAAGACTCGAGCATATGTGCACGTTCGCTTGTCTAGCATTACTGGTTGATTACTTAGTATTCGTAACATTCTATCCTGCTTGTTTATCTTTGGTAGCTGATTTCGCTTCAGGACTCAAGGAGATAGCCCCAGATGGGCCGTTTTCAGAAACTAACTTAAAGCCTAATCCTGTAGTGCAGAAAGTGAAAATGATAATGGCAGGTGGGTTGCTCTGCGTCCACCTGACGAGTCGCTGGACTTTAACCTCCAACAGTAGCCATATGGAAGGTCCGTTGAATGAAAACGCCACACCTGCTTCTCAAGATAACGTCCTCCTCCACTCCTATATCAAATGGTTCTCAGTCAGCGCTGATTACATCGTCATTGCAACTTTGCTCTGTGCCCTCATCATCAAATTCATCTTTTTCGAGGAGCAGAGAAGCTGGATCATAGATATGAACGATCTGACTGTCAAAGAGGTTGTCAAGATGGAGGAGAAAGAGAAAATACACAGGAAACCATTGTTTTCAGTAGGGGATGACATGAACAGCGAAGTTTCCACGCAAACTGACGACGTTATAGGCGTGGAGGAATCCGAATGGCCGACGTTATCGCCTAGTTCGTCAGCTGCTAAACTCAACGCTAAGAAGCGATCGATGGCGGAGTGCTTGGAGATTTATAGATCAGAAGGAGGCTGTACGTCTCTTAGCGACGAAGAAGTCGTCATGCTGGTAGAACAATCACACATACCAATGCATAGGCTTGAAATCGTGCTGAGCGATCCTCTACGAGGAGTTAGATTGCGTAGACGAGTTGTCGGCATGAGGTTTGGCACCGATGCTGCTATCCAGCAACTGCCTTACTTAAACTACGATTACAGCAAAGTGTTGAACGCTTGTTGCGAGAACGTGATAGGTTTCGTGGGAGTGCCTGTTGGTTATGCCGGGCCTTTAGTAGTAGATGGGAAGCCTTATATGATCCCCATGGCGACCACTGAAGGAGCTTTAGTTGCATCCACGAATAGAGGAGCTAAAGCTATCGGGCCTAAAGGTGTTACAAGTGTCGTTGACGATGTTGGTATGACCAGAGCACCGGCAGTGCGATTCCCTAACGTAATAAGGGCACATGAATGCAGACAGTGGATTGATGATAAAGACAACTACGCTTTAATAAAAGAAGCTTTCGATTCGACCTCTCGCTTCGCTAGACTCCAAGAGGTTCACATAGGAGTCGATGGTGCGACTTTATATCTAAGATTCAGAGCTACAACCGGAGACGCCATGGGTATGAACATGGTGTCTAAAGGCGCTGAAAACGCTCTGAAAGTGCTGAAAACTCATTTCACAGATATGGAGGTTATATCTTTATCAGGGAACTACTGCTCCGACAAAAAAGCAGCTGCCATCAACTGGGTCAAAGGTAGAGGGAAGCGTGTGGTTTGCGAGACGACAATATCCAGTGAGAATTTACGCACAATATTCAAAACTGACGCTAAAACTTTAGCAAGATGTAATAAAATAAAAAATCTCACTGGCTCTGCGTTAGCTGGTTCTATAGGTGGCAACAATGCCCATGCCGCTAACATGGTGACAGCCATTTTCATAGCAACTGGGCAGGATCCAGCCCAAAATGTTACAAGTAGCAACTGTTCTACCAACATGGAAGTGTGTGGAGAGAATCTAGAAGATCTCTATGTTACTTGCACTATGCCGTGTCTAGAAGTTGGTACAGTTGGTGGTGGTACAGTTCTGACAGGCCAAGGGGCTTGCTTGCAGATACTTGGAGTTAAAGGAGCTGGAGCGTTTCCTGCTGAGAATTCAGCCAGATTAGCATCTCTGATTTGTGCGACTGTCTTAGCCGGAGAGCTGAGTCTTATGGCCGCTCTGGTCAATTCAGACCTGGTCAAATCTCATATGAGGCACAACAGATCCACTGTCAACGTGCAAGCTGTGACCAACGATATAACAACGTCGAACCATTTGAAGGTACCAACGTTATAACAAGAATGTTGTTTAGTTTTAAGGGAAATTTACTCGAATCTATGACGTACCGTAATAAACGGTGGAGTTTTATCTGAAAAAAAAAACACAAAGTGTTTCTTAAATAGCCACGAGATGAAAGGAATGAGATCCTTTCAACTGTCATAATTTTATAAGTCAATGTAATGTTTGTCATAATTATTGTTCGTCATAATTTTTTTGCCGCTGCAACTGTACATTTTTCATAATTTTTTGATTGGTCATCCTGTAGAACTAAGTTCGGTTAGGTTTGTTTTATAACAATACTGAAAAATAAATGGTTTGAGACAAACAAAGAGTTAAATCAAACATTACATTATGACTAACAATTTTCTACCAGTCGAGATAGACCCGAAAGGAACATTCACTTTTGTTTGCCAGTCGCGCCCTCTCTTGACACATTTAGATTATTAATTAGTGGAATGACGTGACCTAATAAATCATCTCATAGATGGCACTACTGACAATAAGTAATAACACAAGATCTGAGTTTAATATAAAACAGCTTGTTGAAATATTTCAATAATCACAATCAGTGATGTTAGTTACTGTGAAAGGTGAACAAAATGTTAAATTTGCATAATTTTTTTATAGTATGAAAGGTTTTTAATTATGTAAATAGGTACACTACACCCACCGCTACTACCTACCCCTGCCTACAATAATTGGTTGGCACAGTTGATCAAGAAATTCTTTTACCACCGTAATGGTCATTGTCAGTTCAAAGCTCCTTGAATTCAATCGGGATTGTCGATTCGATTTGTAGCATTCGAACATGGCGGATGTAGACAATATCTAATTTTACTATCTCTGTTTCTTTGGCTAGTTGAAGTATAATTTTGATAGTGTTTTATGCGGCGATTAACCTTAACAGTGAACAGTGATCACAAAATTCTATATTGCTCTCGTGTCTGACATATTTTAATGCGCAAGTGGTCTCCACGTGGTTGCTGGAATTTTACTATCAAGTGGCAAAAACTACAACTACCGAACAACGTCCCTCTCAAAGAGAGTACTTTGACACTAGCGAAATTGTCCTAATAAGGACAGAAAGCCATATTTTAAAAGAAGAAGAAGTCAACGTGTCAATCAGCTTTGTATTTTTTTCTGACATTGCAACTGTTAAAAAAGATAATAAACCCCTTCACTTGGTCAACTGTACATAAAAAACCTAAAATATTAAAACGAGCTTTCTGTTTGTATAATCCGATTTGGACAAAGATGCGAGTTTGTAATATAGTAATATAATATATCATCTTACTAATATAAGAAGTCTGCTTTTATAGTACTTAACTCTTCCTCAAAATGTTCCGTGATCCTTGAAAGTTTATTTAATATAGTAATTTGATTGTTAAAGGTTTATTATAATGGAAAAAACGCCAAATCTTTATCTTCTGTTAGTTCGTGTCCGTGTATAATTCTATATTTGTTGTTTGTTACTTTAGTTATTATTAAGTATTATTGTATTTACTATTGTAATATTTCTGGAATAACATGCAATTCGAGAATTACTGATGCAGTATTGACAGAAATGATTGTTCATTTAAGTATATTGTTTTTAGGTATTTATTGGGCCTAAAGACTATACAAACGTATTAAATACTAAGTCTCCATTTTATTATGATTCGTATAAAATTATAATTATTTTTATTAAGATGACCTGGGACGATGCGGTGACCAATGTTTATTAAAAAGAAAATAGTTAAGTAAATATATCAAAATGTTAGCCTAAATCTCCAAGAAGCTCTGATTTTCTACGTAAATGTAAGGTATAGGTCGTAAGTATATAGAATAAAAAAGATACCGTTTATGCGTTTTTTATTGAACCCTATATTATATAGGTATGTATGCGTTTTTAGCTTGTGGGCCAATCAACTATTTTACCGACACTTTGGGCGTCTCCTGCGTTACCAAAAAATCGTACTTCCAACAAGATATTTCACGATTTAATAGGTTGAACTTATTTAGGATGGCATGTATTCATGTACACCATCTATTAAATTACAGAAAAACCATGTTTACTTACAAAAATTTTATAATGATTAGTGTCGGCGTGTCGGTAAAAAAGTTGATTGGCCCTTGTATGCGCTAAAGTTAAAAACGCCTAAATGCTCTGTCTCACACAGTGCCGTATATCTGTCTCTCTCGAACGACATAGCCACTGCATAAAAACGGCTCCTTCCATATTTTTTCGTAATTAATTATAATTGATTGCTCCATTGGGATTTATTTAAAGAACCAACATTTTGTGGTCCTTCGAACCGGATTTGAACCAGTGACCTATGAATGTACAGATCAGTCAGATCCAGCTAGTTTCGACTCCCAGTGAGCCGAAAAACTTCTTGTTTAAAATGATTTACTCAAATGGTAGCTGTAAACAACACACTACAAACAAACTAGACCTGAAACTTACACAATCATAAAATTTCTAAGAGTATTACCACAAATCACTAATTATACGCTCATCGCTCAAGCTAATAATCCTACCAGTATATAAACGTGAAAGTTTGTGAGTATGTTTGTTAATAGCTGGACATCTTTTAAGTGGGTCTCCTGGTGGTAAGAGATCACCACCGTCCGTAAACATCCGCAACACCAGGGGTATTACAGATGCGTTGCCAACCTAGAGGCCTAAGATGGAATACCTCAAGACACACTCTCATCTATGACCTCAAGTGCCAGTAATTTCACCGGCTGTCTTACTCCACGCCGAAACACAACAGTGCAAGCACTGCTGCTTCACGGCAGGATTAGCGAGCAAGATGGTGGTAGCAATCTGGGCGGATTTTGCACAAGGTCCTACCACGTGCTGGAATAAACATAGCCTATTTTTTATTCCAATATTCCCACGGGATAGGGAGTAACTAAAAAATTCCGAAATTTCAATTTAGCTGCTGAATTTTAAATTTTGCACTAGTTGGATGATATACGGAGTAACTGTTATTGGCCTTACGTATTACTTGGGTTCAACTTTTTAGCGTCTTATTCTGTTAAAATGAAAAATGACATGCTTAGGACATGAATGAGTCATGCAGAAATTGCCTTAGTAACCGCGTAAGGCCCAACGTCCTAAATTTAGGACATATATAAATTTCAAAAAAAATTTACGTCGGTTTTACGAGGTTAAAACTGTCACAACTCCTAACTTTAAGATATCTACTTTGTGCTATTACCATACTATTACAGATGGAACTACAGTCAAAATTGTTTAAAATAACATCGAAGGGCCAGCAATATTCAATCGTCATAACGAGTCATTCATTTTTATTTTGCACCAGATGTAAAAACGATTTCGACTGTACGCAACCCAACTTCAATAAAACCACAGAACTATAAATATAATAATATTTATTTCTCTTCAAGTCATTTTTTCTTTACAATTAACAAGATTGGTTCTTCAACAACATCTCGCTTATTTACAATGTACTTTTATACAAAGAGATCTCGTGGACGCCTACCGGCCCACGCTGCTAACTCCTCCGAGACCCTAGAACGTGTCTCGGCGGACAGTAAAAATGAGATTTCCTTAAAAATGCTGCGGCCGTCGAACCCGGTCCGACTTATATAATTTGACGATTTTACGGTACCCTGTGCACCAGAGTGGACCGAATCCAACGCAACCAACAATAAATTACTACATTACACGAGCGAGAATATTGCTTTTAAAACTTTGAAATATATTAACAATTTATCGAACGACTGGAACTAGAATGCTGTACCGAAAACACCAATATTCGTCAGAAATATTCAAGTGACTTCTTTATAATTTCGATTAGATTTCCAAACCATAGACGATAAATTTATGTAAAATCAAGCAACTAAGACACTGAAGATTATTGGTAAGTGTTAGAAGTATTAAAATAGAAAATTAGAAACTTGACATAACTTTTGCAGCGTCAATTTGATTTAAAACTGCCATTTACGAGAATTCAATTTTCACATATAGATTAATGCTAGATACAAAATCTCACAAAAGCCAGCGGGAATCGATTCAAAGGGTCAATGAATGTATATGCCACAAATTAGTTATATTTAAGTAGATTTGATAATGTTTTTGGGCAAGAGCTGCCATGTACTTTAGGAATACAAAGGGAAATGAAGACTGTAAATCTGAGAGTGAATTCCTTGTATAGAGATTTTCTTTGTGGTAAAAAAGGGTGTTTAAAATCAACTATTGCTTCTACAGTCTGGCGGAAACTTTAAAGTTAGTATTATAGTCATGACACCCAATACATTGTTAAGTACGTAATTTTAGAAGGAAATGTAGTTTTTTTTTAAACAAATAAAATCGTTAGGACGGCATTGGCACTTAAATCATGGCATGTTAAGCTCCATTCTTTACATCATTGAAAGCTCTTGTTAAACCATCAATAAATATATCTGCTTTGAGTGAATCGGTGTCTTCAATTTATCGAAACATTTTGTATCATTATAATTACATAGTCGGAAAAGATAGTGTAGTTATCATTTCCGCTACCTATAGGAACATTTTGCTAGCAGTTTAACTTGAAACTGTTAACGTTTTTGTTCCGCAATTTCAACAATTTTGTTGGGAATTAAGAAAAATAAGAATACAATTTTGAAAGTTTATTAATAAGATTTTGATTGGCAGAGGACCAGGGCGATTTGAAAACAATTTTGAACAGGTGAGATAAGTCAATCACGGGTCAGTTTTATGTAAAAAAAGACCTTAAAAATTAGTTCCCGGTAAAAGATAAGGATATACAATGCTCGCAATATATTAGGATCAAAAGAAAATTTTAACAAGAACACTTGAATTCAAATTTATAAAGAATAACAGTACAGATCTATCCACTTGCTTAGCAAGAACAATACAATTTACAATAATTATTGCGTATATACAAAACAATATTCTCGCTAGTCTTACAAAATAATCATGAGTTTTGAACTAACAAGAGTAACTTTAAATCACTGTTTCTATAGCCGTCTCACAGAATGTGAGAGCTTGGAGTGTCACTACAGGTTTCATCCTATCTTCCTTTTTACAAAAAGCTTTGCGACTTTGGAAGTTTTTATAGCTGGCAGTAGCGTTCTTTCGACTCCCATACTTTTGCCTATTAAGGTTATTTTTACATAACTTTAGGCAGGCTTACAATTGACCACAAACACACCTGATGGTAAACAAAGATGTGTACTAAGCACGCTTGCCTCACGCTCAGCATTGGGTCAATTCTGGGGTATCCAGTTGGTACTTAGCGCTGCCCACTGTCTATTTCACTGGTTCCCAACCTTCTCTTGACCAGGGACCACTTTGATTTCTATGTTATTGGTAAGTACCACCACTTACAAGAAAAATAAAGTGAATCAATTTGAAAATAAACTTTAATCAATGGGCCGCGAAATTTTGAAAGCGTTTGCGGACCATATTTTGTTTTCTGCGGACCACTAGTTGGGAACCATTGATATATTTGAAGATTGCATCATTTTTAGGTCTGGTTTTCAGACAATTCCGTCAGTTACTTTTATCAATCCAAAAGCCATTCACACGCGTCGTATCACTGAATCACAGTAGACAGTTTGTAGTAGCGATCATCGATAGTGGTCGGCACGCTGCAGCCACGCTTTGAATTTGGCGCGGCGCGCGGCGTGGAGGCGCGCGTGCGACGCGCGCGCCGCGCCCAGCGCGCCCGCGCGGTACAGGTGGTGCGGCCGGGACGCCACCAGTCTGGAATACAAGTTGAGTGGTTACATAATTGATTGATTGGTTGGTTGGCGAGATTGAGGCCAAACGTAAGCCTATTTTTTATAAAAAAAACATACGGCCAAGGGAAATGCGCTAGTGACTGTCCACAGGAGTGTTCAAACAATAAAGGTTGCTATTGCATTCTAATAAAACTTTAATAAACGTTAGTAAAATTATAAACCCCTTGCAAAAAAAACGGGCACCTATGGTTTTTACATTTTATGGGCATGAAAGCTTACTTTCTAAGCCTCAATGCCTAAAAATCTGAAAATCCATAGGTGCCCTTTTTTTGCAAGGGGATTTATATATTTTTTATTTATTTATTAATATTAGCACATACATAACAATTTATTAACAGCACGCCAAACTGTAAAACAGTTATATAGTCATAGCCCAGAGCATAAAACCCTAAAATATCGCCGGGTGGAAAATTGAGATGGGGCAGCAATACTGGGTTAAGACACATGTACCCATAACATAAGCTTTGCTAAGCTTACTTTGGGGCTAGGTCGATTGGTGTGAATTGTCCCGTGATATTTATTATTTTTATTTATTATTTATTATATATCTGTGGCTGCGACAGTCGCTGCTCGCCACACAACACAACTTGCGTCATCCTCACCTGATCCCACTGTTGAGCGTGCACTCGCTCCGATCGTTGATCCGGTGCGGCTTCCTCTTGCCCCTGACGCCGCCGACGGAGCCGCTGTCCCCGGCGGCCACGTTCTCGCCAGCGCCGCCGCAGCGCGCCGCGTTCCGCTGAAGGAACACCGGCTTGTTGGGCAGCGAGGCGCGGACCCGGTCGGGGCGAGCGTAGCGCTCCGCGTACAGCGACCACGCTGCCAGGTGCGAGACTGGGGAGCCGTTGGGGGCTGGACGGGACTGCGAATAAAATGTCATGTTAGTCCTTTAGTCAAATATAGGTAATATCTCCAGTAAAACACTTAAAGTACTTGAATTATACTTCATTCAGCTAGGGAGCTTTTTTTTTTATTCGACTGGAAGGCAAACAAGCAAGTGGGTCTCCTGGTGGTAAAAGATCACCACCGCCTATAAACATCTGCAACACCAAGGGTATTGCAGATGCGTTGCCAACCTAGAGGCCTAAGTTGGAATACCTCAAGTGCCAGTAATTTTACCGGTTGTCTTACTCTCCACGCCGAAACACAACAGTGCAAGCACTGCTGCTTCACGGCGGGATTAGCGAGCAAGATGGTGGTAGCAATCCGGGCGGACCTTGCACAAGGTCCTACCACCTGCAATCTTATCTAGTTGACACTTTTAAATATTTCTATTGTTAAGTGGCAACATCGCGATTTTTTGTGTTTGTCATTGGGCTCTGCTCTGTAAAATCGATCATTGTTAGTTACTACTCCTCTGGTAATTTGTTGGGCTCACACGATACAGGCTCGACCTAGTGTGTGAACCACAGTTAAACTTTAGTTCATAAGTAGCATGGCGATTAATATTGTATTGTATAATAAATCATTATCTTGTCTTATCTTAAATATAGCTGAGGAGATGTGGAAGTCAAGAGGAGAGGTCTTTGCTCAGCATTTGGGACACAGTTGAGACTTATGTACATTTTTTTTCAGACAGCAAAATTTAGTCAATAAACACGGTTGGTAATTATTTATAACCAGTGTTATATTTGTATAAGGGCCAACCAACTATTTTATCGACACTTTGGGCGTCTCCTGCGTTGCCAAAATTGTCTCCGGCGTTACCAGAAAACCCTACTTCCAACAAGATATTTCACGGTTTAATAAGTTGAACGTGCGCAGGATGGCATGTATTTATGTACACCATCTATTAAATTACAGAAAGAACATGTTTACTTACAAAAATCTGCGATTATTTGAAAAATATCGCGGACAGATTAGTGTCGGTAAAAAAGTTGATTGACCCATATTTGTATAAGTCGTTATAACTGGTGTCACTATAAACAATTGTGACTGGATGTATCACCAAACTAATTATTGTTAAATTACATACATTAAAATACTTCTTCATCATGTTCATGTAAGATGTATTATTATTTGTTTTCTTTGTACTTATTGGCAAACTTTTTAATTTAAATTTAAACCGCAAAGTAACCACTGAATAAATTAGCAGTTTACCTGATTGGTTGGAGAAAGGTTGGCCGCATCGTGTGGGGGTGAAGCGCGCGCGTCGCCGACCCCTTCTAAAAGCTCGAACGATACGCGACATTCGTCCCCACCGTACTGTAATAGATGTTACACATTAAATAATCTATTTTCATGATACAATAAAGAAAAAAGAAAAAAAATTAACACCCGCAACGGATGTTAAAAAGTACTTAACATTTTATAACCGACTAGGAGGTTGTAAAAAGTTAAGTTAAACTCAGAAAAATGACAAAAGCGCCGCCCTTTGGCCAATTAAAGTTATGTACTTTATAATCTTAAAAACACGAACCTTCAAAACAGTATTTTCATGATACATTTAATGTAAAGTTTACGTAATTTTAATTAATGAAACGATCATTGTAATTAGCAAGTCGTCGACAAAACGAATAATAATTATTTCAGAACAATTTTAAATATGACCAATTACAGCTAAAGACAGTGTTAGGACCTTTTATAAACTATTACATGACTTTACAATGTATAAATAAATATGGCTTTTAGGGAGACGCCAATAATTGACTTTGCTTTGTTTACATTTAGTTAATTATTTTTTATAGAATAGGGAGCAAACGGATCGCCTAATGGTAAGCGATTACCGTCGCCCGTGGACATTTGACACACCAGGATTTACACAAGTACATTGCCGGCCTTTTAGTTAAGAGTACGCTCTTTTCTTGAAGGTCATAAATAAAAAGAGGTGGAAGAGATCGCTTTTTAGCGATAAGACCGCCTGTAATCTACCTGAATTTTTATTTTTGTAATGTCTTACTGTTTTGGTGATCAATAAAGAATATTTGTATTGTATTGTCATATCGGTCCGGGAATACCGCAGGCGACAATTCATTTCAGGGCTTTACTGTGCTGGGGGCTTATCACGCTCTCTTAATACGATTCAGTTTAAGCTCTAAACTGAACTGCATCGCTATTTCGTACTACGACGTTACTTTTGCGATTCATTTCAAGTGAGGTTCAGCGATAGCGATACATATATCAGAGACAATATCGGTCTTTCATTCACTTGTAAGCGATTGAGATTCAACTCTGAGAAATAAAGGTCGTGGTACCAATTTCGACGATTCAGTTTAGGTGCCTAAATTGAACTGCTCTGCGTTTGGATCGTTTAGGAAAGATCGTGGTAGGCCCCTTGTGTGTTCTATAGTATTGTAAACCTTTCAAGCTACCTGTGTATGTATACTGACCAGTTTGATGAGGAACGCCGTGTGTTCCTTGTGCAGGAACCGTTGCGCGCGCCGCACGTACGAGAGCGCGCCGCGCATGCCGCCGCGCGCCGCCAGCTCGGCCGCGCGCAAAGACCACGGCTCCGACACGCAGTGCTGTAGCTACGGGGACGAACAAATTCAAAATTATTTATTTATATATTAGACATGCCAACAGTACATGAACAAGACATTTAAATTAATCTAAATTATAAGTTATAGCCCCCGCTCATGCACCAATAACAGGCATGCAACAGCATTGATCATGTTCGGGGAAATACATTAACAAGTAAAACTATAAGACGATGTAATTATACTAATTAAATTAATAACGAAAAAAAAGGTAACTAATTTTGAGAGGCGTGCGATGGGTTCAGCATTTTTCGCTTAATTGAATTGATTTCGCTTTATTGCTAATCTTGTAGTTTATATATAGGGTCCGTATTAAAACTTATAAATTAAGATTGGTCTTTTGGAATCTTTTTGTATTTTTTATTTCAATCCATTTGTACCGACTACAAGTAAATATGTATCAAATGGTAAATAACATCTCATTAGATCCGCGATTTAAGAAGAAAGATCTAGTTGGAAAATAAAATCTCAGTAAATCCATAATGGATCTTAAGAGATAGAAGGGATCCTTTTTCTATAGGTATGGATTTTATTTTCAAACAAATAATCAATTTTGCCCGTCGTATCAAGAGGTCAAGAGGATAACTCAAAAGAGGGACTTGTGAAAGATACTCCACCGACAAGAGTATAACTCTTAAGTTAAAGAAGATAAATCAAATTAATATTTCTAGGGACTTACTTTACAAATCATGTTTCATAGTTACGCTTGATTACGTGATTCGAATTTACATTGCATATTACGTATATAATTAAGTATTATGTAAGTAAATTATTGTTATATATATCACTAACATTACCGAGTAATAAACAAGAGCTATAAAATGTAAATAGAGACTTCAGTAGGAAGGCAGCATGCGTGTATCACCACAGACAATCTGCCACAGCACATCGCACGTGTTTCATCATTGTCTCTTGTAAAAAGGTCGCAGCAAAAATAACAATATGGTTATGTAAAGTCAAGGGCAAAAATATGAATACACTTTAGTACCTTATCACTTTAACCTCTGTGACAGTTCACATTTTTTTTTTTTTTTATATTATCATGCGATCAGTCAGTTCACATAATTATGGCAGTTCAAACACCAATCAACTGACGTACTTTTTATGAGCTGTCAAAACACAATTCTCCCATAGAGTTTCAATGGCAACAGCGACTTATGACGTCACTATCCGGCAACTCAATCAACGAACTATTTATTTGTTTTAAAGCAACAAAAAATCTAATTTTACAGTAAATCGAAAATTAATCTGTTTTTCAGGGTTAAAATAAAGGGTTTTTTTACTGGAGTTGTATCTTCGAATTATTTTTTAATGGCGTCATCATCCCAATTAGGCACGGTAAGTGTATACATATTTTTGCCCTAGTCTGTCCACTCAATGCACGCCATTCACATAAGTATAACGTTTTAAACTTGCGCGATTTTCACTCATAGTCAAAATACCAAACGGGACTTACCATGCTAAAACAAACGAGTAATGTTTACCTCAACGTTTCAACCACATTACAGTGGCCGTAGTCACGAGTAGACTGAAATGTAGGGTGTCAAGTCTGCTAAACTACCCGCACTTGATCACTAATAGTACCGGCACTCGTATCACGAACTACCCGCACTTGGTAATTTTTATTTGTCACTCTATCACACCGATATACAACAGTAACAACGTCCGATCGTCCCTCCGAACATTCATCCCGACGCCGACACTTATAACAGGATTCCATTAAGAAGAAAGCTTATACCCATCGTCCCGGTTGAAATTCTTATGCTTTTTTATTTCAACTGCTTCACGTACCATTCTTGAGTAAAAATGACGTTCTGTGGGCAGAATTTTGGGATTGTGAAGCTCAAACCAGTGGTTTGGTCCTGACTGGTAGAGTGGATTGGTTCGTTGAGTACATTACTTATGTTTTAGCGTGATAAGTCCCGTTTGTAATACTTTGAATATTCACATAAGGGTGAAGACCAAGAAGTTACACACCGTTGCTATTTTTGCAATAAGCTTTTTTTAGATGCAAAACTAATCATACATTTGTATGTATAATTTTCGAGTCACAATGGAAAAAGTTAATGGAAATTAAAACTACGTGCTAACACAGTCTTAACGGCGTGCAACTTTTCGGTCCTCAATCCATAAGTGTTCAAATATTTGGACAGTTCCAATACATATTTATAATAGCACAAGCTACCTGTCGCACGGCGTTCCACACAAGTTTGTCCAGCGTGTAGGCGGGGTACGCGTGTATGCCGAACATCTCCCTGGCTGCGTCTTCGTACGCGGCGGCCTCTGTGTTGCCGTCGAGCACGCCGCGGACCAGCTCCAGAAGAGCTGTGTAGTACTCAGCAGGCGATGACGTGTCCGCTGGTAGATCTACAAGGGAAGACGAGTTAGAAAAGGTATTAAAGTAAGGTAAATTTTTAAAAAAAAAGGTGAGGTAAGGTGTAATAATTAGCTTTATCCTAGTTTATTTATTTATTCATTTATTTATGTGACTGTTTATCCCATTGCCTATATTTATTTTAGACGTGTATTATGTGTACAATAATGTGTATGTGTAGATGTGTTTTTGTTGCTTTTTTATTTTCTGATCTACTGTTCCATCCATTACAATGATAGATAAGTACATGTACAAAGAGACTCGATTTGTGCCATTCGAATATGGCGGATGTAGACAATATTTAATTTTGCTATTTCTGTTTCTTTGGCTAGTTGAAGCATAATTTTGATAGTGTTTTATGCGGCGATTAACCTTAACGTTCACTGTTAGTGTTACTAACACACTGTCACTGTTAGTGTTACTACACTGTTAGTGATCACAAAATTCTATATTGCTCTCGTGCCTGACATTTTTTAACCCTTTCGTTCCGGCAAAGCCATACACAAAATCTACCCAGTTTTCCATATTCATATATTATGTAATGTAATTTTTTTTAAGACGAGTTTACTCGTCTACCGGATCTGAGAGCACATCGCACAAGACGAGTTAACTCGTCATCCGGAACGAAAGGGTTAATGCGCAAGTTGTCTCCACGTGGTTTCTGGAATGTTACTATCAAGTTACAAAAACTACAATCACCGTACAACGTTGCCTCTCGAAAGAGAATACTTAGACACTGGCGAAATTGTCCTATTAATTGGGACAGAAGCCATAGAAGAAGGGGCGGCAGGTGTCAGCGCGCCCAGCCGCTGGCACACACGACGTATATACTGTGGTATAGTGTTAGGGGCCAGGAGCCGTGGTGGCCTAGTGGTTTGACCTATCGCCTCTCAAGCAGAGGGTCGTAGGTTCAAATCCCGGCTCGCACCTATGAGTTTTTCGAAATTCATGTGCGCAATTTACCACGAGCGTTGCGGTGAAGGAAAACATCGTGAGGAAACCTGCACAAATCTGCGAAGCAATTCAATGGTGCGTGTGAAGTTCCCAATCCGCACTGGGCCCGCGTGGGAACTATGGCCCGAGCCCTCTCATTCCGAGAGGAGGCCTGTGCCCAGCAGCGGGACGTATATAGGCTGGGATGGATGGATGATACTTGTGTTGGCACCTGAAGTTTGTTTAACATTTAGATACCTATCCAAACCAAGTATTGTCTACCCTAAATCTGTGTTTGTATTTTAAGTTTTTTCTTGTACTGCTTTATGGTGTGCAATAAAGAATATTTGTATTGTATTGTATTGTATAGTGTCGGGTATAGTGGGGGTAGTGTCAGGTGTGGCGGATGCAGTGTGAGGCAGGTACAGTGGAGTGTCAGGTGTAGAGGCAGGCGGCAGGTGCCAGGTACTGACTGTTGGGCTTGAGGCGCAGCGCTTGGGCGACGCTGGGGCGGCGCGCGTGCCGCTCGCGCGCCTCGCGCTCGGCCAGCTGCGCGGCGCCGCGCCGCAGCGCGCCCAGCCGCTGGCACAGCACGCCGTGCAGCCGCAGGAACAGGTACCACGACGACGTGCACACGAACCGCGCCTCCTGACGACACAACCACTGTTTAGTAATGCAGGGGCGACAGGGCGGCTGCCAGAAGCGCCAGATGTTGCACGATGCCTACCGGGGGTGCCAGAAGCTACAGGGCGGCTGCCCGGGGCGCCTGGTGCTACAGGACTGCTACTCGGGGCGCCAGATCCTACAAGACAGATGCCAGAGGCGCCCAATGCTACAGGGCGGCTGCCAGATGCTACAGAACTGCTACCCGAGGCGCCAGATGCTACAGGGCGGCTGCCAAAGGCGCCAGATGCTACAGGGCGGCTGCCGAAGGCGCCAGATGCTACAGGGCGGCTGCCGAAGGCGCCAGATGCTACAGGGCGGCTGCCAAAGACGCCAGATGCTACAGAGTTGCTATACGGGGCGCCAGATGCTACAGGGCGGCTGCCAAAGGCGCCAGATGCTACAGGGCGGCTGCCAAAGACGCCAGATGCTACAGAGTTGCTATCCGGGGCGCCAGATGCTACAGGGCGGCTGCCAAAGGCGCCAGATGCTACAGGGCGGCTGCCAAAGACGCCAGATGCTACAGGTTGCCTACCAGGGGCGCCAAATGCTACAGGGCGGCTGCCAGATGCTACAGGACTGCTACCCGGGGCGTCAGGTGCTACAGGGTGGCTGCCCAGGACGCTGGGTACTACAAGGCGATTGCCCGGGGTGCCAAGGGCAACTGCCCCGAGTGCCAGGTTCTACAGGGCCACTGCCAGGGGCGCCAGATGCTACAGGGCGGCTGCCAAGGACGCCAAGTACAAGAAGACAGTTTTTGACGCTGATTTGGAGCTGAAACCTACCGAGAAAATATTACTACACAGGAAAAAGAATTGCAAAATAATTGTTCCTATGTAAGACAGTTGCTATGAGTGTGACTGTGTAGGTGAAGGAACTGCATGAACACGCATATTTTGCACAGGCTCAGTTATCGTAAGGTCGCGGGTGAGCAAGGAAATTCTTTTAGTTCAGTCGTTATGAGGTTATATTGTCCAATCACAATCCCTCTCACTCTCACCGGTTCTTTCACACCGGTATAGCATGAAGATAGAAAGAGATAAGTACTCACGTTGATAGAAGGATGATCCCTGTAGTCGTCCTCGTCTTTAGCGTCCCCTTTGTCGTCGGAGCCGCGGCGCAGCTCGCGACTGTCGTTGTTGTTGTTCTTCGGTTTGTTTTCCTTGTCGTTCTTATGGTTGTGGGAGCTCTTGTCAGAAGCGTTGTCGGATTCAGATGACTGAGAACAAAATTATTAATATAGAACGGTGAAAATAAAAGGAAGGAACTAAGGTGTCTTTAGATTTGAAACAGTGGTTGAGAGAAATCTTATTCTTGTTTATTTATTAAGGGGCTACCCGAGGTTTTCATCGATTTTTGACAAGTTTTGAATCGTATCTCCTCCTCTTGCACTACACAGTCAATCGGCTACCGGTCCTTCAATTATTTTTGTCTACGGGTTTTTGAAAAAAAAAATACTTAATTTTCATACGATTTTTTTAAACATTGTCAAAAAAACTCTTATTTCATATCTCTATTGACGTGAAAGAGCCAACATATACGAAACCTGCATATTTGGGTTCTCTAAAAACGTACCTGGATTAAACGATAGGATGCTTTTTATCCCGATATTCGATAAAATCTCTAAATAACAACTGCTGGGCTTAAGAGTCATGAAATTTGGTAAGTAGGTAGCTGGACATACAACGATTTCATTTTCGGGAATTCCTACGAGAATTTTTTAAAATCTCGGAATGCCAATTCAGCTGCTGGAGATTTAAGTGTGCGAAGCCGCGGGTAAACACTAGTAAATAAACTAAACCACCAACCTCTTTCTCTTGCTTGACAGCTTTCTCCTCCGCTTTGTCGTCGGCCGCCGGGCTGCCGGCCGGACTCGATGGCTCGTCCTTCTCTTCTGCAAACACCGACAAGTTAACATCTCTCACGTCTAAAGAACTGGTGGTAGATTTTTTTTTGACATTCTAAAGTGCTTGTTATAGCCTAAATTGAATAAAGATATTTTGACTTTGATTTTGGGTCGATCAACTTTTTCTTGCCACTCGTTGCTATAGTTACTGTTTCCCGAGTCACTCCTTAAACCGTAAGTTTATAGGATTAAAAATTCTCAAAAATGCATTTTTGATGTCATTTTAAGCCCCTTCTATTACTGGTCATCTAATAAGCATGTTAATATAATGGGACACAACATTTTTTATATTAAATTGTACTACTTTTGTCCCCTGGCTGACGGGACAGAATAACAGCAAGGAATAGTTGATCCACCCTTTGAACTACGGTCCAAGTCCTCATTCTGAGGCATGTGCCCAGCAGTGGGATGATGTTGAAGTTACCTTCATCCCTCGCCAGATTAAGAATGAGACTCTTTGGCGTCGGATACCCCGCGCCAGGAGACTTTAAGGCAACCGCTACGTCAAATCATCCAATTTAAGGAAGTGATAAAAGCAATGGAGTAAGTGCGAAGGAGGGGTAATTACACAAAAGATCCCTACGGGTCGAAGTGTATCCGCAAGGACCCCTAACTTTAAGATAAGTTAAAGAACAATTCAATAGAATCTGACAATTTTCTACACATTTAAGACACCCTAACGTAGGCACACTTGATTATTATATGTCCCTGTTGTTGTCATTATCATCTAAAAGTAATCAAAAAAGAAAAATAGTCACATCACAAAGCCCTAGGCAGCCCGGTGTTCATATTACTAGGCTGAAAGTGTCTACAGGATTGTCAGATTCTATTGAAATGGGGTTTACCTTCATCCCGCTCGTCGTCCGAGAGCGGCTGCCTGGGATGTGCGAACAGGTCAGGCAAGAAGTGCCGCAGCAACTGCTTGATTCGCCGCTTCTCTGCCTTCTGTATGCCGGTCTGGCGCCGCGCGTGGTGGATCAGCAGCTCCGCCGCGTCGCGGACCACTTTTATAGCTGTATACATAATAATAAATAATAATAGTAATAATAATAATAATAGCATTTATTTACCACAAAGTTTTACATTATTATATTGTAGTTTGCCAAATAAAGTTTAAGTCTAATGTTGTTGGTGACATCTGATTCTGTGTTTTGAGTTAGTTTGATTGCTTTGAAATATTTACTTCGAAATTTACATGTATCAGAATTTTATTTTGTATTATTGCATTTTAATATTATTTCAAGTGGACTTAATTTTACTTTACTTTGTTTTATTGGATTTAATTTGATTTCTTTTGCTTTGTTAGACCACTTGATTTAATCTGACTTGATTTGTAATGATTTTATTTTTTATGTTTTATTTTATTTATTTAGAAGAAGAAGAAGAAGAAGATTGATTTATTTGCCAACATGAACAATACAGGATAGGCACACAGAATACAAATAAATTTAGTTCGTCTTAATTTTATATAATCATAATTATATTAATTTGATTTTTTTATATTTTTAATTATTATTTTTGATTGTATTATATAATGTCACTTTTATCCAAAAAATATTGTACACCATAATATGGTAGACTATGAAAAGATACTGTAAAACTTTAATACCTTATTTATAAACCTGTGGTCTTACAATAAATGATTTGAATCTTTGAATCTAAGAATGTCCGTAAAAATTGTCGTTATTCTTTACTTATCAGGAGGCGAAGTTGGTCGGCGAGAAATTGAAAAGTTATAAAATATTGCTGGCTCGCTAGCTGGACAATAATGTCGCATAGAAATTCCATTATAGTTGAGTCTCAAACTTTTTAAAAAGTTAAAACAGCCATGGCACCAGACATATACAGCCAACTAATTTTTAAATTAATTTGGAGACTTCAGTAGGAAGGCAGCATGCGTGTATCACCACAGGTTTTCTGTTACTGCACATCGCATGTGTTTCATCATTGTCTCATTTGTAAATTATAAAGAAACTAGCTTTTTTCCGCAGCTTCGCCTGCGTGGAATTCGGTTATCGCGCGCTCTTCCCTCGGGAACTGCGTCTTTAATACAACAAAGAAGACACAAGAAGTAGGCAAGTAGCCTTAAACTTGGCACATATCTGTGTTTGGACATACGAGAGGTTAATGCAGGTGACTATTTGTCCGGTTTTTTTTTGCTACTTGGTGTCGACTACCCTATAACCTACGAATAAATATTCTCTGGAAACGTAACTAAGCCCGAAAAGCCATTCCGCGGAATGTCTACAGCGACGGGCGGGGTTTAAAATATCTACCGTGCGTCGCGCCAGTTCGGTCGTAAAACTTGAGTCGTGCAGTCGCTCCGTGGAAAATTTCGATCAAGTTTGTGATTGTGTTTGTGCTTGAATCAATTTAAAATATATACCGTCGTGTTGTGTGAAGTAGTGTAGAAGCCACTCAGTAATGAAAAACACAGGATTCACCCATTTAAAACACCATAATTGGCGACCCTGGAAAGTGTTATGCATACGCATTGTAAGATCGCACCCACGCTTGTCGCAAGAGGGCGGCGCCGACTCTTACGCGGACCAATCGCGGGCCAACGTTGTGTATGAGAGAGTGTGAGTGCTAAGTTGTTATTGCTGTTAGTTTGTTTGCGTAAATGCTACAAATGGAATCACAATCGAAGCGTTCATTGCTGGCAGTTACGTTTCCAGAGAATATTTATTCGTAGCCTATAACGCATTTCTAATATCAAATGTATTCACCTTCCTGCCGGCTCCTCAGGTTGTAATCGACTACAAGATGCGGCCCGGGTTTCCTCGCTGCGTACGCGCTCTCCACCTCGTTGAAGAGGGACTTTGAGCGCATCGCTTTGAGATCGTTCTGCTTGAAGTTGATCCCCTGGTGGTCCAGGGACTTTAGGTAGTATTTCTCGTTCTGTTCGCGCCATTGCTTGTTGAAGCCCTGTGAAGAGTTAGGATTAATATGAGTTGCTGGCAATGTGCTGTGATTATGATTATTAAACATGGCAGGGGCGTGTAATAACTTCTGCATTATAATTGCCATCTCACATTAGCATATTTGTGCATCGCCAATAGGGATGACGACTGGGTTAAAAATATATCATTCTATTTAGTCCGACAGTTAGATTATGGAAAAATATGGGACACTTATTTTTTTGGTTTATTTATTATAAATCGACAAAGGTATAGATCGTCAAACTTCCGGAGTGGGGGCTTGTGACATCACTCGAAACTTCTAAGCACTGTATCCTCGTCATTTTTTGTTTGTCAAACAAAAGAAAAAATATGTGCACACTATTTTTAAATTATCTACCTGACGGACTAAACACTTTTTAGTCGTCTAGCCTATTGGCTGCTGCTCCCCCCTTCCCCCCCAAAAACATTAAAGTGCCGCCATATTGTTTATTTATCTATTGTACAGTCAAGAGCAAGCTGAAGTTTTCACTTGCTTCACAAGCTCCCGACTATACAGTCGCTATCAAATATTTCGGGGCTGCCAAGGTGATCAAAAATATCGATACATGAACTCTAATATCGTAATAATAGAGTGCATGTGCCGATTATTTTGACCACTATACATACTTTTCCAATCCTCTAAACTTCTACTATATATAGAGTTCGATATCACGAGCGGCGGATCGATAACTGTGGCATTCTTTGGAGAAAGCCACCCAGTGGAAGTGTTCTACACTTCCGCTTAACATAGATATAGTTAGTGTTTTATTTTGTAACTAAGGGACCCCATACATCCCAGTATTATTATTATTTTTTTTTTTTTTGTAATTTTTTGTTTAATCTTTTACTGTAGTTTTTAAGTATTTTATTTGTAATTATTTTATTTTTAAATGACTTTCTGCCAAGTTTCTTGCGGCGCATTCTTCTTGGCAATGATGGTCTTTACGAAAGCGCTGGTAGTTTAAAAATGACGTGTAAAAGTGCCCATTGCGGCCTATTTACGGAATAAATGATTTGAATTTTGAATTAATCTCGATGACTTACCTTCTGGGCCTCCCTCCACTCCTCCTCTTTAGCCTTGAGCCTCCTCAGCACGACGGGGACGGCCACAACAGGATTCTTCTTTAAACCAGCAATGATGTCCACCGCCTGCAAGCACACATCATTTGTGAAGACGCCTTACTACCTACGCTATTTGTATTGTAGGCGGTACCACCATCAGTTGAATTCACGCACACACGAACATTTTGATGGCAAACGAGCAAGTCTCATGATGGCAAGAGATCACCGCCCATAAACATATGTAACACCAGGGGTATTGCAGTTGCCGACATAGAGGCCTAAGATGGAATACCTCAAGTGCCCGTATTTTCACCGGATGTCTTACTCTCCACGCCGAAACGCAACAGTGCAAGCACTGCTGCTTCACGGCAGGATTAGCGAGTAAGATGCTGGTAGCAATCCGGGCGGACAAGGTCCTACCAGCCGCAACTGAACATGTCATTTAATGACAACAGGATTTTGACATTGAGTCATTCATTCTCTTTTTACGCAATCAATTATTTTTGTAGCTGTGTGTGTGCGTACTTCAACTCTAGTGGCACTACCTAATCATTAAACTATAACCGCTTCGCTCATAGACGTTAGTTAGGTAACTAACTAGTAAGAAGTACTAAAACATGGATTAGATTTGCAGACAATTGAAGTCGCGAAACCGACTTGAATTTTAGAATCGCCATCAAATGTGTCTAATCATTAAATCATATTAAAAAATAGCTTCTTAATTTTCTTCACCACTCTGGCCCAAAAACTGGTAGCATGGTGTACGGTTGTTACTCTGAAAATGAGCTCTGGTTGAGTTCGAACCGCGTCAATGTAGTGTGGTAGTGATAGATAGGTTTGTATGATTTGTGTGTTCTTACAGTGTGGTGGTGGAGGAACTGCATGAACACGCATATTTTGCATAGGCTTAGCTATCGTAAGGTCGCGGGTGAGCAAGAAAATTATTTTAGTTCATTACTACTAAATTGTCAGCAAATCAAGTCCTTGTTCTTTAAAACGCGTAGTATTTAAGACTGATCTAGTTAAGACGAAAAAAAAAAACTACTAAGTGCGCAACCACATGAAATCGCTGGGTCCATATCGGCTCGCATACTTATTGAAAGTCCGAATGTAATTTTTGTCAGGATGATCGTTTGTCATAACTCTTTTTTCTCTGAATCTAATGATTGTATAGAATTCTTATAAAATAAACCTAACCTAACCTATAGTTTTCTATAGGATGACCATTTTTTTTTGAAAACTATAAGGTTACAGTGCAAAAAAAATTCGGACAAACGATGATTCGGACAAAAATTACGGTATGACTAGCGGAGAGTATGCGAACTTTGACGCTCCCGAAATCGCTCGACGCTCGTTTCCAGTCAAATCTGATCACATGACATATAACGACAAAGCTGAAAATATTCGCAGGAAATTCAAAATCACCTTCAAAATGGAGTCAAGTGACCAGATTTATCGCTGAAATCGAGCGATGACCGACTGCCTATGGCCGCACCCTTAAAATAAATTCGCAAGCACTACATACATCACTTTTCCGTACACCATATTCATGCTTAAACAATCTGCACTACGTATACAAACAAATTATCTTAGTAACGATAGTGATTATAACTTTCGCTGTTTCATTATTACCAGCACACCTTAGACCTATATATCTTTGCCGCCTTCTACTAAATAAAGAAAATGGGTGACATGTCACCCACATTCTTTCCCGGCCCGTATAATACCGACATGGAAATACCGGCCGTTTTTTGTGTATACTCGCATAGAAACTGACAGGAGCTTCTATAGGCGTTTACACGAAAAACAGGGCCGGTATTTCCATGTCGGTATTATCCGGGCCGGGAAAGAGAGACTATGCGCACCCAGGGTTCCGAAAATTCAGCATAAATATTAATTAAAAAAAAAATTAAGAAAAAATGTATATTAATCAATATATTGGTATCACCAAATGTCGGTGTCAATGAGAAGTAATAAAGTTCACGTGAAATGTGTAAGTGCCGAAAAAAACCAGGTTAAGCGCGAGCGAGTCGAACGTGACCCCTCTCGTGATCACGACCGTGGCGATGTAGCCGAAACGTCGTGGTAGTTTTAACAATATTAACATCGTAAATAAGTCAAAGGTGTGCTAAGTAATAAGACGCTAGAAAACATTTGCAAAACATACTACAAATAAATTAATAAAAAAATTAAGTAAAATCCGCCAAAAATACAACATACACTACATAAGAGTACAATAAACATCAAAACTATTGAGCCATCTATTCTTTATCTTACCATCAAAGATTGGCATTTCGCGAAATACATTATGCACTACATGGGCCATTTAACTTTATCCAAAATTCAGGAGACATCAGCGACACATTTTGTTAGAAAAATGTTTACAATGTCTACCATTAGCATGCTTAGAAGAGCTATGAAGGAACTGCCTTCAAACTGTCACAACTCTTTAACTTTTATTAGATTCGTACCCCATAAAATTATACTTTTAACCTCTTCACCGCCACAGAACAAACGAAGTGACGTGCTCGTACGCCACAGACAAACCAGCGACAAATCAACTTGATTTTTAATTCCATTGCAGATGGATAAATTTAAAGTTGAATGTTGGTCATGTACAGATATGACCACGGCGTGTGAGGAATTCAATTGGCTGTCACGACTGATTGACTCTAGCGGTGAAGAGGTTAATAAGTAATTCGGGAGACATTACCATGACAACCTTGCTACATTAAAAAGTCGATTGGCCCATATCGTCACTACTTTTAAAAAGCTCGTAACTTAAAATTGATAATTTTTCTAAGTCAACTTTATGCGCATTATTTGAAGGGTCGATTTTGTTGACGTATTGACTTGAGATAGTTAAGAGATTTTTTCAAAGTACCGTGGATTCATCCTTACGTGTCTTATCATGTAAACAAACACTTCTCGAAGACACAGACACACCTTTCTCTTGGATTACACAATAACCATCACTTAAAATGTTCCTGTATACTTAAAGAAACTGTTTAATTATAACAAAATCAATCAATATAAGTGTATTTACTATCATATGTGTCTTTGTAACATGAAATAAAGACTTGAATTTGAATATATTTTATCGACATTTCCCATGAGTCATTGTCTATTATCTAGGTCTACCATCTATGACGTCACGTTTGTTTACATGATAAGACACGTAAGGATGAATTAAGTATAGTGACGATATGTATCTTAACACTCAAGCCACTAGACTTAGTCAAAATAAAAAGTATATTAAAACTAAAAATCATGCCAAGAGCTTGTCGCTCGTACCACCTTCTCGCCATAGATCCGCCGGAGCGCCCTCTGGTGGATGGTGGCCGAGTGCCCGCCGAGGCAGTCGTCCAGGCGGTACTTGGCGGCGTCGTCGGCCGTCATGCGAGAAAGCTTCTTCTGGACGCCCTCGAGGACGCGTATGGTCGACGCGTTTGTTTCTATCACCACGTCCAACTGGAGGAAGATAAAGTGTTTTAAAAAAATATATGAAAAGGTCTATACCACGCGCCATATAACTGCCTAAAAGTTCATTACTTGATACTCACGTTTTGACGCATTTTTGAGATACATTTTTTATGCGACGTCTTTACGTTACTCCCGGATTGTGTTCGAATCGCTTAAAGGTACAGTGCCTATTCAATTATTGGAATTATACCTTTATAGTTTTTGTGGTACTAGTCGTGGCAATGAACTTTTAGGCAAAGTTAGGCGGCGGAAGGTATAATGGTCAGATTGTTCCAAATAATCGATTAATTTTTAGCACAAAATCATTTATAGTCAATTAAACGCGAGTTGTCAGTGACAAGAGACTACTGAAGCTTGCCTCTGTCTACATATCGTAAGTTGTAACATTAACATGTATCGCTACAATATCAAAATGCATTTGTTTGCATTTTAACGAGTCAGTGGTCACACAACACACACACATGACACAGGAAACCCTAGACACAGGGACACGGGTAATCCTAGTTCAGGCATTTCTTGTAAATATTTAACATCAGTATGTTAAGTTCTTAAGTTAAATATGATGTGAAATTAGTATTTTTGAATAAATTATTATTATTATTAGTGGTAAAGTATAAATCATAATTGACGATTTATATTTGAAAATAAATGTTTGCTAAAAATTACATTTTTAATACAAGCTTTTTTGCTGACTGTAGCTTTTTATTGACTGTACTTGCATTGCCATTTACCCTACACTTGTGCAGTACACCAAATTTCATATCAATCTGACCAGTATAAGTAGAACGAAATTCGTACATACATTAAATCACGCCTCTTTCCCAACGGGGTAGGCAGAGACTACATCCTTCCACTTGCTACGATTCTGGCATACAACTCTCGCTTCCTCTACATTCATCAATCTTTTCATGCATGCACGTCGGTTTAGAGTACTCCTGACCCGACCTTTCTTCAGAATGTCTCCGATTTGATCGTGGTACGTTCGTATAGGCCTTCCTCTCCCAACGTTCCCATTCACGCTCGTCTTATAGATCTGCTTAGTCAATCTGTTTTCATTCATTCTCTCCACATGCCCAAACCATCCAAGCATTCCCTTCTCAATCCGTGTGACTATACCTTCATTTACACCGCAGCGTTCCATTATCGCACTATTTCTAGTTCTGTCACTCAATATAGCCAAAAATATAGGCTAAATAAAAGCTATTCAGATTGAAAAAACATAAAAAAAAACTCCAAATGCTCACCTCAAACCGCTCGTCCTCACACCTATAGATATACTCTTCGTACTGGGTCTTTCTGGACGTCACGAACGTGGAGTCCTCACTCCAAGTCGGGAAGGATACCCATGTATCGTTGAGTACCTGGAACGAGGACGCGATGTAATACTCGTTGTGGGGGTTATAGGGAGGGGTTGGCGTGGGGAATTTCAGTAGGAAGGCAGCATGCGTTGGTTCAACAGGGGGTGTTCTGTGTAAGCACATCGCATGGGTTTCATCATTGGTATAAAAAATGTTTTGTGAAAAAAAAATTAAAACAATATTCATATTTGTAACTTACACTGCTTATTATTATTTAGTTAAGAGTTATTATTATTATATTTCATGCATGGCCGGCTGCGGCCGCTGTTCGCGGAGCGCCGCCTGCTGCTCAACGACCTCGTGCTGACACAGGATGCTGACGTATTCGCAGATAGCTGGCATGCTTTGCTCATTAAAATAAATAGCTTATGCAATATTTTTACCTGAATTAAGTTAGTCATTAATTTACATTGTAAGCGCTTTGGTTTTATACTGTTAAGCTTATAATTGTAATTTTGTGAATAAATAAATAAATAAATAAATAAATATAATTATAATAAATAATTAATTTTACAGTTTATTTATTTTGATTTATTTCATTGATTTTTAGTTTTATATAAATTAAAATTTATTAAAACATATGTAGAAACTTTTCTGTATGTGGGTGTTGACACAAATTGTAAACCAAATTTGGCAATAATCAAAGCCTTAACTTAACGTGGGCGTCAAAAAATTCCGCAGTAACCCGAAAGGGTAAAGTTCAAGAGGGTGTAGTAACAACGGTGACCTTTAAGTATTGTTCTGAAGGTCAGTTACTGGCGCTGGCATCTTGGATGGTTTTGATTACGTGAATTATTACTGTTTATTTTATTACACACATCATATTAATATTCGTTCGTTGATGTTTTTTTATTTATTTTGGAGTTGGGGCGCAGGATCGTACTTGGTCCAGCGGGTCTCGTTGGCCATATAACGGGGCAATACCGCTGGGGCAATGGGTACGTTTAGGCCAAGTACGATGCGGACGGATATTGAGCAATTTTTATTTTATTTTATGATTTATTCCTTTTTTCTATTTTCTTTTTTTTTTTAGTTTTTTTTTATATTTTGTATTTTTTTTTTCACTATAATTGTACATCTATTTCTGATTGTTCTGCTAAAATACAACTATTTATTCAAATGACTGTTTGTGGGTAAATAATGAACTAATTATGTGAAGCAAAATCACTATTTTAGCTCACGCCCAAACTGAGCCTTAGATAACGGGGTTTAGACGTGCTGCCCTTACAGTTCTGACGCATCACGGCACGTCAGACAGTGGCGTGCTAAGCTTACCTCTTTGCAGAGCGGCGTGCGACCGGAACAGCGGCGAGCGGCCGCCTCGCGCGGCAGCGCGCAGTATGAAGTGCCCAGACGCTTGCAAGTCGTCAGATCTGGACAAAACAATAGTATGTTGTGATTCATCCCAGCCTATGCACATCCCATTGCTGAGCACAGACCTCTCTTAAGAGGGCTTGGGCCATAGTTCCTGCGCGGGCCCAGTGCGGATTGGGAATGTCACACGCACCATTGAATTGCTTCGCAGGTTTGCAAAGGTTTCCTCGAGATGTTTTCCTTCACCGCAAAGCCCGTGGTAAATTTCAAATGTTATTCCGCACACGAGTTTCGAAAAACTCAGAGGTGCGAGCCGGGGTTTGAACCCACGGCTCTCTGCTTGAGAGGCGATAGGTCAAACCACTAGGCCAGCACGGCTTTTTTATAATGTACACCACATCGAGTGGTGTAACTTATATAATTTTAAACCTTTGTAATTTTCACCTACAACTAAAGAAAGAAACAAGACATTTATTCACTACTAGCTGTTGTCCGCGACTCCGCCCCGCAACTGTGCTATTTTCCGGGATAAAACTATGTTATGTCTTTCCCGAAACTCAAACTAACTGTATACCGAATTTCATCTAAATCGGTTCAGTGGCTTAGACGTGATGAGGTTAATAAAGAAACAAACAGACTTACAAACTGTCGCATTTATAATATTAGTGGGGTCACAAAAAGACACACAAATACAACAAAATTTACGCAATTACACACAAATAAACCAAAAATTACTACCACAACCGGGACTTTCACACGATATTAATTACCTCGACGTTCCAACCACATTATTATTGTTATCTAATTGTTGGCACTAAGCGCATTTTCTTTCTTTCTTTCTTTGTATACTGCCACTTACCGATGTCGAGAGCGGCGTCCCCTTGCGGCCGGTCGTGCCGCAACTGAGCCCCCAGGGGCCCAATAGGCTCGTAACGCGTCTTGTCCAGACCGAGCAGGCTCGTGTTGCTCGAGGACATCTGGTAGCTGTTGTTGTAGCCTGCACAGACATTATAACGTTACGTAGGAAAGGAAGGACGAACGAGAACGATCGTGGTAGAGTGGTCAGAACAATAAATTGCAGCCATTAGTTATATCATGGTGGTCGAACGGTAATTTGTTTCATCAGTAAGATGTTTAGTCCAATGTTTTCGTGATTTAAAGTCAAAGTGAAAGTCAAAATTACCTTTATTCTATGTTAAATAGAAGAAAGTTATAATTTTGACAAGCACAAAATCTATCACCTGCTTGGAAAAACCTTTGTTAAGAATACGGCAGCCGAAAGACGTCCACTGCTGGACATAGGCCTCCCCCAAGGCTCTCAACTCAGACCGGTCTTGTGCTTTTCGCATCCACCGCGCTCCCGCGATCTTAATCAGGTCGTCGCTCCATCTTGTTGGAGGCCTACCAACAGGTCGCAGAACTAAGAACTGTTCTTAAAAAAAAAACTCGTTGAGTTTCTTGCCGGATTCTTCTCCAGACGTTTTTTCCGAACCGGTGGTAGATTTTTTTGACGTTCATAAGTGCTTGTTATAGCCTAAACTGAATAAAGAGATTTTGACTTTGACATTGACTTGAAGGTCTGACTGACATAGCCCGAAGAATTGCGAAACTGAAGTGGCTGTGGGCAAAATCATACTAATATCTGGGTCAACAGGGAGGTGTAGGTTACCTGCGTTGTTATGGTGCTGGGGGGTGGGAGTGGAGGGCGGCGACACTGGCCCCACGAAGTCCTGCAGCCACTTGTGCAGCTCGGGGTGGCGGCACAGGAACGGCGACGTCACCGCCACCAGCTCCGACGACGATATGATCTCGTTCGTGAAGAGAAGCAGGCATCTGGAATGAAAAGGCGCGTTAGTGGAATCTTGGTGTGGACGTGAATTTTTCCGGTCGAAAGTTCACTATCGTACTTAACATAAGGGAAATGGAGGTCCATCGGCTAAAGTTTTCTTTAGCGTCTGCTTATTATTATAATTTAGATGGGCATTTATTTTATATTCAGTTTTACAATTTTACCTATAAGGTTCACGATTCAATCAGGACAATTTTCAACGATAAAATGAACTAAAAACTATCTTATAACGACACTTGTGTAAAATAGCGTGATAGGTCCCGTTGTGGTATTTTGACTAAAAACTATCTTAAAAATAACCTGTCTTTATATGTCGCGTAACAACATGATTATACTCCATTTAATTTAAGATTTGAATTAACGGTCAAATTGTAACACACGTTTCTCGGTATATCGAACACAAATTGACTATAAATACCTACATGTACATTTATTAGCGATATTTATTATAGTTTTTAGTATAAGAAGTTAACACAATTTTAAATAGTTTCATTGTTTCATTTAAAAACGTGTGCAAATTTCACTGTTAAGTTTCAAATGTTAAAATAAATGGAGTATAAGTGATGTTCAAAATCAGTGTTGCTTGAGGAAGGAAATTGTTGAAGTGACTCGCGTTAAATGCACATCGAATGTATTAATTAGATATGTAGAAAAAAACCGACTCATGATTCATATTTCGTATGCATGCAACCGCTTCGAAATATCGGGAGCTCGTCATAAGTTATCACAGTACTGTACCCGGACATAAAGATGGCAAATCGGTCTTTGGAAAGAGACTCTGCTAATTTCGGCTTCGTAGAGCGTTGTCACTCACTACTTATGTGACGTTTGTCAGACGTTGTACAGGTGCGATAGAATACGGACGCATTTAGATGAAAATATATAATAAAGAGTTGTTGAAACCCCCCAAAACTTTATATTGTACGATGGCATTTTCAAGAAAAAGAGGGAAGTATCCTTTTTGTAGGCAAACCATTATGCACATCTTCTGAAATATTAAGGCAAATTTTATTATTTTATACATATACCTTAAAAATTACACTAATCTTAGCCTTACCTCAAGAAATTGTCATAGACCTCCTGAGAGCGCAGCGCGCGGCGCGCCCGGTCGAAAAAGTTGTATTCCTGTTGGGTGCCATACTTCGCAGCTTCTGCGTACGAGACGTCGCGGACCACGCCCCCTGTGAATGACGACAGGCGGGACTTCTTCGGAGGGGGAGCGCCCACTGCTGTGATCAATATTACACATATTATAATACAACCATTAATATTGTGTGTATTCTAGTTTATTTATTTATTCGTTTATTCATACGTGATTATTTATCCCATTACCTATTTTTATTTTTATTTTAGACGTGTAATATATGTGCAATGATGTGTATGTGTAGATGTGTTTTTGTTGCTTTTTCATTTTCTGATCTACTGTTAATGCACCACCTGCTGTAAACTAGTACTTCCTTCTTTCTGTTAAAAGGTTGCCTGGAAGAGATCGCTCTTAAGCGATAAAGCCGCCTATTGCTTACCTTGTAATTTTATCTGTGTACCTGTTTTTCTGTATCGCTTATTATTTCTGGTGTACAATAAAGAGTATTTGTATTTGTATTGTTAACCTGTCCTGGACCACTTGAAGGACTGGCCCTTGTATGCAGTGGACAGAGAGAAGTGGAAGAATGGTGGGGGGAGGCTTTAGCAGTGGGATAGAATACCACGGTAAGAAAAACTGTATTACAGTCAAGTGTAAAAATATGAACTTACACAAAGTTTCAAAAATAAGTACCACAGACAGACAGACAGACAGACAGACAGAGATTCCGACGCAATGAGGCCGTAGTAACATATTCTTGAGTGATTCGAATGGATAATTATTTTTGCACTTGACTGTACCGTAATATTAATACCGTAATATCGAGATACTTTCTCCCTGAAGGGTTACTGAAAACCGTCGCGCGAACGACTTTTTTGGCACTGCTGGGCAGACCTCTTCCCAAGTAAGAGTCCAAGGGAGTTTAAGTTTTTTTATATGATAGGGGGCAAACAAGCATGTAAGTTTAGTTATAACTGTTATAAGTTTCTTCTATGTATAATTACAGGTTTATTCGTTTTCAGTTCTTATTTCTGGGGTCTTAGTAAAAAGGGGTTAAGTCTGCAGAAATTACACAGCTATTTTCTATTTTATGTGTATAGGGGTTTAAGTCGAAATCAGCTGTTCAACTTCTGCAGAATCCCTTTTTCACTAGGACCCCAGATTTATAGTCTGTATTGTCGTCACTTGTTCTAGTATGTACTTCTATAATATTCTAGAAGGGCGACTTACGCATCTGAGTGGATGAAGTGAAGCTGGGCGAGCGTTTCAAATGCTGAGGAGCCGCGGCGCTGGTCGACACGCCGCTGGAATGTTTCGGCAGCTGCTGCACATAAAAAATACAATATTACATACAATACTAACTTCTATCACCACTTGCTGACAAGTTCCTTTTACGAGGGGTGGCGTCCGCTACGCTCAGATCGTAACCCACTCCACTCGCGTTTTTTTAACTTCTACAACGTTGCATACAATATGACCCGGCTTAGTTAAAGACAAGATTTTTGTAAAAATGCTTTAATAATCTGTAATTCTCGTGCAAAGTTGACATCTTTTTTTGTCGAATTTTGAGCTCCTGTAATTCTGATATTACACATTTATTATGAAAATCTGAAAACCGCAAGCATAGATAATTACGCCTAGTCCACACTTACAAAATGTCATCTACTTCTAATGCCTAGTTTTCAAATGAGACCGGGACTACGTTTACAAACAAGTATGGAGAATGGAACGAAGAGACTTCTCTAAATTTTAATGATTTGTTGAGAGGTACCTGCGGCGCGGCGTGGTGCGGCGGCGGCGGCGCGGGCGCGTGCGGCGGCGACGCGGGCTGGGCCGGCGCGAACCTCTCCGGTTCCGGCTCCGCGCGTTGCTACAGACAAACAGACGCGTCACAGCGGGGAAACAACATCATTACAGGGCTGTTTCTCAAAGCGTATCAGTCTAATAATATTAGTGTTGTATTAGCGGTGGCAGGCCTCCCACCAGGTGCACTGACGACATTGTGCAAGTTGCGGGAAACCGGTGGCTGCAAGTGGCGAGTTGTTCATTGTGGCGTTCTATGGAGGCCTTTGTCCAGCAGTGGACGTCTTCTGGCTGCTGCTGATGATGATGATGATGATGAATATTAGTGTTTCGTCTCATATGAGACAAAAAACTAATATTATTAGACTAATATGCTTCGAGAAACTGGGCCGAGGGTCGACTTACAAGAATGGATTGAACGAAAATAATGTGACTCAGTACCGAATCGTCTATCAAACAAAATGACCAAGACTTAAAACGGTCTAAAACAGGGTCGGATCTTGAACTTGTGGGGCCCTGGGCTAATACCTACTGCTTAGGGGCCCTACCTAATTACTAAAACCTCATGATGGATTTTTTTTAATTCTAGATAATTTTTACTATCGACAATATCGTCTGTTATTTTCAGTTCAGGTTGGGGGCTCTCTGTATCCACGGGGCCCTGGGCTGCAGCCCAAAAAGCCTTTAAGTAGATCCGCCCCTGGTCTAAAAAGCACACTGATATTTTTTGAAAAAGCGTCTTTATATAAAAATCCTGGTTCAAGAGAAGACAAAGTGTATAACAATGTGTTTGTAATGTATAGACTATTACCTGAGGTGCCATAAGCGGCGGCGAGCGCGGATGCGGCGGGTAGTGCGGCTTGGTGACCGCCTTAGCGTCCGGCAGGAACTGGCCAAACTCTGCCAGCAAGTCGTCCTGGTTTTCAAACAGCTTGGCCACCTGTCAGCAACTTCATACGTTAGTAAGGCTTAATAGAAAGAAAGAATAAATTTATACCGGATGTTGTAATACGAGCAAAAAATTAAAACAGACCGTCCTCGTCAAAATAAACAACATTAATTCAGCGACTTTTAGAAATAATGGAGTCTTTGAATTTTCCTTTTTTCATACAAATTAAATACTGCTATCAATGTTTAGTTTAGTTTATTTATTAATTCAATACATCATTACATTATAATTTATTTATCCGCGTTATTGGGCCCGCGTGGGAACTGCCGCCCAAGCCCTCTCAATCTGAGAGGTCTGTGCCATTGGGACAGACCTCTGGGACGATGTATTAAGACAGCAACGTACCTCTCTCCTCCACCTCGTATGTCTCTGTGCTGTTTTTGGTGATCAATAAAGAATATTTCGTCACTACTTTTAAAAAACTCTTAGCTCAAAATAGATAATTTTTCCGAGTGAACTTTATAGACATAACATCAAGGTTCAATTTTGTTGACATTGATTTTAGATACGAGATTTTTTCAAAGTAGTGACGATTTGTATTCTATTGTACCTGAGAATAAACTTCTTGTTCAGTTTGCTGCTTAGCTTGGGGCTCTTTAACATCCCTATGGCCCCTCTGGTACGCGTGGAGAATCTCCAGGAACCTCTTGTACTTGTCCGGTTGCCTTGAGAAGCGGGACTGCGGACATAGTCGGGATATCAGCAATGTATAGGGGGAACTTAGAGGTTTATGATTGGTGGTTTGGTCAGAACATAAAAATGCAGCCATTAGTTATATCACGGTGTTCAAACGGTAATTTGTTTCATCATTGAGTCTACCGAAATCAGCTACGTAAATGAAAAATCGCTAAATATTTTTCTAAGGTTTTGACCTTGAAGTCAAAGAGTTAGGACTGGTTTGGTTGCTTTACATTTGGCAACTTTTTTAGAACGTTTTAAACTTTCGTGATTCTCACTCATAATCAAAATACCACACACTTCAGTCTACTCGTGACCACGGCAACTGCAACGTTGCCGAAACGTCGAGATAAATATTACTTGTGTGTGTTAGCGTGAGAAGTCCCGTTTGTGGTATTTTGACTATAATTCTTTTAGAATCTCTTTGGGCAGCTGCCTCTCCCTGCTCCCCCCTTGAAAACCGTCCACCATCAACACTAGTACTATGCCTGTGGGTATAATAAACAATAACTCACCTTGATCTTGTTGACATATTCGATGGCGTGGTTGAACTCGACCGGCTGGCCGGCCGGCGCGGGCGGCGCGTGCGGCCCGGACCCGGCAGGGGGCGCCACCGTGCCTGGAGCGAAGACTAGTTAGTTTTGTTTGTTTGTTTGTGTGTGGAGGAGAGGGGTGGGAACGTCAGAACAATAAATTGCAGCCATTAGTTATATCATGGTGGTCAAACGGTAATTTGTTTCATCATTGAGGTTTTGGCCGGCAAAAGTGGATGTGCGATTATAATAATAATAATAATAATGATTTATTTCACAAAACACATTTTACATAGTTATGTCTTATCCTTCAGACTCCGAACTAGGCGAAGCCTGTATCTCGGTAGTCTGCGAGTGCGAGTTCACTAGATTTACATTAGGTAGTGTTAAGTAAAATAAGATAGAGATCTTATTACGGATCTTATTATGGATCTTAGGTACAGTCAACTCATCATCATCATCATGTCAGCCGTATTTTAACCGTCAGTTAACAGTAATCAATGGATGGTGAAACAGCCCCTTAATGTGTTTCCATCGTATTTTGTCGGATAAGGTCGTATTTTAGTCAGTGAAGACTAAAAACCAGTATCTCTGCCGAGTCCTCTACAAATAATGTTTTATCTGTTTATTTCATTATAATTTGTTATGATATGTTTTTGGCTTTGCAAATAAATAGGCCAATCAACTTTTTTACAGACACTAATCTGTCCGCGACATTTTTCAAACAATTGCAGATTTTTGAAAGTAAACATGTTTTTTCTGTAATTTAATAGATGGTGTACATCAATACATGCCATCCTACGTAAGTTCAACCTATTAAACCGTGAAATATCTTGTTGAAAGTACGATTCTTTGGTAACGCCGGAGACAATTTTGGTAACGCAGGAGACGCCCAAAGTGTCGGTAAAATATACTCCATTTCAATAGAATCTGACAATCCTGTAGACACTTCCAGCCTACTAATATGAACACCGGTCTGCCTAAGGCTTTGTGATGTGACAATTATTCTTTTTTTGATTCCTTTACCGATTACCTTTTTTTTTGGCCACGTTAAATGTGTAGAAAATTGTCAGATTCTATTGAATTTTACTTTAGTCGATAGGCCCAAATATGCCGTTATTTTTTATTTATTTATCGTCCTTTTTTAACTAACTTCAGTACTTCAGTAAGCTAGTCGAGAAAGCACGACAAACACGAATTTTTCCGACAATAACAAAACATTACTCACTACATATGTACTCTGAATCATAACAAGGTAAATAAAACTATTCCATTGCCACCACGCATTCAACGTAGAAGATAACATGTCGCAGTTCCCGCTTCGTCAATGGGTAAATGAATGACAGAAATCACGTACGAAATTGTATTATTCAATTATTAGGTAAATAGGGATGTTGACGCCATTATAAAATAATTCGAAGGCACGATTACAGTAAAAAAAAACGCTTTATTTTAGCCCTGAAAACCAGAATAATTTTATATTCATTTAAGGTCTGCCCGGATCGCTACCACCATCTTGCTCGCCAATCCTGCCGTGAAGCAGTAGTGCTTGCAATGTTGTTTTCGGCGTGGAGAGCAAGATAGCTGGTGCAATTACTGGCACTTGAGATATCTTAGGCCTCTAGGTTGGCAACGCATCTGCAATAACCCTGGTGTTGCAGATGTTTATGGGCGGTGGTGATCTCTTACCATCAGGAGACCCACTTGCTCGTTTGCCATCCAGTCGAATAAAAATAAATAAAAAAAAGGTTTACTGTAAAATTAGATTTTTTGTTGCTTTAAAACAAGTAAATAGTTAGTTGATTGAGTTGGCAAACAAATCATAAGTCGCTATTGCCATTGAAAATATGAGAGAATTGTTTTGACAGCTCATAAAAAGTACGCAGTTGATTGGTAGTGTCAACATCCCTATTCAGTTAAAAAAACAACAGAACTACAACGTAATATAGAGCCAAATCGTCTGCAATCTTTTATTTACAATAACATACATTACGCCTCTTTCCCAATGAATAAAAAAAAATGAATGAATGAAATTGCGATAATAATTGATTGCATGCCACTTTGGTGAAATAATGAACTATTAACTGTTAAATTAAGACCTTTTGTAACATTATTTTCAAGCAATAAAGAATAAAGAAAGAATATATATATGAATATATGAAAGGTGTAGGCAGAGGCTATTTGTTTTCACCTGCTAGGTACAATCCTGATAATACACCTTTCGGTTCATCAAGCTCATTAGTCTTTCATGGGTCGATAAACTTTTTCTTGTACCTCGTTGCTATAGTTACGGTCTCCTGAGTCACTCTTTAAATTGTAATTTTATAGGATTAAAATATGCCAAACGTACAGTTTTGAGGTAGTTTTCCCTTTTTATGATTGGTCATCTAATAGTCATGTTAGTATAATGTGACACAACATTTCGTCTATTACTGTACTACTTTTGTCCCCTCGCTGACGGGACAGAATAACCACAAGAAATAGTTGATCCACCCATTTATATGGTGGGCTTCAGGAGGTTATATCTAGGGCTGTCATTCGTCCGGGTTTCCCCGGATTTGTCCTAGTTTAGAGGGCGTGCAATGCAATTAGAATTTTTCGGAGAAATAATTTCCAGCAAGTTGTAAATCGTTTTAATATACCTTCCATTAGGTCCTAAGTGCATGTAATCCGATTTGTCCCCTTTCCAGGTGTGCATAACTTTTGGGAGCCAAATAACCGCGAATATTTTGCTCTTTTCTCAGTTTTTTTCTTCTAGCACAAAAACAGTATGTACGCCGGAAAATGTCCGGGTTTTGGGCTCCAAAATCCGGGTTTTCCACGCGTCTTGCCCTGGTAGCCAAATTTTAGAGATGGCAGCCCTAGTTATATCCAACAGTGGACATCCAACGCGAGATTTTTTCAAAGTAGTGACGATATTTTCTTAGACAGTTTCTTACCTGGTGTATGATGTATAGCCGCCGCTTCTATCTGCTGATGCGCCTGCGAGATGTGATGCAACGTGTTCGCCGGCGTGGCATTCACGGACAAGTTGTGAACGATAGCGTTGTTCACAGATCTGTAACAAAGTTGGCGTTAGATCGTCGAGTAAGATCTGCTCTGAGGTTAGGTTGTGAAGACTTTAGTCAGAACATAAAATGCAGCCATTAATTATATCATGGTGGTCAAACGGTAATTTGTTTCATCATTAACCTCGTGCGGCTTAATGTGCAATAAAATGTACACAATAAGTTCAAGGGAATTAGGAATCTATGACAATGTAACAAAGTGAAAATTGTTTTGTTTTTGTATTGTTTTACAATATGGCAGTTTAGTTTAGTTTATTTCATTATCATCATCATCATCAGCCGGAAGACGTCCACTGCTGGACAAAGGCCTCCCCCTTAGAACGCCATAATGAACGACAACTCGCCACTTGCATCCACCGGTTTCCCGCAACTTTCACGATGTCGTCAGTCCACCTGGTGGGAGGCCTGCCAACGCTTCGTCTTCCGGTTCGTGGTCGCCACTCGAGGACTTTTCTCCCCCAACGGTTATCTGTTCTTCGAGCGATGTGGCCCGCCCATTGCCACTTCAATTTGCATATTTTTCCAGCTATGTCAGTGACTTTAGTTCTTCGACGAATTTCCGTATTCCGGATTCTATCGCTTATTAGTTTATTTGTTAATTCAATACATCATTACATTATAATTTACATAAATGTCAGTCATAAGTGTATGTGAGTTTGACGACAGTTTGCCTTTATTCTCGAAACAATTAGACTCTAATTGCTTTGTCATTTTTTTTAAATATTTATATGGGTCCAAAATCGGGGTTTGCCAGCGGGCCATGGAGCGCAGCATGCTAGGTTTAAAACTCGTGGATTGGATCCGGAACACCGCCCTGCGCTCCATGACCCAAATCACTGATGTAGGTCGAACAGCGTCCAAGCTGAAGTGGGACTGGGCTGGCCATGTTTGCCGCATGCCAGATGAGTTGTGGGCCAAGATAACCACCGAGTGGATGCCCTCCAACTCAAAAAGGCGACCTGGCAGACCTAGACGGCGATGGCGGGATGAACTAGACTTCTTCTTGAAGGACTGGCCCTTGTATGCAGGGGACAGAGAGCAGTGGAAGTATTGGGGGGAGGCCTTTGCTCAGCAGTGGGACAAAACGGGCAAACAATAATAATAATAATAATAATTTATATGGGGGGCTTCAGGAGGTTATGACCGTGGCAGGGCAGAAAAGTCGCTTTATGCTAAAATGTTATCCTTATCAAGACCGGGGCCGTGTGTTTGTTATCGCCATGTTACCCCAGCGGTATGTTATATATAGTGAACATTATGTGAGCAACATGCACTATATTTGTTTTTAGGATTCTCTCAGGAACGCGTGGAGATATCAAGCTGAAATTGATATCAAAATACACACATTACATTGTGTGTTTTGTTTTTATTGTTATTATTATATTGTCTTTTTTTTAATTAGTTTTGTTTTTTGATTTTATTGCTTTTTATTTGTTTAATTTTTGTCGCATTCCGTGAAGTCGCCAAGTACACAGCGGAAGACCAGCGTTGGCCTACACGGCCAACACTATGCTGAGCTGCGACCGTTTCGCGCTTTCGCATATTGTTTTTTTTTACCTATGTATTTTATTTTGTTTTTTATTTAATGTGCGATGAGTGAATAAAATATTTCTATTCTATTCTAAATACTGCGGTCCCTTGAAAAATCAAACTTAAGTCAATGTAACAAGTTCGTATTCGGTTCAAACTACATTCAGCCCATCTCTACAGTATTACTTATAAAGTACTTACTGCGCCACAGGTAAAAGATGCACTAGTTGTGCGGGCGGGGCAGCGTGATGGACTCCAAGCAAGACCCCGCCGCCTGCGCCGAGGCCTGTTGGCGAGGGCATTGACACTGACACCTGTGGGAAATACATTAAATGAATATCATGGTACAGTCAGCTGCAGAGAAAAGGTACCCCCCTGTAACGGCGGTATCCATACTACCGCCATTACAGGGGGGTACCCTTTCTCTGCAGCTGACTGTACAATTGACAGCAATTGACCTAGTCAGCAATAGACCTAAGTAATATAGTACAAAAGTATACAATATGGTACAAAATAATTTGAATTCGTCAAAAATATGATTCGTTTTTAAATTAATCCCTCATAGTCGCACATGACATTCAATACCGTATTAACTCAAAATAAAACTGTATTGAATAATAATTTTAATCTATCCTCTACATAGAACTCATCATGTAATACAGAAGCATTTTGAGTTATTACGGTATTAAATGTCATGTGAGGTAAACACCATAAAATTATGATTTATTTTGTGGAAGCACATCTAATTTCGCGGGGCCTGGAAAATGGCTAAATATATCTTAAACACCCAAAAACCGAGAACAAACATTCATATTATTCATATAAATATCTGCCCCGACCGGGGATCGAACCCGGGACCTCAAGCTTCGTAGTCAGGTTCTCTAACCACTGAGCTATCCATACTAATATTATAAATGCGAAAGTGTGCTTGTGGGTTTGTGTGTTTGTCCGTCTTTCACGCCGTAACGGAGCGACGGATCGACGTGATTTTTAGCATAGAGGTTGTTTATGGTCCCGAGAGTAACATAGGCTACTTTTTATCCCGGAAAAATGCAGTTCCCGAGGGAACAGCGCGCGACAACCGAATACCACGCGGGCGGAGCCGCGGGCAAAAGCTAGTAAAGTCAAAGTATTAGGTTAGCTTGAAAAGATCCCTTTTAGGGATAAGTTCGCCTTTGTACTCTTTTGATTTGTTGTTTTTTTCTCTTTGTATTACTTTGTGTTTTATGTACAATAAAGTATTTACATACATACATACATACATACAAGTATAAAAACCATTAAAAACAGTCCACACACCTGTCCATTGCTCTTCACTTCAATCTTGTATCCGGGCGGCAGGAAGGTGTTGAAGCCCACAATCAGTTCCGGATGTCCTTTGAAGAGATCCGAAACCCTTGTGATAACGCCCGGGGTGTCGATCCTAGAATACGAAAGCCTGGTGAGATGGAGCGAGGTGTGAGTGAGATGCGATACGGTTAGGTGGGTCAGAACATAAAAATGCAGCCATTAGTTATATCATGGTCGTCAAACGGTAATTTGTTTCATCATTATGATAGGTGTTTCAAAAAATATACATGCCCTGTTGTCAATAATACAATCTACATACAAAGTGCGCTTGAGCAACGCACACAGACACTGCTCACTGACACGATATCTCGAACCGATTGGGACCAATGCGAGTGCGAGCTTGAGACACGCGTCTATGAACTTTTTTGTGCAATAATGGAGAAGCACTGATGATGATGAAGCACTGACTGATGTGACTGATGTTACTTGGCCAAATAAATGAATATTAATATGCACAATCCGGGAGTAACGTAAAGACGTCGCATAAAAAATGTATCTCAAAAATGCATCAAAACTGAGTATTAAGTAATGAACTTTTAGGCAGATTTATATGGCGTGTGGTATTACTTTCGCAAGTTTTATTGTTACTTTTAGTGTTTCAGTCTTATTACTGTTAGGCGGTCGTACTGATGGAACCAAATAAATCTCTTTCTTTCTTTCAAATTCTACTTACTACTTAGGGTACTTAGGGTTTATATATGCATTTATATTTATTCATAAATGTTTTGCTCTATTTTTTTCTATTGCTTTTCTCTACCACTCAAAGGTTGACTGGCAGAGATCCCTTCAGGGATAAGTCCGCCTTTGTACTTAGCACTTTCTTTTGTGTTATTTTTGTACCTATTTCCTTTTTGTACAATAAAGAGTTTAAACAAACAAACAAATAAAACAAACGCTCTAACAACTCGGGAAAATTTCAAAACATACTCACGTCTGACTCTTAAACTCCTTCATGATATCCAAGAAGTCGTTGTAGACTTGCGGTTGTGTGTTGAACTTGTATTTGACGAGGTCCAGGTAGGAGAGTGCATCTTCCACCTTGAGCCTCTGGAACTGCCCGCCAGGGGGCGCCGGGCCCGCCGGCAGGGGCTGCGCGGGGCTCGGGGACTGGCGCTCCAGCGGCAAAGGCTGCTGCGGCTGAGGGATCAGCTGTGGGGACGAGGGGGGGTTAGATGGCGAAGATAAACTTGAAGTATAAGGGTAGAAATAAAGATATGGTACAAGAGTATGATACAAATACCGATAAGTTTTAACCTCGCAAGTCCTCGAAGTCGAGATCGCTTTTAAGCGATAACACCGCCTATTGTCTTCCCTATTGTCTGTATTGTATTTATAACTACGGCAACTTAATATTCTGCTTTCTGGTGCTCAATAAAAAATTGTATTGCATTTTTGTACAGACTTTTCTACAGAACGAGCAGAGAATTCTCAGTTTTGTTATTTTGGAAGTTATTGTAGTTTAAAGTTAAATTCATTGAATAATTTGTACGCCACATAGAAAATCAAAGTCAAAAGTGTTTTATTTGTGAAACATACGAGGGGAGGTACATAAATTCGCGGAATGAAGTATTTGCACATTAAATGAAACAATAGGAGTATTTTTATTTTTCAATATATTTAACCTCGAGTTTAATGCATTTTTCAGATCGGCTAATTAATTTATGTAAACCATCAAAAAAATATTTTTTATCTTTGCCCTCAAAATGAGCCGAAATTGCTTCCTTCGCTTCATCATCGTCATAGTTTTTTTTTCCTCGTAGTTCTTTTTTTAAATTTGGGAACAAATAATAATCGCTGGGGGCCAGGTCCGGGCTGTAGGGTGGGTGAACCAGCGATTTGAAGCCGCATCTGTTAAGAGCAGCAATCGCAATATGGCTCTTGTGAACCGGTGCATTGTCGTGCAACAGCAACACACCCTTTGACAGTTTTCCTCGCCTTTTTTCTTTAATGGCTTCGCGTAGTCTTTCTAATAGCATCGCATAATATGTCCCAGTTATGGTAACACCCTTGTTTTTGTAATCAATCATGAGAATCCCTTTTGTATCCCAAAAAATCGTAGCCATCACCTTTCCGGCTGATTCTGATACCTTGAACTTCTTGGGAGGGGGTGCACCCTTCTTATGCCACTGCATAGACTCTTGTTTTGACTCAGGTTCAAAATGATGAACCCAAGTTTCATCTCCAGTCACAATTCGTTCCAATATGTGGGTAGGATTGTCACCGCAGATTCAAAAATTGCTTCGATGCTTCAACTCGTTGTTCCATCTGCTGCGGTTTGAGCATTCTCGGTACCCACCTAGCACTCACTTTCGTCATGTCAAGATGATGATGTAGGATCCTTAAAATTGTTGTATCTGATACACCAACTAATGCAGCTAATTGCTTCTTTTTAAGTCGAGCATCTTCTAATACGAGTTTTTTTACTTTTTGTACAATATCCGACGATGTGACTTAAATCGGCCGTCCTGGGCGAGGGTCGTCTTCAATTGACTCTCTACCACGTTTGAAGAGTCCAGACCACTTGTAAATCATGGTTTTAGCAGGACACTGGCCCCCGTAGACGGTTTTCATTTCATCCATTATAAGTTGCGGAGGTGTTCCTTGCTTCGACAGAAATTTTATTACGGCACGATATTCAATTTGCTCCATAGTGGCACGTTTAATCGGAATTAATTTATTTGAAGGGCTATATCTTTAAAACAAATGACGGTTTTGAATTGACATTTACACATTTTTTTTGTAAAGAGTTTTTGTACCAGATAAGCAAAGAGGTTTAGTACTATTTTACTTTTTTATACTTCATTCCGCGGACTTTTGGACCTCCCCTCGTAGGTCATGATGGCTGCAAAAATACAGAGATGTTTTTTTTTTTGTTTTGCACTATCTGGCAGTTATTCTTACAATTGATTTGTACTTTATAAAGGACACAAAGACTTACGAAGTTAATGACGGCGAAAATTAGTTTTAATTTAAATTTGCAACATTAATGAAATTCACTATGGACTTTCACTATAGACGATTGTTACGAAATTTTGAATTTCAATTTAATTGCTAGAGGTTTACCACATAGGGGTTTAGTGGTGCGAAGAATTGCAGTTTGTTAAAGGTAAGGACACTCAAGAGCTAGGAAGCTGCGCTGGTATCATTCTAAATCAACTTCTGTATTAAATAGTTTCACCATCTGATTTTATACAATGTACTTGTGAAGCAAATAGAATATTTTGTGTTTCAGAGACTTCAGTAGGAAGGCAGCATGCGTGTATCACCACAGACAATCTGCTACAGCACATCGCACGTGTTTCATCATCGTCTCTTACACGTATGTATCAGATACTGAACTTTTGTTAATCAAATAAAAAAAAGGCGAGGGTGGGTAATCACGTCGAGAGGAAAATAGGTTTAATACTCGAGTTTTACACTCTGCTTTTCACTTCGATGGCGAGGGAATGAAATAGCAACAGTGGAAACAATGATTCACTTTCTATGTAACCTTTTATTTTTTAGGCATTATTATAAGAACAAAGAAGTTTCTATATATTTTTTTAATAATTTTTTAATTTATATAAAACTAAAAATCAATCAAAATAAATCACTAAAACTAGAAAAATATAATTATATATAGTAATGCATGAAAAATAAAATGTACGTAGAGAATGAACAATTGTTTCCACTGTTGCTATTTCATTTCCTCGCCATCGAAGTGAAAAGCAGAGTATATCGAGCATTAAACCCATTTTCCCCTCGACGTGTCTATCCACCCTCGCCGTACCAGCTCGGGCTATGCTCTCGTTGTACAATCTACTGTTTTATAGTGCTATCTACGTACCTTATGCCTGGGCGGCTGTGGCTGTTTGGGATACTGGACCCCAGCTTTCATATAGTTGATGACAGGCGGCGCGGGCGCCGGCGGACGCGCGCCCCGCCCGTACCCCGCCACCGCGAGCATCGCCGCCGGGCCTGCGGGGAGCAGGAACGTTAAAGGTACTCTTCACACTTCACCATGCCGTGGCCATAATAAGAACGAGTCGGGGAACAATAATATACAACTCTGAATGTACGCGCAATAATGTACGACGTGATATATTTTTTTTTATTTCAATAACGGAAATCGTAAGGCATAATAATCGGAAGACATAATGCTTCAGATTATCACGTCGTACATTATTGGTTCCCTGCTAGTTCGGTACGGGGTGATAAAGTACGGCATGATAATTCGTGCACATAAGCATTTTCCCCTTGCAAAAGTGCACTTTCCGCTAAATGTACACTCCCAAAAGGTACACTATCCCAATTGGGGCAGTTTTTCGAAAAGCGGACTTATTCAAAAAACGCACTTAACTAAAATGCTCGTTTTCAAGAAATGTACACTTTCCCGATTGGGCCACTTTTTTAAAAAGTGCACTTCTCCAACATCTGCACTCTGGACACTATAAATTTTGACCATCTACACATTTCAATTTTTATGATGACTGCTGTATAGGTAGAGTCATTCACGATGACGCGTGCCGTGGTACTTAAAACAATGTCATTAACGTCTAATTTCGGCAGAATCAGTTTTCGTGGATGGCACTAGATATTAAACCTAAACATAATTCTAAAGGGGTTTAATCAAAGATGAAATAAAATTTACTTCAACATATTTTTTTATTAAAACAACCAGCAGATATAGAAATATCACCTGTGATTCAGTTATTTTTATTTCATAGGTTTAATTTCAAAACTTACCTAATATCTGTTGTGGTTGGGCCGTTTGGGCCAAAGTATGCATATTACTCGCTCCAGGTTGCTGCTGTTGCTGTATCTGTAACAATGCAAAATAAATTAATATCTTCTATATATATATAAAAGGAAAACCTGACTCACTGTGTTATATATCAACGCACAGCCTAAACCGCTGGGCGTAGAAACTTGAAATTTGGTAAAGGGTTCTTTTTATGATGTATGCGAGCACTAAGAAAGGATTTTTAGAAATTCATCTCCTAAGGGGGTCAAATGGGGGGGGGGGGGGTGAAGCTTATATGGAAATTTTCTCATTTCTGGACCTAGAATTATGAAAATAGGTGTATAAGTTCTCGATTACAATTAAAAATTATCTGTGTAGGTGAAATAGATCAAACTTCCCCCTAAAGGGGTAAAATGGGGAGTAAAGTTTTTATGGAAATTTCTCACTTCTGGACTTAGAGCTATGAAAATCCATACGAATGCGAATGTGGAGCGACGGATCGACGTGATTTTTGGCATAGAGATAGTTCATGGGCCCGAGAGTGACATAAGCTACTTTTATCCCGGAAAAAATGCAGTTCCCGAGGGAACAGCGCACGATAACCGAATACCACGCGGGCAGAACCGCGGGACAAAGCTAGTAAATAATAAATAAATATCATGGGACACTTGACACCAATTGACCTAGTCCCAAACTAAGCAGAGCTTGTACTATGGATACTGGGCAACGGATAAACATACTTATATAGATAAATACATACTTAAATACATTTTAAATATACCAGACCCGAGAACAAACATTCGTATTATCACACAAATATCTGCCCCGGCCGGGAATCGAACCAGGAACCTCCAGCTTCGTAGTCAGGTTCTCTAACCACTTGGCCATCCGGTCGTCAAAACAACAATAGCGCCCTCTTGACAATAGTCATATATTTGTGGTTTACCTTTAAGTCGCTACAATATCATAATGAAATGTGGTCACTTGTCCCATGATTATTATGTAGTCCTATAACTATTGTTATGTCATTATTACATGTGAATGCGAGCAAACGTTAACAAATTAGCAACAATTTTGTTTGTCATCAAATTAAAATGTTAACATGCGCTCGGATCGTACACGAAGCACAATTCCCTTTCCTTATCGTGTTTTCTTTTAGTTTAACAATTTTTCCGCTTTCACGGTTCGATGACCGTGGAAAATGTATTGACAATGTTGTTTGTTACTAAGTTGATACAATATATGCAGTAACATAGTTGGGGCTCGTTTGACATCGAAATTTAAATCATAATATCTCATAGACAAAGTCGATTTTTTTTACTTGTGTTATGGAGGACGGGGCTTCCTGATACAAGTATGATGTTTACTTAATAGACAGTCCCAACCCAAACAAGTTTTTCGTATTTTTTTTTTTTTTTTTCATTTAATTATACCTAGTATAGTAATCAATGAGTGGAGAGCCTTGGGGGAGGCCTATGTCCAGCAGTGGACGTCTTTCGGCTGACATGATGATGATGATGATGATAGTAATCAATAGAGAAAACACTCTTACAATTCTTGTTCTTCTGAGCAAAATTCAATCAATATCAATCAATAACAATAGAGCCGTGTAAAGATATTTTACATAAATTTTTCGCTGAGAAGTTTAAAAACTTGACTGTACCGAGCACCGGTTACTTGAATCCTTTTTGTTTATAATTGATTATTACTGTTAATTAATCCGGTTACCTAATGAAGTGAATTATCCATTAATGAACATTAATATTATAAATACAAAAGTAATTCATGTCTGTGTTACCTCTGTCCACTTAATTTTATTATAATTACAATACTATTTTTTATTAGGTATTGATATAATTGACTTTTTGAAGCATTCTAATAATTTGTATATAAGGTTCTTACCGATAAAAAAAGTTAAGAAAGATTACGTAGGTATACAAAATATAAGAAAACTTAAAGACTGTTTGAAGATTTAAAGAACATCGAATAGGTCACAAAACAACTCGTCATACAGTGTTATAAACAAACATTATTATTTTTGTATGATAATCACTCAAGTATCACAAACTTGTTTTCAACGTAAAAACGTATTTGTGTTCAGAAAGGAAAAACAGTTTATTATAATACAAAATAGTCTAACTGCGGACGCTTCTAAATAAATTTGGCACTGACGGGGCGAGTATGGACAGAATTGAAAACCTCAAACCTCAAACCTCGATAAAAAACCATTTTCATAAGTGGCAAGCAGATTTTTATAGATAAAAAATGTTCCCGTCGGTATCAATTTTAGTTAAATAATGATTATCTGTCGTTTAGTTTCATAGTTTAAACAATAAACACTAAAATATAGGTAAATCCCAGCTCGCCCCACAGTCAGAAGGGATAGGAACAAATAAAAAAAATACTATAACAAATTACCAGAGAAAAGGACATAATAATATGACTAAAAATATAGTTACACTACGATTAGAGCAAGCTGAATAAGAAATTTTGAGTAGAAAGTGAAAACACAAAATATTAGTTTCATCTCTACTCCACCCGCAATCCTTTCTCATCCCGTGAAAAGTCACCCCGTTTTTAAGCCCCGCAAAAGAAAGTAAAAAGAGGGGTGTTAAAATATAAGTTTAACCGCTATGTGTGGCACGAGTGCAGTCAGCGGTATCGACAGTTTTAAAAAAATATTAGTTTTCTTTTACAAATATACAATTTTACTCGCAAATTTGATGAAAAACATTGTATGTCGCACGGGCAGTACTAGAATTACAAACCTTGACTTAATAAGGCCCTCAGTCAGTCTTCGACTTCGGGCTTCTAATAGACTCTCGTTCGTAACTCCTTGTTTACCACATTTAAGACACAATGTACTAAAAAGGAGTCATTAAGGGATTCGGATCCGCTTAAGGATCCGACTCTTGAATCTTCAGAACCGGATTTACCCACCTCTAATATAGACAACGCCTCCCAGTCTATTAGTTTTCTAAACATAACCGTACTCACCCACCTATTTAACCGCAAAAATATGAAGTTAATTTTAAAACTCAAGGCTGTGCAGATATAACCGCGTTAAATATAGAGAATCTGACTCAGTATTGGCCGGGAGAGCGTGTGATGCGATTTGTTATCATATAAATATATTTTAGTTGTATGTTGGTGTTTACGAGATGCGTAGGACGTAAATAGTACTATTATGATTATATTTTTAGGGTTCCCTAACAAAAAAATAAAAAATATTTTTTATGATAGACTCACAGACTATCAGCGCTGCAGTCGTCTAACGCCTCAGCATTATGCTGAGTCAGCGGCCGTTTCACTTTTGCGGGGATACACAAAATCGTGTATTTTTATTTTCGTATTTCTTTTTTATTTTGTTTGTGTTCGCTGCCTTTTTTTTGTATTTGTGTGTCTTTGTGAATGTGAATAAATGTCTTTCTTTCTTTCTTTATATATTTTTGGTTGAGTATATATGTTTTTATAACTGTACTTGTAGTAGCATCCAAGTTACATATGTATACCAAATTTGAAGACAATCATACTACAGAAAGTAGGTTAATTTAGACTTCAAAGAGTTGACCCAGAAATTAGGTCTGCATAGGCAAATTAAATAAAAGCTTGTTAAACATATAGTAATACGAAAATGTGTGTGTTTGTATGATTGTCTGTCTTTCACATCGAAATCGACGTGATTTTTGCATAGAGATAGTTTACGGGCCCGAGAGTGAAATAGGCTACTTTTTATCCCAAAAAAATGCATAGTTCCTGATGGAACAGCGCGCGATAACCGAATACAAAAGCAATGCAAAAGCTAGAATCGGAATAAAATTTAGCCTGTGTTATTTCAGATGTCCAGCTATCTACGGACCAAATGTCATCCAAATGCGTCCAGCTGTTTTAGCGCGAGTGTAACAAACACACACTAAATTTCACATTTATAATATTAGTAGGATTGTATGTTACACAACCATAATAAACCTAGTTCTTCGCCAGGCAAAGCCCTATCGATCGGCCCACAACAAATAATAAATGACACCGGGTCGCAGTGGCTTGTAAACATTAATAAGCATTCACAATCATAGTCATAGAACATAATTAACAGAATATACTATGTTTATTAAACTTACTAAAATGTTTTTTATTTACATCACATAAATGTGTCACCACCGGTAATGACCGAAAACTTTCGGTAAGTATCTATTTTATACGTATAAAATGTTAAGATATAAAGAAGAAATATCATGGGACACTTGACACCAATTGACCTAGTCCCAAACTAAGCAAAGCTTGTACTATGGATACTAAGCAACGGATAAACATACTTATATAGATGAATAAATACTTAAATACATATTAAACATCCAAGACCTGAGAACAAACATTCATATTATTCATAGAAATATGTGCCCCGGCCGGGATTCGAACCCGGGACCCCAAGCTTCGTAGTCATCTCTAACTACTTAGCCATTTGGTCGTCAAATATGAACGGCTCTGTGTCGTACTAACTCCCGTAGGTAGGGTTGCCAGGCGTCCGGACAAGTTAGGCTTTTTGAATGCTTGTCCCAGCCAAATTATTAATTTAAAAAGTGTGTACGGCCTGACCGGATTTTTTAGTCTTTTTTAACTGACCAGTGACCATAAATTCATAAAAATCCATACTATCCATACTAATATTATAAATGCGAAAGTGTGTTTGCATGTTGTGTGTTTGTATGCATGTCCGTCTTTCTCGCCGTAACGGAGCGACGGATCAACGTGATTTTTGGCATAGATATAGTTTATGGGCCGGAGAGCGACATAGGCTACTTTTTATTCCGGAAAAATGTGCAGTTCCCGAGGGAACAGCGCGCGATAACCGAATACCGCGCGGGCGGAGCCGCGGGCAAAAGTTAGTAATATTATAAATGCGAAAGTAACTGTCTGTCTGTCAGTCTGTTACGCTTTCACGTCGAAACCGCTGAACCGATTTTGATGAAATTTGGTATAGAGATAGTTTTAGCCCCAAGGATCAACATAGGATACTTTTTATTCCGGTAGAGGGCGCCACCGCGCGATAACCTAGGTCCGCGCAGAAGAAGTCGCGGGCATAAGCTAGTAAGTTCATAAAAATAAAAATTATAATAACCGCAGACGTTTAGGCATTACATACAATGTTTTTGTCGTATAGGTACATCGAGGCGGAGATGGCGAGATGACCTGGACGCGATTTAACTGAAATTTGGTATGGAAATAGCTTGAAACACGGGGAAGAACAAAGTATACGATATAAATCTTGTGAAGACTCTGGTGTTTATTAGATCGGCCTAAACAGAATTTACATCTTTTGATTGTGACTATCTGTGCCCCTCTAAATAATCTGCCATTTATTGAACTGCGTTAATGTTTTCTTTTATGGTATAGGGGGCAAACGAGCAGACGGATCGCCTGATGGTGAGCGATTACCGTCGCCCATGGACACCTGCAACACTAGAAGAGTCACAAATGCGTTGCCGGCCTTTAAGGTAGGGGTACGCTCTATTCTTCAAAGCTTAAAGGTTATATCGGTCCGGGAATACCGTAGGCGATTTTTTGTGCCATTTTTACAAGCTTTATTTAAATTTCCCTGTTTACAGCTGGGTCAAATCTTGCAAGTTGATTTTGACCTAGTTCCAGTGACCGGATTGACTTGACATTTGGTATACATTATGTAAGCTGAATGACAATGCAAATGTAGTCAGCAAAAATGCTAAGTATTAAAAATGATTTGTTACAACCTAGATGGCGCTGTGGCGTGTAGTCCAGTGTTTTTCAAACTGTGGGTCGCGACCCCCCGTGGGGTGGCGGAAGCCCCTTTAGGGGGTCGTGATATCTTTAAAATACTCTCACCGTTATTGTGTATGATTATTCAATGTTTGTATTATCAATATATCAACTTATAGGATAATACAAATAACTTTAAGTGGAGGTAGGCAAGGGGTCTGAGGGGGTCGCCAATTATTTAACCAAGGGGGGTTGCGTCCTGAAAAAGTTTGGAAACACACGCTAGAACCAATAGAAACGCATCATTTACCTCACATCGCTTCGCTCAGCTATTGCAACTAGCAATGTGCTATGCGAGGATGAATAAAGAGTTTCTATTAATACATGAAAATTCCTCGCACACCTGTGGTCGAAACGCAGCCTAATGTCAAACGGACCTTACGATACTAACGCCATCTAGCGACATGTCAGGAAACAATGATCAGAATTTGTATTAACATTTTCGGCACGCCAGAACCTATGGCAGCGTTTGGCGCTTCCAATGCTAAACGTAATTTACCCCTCGTACGCAGCTGTCATACCTATCACAGGTAAGCAGCAAGAAAAAGGGGTTAAAAAAATTGCCAATTTTATTTTCGACTCCAATTATAAAAGAATTGCGTTCAAGAAAGAATACTACTGTTTAAACAAAAAGGTATCTGTCTACGAAGTCCGCAATTGTTTTTGGGCCAATCAACTTTTTTTAACGACACTAATCTGTCCACGACATTTTTCAAACAATTGCAGATTTTTTAAAACATGTTTTTTCTGTAATTTAAAGATGGTGTACATGAATACATGCCATCCTACGTAAGTTCAACCTATTAAACCGTGAAATATCTTGTTGGAAGTATGATTTTTTGTAACGCCAGAGACAATTTTGGTAACGCAGGAGACGAAGTATCGGTAAAATAGTTGATTGACCCTTTTACGAATTAAGAGTCCATTTTGATACCAAATGGGTTTGTGGATGGAAACGTATGTAGCAGAACGACTTCACGAATGTGATTTAAAAAATCTGCCTTCTGGCTCTCAGCGACCAAAATTAAATTTTGAAAAAAAAAAACTAGGATTTTTACCTGTTTTCTGTAACTGCTTAGCTTACTGTGTTGTGGTGTATAAAGATCATTGTATTGTGTTGTAGTCTTGTAAATTGAGGAAATGATGTGAGCCCAGACGACTATCTTAGTCTCTGTGAAAACGCGCGATTTTCCAATTTTTCTCGGTCATCCAGGTACTTGTACTGGTGATAGTCTTCAATGACATTAGCATGTTAATAAACAATACTATTTACAAGCGCACCTCAAGCGAGACGATAACGATTGATAACCCTGTGTTTACCGCGTTATCGCTACATAATACGTTATATTTACGCTGATTAGCACCTCCTTATTTGTAGTCTTTAGTAGGCTTGAGTCGGTCCTGAACTAAGAACTAAAAAGAATGAATTCCCATTGTGGACCGAAAAGAACTAGTTCCTCGTGAACGATCTTAATCGGTCTCGGTCCCGCTCCCAATCCGCGCTCCTTAGCTTCGATCGGTCGGAGTCGGATCTAAAACGGTATGGGAGCGAGCATTGGGAGCGGGAGTGAGTGAGCGATAGATGATTGAACGAGGAAACGAATAAAGAGCGGAGCTAAATAAACTCGCTCCCCGATCTTAAACATTGTTTCGGTCGGAGCCGCTCCTCGGAGCTAAAGGAACTAAAGGAGCTAAAGGAACTAAAAGACCGAACTAGTTCATTTGATCGATTGACCGAGATCGGAGCGCTCCCTTTAAAGACCGAGCGGGCGCAACTCTAGTCTTTAGGCGATCGCTCGGCCAAATAAGAAGTCTACCAACCTAAAGCACAGAATATATAATAGTACTGACGTACAGGCCACCCTCCGCCCCGCACCGGTTCGAGTTACCCCACCCCTCAAGCGTAGATTGCAGGAAAACCGCAGGAAAGCAGTCGGGTGCGCAACGGATTTTCGATAGTCAAATTCGAGTTTCGTAGATTTTTTATTTTTATTCGACTGTATGGCAAACGAGCAAGTGGGTCACCTGATGGTGAGAGATCATCACCGCCTTAAACACCTGCAACACCAGGGGTATTGCAGATGCGTTGCCAACCTAGAGGCCTAAGATGGGATACCTCAAGTGCCAGTAATTTCACCGGCTGTCTTACTTCCACGCCGAAACATAACAGTGCAAGCACTGCTGTTTCACGGCAGGGTTAGAGAGCAAGATAATGGTAGCAATCCGGGCGGACAAGGTCCTACTACTACTTACTGAATTTCAGGTTTTCTAGCTTTATACAAAACCATTTCTTCAAAGTTAAAGCTATTACGTAATAATTTTCGATAAAACGAATATCCGATGAGAGAAAATTGCAATAATTACATCAATGAAATGAACTATTATGCATTTTGACCAAAGGCTTTTCAACTTTATATATTTTGTTACGTCCCTGCTAAATAAATCCTGATTCCTGTTAAGTTCTAATTAATTTAGTAAACAACTAACACAAAACAAAAACACAGACATAACATTGGCCATACATTGTAAGTAACTAGCAAAACATGACCTTCCAGCTATCTTGGAATCGAACCAAAACACCTCCAGTTTAACAAACTGGTTTGGCATACAATCAGGGTGCAATGACACCTGCCTGAGATTGTAAAACTATATCATGCTGGTCACATGTTACGTATGTTAGAACCACTTGATATTTTAACGATCCGTAATAATAAAACTAGAGACTAGACATAACTCTTAGCAGACATAGACCTTTACCAATGCCCTGAGTTTACAGTGTGACCATACTCTATAGCGACGGCGTAAATTATTTGTAGAGGCGTTGTTCAATTCTCCATACAAATAATTTACGCAGTACGGTCACTGTAAACACATGGCAGTGGTACTGTGATTGAGCCATCCTACGAATATTATAAATGGGCCAATCAACTTTTTTACCGACACTAATCTGTCCGCGAATTTTCAAACAATTGCAGATTTTTGTAAGTAAACATGGTTTTTCTGTAATTAAATAGATGGTGTCCATTACACATGCCATCCTACGTAAGTTCAACCTATTAAAGCGTGAAATAAAAACTAATTGACGATTACTACTAAATGATCTAATTCCATCAAAAAGTTTCAGTACACCATAAGCTAGTAGAGAAAGCAAGTTATAGGCAGTGCCTCCAGAGTTGAGGTCAAGCACACAAGAACATGCCGCGTAATGACAGGGATTTTAACATTCTCTCAATCATTCTCCTTGTTGCAATCAGTTTTAAAACTCACACTCACAATATTTATTGACAACAAAAACACACTACATCACAGCAAAAACAGTAAAAACATAAATAGGAGAAGAGAGAACAATTAAAGACGTTGTGCTGCAGTGTGATGCCAAAAGGACTCAGCTCAGCATGTGCCGTAGCCCTGTAACCAGAGCTGCAGCGCTGGTTTTCAGCTTAACCCCATGTAACTGAACATGTTTTGTAGCTGTGTGTGTCATCATTCACAACGCTAGAGGCACTACCTATAAATAAGATTTTTTTGGACAAAATACGATGGCAAAACGTTACTCACTACGTTGGTATAGTCACCAATATCTGACACCACAAGCGTGCATAAATATCTGATACAACTCTATTTCTAGGGCCGGAAGGACGTGTTAAGATATTAATGCCGGTGACTGTACTTGTAATCGTAATAAGGGATCAATGCACCTGTCAATGAACTGCACTGTCATAAAGAATGAGCAAGCGTGAAAAAACTATTGTTCTTTTTCATTCAGCCTAAACCTTTTTTTATTTTCCAAGTTAACAGATACCCAATGCAGTGCTAGTGGGTCCTTTTTGTTGGCTGGTTTCGACTCCTGTTAAATCCCTTTGACTCTAAAATACTTTGCGAAATGCGACCTTCCTCAAAAAGTACCTACTCATTGTAGTCATTTTAAATCCGTCAGTTGGGAATCCCCTTTTTTTGTACCAGCAATACTGTACGCATCCATACTAATATTATAAATGCGAAAGTGTGTTTGTATGTGTGTGTTTGTCTGTCTTTCACGCAGTAACGGAGCGACGGATCGACGTTATTTTTGGCATAAAGATAGTTTATGGGCCCGAGAGTAACATAGGCTACTTTTTATCCCGGAAAATGCACAGTTCCCGAGGGAACAGCGCGCGATAACCGAATACTACGCGGGCGGAGCCGCGTACAAAAGCTAGTAAGGTATAAATTCCAACTGTCTATCTATTACAATAGAGATGTTGACACCATTAAAAAATAATTCGAAGGCTCGTGCCTCCAGTAAAAAAACGCTTTATCTTAGCCCTGAAAACCAGATTAATTTTCGATTTACTATTAAATTAGATTATTGTTTTATTAGATTTTTTGTTTGCGCTTCTGTCAGTCAATTTCACTATGATTTCCTTGACAGAAGTAAGAGATGTCAACATGACATTAGTAGCACAAAGATTCCACCCTGGGTCATGAGTCATGGTCCAATTTGTACGACAGTACAAAGAATACTTGATCCTTTCAACTTCCTGTTAGATAATTGAAATAATAATAACAAAATTTTTTACCATAAATTTGAATTTGTTTTTTTTTATATTTATCTTATCTGTAAAAATATAACAATAAGAGTAGCTCAGGTAGCCAACAAAAACCGAACATAGTTTATATTTTTGATCAGTAATAGTATTTGGAAATTTTAATGTTACATTATGAAATGGTGGTGTAAATGTAATTCTAATTCGACCACATTAGAAAGGCCTTTGCATCCAGACATGGCTTCAGTGCAAGGGAGAGCGTAAAATTTGTAGTGTGGTGTATATAACTGAGGCTCCCCATGAGGCTGACATAGTCACATTTGATGTGGAAGCCTTGTTATAATACTAGATTTAAAAATATATATACTGGGTGACCTTAGCCTCTGGACAAATAATGAAACCATGGATAAGACTGATACTTAGCAATATCTTAAAATAGTTATTTGCTAAATTAGACAAGAAAAAAAATCTATGAAATCAGATCATCCAAATACACAGGCTGCTCCAAAGCGATACATTGAAAACCGTTAGTTTTTTGGTAAATATTGGACTGATTGTTATGATGCTTTGCAATTTTTTTTTTTTATATACAATATAGGCTTGCGTTTGGCCACAATCACGCCTGATGGAAAGCGAGGATGAGGCCTACGATGGAGCACGCTTGCCTAGTAAATGCTCATTCACCCTGGACTTGAAAGCAGCCAAATTTGTTTTTAAATATCTTGCTAAGCCAAGTAGTATTTGTATTTGTCCAGAGGCTAAGGTCACCTTGTATATTGATGATAGTATTGAGTGTTACCTGAGCAGGTGACTGGGGCAACGGCGCTGGCTCGTCCGGGGCGAGCCGGGGCACGCCTGTTCGCTTCATCATGGCTGATCAGCCGGCCATCACACGATCACCTGGAACGTTAACAGTTCTCGTTAACACATCTGGCAGTTGGGTACATTTAATTTTGTATCGCTATGATGATGAACTCGAATCAATGAGTTCGAAATGGCGGAGTCGGAGTAGCTGCATGAACACATTTGTTGCATTGCAAACATAGATACTTATCCCTACTAATGTTATAAATGCGAAAGTAACTCTGTCTGTCTGTTACGGTCGGAACCACTGAACCGATTTTGATGCAATTTGGTTTATAGGTAATTTGAACCCCAAGGATCAACATAGGATACCTTTTATTCCGGTTTATTCTGGTTTTACCGGAATAAAAAGTATCCTACGTTGATCCTTGGGGCTTAAACTATCTCTGTACCAAATTTCATCAAAATCGGTTCAGCGGTTTCGACGTGAAAGCGTAACAGACGGACAGGCAGATTCGCATTTATAATATTAGTAGGGATTAACATTAATCAAACAATAAAATTAACTATCTTTTGTCACAGTAAGATATTTAATTTTATTAAAATCTCTGAATTTCGAACCCCAACCCAGGGCCCAGAGGGAGGTCAGAACCCCCCTTGCCCCCCCAGATCCGCCCCTGGTACTAAATGCATTAAAACATTGTATTAACATTTTCGGCACGCCAGAACCTATGGTAGCGTTTGGCGCTTCCAATGCTAAACGTAATTTACCCCTCGTACGCAGCTGTCATACCTATCACAGGTAAGCAACGAGAAAAAGGGGATCTTAGGGACAGTAGATGGACTGCATTCCAATACAGTAGATGATAAGACAAGACAGTAAATGCCCATGATTTCCACCAGAAGCAAAGATCTCTGATGATATGAGATGCTCTGGGGAGCATACTCACTTTATCTTGCGTTTATTGACTACATGGATATATACTTTCGTCAAAATTCTATGAAGACAATCCCAGAATTGCAGGATTTTTTCGATAATGTGCATTCCATATTAACCAACACCTAAACTTTAGGTAAATATGCATTCGATTATCCGAGTACTGGTTTTATTATAACCCAAACGGTCTACACTTGTCATGCCGTGGTGGCCTAGTGGTTTGACCTATCGCCTCTCAAGCAGAGGGTCGTAGACATGTTTCATCAAAATCGGTTCAGCCGTTTTGAAATATTGAACTTTGAAGTGACATAAGTCGGGGGTTTTCCAAATTTTGTTGGTTAGGTTAGTCGTAACAAGTTCTTGGAACAGAAACACTAGTTTATTAATTTTAATTGAAGTCTCCCAATAACCTAACCTAACCGACAAAAAAATGGAACCATCACTAGAGAACCTGCTTTCAAATAAAAGAAAACCACATTCAAAACAGTCCACAGACAGACACACATAGCGGTCAAACTTATAACACCCCTGTTTTTTTTGCGTAAAAGAGTAAAATTGAAAACCTGGGTAAAGAAATATTCAGCCAAAGAAAGATTGCATCACACTGGCCATATGGTACTTATAGCAAAATTTTATACAAATGGCACTCTTCTACAAAGTGTAGGAATTTAAAAAAACACTCAATAACAGTAAAAATTAAATCCAATATGGCAACTGATATTCTTAGTTTACTATCGGAATAAGCTGTTCTCAACATGTGATTTTTAAAAAAATAGGATTAAAATTTTATTTTAGTAACGAATAAATTTTCTTCAATAATCCTTTTACGTTAATGTTTTACTTTGAATACTTAATGACATTTTAATGTTAATCGGCCGGCAATGAATCGCATGGAGTGGAGTCATTCAGATATAGGTTATGTTTGACATCAAGGTGTATGTAGCGTGGCCATAATAATTACAATTTCGGCGTTATGCTAATTTAGTTTATACAAGTTTTTTTACGGTAAAACTAACACGTGTATAACAAAAAGCAAACGATTAACTTCACAACAACTGTGAAGGTGATTTTTTCAAGGCCTTGCCCTGATTTCAATTCAAATACAAATCACGATCAAAATCCTGCTTTTAAGCAAATTGTTGCGTAACATTGCGTTTAAATAAGGCTATGTTACTTCGTTTCACCAAGTTAGGATAATGAAATGAAGGACAAATAAACAGTGCGTTGTAACAAACTTACTCAATTAGAAACAGATGTATTGCGTTGCGTTGCGTCGCGTATTCCAAATAAAGATATCTACAGCTTCACTTCAATTCACAGCATTAACGTTAACGTTAATAAACAAATTACGCAACTGAAGAGAACCGACAAAGACGAATTACCAAGAACAACTTTTAACCCAAGCAATTTTGGATTCAGAATTTCATTTCAAAGTACGGTATGAGCTCCGGTCGTGGCACCCACACAAGTTTCGTTCAGAAACCGGTCCGTAGGTACATCGGAGAGCGTTACAAACTCGTACTTATTTATAGCACAAAACGTACACAAATCGATAATACTTTGCTAAGTGCAACATAGCTATCATAGGCGTTTTATTACAAACGCGATAGATAGATAACTTGCAACAATTTACCATACGGCATTAGAACATTAATTTTGCTAAAAAGAGAAACTAATTTGACTTTACTGTGTTAACACTGTTAACGTTCTCCCGCCTAAATTTAAATTACGTTTCAAAATTACGCTCGATACCGGAAGTCTTTTTTTTTTCTTTTGTAGCGCATAGGCAATGAAAAGAAAATGTTATTATTATTTCCACTGTGAATCATAGCGAGCGAGTGGATCTCGTTTTAAAGAATAAGCTGATGTTGATTATGGATAATCATCTTTCAGAATAAAGCAGTAAAGTCCGGTTTGCTGTGGGCTAGTGAAAACGGGGACGGCGCGGTGGTATTCGTCACCGATGTAGAAAATGGCGACTAAATACCAACAATTACATAGCTCGGCTGAACATCAATGCGAATGTTATTCCAAGGATATTAAAGTCAACCTTTGCCTATTTAAAGCACACACTTAGTGAAGCAATAAGATGTAAGTGCCTATTTATCTGGTTGTGTAGAGATAAGGAAGCGCGCCACAGAATTAGGCCCTAAATCACTTACAAATCATACATACCGATCAATCTTGTCCAATATTACGTCGAATTCTTCTATAGTGTGTCGAAATAGCCTCTTGTAACTTAAAAAACTGTTGTAAGACAAGTAGTGCCGATAATAACGCGTCAAGACACGCTCGCGAGCATATTCGTGCGCCTCCAAATAGCGCAACGGCGCAACTTTTTCGAGCGCGGCGTCAACACGGTCAGGTGGGCGAGGTTGCGACACTGCCATAGCGCCGTCCCTGTCTTGTAGCTCTCGCTCTCTCAACAGTCTACTATCTCTCTTACACTCAGGGCCGTGCGCCGACCTAGGACAGGAGGGACGCGAGCGGAGCCCTCCGCTGACGAACGTCGCGCACCAAGCTGCGCGGCCGACTGACTGCACTACTCGCAGCGCCTTTGCCTCGGACCTGACCGAATAATCGAGCCCGGAGCTCCAGCACGAAGCGGCAACGTCGCCAACAAATAATAGCAAGCGAAACGGACGTGCCGCGATATGAAATGCCACGACCGAAGAACCTCCACGAAGGTGTTGGACCAAAACAAATCTCCTTTCTCTAAAATTATACAACAGTTGCTTGCGATCGAGAGCACGGCCGGGCGCAGTGTTTTCCCGCCAAAAGTCTTTCTTTTTTAACGACTCAAAACTCCATATCAGTTTTTATAAACAGTTTTTTTTTTCATATTGAATCTTGAGAATTAGGTAAGTATTCTGTTAGGTTTCATTGCAGAGGGTTCGGTTGCCTTGACAACAGATAGCTGTGGCGAGGGGGACAGTAAAATAGCGACATTCTCCAAATTATATTATGTATGAATAGAGTAAAAATAACCTGTTTCCTAAAACAGGCATTAAGTTAATTAAAAAATGGGCACGGATCCGTGTTTGTAGATTAACTAACTAACACACAGGTTAATTAACAGAGTCAATTACCCGACACATAAATAGAGATTATAATTATGTTTTGTTTATACCATAATTACTCTTTTACAGATAAAGTAGTTTGCGTACACCTGAATCGTATCACTATGGGTAGGGGATAAGCTAAATAAATGAACAATGTGTTACCTTTAATATTTTATTTGGTCAACTAACTACTGTGCGGAAATGGTAGCAAAAGTGTGAAATAAAAATATCAAATTTACAATTCTAGATAATAGGTACAAACAAGATTTATACTTATAAGAATTTTACTGCAATAGGTCAGACATCTTGAATACCTACTGTGAGAGTTAAAGCAGAGAAAAGCAAACTTGCGTATATGTGTTTCCTAAAATAACAAAAATAGTAAATAAAAATTAATAGACTAATACACTATCTATGTCTAGTGCTAGACTTCTTTATGGAAATTAAAATGTTTCAAAGTACGTCTTCTTTTTATCAATTTTACCAAGGTAATTATCTTCAAAATAACATAAATGAACTGGAAGATAGATATCATTAGAAATTGTTACTTTAAGAAAATAATTTATTATCTCAGATAATAATTAGTCTAATTTCATGTTCATGGAAATCCTAGTAGTGTTTAGTTTCTACTTATGTACTTTCTTAACAAAATGTGTCATGGTCAAAAGTTACAAAAAAAGAACTATTCAAGATTTAGTGCTAGGTGAAAAATGCCACGACGCATTACAAAAGAAATACACATTCACAGTTCAAGCTGCTAGTTAAAAATAATTCATATCAAATTGGTTTCTATTATCCCAAATAAACTTTCAAGAACAATAGCACCCAAAACTTTTGACGTAGGAAGTTTTTCTGCAGGCTCTTGAATGTTGTTTTCTCTTCTGTTTCACAAACAATACTACCAGCTGTTAAGCATTATCATAAACTACCTGCTCAAAATCTAAATACAATACATACATATTATAATTATGTAATGAAATAAAAGTAGTAATGTCCAATGGTCATGCCACTAATAATTAATAAATCATCAGATCTATCTAGATAAAGCAACATTATCTGAGAGGTTGTTTATTTATTATTCAATAAGTCACTCTAATACATCTAGATTTTATTGATAAATTTTGTGGTGATAAATTTGACTTGCACTATTGTATTTACAGTTGGTTCAATTTTAACCAAATAATATGATGATTCAGCTACGAAGAAGGACTAATTTCAAAAGTGCTCTTGGTAGGTTGGTAGAAGAAAACAATGAAAAGGAATTTCCAACTTTTTCAAATAACGTAAACAGAAGAATACCTACTTAAATATGAGACAAGAAATGCAACGAAAGATGCTTATTATCTGTGTGGTGTCAGTTTTGAAAACTGATTCACTTACATAATATCAGTCAATGCAAGAACAATTCAGTTCTTTGGATCTCAAAACCCGTGTAATGTGAATTGTTACATGGTATGGTATCAACTTTTTTTTTTGTTTTAACCAGTCAAAAAAAAACTAAATTATCCAATAAAAACACTACGTAAGATTATTCAACAGTTATTGTGTCACACACTTTGTTGATAACATCTGTTACTTTCATTTCGATAGGATATCTTTGTTGCAAACATTATCAGAATCAAACTGTTTTGCTGTCACTCACGTTTCTGTCGCACAGGTTTTACAGTCGAACGGTTGGAACCACAGTTTTCATATTTTTACAATACTGGGTGATTCCTGGGTCATGAGCAGGAGTGAACGGGGTGATGAGGACATTCACACTGAGCAACTTCTACTATGAGAACAGCCCCGAAATCGCGAAAAAAAAACCATTTAATTAAGAGATAATCGATCGCTAACTATCCGAAATGTATGGAATAGCAGATTTTTTTCTGCCATTTCGTGGCTGCTCACATAGTAAAAGTTGCTCAGTGTGAATGTCCTCATCACCCCGTTCACTCCTGCTCATGACCCAGGAATCACCTAGTATAAGCATCATATGGTTCAGGTTCAACCCAAAGCCGAGGCTCTAACACAGTGCAGGAGTTTGACTTGCCCTATTGAGAGGAGTGAATCCTTATTTAGAGCTCATTAAGCAAGTAAAATATCGTATATTTTGTTTGAAAAAATATTGGAAAACCAAAAAATTAGAAGCAAACAGCATTTTTACAAGCCTTGCCCTGTTTAGTTATTTATTTTTTTACTTCCAGTGGTCCGATTAACTTCAAATTTGGCATATGTATGTAAATCTGGTGAGAATACAATAATTTGGTAGTGAAATCCAGGTAGACCAGGGTCGTCATTGCAGAACTGAACTCCTCAAAGTTTAATGCATCTATGTATTTGAAATTTGGTACGGAAATGTAACTTGGATAACAATGCAAGTAGTCAATAAAAATTATCTACAGTCAGCAAAAAAGCTTTTAATAAAAATGTGATTTTTAACACAGACTTATTTCTCACAAAATTTTGTACGGAAGAATTTTTTAATTTCTTATTGACCTAAAACTTGAAATTTTGTGATAATGTGTAGTAGTATTACATATTTACAATCAAATACAAATATTCTGATAAATCAGAAGTTATCTCTGAAATTTTTCAATTTTTCCTATTACAATCAACTCAATTTTGCAGTGAAATACACAGCACATATATAACTAGAATTCGGTTTATGCGTCAGACTCGCACTTGACCTGTTTTTTAAAGCATCAACTGTCCTACTAAAAATAAAATGACTTAGAAGTAGGTATTTAGAACTTCAGTTCAATTGAGCAGAATTGAAATAAAGGAAGACAGGGTAAGGTTTTAAGTCAAAATGTTTGTTTTAAGCCTAGCGTTCGTAAGTGAAGAGCTTGTAAACTAAAGATAATTATAGAATTCAGAAACAAAACAAACGTAGTCACAATAGAGAAAGTTACTTAAGCGTCGCCAACCAAGAGCTAAATAAAACTAACATAAACCCAGTGGCCGAATCAAACTCATAAAAAGTCTCGAATCCTTGAACAGTACGACTTTACTGGCTCATAGATAGCTAAAAAAAGCTAAAGAATAGAAAAAGAGACGAAACGATATCAACCCGTACTACTTAAAAATCTTAAGATGTGTTGGTCAAAACAATCATGTACCCAATAAAACCTCTAAGCACCATGAATATTCAATTTTAACTGGTTGAGGTGAGGCGGGTATAGAAAAATGACGTAAACCTTGTTATTGTACGGCTGTATGCCCTACACATACACTTTATACATATATGTCTTGTGTTGTGTACCGCACCACGGACTAGGACAATATTACTGCATTTGTGTTGGTGAGGTAATAAATACGCACACATACACAGACACTCGGGCATCGTATCACGGGGACGAGATAATAAGCCTCAAAATATCAAAGGAATCATGAATCTATGTGATATTGAAACCTCGTAATGAATTGAATTACAATCGCAAAATAGCTCTAATTGAAGGCTCCATTAAATTTATCCATTGTTACAAACGGATGATACGAAACGTATAGCCTTGAAATTTCTTATCGAACAAGTGACTGCTCACAATTACCAAGAGTGCGGGGCGACGTTGCCAACATTCTGCGCGTAACTGCGTCTTAATTTTACAAGAGACGCCATCTTGTTTTAATTTATCAGATGCAACTTGTGGATGAGAGGATTCGAATCTTCATCAGGCAATCACTCAGCCTCACTAAGATGATAGAGCTAAAATCATGATCACAGCTGCATTTGCCTAGCGAATTAGGTTTAGTTGATTACATAACTCTGAAAAAAAAAAGTACCTACGTGGGTAACGCATTCCAGGTTTCATGTCCACTTGATATTTTACTTGTGTTTCAGGATATCCGATAGAAGTAGATATGGGCATGTATTGATATATACTAGCACCTATACATACGATCGTTATTGCAACCCCGGACTATGCACGGCATACTATACATAGCTACTTATGTAGCACAAAGTGTCGGCGCAATATGGTTGAGGGATACGTACATTGTGCGAGTCGGGAGTCGGGGCCAGGTTTGGAGCGCTCGCCCCGTCATCCCAGGGCAACGCTCGAGCCGACCCACAACTAGATAAATCACAGATTTGGACATTTTAACGAAAATTCCACGGTATCGATCACGCACAGCCGCCATTTTGAACCGACACTGAGCAAGAATGGGCGCGCGACGTTGCCACGTCGCAAGTTTCCAATCCGCACTTCTATTTCTGGCTCCCTCCCCCCACCGTGACGCGGAGGTCGGCAAACAGAGCTCGGAAAAACATTCATGACTAGAATTTGTGTTATATTACGACAACTTCTTCTCATAGTATAACAAATTATTGGATATAGAAATACGAAATCCAGTTGGCTGCGGACGAACAAAGAGGTTTAGAAGGGGGAAGGGGACGCAACTGATTATGATAAGATAGTCTGTGTGAAGATGTAGATATGCAAGTGTGTGTATCGGCCGCTCGCCCGGCTTTCACCGAGCGCTTGCGGGGCGAGGCACGGCCGCGCAGGACCGCGCCAACATGTGCCATTGGCCACCGCAGAGATCGATAGACAAACAACGACGAGGACGCCGACCCACATACGAATATACACCTTGCGTCAGATAGTAATACGGGCCGGTTTGCATCGGCGGCGACTATAAACAAACTACCGCACGAACACACTGACGTCCTCCACGTAGGTACACACGAACACAGGCGCACGGCAAACGACGCGAGCGGACGGCGAAGCGCGGCCGACCGATGAATGTATATCATCAATGTATTATGGCACTTTTCTAGAGTCGAAAATCCTCTACCGTTGCGCGGCAGCGCTCCCTACCGAGGGACAAAGGGCCGTTTTCACACGGAAAACAAAGGGAAACGCCGGTCAGGCGATAATAACAAGATTTTCTGTTTATAAAATTAAGTTTTGAACTACTGATTTTAACTGGACCGCGCGTTGCCAAGTCGTCTAGTAGAGAGCGCGCTGGCTATCATTATGAAATTCTGATTAAGCCTACACTCTCAGCAAATCTTCGCTTATCAATGATTTACACATGAATCTACTGCTTTGAAACTGTGTTATATGCACAGTAAGCTGTAACGTATGTTTAGTTGAAAAATTATTTGTTCTTAATCTGGTACCAACTAACGGTAATTTGTTGAAATATGTGAGGACTATTGAAAAAAAGCAATTCTAATCATCACTACTGAGCATAAAAGCTGAAAATAGTAAAAGACGCAGTCTGACAACCAGTCACTTACCTGTATTTTTACACGAAACTGTCTTCTTTCTTCACAATTCTCACGATAAAGTCACTTCTCGTCTATATAATCAAGAAACTTAAGGTATTTTAAGGATTTTAAACAATTTGATATGCACAAAAAAATTATACATTCCATATAGCAAACGTCCTCCCCGCTTAAAGACAGAACGCGAACTGTTGGTATAGTTTGGGTCGGTTGGCAGGAGGGGAGCGGCGGGCGGAAAACGGAGAACGGGCGACCGAGGAGACAGAAAGCGGGCAAAATCTTGTTAATTAAACATCTTCAAAATAACCAAAAACTATAAAGAATTTCATACATTAATTCTAGTAATCTTTTTTACATTTAAATACGAGCCAAAAAGTATACCAATATGCATTAAAAATAAAAAGACTAACAACTGACTTTAACTTCCTCTTCATGGCTGCAAAATTATGACAAACCGCATTGTCATTTTTTTATGTTGGTGAAAGGTGTGTTCAGAAATGTCGTCAAGTGTCACATTATTTGTAGGTAATCAGATAGGTTTTTTTAGATAAATATATATTTGGTAACAACCTGTTTCATAATAATATTTTGTATGTTGCATATTTAATAGATAGAATTTATAGAAAAAAAATAAACAAATTAAATTATTAATACGAATTATATTTATTTTATTTTTTTAACGTTCAGAAAAAAACTGGCATGCTCGTTTAGCGCATATGGTAATACCAAAAAGTCATTACGTTATGGTAATACCGTAAAATAAAATTGCCACGAATAGCTTAGATAATGGTCGTAAGCAGTTTCTCACATAATTTATCACGGTTACATGCTATCAATTTGACAGCCAATCATGATTCTTTTTGCTAGAAAAAAATATTTACCTTCAAAGCCAACCAATGGCAAAAAGGTTCGTGTATTTGACTTGAAAAGATAAATTTCCTTACCACGTCCGAAAGAATTTCCCACATTTTATCAGTTTTTCACTGAAATTAAGCACTAATTCATAAGCACAACCGCTAATTAACGATAAAAATGCAATTTAGTTGTAAATTATTAGTTTTAACAGTGGTATTTGCTGTGGTATCAGCGAAAATAGACCCTAGAAACTTGAAATGTTTAGGTGCGTATTATTTATGGTTTTTTTATGTGTATTTAATTATTTCTGTATCTTAATCTGTCGTAAAATCCTTTACAGTGTGCCGGACAACCTTCGTCGAGCTGGACAAGGCGATTAAAGGTGTAGATAAATGGAAAAAAGTTGATGTAAGTATTTAAGGAAATTTTCGAAGTTTGGAATAGGTACTTTATTATCTGGGTTTTCTTTAAATATTTGCCACAGCGGAACGTGCAAAAATGTCTGACACGTCCTTTGGGCCCTAGAAATAGAGTTGTATCATATTTATGCACGCTTTTTGTGTCAGATATTGGTGCTGGTGCCTGTACTTTAGTCTGCCATAGTGTCTTAGCATAGTTTGCTCCCATACTGTTTCTTTTTGCTATCTCACGCACTTAAACTAGTATAGTCAAGGAATCTTTCACTGAGTCCACATTGTTCAGTTTGATTCGGTTGTTGCTCTGTGGGTCAGTCAATTGGAGCTATTTGGAATAGTTCACAGCATTTCGGTTTGATGCTCTTCCTAGATATTTTATAAGATGCTAAACAAATTTCTCATACAAGCTTTAATTAAGAAAGTGTAAAAAACAAGGGCGGATCCACTGTTGTGGGCATAATGGGCATGCCCACAACTCTAATAGACTTGTGATGACACAATTTCACAGTCTTTTGAGATCAATAAATCTCTTACATCATCATCATCTCAGCCATAGGACGTCCACTGTTGGACATAGGCCTCCCCCCTTAGACCTCCAGTTGCTTCAGTTGGCAGTGGCCTGCATCCACCGTAAACCTGCGGCTCACATAATGCGTGGAAAAAAGAATATAATCAAATTTAAAAATCGTCCCTGAGTCATGCATGATAGCTCATAAGCAAGTTCATACTTCAACTCACACTTGGCACATTTTTGGGTGGCTGTGCCCACAACCCTTTTTGAGGGCTGGATCCACGCCTGTTAAAAAATAAGCTTTACTTAGCAGACTAAGTCAATTGGTGTCATTATATAGTAGATTGTACAACAAAAGCATAAAACGAGCCATTTTACCCGAGGCGTTCATATTTATAGCCACGTCGGATAGACATGTCGAGGGGAAAATGGGTTTAATGCTCGAGTTTTACACTCTATTTTTCACTTCGATGGCGAGGAAATGAAATAGCAATAGTCGAAACAATGATTCACTTTTATTTTTTATGTATTATTATATTTCCATTATTTTAATTTTGCTGATTTATTAATTGATTGAATTTGATTGATTTTTAGTTTTATATGAATAAAAAATTATTTAAAAATATATAGAAACTTTTTTGTTTGTGGCTGTTGACACCCGATTACCTTGGTCTTGAGTTGGTATTTTTTTTTTTTTTTTTTTTAATTAGCCTATATAGTGTCCCACTGCAGGGCAAAGGCCTCCCCTTTCTCCTTCCACTCGTCTCTGACTTCGGCCAACTGTTGCCAATCCGGCTGGAATCGCTCCAAATCATCCCGCCACCTTCTTTTAGGCCTACCTCTGCTCCGGTGCCCGTCGCTTGGAACCCAATCAGTGGTGATTTTGGCCCAACGATCCGGATGCATCCGGCAGACATGTCCTGCCCAGTCCCACTTAAGTTTGGCGGTTTTTGTTCCCACATCAACAATTCGGGTTTTTGAGCGCAGTTCCGTGTTTCTTATTCTATCGGCTCTTCGAACACCTAGGATACTGCGCTCCATAGCCCGCTGGCAAACCTTGAGTTTGGACTTCTGGGCCTCAGTCAAAGACCAGGTCTGAGCACCGTAGGTTAGGATGGGCAGGATGCACATGTCAACGAGCTTGCGTTTTAAGGCTAGTGGAAGTTTACCCTTCATTAGTGCTTTCATGGACCAGTAGCTCCTCCAGGCATTTTCAATGCGTTTGTCGACTTCTTTGCCTTGTCTGTTTTCAAAGGAGACTATCTGGCCCAAATAAGTATAGGTACTCGCTGACATACTGAATCACATGCCCATCTACCATTACCCTACGTTTGATGCTATTCGTCATCAACTTAGTCTTTGACCGATTCATCGTAAGTCCAACTTCAAGGCTTGCTGTGCTAAGTTCTTGAAGCATTTTTTGTAGTTCGCTCGCTGATGTTGAAAAGAGAACGATGTCATCAGCAAAACGAAGATTTGTCAACTTTTTGCTTCCGACATCGATTCCCTTGCTTTGCCAAGAGGCCGTTAAGGCTCTGAACACTTCTTCGAGGCAACTGGTAAACAGTTTGGGGGAAAGTGGGTCACCCTGTTTTACTCCCTTTTCCACCGTAAACGAAGGGCCGGGATTATGAAGCTTTATGCTGGCCGTGCTATTTCGATAGATTAGGCCAATGAGCTCCACATAGGTTGAATCTATCTGTTGACTGCGCAGTGCGGACAGTATAGCACAATGCTTGACGCTGTCAAAAGCCTTGCTGTAGTCAACGAATGCTAGATAAAGTGGCATATTGAACTCATTGGCCTTTTCCATCACTTGATTTAGAGCATGTAGATGGTCAGTCGTGGAGAACGAGGGTCGAAAGCCAGCTTGCTCAGGAGGTTGGTGCTGGTCTAGTTGTGGAGAGATACGGCTTTGCAGAATCTTAGTAAAGAGTTTGTATAAGTGAGACACCAAACTAATTGGCCTGTGATTATTAATATCTGTCTTGTCACCCTTTTTGTGCAACAAGATGATATCAGAATGACAAAGTGTTTGAGGAATTGAGCCAGTCTGTAGTATGGAGTTGAAAAGATTTGAAATATGCGGCAACAAAGCATCTTTGCCTATTCGCAAGGCTTCTGTTGTAATCCCATCACCTCCAGGGCTCCGTTGGTACGGCATGCTTTTCAAAGCATTACTGATCTCATGTTCCGTTATTGGAGAGATGTTTTCAGAACAGTGAAAATTGGTATCATCAGTATAGAGAATGTTCACTAATTTTGAATTTTGGCTTTCGGTATTCTCTGTTGAAAATAAAAAATATATGTAAAAGAATTATTTCGATACGTCAATTAGTTTCGAAGATATTGAATTTTTAAATGAGTGCGCGACGTTCAGCCCGCGCTCGATGCGCGTGACGTCATAGTACAACACTCGCGCTCAGTCTGGTCGCGCTCTTCCGTACAGTTGCATTACGTTTCACTAATTTAAGAATATTAAAAAAAAATGTTCAATCCTAATACTAGAAAATCATGTGTGTTGTCCTAAAATGTACAAATACCAGTATCAATGCGCCAAAAAAGTGGTTTTTTCTCGATCCAATGGATGTCAAAATCACTAAATAATGAGCACCATGAGTCTATATACTTTAGATAGATCATCCCATTGTCCTTTTTTGAATCCTTCATCCGTTAATAGGGTTTTGTAGTCAACTAGGAACCCCTATAGTTTCGCCATGTCTGTCCGTCTATCTGCCTGTCTGTCTGTCTGCGGCTAAGTTCAGAGACCGTTAGTACTAGAAAGCTGTAAGGCCATAGTCGGGTTTTCGTAGTAAGTCATCGGCCCTTACATCAAATGGACTTGGTTTTTTTTTTGTGAGTACCGAAGAATTTTTATGCTTAGTATGACATCCTACTTGTGGCGGTTTTTGACTTAAGATTTCTTTTAATGTATTTTTTTTCTGGATATATTCAAGCGATTTACTTAAAACTTTGAAATGGTGTTCTTTAGATTTGCAAAAAATTAATACTACTATAAAAGACCAAATAAAAAATAAAAAGAATATGTGATTGTGAAGTAGTAGGTAATAATAATAATAATAAAATTTATTTATTCAGATAACTAGGATCCATCAGTTGTTAATATTACTTATAAATATGTTAGGTACATGGTGTTAGTTAAATGTACGATAGTGTGTAGTGACACCTCCAATTTTTTTTCTCAGAATAGACCATATATTGGTCTACTACTTGCCTAAATATCAAAACTTTCCAGGCAGTACTTCCTATCAAAAATCCTCCTGTTACAAGTAGGGTGTTCATATTCAACATAAATATTCTTCACTATAAGAAGTACTTTAAAAAAAAACCAAGCCCATTTGATGTAAGGGCCGACTTATTATAGAAACCCGACTTTGGCCTTTGGCATGAGTATATTCAATATACATATCATTTACGCGGAAATAGGTAATTAAAAAAAAAATTTTTTTGGGTAAGTACCTCCCATACCTACAAGTAAAGAGAGGATGTTTTTTTTTCAGTTCCACCCTATGTTGTGGGGTATTGTTGGATAGGTATTTGAAAATGAATATGGGTTTGCGAAAACCATTTTTTGATAAAATGAATATTTTCGGAGATATTCACTCCGAAGATCATAAAAATGTGCCCCCCTCCCCTCTACCTTTTAAACCGCACGTCTAAAAACTATGAAAAAAAATACGTTAATTGTTTTCTACTTAATCAGTTGGGATGTTTTTAAGTTTTTGTAAATTAGACTGATTTAATTTTTAATTAGCTATTTTTAAATTAGTTTTAGTTATTTTAATTTTATACCTACTTAGTCTCTGTTTTTATACCTACTTTTATTGTGAAATACACAGTTTTTATTTATTTATTTATTCATGTTCAAATTTACACTTAAACTAAGTTTTTATTACCTGTCTATAACTAAAAAAGTCGCATTTTAAGTCCGCCTATTGTGACAGGACTGACGGTCGGGAAGTATGGAACCCTACACTGAGCATGGCCCGACGTGCTCTTGACCGGTTTTTTAAAATAAATATACACAACTGGAAGGTCTGGAAGCGATGAAACAAAACAAAACACGGCGCATTGGACCTACTGGTACAGCTGATAACTAGGGACTCGACTACGCGGAGCGCGGAGCGTTGGAAAATGACGTCACACGCTGTCGCGCGGCTGTTGGCGGGACGCGATATTTATGCGAACTTTGAATGCGTATAAAATCATAACTACTTGGTATTTTTCCCTGAAATAAAAACAAATGTATTTGTATACGTAAAAGCTTTACTGGAACAAAGCTTTCACGTGATTTTGCACACCTATTAACATTCTCTATTACGGGATGGATCGCAGTATAACGATTTGTAAAAATTTGAGGCAATCTGTGTGACTTTATCTCTATTAGAATGTTTTACGCCTTTCTCATCTCTTAGTGCGGTTATCCAAGGTTTTTCTTTTGTGATTCCTAGCCGGGCAACTCTCAATGACGTCTGTTTATTTATTGCAACCTCCACCAGTTTTGTGTTGAAATTTCGAATATCTTTCCTTATACCACGCTTCACCTTCCTGTCAACATCCCTATATAAGCTAATATTCTTCCTAAATGAGTCCCTAAGTTCTATGAGTTGCAATGATCTGTCAGATAGTTTTTTGGTTTTGCACTTGTTCTGTATTATTTTGTTGCTGGCATTTGTAATACTACTTACAATATGATCGTACTGATCTTGGGTATTTGGTAAATTATCCCCGTCGGAGGTAAGAAGGGCAAAAGAATTCTTCAGTTCCAAATTAAATTGTACAATGTTGCTGACTAAAATGTTTTTATCCAACATTTTTATTTTATTTTTAAATATTTTTCGTCTATTAATTTTGAAATTGAATACGAGTCTAGCTCGAACCGGTCTATGGTCAGAACTATATGATATTTTGTTTATAATTGAAACGTCCTTTACTATATCTCTGTCGGATGAGAGAACGTAATCGATTTCGTTTTTCGTTCTCCCATCTGGCGAAATCCAGGTCCAGCGCCGTTGTTGTTTTTTGAGGTAGAAGGAATTACTGATGCTCATGCATTGGCCAAAGGCAAATTGAATAAGACTGGTACCTCGCTCGTTCCGGTTGCCCATCCCATGCGGCCCCAGTATTTGGTTGTTATCCAATTCACCTCTAGTCCCGATTTTGGCGTTAAAATCTCCAAGTACCATATTCCACGTTCCTCGGTTTTCCTCACATGCTTTATTTAGGAGCTCATAAAATTCCTCCACCTCATCATCGCTGTGTGTAGAAGTTGGCGCATATGCTTGAACCAGAGTTAATAATCGTGTTTCGGATATACGAAATATTAATACCGCGATTCTATCCGAGTATCCTTTAAACTCTACAATGTGTTCTTTCCACTTCTTTGCTACAAGGAAGCCAACTCCGTTCAGACCGCCAGCTGTACCTATGTGGTAGAACACATTTGATTCCCTATCTACTGTTTCTTCACCCTCCCTACGCACCTCCGAAAGGCCTACTATGTCCCATTTTACACTGGATAAGGCATACTCCAGTTCCATTAGGCGTTCTTCCCTCATAAGGGTACGTACATTATAGGTCAAAATATTCAATGTATCGGTGTCCATACTGCTAGCTGTGGTCGTTTGACGGTGGATCGATTTCGCCCGGGGATTCTTCGCACCCCGTGCTCCAGGACAGGTCCGACCTCCGTCAGGGCCGGGGTCGCTGGAGCAGCCGGGCACTGGGGGCCGAGACGGGGAATTGTACATTTCATGAGAAAGGGGGTTTGGACCATAAACCCACCACGCTGGTCCAGTGCGGGTTGGTGGGTGGTTCGCCAGAGCCTCGTTCGTTATTTAGCAGGGTGCACCGCGAGCAGGTGAGGTTGACTTGGGGCCCGAAAGATGTATAATGGGCCCCTTACACCCCTTGAGTTGGTATTAGAGGAAGATTTTATTTTATGCACTAGAGCATAAAAAGTCATTTTACGTCGCCTAGATACAGCATAAACACGAACTTTACGAGCATGAGAAGTGAGAAATTGATTTGTATTATGTAGTTACAGCAACATTAACATGTATTTTATGCAGGTGGGCAACTTCAGAATGGATGCTAGTGGCAACACAATGCAAGACAAAGTGCCAGCGCACCGGTCCACCGTTTACATCTCCGAGATGATCGATGACATCTGTAAGTCTCTATTTTATTTATAGCCTTATATCAGAAATACTGAATAAATTATATCTATACCTACTAGCTTTTGCCCGCGGCTCCGCCCGCGTGGTATTCGGTTATCGCGCACTGTTCCCTCGGGAACTGTGCATTTTTCCGGGATATAAAGTAGCCTATGTCACTCTCGGGCCCATAAACTATCTCTATGCCAAAAATCACGTCGATCCGTCGCTCCGTTACGGCGTGAAAGACGGACAAACATACAAACACACTTTCGCATTTATAATATTAGTATGGATATGGATTATTCCTTAATCTACGATAACCGATTCTTTGTGTCCCCTATTTCTCTCCACTCTTTCCTATTGTGTACTAATCTGGTCCAGGTTTTAGTCTTTCCAGCCTTTTTCGTAATGGCTACGGAACCCTATTTCGGGCGTGTCCGACACGCTCTTGGCCGGTTTTTTAGACTTCTTTTGTTGTTGATTGAATTGTAAAGTGTCAGTGGCGTGACAAAAGTGATTGACAAATGGGCCAATCAACTTTTTTACCGACACTAATCTGTCCGCGACATTTTTCAAATAATTGCATATTTTTCTAAGTAAACATGTTTTTTTCTGTAATTTAATAGATGGTGTACATGAATACATGCCATCCTACATAAGTTCAACCTATTGAACCGTGAAATATCTTGTTGGAAGTGCGATTTTTTGGTAACGCCAGAGACAATTTTGGTAACGCAGGAGACGCCCAAAGTGTCGGTAAAATAGTTGATTGGCCCAAATACGGACACGAACATGATCAATTAACTGTCATTAATATGTGATTAATATTGTGAGTTTATTAATAAATGAATACAAAATACAAATATAATAATTGAAAAACAATTTATAAGGGACTACCGTCATAATAGATATCCATGTAGGTATTTCACTCTAATATAAAATTAATTACAAATAGCAGGGTCAATCAACTTTTTAGTGTAGTTTGTTGCCATGGTGACGTCTCCTGAGTTACTTATTAAAAATATGGTTTTACGGGGGACAAATCCACTAACGCATTCACTGCTACCGACTCACATATGCGTTTTCGGAACTTCGCACAGTGCTGCTGTCATAATTATTCATACATTTTGAACGCACATAAATATCTGTTCCGGCCGAGAATGGAACCCACGACCTCAAGCTTCGTAATCAGGTTCTCTAACCACTTGGCTATACAGTCGTCTAAAACATCCTTTAAAACGTGTTTTCTACGGAATAAAGTTTTTTTTTATATACGACTGGATGGCAAACGAGCAAACAAGTGGGTCTCCTGATGGTAAGAGATCACCACCGCCCATAAATATCTGCACCACCAGGGGTATTGCAGATGCGTTGCCAACCTAGAGGCCTAAGATGGGATACCTCAAGTGCTGTCTTACTCTCCACGCCGAAAGACAACAGTGCAAGCACTGCTGCTTCACGGCAGTAGCGAGCAAGATGGTGGTAGCAATCCGGGTGGACCTTCCACAAGGTCCTACCACCTGCAATTGTATTTTGTATGATTTTATTTATACTTAAACCGCCCAATATCCAGGCAAGAAGATGGATGACTATGTAAGAGTGTACTACAAGGCAACGGGCAAGCTGGAGATCATGGAGCTGATGACAGGGTCCGGCATGAACCCCGAGTTCTCCAAGACCAAGTTTGTCACCGATGATGATTTGAACAAGAGCTTGGAGTACTATGTAAGTTTAAAATTTAAACTTTCATGATTCTCACTAATAGTCAAAATACCACAAACGAGACTTATCACGCAACACATACAAGTAATATTTACGTCGACGTTTCGGCAACGTTGTAGTTGCCGTGGTCACGAGTAGACTGAAGTGTAGGGTGTCAAATAACACAAGGCGGGGGAGGTAAATATTACTTGTGTGTGTTAGCGTGATAAGTCCCGTTTGTGGTATTTTGACTATATGTAAGTTGTATTGTTGATTATTGATAAAAATGTGATAGTAAAAGGTTTTTATTGCAACATCAATGAAAGGTCACCCTTAAATTGACTGCACCATAATGCTCACGATTCAAAGACTATCTTTTGTATTTTTTTAATGTAGAATCTTTTGGACTACTTATAAGGTAACAATGAAATTTGAACCATGAACTTTTTCAATTTTGTCAATGTAAGGAAATAAGGTTAATTTTTTTCATTTTTAAATCGCATTTTGTTAATGATAGGAATGTGATTGTTGTACTTTAGTTTAATGTATAGTTTATTTTAATTTATTATTTTGCCAAAGAGTGCGTTGGCAAAATAAGAAATGCCAACATGTGCGTTGGTGGCACCTGCGGTCAGTCAAGTCAGGTGGCAATGAATGCGTCAAAAAAAAATTAACATGTTTCTCACAAAACTTTATTTTTAATTTCAGTGCGAGCGCATGTTTGAAGAGAACGAGGATGAAATAACGTCTCTGTACAAGCACAGGCCTCATGATGACGTCATGCCCGACGCTCTGGGTGAGGTATGTACGGAACCACGTTATAATGTGAACCTCCTGAGACCCGCCATACTATAAAAATCGACATCGAAATTTCAAACTTAATGTCTCATAGATAAAGTTGAATTTTTTTTTTGTAAATTTGTATGATACAGAGAAAATGGCATTTTATTCCTTTTTCAAAAGATTTAAGTTCTATTGTTATATCTGAAGGACCCTTAAATGGGCCAATCAACTATTTTAACGACACTGTGCTACCAAAATTGTCTCTGGCGTTACCGAAAAATCGTACTTCCAACAAGATATTTCACGGTTTAATAGGTTGAACTTACGTAGGATGGCATGTATTCATGTACACCATCTATTAAATTACAGAAAAAACATGTTTACTTACAAAAATCTGCAATTTTTGGAAAAATGTCGCGGAGAGGTTAGTGTCGGTAAAAAAGTTGATTGGCCAATACCTACTTACTACGTACTTCTATGAATTAAGACGCCTATTATGGGCTCTGATAGGGCTGGCTAGGCCGAATTTACTTTTAAATACTCTCCTACACGCGTGACAGTACAGTTGCCCAGTAGTTGTGGGGTCGCCGTCATCGAAACCGATGAGGACTATATATATATATATATATATATTAGGGATGCAACGATATTTCTATTACGATACCGATACGAATGACGAATGCATCGTAATAGCGAATACGATAATGAATGCGATAACGAATGCATTACGATTATTTTATTTACATTCAATAAAACAAGACAATTGAGGATATCCACATTTATTTAAATTTTAATGACAATTTAACACCTAAATGTCATAGTTATATTCAACTTCTTTTATATTCTTATTAGGAGTCAGTCTATTTCTTATATCCGTATGAATTAACCAGCTGTGGAGAACAATCTATCTCTTACTAGTCTGTGAACAATCTTTCCGAATCTACAGTAGTTGATGGACAACTACCGATGGGCCAATTTTTCTGTATATTTGGTATACTTTTAGAAAAACGGTTCCATATCTACTATTTTCGTGCTTTTTCGGCATGGTTTCCTATTAAAAAACAACACCAAGACGCACAAAAACAATAAATAAATACTGGAACAATATTCGCGCGAAAATCTAATGTCAATGTCAGTAGCAAACGTTAAAAATATGAAAGATAGCTGTCATTAGTGTTGCCAGTGCAAATATCGATGCTGTCTTGCCTTCCTTTTCACCCAAAAAAATTACATTAAACTAGTTTTAAGAATCGTTTTAAATCGTAATACTTTTTACGATACCGATTATCGTCAAAAATAACGATAACCTGCGGTTTACGATTATCGGCATCGGTATCGTTGCATCCCTAATATATATATATATATATATATATATATATATATATATATATATATATATATATATATATATATACACTACGTACTTACTATTTTTTTTTGTTTTATGTAATTTGCTAAGTGTGAATAAATATTTATTTCTATTTCTAAATGTCGAAATCCTACTGTCATTAGATGACATGTTGTGTGTCTGACCTCAACTCTGGTACTTACAAATCCAACAATGATGATGATGACGGTTGTTCATTTCCAGATTTGCTTCAAGCATACCAAATATTGTGAGGATTGGATGCTGCCGAATGAGGAAGACACCACGTGGACGGAGGAAATGGAGCGCGAATACGTCAAGGTGAGACGAAAAAAAAATGCCTGAAATAAATAAAGGGTATAGCCGGGTAAGCATGGCGAAACTACCCTTAGCGAAAAAAATAATTTCCTTTTACTGGGTTATTAACCTTTACATATTGTCGTAGACACGACAGCCTCGGGATCTCGTTTATCAATAATACGCAGGTCGTTGATTAGTGGACTGTATTTTCGTATAATAATCGCAGCAGCAGATCGGAAATCCGGTATCGAAAAGCCTTGTCGTCGTGTAAGCAGAAATCGAAATCCAATTTGAATGCCAGGGGTCGCACGTAGAGAGGGGTACGGGGTCCGGGGAAATCGCTAGGCTCGCTTGGATATTCGATGGAATTCGGAAGGCTTTTATCGCAAAGGACTGAAGACGACTGAACGCAGTAGAGAGGGAAGCCGTCGTATTTATACCCGAGTGGCGGGCCGACGGCTACCCTCTGATTGGCGATAATTCAGGCGGTCTCATTGGTCGCTGAATTTCAGAAACCGCTCTGAATTATCGCCATTTTCGTTATCGATTTCGGTATTTCGATCGCTGTTTCTTAAATTAACTTAACCTATTATGTACAACTTAGCCTAATTCGCTAGGGATCGGGGTGCCCTAGCCCACTTATGTCGCAGTTTTATTGTTTATTGATCGGTGTGGGCTAGGGTCGCGAATAATCAAGAAAAATCAACTTTATTCGAGAATCTTAACCTAACTAAATCTAATTAGAACTAATTTAAAACTAATTAGACTATGTATTAATAATATTTACATGGCACTTATACTATATATACATAAAAACTTAAAGGCTATTGCGCAGCCTCGCGTGGCTGTCCGGAACACATATGTAGTGCTTTCACCAAAAATGAAGCCTCAAATCCTTCAGGTTTAAAAAAAAACCGCATAAAAATAAATAATATTTTTATTTTATTTTCGCCAAAGTACTAATCCGATTTCTTTGTAATTTGGATATGTTGTATTATTTTGGTAAATGAACTAAAATTACGCCGTCTGTGATATTCCTACAATTTGAATCGCTGATACAACTGTCAAATAATACAAATATACGTACACAGCCTATACTGGCTACTGTACTATAAGGGCTTTCAATGATGACTATTATTTTTAGGTCCATGGCCCGGACCCCTACGGTTTCGGCGGAGGCATGGGCGGCATGGGCATGGGCGGAGGCATGGGCGAGATGCCCTCCATGCCCGCTGACGACGAGGAGTTCCAGGAAGACGAGCCCGAGGAGATCAAGGATGAACTGTAGGGTGACGGTGTTAGAGATGACTACAAGCGTAAAGTTGCTATAACGTTTTAAACTTTCGTGATTCTCACTCATAGTCAAAATACCACCAACGGGGCTTATCACGCTATTTTTACACAAGTAATATTTACCTCGACGTTTCGGCAACGTTGCAGTTGCCGTGGTCACGATTAGACTGAAGTGTGGGGTGTCAAGTCTGCCTAGCAGCGCGAGTTCTTCGAACTACCCGCACTTTGTCATTTTTATTTGTCACCCTATCACACCGACACACAACACTAACAACGTCCGATTGTCCCTCCGAACATTCATCCCGACGCCGACACTTATTAATAACAGGATTCCACGAAGATCACACTTCAGTCTACTCGTGACCACGGCAACTGCAACGTTGCCGAAACGTCGAGGTAAATATTACTTGTGTAAAAATAGCGTAAAGTTGTTGTTGACAGCTATACCTTCCGCCTAACTTTGCCTAAAAGTTCATTGCCACGACTAGTACCACAAAAACTATAAAGGTATAATTCCAATAATTGAATAGGCATTATACCGTTAAGCGATTCGAACACAATCCGGGAGTAACGTGGACGTCGCATAAAAATGTGTCACAAAAACGCGTCAAAACTGAGTATTAAGTAATGAACTTTTAGGCAGATTTATATGACGCGTATACACTCTTGTTATAAAAATGTAGCCATTTTTTTTTCAAATAATTTATTGAATCAGGCAATGACATTTAAACCAGGACGCACATTGCCGAACAAAATCCCCTTCAAAGAATGTCAGAACTATTGATTTGTTTGCGTGACAAATAAAATCATCTCACAAAAAATAATTAAAATAATACGAGACGAAATTTGAACCTAGTCTTTACTCTATTACGGGCGAATTTCGCTAGCGGCAAAACTCCACAACGCTTGACACTTGACAACAACGTACTGAGAAAAAAGAAGGCCAGTTTTAACAAAATGGCAGGCGAGCATTCTACCAACCTATCTACCTACTATCGACCTACCGATCGACCTATCGACCAACCTATCGACCTAACACATCCCGGTGATCTGAATCAGTGATTTTAGGCCAGTGATTCAAACTGGCGCTCATTTGGCTCGGACATATTTGGGCGCGCGATTGTGAATCTACAGGTATAATTCATCAAAGGAATCAGGTGTTACTTTGCGGAGGTCCATATCAATGAACTGAGACAATCACGACCTTATGATAGCTATGTTTATGCAGTTCCTCCACCTCCACACTGTAAGAACACACACAAACCCATCTATCTGCAGTGATAAATTAAAACGTTTTGTTTTGGTTTGTTATTCTAATACCTGGTAGCATACGTACGGTTGTGGGTCTGAAAATGAGCTCTGGTTGAGTCCGAAACTATCATAGGTCGCGGGTGAGCAGATTTTTTCTTTCAATATGGAACAGAATAATATGCACTATAATGCCGATTCACCAATTTATGTTAATGCTTTGAATTTATGTAAACACAAGTTACTTTCCGATGGCTTGGCTTGTCTGTGACCAACAAATGAAGAACCTCTTCGTTTTTAAAGTCGGTTTTAAAGTGTGAAACAGATTTTCGCTAACAGACAGCAAATTACGCTTGTAGTCTTAACCAGGGTTAGAGTGAATACAGGAGAATGTAAGACCTGTGTGCAAAAAAAAAAAAAAATTGTCGTTACTTTTAAAAAACTCGTAGCTCAAAATAGATAATTTTTCTGAGTGAACTTTATAGACATTACAAGGTTCAATTTTGTTGACATATTGATTTTTAGATACGAGATTTTTTCAAAGTAGTGACGATATATTATGGACATTATTATCGAGTCACTTCTTGTAATGTATTGTTTATTGCAATGTGATTATATCTACATTCCTGTTATATCATGACAATAATTATGTAAAATAATATATTTGCCTTGTATGGGTAGTATCATAAAATATAAGTAACTATGACCTCCTGAGGACCACGTCAAATTCCGATTTTTGAAACTAAGGGGCTGTTTCACCACCCGTCGAATAATTTTATTTGACATTTAAATGTGATGCCGTCTCCGTCTATTCGAACAGAACAAACAGAGACGCCATCATTTATCCGTCAGATAAATTTAATTAATGGACGGTGAAACAGAGGGTTTATGTACGTCTTCCAAGTGTAATGAAATAACGTGTTTTGGGTTTAGTTGTTATTGAAGTGCCTTATGTAGATTGATTTAATATAGTACAGTCGAAGACATATTTTATCGTAGCATAATTGTAATTGTGGTTCAGATGTATGTACTACATAACGAATTTCCGTCGTATTTGAATTTTTTGGTTTCGGAGAAAATTGAGAGTTGGGAAAAGATACATTTGGCAAACGGGCGTTTTTTTAAAAAAAGTGTACTTTTTCATTATTTTTGAAATTTTGCAAAAAGTATGGTTTTCTCTGCTCAGAATCAAGAGCACAATCGATTCCGATAGTTTAAAAAAATGTCCCCAAAAAAATGTCAGTTTTGCGACGTTTTTTTCATACACTCAGTATGGGCGTGACAAAACTGACTCATAAAATTTTGTATGAAAAACAGGGACATTTTTTTAAATGATCGGAATCGATTGTGCTATTGATTCTGCGTAGGAAAAACCATATTTTTTCCAAAAATTCAAAAAAAAAGGAAAGGGTACAATGATTCCGCGGAAAAAGCAGAATTTGGATAATTAAGGATAGTTCTATAAATTGGTCGATTTAGTATGTCTTGGATCGTGCTCCTAGTTAGAAAGAGATAGCCTATCACAATGAGATTATAATGGCCAGTGAACTGACTGTATCGTTTTAAAGAATGGGTTGTGTACTTAATGTTTTTGAATAAATGGTTTTTCGAAATGTTTTTTTTTTTATATACTAAAATACTTCGGGTGTTGCAAGCGTTCCTAGGCGGCGGTAACCGCTTAACATCAGGCGGACGCATGCCTGTTTGCCACCGACGTGTTATAAAAAAAAAATACTCTAGAGATGTATTTAACCCGTCACGCGTCCTAGAGACTACATTAGTCCCTTTTTTCGTGCGGGAAATGTCCTTGAGACTACCAGCATTCTTAAGAGAAGTTTCCCTGCCGGCCGCGCGGCCGCGTTAGGTATTCGTTTGGGATATTGCTGTCTTTATCGCTCGTGACATAAGCGCTCCCAGCCGTCCCCCCCATGCACATCCCCTCCCGCTTCTCCGCTTCCCGCTAATGTATATCGAGATAGCTACAGCTTTTCAAGATTTGGGCGGTTGAATTTTGGGTTTCGTTCGGTTCTCATATTATATGAAAAGTATAGCACAGAAATCAATGATATTTTATAATCAAGATCTTCATTATATTTTCTATGCCTGTGGTTTTTTTCGATTTTTGTAAAAATGCTATAGTCTGTAAATCTCGTGCAAAGTTCACATAATTTTTTGTCGACTTTTGAGCTCCTGTAATTCTGATATTACACATTTATATGAAAATCTGTAAAACTACAGGCATAGATAATTACGTCTAGTCCATATATTTACAAAATTTCATCTACTTCTGTTGCCTAGTTTTCAATCCGTGGCTCCGTTACGGCGTGAAAGACGGACAAACACACAAACACTTTCGCATTTATAATATTAGTATGGATTATTAAATAAAAACAATATTACAAAACATACATTTATTGTATTATCACATTGTCCTTCGATAAACAGTATTGTCAAATTATATCATTACAAATAATTCTAACATAAAATATAAAACACTAAGGTACAGTCGGTGTCCTAACATATTTAAGTATTCACTTTTCTAAGCAACTATAGTTGACGAGATCGCTCGTGGCACGCGGAGTTGTAAAACGAGTTAGTGACGTCAGCCATTAGGGTTTTTAATTTAACACAAAACGTGTTGAACTAAATATCGATAGGAAAATGGAACATCACTGCCCGCCCATAAGGCCTATAAGTGTAAGGGAGCGCGCAATATACTCTATCCCGTTCGCACTTTTTATAGCCCCGCGTGCCACGAGCGATCTCGTCAACTATAGTATTAAAAGTGGATAGGTACATAAGTTAGGGACCTGACCACATACAGGGTGACCGGTGCGTCGTTCGTTCCGGCGTTCTAAACATGCCTTTTTCCAACAATGGATATGTTCCAGCAATGAGTGATAAACCAATATTTCCAAAAGACACATTTATGAAATTTTGCATGCCAGATTATGATGAAATATGTGAACCAATTATCTTTTAATTAACACCTCTTGTGCCGTATTTCAAGCGAAATAAAGTTATTTGTATTTTTTTTTGACATTTAAGAGCGTTTATACCTGCGAGCTGGCAACGTTGCATTTTTGTTAGTTTTTCTCGATTATTCCATATAAATTTAATGAAAATTAAAAATGTTTTCTGATAGAACATAAACATTAATGTTACTAATAAATATATCATGATTTCTATATCTGTCATGGCGGCAAAATATAAAGAGAACTGACGTTGTCATGGAGATTTCCGCTAGTGTTGCCCCGTACGCAGAGCTTTGCCTAATATGCCCTATTACATTTTATCCCCTGCCTTGCCACGATCGAATGGTTAGCCACCCCTGTTTTAATAGTCTTCTTACATAAAAAAAAAGATTATAAAATAAGCCAAGTTATTAATTCTTTACATCGAACTTTGTAACAATTATTGTGATATTTATGACCTTGATTTGATATAATACAAATTAATAAAGTTTAATAAAACAATGAAAAATTAAACAATATCCTAAAGTAAAATAATCTCAATAATAAAACTAAAAACTTCATAATTGCTCCCAAATTCATAAATTTCTTGATGCTTTGGAATGCAAGAGAATATCTATTTTTTCAACCACATTACAGTACTTTTCGGATAGGATGGGTACGGTGACACATGTCAAGCATTAAGAAGTTGTGACAATGTAAATTCGAAACGATTTATTGCGATTCTCGATTAAATATGCTAAGGGTGTAATCGATTGTATTAGTGATAGTTTATAATTTTAACTAGTTTTTGCTTGTTTCTTCACTCCCGTAGCAAGTGTTTTTGCCTGACCTTCGGCATCTCACAAACCATGCGGTCTTATTTGGCACTATTTTCAAAACTAATAACGGTAATTTAACAAAAACCGTAATAATAAAATTGAATAACATAGTAACAGTTTAAAACATCAAACAATACGAAACACTGGATACAAAGACGCAATTAAGAAACTTCGCTCTCGTAGTAATTGACAGATGATGCGAGTCAAACGATTTGACAAGATTGTGGAATCGATTCGGTCGATAAGCAAAGTGAGCTCTATTGATATTTTCCGTTTTACGCGATGAAAGTTGACGAGATTAAAATTTATCTTTTTAGTTTTAAAACATAATAATACATTTTTAAGTGTTTTTTTTTATTATTACGAAATCTTTTAAGTTATGGAGATTTTTTTTTGTTCTTTTGGGATTCAAGTTAATATTTTTTTATAAATTATTGGTCTGAAACGGTCATGGCGTGGAATGGAAAAAACGCAAGTGTCACTCATCCTATCAGAAAAGTACTATAATTGACATTTTATATCATAATGGAGTGAGATTTGTAATACTGTGTTACCAACTAACTACACGTATTATTCTTTAACAAAGTTATAATATAAAATTGTCATTAACAACAGTAACCCTAAAAGGTAAACACTTTCAAAAGTAATATCGCACTCCTATATAGATCAAGATTATATAATATCAACTCCGAATAATACCCAGAACGTATGTCTAATATATAGATTTGTATTATATTGTAATAATTTTGATTTATGGGCTGTTTCACCATCCATTGATTACTGTTAACTGACGGTTAAATGAGACGCCGTCTCAGTCTATTCGAACAAAACAAACAGAGACAGCATCACGTTTAACCATCAGTTAACACTAATTAATGGATGGTGAAACAGCCCCTTGGATTTCATTAAATTTCTGGAGGGTCTAAATGAAGGGTCCACGGAAAGAACTATCTAGTCACCTAAGCAACTTTTTGAGTTATAGCTGTTTGAAAGTATCACGAACAGTTACTATGGTTACCATTTCTCCAAAAGTTAAAAATATATTAGCCATTACCCGCGACTCCGTCGGCATAAATTTCCATTTTCACTATCCCGCGCGCTACTATGTAATTTTCCGGGATAAATACTATCCTACGCCCTTCCCCGGAACTCAAACTATGTTACCAAAAATTGTGTCTGACATTACCAAAAAATCGTACTTCCAACAAGTTATTTCACGGTTTCATAGGTAGAACTTACGTAGGATAGCATGTATTCATGTACACCATCTATTAAATTACAGAAAAAACATGTTTACTTACAAAAATCTGCAATTGTTTGAAAAATGTCGCGGACAAATTATAGTCCAGTAACTTTATACATCGACAGTATGCGTCAAATCCGGTAGTTCTGAATTTTTGCAGACTTGTTTATGATGTTGCCCTAATGAATAATCCAAGTTTGTGACCTCGAGCACCGAACGCAACTTTGTCAAAAATCGAAAAAACCGCGAAAAAAACTTTATTTTTTTCAAATTTTGGCGATTATAACCCTAAAGGACTAGTTTTGAAAAAACTTTCTTAGAACGTTTTAAAGAAGACTAAATTTGCTACAATATGATACTAGAATTGTCTCTGTGGACCCAACAGTTTCCAAGATTAAGCCTTTCAAAGTTTATCATTTTTACGAACTTCGCAATTTTTTTGCAATTCTGTTGTTCTGAATGAATTTTGACTCCAATTATACTATCGAAGCCCTGTACTTTTATGATGGGATGTTAAAAAAGATAATGAGGAGTGTGAACGATCATGTTAAAGCTAAGCTATGAATAATGAAGTAAATAAAAAAGAAAAGTACAACATAAGTTAATAAGGTTTATTTGTTAGGAAATTGAGTAATATTCAAAATCAAAAAAATAAATTAATTTAACCCTCTTGGAAGGTCCCGGTTGAGGTTCGTCCGTATCTGGATCGACGTATTGGGATGGCATATCCGCATCAGGGGATAGTAATGAATCGTCGACGTCTTATGCCGTCAAGTCATCCTCCATTTCGACATCGGACAGATCGTCGCCTTCTGGGATTTTACTACTGCAACATCAGGTATATTGTCACAAGAGGCCTCGCTGCAGTGCCTGCAAACTGATGAGTATTTTAATCGGTTGTCTAATGTTTGCCCGAAATTCATATGCCCGAATGTATCGTTTTATAGAATTTTCATTTGCCATAAAGTAATTTATTTCTGAAATGGTATTTTCTTCAGAGTTGATATTAAACTAACCTAACCTAACCTACGCATTCTATAAAATGACATTATAAAAAATCTTGAAAACAGTACGGTTCTATATATTTTATGGCAAACGTTGGTATGGAAAGTGAAATTCGGGCAAATGAAATTCGGGCAAGTAAGGGTATACGATTTTAATCCTGTCTTTCTGCAGCTGCACGCGATCCCACAACCCTTCGTGCAGCCGCAAGTAATCATCTGCAAGAGGTGTTGTGGGGCTGCATCTCTGGTCATCATTTTGGTGTTAAGGCTTTGTGGTGTGTATATCCACCCCCAGGGTTAAGTGTGACTCCCAACCACGCCTGTACCTGTACGTAAGATTGTACATGAGAATAGAAAATGATGAATGATATGTAATATGCATTACTGATGCAAGGACAAATTTTTACCTGATAGTATGTCCGCAAGGAGTGAAATCGTGCAGAGTCTCGTGTAAGAGGTAACCTGGCTCGATTGAAGCTGGTTTTCGTTGCAGCCCTGGCGAATAAATTGGTACCGCAGCTCGTCAAGGTTATAGGTGTTGTGGTTGCCTAAATTGCGAAGTTCGAAAAAATGATAAACTTTGAAAGGCTTAATCTTGGAAACTATTGGGTTCACAGAGACAATTCTAGTATTATATTGTAGCAAATTTAGTCTTCTTTAAAATGTTCTAAGAAAGTTTTTTCAAACACTAGGCCTTTAGGGTTATAATTCCCAAAAGTTGAAAAAAATATCGATTTTTTCGCGGTTTTTTCGATTTTTGACGAAGTTGCGTTCGGCGCTCGAGGTCACAAACTTGGATTATTCATTAGGCCAACATCATAAATAAGTCTGCAAAAATTCAGAACTACCGGATTTGACGCATACTGCCCCCATACTTTCAGGCGACAAAGTTACTGGATTATTAGTGTCGGTAAAAAAGTTGATAACAAACAAACAGATTTACAAACTTTCGCATTTATTATATTAGTGACATTGTTTTCAGATTATTTTGTTCTTACTCTACATTTTGTGATTAAAAGTGACATGTTTTTTCTGTGGACCCTTCAAATGAAAATGATTGATCAATTATTTTTAGTTGATACACTCTTGACCTAGGAGCGCGAATGGTTGTATTGGTATGGGTCAAATCATGATATTATTATGAATCAGTGGCAGTTGGCACGCAAAAACTTATTTTATCAAAGTATAGAATTAAATCAATCTGTTACTATATAAAAAAAATATAACAAAATATCAGTTTTAAAACTAACCTCAGTTTGAACGTTTGGCCCTTTATATGGAGAGGCATAGATCAAACTGATCTAGTTTTCATTATATCATTAAAAAAACTATTATTTTTATTTCTGAACACAATTTATACCTTTTGTTGAGTATAGCTAACCGAGAAAATGTTTGAACAATTAAATTTGAATGATGAAAAGTTAAAATTATGTCTATTTCAAAAGCGGTAAAATTAATTCATCGAAAAAAAATACAAAAAGATATGCTTATAGCCGGGGATCGAACTCGGATCCTCGTTATTCCATGATGTGCTTAGCCTATACGCCAACTATAGCAGTCTAAAAAGTATTTTTGTAACATTATAATTTTAAAAAAATACGAACATTGTAACATAGAGCCTCCTTTTTTGAAGTCAGTAAAAAAGGAACCGTAAAACAAAATATAAAAATAGAGTCTTAATTTTGCAGATTAATAATTGGCAAGATAATTTCAAATAACATTGGCAATAGTTATATATATTATTAGACGGTAGATTAAGTTATCAATGCAAGATAACACTTTGTCTTTTAATGAGTCAAAGAGTTAGTGCCCGAGTCAAAGAGTCGTCAAGTCAGTTAGTGAACTACACTTCGTTTTTTAGCATTAGAAAGAAGGTAAGCGATATTGACGTGCCTATTTATTGAAAAACACTTTTGAAACATAATTCTCAGCAAATATGTAACAATCAGCGAGGACATATAATCATTTACATTCCTTTGGTATCATAAGTTATAGTTACTGTTTCTTTAAAACCGTTTTTTAATAAAAATACTCGTCAAGATTGTTTACCCTTTTTCTAATGCTAAAAATACGAAGTATAGCGAGTCAAAAAGTCACGCGACTCAGAGTTAGCGCGTGAGTCAAAGAGTCGACGACTTAAAAAAGAGTTAGTGAGCAAGTCAAAGAGTCGTTAACTCAAAGAGTCATTTAGTGAATGAGTCAAAGAGTCAATTAGTAAGTGAGCTAAAGAGTCCTTTACTCAAAGAGTCAATTAGTGAGTACCTAAGTTAAAGAGTCGTTTACTCAAAGAGTCAATTAGTGAGTAAGTTAAAGAATCGTTTACTCAAAAAGTCAATTAGTGAGTAAGTTAGTGTCGTTTAATCAAAGAGTCTATTTGTGAGTAAGTCGTTTACTCAAAGAGTCAGTGCGTGAATCGAAGATTTGTTGACCCAGAGAATCAATTGGTCCGTGAGGTTGTAGACTTAAAGTAAGGGAATCAAATCAAAGAGGCTGTTAGAGTAAGTCAAAAAGCACTAGTACCATCAAAGACACTATTTCTCTCCTAAAGCGAGCAAAAATTGGAAACTTTCGATTTTCTTCATTGAAAAACAGTCAATCAACATAAGGGTCTGGAGGTGACTCCTCAAGACTTGAGTCAGCAGCACAGGCTCCTGGTCGGTTCTCCGTGGGCGATGCTGTCGATGCTCCAAGCTGGCAGTTCCACTTTGCCTGTGTGAGTCGCAGGGTCGTTTGTTGGAGTACCTGTAATGTAATGTCACAGTATAACAAGTTTCCCTACAGTACCAGTAATGTGATGTCACAGTATAACAAGTTTCCCTACAGTACCAGTAATGTGATGTCACAGTATAACAAGTTTCCCTACAGTAATCCGGCGGGGACGTCTAGACAGAGCATTCGTGCCGGGCGTGAGGGGTGAGACGCGGGAGGGAGGAGTCCTAGCTAGCTTTGCCGTTCTTAGTAGCTTGGGACAAGTCTTCTAGGGCTATCGCGTTTTTTTAACATTTCAATTTATAATATAATTTATTATGGTGCATACGACATGTACTTTGAGTGCTTGCAAATCTTCATCTCGTATTTATAAATAAGGAACTAAGATTTCATCTATTTATATAGTTATAATTTTTTTTATATAGGTAATTTAATTCATTAACAGGAGATTTAAGTCCATTAAATCTTGAAACCGAAAGTATTTGTCGGTTACTAATCTAAGAAAGTATATTTTGTGTCTATCTGATGTGTTTTTGACTGGAAAGCGAGTTTTCTTAGCTATATTAGATTAAAAACCGCTTCAATCGTTTTTGAGATATTGAACTTTGAAATGACAGTGTTGGTTTTTCAACTCACCTAATTTGGTTACGTTTATTTCCTTATTAGTTTTTTTAAAGACTTTGTTTATTTATGATATTTTTTTCAGAACAGGGAATATTACTGCAATTTTCTGCCTTCAGAGTACAGCACTAGCATAAAACCGTAAGCCGTTTTTTGAGTATCAAATGTCATAATATCATATTATTGCAATATTTTTTTTTGGATATATAGCTCTATCTTTCATTACTTTCGATGTGAATATCACGTTGTTACTAATAAATAATATCATGATTTCTATAGATACAAATTATTCTTTGACCATGATCCATCATGGCAAAAAATATAAACAGAACTGACGTCATGGCGGTTTGCGCTAGTGTCGCCCCCTGCGCAGTACTTTGTTGGATATCGTCACTACTTTGAAAAATCTCGTATCTAAAATCAATATGTCAACAAAATTGAACCTTGATGTAATGTCTACAAAGTTCACTCAGAAAAATTATCTATTTTGAGCTACGAGTTTTTTTTAAAGTAGTGATGTTATTTCCTATTGATTTCAAACCTGACCTAAAACCTATGCCACTTACCCGTCGGTATCCTCTCGTTGTCGCCGTCGGTGGAGTCGTAAGAACGCAGCGACGAGCCCAGCGTCGTGCTGGACAGCTGAAGCAGCGCCGTCGCCGTGCTCAAGAACACATGGTCTATGCCCTTAAAAAAAGAACAAAAAGTTGGACACCGTAACGCTTAAGATTGGTTTTTGGAATCTTCTTTTTGTATTTTTTTATTAAAATTACAAATTTTTACTTTTACGGTCATCCCGTAAAACCTAAATTGAAAATACAAACTGAAATATAGATGCACAGAAAAACCAGAAAAATAAGACCAGCACTGGAATCGAACCACCTTTGATCTACAATGGCCACCCTTGATCTTTGTAGATTGCAAATGACAATATAGCCAGCTACAATATTGCCTACGACAATACAGCCAGCTACAATATTGCCGACAATAATATTGTCAGCTACAATATTGCCTATGACAATACAGCCAGCTACAATATTGCCTATGACAGTACAGCCAGCTACAATATTGCCGACGATAATATTGTCAGCTACATATACTGCCTACGACAGTACAGCCAGCTACAATATTGCCTACGACAGTACAGCCAGCTACAATAGTGCCGACGATAATATTGTCAGCTACAATATTGCCTACGACAATATAGCCAGCTACAATACTGCAGGTGCCACAATACCTGGTCATGCAGGGCGGATGTCTCGCAGTACTGCGCGCCGATGGCGGCCGCGTACTGTTTAGCCTCCGAGAGAGGGACACTCCTTGCCTCCTGTAGGTCGCATTTGTTGCCAACCAGGGCCAGCACCATTGGTTCTAGGAAGTTGCTGAATTACCAGCTACAATATTGCCGATGACAATATTGCCAGCTACAATATTACCGACGACAATATAACCAGCTACAATATTGCCGAAGACAATTTAGCCAGCTATAATATTGCTGACGACAATATAGCCAACTACAATATCGCAGACGACAATAAAGCCAGCTATACTGCTGATGCCACAATACCTGGTCATGCAGGGCGGATGTCTCGCAGTACTGCGCGCCGATGGCGGCCGCGTACTGTTTAGCCTCCGAGAGAGGGACACTCCTTGCCTCCTGTAGGTCGCATTTGTTGCCAACCAGGGCCAGCACCATTGGTTCTAGGAAGTTGCTGAATTACCAGCTACAATATTGCCGATGACAATATTGCCAGCTACAATATTACCGACGACAATATAACCAGCTACAATATTGCCGAAGACAATTTTGCCAGCTATAATATTGCTGACGACAATATAGCCAACTACAATATCGCAGACGACAATAAAGCCAGCTATACTGCTGATGCCACAATACCTGGTCATGCAGGGCGGATGTCTCGCAGTACTGCGCGCCGATGGCGGCCGCGTACTGTTTAGCCTCCGAGAGAGGGACACTCCTTGCCTCCTGTAGGTCGCATTTGTTGCCAACCAGGGCCAGCACCATTGGTTCTAGGAAGTTGCTGAATTACCAGCTACAATATTGCCGATGACAATATTGCCAGCTACAATATTACCGACGACAATATAACCAGCTACAATATTGCCGAAGACAATTTTGCCAGCTATAATATTGCTGACGACAATATAGCCAACTACAATATCGCAGACGACAATAAAGCCAGCTATACTGCTGATGCCACAATACCTGGTCATGCAGGGCGGATGTCTCGCAGTACTGCGCGCCGATGGCAGCCGCGTACTGTTTAGCCTCCGAGAGGGGGACGCTCCGGGCCTCCTGTAGGTCGCATTTGTTGCCGACCAGCGCCAAAACCATTGGCTCTGGGACGTTGCTGGAATTAAAAAAAGGAGACCTCTTAGTAGTCTTTCTAGCATATACAGGGTGTTTGGTATTTTTGAACATTTTTAGCCATATTATGTATTAGACGAAATTTGATAAAAAAAAAAATTAATTGAAAATTTAGAATCACAACTTTCCATGGCGAATAAAATACTTTTATACAAATGCATTCTAAAACCTATCTGGACATATGGCTTGGAATTATGGGGAACATCCGCAATTTCGAACATTGAGATTATTCAGCGATACCAATCCAAAATACTACGCATAATTGTCAAAGCACCTTGGTATATCAAAAATGCAAGAATACACCGTGACTTAGGTATTCCAACTGTACAGGAAGAGATTCAGACATGCATAGGCAAATACAGGATAAGACTACAAAACCATCCTAACAAATTGGCTAATAACCTGATGAGGAAACACACCACATTTAGTCGGCTGAAGAGGAGATCCACTCAAGACCTACTGAAATGATCGCTCATTAGTATGCATAGATACGGGCCCGTCACTGGACGCGCACCGACCAGGACAATATACACGCACTTGAACTTCTGCTGAATGTCTCAAAGGGACAGATTGCGAATGAAAATATACCTATATATAAAAAAAATAAAAAAAAAATTATAAATTTTAGGAAAATACCCAGAAATTGATAGTCACGAGTTAATATTGCCCCAATGAGCGTTAATTTGTAAACAAAATCTTTTATTTCGGATAGTTTATTGTGTATTGGACCAATTGAAATAATTTTTAAGTGTCTTTCTTGCCACAAAAACAAAATGGAGGTATTCGAAATTACTAAAAATGTCTTAGGTTGGAACAGAGTAATTTTTCAATGCCATAAAAAAAAATACTTGACATGTTCAAACATTTTTAAAAACATGCCTGTTTATTGTTCTTTCTTTTAAGGTATCACTCTCATTCACATTGCTTACTAAATCTGAGATAAAAAGTAAAAAAAAACCAAACCCAGGGATCACTTACGAAAGGTACTGACTTGTAAATTACATGAAAAAAAAAAGTTAAAATAAATCATTAATCTTCAGTTTGTTGCGATTTACCCACCCACTTGCTCGTTTGCCTGCCGTCCAGTCGAATAAAAAAAAAAGAAACGCTCGTAGAACTACCATCTAACTATTTAGTGAATGTTTTGATTTTTTTTTTGTCTACAATAAGCGATTTCTTTTTTGCCTGTCAGTCTGTCAGCGAGCTTATGGTCTCACCTCTGCAACTCCTTGACCCAACTCTTGACAGCAACGAAGCTGCCGACGCTGGTGATGTCATACACTAAGAGGGCTGCGTTAGCGTTCCTGTAGTACATGGGAGCCATGGATCGGAACCGTTCCTGACCCGCTGTGTCCCATACCTAGAAAGTATATAATGAGGAAGTATTTATTTATTTATTCTCCTTAATGGCGGCCTTTACGGCTTGGGCCAATGTCAGTTAAATAATGATAAATATATTCTTTTTCACGTTGTACGGTGATTGTAGTTTTTGCAACTTGATAGCAAAATTCCAAAAACCACGCGCAATTTGCGCAATAAAAAATGTCAGACACGAGAGCAATATCGAATTTTGTTATCACTGTTCACTGTTAAGGTTAATCGCCGCATAAAACACTATCAAAATTATACTTCGACTAGCCAAAGAAGCAGAAATACCAAAATTAGACATCGTCTACATCCGCCATGTTCGAATGCTACAATCGAATCTAATGAGGAGAGGAAGTAAATAGAGTGGCTAAAACAGCAGTGACAGATGGCATGGAGCTCCTATGAAAACCATATGGTTCGGAATTGATGACACTTGCGAGGAATAAGTGATGTGGCAAGAGTCATTCAATTTTATATCAAAAACAAAAGGTATCTGGTACAACACAATGCAGAACAATTGATGAAAGGGTACCCTGGTTTGATTGTACCAGCCTCCCCAGGGATTTACTTGTGTGGGCATTTCGAATGTTGTCAGGTCATGCATGGTCCATTGAATAGTTTTTTAAATTATGATGAAAGTAGTTCAATCCCCAATGTGCACGGATTGTAATAAGATTGAGGACTTAATAAATTTTTTGTTGGATTGTGTATTGACTAAGGATAGCCGTGAGAGGTATTTGAGTGATTTGGACCTGTCCAATGGTGCAGTGAATATTATTTTGAGTTGTCCGGTATCGGAAGATGCAGTACGAATTTACAGGTTCATCAAGCACTCCTTTACAGCCAGATAATCTGGACATCGCAGTAGAAGTGTTTGATGAATGTGGCCATCGAGTCTTTCTATGAGGCTGGCATAGTCACACAGGTGCACTTAAGCCTCAAAAAAAAAAATAGAAAAAAAAAAACTTTCTGCTGTCTATCTATTGTTCAAATTCAAATTCAAATCATTTATTCAGCAAATAGGCCGCAATGGGCACTTTTACACGTCATTTTTAGGGTTCCGGAGCCAAAATGGCAAAAACGGAACCCTTATAGTTTCGCCATGTCTGTCTGTCTGTCTGTCTGTCCGTCTGTCTGTCTGTCTGTCTGTCTGTCTGTCTGTCTGTCCGTCCGCGGCTTTGCTCAGAGACTATCAATGTTAGAAAGCTGTAATTTTGCACGAATATATAAGTAAACTATGCCGACAAAACAGTACAATTAAAAATTCAAAAACAATTTTTTTTAGGGTACCTCCCATAGACGTAAAGTGGCGGTGATTTTTTTTTTCTCATCCAACCCTATAGTGTGGGGTATCGTTAGATAGGTATTTTAAAACCATTAGGGGTTTCCTAAAACGATTTTTCGATTCAGTCATTTGTTTGCGAAATATTCAACTTTAAAGTGCAAATTTTCATTAAAATCGAGCGTCCCCCCCCCTCTAAAATCTAAACCGGTGGGTGGAAAAATTTGAAAAAATTCAGGATGGTAGTCAGTATATTAAACTTCCAAGGAAAACTATAGCGGCTAAGTTTGCTTGAGAATTATTAGTAGTTTATGAGTAAATAGCAGCGTAAGGTATAAAATATACCTATACTTCGAAGATTCCGTATAAAGTACGAAAGCCTTAGAAAAATATTACTTAATTTTTTCGTAATGGCTCCGGAACCCTATTTTGGGCGTGTTCGACACGCTCTTGGCCGGTTTTTTTAATCTACCACCGGTTCGGAAAAAAACCTCTGTTGAGAAGAATCCGGCAAGAAACTCAACGAGGTATTTTTTTTTTTAAAAACAGATTCACAATATTTATAAATGATATCTATGTACTATACATTACAAGTATTTAACACAATTTTATTTTTAACACAGTAGGTTCACTATTTGAAGGGATCGCTAGTGCGGATCGGAATTATTTCCAAATATCCCTGTCCATGATATAATCGTTAACTTTATAATAAGCCTTAGATATTAATGTCTTTTTGACAGTAGATTTAAATTTTGTATCAGTTTCTTCAGTAATCTTATTTGGAATTTTATTATAAAAACGTATGCAACTTCCCAAAAACGACTTTTTGGTTTTAGCCAGTCTGTAAGATGGTACTTTATGGTTCTTTGGATACAGCACAGTGACGGAAAGACGGACTGATAATCAGACAATTTAGTGACAGTAACAGGGTTCCGTTTGCCCTTTATTCTGATACGGAACCCTAAAAATGAGGTGTCAACTCTCACCATCATCCCAGCCTATATACATCCCACTGCTGGGCACAGGCCTCCTCTCAGAAAGTAGCAACACTATTATAATGTTATTTTAAATCATCATCATCATCCCAGCCTATATACGTCCCACAGCTGGGCACAGACCTCCTCTCAGGATGAGAAGGCTTGGACCGTAGTTTCCAGCGGGCCCAGTGCGGATTGGGAACTTTACATGCACCATTGAATTGCTTCACAGGTTTGTGCAGGTTTCCTCACGATGTTTTCCTTAACCGCAAAGCTCGTGGTAAATTTCAAATGTAACTCCGCACATGAATTTCGAAAAACTCAAGAGGTGCAAGCCGGGGTTTGAACCCATGACCCTCTGCTTGAGAGGCGATAGGTCAAACCACTAGGCCACCACGGCTTATTTTAAATACTAACCTGTAATTTGACCCTGGCCCCATCCACATTGATGTTGCAGGTGAAGAACGAAGCCCCGATGGTCGGAGATATGTGCTTTGAGAACATCTTTCCTATGTAACGGACCACCAGGCTCGTTTTGCCCACTCCTGGAAAGTATGTCACGAAAATATTAAACAGGTGGGATACTACGAAATTTGAAAATCGAAGTTCGTATCGTACCATCCCTCTCACTCTCGTATTAAAAAATATTAGCGTTAGCGGGACGGCAATATACGAAGTTTTTTTGCATTTCGTAGTATAGGGTCAGTACAATCTCATATCATCATCGTCATCATATCCAGTCATAGGATGTCCACTGTTGGACATGGGTCATCGATAAATTACGTCACACTAATTTTGAGCATTTTTAGACCCCCATGGTATTGTTATTTTTCGCTTTGTGCCAGTCTCTAAGGTGTCTTAATATAAGTTTTTTGCACTGATTCATGGTGTGCGATAAAGAATATTTGTATTTGTATGTCATAAACCTCTACTCGATGGGACAATGGTATCGAAAAAGTCGCTGGCTCCAACTGGTGGCAAATAGCGCAGGACAGAGAGAAATGGGTATCTTTGGAGGAGGCCTTTACCCAACTGGGGACCTAGCTTAATGCATTTTAATAAGATAACTAGAAATTAAGTTATTACTAAAAGAAAGTGAAATTAAAGTATATATACATAGCAACTAGTAAGTAAGTAAATTTGCAGTTAATTTAGAATCTAAGATTGAAAATTATAGCTATTGTAGTCAAATAAAGGCGTTTTTTTCTTTATATTTGTATGTCACAAACCGCCTGACCCCTCCCCCCTAAATGTGTGACGTAATTTATGGACGATCCCCCCCCTCCAATCTTCCATCATCCAATTTATAATATTAAGGAGGATTTAGTCAGTGATTCTAGTTTGCGACTAGGGTTGTCAACCATACTATAATAGCTATTTATGCAACTGTAACTTAATACGGGTCCTTGAAACACGAGTGTGGTTTCATGAAACGAGGCGTAGCCGAGTTTCATAAAAGGGTCACATGAGTGTTTTAAGGCCTAATTACTTACAGTTGCATACAATATTTTATCTATGTTCATATATTAAATCCTCTATCATGTATTCAAGAACCATTGTGTTACCTGCATTGCAACCAGAACTTATACTAGGACCTTCACTTTGCTGGTAAATTATGAGTCATTTCCTTCCCCACATCTAAAATATCGGGCAGAGTTAAATTTTCTTCGCATTCACTGATATCAGACATCTTTAAGCAAAAACGAATATAATATATGCCTGCAAGATTGACTTGAAATTTGGAACACTTATTCAAATCGCGTGACAATACAATAATTTAGTAGTGACATCCTGGTAGTCGACCCAGGTTCATCTCTGCAGGATGGAACTCTTCAGTGGTTAATAGCATTTGAAATTTAGTATGCAAATATAGTTTGAGTGACAATGGAAGTACAGTTAACAGCAAGTACAGTAAGCAAAAAAAGCTTGTATTAAAAATGAAATTTTTATGGCTAGGTTATTTCTTCAAAGTACTATATTTTCTATGACCGATAAAAATACTAGTTGCCCAAGCAATAGTTAGCAACCCTACTTGTAGGTAACCTACTTGTTTGCTAAGCTACAGCATGCCCAACCTTTAAGTGCGCTGAACCACAGCACTCAAGGACAGCTTTGTAATTCTATATCACAGGTGTTTAGTATAAAACAGTTTAAATGGTAATTAGAAGTAAAAGCAGAGTATAGTCAAGACAGCATTTAGTAGTATTATTATTATTCCTAGCTGAACCGGCAAACTTCATACCACCTCATTTTTTTTTTCATATTTACTCACCTTTTAAACATTCCCTGGACTTCCACAAATAATTCAAAACAAAAATTAGCCATATCGGTTCAGCCGTTCTCGAGTTTTAGCGAGACTAACAAAGAGCAATTGATTTTTATATATTGTGACATATAAAAATTTCAACACTTGCCTCTTATTTTTTTTTTTAATAAACGCTCAACAAACGCCGTTGTATGGTTATGGTTTCCTTTGACTTTTGTTAGTGACGTTTAAAATTAAAACTCAACTGTCAGTGTTGCTGTCAATAAAATTTAGTCCTTACGGTTTTATGTGTTTTCCAAATTGAAGAGATCATGTTTTCGTCTGAAGTGATGTTATTATTTCAGGATAAATCAAGTAAGTACTTGTTTTCATCGTTTCAGAACAAATCAGCTTCTGCATATTTTTCCCTATTTAACTTGGTTTGTGCCTCTGCGCTTGCGCATGACAACACTCAGGATCTGTCATTATTTTTTTTCTCTGAAGGCCGCCGCCCGAGGGGCTCCAGAGCTTTCTTTTCCTTTTGGCTATTGCCGCGGACGTTTGTCCTTTTTTCCTTTACAAACGAGTGTGACTTTTCTCACCTCACCTCGTATTTTATTCTATTTTAAAAACGAACGCTCTGAGCATAATTTCGCAAACGCGACGCCAAATGTCGCGAGGTAAGTTTCCTTTTTATTTAGAATTTATTTTGGCGGTAGCTTCGTGTACTGCAAGTGGTAACCGGACTTTGTTCATTGCAGCTTAATAGTGGACGTGGACTTGCTGAAACCTCCGGAGAGTCGACAGACGTCAACTCCAGCCTGGCCAGCTGAAGCAGGACCTTCATTCCTCTCCGGTGAGTCCAACAATTTCGACCACAGAACCCTAGGAACCAGTTGCCCATTGGACAACTTGCGTCTCGTCATACCATCACCTTTTTTTATTATCCTAATCCTGGGTTTTCTCTTCCAGGAGGTTTTTTTTGTTCCCGTCTGCAGCTTCCACCTACGGAGGTTCCTTTTTTTGGAGTTTCAAGTTTGAGGTCCGCCCTCTGCCTGGGCCAATTTTTCATCGGGTTGGACGAGTCCCCGCGGGCTCCCGTTGCCTATCTCTCCAGGACACCTTCGTAGCCACCAAACCTGTGGGTAATTCTCCGGGCCGAGGTACACTCAAACCTTATTTTTCTTTTACCTTTCAAATTCTGGTCCAGCCGCCGTATCGGCTGGTGGCGCTCAACATTTTACTTAACCAAACCTACTAAGCGAGCAAAACTGAACAAGCGAACGAGCATTCGGTTGAGATAACCCAAACGACCCACCAGCTCTATATAACCGCTGACTAGCCGCGAGCCTTTTTTAAATGCATTGTTTTATTTCTGGTACTAATAAATCAATTGTCCAGAAACCGTTGTTTTTTTTTTAAAAATTTTCTACCTCATTGACTTAGACGTCACAGTGGCGCCCAACGTGGGGCTTTAGTTTGGGTTAAATTCTATGTCGTTACTAGCTGTAGAAATTCTCGACTGAACTTTCCGCTTGTTTTTTTTGTTCGCTTATATGTACTTTAATGAGTAATGACTATTGTAAAGTTTGTAGTAAACAAAGTAACATGTTGAGTTTGTAATCAACAATTACATTTTTACCTTTCTAAACAATTTGTACTAAAAGTATGTTTACATTTAGTTGAGTTTGTAATCAACTATTTCACTTTATTTCTTTATAAAAAGTTGTGGGTGTACTTATAATTTAAATTGTGGGTAGCTTATTAAGAGCCGCCATTTTGTATAGCCGAATGAAGTGTTATAGAATTAGCCCAACTGACTTGAATTAGCAATATAATACAATAATTACAATAATTTTCCCTTTTGGTAGCTTGTACAGTCAGCCTCAATAATAAAGTAACCTATAGTATTTTATATTGTCATCGCGTTTCAAACACCAATTGCTTGAAATTTTAGAGATAAATACTTTAAACCTTCTTAATTACAATTAACTTCAGTAAAATTAATTAATGTACTCAGTACTGTTTACTAGTAATTTTTGGTACAGTCAGTGATAATTATTGTTTGTACTTTTGGTAAAAATCTAAAAACTTATTGTTGCCTTTCTGTAGTCACTTATAATTTATAGTACAGTCAGTAACAATTTTTTTGTGAACTTGTTAATAATTAAAAAAATAATATATATAGGTACATTTATGTGTAGTGCTGCTTTCCTGCAGTTAGTTAATAATATTAGGTACAGTCAGTAAACATTTTTCTTTTGAACCTTTTTTTTTAATTAAAAGAAAAAGCTTTAGTGTTGCTTTTCTAAAGTTTGTTAGTAATACTTGGTACAGTCTATAGTCAGTACATTTCACGTTTTGAACTTTGTTAAAAAAAAATATAGTGCTGTTTTTCTGCAATTAATAATATTTGGTATAATCAGAAACATTTTTTTGTGAACACTTTGGTCTGAAGTTTAAGAGTACATGTTACATTTCTGCGGTTGGTTACGAAATTAAGTACAGTCAGCTAGATATTTTTGTGTATTTTCGTTAAAAAATTAAATGTTGTGTATTTTCGTTAAAAATTAAAATACCTTGTTACATTTCTGCGGTTGGTTACGAAATTAAGTACAGTCAGCTGCATATTTTGTGTATTTCTGTTAAAAAATTAAAATATATTTTTACATTTCTGGGTCGGTTACGAGATTTAGTACAGTCAGCTGCATATTTTGTGCATTTTTGTTAAAGAATAAATTTTGTGTATTATTTGTTAAAAAAAAAATTAAAATATTGCTGTATTTCTGCAGTTGGTTATAACTTTCGGTACAGTCGGCGACAAAATTTTTTGTGTGGTTATAACTTTCGGTACAGTCGGCGACAAATTTTTTTTGTGTGGTTATAACTTTCGGTATAGTCGGCGTCAATTTTTTTTGTGTGCTTTAAAAAAAAACAGTTACATTGCTGCATTTCTGAAGTCAGTCAATAGCGATTGTAAATTAGTGTCGACTAATTTTTTTTCTTTCTTAATCTTTATTGGCATCTACCTGCTATTGCACGAATAGGAAATGGAGGAACGTCCTATTATATGGAATTTATTACATAAAGATGAGTTAGCTTATGAGGTCCGCATTAGGAGTACTGTACCTGCGGAGGATGTGAACACTTTACGCACACAGTTACGTAAACTCGTGAAGGAATACCCTTCAGATGAAATTGTAAATTTTGTGGGTGATATGGCTGAAGAGCTTGATAGCACATCATGTAAACTTAAGGAGTTATCTCAACTGATTGCACCTTCGTCACGTACTTTAACATTAAAGGCCTTAAACCGAATTCAAGCCTTAGCGCACCACCTTTTTCACCGTCTAACGCGAATCACCCCGGATGAAGCTAACCTTACCTCATATCAAGAGCAAATGGATATGCTCAATAAATTTTTGTCTAAGCTTGATAATTTATTTCAGATTTTTAAAACAAGCACTCAACAGTATCAGGTACCTGATGAACCACTTACTGAGGTTGTTACTCCAGCTCCCATAACTTTAAATAAATACCAAACTATCGGCTCGCTTAACTTAAAATATGATGGTCGAACTTGTGTTAGGGTTTTTCTTCAGCGACTTGAGGAACTTTGTAGCTCACGTGGTATTCCAGCGGACAGGTTGTTCGTTTCAGCCGTCGAGTTGTTCGAGGGAGATGCGTTGCAGTGGTACAGATCTGTGAAACCTGATTGTTCTTCATGGGCTCAGCTGGAATCGTTGCTTTTGGCGGAATTTTTACCTTTCGATTATGACAGGCGGTTGCTGAAGGAAATTCGCAGTCGAACCCAGGGTCCACGCGAAAGCATATGTTCGTATCTTAGCGTAATGCTAAATTATTTTAGTCGGTTGACGTTACCTCTTACTGAAAGGGAGAAGTTTGATATCGTGTATTTGAACATAAGGCCGGAATATTCCGTTCCCTTGGCATTGGATCCCGTGGAATCTCTTAGTGACCTTAAGCGTGTTTGTCGTGTTCTTGAGGACAGCTGGCATCGTGCTAATACTTTTGTGGAACCTCCAAAACCTTCTACGAGTGCGCTTGCCCCAGACCTATGTTTCAAATCGGTTTTGAAGCCTAGGGTAGAGATAGCCTCGGCGAAAATATTTTGTCCTCGTTGCAGGGTAGATACCCATACTCTTCGGGAATGTCGATTGAAAGACATTGTTTGCTTTCGATGCGGGAAAAAGGGTGTGAGGAGTCCCTCTTGCCCTGACTGTTTAATTAAGTCCTCTAATTCGGGAAATCAATCAAAAAACGAATAAACTCGAACCGTTTTAGCAAATCCGTTTCGAGTTCCTTCGGTCGTAAACGTGGGAACTCTTCTCGTGATAGTGTTAATGGAGACGGTGTGAAGCTTAACGCATTTGTTTCTTCCAGCGTTTCTGCGGTTCGGAATTTTGTTGATCGTGGGGACGACCGTCCTTATATTTCTTTAGTTATTTATAACCATCGTTTGGAAGGGTTACTTGATTCAGGTTCTTCGATTTCTATATTGGGATCGGACCTGTCCGATTTGTTCTTGTCTTTGGGAGCTCCGCTACACGGTTGCCGTGATATTACTTACATTGCCACCGCTAACGACTCCCAGGCAACGGTAAAAGGATATTTATCTTTACCGGTTAAGGTTCGTAACTTAACTCGTGTTATTAAGTTTTATGTTATACCGGATGTGACTACTCCATTGATCTTAGGCGTTGATTTTTGGAAAGCCTTTAACATAGCTCCAAATTTATTTAAAGACTTTAGCGTTAACAAGGATGTCACGACCCAGAATTTTGTTTCTGAGGTTCGGCTGCATTCCTTTGATCATCTTAACCCTGATCAAAGAGTAATTGCAGATAATATGATACGTAATTTTGAAAGCATTTCTTTTGAAAGGAAAGGTCTAGGGCGTACGGATCTACTTGTTCACACCATTGATACTGGCGATTGTAAACCTATAAAGCAGCGATATTATCCCATCTCACCTCATCGGCTGGTAGAATTGAATCGGCAGTTAGACGAAATGCTGGCACAGGATGTGGTCGAAGCTAGCACGAGTGCTTGGAACAACCCGACTCTTTTTACGCCCAAGTCTAACGGTGAATTACGTTTCTGCATTGATAGTCGCAAATTGAATTCAGTGAGTAAGCATGATGCCTATCCTTTACCTTACGTTTCTGGTATCCTTGACCAGTTAAGAGATGCTAGGTTTCTTTCTTCTATTGATTTAAAAAGTGCATTTTGGCAAATACCGCTTGATGAGCAATCGAAAGAGCGTACCGCGTTTACCGTCCCCGGTCGTGGTCTTTTTCAATTTAAAGTGATGTGTTTTGGTTTGACAGGCGCTCCAGCGACGCAGCAGAGGTTGATGGACAAATTGTTTGGACCCGAATTTAATGGTAGGCTTTTCGTTTATTTGGATGACATCATCGTTGTTAGTGAAACGTTTGATGATCATATTTCTTTGCTTAACCGTGTTTTTGATCGTTTAAAATCTGCTAATTTGACCATTAATTTCGGCAAATCTAATTTTTTTCGAAGTGAACTAAAATATCTTGGATACGTGGTAGATGAGCGAGGGTTACGCACGGATCCATCTAAAATACAATCTATTGTAGACTACCCTACTCCGTGTAATCGTAAAGAGGTAAAGATGTTTTTAGGTACCGCTTCTTATTATAGACGTTTTATTCAAAATTTCAGTGACATTGCCGCTCCTTTGAATGCGCTGACGAGCACACGTAAGAACGCGCCTCCTTTTGTTTGGTCTGATGACGCTGACAAGTCGTTTCAGAAGTTGAAGTCTGCCTTAGTGTCAGCCCCCATTTTGTCCTGTCCCGATTTTTCCAAACCCTTTGCTGTGCATTGCGATGCTTCTGGGTACGGTATTGGTGGAACCTTGACGCAGACATCTGCGGACGGTCAGGAACACCCAATTGCTTTCGCCAGCCGATCTTTGAACAAGGCCGAGAGGAATTATTCGGCTACAGAAAGGGAAGCTTTGGCAGTAGTATTTTCTATAGAACATTTTCGTCCTTACTTGGAGGGAGGTCAACGTTTTCAAGTGGTAACTGATCATTCAAGTTTAAAATGGTTTTTCAATTTAACTAATCCCACTGGACGCTTAGCCCGTTGGGGATGTCGTCTTTCACCTTACGATTTTGAAATTGTTCACCGCAAGGGTAAGGAACATGTTGTCCCAGACGCGTTGTCGCGTGCTGTTCCAATTTTGGAGATTCACGCTTGCGATTGGTATAACAAACTTTATCAAAAATGCGAACGGTTTCCCACTTCTTGTCCAAATTTCATTATTAACGACGGCAAATTGTATCGTTACTCCAAAAATAAATTTCACTTTTCTAATGAATTCGATTGGAAGGAAGTAGTTCCTTCTGACCGTCGGTCTGAATTGCTACAGTCTTGTCATTGTGATGAACTTGTTCATCTTGGAACGTTTAAAACTTATAAGCGTCTTTCTCAGAATTATTACTGGCCTGATTTATACCAGGATGTTGTAAACTTTATTAAAAATTGTGACGTGTGTTCTGCTTATAAACACTCTCAGAAACCACCAGCAGGTCTTATGGGTAATCCCAAAGTCTGTTCCCGTCCTTTTGAATCAATTAGTATGGATTTGGTGGGTCCATTGCCACGTTCTCGCGCTGGTTATACGTATATTTTTACGGTTGTTTGTTGTTTTTCTAAATACGTTTTATTGTTTCCTTTGCGGCGAGCCGTGGGGAAAACTATAGCACAGCGGCTTGAGGATGAAGTCTTTCTTAAGCACGGCATACCGCGCACCGTTATAGCAGACCACGGAACGCAGTTCACTGGAAGGGAGTTGAATGCTTTGTTTGAGAAATACGACATTCCGCAGGTTCATTTAATTCCACGTCATTGTCCTCAAGTTTCTACCGTAGAACGTTACCACCGTACTTTAATGACGGCCGTTTCTATTTTGGTCCAACAAGATCACCGTTCGTGGGATACTACATTGCCTAAGGTCCAATTTGCCCTAAATACAACTGTTAACGAATCTACTAGGTTCACTCCTTTTTTCTTGGTACATGGTCGCGAAGCTATTCCCTGTGGTAAGGTTTACGTTAGTCAAAGAACCTCACAGTTAGATTTGTCCTGTGCTTCACCCGAAGATTACGCTGCTAAATTAGGAGGCTTGCACGATATTTTTGATAGGGTTTTGTCCGCTTTAGCTAAGTCTCATGAGCGAAATGCTCGTAATTACAACAAAGGACGTCGGTCAAATGAATACGAAGTAGGAGATGTTGTGTGGAAAAAAACGTTCCCTCAGAGTGATGCCAGTAAATTCTTCATGGCAAAACTCGCACCTCGTTATGAGAAATGTCGTGTGTTATGTAAACATTCCCCTCTGGTATACGAGCTAGAAAGTGTCGTTACTGGTAAGAATTTAGGTTTTTGGCACATTCAACACCTTAAAGGTGATTAACTTTACTCATTGCATAGACTTATGCTTCTATTCTGCTGTAGACGCTGGACGTGCAGTCCGTTGTTGTTTTACCTCTCACTGCACCGCCAGGGTCTCATCTCAGTGTTGTCTATAGTTTAGTTTGTTTACTTGTTCAGTCAGTAGCTTCTCTGATTAAGCTCTTGACTGGTAAGACGTGTAGGTTCGATAAGGTGTTGTTTTTTTCCCTTATCCTTCGATAGGGTGTTATTTTTTTTTCCTTATCCTTTGATGAGGTGTTATTTTCTTTATCCTTTTTGTGGGATGTTTTTTTTTCCTCGTTCAGTCCGTAGCTGTTTAATAAAGCTCTTGACTGGTAAAGCGCGTGGGTTCGATAGGGTGTTGTTTCTTTTATCCTTTGTTAGGAGTTATTGTACCTTTCTATAGGATGTTGCTTTCTATCCTACGATAGGAACTATCTTGGGTTTACTTCGCTTTGCGTGGTTTTCTTTTTTTTATTGTTATTCTTTTGTTAAGAATTGATGTTATGGTGAGTTGAGTTGCTTGGTATTTCTTGCCGGCGTCTCTACTGTTTGTGAGTCAGGACATTGGACGTTTTCCTTTGAGTCTCGCGTCCAGATGTTTATTTTGGATTCTCGGTGTGTTATAGAAGCTGGGGGCCAGCTTAAAATTTTGCCTCACGTCAAAATTTTCCTTGGGTTGGGGGGTACTGTGACATATAAAAATTTCAACACTTGCCTCTTATTTTTTTTTTTAATAAACGCTCAACAAACGCCGTTGTATGGTTATGGTTTCCTTTGACTTTTGTTAGTGACGTTTAAAATTAAAACTCAACTGTCAGTGTTGCTGTCAATAAAATTTAGTCCTTACGGTTTTATGTGTTTTCCAAATTGAAGAGATCATGTTTTCGTCTGAAGTGATGTTATTATTTCAGGATAAATCAAGTAAGTACTTGTTTTCATCGTTTCAGAACAAATCAGCTTCTGCATATTTTTCCCTATTTAACTTGGTTTGTGCCTCTGCGCTTGCGCATGACAACACTCAGGATCTGTCATTATTTTTTTTCTCTGAAGGCCGCCGTCCGAGGGGCTCCAGAGCTTTCTTTTCCTTTTGGCTATTGCCGCGGACGTTTGTCCTTTTTTCCTTTACAAACGAGTGTGACTTTTCTCACCTCACCTCGTATTTTATTCTATTTTAAAAACGAACGCTCTGAGCATAATTTCGCAAACGCGACGCCAAATGTCGCGAGGTAAGTTTCCTTTTTATTTAGAATTTATTTTGGCGGTAGCTTCGTGTACTGCAAGTGGTAACCGGACTTTGTTCATTGCAGCTTAATAGTGGACGTGGACTTGCTGAAACCTCCGGAGAGTCGACAGACGTCAACTCCAGCCTGGCCAGCTGAAGCAGGACCTTCATTCCTCTCCGGTGAGTCCAACAATTTCGACCACAGAACCCTAGGAACCAGTTGCCCATTGGACAACTTGCGTCTCGTCATACCATCACCTTTTTTTATTATCCTAATCCTGGGTTTTCTCTTCCAGGAGGTTTTTTTTGTTCCCGTCTGCAGCTTCCACCTACGGAGGTTCCTTTTTTTGGAGTTTCAAGTTTGAGGTCCGCCCTCTGCCTGGGCCAATTTTTCATCGGGTTGGACGAGTCCCCGCGGGCTCCCGTTGCCTATCTCTCCAGGACACCTTCGTAGCCACCAAACCTGTGGGTAATTCTCCGGGCCGAGGTACACTCAAACCTTATTTTTCTTTTACCTTTCAAATTCTGGTCCAGCCGCCGTATCGGCTGGTGGCGCTCAACATTTTACTTAACCAAACCTACTAAGCGAGCAAAACTGAACAAGCGAACGAGCATTCGGTTGAGATAACCCAAACGACCCACCAGCTCTATATAACCGCTGACTAGCCGCGAGCCTTTTTTAAATGCATTGTTTTATTTCTGGTACTAATAAATCAATTGTCCAGAAACCGTTGTTTTTTTTTTAAAAATTTTCTACCTCATTGACTTAGACGTCACAATATATAGAAGATTATATAAATTATCAGGCAGGCAGTTGCAAGCAACTGATAGATGCCTATATCTAGCTGTTCCTTGGTCAAGTATTCTTTGTATTGTTAATGTGTTGGTCTAGTCAGTCGGTTGTGTCCTAAACAGTGGGACCCAGCATCTGGCACAGGAGGCCTTGAAAATAAAATGCTGCAGTCGTAGTGTTGTCTCATTGTTTAGAATCAATCATACGCATTTAATTAAGTGATGATATGCTTTTGTGGTACGGCAACATAGCGTTATTGTCATACATATAACATTATGGGGACATTAAATGTGGTTTTTGTTTTCCTTGAGGAGGGTTAAAAAACTTGCGGTGGGTCAGTATGAGGAAGCATTAATAATTTATTAATAACCTATTAGTTGGAGGGTAATAAAGTGAAAAATGGTCAAAATTAGTCATAAATTGGTTCATAACATAACACACTGGAACGGGTGGGCAAAACGCTCGTGAGCCATACCCACATATTAAAAAAACTGGGGTATAAAATTAGTAATTAGAGGACAGGAATGTTTAGAAAAATTAGGCATTTTTGATGTTGCGAAAAATTTGCGAGTGCGAGTTTTGTTACAACGTACATTGCGAGGCCGCGCGACTATAGATTTATAAATCTACTAGCTTTGGCCCGCGGTTCTGCCCGCATGGTATTCGGTTATCGCGCGCTGTTCCCTCTCGGGAACTGTGCATTTTTCCTGGATAAAAAGTAGCCTATATCACTCTCGGGCCCATAAACTATCACTATGCCAAAAATCACGTCGACCCGTCGCTCTGTTACGGCGTGAAAGACGGACAAACACACAAACATACAAACACACTTTCGCATTTATAATATTAAGTATGAATTATCGACGGCAATGTAACGCAAAATGAGGCTTTTCGGTGTGATCTTGCCATAGGTATAAAGCGCAACACACGTGTTAAAAACGCGGAAGTTCAAATTGTAAATTGATAGATTGGGCTGCAATAAAAATGATAATACATCTAAAAATAAACTTTACAATGCACGATCTAAGGTGTATAATGTTTTCTAGGCGTAATACAAGGCAAAGGAAAAGATGAACTGACAGCCACGATTAAAAAAAACCGTTTCGAAATTGTCAAATTCTTCCAACCGGTTTCTTAATGAAATTACGACATTAAAAACTCAACCTACACAAGCCACGATTTTCTCAACGTATTTTCACAGACACTAGCGAACATTACGGGATATTCACTTAACTTTCCGCATAATAAGTTATATCATAACACCGATGTAAAAAACGTACCTTGAGCTCCTAAAACAACTATTTTTGCTTCCACAACCTTCATTTTTTGTTATTATAAGGCACTAGAACATTATCACAGGCACTATTCGTGGGTATTTCACATTGTTGTTAACTGGATAAAGGAAAATAATATAAAAATTGAGAAATAATAACAAAAACTGTTCCACCGATGAAGTTTGTTTGTAACTTGATTTAACCGATTAATTTCAATAGTCGATTAGTTGTCAGTCAGAAATGTCAAGTTCGAGTTGCTACCTAAAAAGAGGTTCTGTCCGTGTAGACGTGATCAGTTCAATGCAGCGCTTAAAAATATTATAATGTAGCTTTCTTTTTACACACAACATTTTAACTATTTTCATATTGGAAAATAAATTCAAAACATTAGACGGCAGAGTTAAGCAAAAAATTAAACGTGATAGCTTTTCAGAAGTAGAGGTTCATTTATTCATTTGGGTCCTATTCTTATTGTTATTTTTACAAATCTATTACATTGAATGCTTTATCGAGATGGTATTATAATACCAGCACGGTTAAAATTTTATTGTCGAAAAATTATTAGCTGTAACTGTGAAGGAACTCTATTTTTTTTTTTACTTCCTAAGACAGACCTAAGTTTCACCTCCGAATTTGGTTGGATAATAACGTAGATGCCAGTTGCCGCGCCATCTGTGCAATACATGACGAACTTGTAAGCTGTCTATTGAAGTATTTGAAAGGAACGTAAAATTGAAACTTACCAACTAGTTGTAGTTTACTCGGAACTCCGCGAGATGCCACTGTTTTCAACATTCATAACTAACTAACATTTGCCACAATAGATGGAGCTGGCATCTTGTTTTAATGACTGCTTGTCTAAAGATTGATTTGTAATAAAATGAATCGATGATATTTAAAAGGCAATTAATTTGATTTTTATATCTCAGGGTCATAAAGTTTATGACATCGCCTTCGTCTATCTAAAATCAATCACTATTAATCTTTTGCCATAAAATATAAAGGGTTTAGGATATAAAAGAATCGTTAGCGTAAATGATAGCTTTATCGTCATATATTATAATGCATTGTTATTATTGTAAGTATAAGGGTAAATAATACATTACGTAACAAGAACAAAAAAACTAGTAACTAAAGTGAAACCTGAGAAATCCCTACTTCCTTATCCCTACTAATATTATAAATGCGAAAGTAACTGTCTGTCTGTCGGTCTGTCGGTCCGTCTGTTACGCTTTCACGTCGAAACCGCTAAACCGATTTTGATAAAATTTGGTATAGAGATAGTTTAGCTCCAAGGATCAACATAGAATACTTTTTATTCCAGTAGAGGGCACCACCGCGATAACCTTAGGTCCGCGCAGACGAAATCGCGGGCTTAAACTAGTAAATATTTTTGTATCATAAACAAACAAGTGTCTTCCCTGCATTTTGTGTTATTGCATGGTTTGTGGTGTTCATTTTCATTACAGAATATAATTGTTGTAAGTAAAGTACTTGTTTTGTTTCTTTTCTTTTCCAAATTACTTTTAAATTGTATGTTTCTATCCAAGTTATATAATTTGGGACCCACTTAAGATGGAATATCTGTCATTGTGTATGACAAAAATCAAAGGATTTTTTGACGAAATGGGTCTCAAATTAACGCTCATGACCGTACCTACTTAAATTACTTTCTTTAATACCTTTTGTTTTATGAAATCCGACGCGATCAGAGATTACTTATGCTAAATAAAATTAATGAAATTTCTTGTCGACACAGAACTAATTTCAATGTACTAAAGTGAACACAGCCAAAGAAAAGGCGGGAAAAGCAATCCAATATGGCCGATTTAGCGGGGATTTCGGGCGCCATTACAATATTTCAGAAAATTTATTCGCCAAATTACATTCTTTTTCTGCTGCAGTCAACATCCTTTCTCACTTTGTTTAAGGTTGCTTTTAGGTTGTGCTTGAGGTAAAGATAAGTTTGTAAGCCGAAGAGCTATCCGCCACAAGTCAAGTTGCAAATCGGAAAACATTATACAGATTAAATTTCTGTGGATTTATATAGAGCTGTTAAATTTTACTATGATCACTATTATAATTTCAAGCTAGCCATTCTTTATTTTAACAATGTATAGTTTTTTGAAGTTTACTTCTTAGAAGAAGGTCACTTGCATTATTCTGGGCTGAATTGGTGATCGACTCTCTCTACGAAACCAACGAGTGCGCTCTACACTGAGTATTTAATAGGAATAATGGGAGGAAAAATAGCGTATGATAAATTAACGAACTTTTTTTTATTTATTTTTTATTCGACTGGATGGCAAACGAGCAAGTGGGTCTCCTGATGGTTAGAGATCACCGCCGCCCATAAATATCTGCAACACCAGGACTATTGCAGATGCGTTGCCAACCTAGAGGCCTCCGATGGGATACCTCAAGTGCCAGTAATTTCACCGACTGTCTTACTCTCCAAGCCGAAATACAACAGTGCATACACTGCTGCTTCACGGCAGGAATAGCGAGCAAAATGGTGGTAGCAACCCGAGCGGATCTTGCGCAAGGTCCTACCAACCGCAAAACTTAACTACTAGAATTTGTTTCACTACTTTACATTATAACACAGATTTTAATGATGGTGACAAAAAACTAAACTATTGACAATCACATTCAGTAAGATCTTCGATATACTTAAGAAGATATCCCTACCTACCCTACCATACCCTATCCTACCCTACCCTACACTTTGGCATAAGGCTAAGAATTTTTAGAATAAAGAGATAAAATACTTCCCTTCTGAAATATTACTTAGAGGTATTAGCCACTCTATATTACATACTCAAATCTCCAATTCCGCCCCCAAAAGAAATCTGTTTGTATGTAATGCCGCATATACGGGACGTTTACATAAAAAAGCTATTCTCCCTACTTTAGTTAGCGACGCGTTTTATATCACAATTCACAATCCAACGTAAAATGGTTAATTCTTTTTCAAAGCTAGTTCAAAAGCCTTTTAAAATAATATGACGGAGCCATTTATGTATAAGCTTAATTAATCTAAGTAGAAAGAAGATTCTGAAACGTTCTTTTTATGCGCGGTTTTAAGATTAAATTTAGTAACCTACCCTTTATTCTTTTTTTTTTAAATATGGCTTCTGTCCTAATTAATAAGACAATTTCGCCAATGTCAAAGTATTCTCTTTCGAGAGGCAACGTTGTACGGTGATTGTAGTTTTTGCAACTTGATAGCAAAATTCCAGAAACCACGTGGAGACAACTTGCGCATTAAAAAATGTCAGACACGAGAGCAATATTGAATATTGTGATCCTGATCACTGTTCACTGTTAAGGTTAATCGCCGCATAAAACACTATCAAAATTATACTTCAACTAGCCAAAGAAACAGAAATAGCAAAATTAAATATTGTTCACATCCTCCATGTTCGAATGCCACAAATCGAATCGTTTCAAGACATGACACAGGGCGAAATGAAAATTGACACTACCCTCTATTTGTATTGCCTTGGCCCAGATAGGTACCCTGCTAATTTAAAAACTAAAAAACTTATTAACTTATTAACGTTGAATGTAGTTAGAAATTCAAATAACAAAAATACTCTACTAAAAAAACTAGCAATAAATTGTCAAAATACAAACGAGACTAAAACCTCCATGTTGGCACTATTGGCAGCGATTAAAAAGCATAAATCATAGACAACAATAACCATCAAAATCAGTCGCACGGAAAGGCCAAGGCGCGGCGCATTCAGCCAACACGATACATTTAACAAATTGCTGCGATGAACATAATCCTCCCAACAAATATACACATACAATAATGTTTAAGGTAAGGAATGTGTGTAATTTTGCTAAAAGCTAGCAAATGCCGGCAAAGTGGTGATAAAAGTTAAGTGGTAATAAATTTGCTTCAGCGCCATCTAGTGGTCATGTTAAATTCATGAAAGGTTTAGTAGCGATTTTGTTGCGATTTTTCGCTTTCAATGTATGTGGGATTAGGTACATGCTTCAGGTTTAATAATTGTGTGATTTAATAAGTGATCCGACTGTTCGATCGTTGCAGTATCTCTACTCTATACATTAGTAGGTTTAAAACAAAGTATAAAACAAAAACCCCGAGGCACCTCAGTGATTTGACAAAACGACAGTAAAATGTTATATCTAAGTACCTTTTTTTTATTCGACTGGAAGGTAAACGAGCAAGTGGGTCTCCTGGTGGTAAGAGATCACCACCGCCCATAAACATCTGCAACACCAGGGGTATTGCGGATGCGTTGCCAACCTAGAGGCCTAAGTTCGACCTACAGTCGAGTATATAAACTTGTGAGCAAATATTTGAAGTTTCTGAACACGCTTTTATGCCGTTAACAATAGAGTCGTGTTCAGATATTTTTGCTCACAACTTGACTGTACATAGGTACTTGTAATTTCATCGAACTAATTCAGAGATTCGATCTAATGACAAATCATCTACCATACCATATATAATTATTCTTTATTATTAGTATTGTTCTTTTTAATTATCAATTTCTAGTAACATGTCACTTGAAATATGTTTATGTGCCTAATTTGTTCAACTCACTCTTAGCATAGTAAAAGGATCCTTTTACTATTACTATGCTCTTAGGGCCCCGAGATACAGGCTCCTGCCTAGTTCGGGGTCGGCCGGATATCTCACTGTCTGAACTTTCAATAATGTTTTATAAATAAATTTATTCTTATACTTATTACTTATACCATGTTACAGTAGAGACTTTATTATACCTATAACTGAACGTGTCTATAGTGAAAATTATAGAACAATTTCGTTTCGTCAACTCACACGTGTTTCAGTGATTTTATCAAATAACTCAACAATTCTGCCTATTTCTTACCTTGTAATTTTCTCTGTGTACCTGTTTTCTGTATCGCTTACTATTTTTGGTGTACAATAAAGATTATTTGTATTGTATTGTATTCTGGTGAAATAAAAAAAAACGTGTGGCGTTTTTTGGATGATTTCGACATTTCACAAAAAAATTCAGGGATTTGATTTGTTTTATTTTTTTCTAGCCAAATGGATTTGCTTTATTTTGCCCATTTTTCTGTGGCATATAATAATAGGTTTAAACATACATGTCTGTATATCCGCTAACTCCTAAAGCACGCAACGGATTTTGACTTCGCGACTGCAGTACCGCGAGACCCCCTTAGAGGCCGTGTAGAGCGCGCGTCTGTGTGTGTGTTTGTTTCCATCGATTTGTTCGTAGCTTCCGTACTGCTTTAGCATATATATATATAAATTAGAAAAATAAGACCAACACTGGGAATCGAACCCAGGTCCTCGTTAAAAGAAAAATTTGGAATTGAAATAAAAAATACAAAAAGATTCCAAAAAAACAATCTTTATTAAATATTTATTTATTTACTTCTCGATGCGTTTATATAAATAAACTCGGTAATTCTCGGAACAAAATACAAACAGATCGCTCTTCGTTCGAACATGACTGCCATAAATAATTTGGCGACAGAACGAAAAACTGAATATTCGCATTCGCATTCGTATAAAGATCAAAAGTTGTTCACCGTTAAAGCTGCGTTAGTTAGTTTTAATTTCCGTTAACTTTTTCCATTGTGACATGAAAATTAATCATACGACATTTGTATGGATGGATAAGTTTCGTGTCACAATGGAAAAAGTTAATGGAAATTAAAACTATGTGCTAACGCAGCTTTTACGGTGTGCAACTTTTTGGTCTTCACCCATTCGCGAATGTTTAAAAAATGACATTCGTTACATCATTAATATATACTAGGTAGAGTCAAAACACTATATTCCTTAAATGAGGCTTGCAAGTTCAAATATAGCACATACGGATTTTTAACTGGCGTTTCCTTAATTTTTTTTAATAATCGACAAAAGATAAAACACTGTCTCTCGACTCTCTATCAGATAGATTTTGAAATTTTTTATGTCACTGGCCATTCTTCGGACTACGTCGCTCAGTGTACCAACATAACGTAAATAAGGTAGTTGTGTACAGCGCCCCCTGGCGGCGAGTGCGAACTATTTGTTCTGCCGCTCGTCAGCTGCAGGACAATCATGCGGACAAGGGAACTTTTGTGGGACGCTTAATATGGATACGACACGGAAAATAGAAAATAAAATTTCACTGTCTATTTTATATGCCTCGGGCGACCAGAGGGCTGGCCACTATTTCGCACAGCTAATAAGTATCGCTATACAGAGAGTAAATACAGCCAGTCTTCTGGGCACCTTGCCAATTGACAGCGATTTAGGCCAAATTTTCTATCTGTAGTTTAAGTTTTATTGTTTGTTTTTGTTTATTCTGTTAAAATAAATGAATATTTTTTTTACGACAATGATATTTTGTTAACAGAAGTTTTTAAGGCATTTTTTACTAAGATGATGACATCTTAAATATCCCCGTACATGAAATAAATAAAATAAAAAAGAAGAAAGAAACTTGTTATTCCATAATGTACTTTTCATATTTTGAATTTCACTGAGGATGATTTCTAGTTGTATTTGAAACGCATCAGTGTAGTGAGGTGGTGGGTGGAGTGGGTGCTGATAGTTGGGTTGTATCGTTTCATATTATACCTTTGACCATTGGGCTTTAAATTCAAGGTTGGATTCTATAATCGCATAAATAAGCTGCTTTTGTTTTGTAACATTTTGAAATAACTTGAATTTAGATAATTTATTGATTCATAAAATGTAATCGTTAAATCAGTGTATTGGACATGGCGATGGTATGGGGCATTCGGATAATTTTTGTCATGTATTTGTCATCTCTTAAATCGAAAAATTGACAATGTGCTGTCAATTTTGTGTTAAAATATATATCAAACATTGAAAAGTACATTTAATCAGTATGAAAAAATGAAATTAACAATGATCATATTTAAAAAAAGTTTTAGAACAAAATTGACTCAGTTATGTGAGTAGAATCTAACCTTGGACAAAGCCCCATAGTCAGAGATAAATTTAAAATATTTTAACTAGCTTTAGGTCGCGACTTCGTCTGTGAATAATTAATTTATTCATTCCATTAGTCTCGAACTATCACCGTGCCTAATTTCATTTAAAACGGTTCAGCGGTTTAAGTGGGAAGAGGTAACAGAAAAACATAGCTACTTTTACGTTTATGATATTGGTAAGGAAGTATAAGGATTGAAAAATGTTACAATTATTAGTCACACGGAACATTCTGACTAGTTTCGATATTTTCGGAAGATCGTTATGAAGACGTACGCGCTATGGCAACATCAGAGAGAGTTGTGAAATACTATTTCAGCAGGGCTACTACGAAAATCGAAATTCGTATCCTACCGTCCCTCTCGCTCGTGTCGGTGGGACGGTACTTACGATACTAACTCCATTTTCGAATTTCGTAGTAGCTCTACAGAGCCGTTAGAGTATCATCTACACGGAGCAGAGGTGTATACGTATGCAAAGATTTGGTGCTCCCGTGCAGTTCGGTACTATTGCTACCACATAACAGACTAAATAGTCGGATTGTTTATCTTATAATCGTGAGGGATCCAACCTGGAACCTCAACCATCATTCAGGTTCTCTAACCACTAGGCAATCCAGTAATCATCATCATAGGTTAGAAGTAAAAGTCTAAAATTAGTTTTCTTAAAGGATCATTTAAACACAAAACGTAGTCTTATCCACACTTCGTTCGTCGCACCGCAAACGAGCAATCAGCGAGCGATCGCCAACACGACAATACCCTCTTGATTCCAAATTCAATTTGCACCAATCAGCGAGCGGCGTCTTCCCGCCTTCCGCGTCGCCGGCGGCCGTGTTAGCTTTTTAAAATTGGCGCGCTTTTTTGCGGTTGTGTTGGTACTGGTAGTTTCGTTTTGTTTTTATTGGCTGATTTTTGTTGTCTGTGGATGGGAATTTAAAAAGAAATTGGCGCCATTTTGAGTGTTTATAAAATGAATTGATGAAGATGATATACAAAGACAACTACATGACGATTTTCGCTACGAAGGTGTAGTTCTACACCCTTCCGCGCGCGCCTATACGAAGCTATTTCACTTAAACTGGCTTTTTTGAGCTAGGAATTTCTATTTATGTACGTATACCTACGTACTTAACTACATCTGTGACGAGGACTAGTATCATCGGCTTTTTCCGTTTATAGAGCTCCGTCTTAACTTTTTATCAGGTCTGATGCAATGACAGGGCTCGATAATGGCGTTATACCTACCATGTGATAGCAAAATGTATGAAATTGTACGAATCATCTTGTAAGTATAACACAACCGATAATCTTTTCAACATTTTTTTTTTTGTCACAGGTGTTTTGATATTAAAACTTCAATTTTATCGCGAATTATAAAATCCTTAGTCTGAATATTATGTTTAAAAAAAATAACTGTCATCGGAACGTCAAACATAAAAGCGCGGGAAAGCCGAAAGCATCATGGCCGCGGGTTGTTACGAAATCAAATATCAAATATTGATACTCCGTTCCGTGCTCTGTTTGAGGTGCCGGATACTATTTGCAGATTCACTGGGAATAGCGCAGTTTTTGACGATCTGTCACTTTATTTGGCGAATTAAATTGAAAAACGGTTTTATTTTAGCATTTACTGACAAATGGTCGTGTGATTGACTAAAGATTACGAGGATGTTATTGTGGGAGTCAAATTAAGGACTATTTACTATTAACTATATGTATATTGACAAAGACTTTATTGTTTAATTAATTTAAATCAATTTCCTTTCCTTCCTTCGTTTCCTTTTCGTTCCTTTATTTTTCTCTAAATTTTTACATATTGAACACCAATAAATAAAATACAGATCATTCTTCAGACCCGTCAAACTATTCAGACCTTTATTTCATTAATGTACTCAAAAATATCAATTAAATAATTACAATACTATTTCGCTCTCTTACTTTTATTAATGTAGTAGTGCAAGTTACTTTGTTGAAAAGGCAAATAACCTAATCCTCCAATTTAAGGTAATTTGGACTCTAACGTGTCAGTATAAAGGTGTGATCGTGCGTAACATTCTTGGTTCTGGTGCAGTGTTGGGCAATCCGACGCTTGTATAAACAAAAGGCATCAATCTCATCTCGCCACGCCCCTTGACGTATTCATAGTGTGAACACACAGTTATAGATCGCGCCACGAGAGTTGAAGCGAATGATTACACACACAGCTACAAAATAGATAGGGTATGCATCTGAATATCGAATCTTAAGATATCGAATATATATATTAAATATCGAAAGGCTTATTTTCTGAAACCGAAAACTTTTCTGGATTGATTAAAACGGCAGCGTATATCGTGTTAGGTTAGGTTAGGTTACATTTATAACAATCTGAAAAAAAATACAGTTTTAACAGAAATACCTTTTCGATATTATGATTATGACCCATTCGATATTTTAATACATTCGGTAACCATAGATAGATAGATAGAAACTTCAATCCTTATAAAAAATAACATGGCTCTACCGGGTGTGGCCTGTAATGTAATACGAGAAAATAATTAAAACATAGATCGTACTCGTCAAACTTTAGTTCATCGACTTTTGATAATAACGGAGTCTTTAGATTTTCCTTTTTTCATACAAATTAAATACTGCTATCAATGTACATACTCCATGTTAGAACACGACTGACGTCACGCTACAAACATCAAGCATTTTGCTTTACATTAAAAGTGGAGAAAGGCGAGTTTCAGCCAGGAAAACATATCTGTCATATAGACGTATACATATACCTAGCTGTCTTGCACGTGTAGTCGCGGAGTATCAAAAACTTGTAGTTCATTGAAATAGACCTTCGCAAAGTAACGCCCGAATCAACAATATCGTTTTTTCAAAAACCATATTTTTTACTTTTGCTAAAAGTGAAGTCTTCACTATACATACGGACAAGTGTTGGAGTGAGAGCACGCCATCTCGCTCTGCCAACAAGTGAGGAATACCAACGAGGTTTTTGAGACTTCACCGCGCCCCACCACTTGAGTAGGGTGACCGTGCGTTGTGATAAAATTGGAGTGTCCTGTTTGAAAAATAATTTTAAAACTTAAAGAAGAATGTTATTTCCCGATCCGCACTGGGCCCACATGGGAACTATGACCCAACATTCGGGGGTTGAAAATGTAAAAAATATCATATTTCAGCCATTTTCCTAAATTATTACACTTCCACTGCATTACATATAGTTTCATGTTTAATTTTAGTTTTTTAACTGTTCTAAGGGACCCCGTACATCCCTGTATTAATATTATTTTCTGGTAATTTTTATACTGTAGTTTTTAAGTATTTTATTATGAAAAAAAATGGCTTTGTCAAGTTTCCGATTTTTTTCATTGCGGACTTCCATTGCGGCCTAATTACTGAATAATGTGATACATAATGTGTTTGTTATAATCTGATAAATAAATATGCTGTTTAAAGTATTGTCACGCATTAGCCCCGGTTGACCTTACAGTATAAAGAGTGGTAAAGTCAAAGTCAAAGTCAAAATATCTTTTATTCAATTTAGGCTATAACAAGCACTTATGAATGTCAAAAAAATGTATGTATGTATGTATGTAAATACTTTATTGTACATAAAACACAAAGTAATACAAAAAGAAAACAACAAATCAAAAGAGTACAAAGGCGAACTTATCCCTAAAAGGGATCTTTCCAATCTACCACTCTACCACTCTAAAAATCTACCACTGGTTCGGAAAACCTCTGTTGAGGAGAATCCGGCAAGAAACTCAACGAGTTTTTTTTGAACAGATTTGCAATATTAATAATAAGTGATACATATACATCACAAGTATTTAACACAACTTTATTTTTAACACAGTAGATTCGTTATTTGAAGGGATCGCTAATGCGGATCGGAATTATTTCCAAATATCCCTTTCCATGATATAATCATTAATAATAATAATAATAATTTATTTCCCTTCAAAATGACACATTGACTTTATAATAAGCCCTAAATATTAACGTCTGCTTGACAATGAAAAGGTAAGCAATGTACCTAAAAGTAGTTTCAGAGAGTTATGGAGTTTCAGATACAGATATTCTGCCCTTATTTATCTGGTAGTTCCGCTGCATACCCACCCTCCTAATTTACGGTGTAATAGATACGTTAGCAGCAACTTTGACTCAAACAATAGTTACACTGTCTAGATCAATAGCGGTTAATAACACTAGCTGTTGCCCGCGACTTCTTTTGCCCGTGTCGCTTTTGCGGGATAAAAATTAGGCTTTGGTATAGGTAATGCTGAGAGGAGGCCTGTGCCCAGCAGTGGGACGTATACAGGCTGGGACGATGATGATGATAGGTAATGCCATTAGAGTTGAGATCACGCACACAAGAAAATATCGTGTAATGTCAGCGGAGTTTTGACATTTACTCATACATTTCATTCATTCTCTTTTTGTGCAATCAGTTTTTTTTGTAGCTGTGTCTACAATCATTCACTTTAACTCTCGTGGCACTACCTATAACCTGGAACAGTGCAGCTTTTAATATGTAAAAAAGTGGTTTGACTAGTTCTAGATATTTATTTTATGTTGCAACGTGATGTGAAAGTTTAATACAGCGGCTTCCTCGTTTTAACAATCAAAATGAATAAAACACTGTAGTTACAAACCCTAACTATGACGGAAGAGGTCCCGTGTTTAATGCAATATTGTTTCATATCACTAAAAGTAACGTAAAAAACACGCTGTGGGTGTTAAAATTTTACTTTAATGAAAAACAAGTACTATGCCACGTTAAAACCAAAATTTTAAGCTAAATAAGCTTTGAAACATGAAAGAATGAATGATGTATATCGAGATGGTCGAATGTTTATCTGCTGTTTGGTCGAATAATCGTTAACGTCATCGACTTTTCAGGATAATTATAGAATAATTAAACTAAAGCAATTCTCAGAGTAGCCTAAGTACAAAATTCTTCAGAATATTGATGACCGGATGGCCAAGTGATTAGAGAACCTGACTACGAAGCTTGAGGTTCCGGGTATAAGAATAAATAAGAACATAGAATAATAATAAGAATGAACAAGAACACTCTGCTATTTATTCTTATGTCACGGGTTCGATTCCCGGTCGGGGTAGATATTTGGATGTTTAATATGTATTTAAGTATGTATTTATCTACGTAAGTATGTTTATCCGTTGCCTAGTATTCGTAGTTCCATGATATTTATTTACCTATTCATTTTCAGTTAAACCAGGCGAAAAATTATATGAAACAATCATTCTATCAAACAACACTTTTGTCAAAAATATATTCGATAACTACATGAAAGAACTTATTGAACGAGTTTCTTCAAGTACATACGATTGAGGCATAAGGTTAGGTACGTTCTATTATAAGTTTTACACTTAAAGTTCTCTTCAGTAATCTTAGCATACATTATTTGTTTTGCGGGAATCGAACCCTCTAAGTGGTCATTTAGCGATACCTCTGTATGTTGATTTAGAAGAGGGTAAATAAAACAGCCAAAGGATGACTATCTTGAACCGCAAGTAGGTTCTGAAAACAACTGCATACTTCGATGTAACAATTAGAATCTTTAAAAATAAAGATTAGCTAGGAATGTCATGTAATTAATTGTAAATTGTTATGAAATAAACAGATATAATTTTTTTTTGATGTGAATTTATGTACGATGTTACGTTTTGTTCAAATGTTTTGCTCTATTTGTCGATTCTTGTTTTATTTTGATTGCTCTTCTCTACCTCCCAAAGGTTGACTGGCAGAGATCCCTTCAGGGATAAGTCCGCCTTTGTACTTAGTACTATATTTTTCGTGTAAAATTTTTGTATTTCCTTTTTGTATAATAAAGAGTATAAACAAACAAACAATTTTTTTTATTTGATCATGAGTTTTTCTATTTAGGAAGGCGTCGTGGAGAAATATGTACACAAACTGACAACCACAGAATACCTACTACGTTATTTTTATAATTAAAGTTACCTAAAATATGACGTTAAGGGTGAACTTTTATTATGAATTGTCGAAGGAATAAAACAAAATGAATTTTCAACATATTAACTATATTTCAGTTATTTTTAATTTTCTTTACATAGTTGTCATAATTATGTTAAGTAGGAATGCTTCACTTCACATTATATTTAATAGTATACATAATATTTAGAACTAGCACAGTTTAGTAAATCAATTGTGTTCTATAATGTTATTTATACAAATATGTACTCTTATTATAAAGTGAATATTTACATATTTAATTATTTTATGGCTGCCTTAATTAAAGGAAATTCAGTTTTTTTTTTCATATTCTTCCCGTTCAGCCCAAAGTGCTAAAATTTAGTACGAGAAGATAGGTATTTGCGTCAAATCAATTATCAACTTTTCTTAATCTTTACTAAGTAATATTATTATATTACTATTATTTTATTAATATGGAAGTAACATTGTCTCTCTGCCTGTCTGTTACTACTTTAAGTTATGCTCAACTGATTTAGACGAAATTTGGTAGTTATTCGATAGTATAATTAACAATAAGTTTCAAATTAAGATTGTCAAAATTTGATCTGGTTCTTGCGAGGATATATGTTAGTTCTTCGTGAATTAGTAGAAATTCAAATGAAAATAAAAATCATCGAAATTCAGTTATCTTACAAAGCTAAATATTTTAATATGAGCTATTCTACAAAATAATACTGATTCAAGATGTCTTTATATCCTAATAAATAAATGCAATGACTAGGAATCACTTATTATTAATAACATAATTAATGACTATAACGATATAACAACGAAAAAAAATTAAATGTAAAAAGGCTGATATAGTTATAAAAAATGTAAATTGTATTAATACACACATACACAATATACCAGCAGCTTATTATTGCATTAAGAAACCCAATAAAAAGTTTTAAAAGAGTGGTTCTTAGTTGAAAATAAGGATTTCTTGACAGTTGCGTGCATACTGCTAGATGGCGTTAGAAGAAGTCCGTTGTTTGAGGTTACTGTTTTGCTTGCGATTGGCTCATTTAGTAATCGAACATGACACAAATGTCAAAGTTGTCAAACGGACCTCAAAGTAGCGGCACTAGCGCCATCTAGCCTGTCACAGACACATGTGTTCTTTCTAATAAGTGATGATTTAAAACATTTTTTTTTATTTCAAAGATTTTCCGTACGTAATATTTTTTATTGACTTGTGATTTTTCATTGATCTATCCGATCGAAAGAGACTGCAAATAATATAAAGTACATTTTATTGCAAAATTACTTACTTCTCTACCTTTATTTATAAGATTTGGTCTGTAAATCAGTTCGTTTAAACAAAAACTTTGAAAGTTGTTTTCTGTTTCTTATTTAGTAATTTATCTTACGTTCATCCTGATACCTATTTACAATACTTATTATTAGACATAATTATGTTACAATCACTGTTGTGGTATCTAAGTATTAGTCTAACAAACTCGTAAAACAAAAAAACATCTGTTACTATTTTCAACAAATTTTTCATGCATAATTTTGTCAACAGACAGGTATGGTTATTAATTTTAAAAGGCCTCTAAAAAGAGACGGTCTTACATTGTCATAAATCATTGTCAACACTGTTGAAATCATAGACAAGGCGGTGGCATTTTTTTATGTACTTATAGAAAAAAAAATGCGTTTCGAACCATGAACCATACAATGAAAAATGGTTAGGTATAGTTTAAATTTATCATGATGTAGATACAATACGAGTTGTTTAAAAAGTAAGCCGGAATGTTTTGGCTGATGGTTTGGATTAGTTTAATATGACTGAATACCCCTATCAAGTTTTTTTTGGGTCTATATTTGAATTAAAATTTGATCACTCCTTTGATACTATACTTTGGACATCGGCCAATTTATAGAAACTTCGGGCAACCACCGATGAAAATCCTGAAGAACATTTACAGAAGTATTCGGTCAAACTAAACTATAGATAAACCGCCTAACTGAGTCCTCGCCTGCGCGGTACAGGGGCGCGGGGGTAGGACGAGAAAGGGGAGTGAAGGCGGTGCGGGCGGCGAGCGTGAATAACGAGATACACAAGTGGCGAAACGTGCACTAGACAGTTCTAAAGATATGTGACGTCATGTTGGTTAACGAATGGTTTTTTTCTGATTGCGGCAGAAGGAGGGTTTTGAGTTATAGTTAAAACTAATTTTCGTTCTCTTTCAATACTCTTCCTTGTTGTACAATTCTAGATACAGTCTTTTCCGATATACCAGTAAGTTCTGCTACAGTTTTGTTTAAAGGTATATCCTGTAAATATTCAACAGAATTTACGTCCAGTTTTTTTTTTTCTAAAGTATTCGTATACGTTAAAAACCATTTGTTTGCACTGACTATTAATTTTAAGTCCGAAGATATTTCGACTCATCTTATCTCGTGTGTACCTCTCACAAAGCGTCCGTAGCCATTAGCACTTGCGATCGCTAGCCGCGGCGCGACCGGTATGAGCTGTGCGCTAAGAAGCGCCTGCCGCTCGCACCTCTTTCACTCCCCTTTCTCGTCCTACCCCCGCGCCCCTGTACCGCGCAGGCGAGGACTCAGTTAGGCGGTTTATCTATAACCGCCTGCTGAAATATGCCAAAATATTTTTTATAACACCTCGGAGAACATAGAAATATTCTACTATTTCTCTGGACGAATAGCATGTAACATTAATACTAACAATAAAAACAAAACCGTCGAAACAAACGAAAAACCTATTTATTTTCATACCACGTATGGCCTAAACATGTCAGCGGATCTCCCGCCATCTTGGTTCATAACCAATCCGCGCCGGTTATCCAAATTGGAATTAAAATTTGCCGCTGCTATCGCCCGTTCCCTTTCTAGCGCGATAATTCTGTCCCTATCCAACATGGCGGGCGGTTTGACAGCTGTTAGATCACCCGCCATTTGGATCTTCTCGGGTTCGGCAGGGGGTTCTTTATTAGGCTGCTTTTTCTCGTCGCTAGGCGCGTGGTCTTTTTTGGTGTCCTGCTGCGCCTTTTTCGAGCGTTTCCACTTCATTCTTCGGTTTTGGAACCAGATTTTTACCTGTTGGACAAAAAGTACTGTAAGAATTTAAATATTTCATAAAACATTTACCTAAGCTTCGTTTAAAAGGAGGAAGTTAGGTACTTTTATAGTCAGATTGTAAAGGTGATACGGTCAAGTACTTGAATTCATGAGCCACCATGAAACCATTTCACAGTAAACGTCATAGTGACATCGAATTAATTAACAAGAAAAATCGTAATGGCGTTTGAAAAGGTTCCATGGTGGCTTATAATTTAAATTCTTTCACCGTACTTGGCAAATATTCATTACTTTTAGTACCTATACTAATTTGATTAGGTATATATAAAGTTATAAAAAGTTAACTGGAAAAGAAGTACCTAGCGTAAGCAATAAAACCGAAAACTAATAACATAATTTCGTTCACCCATAAATTGTATACGTGTAGGTAGGTACTCAATTAAAACTATTTGAACACCGTGAAGTTTATCACTGTTTTGCACTATAAAACACCCTGTCAGTAGTGTAGTGCCAACTTCAATCAAAATTAATATCAAAACTTATCCCATGAAATATTTCAATCGAGAACGCCAACTTAACAACCTAACGCTGCCAACTAATCAGTAGAAAAGATTTTGTTGATGACCTGAGAGTTAAGTTAATCTCTTCTGCAGAGCCAATAAAAAGAATAGAAATGTCACCTGAGTTAAAAACACGAGATGCATGCATATTATATTAATTTGGCACTTTTTAACATAAAATTCCTTATGACATCTTTAGGATAGTGTTTCCTTACGTCATTTTATTAGAACTAGTTAGAAAATTTGCAAAAATTCGCCAATTTAAAATACACAATGATTTTTAAATGGTGATTGATCAACCTATGGCAGCAAGATATTAACTTTATATTGAATTGCACTATCTTTGACGTCTTATCACAGTCTCGTCCCAAATATTAAGCAGTCGAAGTAATTTTGCTTATTTTATTCGAAAAGTACGTATCGACATTCGAGCGTTACGTATCAATGATCAAACGTTACGTACCGAAAATCGAACGATGCGTATCGACTATCAAAGTTAAACGTTACGTATTGACGATCAAACGTTACGTTACGTACGTACCGATGATCGACCGTTACGTACCGAAGATCAAAGACACGTATCGACGATCAAACGTTACGTACCGACGATCGAGCGTTACGTATCGACGATCGAGCGTTCGATTTACGATTTTGAATAGTAACGAATGTTTGATGAAAAACGTACATTAATAAAGCTAGACTGACCGTAGTCGCTAAGTTGGCAACACTGCGGGCAACTCCGTACGAAACCCAAGCGTGTACATTTATTATTATGCCAGTAATAAATAGCTCTACACGTATCACGAGTTTTGTCGAGATTAATGTTAAACCGGCTTAAGCTGGTTTATGGTTGCGGCCGCCATTTGCAACCCTTGGCTTTGCGAAATGACAGGGAGTGGCGGGAAAACTCTATGACGCTACTTGTCTTTGGACTGGGGTTAGACGTATTTAATCCTTGATGATCTTGATGATTATGATTTTTCTTATTCGATAATTTAAGTAAATAACAGCAACTGTAAACCTGACTTAAAAAATACCTACTTGGAAAATTTCTTACAAAATACAAATTAACGGTTAACAAAACATCGAACAAACAATAATTACAATTTCAAAGTTCTTATTCATTCGCACTGTAACCAATAAGCACCGTAAAACCTGATTCTTTTATCAAAAACCTTCCTCCCAAATTTATAACATTTCATCCGATCCAATTTCAACATTGACTTTCCCGGTATCCCTTACAATCCTTGCAAATCCACCCCATCTTGTGAACATTTGTCAAATCTACGAGAGCCAAAGAACTACCTTTCTATCACTTACACCTTTTTACTCCTAGACTCAAATAAAAGCTGCGACAAAATATAACAGAAAGACGTAAGTGACTACTGAAGGTAGAGTAACAACTAGCTTTGTTGGTTCTGTCGCTTACGTCCTTCAATTCCGAGTTTCAACTCAATGCTAGCGTAAAATGAGTTAGAAGGTCATAAGTCTCTCTAGGTTCCACTGACGTTTTGCGCAAAGAGTCACAATCTGCGAGGTCAGAACGAAAAGGCGTATGTTATATTTTTGAGTCGGAATATTCAATTTTTTGCTCTTGAATCTAGTGAAGAAAATCGAGTTAAGTTCAGTATTAGTTGAGATTTTTATTGATGACAGATCCCTTAAGCGTCGTGTGGCTTTTCACACGTCAAAACGAGGTTGTTTTAGGTGTCGACTTTGATTGAGGGATGTTTTATTGAGCAAACCAGTGGGACACGTAGGTATAAATTACATAGCCTAGCCTTGCGGCATAGAAGTAATACCAGAAATTGTCATTTCAACTCATTTAAATGCAGTATCTTTTTAAATCAGCTAGCGGTCGAACCTAGAAATGTAGCTTGACTTGTCAATAATTTGGTTTGACTTAATAATATATTAGTGGTGTATCTGTTTCATTAAAATATCACGAGCGTCTCGGTGAGGATTAGAAACTTGAAGCTTTTGAATAGGTCAGATAGGACGCTCTTTAATAGTAGAATGCGAGCGCTCTACCCAGCCATTGATTTCTGGAGTAGTATCAAGTACTTTTACCCGTATATTGTATGGCCGTTGGGACCGAAAAACTCTGGAATACAGACAGCGGATCGGCAAGTGCAGCGTGGAACGTCTACCATGGCCCATGTCCAACAGTGGACACCCTACAGCTGATATGACGACGATAATGATGATGGTGAGAATATAGCTGGCTTTTGTTTCAGCGACCATCGAACCCTATCCTGAGTCAAACACTTTAACCGTAGGGTTCAAGCGTTCTATTACCTGTCCATTGGATTGCGGATTATTTAGGGCCGTGCCCTGGGCACACATGAACTTGGGATCTCTTTTGGAAGCTAATTACTGCTATGTTATTTATTATTCACAAAATTAGACACTGGTCTACGGCATTTCTTTTGAGATTTTATTTTCTATTATAACTTTTGCCGGATCAAAATAGAAAAAAAGTGGCTGAGCTATATGACTCTGGGCACGGACCCCGAGGTCTTGTAGAGAGAGGCTGCAATAGAGATCAGATCCAGAAAGATGTTATGCCTGGGGATCGATGTTGTATATATGCGTCCAAGTTGAGATACTTCAACATAGGATCTGAAGTTTCTATATTTACTCACTAAAGAGCGCTAGGAGGCGCACATCTTTATAGCAAAAGTATTGATGGCAGTATCCCTTACCTGTGTTTCAGTCAGCATGAGACTGGTAGCGACTTCGAACCGCTTGGGGCGGGAGAGGTACTTGTTCATGCGGAACTGTTTCTCCAGCTCCAACAGCTGCTGAGAGGTGAAGGCGGTGCGCGGGCGCCGGGTTTTGCCGAGCAGCGCGTGAGGGGCGCCTGGGGACAAACATCCATACTAATATTATAAATGCGAAAGTGTGTTTGTATGTTTGTGTGTTTGTATGTTTGTCCGTCTTTCACGCCGTAACGGAGCGACAGATCGACGTAATTTTTGACACAGAGATAGTTTATGGGCCCGAGAGTGACATAGGCTACTTTTTATCCCGGAAAAATGCACAGTTCCCGAGGGAACAGCGCGCGATAGCCGAATACCACGCGGGCAAAGCCGCGGGCAGAAGCTAGTAAAATATAAAATTGTATCAAAGTGCCATTAAAGTTTGTCTGTTTGTTTGTTACTTCATCACGTCTAAACCACTGAACCGATTAGATAAACTTCGGTATACAGATAGTTTGATTCCCGGGGAAGGACCTAGGATACATAGGATAGTTTTTATCCCAGGAAATTGCTTAGCTTCCGCGGGATATCGATAAACGAATTCTGTGCAGACGGAGTTGCGGGCAACTATATCATAAATGCGAAAAATTAAAATGCGCGCGCATGTGTGCGTGTGTGTGTTTGTTTGTTACTCCTTCACGCTAAAACGATTTGACGAATTCGGATGAACTTTTTATCTTGATATTTCCACGAGAATTATGTAAAATCCCAAAATCTGAACCGCCAAACCAAAGAGCATAGAATTTTTCATAAGTGTTCGTCATACAACGAAAATGAAGGATACGGTGTAATTTTTGGGAACAAGTCTTTTTCGCTCTTGTTACGTGGACATAAAGCATTTTTTGGTCGACCTAAGCTGATTCCGCTTCGATAGACGTGAGGAGACCGTGGGGAGATCAGAAGTCTAATTACCAGAGAGCGGATTTTTCATGGCAGTTTTTGACCTGTCATAGTAACTTCTGGCGTCCTCAAGTTAAAGAGCGATCTCTTTCAATTAACTTTCGAGCAGTTGAAAATGTAAAATAGACCTATACAATGAACAATAGATGGATAACAAAGCTGCTGCTCGCTCGAAGACATTTTTTATTTAGTATAAGTTGTGTAAATAGTAAGTGGTTAGTAGTTGTGTTTTTTATTTTTTATTTTGTATATGTGTTTGTCTGTGCTTTTCTGTTATGAAATAAAATATTTTAATTTAATGATTTAAGTTCAGTTTTTTTTTCTCAATTTCATGTTGAAATTCTTCTGTTGTAATGCTAAAAAGTTTTCCATTAATGTCTCTGTAAAAGAAAAAGATGTTTATTTTTTTTTCATTTTTTCCGGTTTTAAACTACTTCTTTTCCAGTCAAATATCCATTTTTATGCGGAAAAAGAACGCTCTACATAACATGATAAGTTTACGACAATCTAATTTAAAGTCTAATATATCGACATCATTTAGGTAGAGTCGATAAGTGAGAAGTCACTATGACAGGTCAAAAAATGCCATGAAAAATTCCGCTCTCTGCTAATTACCAAACGCGATCATAACGCGGTAAGCACATGCATTGTCTGATACAAAATTAATGTGCGTCAAACGCATTGCGTTTAACGCAGCGTTTATCGCATAAAACAATCGAGCGCTTTAGAATACTGTAAAAGTAAAATCCCAGAGTTTCAATTCGATCGCCAAATCTAATACCTCAGTTTTGATACTGCACATCTATGCCACTACAATATCTAACAACAAGGCACTTTTCTAATAACTAATAGGCACTCCACGATAACACAAAACAAAACTCAATTAGTACATTTATGCCCAACGCAATTACGACTAGCATATTTATCAAAGCGCCGCTAAACCCATAAAAATGATAATTATCAATTACCTAACAGGATAGAGTGAACGCGACATTTGCGTTCTGTTTGCATTGCTGATAAATTTCTGAACGCATCTGTCAAGTTTTGGCGGGAACGGTGACGTTTCGCTGGGTCTTTTTTAGAGGGTCGCTCGTCGTCAATTGGTGGTGTGTGTTAAACATTTTTGTTGAGTGGATTAGATTAGGATAGTGTTAGTTTTAATCATGGCAATGAACTTATAATTAAAAATAATTATGACAACCTTAAATTAAAAATACGTAAGATACATTTTTTATTTACAACAATAAATTAATGAAAACTGGGTGCTAGAAAGTATGAACTTGCTAGCCAAGAGCACGAAGCTTTAAAAAAAAAGTATGAACCTTCACTGCACATAGTTTTTGTTTTTAATCATGTCAAAGAAAAGATAAAGATACCTACCATACAGCATAAAGTCAAATAAATTGCAAGCAAACTTTGAAATTGCCGCGTCCAGTAGTAAAACAAATAGGCATTGGAAAACATTAAACAGCCAACTACTTAGTCCGATGATTATAACGAATTACAAACAGAAAATAAAACTAAACTGATTTAAAGCGGCCATTAAAAGTCGAAGAAATGTCACGTTCGGTAAATAAGACAATCTTGAGTTATGGTTGTGGGAAACAAACTTATTTTTGTCAGCGGGCAATTATGGAACTAATTTTTTACCTAATATTTATAAGACAGGTGCGACGACAGCGCCGTTCTTGGCCGTAAAAGCAAAATCGTGCTGTTATTGATTTTTGATTTCGGCACTTGAGCACGATCGCTTGTTGGATGTGTGCCTTTTAATTTATTTTTAAATTTCTCGTGACTGGGCTTTGGCTGCTTGTGCTTTTGAGTATTTTACATTATACAAATATTCGAGAAAAGAAGTTTCTTGTGAGAGAAATTGAAACTTTGGGTCCTAATTTTGAGATCGTTAATCAAAGAAATGTTTTGCATGTTAAAGGCGATTCTTAAGTGTATTTTTAAGGCCTCTTTCGTTAAAATTTGCCAAACATGTACCGAAAGCTCCAAAATTGGTTTTTACTGTAATTATATCGGCACGGCAAAGAGTGATGTTCAAATTATATTATTTAGCATTATAAAACTCGCCAACCACAGAATCGACGAGCAATTCTAACAATACAGAAAGCATAAGTAATTATAATTACTAATAAATTTACGTATGTAATTCTTGGTTCAAGTTAGACCCATGAAATATCTCCCGTGACCCATTGCCGGAAAAATAGCGAAAAGAAGCACCCCTAAGGGTCTGTCAGACCCTAATTGGAGGCCTATGCTACCCCTATAAATCTAGTGCCATAAACAAATCCAGTAGGTAATCGAAACCGGCATAAATCTTCGGCGGTACCCTAGAGAAGGGTTCTTTTATATTTGGAGACTAGCTGGTGCCCGCGGCATTGTTTCGTGTAAGAATAGTTAGTAAAAATAAATATCATGGGATAAAATTGACACCAAATACTCCCGGTCTCAAACTAAGCAAGCTCGTATAGTCGATCAAGATAAACATTAGTAAAGAATATGAATGCATTTTATTCATTCTAGATATCGTATTTCATAGTAACATTTATTGCTTATGACCATTACGATATCGAAATTGAAATAATGTGTTTGACTATAATCAATGATATATATTGATAAAAGAAACTAAATAATTATACATATCAAACATAACGTGTTTTATTTTTAAAAACAATCGGGTTCGATGCCCGAACTTACTGTGTAATTTTTTTATGTATATGTATGAATGCAGTTTTGCTTCTTATTAAAATCGATGACATGGTTCCTAAGAACAGATCTTCGTATGCCTTATAGTTTCAGACGTTCCCATATTGACCGATATGGATGTTACACCCTGTATAGGCACGTTGTGCTCAGGCAACACTGAAAATACAAACTGAAATATAGATCCACAGAAAAACCATAAAAATAAGACCAGCGTTGGTAATCGAACCGAGGTCCTCGGCATTCCGTGCCGCGTGCTATACCGCTACACCACCGCTGGACAACGGTACAGACACGAATTTCCCCTATGCACCACATATCTCAGCTTGTTTGTTTCTTATTTGTATCTTAATGTTTTGGCCTTGCACTATTTAACTGTCACACTAAGAGACATAAATCAATAGTTAATGATTACTTTGAGTGAGATGGTTGACCCTAGAATCGTCGACAAACTTTTCATTGACTATCAGTTCAAAGTCAACGTTCCTCATATATTTTTGATCGACTATTCATTTCATCAAACGTTTACGAGTACGTACGTGACTTTGATCATGAAACTACCGTGATACTCACTCATATTAAATTATATTGACCGGATTACTCACGTCTTAAATCGAGTTTAGCTCGACATGTTTCGGGTTATTTCGAAACCCTTCATCACTGGAGCACGCGACTCGGCGGCTGCCGCAACACGCGCACTACGCGCCACCGCTCTGACCGCGCGACTGTCCGACGAAACTAACTCAGGCGCACAACTACCCACATTTTCATCGTCATTTTTTTCGATGTTGTTAGTGTTGTGTGCTACCCTACATTTGATAGTGACAATAAAAATGACGATGAAAATGTGGGTAGTTGTGCGCCTGAGTTAGTTTCGTCGGACAGTCGCGCGGTCAGAGCGGTGGCGCGTAGTGCGCGTGTTGCGGCAGCCGCCGAGTCGCGTGCTCCAGTGATGAAGGGTTTCGAAATAACCCGAAACATGTCGAGCTAAACTCGATTTAAGACGTGAGTAATCCGGTCAATATAATTTAATACGTACGTGACATACGTACGTTAGCCACTTAAGCCAAATTTCGTCTGTAACAGACGCGTAGGTCTGTTGATGATGATGGTAAGCTATACCTGTGCTCTCACCATATATATCCTTCATAACATATAATATACCGTATCCTCACGCCCCCAGGGGTGGGCAGAAATCAAATTACACTGATTGCCGTCTTGCGCTCAGCCGAGCGGCGTAACGCGATTGTTCGTGTGTTCTGTGTCCCTAGCTCGTGAACAATGGAGACGTTGCCTTGTATTGTGTACTATAATGTTAAAATTACAAGGATGATTATCTATGATTCGACTTTTTAGTACCAAAAGACCAATAAGTGGTCGTCAATTTTTAAACAAGTTCCTATCGAATGAACATGTCGCTAAAGGCGGATTTTCAAGTTGACAGACTCGTCATCCTCTTGCTTACCTTGTAATTTTCTCTGTGTACCTGTTTTCTGTATCGCTTATTATTTCTGGTGTGCAATAACGAGTATTTGTATTGTATTGTATTGTATTGTCATCATCATCATCATGTCAGCCGAAAGACGTCCACTGCTGGACATAGGCCTGCCCCAAGGCTCAGATCGGTCTTGTGCTTTCCGCATCCACCGCGATCCCGCGATCGTCGCTCCATCTTGTTGGAGGCCTACCGACAGCTCGTCTCCCTGTCCGCGGACAGACACGTCTATTGGCATTATTGTCTTGTGACATGCAAACGATTATCAACTGTGGTAGACTACATATTTGGCTGATGGTACAACAAGGGCGTAAATACAAGTTACAGCCATAACGTCAAATTCATACTTATTAATATTATAAATGCGAAAGTGTATATGTTTCTGGGATTACTAATGTATGGCCAAAAAACTTTTCCCAAAGTATCACTTCCCAAAAAATTTTACCCAAATTATCATTTGGCAAAAAATCATTTGGCAAAAAAACTTATCGCAAATTTACAGTTAATAAATTTTTATTTGGCAAATTATTGTTTCGCAAATAATTACTTAGTCATGTTTCATATTGCCAAGTAATATTTGGTAAAATGTATCGTTTGGCAAAATGTACTCTTCCCAAAATATCGCATGACATAATAACCTACTTTTCTGGGAACAGTTCGTTTCTGTGGAGGGACGCAGTTCTAACCTAACCTAACCTACTTTTCTGGTAGCAGTCCGTTTTCTGTGGGGGACGCAGTCTAACCTCATCTACTTTTCTAATAGCAGTTCGTTTCTGTGGAAGACGCAGTTCTAACATAAGCTACTTTTCTGGTAGCAGTTGGTTTTTGTGGTTGGTTTGTGCGAAATGTCATTTTGAACAAACATTTTTTTGGAATACAATATTTGCCAATATAAAACGTTTGCTTAATAAACGTTTGTCTTAATAAAATTTGACAAACTAAAATTATGCCAAATGATAATTTGACCAAATGAATAAAATGCGAAATGTAAATATGCCAAAGATTCGTTTGGGAAATGAAACTATTGCGATAAGTTTTTTGGGAAGTGAAATTTGGCGAAAAATAATTTGGCGAAACGGCAGTACACCATGTTTCTGTGTTTGTCCGTCTTTCACGCCGTAACGGAGCGACGGATCGACGTGCTTTTTGGCATAGAGATAGTTTATGGGCCCGAGAGTGATATAGACTACTTTTTACTCCGGATAAATGTACAGTTCCCGAGGGAACAACGCGCCATAACCGAATACCGCGCGGGCGGAGCCGCGGGCAAAAGCTAGTTATTATTATAATTATAAGCCTGCCCGGGTTTTGCAGCACCACAGTAGTTAAAAAAACAGGTACATAAATTCAAGAATTAATCATAGATTTTGGTGTATTATTCAATGATGACTTTTAATATGATATTGAAATTACCGCCTTTTTCAAGGGACACGACTCGTTTGACAGATTCTATATTATTTTCTTTTTGCATTATTTAATAACTACTATAATATAGCTAAAAAAAAACATATAAGTCATGATGCAGATTTTGACAAGTTTTATCTTTTTATTCCCCTTTCAAAATCCTAGCAGGTGTAAAACATGTAGTCAGTTTTTATGGCAACCCTTGAGGGGTGGATACCCCATGGATGACATTCGCCATAAATGTGGTTTACGCGTCATATGGGGGTGGTTTTGGGGCTGACTTAGAATTATAAGTAGTTTCTTTCATTCATTATGGCAATCATCGCATGTACATCTATGACATTCAGCAATAGAGAATATGCGATTTTTTTTATTCGTCCGAAATTATCTTCTTTATTTTACAATCAAGTTGTAAAAGATTTTTTTTTAATATATAAAAAAACACTAAGACATGCACGATTTAAATTGTCTTCTTGTACACTTTGACGTCATATTTATATGCTACGAAAAGTTCATGCTACATTTCTCTAGAAAGAGATGGCATCACTCATATTTTTCTTATTTTTCAACAGATTTTGATGATTTTTACGTCATTCGTCTTATTTTCCAGTTTGCTATCACGTTAAATTATATAAGAGAAGAAAAAAAGCCGTGGTAGTGATTTGACCTATAACCTCTCCAGCAGAGGATCGTGGGTTCAAACCTGGGCCGCACCTCTGAGTTTCTTGAAATTCACGTGCAAAATTATATTCAAAAACTACCATAAGCGCGTGAAGGAAAATATCTAGAGGAAACCTGCAAAATCTGCGAAACAATTTTATAGTGCGTGTCAAGTTCCCAATGCGAACTGGGCCCAAGCCCTCTCATTAGGAGAGGAGGCCTGCGCCCAGCAGTGGGACGTATATAGGGGATGATGATGAACTATATACAATACAATACAATACAATACAATACAATACAATACAATACAGGTGACTCTTCATTTTATTGCACACTACAAGTAGTAGGTACCTAAGCGATACGGAAAACAGATACACGGAGAGAAAATGCCAAAAAAGTCTGAAAAAAAATCTGAGGAAACTATAATCGTTGTCTATCTATCATTTCGTCCGTATCGCATAAAAATCTAACCCAACCACGCAGCCACCTGCCCATATGGCCAACACCCCGGCACTTTACGAAGTTCGCTCATAATTGCCTAAATACCCATAAAATTGGCGAAACCCCTCGCCATTTTAACTACAACATATCGAACAAATGTCATCACTTATTCAGCCCCTTAACAAAACCCCCATCAAACTAATTTATACTTTAACAACATCACAATAAAGTATAAATTTCAATGTGACTAGCTAAAGATTTAATCGTCGATGCTTCAAATGAATTTGGATTTTAATGCATACTTTTATGGTTGAAATTGGTGTGAAGGTTTTGGGGATAAGATTTAAGGGGGTGCATTTTTATTTAATATTTATTAGTGCAATTACTTTAATGCTTGAATTAGGGATGAATTGAAAGTTATTTATTATTGTTTATAGTGCGCTAATTTGTTTGTTGGCTTCGCGAGGGGTGACAGGTTCTGTTTGATTTTTTGATTAAATTTATTGTAATTGTTATAATTGTTACAATAAATACTGGGACTGTAGTAAAATTAGTTTTCGTTGAATTTTCTGACGTAAGAAAGAAAGAAAGAAAATGTTTACCCACCAAAAACATAACTAATGTTATTATACACATTATGCTTGGCTGTGGGCTTCGCCGCAAAAAGAATAGAGATCTAAATGAGTGCCAAGTTCTGTGTAAAATCCAAATATGTATGTATTTATAGGAACAAAATAAATTTATGAACAAGTATTAAAGTCTATTTCTTTGCTTTATTGGATACCTATAACAATTGATGTTATTTAAAAATGTGAGAAGAACCACCGCAGGGAAACGTGCCTTCACGTAAACCGGTCTAGCTATTTCAGAGATACGATGCCATAGACAGACAGACATTAGCGTCGAACTTATAACACCCCCCCTTTTGCGTTGAGGGTTAAAATTGACTAGCATACTGGCCAAGATTTATTGGGTGGAAACCATTTATTTTTGCTGTTTGTATGATAAACCACAAAATCCTCTTGGAGATCATAGTCTTTGATATGTTGCCAAGTTGCCTGCAATGTTTTAAAACCTTTTTTTACTGTAAGGAACCCTTAAAAAGGAACGGTACGGCGCAAGCGCTCACTGGCCCCTCCCACAACATACATGTATGTTGTATAATATATAATATATATATTATAAAGTTTTGTTGAGTTTGAAAGACAAAATTGGCTTGATTCGAATTATATTTGGTTTGTTGGAAATTCTAGACTTCAGTTGCGGTTTAGCAGGAGAAAAGGAAGAATAAAGTCTAGGTCTTAAAGGTAAAGATAAAATATAATTTACTAGCTTTTGCCCGCCCGGGTGGAATTCGGTTATCGCGCGCTGTTCCCACGAGAACTGTGTATTTTTCCGTGACAAAAGTAGCCTATGTCACTCTCTGGCCTATAAACTATCTCTATGCCAAAAATCATGTCGATCCGTCGCTCCGTTTCGACGTGAAAGACGGACAAACATACAAACACAGACAATTTGGCATTTATAATTCTCAATGCTTGCACTGTTGTGTTTCGGCGTGGAGAGTAAGGTAGCCGGTGAAATTACTGGTGTTGCAGGTGTCTATGGGCGGTGGTGATCTCTTACCACCAGGACAACCACTTAATCGTTTGGCATCCAATCGATTAAAAAAAGAGTTTTTTTTTCACTATGAACCATAGAGTTTAGAAGTCGAAGATTCAGAGTCGAAAATGAAACTGGTAATTCATTCGAGAAACGCCCAAATTTACCTCCGACGTCTTCCAAAAAAAACTTAAGTAGATGTAACTTATATAATATCGTCACTACTTTGAAAAAATCTCGTATCTCAAATCAATACGTCAACAAAATCGACCCTTCAAATAATGCGCATAAAGTTCACTTAGAAAAATTATCAATTTTAAGTTACGAGCTTTTTTAAAAGTACCTAGTGACGATATGTTCTTATGATCACAGAATAAAGTTGAAAAGTAGATGTTATTTAAAGCAAATGTCATTAATTGATAGTCAAATTTAACAAGGGCTTTATGAGGTTAAAACTGGCCGTTGCAAGCTTTCGAAAATAAACTGCTCTCCAAAAACCCTTTAAAGTTTCACATCCTAACCTCAAATTAGTTATTCGGAAGCGTTTTGTGAAGGCCCGGCGATATCCAATTAGTAGGATTCTTGCCGAGCTGCTGAAAATGCTCCCTTTTTGCTGCCCTAGGGATGTAACCTTGTCATTATCGATATAAACATATCGTTACAACTTTGAAAAACGTCGATGATTGGAACAATGTTCAACAGTGTCACCCCTTAGGGTAATTTACCCTAAATTTAGGGTATTTTTACGGGTTTAAGGTATTTTTTTGGAGTAAAAGTTTTCGAATAAAATGTACGATTTCAAGAAAAAAATACTGCAGCTGACATAGAAGCCAAGACTATTGTGAATGAATTCTAAGAATGTTTCAAAACGGTTTAGTAGTTTAGCGATTTGTTTATTAATAAATTGCATTTATTTTCTTGGTTTTTATTTCAAAAATTTTTAGGGTAAAAAATAAAAAAAAGTGCTTAATTTAGGGTAATTTAGCGTAGCGTTAGGGTCAAAAACATATCTGAGGTGGCAATACTGATTTTCAACGATTTTGAGGTCAACATTTTTTTTAAAGTAGTGACGAGATAGGAAAGTCCAGCTCGTAGCCTAGTGCAGGCATTTTTAACTTTCTGGTTTTCATCAAAGTTTCACAGCACACTAGTAAAAATAATCAAGGTGTAAGTCAGACTGGCGTGTACCCACAATATGTACCTATAACATAACGAACAGGGAAGGCTTATTAATCTCTTTTCGGCACGCGTCTGTTGTTTTCGTACTATTTTTAACCGATTTCAAAAAAGTAGGAGGTTCTACGTTAAAAATTTTGTCTCATTAAAATAGATATTCAAAGAATATTTGTATTGTATTGTATGGAATAGAATATTCGTCCTTAATGCTTACAATCGAGTACTTACTACAATAAAGCACGAGAAGACTTATAAGGTTACAAAACATCGACATCGATAGTCCCGTATCGACAGCCCGTCCCTGTCTAATTTGTTAAGGCCCCTTTGTTTGTGCGAACAAATTGCTTCGCGTAATTGGCTTAAGGCCGGCTGTCGGCCGAGTGCGAGCGGGACGGAGTGTTTTATGTTGCTCTGACTTCGGACCAATTATGAATTTTTTAAAGTGCTATCTGAGTTGATTGTGGCACTAATATTATGTAACGTAGTCATTATCATCACGAGGGTAAACCAACTTTTTAGTGTAAATGGTTGCCACGGTAATGTCTCCCGCGGTAGGCAAACCTTGGCTTATCGGTGATACTTGGTAATTCGGTGATATTGTGTTATTATCGTTGAACTCACAATAGAATTTTGCAGGTTGTAAGACCTCGTGCAAGGTCCGCCCGGATTGCTACCACCATCTTGCTCGTTAATCCTGCCGTGAAGCAGCAGTGCTTGCACTGTTGTGTTTCGGCGTGGAGAGTAAGACAGCCGGTGAAATTACTGGCACTTGATATATCCCATGTCAGGCCTCTAGGTTGGCAACGCATCTGCAATACCCCTGGTGTTGTAGATGTTTATGGGCGGTGGTGATCTCTTACCACCAGGAGACCCACTTGCTCGTTTGCCTTCCAGTCGAATAAAAAAAAAGTGAAATGCATGCAATTATAAGTAAATTGCTGCCAACTCGATTGCAATCATAAAAATTGACAACTTTCATCTCTTTTATAGTTTGCATTTCCTGGTGATGAGATTTGTGTAAGAATAAAGCAGTATCACCGAATTACCATGTATCACCGATAAGCCAAGGGTAAACCTTATAAAATATGATTTTATGGGGAGTATAAACCACAAAAAGTTACGAGTTGTGACAATTTTAAGGGAATTTCTTCACGACTCATCTCCTAAGTACTTATGCTAATACTAGCTTTTGCCCGCGGCTCCGCCCGCGTAGAATTCGGTTATCGCGCGCTGTTCCCTCGGGAACTGCGCATTTTTTCGGAATAAAAAGTAGCCTATGACACTCTCGGGCCCACAAACTATCTCTATGCCAAAAATCACGTCGATCCGTCGCTCCGATACAGCGTGAAGCTTTTCCGACCCGGTGGTAGAGTTTTTTGACATTCATAAGTGCTTGTTATAGCCTAAATTGAATAAATATATTTTGTTTGTTTGTTTAAACTCTTTATTGTACAAAAAGGAAATACAAAAATAATACACAAAAGAAAGTGCTAAGTACAAAGGCTTTGACTTTAACTTTGAAAGGTTTTGACTTTGACTTTGTTTATTTTTCTAGCCCCCGCGCACAGTGGCGCCGCGCCCGCCCAAACCAAGTTACCCGCACGGTTGATTTTTAAATCGCATTTGTCGCAGACGCAGTTAATAAAGTGACTAATATATTATAATTAGCCTTATATACTTTTACATATATGTGCTATTACTTATTTACCTACGTTCATAGCTAAGGACTGTTAATAACTTTGTTAATATCGGCGCGGCGGGTCCATATCGGCTCGCATAGGTACTTACTGAAAGTCCGAATGTAATTATATGTAATTATATGATTATTATTTTATCAGTTATTTAATTTTAATTTTATATGTATGTACGTAATTTCAAACACAATAATTGTATAGTTTATGAAATAAATAAATAAAAAAAATATTTTTTTTTTGTCAGAATGATCGTTTGTCATAACTCTTGTTTCTCTGAATCCAATGATTATTTACAATTCTTATAAAATAAACCTAACCTAACCTATAGTTTTCTATAGGATAACCATTTACATTTTTTAGAAAAATATAAGGTTTCGTTGATTCGGACAAAAAATACGGTATGACTAGAGAAGAGTATGAAAACTTTGGTGCTCCCAATCTCGGCCTATATATGTACTCGTAAATCAAACTGCAGTACCCTTAGTGTAAGTTGGACACTGTTTTGAAGAGATATAGGTTTATAACCTAAACTAAGCACATTGCGTTCCCAATAATCCCATAATTCACGCAAGATTACTCAACACCCAACACATTACCCTAATGTTGCCATATGCTGCAATCGCCACGATGACATTAGTGCGATGACAACTAGTCATAAACGACCCTATTTAACCGATTACAAAAAAGGAGGGTTATTTAAATATATTTTATACCTTTTTGTTTTGTATAATTTTAATTTTACAGGGCATTGGTGTGTAACTGAAATGCTGAACTAAAACAATTTCTTTACTCACCCGCGACCTTACGATAGCTGAGCTTATGTAAAATATGCTATGTGAGTGTAACAACTGGTAGCATGGTGTACGGTTGTGTCACTCTGAAGATGAGCTCTGGTTGAGTTCGAAACGTGTCAGTGTGTTGTGGTGGTGGTGATAGATGGGTTTGTGTAATTTGTGTGTGTTCTTACAGTGTGGAGGTGGAGGAACTGCATGAACACGCATATTTTGCATAAGCTCAGCTATCGTAAGGTCGCGGGTGAGCAAATAAATTCTTTTAGTTCATTTAACTCATGATTATTCGAATGCGCTACAAAATACATCTCTTTTTATAATCAAGGTTTTTTATTTCCGTTAACTTTAAGGGAAATAAAGGATCAAATTAAGTTATTTCTACAAGACACTATAGTGGCCTATGCGTTCCTGTTTATGTCATATTAGTCCAGTAACTTTATACATGGGCAGTATGCGTCAAATCCGGTAGTTCTGAATTTTTGCACACTTGTTTATGATGTTGTCCTAATGAATAATCCAAGTTTGTGACCTCGAGCGCCGAACGCAACTTTGTCAAAAATCGAAAAAACCGCGAAAAAATAGATATTTTTTTCAAATTTTGGCGATTATAACCCTAAAAGACTAGGGTTTGAAAAAACTTTCTTAGAACGTTTTAAAGAAGACTAAATTTGCTACAATATGATACTAAAATTGTCTCTGTAGACCCAATAGTTTCCAAGATTGAGCCTTTCAAAGTTTATCATTTTTTCGAACTTCGCAATTTTTTGCGGTTCAGTCGTTCTGAATGAATTTTGACCCTGATTATACTATCGAAGCCCTGTACTTTTATGATGGGATGTTAAAAAGATAATGAGGAGTGTGAACGATGATATTAAACCTAAGCTACGAATAATGAAGTAAATAAAAAAGAAAAGTACAACAGAAGTTAATAAGTTTATTTGTTAGGAAATTGAGTAATATTCAAAATCAAAAAATCAAATTAATTTGGCCCTCTTGGAAGGTCCCGGTTGAGGTTCGTCCGTATCTGGATCGACGTATTGAGTTGGCATATCCCCATCAGGGGATGGTAATGAATTATCGACGTCTTGTGCCGTCAAGTCATCCTCCATTTCGACATCGGACAGATCGTCGCCTTCTAGGATTTTACTACTGCAACATCAGGTATATTGTCACAAAAGGCCTCGCCGCAGTGCCTACAGATTGATGAATATTTTAATCCTGTCTTCCTGCAGCTGCACGCGATCCCACAACCCTTCGTGCAGCCGCAAATAATCATCTGCAAGAGGTGTTGTGGGGCTGCATCTCTGGTCATCGTTTTGGGATTGAGGCTTTGTGGTGTGTATATATCCACCCCCAGGGTTAAGTGTGACTCCCAACCACGCCTGTACCTGTAAGAAGATTGTACATGAGAATAGAAAATGATGAATGATATGTAATGTGAATTACTGATGCAAAGACAAATTTTTACCTGATGGTATGTCCGCAAGGAGTGAAATCGAGCAGAGTCTCTTGTAGGAGGTAACCTGGCTAGATTAAAGCTGGTTTTCGTCGCAGCCCTGGCGAATAGTCGGTACCGCAGCTCGTCAAGGTTATAGGTGTTGTGGTTGCCTAAATTGCGAAGTTCGAAAAAATGATAAACTTTGAAAGGCTCAATCTTGGAAACTATTGGGTCCACAGAGACAATTTTAGTATCATATTGTAGCAAATTTAGTCTTCTTTAAAACGTTCTAAGAAAGTTTTTTCAAACACTAGTCTTTTAGGGTTATAATCGCCAAAATTTGAAAAAAATATCTATTTTTTCGTGGTTTTTTCGATTTTTGACAAAGTTGCGTTCGGCGCTCGAGGTCACAAACTTGGATTATTCATTAGGCCAACATCATAAACAAGTCTGCAAAAATTCAGAACTACCGGATTTGACGCATACTGCCCCCATACTTTCAGGCGACAAAGTTACTGGATTATATATACATATGCAATAAAACAGCGTAGAGGTTTTAATTAATGACGTTTTTGTTTAATTCCGTACTTACTTAAGTTTTTCTCATTTACACATATTTAGTAACTTGACCAATTTGATCCCTAACAGTGGACTGTGTATGAAAAAAACATTACTGTAGAACTAGCAATAGAACTAACAATATTATGTATTAAGCCTTTTAGTAAATTATTAGATGATACAATTTTAGATCAAAAGCGGTTTAGGACGAAAAATATGCATGCAAAAAAATATTTATGTTAAAAAAGAAGTAATCTATACGATATTAAAGCAAACATTTTCAGCCAAAACATTTTACTACATAAAATTATTGACCATGCTAAAGGCACGCGATCGTTTCTTTAATCAAGACAAAATCAAGAAAATAATGTACATAATAAAATAAGTAATACTTATCATTACTTTAGAACAGGTTTTGAAGCAAGTTTAGTAGTGTTAAATAAGAAAAAGATAAAACCGGGTTTAACAACTAAATCTAGATTTATTTCCCAGCAAGTGGTCATTAGTGTGTATAATTCACATTTATTTGCATCGATAAAGTTAATACTTGCCTATTTGTAAAGTTTTATGATAACATGTATGGAGTCGGACTATATTTATTTAAATTTCAATGATGATGATGGTGATGATGATGTTAAGTTAAATACAAAAGCGACACAAATAAAAGAGGGCTTTATTTGCAAAAATCGCAGTTTAAATTGCATTTTTAATATGATATTTATTTATTTCATTTATAAGGGCTGCTGATCAGATTTAAAAAAATCTTTGAAACAATTTAATAAAACGAGATGAGTACATCTTCAATGGCATGATTTACTATCGATAAATATCAATCAATCACGAATTTAGAACAAACATACATTTTATCTGGATCTGGCGCAAATAACTGGGCGTGATAAGAATCGTCTCCAATTTATCTCAGTAAGTAACACTTTACATTTTGTTTACGCGCTTGGGTTTTTGTGGCCGATAAATAAAATAGTATATTTTAATTATAAAAAAACTACATTGACATAAATAATGAGCACGATAGATAAAATATAATAATTGTCTGGATTTGTAATCCGTTGCAAATATAAACGACTTTTACGGAAAAGCCAATTTTATATTATTAACTAATAAGAATCAACGTTTTTATTTAATTATTTAGGACGTCGGATAATGTCAAATATTAATTAGCAATTTATATTTAAGTCTAACTTTGTCTAACTTAGGCAACATGAATGAATGAATGAAAAAAGTTTATTCAACACACACAAAATAGTTACAAACCAAAGTTACAAAAACAGTTTAAATACAAAATATGAAATAAAATAATATATAATTTTGTATCCGTGAGTGAAAAAGTCCCGCCTCAGCATAAATGCCGACTCCTGGGATGGAGTCAGCGCTGGTCTTCCGGCGGGACCAACATTACCTACCATATTAAATACTTGTATTGCCATTTGAAAACAGCATCTGCGATAAACGAGTAAGTAGGTATATGTTATATTTATCCGAAAAGTGTGACGAAAATCTATCAATAATGCAGGTAAATGACACATACACTCCTTAACCGTCTCATTTTAAGATAAATTATCTTATCTTTATGATAAATGAAACTGACACAGATGTATGATTAATCTTGTTTTTATGTATTTGAGAATATATACTTCAACGTACGTTTTAGAAGGCATTTAACTGACTATATCGGGTATTATATTGTCAACTTTATTTGTTTTGTAATAAAGTCTAAGCGAGTGGTTCAAAATACGTCACAGTTACTGGCAATTTTTTCTTGGAGGACTTTGTGCTATGTTGCAATAAGATACAATCAAATAAATTTAAAAATTTCATGCGACTGCAAAACGCGATTCTCCTACATATTTTATATAACTTACTCTTTCTTGATAAAAGCAATTTAAAGGCGATTTTTGAGGCTAAAATTAAAACTTTTTATAGATAATTATGTGCCTTGGGATTTGATACTGGTTCTTTACTACTGGTACTGGTAACTTTATCGTTACTTAACTTAAATAAATTTTCCGGTATTCAAAATTGGAACGAAATGAAAGCGAAGGAATATCCGGAATACGCACTTTATTATACTACGAAGTGCAAAATTCGAATTTCATGTGTTGCGTCTCGCTGACGCGTATATTTTTTAATAGAAGTGAAAGGGACGGAACGATAGGAGCTTCGATTTTCGAATTTCGTTTTAGCCCCTAAAAATACAAGTAAAGTTCATAATGACAGTTCTAATTGATCTCTTCAACTTGATGAAAAATTTAATTTGAGGTGTAGTTTTACAGCAATGTTTGAATGTTTGAAGATTTTTTTTTTATTCGACTGGAAGGCAAACGATATTATATTTATTTTATTATGATATTATTTTTTATATCATTTCCGTAGACCATTTTTTTAAACTATCATTGCTATTTTAGAGCTTGAAATAAAATGTCTAAATAAAATACCAACAAAAAATACATCTCCCACTAATATTATAAATGCGAAAGTTTCTAAGCATGTTTATTTGTTTGTTACGTCATCTTCACGTCTAAACTTCTGTACCGATTTAGATGAAATTCGGTACACAGAAAGTTTGAGTCCCGGAATATTGAGGATAGTTTTTAATCCGGAAAATTGCATAGTTTCCGCGGGATACCGATAAACGAAGTCTACGCGGACGGGGTCGCGGGCAACAGTTAGTGTAAAATAATTAGCTTAATCACATGCACCAGTGCGTCGCAACACAATGAAAGCCGCACGGCGCGACATGTGCAGCGATTAGCTGGTTGACACCCCTAGTGTCAACAGTCAACACTAGGGACCCTGGCTGTAAAGCTAAGTTGTATGGAAGGGACTTCTTCATCATAATTCAATTAAATTTTTCATTTTGCATTTTGTTAGGTTAGGTTCGAATTCCAATTTTCGATATTCAGATACGCGTGTCCGTCTTGTGTTGGGAAACTTGGGAATAAATGTATTTTCTTTCTTTCATATAATTTTTTTGGGTGTTCTTTTTATAATTTATATTTTTATAGTAACATATATGTAGACTAGTTTTTGCCCGCGGCTCCGCCCGCATGGTATTCGGTTATCGCGCGCTGTTCCGTCGGGAACTGTTCATTTTTGCGGGATAAAAAGTAGCCTATGTCACTCTCGGACCCATAAACTATCTCTATGCCAAAAATCACGTCGATCCGTCGCTCCGTTACGGCGTGAAAGACGGACAAACACACAAATATACAAACACACTTTCACATTATTTATAATATTAGTATGGTTGTGGTTATATTTAGTCAAGTTTCTTATGTAAGAGGCCAGGGCCTCTGGAGGCAGTTGGACGTAAAAGGACGAGATAACAAACAATAATGATGATTTCTGGACTACACAATGCTCATAAAAGCTGTATAAAAATGTTCCGTTCACCACACCGCTGTTGCTAATCCACCCCGCTAAAGCGTACTGTATTGTTGACAGTGGACAGCGGGCCTTATTTGCAGAGGGGGACTTACTGCTCGCGCCACATGTCACCTGTTAGTCAACACCTCCCCCAGGCACTTGTCAAGCGTAAGCGCGGGGAGCGGTTTTTTTTGAATATGCTGGCAGGTAACTTATGAAGGATTTTTTTGCTTTTTTTTAGCACAGGCGGGGGCGGAAGCGAAAGCGGAAAAGTATAAAATGAATAAAATTTATTTAAGTAATTATTGCTGTAAAAAGCCGTGGTGGCCTAGTGGTTTGACCTATCGCCTGTCAAACAGAGGGTCGTGGGTTCAAACCCCGGCTCGCACCTCTGAGCTTTTCGAAATTCATGTGCGGAATTACATTTGAAATTTACTACGTGAAGTTACCAATCCACACTGGGCCCGCGTGAGAACTATGGCCCGAGCCCTCTTGTTCTGAGAGGATGCCTGTGTCCAGCAGTGGGACGTATATAGGCTAGGCTGGGATGGATGGAATCATTGCTTGGAACTTTTAATATTTTTTTGTTAAAAATTTAATTATTAATACAAGCTTTTTTGCCCAGTGCACTTTTAGTTGACTGTACTAGCAATTCATACTAATATTATAAATGCGAAAGTGTGTGTGTTTGCATGTTTGTGTCTTTGTACTCGTATGTTCGTCCGTTTTTCATGTCGACATGTAGCGACGGATCGACGTGATTTTTGGCATACATTTTTGGCCGGGGAGTGACATACATTAGGTACTTTTTATCCCTGAAAAATGCACAGTTCCCGAGGGGACAGCGCGCGATAACCGAATAACACGCGGGCGGAGCCGCGGGCAAAGGTTAGTCTAAAATAAATTGCCGTACCAAATTTCAAGTCGATGCCATTAACCCTTGAGGAGTTCCGTCTTGCGAAGACGATCCTGGCCGGACTACCAGGATGATACTACCAGATTATTGTATTGTCACTAGATTTACATAAGTATGCCAAAATTGAAGTCAATCCGACCCCAGGAAGTGGGTCAAATTTGGCGTCGAAGATTTGACCCAAATAAATTATAAAAGTGTTGCTTCTCAAGTAGAGGATTGTGGGTTCAAACCCCGGCGCACCTCTGTGTTTTTCGAAGTTCAAGCGCGGAAATACATTTGAAATTTACTACGAGCTTTACGGTGAAGGAAGGCATCGTGAGGAAACCTACACAATCTGCGAAGCAATTCAATGGTATGTGTGAAGTTCCCAATCCGCACTGGGCCCGCGTGGAAACTACGGCCTAAGTGTTCTCATTCTGAGAGGGGCCTGTGCCCAGCAGTGGGACGTATACAGGCTGAGATGATGATGATAAATAAAAAAATAAATAAGTAAATAAATATTAACATCACGGGACAATTCACACCAATTGACCTAGTCCCAAAGTAAATTTATCAAAGCTTATGTTATGGGTACTAAGCAACGGATAAATATAATTATAAAGATAGATACATACTTAAATACATATTAAACACCCGAGACCCGGGAACAAACATTCGTATTTTTCATACAAATATCTGCTCCGACACGGGAATCAAATGATGAAATTAAATAAATAGGGGAAGCTAAACAAAAGCATAGTAAAAGTGTTGTAAATAAATAACCTAACCAACAAAAAGTTGGAAAACCCCCGACCTTGTCACTTTAAAGTTCAATATCTCAAAAACGGCTTAACCGATTTTGATGAAACATCTCTAAGAACCATCGCTAGAAAACCTGCTATCAAATAAAAAAACCCGCATTCAAATCGGTCCACCCGTTTAAGAGCTACGGTGCCACAGACAGACACACAGACAGACACACATAGCGGTCAAACTTATAACACCCCTCTTTTTACGTCGGGGGTTAAAAAAGAAGACACCTACCTCCCAACTCGGGTATCCTGTGGTAGAACATGCCGGTCCTCGCCAGCCACTCCAGCTGCATGTGGTGCAGGACCCTGTCTCCGGGGTGGTGGAAGGCCGAGGGCAGCGGCCCCGGCATCTGGTAGTTGAAGAGGGGGGACTGCGCCATCACCGGGGGCTGCGGGAGGAGGCCTGGCTTGGGGACGATTCCTGGGGGAGGAAAGACTTATTTTGGTTCATCAGTACCACCAAGAGAGAGAGAGAGACAGCGAAAGAAAGAGAAAGAGAGAGAGAAACATTTATTTACACGTATTCGATACAAATAAAATACATTATAATAATAATAACAATATGGGACACTTGACACCAATTGACCTAGTCCCAAACTAAGCAAAGCTTGTACTATGGGTACTAGGCAACGGATAAACATACTTATATAGATAAATACATACTTTAATACATATTAAACATCCAAGACATTACATGGAAAGAATAAAAATAACATCGAATAGTATAAAGTGGGCCCCACTCAGCATAATATTACGGCAAGCCGCAACGCTGTCTTTCAGTGGGACCCATTTAAAAACTAAAACATATAAAAACATACAACACACTATGACGACACAAACGCCAGCGGAAACAAGTTCGCTTTACCACAAGCATCAAAGACCACAAGGTGCAATGACGTTTTAAATTTTCGTGATTCTCATTCATAATCAAAATACGACATAATGGACTTATCACGCTATTTTTACACAAGTGATATTTACCTCCACGTTTCGGCAACGTTTCAGTTGCCGTGGCCACGAGTAGACTGAAGTGTGGGCTGTCAAGTCTGCCTAGCAGCGCGATAGCGTCATAAGTCCCGTATGTGGTATTTTGACTGTAAGGTGCATCGAGTTATGAAAAACTGGCGTCTTCCAACTCTTAACAATTACCAAAAACAACTCACCAGGCCTATAGCTTTCGTACTCCTCACTCCCGCCCTCAACACCCGGCGATATCGGCGGACTGTAGCTCTCAGACCTGTTCCCATCATCAGACCCAGGACTCCCACTCCTCGGACTACTCTGGCCAGACCCAGTCTCCTGGAACTTACTTATCGTATTCTGTTCAATCTGAGCATCATAGTTATCCTGGTATCTCGTTATATAGTTCTTATTCTGTATGAAAGCTAGGTATTTCTGATGGGTCATTTTGTCCTGTAGACTTGATTCTGGGGAGAGCAGAGCGTCGATGCAGAAGGATTTCTTCGTGTTCTGCAGGGTAGTTTTCTCTTCGTAGTATTTCATGTTCTTGGGGCTGCTGGAGCGGCTGGTTTCCTCGATGTTGAGGGGTTCCTCCGTGGAGTCCCGGCGGTATTGGAGGATTTGGGAAGACATGGCGCTTTACATAACCTGGGGGTGGAAAGCATTGATTGGGTCTGTGAGGTGATTTATCCTACTTTCTACCTACTACGAGTAATAGTATAAATGCGAAAGTTCGTGAGTGAGTTTGTGTTTATAATGTTTGTCTGTTTATCTGGTTAAGCACTGCTGCTTCACGACAGGATTAGCGAGCAAGATGGTGGTAGCAATCCGGGCGGACCTTGCACAAGGACCTGCAAATTACAAGTTTACTAATCGTTTGTGATATGTGTGTGAGTGTAGGTTTGTTACTGCTTCACGGTAAAATGACTAGATGGATTTGCATGAAATTTTGTATCTAAACAGCTGGATGGACATCTGGAATAACTACTACATAGGCTACTTTTTATCCCAATATTCTTACGGGATCAGATCAAATCTCCAAATTTTAACTGCTGGGACTAGAGAAATATTGGCGCGGGTTTTTTTTTGATATACAATTTGTCTCATTGATATACAACGCAAATAACTAGAAAAAGTTGAGTCCGCTGGAACTTTGAAATTTCGAAATTTAATTTTTTCAACTATCGCGAAAATTTATTATTAGGATAACGCGTGCAAAGCGGCGGGTGTAGTTTAGTTAATATATAATTTAATGAAACGATAACGGCGTGGAATTATTATATTTATAATTGATTTACGAAAGCTCCTGCCAGGAGCTTATCTGGCAGATAGCGTCGCTTTAATTCAGAGATAATGACCGTCGGTCGCCGATTAAGTTTAGGCTGGGCGCACACGAACGGATCGCAGTAGATGCCTCAGGCGTAAAAAAAGAAAAAATGCTTTATTCCCAAAAGCCAGAGACAAAACCTTGAACATTAATTCGGTGACACTGACACTTATAAAAAAAAGATTTGCTAACAGTAACAGAAAAAATGTAGCTTGTAACATTACTTGAGTGAGTACAAAACTAAGGCCTACCAGTAGCTAAAAGTTAGGTGATGTCTACAATTTTTGTTTGTAATATTAGCATAATTTTGTTTCCTAATTAGTACATTTTGGCTAAACGTCAAGTAGACAAACTAGTTCAGCTATCCTTTTTTTCAGAACACACTAAACAAAACAAGAGTCAAACCACAATACACACAGTTTTGGGAGTCAGCTTGAAAGAAACGTAGACACTTGATTTTATATCATAATAATAATAGTGCTGACAGATCGATCAAAACGCCAAGCAGTGCTCATTGACATCACCATCCCAAATTACTGAGGCACCGACTTCACACCGGTAGAAAATTTTCTTTATGGTTTTTGCAGTTGTTTAAATATTTTATATATATTTATTTTCTTTATTATATATTATCTTCCTGAACTTAATATTTTTGTATTCCTTTAATTACTACAATAAAATCCTGCATTAAAAGTTTAGCTAAAAGTCAAAACGACTTCATTGTCTGTTAGGCGGTACAAAGTGCGCCGGGACAGCTAGTAGGTATCGAGGATATTCTGGCAAAACAAAAAAAAGCAATAAAAAAAAAACTTGTCCAATACTCAACGTTTTCTGCTTTATTTATCAAGCAAAACTGTATAAAAAATAAATATTGTGCACTTATCCGGTTCTCCCAGAATACCCTCGATATGTATGTAAAGTAAACCCTTTATTGTACGAAATAAGTAAACAAGCATACTAGTATTTTGAATTAATAAAAAAAAATCCCTATTGTCTTTTGAAAGATAGCTATTATTTACTTTGCCCTGTTTTTAACCCCCAAAAAGAGATGTGTTTTAAGTTTGACCGCTATCTGTGTCTGTGGCATCGTAGCTAAACGGGTGAACCGATTTGAATGCGGTTTTTTTTTATTTGAAATCAGGTTTTATAGCGACGGTTCTTAGACATGTTTTATCAAAATCGGTTCAGCCAATATCGAACTTTGAAGTGATAAAGTCGGGGGGGTTGTCCAACTTTTTATTGGTTAGGTTATCTTGTTGTAGAGTCAAATCTCGAAAGTTCATTTTGCCCACTTCCACTGGTCTGATTGACTTGAAATATGACAATGCAGTACAGACGGCAAAAAGAACTGTTACTTATGTTTTTTTTTTAACAGCGATTTATTTGCAAAAAAAGTTCATGTAAAGTCGTAAGTTTGCGGCCGGACTTATCGCAGCCGATAACCGATATTAAATTAACTGATAACTGCAACATAATTTGCTTCTATCGCGTTATAAGAGCTTTAATATACGAACTTTTTATGACAGTTTTGGGGTTATTGTTTTATTGCTGTGTTTATGTGGAGGTTTAGGATTTCGTAGGTATTTTATGAGCCCGGGCAAGAATTCGAGGTTTAATCCCGAGCCTAGAGCGAAAATGTTACTCCGATCTGGGCGTTTAAAAAAAAAAGTGTACCTTTTTTTTAGAAATTTCGGAAAAATATGGATTTTCCTACTCAGAACCAAGAGCACAATCTATTCCGATCGTGTAAAAAATGCCTATGTGTTATTTTAAATGTTCAGCTATACATACCAAATTTCATTCAAATCTTAATAATATACAACCTAGTTAAAATGTAGCGAAGCCTTACGTACTACCTGCCTATAGTGTAATTAAGAAAGAAATTAAGAAAAATGGTTTATTTACGGCTCCAGTACCACCACCAAACAATTTAACTTAAGTTAAACAATACAGCTATAAAATACAACAAAATACATCGTAATGGTGGTGACACCAGTAGTCGAAAATACAAACAGAAATATAGATGCACAGAAAAACCAGAAAAATAAGATCAGCACTGAAAAATTTGGAATTGAAATAAAAAATACAAAAAGATTCCAAAAAAACAATCTTAACACCGGTAGTATATGTAGTGTATGCAGTAGTTTATATGTGTGTCTTCTGTGTTAGTGAATAAAAGTCTTCTTTCTTTCTTTCTTTAGTCACCGAAAAAGGGTCTCCACTCAGCATTACATAACTCTATTGCCGATTCAGAAATTGCTTTCAGATATTCAGTATTTAATTAACATCTTGTATAAAGCTTAGCGCCCTGTATAGGTAGCTACAATCATCTATCTATAGGTAAAAAACTTAAGTAAAGGACCTGTTGTATGTAGTGGTGCACAGAATTGATATGGAGCTTAAGTCATTTTGCGAATTTGGAACGTCAATTGTTTATATGGACAAGTTACTACTACATACAACAGGTCCTTTACTTAAGTTTTTCACCTATACATTATTATCTGCCAGAGTGGAGCGTGTAAAAATATCTGACATGTCCTATCGGACGTAGAATAAATAAATAAATATCATGGGACACTTGACACCATTTGACCTAGTCCCAAATTAAGCAAAACTTGTACTATGGATAATAAGCAACGAATGACCATACTTATATACCTAAATAAATACATTATCATCATCTCAGCCGTAGGACGTCCACTGCTGGACATAGGCCTCCCCCATAGCCCTCCAGTTGCTTCGGTTGGCAGCGGCCTGCATCCACCTTGAACCCGCGGCTTTAACCAGGTCATCCGTCCATCTCGTTGGTGGACGTCCTCCACTCCCAAATACATACTTAAATAGATATTAAACATCTTAGAACCGAGAACAAACATTCGTGTTATTCACAAAAATATCTGCCCCAGCCGGGAATCGAACCGAAAAAATCGGTTGTCAAAATATAAGTAGTCGTATCAGATATTTATGCACGCTTTGTTGTGTCAGATATTGGAGCTGGTGAATGTACAGTCAATGTCATAAATAAGTAATCAGTTTTGTATGTACCTTGTCATTTTAACGTCATGTTTGAAAAGCCATACGACATTGGGTACCGACCGAAAGCGACACGGTACAAAAGTCATCACTTATTTATGAAGTTGACTATACGATACAATTAGTGATGTGTTGAATATCCGTATTATCCACTTATTTTATAATGAAGCATGTTGAGAAGGTTACCGAGTCGACAAGATATTTTATTAAATTATTTCTTAGATCCTTACTAAATGCGAAAGTTTATCCGTCTGTACTCTTTACGATTAAACAGCTAAACTGATTTAAATAAAATATAGCGTGAAATTACTTTAAAATTCAAGAAAGGATATAAAGATAGTTTTTATCGCGAAAATTGCAATGCAAGATAATTACAAACTTAATGTCAGCGTACTGTCATCTATACTAATCCATACTAATATTATAAATACGATAGTGTGTATGTTTGTGTGTATGTTTCCGTCTTTCACGTCGAAACGAAGAGGCAGGCATAGTGATAGTTTATGGACCTGAGAGTGATACATATAGGCTACCTACTTTTTATCCCGAAAAAATGCACAGTTCCCGAGGGAACAGCGCGCGATAGCTGAATTCCACGTGGGCGAAGCCGCGGGCAATAGCAAGTTAAATAATAAATACTAATTAATACTGCCTTGGTTGTAGGCGTAGGCATAATACAAATGTTTCAAATAAAAAATCAAGTTTTGTTGTAGAAAGTCGTAAAACTTTTCATTTATGAAACATTTTTTTTTAATTTTGTCTTTGTTCACCTAAATCTAAAATATCCTGAATATTCAGATCAAAAGAATTAACGATATTTATAAACTCCTGTTTTAAGCCGATAAAAAACAAAACAACTTACTTCACAAACACATTAAAAAAAATCACCAAACAACACTGGCACTAAAATCTAGACACAATAAAAAAAAACGCGTTTGTTTTTCAAATTACTGAACGTCACCGCCCGCGCGCAAAAGTAGGTAACAACTGAATTAAAAATATCGCGAATGCCTATTATCTACTCATATTGCTTGTATGGAGGGCGTTACTAAACCACCAGTTTAAAGAGACCTCCATAATTCCATACAAAATCACCTTCGTCACCCAAATAACTTAAGAAAAGCCAGTCAGGGAAGACCTTCGTATACTGGTTACAACGTAACTCCACCCAGTTTGCGTCTCTTTTGCTCGTTAGTTGTTTGGTATAGTGTGTTTCGCTCTAAAGTAGACTTTTGGACAATGCTTCTAGCGTGTGTTTTGAGTTTTTATTTCCTTTGGCTTTCGTATATGTATAATTTTGTGGCCGTGCTGATTTTGAATGTGCTTTGTAGCTTGTCCTGTGAATTGCTTCATTATTTAGAGAAATCTTTTTAACCGACTCCGAAAAAAAGGTAGACATTCTCTTAATTTAGTTGCATTTATTTTCGACCCCAGAATTATATAATTAATGAACCTGTTTGAAAAATATTGCTGTTAGACTCATAAATAAATAATTTTATTCAAATAAATAGGTAGAGATAAGATAAGTAATTTTTTATTTCATTTTATTTTTATTTTTGACATCTAGGTATGTATAATACGAATCCATCTGTCATTTTGATGATGACTAAACATGAACAGAAAATGTAAAAAAATAATAACATGTATAACTTCACAAAAAATAAACGGTAGGTATAACATTAAGTTCTGTACAACACAAAAGGTGTATGTGTGTATGTATATAAACTCTTTATAGGAAAAAAATAAAGAAAACACAATTGGCAAAAAAGATATTTGTAGAGCCCTTGAAAATATACCTACGTCACTTGGGTATGACAGTACGCAAGCTTCATCTGATTTTTCTCCAAACAGTTTGAGGAATAATAAAATTGTTATAAAATATACCTATCAACTTAAAAGGAAATTAGGACTACTCGAATTTAAATGGCGTAGTGAAAATATTATATTAAATTTGTTTATACTTGAATACCTTTTTTTTGTAAATTGCTCCACTTGCTTGTTTGCCATCCAGTCGAATAAAAAAAGAACTTATTTAATGCCTGTAAGTAAAAATATACCTACATTTATTTAAATTATATTTTTTAGTTCACTCTTACCCTTAATTTTCTTTTGAGTAGGTAGTTAATAAGCGAACCTAACTGTTCTAATTTACTTTACGGCAAAAAAAAGTAATTTGCACACCTCCGCTCAAAACCTGATAATTAGGTTTTCCAGCAGATTTGTACTTAAAACAGTGTTTACCCGACTTTAGCACTTGAGCTGAGACGAGTTGGACCTGTGTCTGGACCGCTAGAGAACGGGGGTGGCGAGACCTGCGGAAAAGAGATAGTTAGATCCTAAAAAAGGATGGTATGAAGTCCAAATGCCATGGCATACCGTGGCATTATGCTGAATGCAGTCTTAATAAGCGTCTTGTATGTTTTTTCTTTTGTTCTGTGATTGTGATGTTTTATGACATTAAATAAATGTATTTTCTCTCTTTCAAATGTCATGATTTTTATCCTTAGAGCAACGCGGGCTTCCTACCAGAAAGTAGCCTTAGCGGTTGATTAAGTACCTTTAAAATAGTTCTGACGTTTGTTGCGGGAGGGAAATGTGCACACAACTGTAATGACGATGTAAACACATAAATAATCCAACAATACACTAATAATTCGTGTACAGATGACTCAAAACTCACACATTGACAGTAACATCACTAAGTTGTTCATCGGCGAAAAGTCGAATAACATAACCTACTTTCCTGGAAGCGATGTATTTTTGTTGGGGTCGCAGTTGTAACCCAACCAATACTATTTTTATAATAATAGTAACTATTGTCATTTTATTTTTCATCAGAATACAAGCCTTCAAATTCGCTAAAAATGTGCAAAAGATGCAGAATTCAATCTTGAGTCACTAAAACTAGTAGAATATATTGTAAAATATGTATGTAATCTACTATCAAATAAAAGTGTTTTATAACAATACGTCGATTAAATAAACAGCGATGTTCTGTCTTATGAATACTTGATGAAATGTATTTCTAAGCAAATAACAATTCTTGTACCTACTGGTGCTCTAATAATTGTTTTAATATGTAATAACTATTTGATGAAGCCAAAATTAAATCCACAAAAAAAAAAATCCACAAAAAGTTTCGTCAGGTAACTTAAGCTATAAACAAGAAATTAATACAGATCTACCCACAACTGGCTCCGCCAAAAACGCTTCCCCTTATTGCGCAAGTCTAAACCCAGCTCGACCCGCACCCGGTCCAAAAGTACCGAAAATACCCGCCGCATTACCGCGCTGTATTGCCAATGATATCCGTTGAACCAGGTACGAGCCCGATCTAGGATCTAGGATGAAGTGAAATTACTCCAGGAGAAAATATTAGTATTGAATTTTAGATATATCGTTTTCGATTAAATGAAATTCGATAGATAGGTTGTTGAAATTGCAAGGGGCACCCATATTTGTCCAACCGTGTAAATACCAATAATTATTATATATTTTTTTAACATTTGAACATTTAACTCTATTCGATGTGTTAAGGTAAAAAAATATTTTATTTAATAAAAGTATGACATCTCATTAAAAAAATAAGTGTGAAAATGCAAGCCAAATTCAATTTCTTTGTATATCGAATTCCTCTAGAATTTTTTTGTCAGCGTGTTCTTGTTGATAATTTTGAAAAGTCAAAGCTTATAGCGTATATGTAATTAATTCAAGTATAAATGTTAGTATTAGGAATAATAGAATCCCTACTTAATATTATAAATGCGAAAATAACTCTGTTTGTCTGTCTGTCTGTTACGTTTTCACGTCGAAACCACTGAATCGATTTTGATGAAATTTGGTATAGAGATAGTTGAAGCCCCAAGGATCAACATAGGATACTTTTAATTCCGGTAGAGGGCGCCACCGCGAAATAACCTAGATCCGCGCAGACAAAGTCGTGAGCATAAGCTAGTTACCAATATGCGCGTCACCCGCCAAGAAGTGTATTTGCCAGTCTCTACGAATAACGCGACAAACATACCTACTTTATTTCATTGCCTTCTTTCCTACTTAATAAACCTAACGATCCTGTCACCATCGCTATCCTACGACAGAGACAATACACTTTTTTCCTCCATTGTTTCACTAAATTAGGGGCGGGCGCTAAGTTTTCGACCAATCAGAGCTCGCGGGAGAGGGATGGCACACAAGTTTATAACTACGGGGGAAAGGGATAGAGAATAACTTTGGTTATTTATGTCAAAAGTTGCGCGCAGGAGGTGACGTTATGTTCTGTAATTGATGCTGCCAAGTAGCTTAGCGTTTTGGTTACAAATAGGGATTTTTATTATATCTATATTGTTTTAGCCGACTGTAGCTTGAGAGGGTAATGTGGTTGGGAGCATTGAATGAGTAGGTAGATTTGATTACATTGTTAGTTAGCTTAGCGTTTTGGTTACAAATAGGGATTTTTATTATATCTATATTGTTTTAGCCGACTGTAGCTTGAGAGGGTAAAGTGGTTGAGAGCATTGAATGAGTTGGTAGATTTGAAAGAAAGAAAGAAAGAAATAATTTATCCTTGACAAAGTAGAGTAGCATATCAAAAAAAAGATATTAAGAAAGTACGAAAGTAGTATATTTGATAGTAGAGTATATTTGATTACATTGGTAGTTAGAATACTTCAAATTTTTGTAATTCTTATTTATTTATTTTTGTTATTTCTGCAGGGCTGACAACGCACTGGCATCGCTTAAAGCGTTGCGGGTGTCTATGGACAGTGGTGATCACTTAACATCAGGTGACCCACTAGTTCGTTTGTCTGGCCTCTATAACATAAAAAAAAATCTTAAAACCATGCAGCACTATTAGGTACCTAATGCGAAAATTTGTATGGTTTTGTATAAAATTTGGTAGGTTCCGATAGTTCTACGGGATTGGGATAAAATCCTGAAATCTCAACCGTTAAGTCTAGGGAAATAAAATGTTGTATGATTAGATAAGCATAGGTAAATGCAAGATGAAATTTTTGTTAATTTTACGATGTTTCTTGAGAAATCTTGAAATATCAATTAATATGTTTGGTTTGATCATTTATTAAGAAAATGTTAACACAATAAGATACAAATAATATAAATTTAGTAAGCGAATTATAAAAACAATGTCAACTAAAATTAAATTAAACAAAATAAAATCAACTTAAACCTATAATTACACCATGCTCTTCTCTACTACTCAAAGGTACTGGCAGAGATTTATTTTTTTTGTAACATTTTTGTATTTCCTTTTTGTACAATAAAGAGTATAAACAAACAAACAATAGATTTAAATATAATAAATTTTAATAAATCCACAGGTAGAAAAAGGCGTAGTAATCAATTAATTATGCTATGCTGAGCTGCGACCGTTTCGTGCTTTCGCATATTGTTTTTTTTTTGTTTTTATTCTGTTTAATTTTAAGGTGCGAAGCATGAATAAATATATTTCTTTCTTTCTAATTAACAAAAAGTGTGTTTAAAAATTAATTAATTAAATTTACGTCTATATATTTGAAATAATGAATTTAATTACTTTTAATTTAATTTAATATACTTTTAAAAAGAGCACATTACTAAGTCCACTTTATTATAATTCTAACTTGCCCCCACCTTCCCTGCACGTCTTCAAAATGGCCGCCTGATAAATGTCAAAAGTTGATAACTTTGCGAATTCGACTGTAATAGCTCCCAAATTGAGGGGGACTAAGAAAAAACTTTCTACAAAATTGGATAAGTTTTATAACGTTACGTTAATATAACGTTTAACCTCCAAGTTGAGCTTTACTTTGGTATAATTAACCTTCATTATATAAACCATTAAAAAATAGGGATGATGACGCCATTAAAAATAATTCGAAGGCACAACGCCAGTGAAAAATCGCTTTATTTTAGCCCTGAAAACCAGATTAATTTTCGATTTACTGTAAAATTAGATTATTTGTTGCTTTAAAACAAATAAATAGTTAGTTGATTGAGTTGCCGTCATAATTCGCTATTGCCATTGAAACTCTTCTTCTTCTTCTTCTCTTTTAAAATATTGCTTTGTCCTAATTAATAGGTCAATTTCGCCAGTGTCAAAGTATTCTTTCGAGAGGCAACGTTGTACGGTGATTGTAGTTTTTGCAACTTGATAGTAAAATTCCAGAAACCACGTGGAAACAACTTGCGCATTAAAAAATGTCAGACACGAGAGCAATATAGAATTTTGTGATCACTGTTCACTGTTAAGGTTAATCGCCGCATAAAACACTATCAAAATTATACTTCAACTAGCCAAAGAAACAGAAATAGCAAAACTAGATATTGTCTTCATCCGCCATGTTCGAATGCTACAAACCGAATCCATTGAAACTCTATGGGAGAATTGTATTTTGACAGCTCATAAAAAGTACGTCAGTTGATTGGTGGTATCGTCATCCTTATTCATAGTTAGAAATAGAAATAGGGCCTGGCCATGACAATTATCTTCATTGACGACGGCAAATTGATTAAAATTTATGTCAAATCTTTCACAGGATGTGGTTTCTTACTTCTTACTCTTAAATTCCTCTAAAGCGATGTTTCGAGTACGTGATAATGATAAATAACTTATCTGACAGATAATCTGGCATCACCTCAGCAGCTCTGATTCACGGGTGTGTATCGGTATTTCGTAATCAAGTAAAGTGAGATGTGTTAGTCTAAATATCACCATCATTTTGAAATAACATTTGCAGACTGGCTGAAACCAAAAAGTCGTTTTTGGGAAATCACTTACGTTTTTATAATAAAATTCCAAAAAATATTACTAAAGAAACTGAAACAAAATTTAAATCTACTGTAAAGAAGACGTTAATATCTAAGGCTTATTATAACTTCAATGATTATATCATGGACAGGGATATTTGGAAATAATTCCGATCCGCATTAGCGATCCCTTCAGATCGCGAAATAAAATTGTGATAAATACTTGTGATATGTATAGAATATAGATATCATTTATAAATATTGTGAATCTGTTTAAAAAATACCTCATTGAGTTTCTTATCGGATTCTTCTCAACAGAGGTTTTTTCCGAACCGGTGGTAGATTTTTTTGACGTTCATAAGTGCTTGTAAATTGAATAAAGAGATTTTGACTTTGACTTTGAAATGAAATAAAATTGTTTATTATTCGAAATTTGTTTACACATAAAGTCGTTAGTAAGCGCTGTAATTACCTACGTCTAGGTACACACCAAACCGATATCTACACTGTTGACTCAATATAATACAAAAAGATCTGAATAGCTCGCTGAAATACTATCTAAGCATAATACAGTATCGTGCTAATTAATAATTAACTTAAATGCCTACACTAGGCTACTAAAGTAGTCTGTATCTTAGGCAAATAATAATGTGGTCTTAAAACATAACTAAGTGATAGGTATGTACTAGGGTGATTACCCTTAGGTTCGGAACCACTGCTATAAGGATTCCGTTTTTCATTTTCGAGGCACAGAACCCTAAAAACAACATTCCACGGCATTTCTCAAGCTATCATGAAACCACTCTATTGCTTTTCTCGCTTTAGCACGTCAGTAATTCCCAACCAATTTCCCGCCAACTCGACACCTGTCAAACTGAGTCGACATGACAGCTGTCAGATAACACAGTAAAATATGAATTATTTACTTTTTAAAAACATGTCTATCTCATATTTGTGCCAGAGATAAGCTTAAACTGTGTATTATTGATGTATTTGGTGTATTGTCGAGATAAAACGTACTTCGCATTTCAAATGCAATGAAATTTGATTTTTCAGTCGTTGCCATAAGTTTTGGAATGGTAACAATGTTTGCTGTAATCATTTGAGATGAAGAAATATTGTATTGTTAGGATGAGGCAGCGAAATCAATATTACCTACTTCAGTAAAGGCTTTGTAATGTTTTGAAGCATCTTATTTAAGAAAGAAAGAAAATAATTTATAACATACATTACACAGGTAAGAAAAAATAATAATAAGAATACATAGAAGAAGATGTATACCTAACATAATATAACATGTATACCTACCTAGTTTGTAATTTTCCATCGTAACGCCTGTACACGCAATAAACAATTTTGAATTTGAATTTGAAGAATTTACCTACATACAGACAATATACAGTTCCTATTTTTTGATGGTGGGGTAGTTTTACACTCACCACCCATTACTTATTTATTTACCTATTCTCAAAAAGGTACAGTCAACTACAAAGTAAAAAAAATATGTTACGCCAAAAAAAATATTTTTTTGGAAATTTGGCTGGATCGATATTTTTATAGCTGACTGTACTCACATAGTTTTTTTTTTATACGACTGGATGGCAAACGAGAAAGTGGGTCTCCTGATGGTAATAGATCACCACCGCCCATAAACATCTGCAACACCAGGGGTATTGCAGATGCGTTGCCAACCTACAGGCTTAAGATGGGATACCTCAAGTGCCAGTCATTTCACCGGCTGTCTTACTCTCCACGCCGAAACACAACTGTGCAAGCACTGCTGCTTCACGGCAGGATTAGCGAGCAAGATGGTGGTAGCAATCCGGGTGGACTTTGCACGAGGTCCTACCACCTGCAGTTTTAGTTAAATCATTAATTGTTGCCCGCGACTCCGTTAGCGTAGAATTCGTTCTATCTCGCGGGAACTATGCAATTTTCCGGGATAAAAACTATCCTATGATCTTTCCTAGTCGGCAAATTCTTTGTATAGTGAATTAACTTACATCTAAATCAGTTCAGCGATTTTTACGTGACGAGGTAACAAACAGACTTACAAACTCTCTCATTTATAAAATTGATGGGGTTTATTTAGGGGTTTACCTTCTCGGTCAAAAACCTCGATTAAAAAAAATGGCAGATTGCCGGCAACCTGTTGGCGTGTGAACGGCTATCAGGACAAACATACAGACCAACATTACGATAACGCGATTGTGGGAACATTATTATGTGAAAGTTAATAGTAAAATGGATTCGCGGTTGTGGGGGGAGCGGGATTGATTTCAATGCGTCATTCGATTGAAATAAAATGGAGAAACTGGCACGTTCTACCAACTCATAAAACAACTTGTAATATGTAAAAACTTCTTCCGCTGAACGTAGATTATAGTTAGTGTTTAGTTTTGTAACTAAGGGACCCCATACATCCCTGTATTATTATTATTTTGTAATTTTTTTTTCTCTTTAATTGTATACTGTAGTTTTTAAGTATTTTATTTGTAATTATTTTATGATGAAAAAATGACTTTCTGCCAAGTTTCTTGCGGCGCATTCTTCTTGGCAATGATGGTCTTTCCGAAAGCGCTGGTAGTTTAAAAAAATGACGTGTAAAAGTGCCCATTGCGGCCTATTTGCTGAATAAATGATTTGAATTTGAATTTGGTTCTGTCATTGTTTGTCTCTTTTTATTAGAAGTAAATCCTTCATACGGAATAATTAAAGAGGCACAGACTGATTGCCTTGTACAGCAAACACCACGGGTTTCTGACAGAATATCAGCACTGCAAGTTACTACAGTATATGCTGAGTCAGCGTCGATTCTAGACATCGTCGCAGGGCTCTCAATTTAAAGAATAACACGTGAACTTTATTTTGGTTCTATTTTTAAGTTAAAAGGTATTATTGTATATTTCCTGCTGCTTTGTATGCTGTTTTGAATAAATATTCTATCTATCTATCTAACTCATAGAAACAGATTCTTATCAGATATTTCTGATCGAATCTTATCATTTGACCGCATCCAACGTAGGGCTGCAAGATTTGTCGGGAACCGGGAACTCTCTCACCGGCTTGATCCTCTGGCTATGTTGCATCTCTCTGCATCTTGTTCCTTGTAAATGCCAACCTAGAGGCCTAAGATGGGATACCTCAAGTGCCAGTAATTTCACCGGCTGTCTTACTCTCCACGTCAAAACAACAGTGCAAGCACAGCTGCTTCACGGCAGGATTAGCAGTCAAGATGGTGGTAGCAATCCGGGCGGACCTTGCACAAGGTCCTACCACCTGCAAATATCATGGGGAGTGTTCAGAGTGTTCAGATTGGGATTGTTGCCTGCAGCTAGGTTTCACTACCGTATTTCGCGCAGGTGTCAGTCATTTCATCCTCATTGCACCACCTTGAAGATTGGAAATCTAGCACTGTCCGCTTTAAGCGAAACTTTTGTCCACGCACGACTAAAAGATGGAACCAGCTTCCTGGGACAGTGTTCCCGGAGCAGTACACTTAGGAATCTTTAAAAAACGAGCCTGTCAGTCAGTGTAGAGTTTTAGTTTTTAAATGGGTCCCACTGAAAAACAGCGTTGCGGCTTGCCGTAGCATTATGCTGAGTGGGGCCACTTTATACTATTCGATGTTTTTTTTTTCTTTCCATTTAATGTATTTTTTAGTGTATCGAATATGTGTGAATAAATGTTTCTCTCTCTCACTCTCAGTCTCTCAAAGGGCCGGCAACGCACCTGTGATACCCCTCGTGTTGACACTGAAGCATTTAAGTTGATATTTAAGCACACTTGGTTGTCAGGTCAGATATTGAAAGTGGTGACTGTACTTTTTACTTGTGAATTAATTTACGACTTTCATGAATATTTTTTTTACTCAAAAGTTTTGTAAGCATGAAACTCCAAAACATACTAGCATCATATATTTTCAACGTAAATAAAAAAAAAACTTTAATTAATACAATCCTTCCCAATCCGGCCCTGCGTCCATCGAACAACAGCACTTGATTAACGCGGCCACCGCGGCTGTCTCACTCACTCCCGACGGCGGCGGCGGCTGCCTCCCTCGCACTGCGGGTAGCTTCACTTTAGGAATTTTAGAAATCTTCTAACAGGGATGAATATCTCCACCATTTAACTTTTTTTATTTTTTTTTATTCGACTGGATGGCAAACGAGCAAGTGGGTCTCCTGATGGTAAGAGATCCCCACCACCCATAGACACCTGCAACTCCAGGGGGATTGCAGATGCGTTGCCAACCTAGAGGCCTAAGATGGGATACCTCAAGTGCCAGTAATTTCACCGGCGATCTTACTCTCCACGCCGAAACACAACAGTGCAAGCATTGCTGCTTCACGGCAGGATTAGCGAGCAAGATGGTGGTAGCAATCCGGGCGGACCTTGCACAAGGTCCTACCACCTGCAAATATTGTACTATTGTACTTTTATTTATTTATTTAGAAAGTACATCCACATCATGTTTATTACAAATTGAGCCATATTATAAACTATTTAAAGGTACTTTATTCCGATATACACGACAATTACGGAGCACATGTCTTTGACCATAAAATAAATGCGAGATGTCCATTACAATGTTAAAAATTTGGTACTTCAAAAAAAAATTAAATAGTCACAGATTAAAATAAAATTGATAAAAATAGAAGAATCATTGGAACATATTCAATAAAAAATATATATTTATATAAATGTCATGCGAGTAAAATAAAATAAAAATAAGAAATAAAAAAGATTACTCATATCAAATTGCTTATAAATACAGACATTAAAATAACAATGTCACTATTCAATTTAAATAATTTATTTAATTACGCGTTACCAGCTTCCTGGGACACTGTTTCCAGAGCGGTACAACTTAGGGATCTTTAAAAAACGAGCATCAGTCTCTCAAAGGTCCGGCAACGCACCTGTGATATCCCTCGTGTTGACAGGTATCCATGGGCGGCAGTGATTTGCTTCCCATCAGGTGACCCGCATGCTCGTTTATCCCCTCTTATATAAAAAAATCAATTGACCACCAAGTGACCGACCAAACTGCGAATTCTGACAACTATTTTCACATGACACAAAATAATTATCTCCAAATGACAAGTTTTATGTTTACTTCGTCAACATATTTCTCCCGTTATCACTAAATCATGTTTACAGAACTTGACACACTTAGCAGTGAGTATTTACTTAAACACACTAATCATGGGAAATTTAAAAATCACACCACTTGAATAGTAAACATTTTTTGTCGGACTTATAAATATACTAGCTTTTGCACGCCGCTCCGCCCGCGTGATATTCGATTATCGCGCGCTATTCCCTCGGGAACTGTGCATTTTCCAGGATAAAAGTAGCCTATGTCACTCTCGGGTCCATAAACTATCTCTATGCCAAAAATCACGTCGATCCGTCGCTCCGTTACGGCGTGAAAGACGGACAAACTCACAATCACACAAACATACAAACACACTTTCGCATTTATAATACTAGTATGGATACACACAATACTTTGCAGAGGAGTAAATCAAATACATAATTTTTATCAATTTTATTTTCTCTAAAAATTGTTTGCAAATGTGTTGTCTAGAATCGAACCCGCCACCTCCACCACTGCACCCCACAGTTAGGTATAAAAGTGGTGTTCTTGTCTTTAATTTGTCCGGAGATCGCTGACGGCACTTTCCTCTGATGGACCGGGAGCCGACCTGGAAAAATAAATAATTTAATATATATATATATATATATATATATATATATATATATATATATATATATATATATATATATATATATATATATATATTTATTCGACTGGAAAGTAAACGAGCAAGTGGGTCTCCTGGTGGTGAGAGATCACCACCGCCCATAAACATCTGCAACACCAGGGGTATTGCAGATGCGTTGCCAACCTAGAGGCCTAAGATGGGATACCTCAAGTGCCAGTAATTTCACTGGCTGTCTTACTCTCCACGCTTTAACACAACACAGTGCTGCATCACAGCAAGATTAGCGAGCAAGATGGTAGTAGCAATCCGGGCGGACTTTGCACGAGGTCCTACCACCTGCAAAAGGTCTTATTAAGGTTTAAAAAAACTATAGTAGATACACAAGATGTTATCATTGTACGTAAGTACCATTCAATTATAGAAATTGTAGGTGTGACAAAACTGTGAAATATTTTACTGTCTGGATATTATAGAGTATTATTTATGATGGAATTTTGTTGCCCCCACAAATTGTCGCCCGGGTCGGACTGAAGCCCGCCCTTGCCCCAACTACGCTACACACACGTTTTAATAATAATCAATTTCATTATGATTTCCTTGACAAAAGTACAACAATTCCAATGTGGTTGATGTATTTTGACTGTATAATATTATGTTACGAGCTCCCGTGCTAACCCCCGCGGCGCCGTGCTGCTCTTAATTGCGTAGATTAGAGCAAATGGCCGCCTGCGCCGGGACGGGGGAGGAACACTGTTAGCGGCAAGCGCTCCGCTCTGATACTAACAAATGTAGAAAGTATACAACAAGATTTGTCAATTTTTTTTTTTATGATTCATAATCTCAATTTATTGTTAATACAAATTATACATGTCAAGTTATTAAAATTAAGACAAATAGACAAAGGTCAGACAAAAACACAATCAGTCAAATAAGCCGCCCAGCGTTATAGGTGGTGCAAAGATGCCCAATCATCATTTAATAGAAAATCAATAGAAAACATACTTAAAATGAATGTCATAAATAAAGTATTTAATTATATTAAATCCATAATAATGCAAATGCGAAAGTGTGTTTGTATGTTTGTCCGTATTTCATGCCGTAACGGAGCGACGGATTGACGTGATTTTTGGCATAGAGATAGTTTATGGGCCCGAGATTGACATAGGCTACTTTTGATCCCGGAAAAATGCATAGTTCCCGAAGGTACAGCGCGTGATAATTGAATACCACGGGGGCGGAGCCGCGGGCAAAAGCTAGTATGTATGTATGTAAATACTTTATTGCACATAAAACACAAAGTAATACAAAAAGAAAACAACAAACCAAAAGAGTACAAAGGCGAACTTATCCCTAAAAGGGATCTTTTCAAGCTAACCTAAACTAGAAAGGAAAACTCAAAGATAGGCGAACAGTAATTTATGTACAGTGAGAAGAAAGAGATATATAACATAAATACATATACTGAATAAACAACAATTAGTATGACAAATTATATATAAACATATATATATATATACATATATATATATATATATATATATATATATATATATATATATATATATATATATATATACACATACTATACCTACCATTTAACTGAAACACGATACACGCTTACACATTATGAGTATACAATACAAATAAATAATAAAAATAATACAGTTACTTCCACAGTTTCTTCAATCTGTCCCTGAACGATGCCACAGACGGGGCCTCCCTAATGCTAATGCTAGTGATATTATAACGGATAACTTGCGTCTTAAATCGAGTTTAGCTCCACATGTTTCGGGCTATTTCGTAGCCCTTCTTCACAGGAGCACGAGACTGGGTAGATCAGTCGCGCGAGTACAGCGGTGGCGCAGTTTTTTGAATATTGTAATTTTGTTTCTGAAACTTCAGAATTTTAAATAAATAATAAATATCATGGGACACTTGACACCAATTGACCTAGTCCCAAACCAAGCAAAGCTTGTACTATGGACACTAGGCAACGGATAAACATACTTAAATATAGATAAATAAATACTTAAATACATATTAAACATCCAAAACCCGAGAACAAACATTCGTATTACTCATACAAATATCTCCCCCGGCCGGGATTCGAACCCGGGACCTAAAGCTTCGTAGTCAGGTTCTCTAACCACTCGGCTATCACTTTTCCCCAAACACAAAACCTTCTCCCGGGCGGTGGGGTAAATTCTCCCGCTTCCCCAGTCCGCTCCTGCGCCCCATCCAATTAGCGATCAGATTAAAGATATGCCGGGGGAGCCGTTAGTCGGGACATTACCCGCCGGGGGAGGACACGGCGCGAGCGGGGGCGGGGGCGGTAGCGATTTTTTTATATTTGTAGCCTTTATATGTAGTATATCTTTGTAGTGGTCTGAGGGTCACCAACGGTGCTAGCTGAAAATCAGCGCTGGGTGTTTACTATTAATGCTTCAGCATTATGCTGAGCCAGTGTCCGATTCACAACCGCAATGACGCATATTTTCCTACGTGTTGTCTATTTGTACTTAATATTATTGTTGTGTTTTGTGTTGTGAAATGTATTTTCTTACTTTCTTTCTTTCTTCTATATAAAAAAATATGTGTATAAATGTAGGATTTAAAATGGAGCTTATTATTCCTGATAATTCAATGCAATTTCTTTAATTAAGTACTTAATAAACTGAATTTGATTGTTCCTATTTACCAAATTTGACTCTGAAATTGTAATTGTAATTTTACATACATATATTCATGATTCTACATAATAACTCAAAGTTAAAGTCAAAATATCTTTATTCAATTTAGGCTATAACAAGCACTTATGAATGTCCAAAAAATGTACCACCGGTTCGGGAAAACCTCTGTTGAAAAGAATCCGGCAAGATACTAATCATAATAGCCTGAGTTAGTAGTTATTTTACTTTGAAAGTGCTTGTTTACGCATTGCTTTACGTATAGATTCAGATACACTCCATCCGATATGAGAGCAAACGTTGCTAGATTTCATCTTTAACACAAAAATTTTACCAGAGCATATTTTTCTGTTAGGTAACGCACTATCAAGCTTTGATTTACAACAAAAAATAGTCAATTACTGTTTCTTCTTTCGTTTCTTTACAACGTTTTTCGTTTCTTAACAATGAATTTTGGAATTTTTGGCAGTTTCTAAAACTTACATATTTGGGTTTAAGATACGTTTGCTATTAATTTTTAGCAGTGTACCTTTTCGGCGGTTAAAGATCTTGCTAATGCCAAATACCGTATTCACACCGTTATAATACCTAATTGTCCCAAGTTAGTTTTTCTACGAAACTGTAAGCGATATCGAAAAACGGATAACAGCACAAGCTAGCACAAGCCCAGCACAACCTAGCACAACCATTTGTTTTTCGAATTTCCAAAATGGTGGTGCTAACTTCACTCACATAAGCTTACCCGCTCCCGCTGCCGCCCCCGCTCCGCTCGTCACTGCGCGCGCGCCGCCCGCCCGCACTAGTTGTTTTAATCGCACCTACTTACCCACCGTTATGTATTGTCGCGTAAATATGTACTGTACATGCGGATAAGACGTGATCGTGATGTAGATTTGTTATGAGTTGATATACAAATGCTTCTTGATGTAGCGAGGTATTTAAATTTACCTACCCATTATGGAAAAGTACGTTTCAGTATTCGAGGGTTGAATTTTCCGGAGCATTTAAAAATCATCATCATCATTTACAGTACACGTTCGTTGGCGCGTTCGCCCGCTACGCTCGTAGCGTGTAGCAGCGTTTTTCCGATTTGCAGCGAAAACTGCCTGCGAACAGAGAACGACAAACACATCTTAGGCCTCTAGGTTGGCAACGCATCTGCAATATCCCTGGTGTTGCGGATGTTTATGGGTAGTGGTGATCTCTTAGCACTAGGAGACCCACTTCGTTTGCCTTCTAGTCGAATAAAAAAAAACGTGCCTTGCGTGTCTTTGGCATAATGTGTTAAAGTTACATTTCTGGGGCAGATATTTGTATATTTTATAAAAATACGATTTTTAGGGTTCCGAAGCCAAAAAACTGAGCCCTTACAGTTTTACCCTATAGTTGTTATTTTTGTAGTTTGTAATTTGTAGTTGTTATTTTTTTCTTTCCGTCTAATGTATTTTTTAGTATATCGAATATGTGTAAATAAATGTTTCTCTCTATTTCTCTCTGTCTCTCTCTCTCTCTCTACTGTAGGTACTTGGGATTAGTATGAATTATGGTTTTCACGTACAGTACAATTCAATAGAATCTGTAAATTTTCTACACATTTAACACACCCTAACGTGGGCACGCTTGATTATTATGTCCCTGCTGTTGCAATTATCATCTAAAAGGACTCAAAAAAGAATAAAAGTCACATCACAAAGCCCTAGGCAGCCCGGTGTTCATATTAGTAGGCTGAAAGTGTCTACAGGATTGTCAGATTGTATTGAAAGAAAGAAAGAAAGAAAGAAATCATTTATTCGTGACAAAGTAGCATAGCATAACAAAAAAAATATTGAAAAGTGCGAAATTGTTATGTCACGAAATGGTCCCAAATCAGCAAAAATTGCCGGTCTTGCGAGCGGCGCTGTTCTTCCTTTGGGACCATATTGAATTGGAGTATAGTGTATTTAATATGTGTAAATAAATGTTTCTGTCTCTCTTTCTCTCTCTCTGTCTACTGTACTTGGGATTAGTATGAATTATGGTTTTCACTACGAAAATTACCTACTACTGCCTACTATACGAAAGTTTTCCGAAACTCACTTTTACCGGATGACACCATAAGTAGAGTAATTGTTAAGCTTTATCAACCTGATAAGGGTTATTGACGCTAAGTGACGGTAAGTGATGGCAAACAGTCCTGAACCCGACTCATTTTTAGATACCAGCTTTTAAATTGATGGGATTATTGTTCAGGATAATAATAAAAAAAAAAAAAAAAAAGATTTTTGTAAACATACACTTTATCCCATATATTAGTATTAGCTTTTGCCCGTGGCTCCGCCCGCTTGGTATTCGGTTATCGCGCGCTGTTCCCTCGGGAACTATGCATTTTTCTGGGATAAGTAGCCTATGTCATCTCTATGCCGAAAATCACGTCGATCCGTCGCTCCGTTACGGCGTGAAAGACGGACAGTATCAGTTGTAAGATTCAATATTATTAACCATCTATGGACATAGTGATTAAAATAAATGGGTTATTATTATTATTATGAAAACGCTGAATCAACCCATTTCCTGCACACGAAGCTTTCCCTCTGTTATCCGTGCCGCTGCTAAATAATGAACACTCTCCTGCGGTATTGACTTATTACTTATTTACACACAGTGGCCACATTTGCGTAACCACACAAACAGATAATAATATGGCCCGTAATGGACAGTAAGTGCTACCGTATTTGTGATAGCGATATCGTTGTCGCTATATTACTAAAGACTATGCGATAAAATCAGGGCATGCATGATTTGGTGTTGTGTCATATGAGAGTAGGCTGTATGGTCTTCAGCCTTTGTCATAAAGATAGTCATACTTGTTAGGGCCATTTTTTGGCCGGATGCTGCACTTCATGATGAAAGCAAGCCGCTTTGCACAGTGATAGTACAGACTAAACTGAGTGATTTGACCCGCAGCAGCGGAAGTTTCACCCCTTAGGAACAGAGATGGCGCCACTTCTTCAAAAAATGTTTCAAAAAATTCTACAAGCTAAAGTAATAGACCGATTTCAATGTTTGATATCTCAAATGAAAGCTTATTATATACGTTACTAATAAAAAAATACTAAAAAAATATATACTGTAAACTTCTGGCAAAACACGGCATCTTAAGTTTTTTTTTCTTACTTGATTTGAAGTTTTTACTTGATTTCTTAAAAAAATTGTATGCAACATGAATGGTTTAATGCATATACATATTACAGAGTACATAACAAGTATAATAAAAAAAAACCCGACAACAATACCTTTCATATTCCACGAAATATAAAAGTTTAAATGTGAGCACAAATTACTTTAAAACATATTTCAAAAAATTCTACATGCTAAACTAACAAACCGATTTCAATGTTTAATATCCCAAATGAAAGCTCATAACATTCATTACTTACAAAAAAATACTGAAAAAATCTTTACTCTAAACTTTTGACAAAAAACGCCATCTCAAGTTTTTTTTTCTTATAAGATTGGTAATTTTTACTTGATTGCTTAAAATATTGTACGTTTTATGCAATATGAATGGTTTAATACATACGTATATATATTTCTGAGTAAATAATAAGTATTATAAAAAAAACCCGACACCGATACCTTTCATTCTTTACGAAATATCTAAGATTAATTGTGCACGCTTTTCTTACAAATAAATTTCAATGAAATCTTCAAGTGAAACGAGTGCTCTGATTTTAATGTAAGTATAATATTAAATGAAAAGAAGAAAGAAATTACCTATTTTATTTAAAAAAATGAATAAAAAGTTTTTTCCTGGTTTTACGAAAAAATATAATTGCTTTAAAATGAGTAATTATTTTTATTCAAAAGTGACTATATTTGAAGACAAAAATAAAAACTATATCGTTTGCGGTATAGTTGGTTCTGAAATATATTATATGCTGCTTAGTAGTTGGCGAATTTATTTAAAAATTAGCTTTTTATCTGATAGGACCTCAACTTATATATGTCACATACATCAATGTTTATCAAATATTTTAATTATAACTTATAAGTCCTCTTCGGGTTCATCGGCACAAGTAGAACTGAAAAGGAAAAGTCCTTTTGAAGTAGTTGTGCTATTACAATACTACAAAATCACTGATCTTTTAGACATGTAAAATTTTGTGCCTACCTCTGGAAATCAGTGGTCAGCATACAAAATAAGCCTGCAACGATTATTATATTATGGCCGATGTGGTCAAAAGGTTCTCGAATGGAGTCCGCGGATCGGGACACGAGCTGTCGGTAGGCCTCCGACAAGATGGAGCGACGACCTGGTTAAGATCGCGGGATCGCGGTGGATGCGAAAAGCACAATAAGACCGTTCTGAGTGGAGAGCCTTGGACGTCTTTCGGCTGACATGATGATGATAATGATGATGAATATTATAATTAACTTGCTTTTGATTTGTACAGCCACCTTTGCAGGACTTACACTGGGTTGTGCATGGTAAGCTGACCCGACGACACCCACAACCATGGTATCGCAGCCAGATTTGCAGCCACAATGATCCAAGAGGCTTAATTGCGACCAAATCGCTGTAACTGCCGATCGTTCTGGAGTCCAACTCTCTTTTGCCTTAGTCCATCCCCAAGAAGATAGACATGGTAAGGAAACTTCTTGATTTCAGCGAGTTTACCCAAATTATGGCCTGCTTGATAAGTTGCACGCAGTGCATGTTATAGAGAGCAGCTGATGTAGGCAGGCTTGTCACGAGCTTGTTTTTTGAAGATATGATGCTCAAACGGAACACATGTATTGAAATGAAGTTCGTAAATACTTGTTTGCTTCAAAAAATAAGCTCGTGACAAGCCTGCCACCTACCATAGCTGCTCTCCATAAACATGTATTGCGTGCAGCTTACCAAGCGGGCCACATATGGGGAAACGCTCCGAAACCAGAAGTTTCCGTACCATGTCCATCTTGTTGGGGATGGACTAAGGCAAAAGAGAGTTGGACTCCAGAATGGTCGGCAGTTACAGCGATTTGGCCGCCGTTAAGCCTCTTGGACTATTGTGGCTGCAAATCTGGCTGCGATACCATGCGTTATGGGTGTCGTTGGGTCAGTTTACCATGCACTGCCCAGTGTAAATCCTGCAAGGTGGCTGTTCAAACCAAAAGCAAGTTAATATAATATTCGTTGCAGGGTTATTTTGTATGCTGACCACTGATATCCACAGGTAGACACAAAATTTTACATGTCTAAAAGATCTGTGATTTTGTAGTACTTAATGGAAATAGCACAAGTACTTCAAAACGGCTTTTCCTTTTCAGCTCTACTTGTGCCGATGAACCCGAAGAGGACATAAGTTATAATTAAAATATTTGATAAACATTGATGTAGGTATGTGACATATCTATAAGTTGAGGTCCTATCAGATACTAAGCAGCATAATATATTTCAGAACCAACTATGCCGCAAACGATATAGTTTTTATTTTTTGTCTTCAAATATAGTCACTTTTGAATAAAAATAATTACTCATTTTAAAGCAATTATATTTTTTCGTAACACCAGGAAAACACTTTTTATTCATTTTTTTAAATAAAATAGGTAATTTCTTTCTTCTTTTCATTTAATATTATACTTACATTAAAATCAGAGCACTCGTTTCACTTGAAGATTTCGTTGAAATTTATTTGTAAGAAAAGCGTGCACAATTAATCTTAGATATTTCGTAAAGTATGAAAGGTATCGGTGTCGGGTTTTTTTTATAATACTTATTATTTACTCAGAAATATATATACGTATGTATTAAACCATTCATATTGCATAAAACGTACAATATTTTAAGCAATCAAGTAAAAATTACCAATCTTATAAGAAAAAAAACTTGAGATGGCGTTTTTTGCCAAAAGTTTACAGTAAAGATTTTTTCAGTATTTTTTTGTAAGTAATGAATGTTATGAGCTTTCATTTGGGATATTAAACATTGAAATCGGTTTGTTAGTTTAGCTTGTAGAATTTTTTGAAATATTTTTTAAAATAATTTGTGCTCACATTTGAACTTTTATATTTCGTGGAATATGAAAGGTATTGCTGTCGCGTTTTTTTTATTATACTTGTTATGTACTCTGTAATATGTATATGCATTAAACCATTCATGTTGCATACAATTTTTTTAAGAAATCAAGTAAAAACTTCAAATCAAGTAAGAAAAAAAAACTTAAGATGCCGTGTTTTGCCAGAAGTTTACAGTATATATTTTTTTAGTATTTTTTTATTAGTAACGTATATAATAAGCTTTCATTTGAGATATCAAACATTGAAATCGGTCTATTACTTTAGCTTGTAGAATTTTTTGAAACATTTTTTGAAGAAGTGGCGCCATCTCTGTTCCTAAGGGGTGAAACTTCCGCTGCTGCGGGTCAAATCACTCAGTTTAGTCTGTACTATCACTGTGCAAAGCGGCTTGCTTTCATCATGAAGTGCAGCATTTTGTCTCTAACAAGTATGACTAAGATATAGGTTATGTTTTATAAAAGTCAATTTTATAAAAATTTCAGGAACTATCAATGCTAGAAAGCTATAATTTTGCACGAATATATTATGCTTAGACTATATACAACACTAGACCGAGCCTCAGTAAGAAACAATGCGATTGAAAACGTCCACTCTTTTTCTTGTTTGTGTGCGTGGCGACCACGTGACAGCTTCGTCTTTACACTCAAGTTACGTCAATCCGGTTGTCACTGTGTGCGTGCTAAATGATACCACGTAATGTCAAATCCTCCAAAATTTGGGGGAAAATTATTACGACACGACGAAAATTAGACGCTAGTAAAAGTAATGGCGAATGTAATCAAATAAAAAATGAATTAATAAAACTAAAACAGACAGACATGGCGAAACTATAAACTGTTTAGGTGAAATCGATATATTTCGACTTTGTGCCCAATACAAACTTTTCAGTACGATTTTGACTGAATTGTGGGGAATTTTGCACTGGAAACTGGTATCACCTTTAAAAAATGTCACACAATTCTAACCTAAATAATTTAATCTTTTCTTACGAAATTTTATGGATTCTGGAGTACTTACCGATGGAAAGTCACGTTATTAGGATTTTTAATCCTGCCTTTATAATTGCGGCACACTTTTGTAGCACATTTGGTCATATTTCGGCACTTTTGTATTGCGCGCTCCGCATACGTCACCTACGGTGTCACAATCCAGACTGAGGAGGGGAAAATGACTTATAAGCCAACAGTTGGCTTATATTTTTTGGGGACGTTTTCGTGCCGCCGACGGTCCATCTAGTGTTGTATATAATCTAAGATATTATGTTAACTACCTATGCTGACAAAATGGTACAAAGTTTTTAGAGTATACTTCCCGTAGACGTAAAGTGGGGGTGTTTTTTTTTCTCATCCAATCTTGTAGTGTGAGGCATTGTTGGATAGGTCTTTTAAAACCACCACCGTTGCTAAAACAATTTTTCCATTCAGTGATCAGTTTGCAAAATATTCAACTTTAAAGTTCAAATTTTTATTAAAATCGAGCGTCCCCCCTCTAAAATCTAAACCTGTCGGTGGAAAATTTTGAAAAAATTCAGGATATTAGTAAGTATATCAAACTTACAAGGAAAACTATAACGGTTAAGTTTTCTTGAGAATTATTAATAGTTTAAGAATTAATAGCAATCTAAGGTATAAAAAACGAAACCTTAGAAAAATATTACTTAACTAGCTTTTACCCGCGGCTTCGCACGCGTAAACTAATCGGTCTGGTAGTGGCAATTAAAATATCCCGTGGGAGTATAGGGATAAAAAATAGCGTATGTGTTATTCCAGAAGTGCAGCTACCTACATACCAAATTTCATGACTTTTAGCCCAGCGGTTATTATTTCAAAATGTTATTCCTATCCCGTGGGAATATCGGGGTAAAAAATAGCCTATGTGTTATTCCAGAGGTTCAGCTACCTACACACCAAATTTCATGGCACTAAGCCCAGTGGTTGTTACTTCGAGATTTTATCCTTTGATATCCCGTGGGAATTTCGGGTCAAAAAGTTGCTTATGTATTATTTCAGACGTGCAGCTCCCTACATATCAAATTTCATGACTCTAAGCCCAGCGGTTATTATTTCGAAATTTTATCCCTATCCCGTGGGAATATCAGGATAAAAAGTAGCCTTCGTGTTATTCCAGAGGTCCAGCTACCTATATACTAAATTTTATGGCTCTAAGCCCAGCGGTTGTTATTTCGAGATCTTATCCCTAGTTATCCCGTGGGAATATTGGGTCAAAAAGTCACCTATGTGTTATTCCATACGTCCAACTACCTATATACCAAATTTCTGACTCTAAGCCCAGATGTTCTTATTTCGAAATTTTATCCCTATCCCGTGGGAATATCAGGATAAAAAGTAGCCTTCGTGTTATTCCAGAGGTCCAGCTATCTACATACTAAATTTTATGGCTCTAAGCCCAGCGGTTGTTATTTCGAGATCTTATCCCTAGTTATCCCGTGGGAATATTGGGTCAAAAAGTCACCTATGTGTTATTCCATATGTCCAACTACCTACATACCAAATTTCATGACTTTAAGCCCAAAGGTTCTTATTTCGAAATTTTATCCCTATCCCGTGGGAATATCAGGATAAAAAGTAGCCTTCGTGTTATTCCAGAGGTCCAGCTACCTACATACTAAATTTTATGGCTCTAAGCCCAGCGGTTGTTATTTGGAGATCTTATCCCTAGTTATCCCGTGGGAATATTGGGTCAAAAAGTCACTTATGTGTTATTCCATACGTCCAACTACCTACATACCAAATTTCATGACTCTAAGCCCAGAGGTTCTTATTTCGAGATTTTATCCCTATCCCGTGGGAATATCGGGATAAAAAGTAGCCTATGTCCTTTCCCAAGGTCTATTATATCTCTGTACCAAATTTCATCCAAATCGGTTCAGCGGTTTTGGCGTGAAAGCGTAACAAACAGACAGACAGACAGACAGACAGAGTTACTTTCGCATTTATAATATTAGTATGGATTTTTTCGTAATGGCTACGGAAACTTATTTCAGGCGTGTCCAATACGCTCTTGGCCGGTTTTTTGGAAAGATGATATCTTAATCAGCGTAAAATAGCTTATGAAAACCATAAATACAATTGTGGCATTGAATTTGAAAACGAGTGAAGATTGTCAAAAAACCCCGTACAAAGCAATTTAAGCACAGTAAAATACATAAAGCTAAAACTCACAGACGCTTTAACATTTTATCATATAGTTTTATTATGTAGTTTGTTTGTGTGTTTATACTATTTATTATAAAAAGTGCTTTTTTTTTCTTTCTTTTTTTATTCGACTGGAGGAAAACGAGCAAGTGGGTCTCCTGATGGTAAGAGATCACCACCGCCCATAAACATCTGCAGCACCGGGGGTAATGCAGATGCGTTGCCAACCTAGAGGTCTAAGATGGGATACCTCAAGTGCCGGCAATTTCACCGGCTGTCTTACTCTCCACGCCGAAACACAACAGTGCAAGCACTGCTGCTTCACAGCAGGATTAGCGAGCAAGATGGTGGTAGCAATCCGGGCGGACTTTGCACAAAGTAACAGATTAATGCAACCTTAATAAATAGAAAATAGAAAGAAAGAAAGAAGAAAGAAGAATCTAATCTGCTAATTGTATTTCGTATTTGTTACATAATAAACATTTTCATTTTTTCATTTTCATTTTCATATACCTATATATACTGTGGATTTAGCGAACATTCTGGCGAACATTCAAGGTAAATCACGGTAAATTTTGGATTCGAGCTTTTTGTCGAGCGTGCGTCATACATTACTACAATACTATTGTGGCCTGTCTCTGAAGAATTAAATAAATTAGAGTATCACTTGTTGATAGTGTAAAAAGTGGTAAAAGTGACGTGTCGCGACATCTAGCGGCGGGTAGCGCTAACTACCTCCAAACAATTTATGCACAGGGCGCAGTAGCAAGCGAAGAAGTTATCGTAGTTCACCACTAGATGGCGCTAATACCAACGAAAAACTACTGTAAAGTTTTGCTTACTGCGCTGCGTACAATAAGGGCTATCGTTTTTTATCTCACTAGATGGCGCCACTGTTGTGTGAGGTTTTTAAAAGTCTGTTATAACGGCCGTGAAAACAAAGTTTAGACTAAAATCATATTCAATACATCGTAAAACAGTAACATAAACATATCGAGCAACCACAGAATTGCGTAATCCCGTTTTGTTCGGAAAAAAGGAAGGACAAAAGTTTTCGAAAGACAAATCTATCTCAAATTACAGACGTTCATTGCCCCTTATCGCATAATTGCCATAATTAATTACAGGTAATGCAAAATATTCACAAAATTATTCTAATTATAAATAAACCCGCGTAGCTCACCCAAAAACTATGAGATTTGACATATCGTTGACCTCACGCTACACTAGCGCCTCTAGCGGAAAATTCATTCGCGATAGCCCTCATTGAGGACACAATAATTATAACCAGAGAACACTCAATTTTAGAAAAGGTTACAGTGAAATTAATGTGTCTGTCTGTATCTACTAAACTGTTACTTATGTAAACAATATTTTATTCAGGTAGATACATTCAGTTAGGGACAGACTGCAGGTGGTACGCGGAAAACCAATGGGAAAAACAAAAATGCAACAAATCAATGCACATACAGCTATTATTATACGTTTTATGTACCTGTCCCGTCACAAAATCATGTTTTTAGTTTTTATTTACTTTACATAGGTTATTAACATGTAAAGTCATCCTCATCTCATCATCAGCCGATACGACAATGACCTGTCAACACGGCACTTTCATCCACCAGTTTTAGGGTTCCGGAGCCAAAATGGCAAAAACGGAACCCTTATAGTTTCGCCATGTCTGTCTGTTTGTCCGTCCGCGGCTTTGCTCAGGGACTATCAATGCTAGAAAGCTGTAATTTTGCACGGATATATAAGTAAACTATGCCGACAAAATAGTAAAATTGAAAATAAAAAAAAATTTTTTTTTAGGGTACCTCCCATAGACGTAAAGTGGGGGTGATTTTTTTTCTCATCCAACCCTATAGTGTGGGGTATCGTTGGATAGGTATTTTAAAACCATTACGGGTTTGCTAAAACGATTTTTCGATTCAGTAATTTGTTTGCAAAATATTCAACTTTAAAGTGCAAATTTTCATTAAAATCGAGCGTCCCCCTCCCCTCTAAAATCTAAACGGGTGGGTGGAAAATTTTGAATCCTTTATAAAGTACTCTGGGCATTAGGAAGATATAAGGCAGTGGGTAACTGTACCATCTGGGGCCCGTGGCTAATTCTTTTGATGAGGCCCTATCAGTAAAAATCGTCACGTTGTACTTAAAAATAAAATAAAATACTCAGGTAACAATGTTAAAAAAATATTTCTCAGCTCGCGGCCCCTTGGGGCGGGGGCCCGTGGCATTTTGCCAGCCCTGTGACCCTTTAGTTACGCCACTGATTATAATCTTACTTATGTCCAATGTCAAGGTTGCCTGGAAGACATCGCTCTGAAGCGTAAGGCTGCCTATTGCTTACCTTAGAAAGTCTCCATGTATATAGGTACCGTGTGTGTGTTTTACCTACTGCTTACTGTATTGGTGTGCAATAAAGAGCTATTGTATTGTATTATAGAAGGTGCTAACAAAATAATTGGTACCAATATTTTTATAGCTGATAATAGTAGTAAAAACTATAGTTTTTTTGTTTGTCCACTAGCTCGAATAATCGCCCTTTTACATATTTTATACCATAAGTCTACTCCTAGAGACGAGTATCCGCTATCAGCTGTAATAATATTGGTACCTAATTTGTTAGCACCATAATTATAATCAGTGGTAGTAGGTAAACAAAAGCAAGGTCCTAGTGTCATTGGCCTTTTACCTCAACCAAATTAACTTTATGGTAAAAAAATCATTTTTAATACAAGCTTTTTTGCTAACTGTACTTTTTTGTTGACTGGACTATTGTCACCAAATCTACATTTGCATACGAAATTTCAAGTCGATGCCATTAACCGTTGAAGAAGTTCTGTCCCGTGGAGACGATCCTGGCCGGACTACCAGGATTTCACTACCAGAATATTGCATTGTCACGCCATTTACATAAGTATACCAATTCACGTGCTATGGAAAGGGCTATGCTAGGAGTTTCTCTGAAAGATCGAATTCGTAACGAAGTGATCCGACAGAGAACCAAAGTTATCGACATAGCCCACCGCATTAGCACGCTGAAGTGGCAATGGGCCGGTCATATAACCCGAAGAACCGATAACCGTTGGGGTAGACCACTTCTTGAGTGGAGACCACGGATCGGCAAACGTAGCGTAGGAGGCCCTCAGACTCGGTGGTGCGATGATCTTCGCAGGGTGGCTGGCAAGAGCTGGACGAGAGTTGCCGAGGATCGTGCTCAGTGGCGGGCCATGGGAAGGGCCTATGTCCAGCAGTGGACGAACATAGGCTGATGATGAAGATGATACCAATTCAAGTCAATCCACCTACTGGTAGTCGGTCGAATTTAACTTGCAAGATTTTATTAGAGACAGACAAACAGACAAGGTTCTCGAGTGGCGTCCGTGGACCGGGAGACGAGCTGTCGGTGCCTCCAACAAGATGGGGCGACGACCTGGTTAAGATCGCGGGATCGCGGTGGATGCGAAAAGCACAAGACCGGTCTGAATTGAGAGCCTTGGGGGAGGCCTATGTCCAGCAGTGGACGTCTTTCGGCTGACATGATGATGATGATGAAATAGGCAACGAGATAGGTGAAACTAAATAAAAGCTTGTAATAAAAAAACAAATAACAGTGCAACTAAGGTACTAAGGTAATAAATAAATTAATTATTTTTAACCTTTGTTTTTTTAGCACAAACGCCTATAAAAACAAAATTTACAAATAAAGGTTACCTCATAATAGGACAAATAATCAGAAAATTTATGGTATAAAATGTGCGTCGAAAAATTTGTTTGCATTCAATACTCTGGGTCGTTCATCGCGTGATCTCCGAGTCCGAGGTAAGTAATATTTTATTATTTTATTTCATTTCATTATATATATTAATTAATAATATCTCTAGCAAAAAATTAAAACATAGATCATACTCCTCGAACTGAACAACATTAGTTCAGCAAATTTTAAAAATAATTATTTTTTTTATTTTTTATTACACTTTTAAGTTTATTCGCAGAAGCAATGTAAAGCAAAATGCTTGATGTTTGTAGCGTGACAGGCGACGTCAGTTGGGTTCTAGGATGGCGTACATTGATGGCAGTATTTAATTTGTATCAAAAAAGGAAAATTCAAAGGCTCCATTATTTTTAAAAGTCGCTCAACTAATGTTGTTCAGTTTAACGAGGACGATCTATGTTTTAATTTTTTGCTCGTATTACAGGCCACACCCGGTATAATGCATAACATAATCATTATTCAGTTGATAGGTAAAAACACAAACAAAAACAAAAGTCAAAACAGTTCCACTAAATTGTTGAATACGTTGTTTTGTTTGCTAAAAATATCACAATGCCAGTTTTAGAGTTTATATATTTCACACGAAAACACAAGCCGAAACATGAATGCACAGAAAAACCAGAAAAATAGACCAGCACGCAGCACGGAATGCTGAGGACTTGGGTTCGATTCCCAGCGCTGGTCTATTTTTATGGTTTTTCTGTGCATTCATGTTTCGGCTTGTGTTTTCATGTGAAATATAATAAACTTTCACAGGATGGCCGTAAAAGAAACAAAAATTTGGAGTTGAAATAAAAAATACAAAAAGACCCCAAATAGTAATCTTGAGTTTTAGAGTTCTCTATTGTTTGCACTAATTTCATTGTATGTATGTATGTATGTAAACTCTTTATTGTCAATAATTATGGTATCGTTTTCCATAATTTTCATTTGCCGCAAAGCAATTTATTTTGAAACAATTGACAGTTATTGCTATTAAACTGATCCTTTTTGTTTGCATTGTGAAAATGATTTATGCATGCTTTTCAAAAAATCCGTGGTCCCCTAGTGGTTTGACCTATCGCCTCTCAAGTAGAGAGTCGTGGGTTCAAACCCCGGCTCGCACCTCTGAGTTTTTCGAAATTCATGTGCGGAATTACATTTGGAATTTACCACGAGCTTTGCGGTGAAGGAAAACATCGTGCGGAAACCTGCACAAACTTGAGAAGCAATTCAATGGTGCGTGTGAAGTTCCCAATCCGCACTGGGCCCGCGTGGGAACTGTGGCCCAAGCCCTCTCATTCTGAGAGGAGGCCTGGGACGCATATAGGCAGGGATGATAATGATGATGCTTTTCATGGAAAATTATGCTGCACTCGCTTTATTTAGTTACCCACTTCTCTATGTTTTCCTTGGTGTTTTCAGATTATTCGATTCGATATCGGTATCGGAGTGAAATGTATGAAATATGGTAAATATCTTTCAGATTATCCGATCCGATATCGGATCATATTTCATACAGGCATTTTAGGGCCGACAACGCCCTGGCATCGCTTAAAGCGATGCGGGTGTCTATGGACAGTGGTGATCACCTCATCACGTGACCCACTAGTTCGTTTGTCTGGCCTCTCTAACATAAAAAAAAAACATTTTACCTGCCCCGATGTCGTATTGGCGTCCGATACCATTATCGGATCGGATAATCTGAAAAAGCTCTGCTAAAAACACACACATTTGTCCAATATGCTATTTTAAACTCAGCAGGGCTAATGAAATTGATCCGATATCGGCTCGGATAATATGAAAGACTTGCCCCCATAAATATCGGTATCGGCGTCCGGTACCGATATAGGATCAGATAATCTGGAAATGCTGTTAACAAAAAAAAAACAAAAATATCTGAACACTCTTCTACGCCGTTAACAATAAAGTCGCATTCAGATATTTTTGATAAAATTTTTGCTCACAAGATTATGAACTCACTGTACAACGTATAACATTTATTTCACAGAACACAGAACAATGACGTGCTGCCTGATCTACATCCTATTCCACATCACAAGAGCCATCATCGCATTCCTATGGAAGTGTATGGAATGCCCCATCGCCGCCATGGCGAGAAGACTCATTATATTCTCCGTCAAATCCATTGCAAACTGTTGCAATGGGTGCACCGAGATGCTCATACTAGCGTGCCCTTGCCTTGAATTCGCCATTAGAAGCACTATTTCTGTGTTAAGTTTCGGTTTCGAAGTCATATTTGAAGTTGTCTTTGGCTGCTATTATAGATGGCGCGACTGTATAGTAGATTGCTGTCCTTTTCTATCTTGGGTAGAGGACGATTCTGACAGCGATCCCTCGGAGACTTCGGAGAAATTGGTTAAACGTAGGGTTCTGTTTGCTTTGCCTTCCAAGAAACGGGATGCGAGTAAGAATGAATAGACCAGTGTCTTAAAAAGCTTAATAGTCAGTTTAGATCAGAAAATATTTGATTGGACACATATATTTTTGTTCGTTCATCAAACAATTATTATTGACAACCAAACAACGAGATGGACGGATGACCTGGTTAAAACCGCGGTTGCACGGATGCCCATTGCTTCTATCCGAGGCAACTGCAGGGCTATTACGAAACTCGAAGTTCGTATCATACCGTCCCTCTCGCTCTCGTATTAAATAGTACAAGTGTCAGAGGGACCGCACGTTACGAACTTCGAGTTTCGAGTGTCGTAGTAGCCCTGCTGGGCATCGACATTCTAATCTATGTACCATTAGCCTATTTAGCGTCATGTTATTATTTTATTATTATTGTTAGCCCGTTTTGTCCCATTGCTGAGCAAAGGCCTCCCCCCAATACTTCCACTGCTCTCTGTCCCCTGCATACAAGGGCCAGTCCTTCAAGAAGAAGTCTAGTTCATCCCGCCATCGCCGTCTAGGTCTGCCAGGTCGCCTTTTCGAGTTGGAGGGCATCCACTCGGTGGTTATCTTGGCCCACAACTCATCTGGCATGCGGCAAACATGGCCAGCCCAGTCCCACTTCAGCTTGGACGCTGTTCGACCTACATCAGTGATTTGGGTCATGGAGCGCAGGGCGGTGTTCCGGATCCGGTCCACGAGTTTTAAACCTAGCATGCTGCGCTCCATGGCCCGCTGGCAAACCCCGATTTTGGACTTCAGAGCCTCTGTTAAGGACCAAGTTTGAGCACCGTAGGTGAGAGTTGGTAGTACGCACATATCCATGAGTTTCCTTTATAAGGAAATTGGGAAGTTACCCGCGTCATGTATGTCTTGTATTTGTTCTATGTTTTTTTTTTCATTTTTATGGCGTTAAATAAATGTATTTTCTTTCTTTCTTTTATTAGCTGAGAATATCTAAATAAGAAGTAGTCTGTATTATTCTAAATGTTCAGCCATCTACCTACCACATTTAATCAATTTTTTTATGATATTTTACAATTGTTTTGTTCTATTCATAAATAAATTTCATATGTATTTTATTTGTCTAGCAGAGAACGCGAAGATCATTCAGTTGTTCTGTATATAAATAATAATAAAAATGTGTATTTGTCTTCCTTTGTATTATTTCATATCGATGGTTGCCGGGCTATTTGTTTTAAGCGACAACGTAGTCCTATGTCGCTTAAAACAAATAGCCCGGAAACCGTCGAATTATGTACTTTTCCTATTAGTACCTAAGCAAAATTAAGTTTTACTAGAGGAATATTTTTAAAACCACACTCAAGAAGACATTAATTAATTCAGACTTTGCAAATAAAATTTAAGTATATAGGTAACCAAATACCTACTTAGGTAGGTAATTAAAAACTTAATATCAAAAAAAAAACCCGTGGCATGTTGCCCAACCTGCTGGCAGCATTCCCTCGTTGAATGGCGATGGCAATTCGTCGAGAGAGAGATAGCTGCCAGCCCTTTGGTCTCCGTTACTGACAACCTCTTCTTGCACTCCTTTTAAGGCCCTGGTTTCTATGACGGTCGGTGCTTCAGCACGAGCACGCAGGAGTGATTGAAGCCAAAACAAACACATCCATACAATATTTTGGGGACACATCTGAACCCATAATCACCAAACCTATGGTGATTTGGGTATATTTATACTCCATTTAATTTAAGATTTGAATTAACGGTCAAATTGTAACACACGTTTCTCGGTATTTCGAACACAAATTTACTAAAAATACCTACATTTATTAGCGGTATTTATTATATTTTTAGTATAGAAGTTAACACAATTTTAAGTTTCATTGTTTCATTTAAAAACGTGTGCAAATTTCACCGTTAAGTTTCAAATGTTAAAATAAATGGAGTATAGTATAGTAACTCGTGCATTTGCTCTTGAAAATCAACATTTGGTGACGTGGAACTAATGATGAAGACCACTTTTGTGACGGAATTGAAGTCAGCTATGTCATCACCTTTATTTTAAATTGTTTTGCTAATTAATAAATACAATTATTGTTACCTGCATTGTTATTTAAATATAAGTGTAATGCTTTAATTTTTCCTTATTTAACCGGTAAACCACAAAGATAACAATAAGAAAACGACATGATTACTATACAATAAATGAATTATTATGAATTAAAATCCCGGGTTTGAACAGTTTGACCACAAATGCTTGACCACAAATGGTTTATATAATTTTTATTAGCCTGTGTTAATGTACTACCTACCACAGAATCCATACTAATATTATAAATGCGAAAGTGTGTTTGTACGTTTGTGTGTTTGTCCGTCTTTCACGCCGTAACGGAGCGACGAATCGACGTGATTTTTGGCATAGAGATAGTTTATGGGCCCGAGAGTGATATAGACTACTTTTTATCCCGGAAAAATGCACAGTTCCCGAGGGAACAGCGCGCGATAGCCGAATACCACGCGGGCGGAGCCGCGGGCAAAAGCTAGTATACCGGGTGTGGCCTGTAATATAAGCAAAAAATTAAAACATAGATCATACTCCTCAAACTGAACAACATTAGTTCAGCGAATTTTAAAAATAATTAGTTTTTAATTTTTTATTACACTTTTAAGTTTATTCGCAGAAGCAATGTAAAGCAAAATGTTTGATGTTTGTAGCGTGACAGGCGACGTCAGCTGTGTTCTAGAATGGCGTACATTGATGGCAGTATTTAATTTGTATGAAAAAAGGAAAATTCAAGGACTCCATTATTTTTAAAAGTCGCTCAACTAATGTTGTTCAGTTTAACGAGGACGATCGATGTTTTAATTTTTTGCTCGTATTACAGGCCACACCCGGTATAATATACTAGCTTTTGCCCGCGACTTCGTCTGCGTAGATTTCGATGTTTAGAAAGTCCTCCATAGTACAGTGGAACCTTTAGTCGAACCATTTGAGTTCCGGGTACTGCCTTTTCGCAACTTTTCATTTCGCAACTCTAAAACTGTAAATATTTCAGGACTTATTTCAGGGCCATCGTGTAGATTAGTTTTATAAAACCGGCCAAGAGCGTGTCGGACACGCCTAAAATAGAGTTCCGTAGCCATTACGAAAAAATTAAGTAATATTTTTCTAAGGATTTCGTATTTTGTAGGGAATCTTCCAAGTTTAGGTATATTTTTTACCTTACGCTGCTATTTACTCATAAAATACTAATAATTCTCAAGCAAACTTAGCCATTATTGTTTTCCTTGGAAGTTTGATATACTGAATACCATCCTGAATTTTTTCAAATTTTTCCACCCACTGGTTTAGATTTTAGAGGGGGGGACGCTCGATTTTAATGAAAATTTGCACTTTAAAGTTGAATATTTCACAAAAAAATTACTGAATCGAAAAATCGTTTTAGCAAACCCCTAATGGTTTTAAAATACCTATCCAACGATAGCCCACACTATAGGGTTGGATGAGAAAAAAAAAATCACCACCACTTTACGTCTATGGGAGGTACCCTAAAAAAATTCAAAAAAATTCTTCAGCATAATGCTGAGTCAGCGACCGTTTCACTTTCGCGGGGACACACAAAATTGTGTATATATTTCATGTGCGATTTATTATTTTTATTTCTTTATTATTTTTTTGGTTCTTTTGTGTAAATTTTGCTGTATATGTGTGTCTTTTGTGTTAGTGAATAAATGTCTTCTTTCTTTCTTTCTTTCTTTCTAAGGTATAAAATATACCTAAACTTGGTAGATTCCGTATAAAATACGAAATCCTTAGAAAAATATTACTTAATTTTTTCGTAATGGCTACGGAACCCTATTTTTATTTTTTATTTTTATTTTTTATGCGACTGGAAGGCAAACGAGCAAGTGGGTGGTATTTTGGGTGTGTCCGACACGCTCTTGGACGGTTTTTTCTTTCTTTCATGCAAGTACACACATGCAATCACGCACGCACACACAGTCACAAACTTTCCTATTTATAATATTAGTAGGTAGACGTAATAACATTGCTTCTCTCTTCTTCCACTTCCACTAAACGGCTTGCATCGGATCGGATCGGAACGAATTTTACAAACACAAAACAAAAATATAAGTATGTAAACATATACCTATACGTCATATTAACAAATAACTGATTTAGATAAAAGCCGTCCATAGAAAATCAATTTTAAAAATGTATTGACACCAATTAGGAATACATTATATTATTTAAAACTACTTTGTCGGGAATCAGCGATCTAACCAGCCAGTAGTAAATTCAGAGCACGTAAGTACCAGCATTTGGGACTATAATCTACGTGGTTCAATGATACTGGCCACTAGTGTTCATAAAAAATTGTGTTCCGATATTTTGAATTTCGAAGTTCTGCATCGCGCCAACGAAATTTTTAACCGAGGCTATATATACCCCGAGTATTTTCCAGGGAGGTTGGTCGGGGAGGTGGGGGAACGGCAACAGTGCAGCTTTAGCTAGATCTAGGAGCAGAGATAGGGCGGCGCAGCCGCCTTTACTTACCTAATGGCCCCTAGTAATTTAAAATCTTATGACAGCTGTGACGAGATACTAATTCAAAGCGGCGTAGCCGCTTTGAACAATGGGCACCTGATGTGCCCTCGAAATAGCACGGGACTGTCATAGTAATATAAAGCGGCGCAGCCGCTTTCAAATATTGGGCGCCTGCGGCGCCCATGTGTAAAGCCTAACTATCAAAGTAATATAAAGCGGCGCAGCCGCTTTCAAATATTGGGTGCCTGCGGCGCCCATGTGTAAAGCCTAACTATCAAAGTAATATAAAGCGGCGCAGCCGCTTTCAATATTGGGCGCCTGCGGCGCCCATGTGTAAAGCCTAACTATCAAAGTAATATAAAGCGGCGCAGCCGCTTTCAATATTGGGCGCCTGCGGCGCCCATGTGTAAAGCCTAACTATCAAAGTAATATAAAGCGGCGCAGCCGCTTTCAAATATTGGGCGCCTGCGGCGCCCATGTGTAAAGCCTAACTATCAAAGTAATATAAAGCGGCGCAGCCGCTTTCAATATTGGGCGCCTGCGGCGCCCATGTGTAAAGCCTAACTATCAAAGTAATATAAAGCGGCGCAGCCGCTTTCAAATATTGGGCGCCTGCGGCGCCCATGTGTAAAGCCTAACTATCAAAGTAATATAAAGCGGCGCAGACGCTTTCAAATATTGGGCGCCTGCGGCGCCCATGTGTAAAGCCTAACTATCAAAGTAATATAAAGCGGCGCAGCCGCCTTCAATATTGGGCGCCTGCGGCGCCCATGTGTAAAGCCTGACTATCAAAGTAATATAAAGCGGCGCAGCCACTTTCAATATTGGGCGCCTGCGGCGCCCATGTGTAAAGCCTGACTATCAAAGTAATATAAAGCGGCGCAGCCGCTTTCAAATATTGGGCGCCTGCGGCGCCCATGTGTAAAGCCTGACTATCAAAGTAATATAAAGCGGCGCAGCCGCTTTCAAATATTGGGCGCCTGCGGCGCCCATGTGTAACGCCTGACTATCAAAGTAATATAAAGCGGCGCAGCCGCTTTCAAATATTGGGCGCCTGCGGCGCCCATGTGTAAAGCCTGACTATCAAAGTAATATAAAGCTGCGCAGCCGCTTTCAATATTGGGCGCCTGCGGCGCCCATGTGTAAAGCCTGACTATCAAAGTAATATAAAGCGGCCCAGCCGCTTTCAAATATTGGGCGCCTGCGGCGCCTATGTGTAAAGCCTGACTATCAAAGTAATATAAAGCGGCGCAGCCGCTTTCAAATATTGGGCGCCTGCGGCGCCCATGTGTAAAGTCTGACTATCAAAGTAATATAAAGCGGCGCGGCCGCTTTCAAATATTGGGCGCCTGCGGCGCCCATGTGTAAAGCCTGACTATCAAAGTAATATAAAGCGGCGCAGCCGCTTTCAAATTTTGGGCGCATGCGGCGCCCATGTGTAAAGCCTAACTATCAAAGTAATATAAAGCGGCGCAGCCGCTTTCAATATTGGGAGTCTGCGGCGCTCATGTGTAAAGCCTAACTATCAAAGTAATATAAAGCGGCGCAGCCGCTTTCAATATTGGGCGCCTGCGGCGCCCATGTGTAAAGCCTAACTATCAAAGTAATATAAAGCGGCGCAGCCGCTTTGAATATTGGGCGCCTGCGGCGCCCATGTGTAAAGCCTAACTATCAAAGTAATATAAAGCGGCGCAGCCGCTTTCAAATATTGGGCGCCTGCGGCGCCCATGTGTAAAGCCTGACTATCAAAGTAATATAAAGCGGCGCAGCCACTTTCAATATTGGGCGCCTGTAGCGCCCATGTGTAAAGCCTGACTATCAAAGTAATATAAAGCGGCGCAGCCGCTTTCAAATATTGGGCGCCTGCGGCGCCCATGTGTAAAGCCTGACTATCAAAGTAATATAAAGCGGCGATGTCACTATGACTTTTTCTACGAAAAGGCTTCACAGTGGGTTACGATCAGTGAGCTTCTACATACGTTACGATAGTAACATATAATATCATTGGTTAGGATACAGTTGGTTCGAGAGTACCTAATCAGATTTTCTCACAAACTTCAGTGTCCCACATTTTCCGATTCCATGGGATTTTCGAAAAAAATTTTCAAACTGCGGATAAATATCAACTGAAAAACCTGTTCACTAAGTTCCTCATCTATGGGCATTTCTCTCTATCTACTATTCACATTCACATCTGGAGACTCTGTTTTACAGCTCAGAATCATGGACTGAGTCTACCTCCCGAAATTTGTTGAAATCGGAGAGATACAGGGTACAGCGGTAGATTGAAATGCCTATAGGTATGTATCATACTCAAAGAATAAAATTTTACATACAGAAAGGCAAAGTAACGCGTATAAAAGGCGAGCCCCAAATCGTTTGACATTTACTCCGCAAATGATTTTTTTTTCTAAGTACCCTCCATAGCCATTATTAAGTAAAACTACAATCACTTTACAACGTTGCCTCTCAATGAGAATACTTAGACTCTGGCAAATTCGTCCTATTAATTAGGACAGAAAAGCCATATTTTTAAAGAGAAGTGCTTCAAATATATAATTATACTAGCTTTTGCCCGCGGCTCCGCCCGCGCGGTATTCGGTTATCGCGCGCTGTTCCCTCGGGAACTGTGCATTTTTCCGGGATAGAAAGTAGCCTATGTCACTCTCGGACCCATAAACTATCTCTATGCCAAAAATCACGTCGATCCGTTACTCCGTTACGGCGTGAAAGAGGGACAAACATACAAACATACAAACACACAAACATACAAACACACTTTCGCATTTATAATTTATAATATTAGTATGGATGAGTGCGAATAATTACGATTAGGCATAATTCATGACAGAGTGAATTCGGTTTACTAATATTTTGGCGAAAATTATTTAGCAAATTATTAGCTCCCAAACTATTTATCCCATATTTTTATTTAGGCGAAATGTTATTTCCCAACTCAACATTTCGCACTGATATCATTACCCAACTAATCATCCGATAAATTATTATTATGCATATTATTACCTGGGATTTTTTTGAAGATGTCATTTATGTTTTGGTCAAAATGTATTGATTGGCATACCTTAACTTAGCAACATGTCGAATGGCATCCAACCTACTTTCCTAGTGGCAGGTTATACTGGCTGCTATAAAAAAAAACTAACATCGAAGGCTAAGGCGGGAGCTACGCTCCGCTTCGCTCCCGCCTTAGCCTTCTTAGATGGAGAGCGGACTGCAAAATTTCGGACCTACTTGATACCGCGATGAAATGTACAATGGTTTCCCATAAAACTGATGCTAAGTCCGAATGTAAGTCTGCCACGGCGGAACTTGCCGAAAGTACCAAAAAAATGGTCACTTCCGGTGCGAAAAAAGGGGTGTCATTTTACCCATCTGATACCGAAATAATAGTCATGGCATCAGTTAGGAATTTACTGGTAGATACAGAAAAGCGAAATATGTCATCATTTTTCTTGCCGGAAGTGCTCGGCAGACGCTCTCAAAGGTGCCCATCAGGACCCCTAAATATACCCATCTCATACCAGCATGAAACCAATTCCAGACGGTAGGTATAAATCCTCATTACCGGAATATATAAGTCTGCCAGGGCTATTCCTGCCGAAACACCTTGACATACGAGATTATGTGAGCAACCTCTACTCCGCTCAATATAGATATTTCAATTTCCATAAATCCGACAAAGCCCAATTTTGGTGGAGACCTTGGGTACACCATTAGGAATAAAGTGTCAAAAGTCTCCATTGATCCCATGAGTGCAAAAAGTCATTGGGGATCAAAGTTCAAAATTTGAGGTTTTTTTTTTGTTTTTCGAAAACGGTTAGTTTGTTCAAAAAGTAGCCGAGACAAAAATTATAGATCTTAAAATTATCTACAAAAATGATCTTCATACTTTTTTTCTCAGAATTACCATTCCCGAGATATCACGATTCTAAAAGTTGAAGGAGTCAAGTTCTACATGATAACACATTTATGCCACGCATACCTATAAGGTGACTGGGTAATTCGACCTATTTCTTGAAAGGGGTTATTCTAGAGCTCATTTTCAATGTTTTGTCCAGTAAACCAGGGATTGAAAATCCTCATTTCCGGAATATACCTATTATAAGTTTGCCAAGTCTATTATTTCTGGTGTATAATAAAGTCATTGTATTGTGTTTTAGGTATGTTTGGTTGTGTTGAATGAAACACCATAAAATTTTGCAATATTAAAATGTTGCGAAATAAGAAAAATGTGAAGTAAAGTTATGCCAACGATTGGTTTGCCAAATGAAACTTCGGCGAAAGATTGGTTGCTTAGTGAAATTTGGAGAAACATATTTCGCCGAAAAGGCAGTACACCGTGAATTCATAATTTTGTATTATATCGTAATAAAATGATATCAAATAATTATGCAATTATATGTGTGTCGATATTACATTATGTAACTATGTAAACCCATTTATTCTTCATTACTTAATGTTTACTCAGTTCTCCAAAAAATGGCACTGCAATGTGTGGCAATTAATTTACTATCGTTTAATTTTGTTCATTATCATTTAAAATATTCAATTAAATTTGTTGATATCCGTACCCCTCTTCTAAATTTCTTAATTTGGCAAAATCCTAACTCAGCGACTTAATCATGTCACAACGTTATAAATTTCAGCGCCATCTGTTAGTAGGTATAGCGGGGTACTCGATAGTCATAGCACGTATTTGAAAACTTGAAGGTGCAAACTCAATCGAATGTAGTGGCTACCTCCTCTTTTAAGGGTTGAATTTTGATAGCCTATAATTTGGCTGGGGATTTTCTCGACAGATTAGTAAAGTTTGCACTAAAATCCGTTCAGCCGTTCTCACGTGATGCGCGTACAAAAAAACGACAAACAGATAAACAGATAAACATACAAAAATTCTAAAAACTATTGGAACGTGTTCTGTTATCGATTCTCAGTATCCCCAGCTAACTTTTCTTCAAATATCTTCCATGTACAGACTTTCGACCCTTTTCAGCTTTATTATATTATGTATAGATAATAGTACCTACTACCGTGGCATAGCATATTATTTTTATTTTTAATTTTTAATTTCATTTTATTTTATACATAATATGGGTGTAATCTGAATGCCTGAAAATAAAACTTTATTATTATTATTATTATTATTATTATTATAGCGTGGGTATCAGATCAGCCGCCCGGGGCGGAAGAAAAACTTTTTGCCCTCTTGTTAAGGTTTTAAAGAACTACTAGTTTTTGCCCGCGACTTCGCCCGCGTGGAATTCGGTTATCGCGCGCTGTTCCCTCGGGAACTGTGCATTTTCCCGGATAAAAAGTAGCCTATGTCACTCTCTGGTCCATAAACTATATGCCAAAAATCATGTCGATCCGTCGCTCCGTTTCAACGTGAAAGACGGACAAACTTACAAACACACACACTTTCGTATTTATAATATTAGTATGTATAACATAATTATTCTTACAACGCAGTCTATCTTTATGGTGTTCATAATTTTCAGTTTTTAATTAATGATCACATTGTACTTGGGAATGTGTTGTTAAAATAAATTGGAGTCAAATATTAATCTGAGATATTTTATTACTTAAATAATGCTACAATTACTATAGAAAATAAACATAATAATCAGGTTCATTATGGTTATCTAAAATTGATGAAAAACGACATGGTCCCTAATCTAATCCTGTCCGAACGGACGAATAATAAAAAAATAGAGGGTGTGTAATATAATATGAGCAAATAATTAAAGCATAGATCATTCCCTCAAAGTGAACAACATTAGTTCAGCGACTTTAAAAATAATTAGTTTTTTAATATTTATTACTTACACTTTTAAGTTTATTCTAAGAAGCAATGTAAAGCAAAATGCTTGATGTTTTTAGCGTGACAGGTGACTTCAGTTGGGTTCTAGGTTGGCGTAGGTACATTGAAAGCAGTTTTTTTTTATTCCACTGGAAGGCAAACGAGCAAGTGGGTCTCCTGGTGGTAAGAGATCACCACCGCCCATAAACATCTGCAACACCAGGGGTATTGCAGATGCGTTGCCAACCTAGAGGCCTGAGATGTAATACCTCAAGTGCCAGTAATTTCACCGGCTGTCTTACTCTCCACGCCGAAACACAACAGTGCAAGCACTGCTGCTTCACGGCAGGATTAGCGAGCAAGATGGTGGTAGCAATCCGGGCGGACCTTGCACAAGGTCCTGCACCTGTAGTATTTCATTTCGCTGAACTAATGTTGTCCAGTTTGACGAGGACGATCTGTTTTAATTTTTTGCTCGTATTACAAGCCACACCCAGCATTAAAAGAACATCAGAACATTTATTAACCGACTTCAAAAAAGGCGGAAGTTGGCTAATTGTGAACCGATTTTTAAAATTATTTTTTGTTCTAACCAATATACTTCCGGAGTGGTCCCACTGTCACTGTCAAAGTCATATCAAGACATTTCGATATTCCATATACAAATATAAGGGTCTTTCAATTTGTAACATTCGAACATGGCGGATGGATTCGATTTGTGGCATTCGAACATGGAGGATGTGGAACAATGTTTAATTTTGCTATTTCTGTTTCTTTGGCTAGTTGAAGTATAATTTTGATAGTGTTTTATGCGGCGATTAACCTTAACAGTGAACAGTGATCACAATATTCAATATTGCTCTCGTGTCTGACATTTTTTAATGCGCAAGTTGTCTCCGCGTGGTTTTTGGAATTTTGCTATCAAGTTGCAGAAACTACAATCACCGTACAACGTTGCCTCTCGAAAGAGAATACATAGATACTGGCGAAATTGTCTTATTAATTAGGACAGAAGCCATATTTTAAAGAAGAATAAGAATAAGGATCTTTCAATTTGTAGCATTCGAACATGGCGGATGTAGACGATGTCTAATTTTGGTATTTCTGCTTTATAATTTTGATAGTGTTTTATGTGGCGATTAACCTTAACAGTGAACAGTGATCACAAAATTCGATATTGCTCTCGTGTCTGACATTTTTTAATGCGCAAGTTGTCTCCGCGTGGTTTTTGGAATTTTGCTATCAAGTTGCAAAAACTACAATCACCGTACTACGGGAAGAAGAATATATTTATCATTATTTAACTGACATTGGCCCAAGCCTTAAAGGCCGCCATTGTGGAGAAAAATAACAATAATAACAAATATAAGGATGCGGTTCGTTTATAATGTCCGCAACCCATGGACATTTGCAAGTCCATCGCCGGCACTGCAGCGTTGTCGATTTTTTTGTCAGATGACTTAACTTAGGCGGCCCCTAAACGGTCAATTATATTGTGCAATATCGCGAATTGTGCAATATTATTGACCGTTTAGGGTTAATATTGAAGATTGCACAATGATTGACCGAAAGTTTGAGCGAGTTTAATTTTTATTGCACCATATTTTTATATTGCATCGTGTAGGGTCAGTATTGCACAATATTCAATACTATACTGAACACGAAAACATTGTGCAGTTCGTATTATTGTGCAATACAATTGCTCGTTTGGATTCAGAGCGCCTTTCAATCTTATTGTGCAATAAAAAGTATTGTACAATGTTATTGTAGGTCTAGGGGCCGCCTTACTGACGCCCTTCACCAGTTGCCGACGGACGAATGAAAGACGTATACGTAAGATAAGGACAGAGATATACAACCAACGTGACGTAGCCGGTTAAGAGGGCGGTAATTGTATCAAACAGAAACCTGATTAAGACGACTGGAGTCCATTTAAGAAATGGACAGGCGTGAAGCACCCAGTCGAGGCAGAACAGGATGAACGTTGTGATATCAAGACATCGTAGACAGCAGAAGACGCTGATATTGCATAGGATGGTTAATATAGTTTTTAGCATGATAAAAACCTCTGCGACTGTAATAATATTGTGTAAACAGTGTACAGATTTGTTTGTAGATCAAACAGAAAAACAAGTAGATGGCAACAATAACAGTCCTTATTCTAAATCCTTGTAAACGATGCGTACTCCACGACTGCTAAATATTTTTGAAGAATTTGATGGCACTGGGTGTCCTGCAAATAAAAGTGAAAAATATAACGAAAAGTAAGGAGATAAGTAGTATAAGACACTGGGAAAGACGTTGTATGGTTTTTATCCTGGAAATTGGCATAGTGGTAGGTGGTAGGACCTAGTGCAAGGTCCGCCCGGATTGCTACCACCATCTTGCTCGCTAATCCTGCTGTGAAGCAGCAGTGCTTGCACTGTTGTGTTTCGGCGTGGAGAGTAAGACAGCCGGCAAAATTGCTGGCACTTGAGGTATCCCATCTTAGGCCTCTAGGTTTCCCATATTAGGCCTCTAGGTTGGCAACGCATCTGCAATCCCCCTGGAGTTGCAGGTGTCTGTGGGCGGTGGCGATTTATACCATCAGGAGACTCATTTGCTCGTTTGCTATCCAGTGGAATAAAAAAAAATAGTTCCCGCAAATAGCGATAAACGAATTCTCCGCAAAGGGAGTGCTAAGCTTTCGCACACTTAAAATATGTTATAAGATTTAGTATACGTAATATCATTGAAATTGCCTAAAAATTTTTTTTTTATTCGACTGGGTGGCAAACGAGCAAGTGGGTCTCCTGATGGTAAGAGATCACCACCACCCATAAACATCTGCAACACCAGGGGTATTGCAGATGCGTTGCCAACCCAGAGGCCTAAGTTGGAATACCTCAAGTGCCAGTAACTTCACCGGCTGTCTTACTCTCCGCGCCTAAACACAACAGTGCAAGCACTGCTGCTTCACGGCAGGATTAGCGAGCAAGATGGTGGTAGCAATCCGGGCGGACTTTGCACAAAGTAACAGATTAATTCAACATAACACAGTACAAATCAGATTGCCTTAATATTTTACGTGTCTAATTGACGTTAAGACCTGTCAGTTCCATTCCTAGTCTAATCGCGATCTGGTAATAACTATCAAAGCTATATTTACCTCAGAGTTGTTGCGATGCAAGCGTCAAAGTATCGAGTATAAAAATTCCAACATAGTGCGCATTTTATACTATATTTTTAGATATAATTATCCTATTACTCATTATTCGGATTTATGCTATGATTTTGTTCCACCTGTTTTTATCTCAACAATACAATACAAATATTCTGTGTTGTTTATTTGTTGTCCTTTGTTGAACACCACGAATAGGTACAAAAAATTAACTACATATAAAGACAAACTTTGTGCAAAGTAAAGTCGCCGACATTGGTAGAAGGATAGCGAAGCTCAAATGGCAATGGGCGGGACATGTTGCCCGAAAAACCGATTCGTGGTGTAGAGTTTTTCTGAATTGGAGACCATGGGAACAGAAAAGACCAGTGGGCAGACCAGAAATGAGGAGGAAAGATGATTTAAAAAAGGTGGCGGGCAGCAACTGGACTCTAACTGCCCAAAATAGATCGGAGCGGAAGAGGTTGAAGGAGGCCTAAACCAAGAATTTGGTAGAAGAAGGCAGAGAAGAAGAAGAAGATAAAGACAAAATGCTAGGTAGACAATAGGCGACATTATCGCGACATAGGGCAGCTGCCCCCCTGGAAGTTGAATGTTCTACTTCTACAATATATTATGCCCCGTTTACCTATGAAGTAGGATCCCTTGCGGGTGTTTACCCTATCGGACTTGCCCCCCCCCCCCCCCCAGGCCAGAAGCCGAGTACGCCCCTGCAGTCGTCGCATATAAAACTGTCATTTGATTGCGATTGCGAGTGTCAGAAACTTTACGAAATAGACCCTTAGGATGGAACCTTTAATAGTCAATTTCACAACGATTTTCTAGACAAAAAGTATGGGAGGTTAACATGACATTAAGTTAAGACGTAAATATCTAAGGTTTATTATGAAGTCAATGATTATATCATGGACAGGGATATTTGGAAATAATTCCGATCCGCATTAGCGATCCCTTCAAATAGCGAACCTACTGTGTTAAAGACTTGTGATGTATAGATATCATTTAATAATATTGTAAATCTGTTTAAAAAAATATACCTTGTTGAGTTTCTTGCCGGATTCTTCTCAACAGAGGTTTTTCCGAACCGGTTTTAGATTTTTTTTGACATTCATAAATGCTTGTTATAGCCTAAATTGAATAAAGATATTTTGACTTTGACTTTGATTACTAACACGAAGGTACCTGGTAGTACATGATTCAGTTTGTTCGACTCTAGGTACTTGATTTTTATGTAAGCTAGTATAGTCCTGTTTTTCTGTGGAAGTATATTTTTATTTATGTTTCATTTGTTTATTGTTTTGACGGGATTTTATTGTCGGTTTTCCGGCGTTGACCACAGTGATAGCTAAATCCGACTGATGCGATATAACAGGTGGTATAAAATGTATAAAATTCGTATTAAAATTTGTCTACACTATACATCATCACGGCTTTATCACGGCTTCATCACAACACAACGCAGCATCAACAAGGTATTGTACTTTACATCACTATTGTATGCTGTAGGTATACTTTACTAAGTATACATCTACGCTGTACCCCGGTACTATGACAGTCTAGTAGATTAATATACTGCACTGATTCATCTACTAACATATTGACGAACGGATGTCCAAGTAATAATAATAAATAAATAAATAAATATCACGGGACAATTCACACCAATTGACCTAGTCCCAAAGTAAGCTTAGCAAAGCTTGTGTTATGGGTACTAAGCAACGGATAAACATAATTATATAGATAGATACATACTTAAATACATATTAAACACCCAAGACCCGAGAACAAACATTCGTATTTCTCATACAAATATCTGCCCCGACATGGGAATCGAACCCGGGACCTCAAGCTTCGTAGTCAGGGTCACTAACCACTAGGCCATCTGGTAGTCGTCTAGTGGTTAGAGAACCCGACTATGAAACTTTGAAGTCCCGGGTTCGAATCCCGGCTGTGGCAGATATTTGTATGAATAATACGAATGTTTGTTTTCGGGTCTTGGATGTTTAATAAAATGTATTTAAGTATGTATGCATGTGTCAAGTTTCCCATGATACACATTATTATTTATATAATACCAATGCCATTTTATTTACTTGCAGAAAGATGGAGTCCGTGACATCTTGTATGTCAAAAATCGTTAATTACGTGTTGGCATTTTTGATCCAATGCGGTACCTGGCTCTTTTTGAACGTGGCCATCCCGTTGCTCACCAAGCTGACGGCCGCTTACCCATCTATCGACTGGTTGTCTCTAGCCAACCAGATGCTTGCCTGCGCGTCGTGTATACTGCGCACCTTCACCAACATCGCCACAATGTTTAGTAAAAAAGATTAAAGTGTTTCGTCTACTTAATCATAAGATGTATCCATGGCTTATATAATAAATGAAATAAAAAAATTAAGTGTTTTACTAGGCGTACTGCCATTTCGGCAAAATATTTTTCACTTCCCAAAAAACTTATCATAGTAGTTTTATTTCCCAAACGAATCTTTAGCATATTTACATTTCGCATTTTATTCATTTGGTAAAATTATCATTTGGCATAATTTAACTTTGTCAAATTTTATTACGACAAAGGTTTATTAAGCAAACGTTTTCTTTTGGCTAATATTATATTCCAAAAAAATTTTTGTTCAAAACAACATTTCGCACAAACCAACCACAGAAACCAACTGCTACCAGAAAAGTAGGTTAGATAAATTAGACCTGCGTCTTCCACAGAAACGAACTGCTATCAGAAAAGTACATGAGGTTAAACTACGTCCCCACAGAAACGAACTGCTACCAGAAAAGTAGGTTAGGTTAGGTTAAAGCTGCGTCCCCCGCAAAACCGAACTGCTACCAGAAAAGTAGGTTAGGTTAGGTTAAAACTGCGTCCCCCGCAAAAACGAACTGCTACCAGAAAAGTAGGTTAGGTTAGGTTAAAACTGCGTCCCCCGCAAAAACGAACAGCTACCAGAAAAGTAGATTAGGTTAGGTTAGAACTGCCCCGATAATTTGAGTAAAATATTTTGGGATGTGATACTTTGGGAAAAGTTTTTTGCCCATACATTAGTAATCCATTTCGGGCACACAACACAGGTAGGGCAGAAGTACCGGTTTTGGCCACCCTAAGCCCGTTTTTGGCCAGTTGACATACAGTCATCTATATATAAAAAGTTAGTATTAAAATAATATGTTTAGAGAGTTTTCAAAAGTTTATTCGCTGGGTGCGAAGTACTATGTGGGGGTAATGGAATCTATCGCAGCGTTCATAGTGGACAAAAGTAGAAATAATGTAGGCTCGGTCGTCTGTCATACTCATATACCGGGTGTGGCCTGTAATATAAGCAAAAAATTAAAACATAGATCATACTTCTCAAACTGAACAACATTAGTTCAGCGAATATAAAAAATAATTAGTTTTTTAATTTTTATTACACTTTTGAGTTTATTCGAAGAAGCAGTGTAAAGCAAAATGCTTGATGTTTGTAGCGTGACAGGCGACGTCAGTTGTGTTCTAGGATGGCATACATTGATAGCAGTATTTAATTTGTATGAAAAAAGGAAAATTCAAAGATTCCATTAATTTTAAAAGTTGCTGAACTAATGTTGTTCAGTTTAACGAGGACGATCTATGTTTTAATTTTTTGCTCGTATTATCCGCGTTGAATAGTTATTTTGGGAAGTATTTTTCCTTCCTTCCATATAAAATTTCATCCCCTATTTCATCCCCTCACAGGCCGAATTTTCAAAAATGCTCGAACTAATATCTAATTACTTTTTATTAAATGCCTAGATGCCAAGTTTTATAAAGATTCTTCAATTTATCTTCGATAATGACGACCATCCATATAACCTTTCATCCCCTATTTCACCCCGTCACAGGTCGAACTTTCAAAAACGCTCGAACAGATATATACTTATTTTTTATTAACTGCCTAAATGTCAAGTTTCATGGGTTTAACTTTAAAAATGACGAACTTCCATATAAAATTTCATCCCCTATTTCAACCCCTTCAAGCCTTTTTTTCGGAATAAAAGGTAGCCTATGTTCTTTCCCAAGGTCTAGTCTATCTCTGTACCAAATTTCATCAAAATCGGTTCAGCGGTTTTGGTGTGAAAGCGTAACAGACAGACAGGCAGACAGACAGACGGACGGACGGACGGACGGACAGACGGACAGACAGACAGACAGACAGAGTTACTTTCGCATTTATAATATTAGTGGATTAGTGGATTGTCCCTGTTTTGTTCTTAATTCCTCTACTTCCCGGACATGTCCAGCAGACATTACCAAAATAAAACACACTTTGTGAATAAATTTTACTTAACTCATTTAATTTTGAATGACCAAAAATAAATTCACAACCTTTTGTCCACCCAAATCACGGTATCACAGTAATTTTTTAATATAAATTAATACGTGATAGGCTTTCCTGGTGATAGGTTTGATTTTTGTCACAACGTCGCGATGAAATTTTAAAACGTCATTTTTGTTTCATAGCCTCAGAGCCAACAAAGTTGCGGACGCTAGGTGGCGCTGATGTCGTGCACAGAGACATGAAGTTTATAATGATTTATTACTATAAGTATTCAAATTTATTTCAAACTTATATTTAAACAATAAATGGCCATAAACGTTACAGTAGCCACAAAAGGTACTTCTGCCCTAATTATATTATTGTTTTGTAGGTATATTACCCTTGTGTTTTATTTATCTTGTTAGTGTTATTTTACCTATTGTTTGTGTGTGTGAAAATAAGGTTTTTCATTTTTTTGTAATTGTTTTAATAGGGATTTTGACACCACCAATCAACTGACGTACTTTTTATGAGCTGTCAAAACACAATTCTCCCATATAGTTTCAATGGCAAGAGCGAATTATGACGTCACTATCCGGCAACTCAATCAACTAACTTATCTGTTTTAAAGCAACCAAAAATAAAATTTTATAGTAAATCGAAAATTAATCTGGTTTTCAGGGCTAAAATAAAGCGTTTTTAACTGGAGTTGTGCCTTCCAATTATTTTTTAATAGCGTCATCATCCCTATTCTTTTTCAAGAACGCAGTAATCACGAATAGCAATTCAAGAAAGCGCTTCGCTGTACTTATACATTAACATTTTGTTTTTGAATAATGGATTTTATTTATGGTTTTCCTGTTTATTATTTAAATGCACCTTGATTTAGACGCAGTGATGGCTAGCCAGGTATGTTTTACCGTGAGTTCACCGCACTCAGGCTCAAAATAATGATTAATCATAAATCATTAACTGGAACAGGATAATCGACTCAAACATGTATAAAAACCTGCACATAAAATCAGAGTTCATTTTGCAAGCTATCGATTCGTGATCAACACCTATAAGGTAAACGTTTTTGTATTTATAATCATCATCATCATCATCACGATAAACGGCCGTAGGACGTCCACTGTAGGACATTTTCACAATACTTAATATAAATGCGAAAGTGTATGTGTTTGTCGCCGCGCGCACGAGCAGCAGCAGGTCGTCGCGCGCGCAGCTCGTGGTACAAACATACCTAGTTCTCGTCAATGCAGGTCATTCTCAATGGTTCTTGAACGCATGATAGAGGATTTAATATATAGATGTAGATAAAATATTGTATGCAACTGTACGTAATTAGGCCTTAAAACACTCATGTGACCCTATTATGAAACTCGCTACGCCTCGTTTCATAACACCACACTCGTGTTTTAAGGTTATTACGATACAGTATAAATAACTATAAAAATCTCTATGTACTAACCAAAATTCTTCAATTTTCAGAAAAATGTGCGAGTCATTCGGCAGTTGTATCTGGAACGCGATATTAAAGGTGTTCTACTTCGCTCTTCGCTGCATCAAATGGATACTGTCCACAATATTCGGCTCTGGACTCAGCTGCCTGTCAAATATGTTTCCAACGCTGTCATCTATCATTCAGAAAGCTTTCTCATGGATACCTATCTTGAACCCAGCAGTTGCCATGGTGGAGCTGGATAATAACCCGTCAGTTTCTCTGGCATCAGTCAGTGCACCCTTAGTGTCATCAGAATTGCCCGCAGTGTCAGCAGAAGACACATCACAGCTGCCGGCCGACTTGGGTTTGTTTTCGTTGTTCAAGAAAGAAAACTGATCAATAGATGGGGAATAATGTTTGAAAATAAAAAGCTGATGCACGAGATTTTTTTTCTTGTAACCCGCTTGCTCGTTTGGCTCCCTCTCATAATAAAAAAACCGGTTAGGGCCATGCTCAGTGTAGGGTTTAACTTAAACCTAACTTTGCCTTAGAAACCATTATTTACAAAAACTAAAAAACTGCTTAACTTAAGTTGAAAATAATATTCCTAGAAAGTTTTAATAATAATAATAATAATAAATTTATTTATTTCGACCAACTCGGATCACACACATAGTTTTTACTAAGCTTAACTTCCGTGATGTTTTTTCATATTTTTTTGACGTGCGGTTCAAAAGGAGAGGGGGGACACATTTTTCAGAATTTTCGGAGCAAACATCTCCGTAAATATTCACTTTATCAAAAAACGGTACAACGGTTTCCGTGAATGAGTGTCGTATTGTTTTGGTTCTATCTTGACCACAATTAGTGGACTTTTGTTAGTTCTTCAAAATTATTTCATTCTATGCCGGAATCCCACTTGTTATGCCCACGGTCGGATCCCAACACTCTAAATCCTATCTTACGATGAACTAAAAGAATTTCTTTGCTCACCCGCGACCTAAGAAATTCTTTTAGTTCATTGATATGGACCTCCGCAAAGTAACGCCTGATTCAATAAATTATTCCTATCTTACGACATATATTTATCTATTTATAATTATTAATTACGGTTGGGATGATGATGACCATGAAATATTGAGCAGGTGAGGTATAATGTCGTAAAAAATCGCAGCCTCATTCTTTACGTTAGTGCAGGGCAGGTCAAACAGACGAGCTGTCGGTAGGCCTCCAACAAGATGGAGCGACGACCTGGCTAAGATCGCGGGATCGCGGTGGATGCGGAAAGCACAAGACCGGTCTAAGTGGAGAGCCTTGGGGGAGGCCTATGTCCAGCAGTGGACGTCTTTCGGCTGACATGATGATGATGATGATGATGATGACGACCGTGACTCGGGTCGTGAGTAGGTAATGCACGTGAGCATATAATATATCATTTCAAGGCTCATATTTACAAATTTGAAGTCTTATTTTGACGAGGAAAAATATTCTTAATGCAATGTAAAAACGAATATTTTTTTTTTTTTTTTTTATGGTATAGGGGGCAAACGAGCAGACGGATCGCCTGATGGTGAGCGATTACCGTCGCCCATGAACACCTGCAACACCAGAAGAGTCACAAGTGCGTTGCCGGCCTTTAAGGCTTTAATATTACAAATACGTTTTTGTTTGTCACGATTTCACGCTTAAACTACTTAACCGATTTAGATAAATGGATGATAAAAGGATGTCCTGTTTTTATCCTTGCGTACTTCCAAATTTAGGTTCTTTTATTAATTGTACATTTCCTGTGAAGAATTTAAACGATAAATTAATTCTTCGCAGTCAAAAAGTTAGTAGGTACATATAATATTAAAATCTTTATTCTCAACCGTTAAATCTAGAACATTGAATCTTCCAGTACCTACACGATGTAATCAAGTAAATCAATTAGTGAAATGAATTCAAAAAGGCTATTCCAAATAAATATATAAATACCTACTAGCTGTTGCCCGCGACTCCGTCCGCGTAGAAGTATGAAAAATAGTTTACATCCTATTCTCAGAACTACCGAATACACAAAAAAAAAACATAAAAATCGGTCAAGCTGTTTCGAAGGAGTTTGGTCACAAACATTTTTGACCCGAGAATTTTATATGTTAAGATGTTAACACTTTTTAGCTCCCATTTTAATAGGAACATGAAACTGAATAAAAACTACGAGTAATTTAAAAACTAAAAAAACCGACTGCCTTAAAAAAACTAAAATCTACAGTCAAAAGTCAGGACACCTTCAAAATCGTGACCGGCTCAAAAACTGTCGGTAATGGGTCCTAATTGTTACATATGTAACAGAGTTCTAGACCACGAGACTTATTTTCTACCCGACTGCAAGGAGAGGTATTGTTTTTTCAGTTTTTTTTCAAGACAGTCTGTCGGATGCACCCACAAAGAACGGCATGATGGCGGCGTCCTGTATGATGATGATGATGATGACCCATAAAAGTGGGCGTATTCAGCCACAGCGTGGGTTCCACAGTTCCAATTCATATGCGAAATTACTGTTGAAATTGACCACGAGCTAACCTGCGAAGAAATTCAATGGTGCGTGTGAAGTTCCCAGTCCACATTAGGCTCGCGTGGGAACTACGGATCAAGCCTTCTCGCCTTGAGGCCTGTGCCCTGCCAAAGTTTGGCAGGTTGTAGCAAATGACGCACAAATCAAACGTTTGGTTTTTTGCTCATTTGCAGGCAGCTATACTTAAAATGAATCATGACGTGAGAGATGCAGTTAGGGATGGCGATTTTTTAAGAAACATGTCGGTCCTTGAATCATATCGAACGACTCCAGAGTATGTTGGACCAATTATCAGAATGTCCAGGTGTCGAAATGTCAAGAACGTAATGTCCAACTGTTAAAATAACCAGTTGTCATTATATCCAGTTGACAAATGAACAAATTGTTAAAAAGTCTAATTTCAATAATGTCCATTTATCAAAACACCCAATTATTAAAACGTCTAGTAGCCATAATGTCCAGTTACCAAAACAACAAATTGCTAAAACGTTTAGTTGCTATAATGTCCAGTTACCAAAACAACAAATTGCTAAAACGTTTAGTTGCTATAATGTCCAGTTACCAAAACAAAAAATTGCTAAAACGTTTAGTTGCTATAATGACCAGTTACCAAGACAACAAATTGCTAAAACGTTTAGTTGCCGTAATGTCCAGTTACCAAAAAAGTTAAAAAGTCTAATTATCAAAGCTTTAGTATACACAGATACTCAGCGGCATAAAATTTGGCCCACTACATAGAAAATTACCTATTCCTGCATACATTTGAGGGCCAGAGATTTTCCTTTTGCCGCTCAGTATATAAGTTACCCAGGTAACTATTATAATAATGGAGTTCTCACTGACAGACAAGAAGATAATTATTACAGTGATTACTGTTATAAGCATTATTGTTACTAAAAAATTATGGACATTTTGTAAACCTCATTGTGTAGTCAAAGTTAATAAAACTTTATTTTTATTACTATTATAACAGTTATATAATTATTATTATTATTATAAGGAAAAATGCCGAGTTTTATAAATATGGAATTACAATATATGTTGTTTTTAGTTAAAATAATGTTTCTTATTTATGTTTTATTAAATGTCCAATAATTGTGAAAAAAAAATCTTAAAAATAACAACTAAAATACTAAATACTACAAACTAAATTAAAACTATATTAAAAACTAAACTATATCTAAAAAAGGCCCCTGCGGCATTGTGCTGAAAATGCTGGCAGCATTTCCTCGTTGAATCGCTATTGCTTATTCTTTGAGCGAGGTAGTTTGTAATTAAATAGGTATACTTTGTAATAAAAAAATAAAATCGCCCTTTTCTAATTTGGGAGCGTGGCATGTGCATTTTTTATTTTATTTTTTGTTATAAATTATTTTTTTTACTTCAAAATTAACTTTTTAATTATGACAGCTGTGAGGTACTGTGTGTAGGGGTTGGCACGCGCCTCGGTTTTCTGTTGACCCAGATCCTATTACTGACTCCAAGCATTTATTTTCCTTTTTAGGGTTCCGGAGCCAAAATTGCAAAAACGGAACCCTTACAGTATCGTCAAGTCCGTCTGTCTGTCTGTCTGTCCGTCCGTCCGTATGTCACAGGCATTTTACTCGAAAACTACAAGATGTACTCGTATATCAATGCCATTTGGAGTACAGATGTCTTGTCAAAGCCGCTATTTAGTTTTGTAGTCAAATTACAAAAATAAATATTTATAGGAGGGCGGGGGGGCACTCCATACATATAACAGAAATTGATTTTTTTTTATCTCACGTCAACGCGTGACACATCCTTCGATAGCTCTTCTGAAAAAATAATAAGGTTTCTCAAAAACTTTTTGATTAAGTGAAGATTTCCGGAAATAATCGCTCCCAAAGTAGCAAACATTGTGCCCCTTACCCCTCTATCTTTTAAACAGTTTGTCTAGATTTTAAGACTGTAGTAGGTAAGTGTTTTAATTTGTTTTTCGTAATGGCTACGGAACCCTATCTTGGCCGGTTTTTATGTGTTCTAGTTGGAGCATACTGAGTAACGTAATTTTTAACGATACAAAATCAGAAAATAATTTTTCAGAAGTTCCAAGTATGATTTTAGTATGTCCGATCAATTTTAAATAATCGATTATTATTTTTGATCGTTACAAAAATCGATTGATCGAATTATCGATTTCAGATTGCCCATCCCTAAAGGATAAAATTTTAATAATCATGAATCGGCATAAACATAAACCGTGAGTCAAAACAGCTGGCTGTCACTCCATTCGTTGCGCTGACTCCATCGCCACTGCAGTTTTCAAGGTATATATTATTTTAATATTATTTTTAATGTCAATGATAATTTCCTGCAGTACAGTATTTATTTAATACTAGCTTTTGCGCGCGGCTCCGCCCGCGTGGTATTCGGTTATCGCGCGCTGTTCCCTCGGGAACTGTGCATTTTTCCGAGATAAAAAGTAGCCTATGGCACTCTCGGGCCCATAAACTCACGCCAATCATCTCTATGCCAAAAATCACGTCGATCCGTCGCTCCGTTACGGTGTGAAAGATGGACAAACACACAAACATACAAACACACTTTCGCATTTATAATATTATTATGGATAACAATGAGTCATATAAAATAATAATACAAAACAATAATTTATAATTAAAAACTAAACCACTGGTAGTTCCTCAGTTTTAAACGTTTTCTTTTTTAATTAATAATATATCTTAACGTTTGTCAATTGTATTTAGTTTATTTTCTTTTGTAAAATAAAGAGTTTACATAGTTACATAATGTGTGCAATTTCTTTTTTAAATTTAAATTACTGCGTAAATTCATGATAGGAAGGTTTTTAATTTTGTAAGATTTCTCTATTGTGGTGTCCCAAAATAATAATAATAATAGTCAAAGTTAAAATCTCTTTATTCAATTTAGGCTATAACAAGCATATCAATCATCGTTCATGATCGAAGATATTTATACAGGGTCGGATTTAAATGTCAGGGGGATTGGGGCAACGAAGGAGTGTTTTTTTGTTTTTTATTTTTGGAGCCAGATTTCGCTCCGTGAGGTGTCACATGTTATACAGGGTGGTCCATTTATATCGGTCAGTATGGGAAAGTCTGAAACTATACGACATACGAAAATTTCTTCTTAGGAACCATGACATCGATTTTACCAGCAAAGAGGTACAAACAACCATGGAGACAATTTTAAATGCCATAATTAGTTGAATATTGTAACACTTCGAACACCTAATAAAATAAATTAAAGTATGTGAAAACAATGCTTTTCATTTTAGACATAATGTTTCATAGAACATTAACTGCTTAAGACGTACACAATCGATATCTAAATAGTAAGTGTAAGTTTTTTTTTTCAAAACAACCGGGTTCGGTTCCCGAGCTGAGTACAGGTTTTTTTTAAATGCATGATTGCAGTTTTTCTTGTTATTAAAATCGATGTCATGGTTCCTAAGAAGAAATTTTCGTATGTCGTATAGTTTCAGACTTTCCCATACTGACCGATATAAATGGATCATCCTGTATAGGCATTAAAACGTATTTTTATATGATCTAGAAAGAATAAAAAACTTGTGGAGATAAAAATTTTAATAACCGGGCCAGGCTATAATATAGTTTGGATAACACTGTCATAGTCTATGGAAGTATATAAGGCCTATGGAACATTTACACAATTTAATTTTTGTTTCGTTTAATTTCAGATTGATCAACGTCCGACTGGGGAGGTTGATTACAAAAATCTACCAACTCGAACAAAAAAAAAAAAGTGCGGACGTTTTCTCCACTTCAACGAGTCTCCACTTTCAAAAACCAAGCCCTTCGACATAGTGACGTTATAAATTAGTGTTTTCGATAGATAATTCTATTGATTCGCTGACGCTGAGCCAACTAGAGGAGATACTTCTTCCTTATTTCCTACATTATTTTTAGTATCTCTGTTTCGCTCGCACGCCACAATTTATAAATCATCATCGAAGCAGTACAATAAGTGAAATAGTCCCCATTTTCTGTCAAGCACTTTGTCAACGAAGTCAAGTCAAGAATATCATAATCACCATCATCAAAAGTAAAACTAGTGAGAGGATCTATCAATACTACAATGGTATCTATAGGATCGATAATATCAACCGGTTTTTCAGTGGTGACAGCTCCTATAACTTTTGGAGTATCTACAGCATATTCAGTAGTGACAGATCCCATAGGTACTGTGGCATCTGTTGCTGGAACTGTAATAAATGCTCCTTTTACCATAGCATCAGCAGCATGGAATCTAGTGACTGCGCCATTCAACGTCTTCGTATGGTTAGTGACAACACCCATAAGCACTATAGTGTCAACTGTATTTTCAACAATAACTTCCCCTATAAATGCATTGTTTTCTTTCACATGGTCCTTATTTACGACTCCGATTGATTTATTATTTGCAAAGATTTGGTCAGTAGTGACTGCACCTATACGTTGTTTAAAATTGATGGTGTCTAAAATATTAATAGCAGTGAAGACTTGTGTTTTGTCAATAATATCGACAATATTGATGATTTTCATGGGATCGGTAACGTCATGTGTTGGTGTATTGATTTTATTGATAGCAACACTGGTTTTGATTATATCACCGCAGTCTTTAGTTTCTGTTGTTTTAGTAGATGGCGCTACGATGGCCATTATGCTGACAGTGTTGTTGGTTATTTTCATTGGAGGCTATAAATATTTGGAATAAAATTGTTTGAGGATGCGCCATGACAACTAAGTAAAATGTGTACAAGTAGAAAATAATCATAATTATATTTTTATGTCATAGGATCTAATCATACTTAATTATATTATTATTATTCACACGTGGTGTATTATGTCGCAAGGATATGGTCAAAACAGATTTGAACAAATCTCTAACTAAGGGATATGACCAAATCGCGGGGCATGTTTGGTCTTGTCTCGTACTTGTCAACTAACTGACGTGTTTCAGCGAATTTATCAAATGACTGAACAAATCTGGTGAAATGAAAAACGAGTTGCTTTTTTGCTGATTTCAACATTTTACTAAACACATTCAGATATTGGATCAAATGACTGATTTTATCTAGGCAAACGATAAAATGTTTTCGCCAATTTAAAATCTGGCATGATTTGGTCATGTCTTGGAGATATGACCAAATCTACCAACCGACCAAATATTTTTGCAGGTGGTAGGACCTCGTGCAAGGTCCGCCCGGATTGCTACCACAATCTTGCTCACTAATCCTGCCGTGAAGCAGCAGTGCTTACACTGTTGTGTTTCAGCGTGGAGATTAAGACAGCCGGTGAAATTACTGGCACTTGAGCCTCCAGGTTGGCAACGCATTTGCAATACCCTTGGTGTTGCAGGTGTCTATCGGCGGTGGTGATCTCTTACCATCAGGAGGCCCACATGCTCGTTTGCCAACCAGTCGAATAAAAAAAAAAAAAGATTCGTTCAAATCGACAATAAGATCTTATAATAATCATAGTTAAATGTGAAATCCTGTAAGTGTCTTAACTAAGTAAATATTATTTGTTTTATTTCTAGTACAAAGGTATTGTATTACCTAATATTATATTGTATTGCATTGTATAGTCACAGTATAACAAGTTTCCCTACAGTAATCCGACGGAGACGTCTACACAGAGCAATCGCTCGGGGCGTGAGGGGTGAGACGCGGGTGGGAGGAGCCCCAGCTGCATACTTCGCCGTTCTTAGTAGCTTGGGACAAGTCTTCTAGGGCTATCGCGTTTTTTTAACATTTAAATTTATAATAAAATTTATTATGGTGCATACCACATGTACGTGAGTGCGTGCAAATTTTCGTCTCGTATAAATAAGGAACTAAGATTTCATCTATTTATATCATTATTATCATAATTTAAAAGCCTATAGAGGTGTCCCACTGCTGGGCAAAGGCCTCCCCCCATGTCCTCCACTCGACCCGGTCTTGGGCAATCTCTGACCAGCTGCGAAGAAAGGCGAATATAGTTATATTTATTTACTTTTTATATAATTAAATTCAATAACAGGAGTTTTAATTCTATTAAGTCTAGAAATCGAAAGTATACTTTGTGGAAAAAAGAGTTTTTTATTTCGTAAATAGTATATTTTGATACTTCTTACCCCTAGTAAGTATGCCACCCCTAAATTATTTTGTTTTATATAATTTTGCAATACGTATATGTCCGATTCGTAAAAGATCTACCTTCCAAATTTTAAATTTGTGATAACCCTTCGTTACTTGCATAAATACCTATACAGGCTGCGGTATCGCTCAACTTCAAAGGTGTCGGCCTACTCTAGGGAAAACTTGTTATACTGTGGTATTGTATTTGGGGGTAGAAAGGTCCTCAAGTGGCGACCACGAAACGGAAGACGAAACGTTGGCAAGCCTGTCACTAGGGTCGTCACATCGTGAGAGTTGCAGGCCACCGGTGGATGCGAGTGGCGAGTTGTCGTTCATTGTGGCGTTCTAAGGGGGAGGCCTTTGTCCAGCAGTGGACGTCTTCCGGCTGATGATGATGATGACGGCTTTACTTTATGACGCTTTTCATTGTTATATGAATAAATGTACTCGTAATCATAAAAATATCTAGATTGTCTCATTTTCCATATCACACTCATTTTAAATCGCTTAATAGTACAAAGTTCAAATCCTTACCCCACGAATCCCTATAATTTTTTCTTATGTCATTTTTCTTTGATATGAGGAATATTGTATTTTTTTTTATTTCTTTTATTTGTAATTATTTATTTTATGTCTGTGCATATCAGTCTCTCAAAGGGCCGGCAACGCATCTGTTAACAGGTGTCCATGGGCAGCGGTGATTGCTTCCCATCAGGTGACTCGCATGATCGTTTGCCCACTGTTACATAAAAAAAAGTTCTTTTGAAAAAAAATCTGCCAAGTTTCTTGTAGCGCATTATTCTTGATAACGATGGTCTTGCCGAAAGCGCTGGTAGTTTAAAAAAAATGTGCGATTTTTTTAATTTTGATTTTACTACCTACCTCAGGTCACTTGCATTAAATTCTTCATTAACTATTCCAGCCTATATACGTCCCACTGCTGGGCACAGGTTTGAGAGGGCTTCGACCGTAGTTGTCATGCGGGCCTAGTGTGGATTGGGAACCTCACGTTACTTTACCTTCACTCGTGGTAATTTTCAAAAGTAATTGAGTGCTTGGAATAAGAACGAAAAATTTCGATTGCGAGAAATCCAGAAATAAATGTTCATTTGCAACCATTTATTTATTAAGTTTTAGTACTTAGTTTTAAAAATACAGTCGAAGAAACAATAAATAGAAAATATGAAAATATCTTACCCCCCGTTTCACCATTCATTGATTAAATTTATCTGACGGATAAATGTGATGATGATTAAATCAGAAATGATGATATCCGCAGTAGAACTAAGGTTACTGACATAGCCCGAAGAATTGCGAAACTGAAGTGGCAGTGGGCGGGGCACATTGCACGCAGGACTGATGGCCGATGGGGTCAGAAGGTTCTCGAATGCCGTCCGCGGACCGGGAGACGAGCTGTCGGTAGGCCTCCAACAAGATGGAGCGACGACCTGGTTAAGATCGCAGGATTGCGGTGGATGCGAAAAGCACAAGACCGGTCTCAGTGGAGAGCCTTGGGGGAGGCCTATTATGTCCAGCAGTGAACGTCTTTCGGCTGACATGATGATGATGATGATGATAAATGTGATGCCATCTCTGTTTGTTTTATTCGAATATAGAGACGGCAATTTTAATACGGATATTTGTGAATAAACTTGAATTTATCCGTCAGTTAAAGTTAATCAATGGGCGGTGAGACAGGCCCTTAGTCTTAGATGAAAATTTTACTTTATATGCATTGGAGCATTAAAATTAATTTTATGCAGCAGAAAAATTAAACTTATTATAAAATAAGATACTTAAACGCTCGCTTTTAATTAGTACAGAACCCCCTGCCCCTGCCCCTGGTGTTGCAGATGTTTATGGGCGGTGGTGATCTCTTAATACCAGAAGACCCACTTGCTCGTTTGCCTTCCAGTTGAATAACAAAAAAAAAAAACAGAACCCTTAGTTCTGGTGCGCCTCTCCGGCTTTGTAATCGGCCGGATTTTGTTTCTAAAAGCTCGGGCTAGAGGCTAGTAGCTCTCTCACTTTTCTCGTAAGCTAAATACAATTAGCATGAAAGGAATGGCACGATACGAAGTTTAAAAAGATACAGAAGTCAATTTCGTTTTTTGAACAATGCAGGCCGAAGGTTAGGTATTTTGCGCCCATTAGCAGCAGATATCGCATGATTTACGATTGATTTGGCGAATACAGAAGGACGAGCATTTGAGGCCATGGCCAGAAACGCTTTATGTCGTGATTTTTTGGCACTTGAAGGCTTAGTGTCTGAATATACGGGCTGATGACTGAGCGATTTGTCGGTCTCTGATGAGTTTGTCACTGATGGTGGCTCAAGTGACTGATGACTGAGCAATTCATACGTCTCTGATGAGTTTGTCACTGATGATGGCTCAAGTGATTGATGACAGAGCAATTCATACGTCTCTGATGAGTCTGTCACTGATGATGGCTCAAGTGGCTGATGACTGGGGGATTTGTTGGTCTCTGATGGTTTAGTCACTGAAGATTGCTCAAGTAACTCATGAATGGGTGATTGAGTGGTGTCTGAAGGGCAAGAAACTGATTGTAAGTGAGATAAATGAGATGGAATCACCGAGAGATTCCTGGTGATTGAAGTGTTAGTAGTAGATTCTAAAGTAGGTGACTGATGAATTGGCAAGTTGTCAGAGTCTATTGCCGGCTCAAATAACTGATGAGTTGACTTCTTCGTGAATGATGGACGGGCTCTTGAAGCCAAGTTGAGAACCCTACGACAGCGAGATTTCTCATCTGATGAACTTGGTACTGATGGTGAGGTAGAAGGATGAGAAGTTAGTAATTTCTCGGTGACAGAAGGGTTCGCTACTGATGTGAGCGAATGACGACTGAGCTCGGTAACTGAAGGTTTAGTGATTGATGGTAAGATAAGCGACTGAGGACCAAGTGATTCCACCAAATCTGAAGGCTTACTGTCTGATTTCAAGGTGATTGCCGGAGAAACGGAAGGTTTTCCGTTGTTTGAAGGTATAAAGGCTACAGCTAGAGGTGTAGATTGGAATATAGGAGATTTTTTGGCGACAGAAGCTAAAGCGAGAAAACGACGAGTGAGTGCTCTCCCAGTATCAATTGGATGAGCGACTGATGCCAATATCACCGATGACTGCTGTGATAAATCGTCACTTGATGACAAGGTACGCTGACAACCGAGCGATTTCTCGGTAACTGACGGGCGCTCAGATGCTAAACTGAATAACCGATGAGCTAGTGGTATTCTGACTGACGAAAAGTTCAGTGATTTTTCAGTAATTGAAGCTTTAGCGTGTGATATCCAGGAGTGTGTAGCTCTAACGGTTGACGATAGAGCGAGCAGCGGTCGGACGAGTGGTATCCCCCCTACTGATGGGTTAGCCAGTGACGTCAGCATCAGTAGAAAGCGACTGACGGTCCAGAGGGTCCAGGTAAGGCAGCGCCAGCAGAAAGCTGCCACGGTTGTAGCAGCGTCTACTGTCAGTCTTCTGAGTCTCTCCAACATTTTTCTGTTAAATTGAAAAGGAATAAGATATGTGAATTACTTTATTAAACTTATTGTTTAATACTAATACTGTTACTACTACTGTTACTACTACTGTTACTTTTTTTGTTTTTTATCAAACTTTAAACCTAAAATTGCTAAAAGTGGCGAAGCGGTAACGTTTCGTGTGCTCTGCCTACCCCATTTGGGAATACAGGCGTGATGTTTGTGTGTGTAAGATATGTTAATTTTTTTTCGAGCTCTAGGCGATGGTAGGTACATGATTAGTGCTTTGTCAAAAGAGCTTACTTAAGCCGAGTTTAGACTTGCAAAAAAAATCGTGCAAGTTGTACTTATTACATTGCGGCGCTCGATTGACCACTACAAACTCGTTGGCTTCACGGTAGAGTTGCGCCCGCTCGGTCTTTAAAGGGAGCGCTCCGATCTCGGTCAATCGGTCAAATGAACTAGTTCGGTCTTTTAGTTCCTTTAGCTCCTTTAGTTCCTTTAGCTCCGAGGAGCGGCTCCGACCGAAACAATGTGTAAGATCGGGGAGCGAGTTTATTTAGCTCCGCTCTTTATTTGTTTCCTCGTTCAATCATCTATCGCTCACTCACTCCCGCTCCCAATGCTCGCTCTCATACCGTTTTAGCTCCGACTCCGACCGATCGAAGCTAAGGAGGGCGGACCGGGAGCGGGACCGAGACCGATTAAGATCGTTTACGAGGAACTAGTTCTTTTCGGTCCGCAATGGGAATTCATTCTTTTTAGTTCCGACTCAAGCCTACTTTACGGCCGCGTAATGTAACTGTATGGAAAAGTTTGCTTTGATTTGTGGGTGTTCTAGTACCTCAGTTGGTATCAAAGAGTGTTTTAATCCTTGATAGAAATGGGACCGATTGGTATAAAAAAGTCAAATCTGTCGATTTTCTCACTGACTGTAAATTTTATCAGAAATCTGTGAATGTCGATTTTCATCACTTACAAAGTTAGTAAATGTCTCCTAAGAGCATTTTCGCGTAGCAGCAAGGGATCTAGTAGCTGCCCTTGCTGCCCCATCTCAACTTTCCACCCTGTAGTGAAAGAATCAGCGGGTACCATGGCCTACTTTCCCCGGGAAAGCTTCAAATTCCCGTTTGATACAGACAAAGCTACGGGCAACAACTAGTAAATTCTCGGTCATCCCACTCCTCTTAAACAAACAAACAAAACAAAGCAAGCTTCAGCCGTAGTTCTCACACGAGCTGAATGCAATTTGCGAACTTCACAAACACCATTGAATTAACTCAACGATATTTTTCTTCACCGTACATACCTAAAGCTCTTGGTAAATTTTTGAAACCACACTCTGTTTAGGAGGCCATGGAAACGACTAAGTAAGTAACTACAGCGACTTTTTCAGTAAAACATATTTAATTCTATTATTAAATTTATTGGTACAAATATGAAATAATGAAATAAAAAATATCCTAAAAATAACTTAACTAAAATACTAAATAAGTATTACAAATTAATTTTTACCTCACAGGTGTTCCGAGAACGTTACCAGGTAGACTGTACACAATATTTAATTGTAAGCAATTATTTTTATTCAGTTATTGCATCATACATAGCTGACTAAACATTATTGTTGTGTTGTTAGAGCGTGTTCAGACTGTTACAAAATCGCACGATTCCGGCGCGGTTTCATGTTTATATGAAAATTTTGTAAAGGGTTCAGACAAAACCGCGCGGTTGCCGCCAGCCAACCGCGTGAAAATACAATCGCGCGGAGCCCGTGCGATTTTATTACTATGGAGCTCGATGAGAGCGTTTAGTTGCGTTGCGGATACCGAGCGATTTGGAAGTAACATTCTAGGAGGCCACGCACGTTCCATGATCAATTGAAGTATGACATTCTTAAATAGTTAAAGAATTGTTCCTCAAACATTCTTGGTTTGGGATATAGGTATATAACGCAACGGAATGGCCATATTTGAAACGATCACTACATATTGGATGCACCCAATATCGCCTTTTTCTTTTTTTCTTTATTGTAAGCAACCACACAATATTTCATTTCCTCTTCGACGTCCATCTTGAAACTAAACGCCTATCGCTAAATAACCGCGGTGTCAAATACTAGAGGTACTACACATTATTGCGTTTCAAAACGGAATCGTGCGATTTTCAAACCGCGCGGTTCCCGCCAGTCTGAACGCGCTCTTATTGGATACATTACGCGGAAAACCACTGATAAAAAAATAGTTACATTACAATACAAAATACTCTTTATTAAACACCATAACACAGTAAGCAGTGCAGAAAACAGAGGTACTTACATAAAGAAAGTTTTCCAAGGTGAGCAATAGGCGGCCTTATTGTTTCTCGGTCGCTTCCAGACAATTTTTACAACAGAAAGAAGTAAAATAGATTTAAGCAGGTGGTCTAATCTACAACAACAATAAGTAAAATACACAACGACACGATAGCTAAGTTGTTAGTGACCATGACTACAAAGATAGCGGATATGGGTTCGATTCCCGTGACTGGCAAATATTTATATGGCAACTACCTTTTGCCCGCGGCTCCGCCCGCGTGGAATTCGGTTATCGCGCGCTGTTCCCTCGGGAACTGCATTTTTCCGGGATAAAAAGTAGCCTATGTCACTCTCGGGCCCATAAACTATCTCTATGCCAAAAATCACGTCGATCCGTCGCTCCGTTACGGCGTGAAAGACGGACAAACATACAAACACACAAACATACAAACACACTTTCGCATTTATAATATTGTTTGTACTTGAGTCTCTGATTGATGTTTATTTTTTATAAAAAATTGGCTTACGTTTGGCCTCAATCTCGCTTGATGGAAGACGAAGATGAGGCCTAAGATGGTACACGTTTGCCTAGAAGGTGTCTGTTCACTTTGACCTTAAAGATGTCCAGATTATAGCGTTCCGGAAAAACTGACCTTCGCAGAGAGTTCCACTGCTTAGCCGTCCGCATAATGAAAGAAGATGCAAACCGCTTTCATGTATTTAATTATATGTATGTCTATCCATTATCCATTGCAACTCGACATCAACCTAAGAGTAAGAATGCTTCAATGTTACATCTGGCCAATAGTTTTTTATGGATCAGAGGCATGGACCATTAAGGAGCGCATACGACAAAAACTAGAGGCACTGGAAATGTGGTTTTACCGTCGTATGTTACGGATAAGCTGGATCCATAGAGTCACGAATGACGAGGTACTCCGGCGAGTCAAAAAATCTCGAGAACTCATGTTGATCATCAAGAGAAGAAAGGTAGCATATCTAGGACAGGTATTAAGGCGTGAGCGTTATCATTTACTCCAAACAATAATGATGGGAAAAATTGAGGGGAAAAGACGCGTCGGAAGAAGAAAGAAATCGTGGCTCCGAAACATTAGAGAGTGGACCGGTATCGCCAGTGTGGAAGAACTGTTTTCTCTGGCGAGAGACAAAGATAGATATGCGGAGCTGACAGCCAACCTCCAGTAGTGGAGAGGCACCGCAAGAAGAAGAAGAAGAAGATCCATTGTCTAGCACCCATAGTACAAGCTATACTTAGTTTGGGACTAGGTCAATTGGTGTCATTTGTAAGCATGTATACTATCCAGCGGATAAACATAATTATATAGATAAAAACATATTAAACATCCAAGACCCGAGAACAAACATTCGTATTATTCATACAAATATCTGCCCCCGCTGGGAATCGAACCCACAAGCTTCGTAGTCATCTCTAACCACTTCACAATAATAATAATCCGTGGGGCCCAGGAGCACTAAGCCTCTTCAAAGAAATTTCGAAGAGGCTTATCGATGCCACCGGTGACCGAAGAGCTGGCAGCTACCTCGCTCAAAGAATTAGCCTAGCGCTATTCAACGAGGAAATGCTGCCAGCATCTTCGGCACAATGCCGCAGGGGCCTTTTTTAGATATTGTTTAGTTTTCATATAGTTTTAACTAGCTTATGCCCGCGACTTCGTCTGCGCGGGTCTAGGTTATCGCGCGGTAGCGCCCTCTATCGGAATGAAAGGTATCCTATGTTGATCCTTGGGGTTCAAACTACCTTATATACCAAATTTCATCAAAATCGGTTCAGTGGTTTAGACGTGAAAGCGTAACAGACAGACAGACAGAGTTACTTTCGCATTTATAATATTAAGTAGGGATTTAGTTTGTAATATATTTAATTTGCAGGTGGTAGGACCTTGTGCAAGGTCCGTCCGGATTGCTACCACCATCTTGCTCGCTAATCCTGCCGTGAAGCAGCAGTGCTTGCACTGTTGTGTTTCGGCGCGGAGAGTAAGACAGCCGGTGAAATTACTGGCACTTGAGGTATTCCAACTTAGGCCTCTAGGTTGGCAACGCATCTGCAATACCCCTGGTGTTGCAGATGTTTATGGGCGGTGGTGATCTCTTAACACCAGGAGACCTACTTGCTCGTTTGCCTTCCAGTCGAATAAAAAAAAAATTTAGTATTTTAAGTTATTTTTAGGATTATTTTTTACATTTGTACCATTAAAAGTAATTGTATTTTAAATAAAATATATCGCATGTTGCAGTAAAAAAATAATAATAATAATACATTTATTTCAAACACAATGTCCATAAATGGTTAGTAATATTAAGTCTTACAAGTATGTTAGTAGATTTATAAATAAATAATTCCATAACATTAAATACAATTTCGATTATTCAATTAATTAAATTAAATTATTAAATATTTTATGTCGCAATCATAATAACGTTATTAACCATTAATTATCACTTGTTATTAAATAATACTGGTCTGGAACCTTCGTACAATAAGAAAGTCCACCCTGCCTAAAATAGTATGCCTGTCTTCGAATAGAGAAACAATTTAAAACAATTTTACGAAAAAAAAAGTATGAAGGTTTGAAATTCAGGGTTAGACAGAGAAAGACATTGTTGCATGTGACGTCACACGCAAGTAGCGCCATACTTGGTGCATAGAGAAAAGCGTATGAGAGAAAGAGACAGCAGGGCTACTACGAAATTCGAAAACCGAAGTTCGTATCGTACCGTCTCGCCGACACTTATATTATTCAATACGAGAGTGAGAGGGACGGTACGATACGAACTTCGATTTTCGAATTTCGTAGTAGCCCTGCAGGTAATATATATTTTTCAAAAAAATCACTATAAATCCCATTTTCAACCGATTTAAGTATTCTCTTCGCTAAACACTGTCTGTATATCTATATTTTTAACCCCCGATGCAAAAAGAGGGGTGTTATAAGTTTGACCTCTATGTGTGTCTGTCTGTGTGTCTGTCTTTGTATCTGTCTGTGTGTCTGTCTGTGGCACCGTAGCTCTTAAACAGGTTGACCGATTTGAATGCGGTTTTTTTATTTGATAGTAGGTTTCCTAGCAATGGCTCTTAGGAATGTTTCATCAAAATCGGTTCAGCCATTTTTGAGATATTGAACTTGAAAGTGACAAAGTCGGGGGTTTTCTAACTTTTTGTTGGTTAGGTTATTATAATAATATACAAGACATGGCAAATTCAGGAGTTGTCAAATGCCATATTGAGAGTTCCAAAATTATCTTTACAAAGTATGACAAACACTTGCTTACAAAGCATGTGACAGTTTTATCTTTTTACTCAATGTATAATTACGTTTGCAACTTTACATCCATAGAAAAAAATATTACACATTGTGACAGATATTTGAATCAGTATACCATTCAAATCTATACATTAGAACTTGAAACTTTATGTTCATACATACATTTTTATGGCGATTCTATCGCCGGCGATTTAGAATCGCCATGATGGTATCCAACCTCCGATAGGAGAGGAATGGGAAGAAGATACATTTTTATACTTACACATATTGCTACATGAATATCTTCATAATCTATTTTGCTTTGATTTCTTTGGCAAATGTATGGCATGTCAACATGCCATTAATGGCACAAAGGTTCCACCCTGGCACATGATTCAGTTTCTCTGACTGTACAATACACATATACAACAAATACAGATAATACCACATTTTGAATTTTGAATTTTCTTTCAATTTTTATGGAATAATCGAGAAAAACTAACAAAAATGCAACGTTGCTACAACTTCTCAGATACATGCTTACAAACTAGTCAGATAATTAACAATAAATAATGTTAAATTAGTAGGATAACAGTGGTCGGACAACCCACCAGTTTAATGCTGCTATGCTAGAGACGGACTAAGGAAGAAAGAAAGAAAATAAATTTTATTCGTAAAAGTAACTTAAAGTAAATAACTTAAAACGATACATGAATAACACAAACAAGGAAAGCAGTTAACATTCACGAAACGGACCCACCTCAGCATAATGCTGGCTCAGGAGCTAGCGCTGGTCTTCCGGTGGGACCGTGAGGCCGTCATTGCGAGCTGAACGCATGACCGGGTCGTGTCTATTGTGAACGCGACCGTTTAAAGTCAGCGCTACCAACACAAGCATGACATACGTGCATGACATTGACAATGACAACTGACACGGCCAACCATACGCTCAGCAAGCAAGACGAAAAACAAACAATAAAAAAATAAATACAATAACAATTTTCAATTATAATAAAGGCACACGTTTTTAAGTTCGACTCTGTGTCGCGTTAACTATAGTGCTCTTAGCAATATTTTGTCATGCAATAATAAGCACAAGACTCGGATATGCGTCGTGCGGTCATCATGAAACTCGGGCATATGCAGCACGTGTATTTAGGCTCGTCACAAAGGGAAGACATTGCTATTTCATTCCTTGGACAGCCCAGATGACTGACAGCATAGCCAGATAACATGCCACTGGTTTTGCTTGAATTATGGCAAGTGAGAATAAGAACAGCTACGGCTATAAGGACCATTGCAGTCTTCGACGCCATTCTTTATTTATGTAAGTGATGGTCTTCTCCTGCAAATAAAAAAATGGCCTTCGTTAATGCGGTAAATAAAGGTAACGGTAAAAAAAGGTAAAAGGTGGTGATATATTTGATTGAGCATTCACTTGAACAGAACATCGAGAATTCACCGTTTTTAGGGTTCCGTAGTCAAAATGGCAAATACGGAACCCTTATAGTATCGCCATGTCTATCTGTCCGTCCGCGGCTTTGCTCGGGACTATTAATGACAGAAAGCTGTAATTTTGCACTAATGTATATGTAAAGCATGCCAACAAAATGGTAGAATAAAAAAAATCAAAAACAATTTTTTTGGGTACTTTCCACAGACGAAAAGTGGGGGTGATTTTTTTTCTCATCCAACCTTGTAGTGTGACATCGTATAGGTCTTTTGAAATCATTAGGGGGTTGCTAAAACGATTTTTCGATTCAGTGATTTGTTTGAAAAATATTTATTTTTAAAGTGCAAATTTTTATTAAAATCGAGCGTCGCCCCCCTCTAAAATCTAAACCGGTAGGGGGAAAATTTTTAAAAAATTCAGGATGATAGTAAGTATATCAAACTTACAAGGAAAACTATAACGGTTCAGTTTTTCTGAGAATTATTAATAGTTTAAGAGTAAATAGCAGCCTAAGATATAAAATATACCTAAACTTGGAATATTCCCTCTGGCCACGTGGTCCTACTGCCTTTGTCCTACCGATCGGACCACATGAACTTTTTTTTCCGGTTGGTTCGATTAACTAATCGGACTATTGAATCTATCATTTTCGTAGACCCCGTGGTCCTACCAATCGAACCACGTGAACTTTGAATTTCCTGTTGGTTCGATTGACTAATCGGACTATAGAAACTTGCGTTTTCTTAGACCACATGGTCCTACTAATCGGACCACGCGTTCTAGACATGAGTAACGTGACTTGCATACTGCGTATTAGGTGACCTTCTTAAGAAATATTATAATAAGGACAATGTTTTGTTTAATATGTATATTATTTAGTTTCTTTTATCAATAAATAAATAAGGACAATGTCAAATGTTAATGTCAATAGATATCTGTCACGGACATTATTCCTGCTTTTCTCGAGGCGAGAGATTGAAAGATTTGTATTATCCATATTACTATTTATCGTCTGGTCGGACAAAGCATGGATGCAGATAATGATGAACCAGAGTAAAACGTTCTACGCTATAGATGCGAAATGTCATAAATGTTGATGTATGAAAAATGTAAGTGGCAGCTGACGTAAGTGGAATAAGACCGTCATGGGACTCATGGGTACTTCAAATGAAAATAGATTGTATATCGTACTACGGATAAATACTACTTATGATTTATGATGACTAGCTAATGTCACATTATTATGACATACAATTGAAATATCTGTTAGTTAATTTATATCTTAAGAAAAAGAGTTCATGTGGTCCGATCGGTAGGACGAAGCGGAATTACAATTCCTTGTAATCCGATTAATCGAACTAATTGGGATGTCCCAAAAAAAATAACCTATAGTTTTTATCTTATTTTTGGAAAGAATAGGATATTTTAAGATACCTTTTTCATCGATTTTGAATTTGGATGAGTATTTAATTTTTTTATATTTTTTTTACGAAATAAGCTGGATGACGTCACAGTGAGACAGCCACGTTCCATTGCCTAGAAAAATTCAGTTTGTACATAACATAATCTGTGGCATTACTGAGAGTCAAGTGACAGTCAACAATCATACAAGCACGGCACAGTCCTAAATGAACCATGACAAATAGTTTCATTTATTTCTCTTCTTTTAGCTTCGATTATTCGTAGGTTTGTTTAATGGTGCGATAGTAAATACATATTTTTTATTAAGATCTGATATTTAAATTCTTTTATATTCACTTTTAACGTAGTTATTTAATACTTTTATTTGTGAAAATACATTGGTAATACTCGTATACATTTCGGACTTTACGATAAAATGACAACTGTTTAAAGCCGAATGCGCATCATGTGATTAAGTTTCCATCTTTGTCACTCTTTGCTATTATAAGCAGGACAGCAACATTTCAAACTGTCAATTTGCTTTAAAGTGTAGACTTTCCTTTAGACCTGCATTTGTGACGTTACACTGCAGGGGTCAAATGAAGGTCATTACTTAAATTTTATTTATTTAATTCAGATTATCATATTTTTGGAATCTGATTTCTGAAAACGCTTCACAAAGCCTATTCCTCCAAATTGTTTTCGATTTATTATACTTTGTAAAAAATTGGGACATCCCAATTGGAAAAAAAAGTTCATGTAGTCCGATCGGTAGGACGAAGCGGAATTACAAATCCTTGTAATCCGATTAATCGAACCAACCGGAAAAAAAAGTTCATGTGGTCCGATCGGTAGGACAAAGGCAGTAGGACCACGTGGCCAGAGGGGGAATATTCTGTACAAAATACGAAATCCTTAAAAAAATATGTCAATTTTTTTTTATGGCTTCAGAAACCTATCTCGGGCGTGTCCGACACGCTCTTGGCCGGTTTTTTCTGTGCATACATGTTTCAGCTTGTATTCTCGTTGGATTTCACGGGATGACCGTAAAAGTGACAAATTTGGCGTTAAAATAAATAATACAACAGAAAGACTCCAAAAACTAATCATCATTTACACATCTCTACTTAGTGGAAACAGCTGAGCAGAGCGTGGCGAAACCGGAGCGTTTCTTTTGGTTCATGAAAAACACATTCCTCGCAGCACTCCTCACACATCTCTGGTGGAAACGGAGCTAAAAGAAGCTGCCATACTGCTGCTCAAAATACAGAGGCGGCACGGAATCGCAGAGACGTGCCGTAAGCGTAACGATTTTAATGCATGCTCTCCACACCGGTGCTTAAAATGTTTACGGCTTGCGGCATCAGCAAAGTGATAATAATACCCAAAGTTATTGCAATAAGATACATGTGTCATACCATTTTTGAATCTGCATTTCCATTTGTTTGTTTCGTTTCTAGTAATTTTTTTTCATGGCAGATGGTTAAAGTTGAAATTCATGTTTTTGAGACAACTTTAATCAAGTTAATGAAGTTATTTTCAGCATTTTACGGTAGTTACTGACAAAATAACACTTTGCACTTCTGAAGTAACTATTCGTGATTCGATACACTATATTCTATAATTACTAACATAGTCTTAAGTAACTTAACTAACAAAATTTTGGATCAAGTTGTCTGAATGAATAAATTATTATTATTATATTTACTTTTAATTTCATCCAAGACCGAAAATTCACCAAACAGCCAGCCAACTGTTCAATAATCACGTACAAAACCGAGATTTAAAAAAAAAATGTTTTCTGCATTTAGCTAATGCCTAAATGATTGTGTCCAAATCATAATAAGGTGTTTTGGTTTTGGAGTTCCTTAGAGACTGGAAATTATTATTATAACTTACAACAGAAAATTTCACTGAGACCATGGTTTTATAATTCAAAATTAGGCCGAAGAGAAACATCCATATTAACTCGGATGAGACTGGGCCATACGTGCGCTCCTTCTCATTTGTTTAGATTCAACATAATAAATAGCGAAGCATGTGAATGTGGAGCTGCGGTGGCTGATTTAAATCACATCTTTCTATCCTGTCCATTGTATGACAGAACTTTGTTTATGGAATCATTAATATCCCAAAATATACCTCTTCCTACAAGCATACTTTCCTTGCTCACTTTTCCCAATATATATTATATAATAGCATCCTTTATTTCTAAAAATAATATTAAAATATAATACTTATAAATATATGTAATTCATTTTGCCTTTATTATACTTACCCTGACCTATATTCCAAATTCCGACTACCAACTATCCCTTTCCGCGTCTAATTTCCCTAACTTGAATAATGGCTAAGGGCAACACTAAAAGCCCAAGTCCAGAATAATTAAAAAAAAATAATAATAAGGTGTATTGAGACTTAATTATCTTCTCGGACTACTAAATATTTTGTAACAAAGAGGATAAGTTTTTTTATGTTGTGCGTTTAGGAATTGCCGCTTGAACTAAAAGTAAAAATGTATAATATTTATATTTACTAATCCTATAAGTTTTTCTTTTCATTTATTTTGATTACTATATTTTATGTGGAACCAAACATACGATTCGGACCCAAATCTTTAATATCTAAATTGAGGCGGGAACGTGAATTATCGATATATTATTAAATATATAGTCATTTTGATCGTAATTGAGGTCAAGTGATGCATAAGGAAGGAAATAGACGACTAATATGGGAATTTTAAGTTGGTTAACCACTTAATTAGGTAATTAATTCCTGCAGCTTCTCCATCTAACTAACGCGGTAAATGATGCCAATTAGGACTGGTTTTTTTTAATTTCTATAATTTTGACTGTGTGTGTTTGTAGTAACAAATAAATGTCATATCTATCTATTAAATGGATTAACCACCAATTGGTAATTATATCTGGGGGAACTACTGACTAAGAATACCATTTCTATTATATGATTACTAACTTTTGCCCGCGGCTCCGCCCGCGTGGTCAAAGTCAAAGTCAAAATCTCTTTATTCAATTTAGGCTATGACAAGCACTTATGAACGTCAAAAAATCTACCACCGGTTCGGAAAAAACCTCTGTTGAGAAGAACCCGGCAAGAAACTCAACGAGGTATTTTTTTTAAAACATATTCACAATATTTATAAATGATATCTATATACTATACATTACAAGTATTTAACACAATTTTATTTTCACTTCTCATGCTCTAAAAATGGGTCAATATAGCCTTACGAGACGGGAGTAAAGTGAGCACTTTACTCCCTAGGGAGTAAAAGTAATTATTTTTTTAATTTACTTCGAGCGACTTAGATAAACTCAAACAGCCAGTTACTTGCAAAAAATAAGTTTGTGTGTGGACCATTTTAATGACGAAAATGTTACGTTCTTAGTCTACGTGGTCTTAGTTCTATGCTTTTTCCGCATAGAAGGTGGCGCCACTCTATTTTTCCGTTTGTGTATGGACCATTTCGCCGGTGCTATTTTGTTAGTATCTGTATTGGTAGTATCTGTGTCTGGATGGAAAAAAATACTTACCGTGAAAACTTTGAAATTGTTGTAGAGCGTAAATCGTAAACGATTAAAATAAATTGATTATTCTCACAATTTCATCAAGTGATAGTGAAAATTATGATGCTGACCAAAGAGTAATAGACATAATTGATAATCTTTTGCCGCCGAAATCTAGAAAGGTTTATTTTTATTTTTTGTACTAAATTGACTATTTTTTCTCGCAATCGAAGTGAAAAATAGAGTTTTCACCGCGAGACTAAAAGTCAATATAAACCCTCGGGTAAATAGACACCCTCGCTAAAGCTCGGGTGGCTAACCACCTCGGGTATATATTGGCTTATTTTAGTCTCTCGATAAAAAATATACTATTTTAACACAGTAGGTTCACTATTTGAAGGTGTGTGTATGTACATACGACTTTTATGAAGGCGCAGCGCTGGCGGCGAGCGGCGTGACCGTGCGCGGAGGTTGCGTAGCTCGACTGAACTGAAGCTCCGGCAGCGAGCGGCGAGCGAGCGGCGCGGGCGTCGGTTGGCGGAGCGCGGGGGAAACGGGCGCGAGCGATGGCTGTTGTCTATGGTGCTGGTATGCCGAGTGGTATTAAGTTCGCCTCAGTATACTCCCCCTCCAGTGCGAAAGCAGGAGAAAGAAAAGGAAAGGTGGAAGGAGGAGGGTAGTTTGCCAGTATGTTTGTTTAAAGATTTAGCCTGTCAGGGAATCTAACGGCTCTGCCCAATCTCGTAGTCACCGAGGTGCGAGAAGATGGTTGTGGATTCGATGCAGGTATAGTATCTTCAGGATTTGCAGACACAGGTGTTGGTAGAACCGAGGTGTGCGGCGAAGGGCTATCATTGTGTCGATGAACGCAGGCTTGACGTTGTTGATAGAGACAACTCTAGGTATACCGTTGATAATTATAGTGAAAAACTTATATTAAATGATATTGTAACGGATAACTCACGTCTTAAATCGAGTTTAGCTCGACATGCTCCAGTGATGAAGGGTTTCGAAATAACCCGAAACATGTCGAGCTAAACTCGATTTAAGACATGAGTTATCCGTTACAATATCATTTAATATGAGTGTGTCTCACGATAATTTCATTGTCAAAAACTTATCTTGCTTATCAACGACTCGATAAGGTCCTTCATATGGATTTTGCAGCCCTTTTTTATTGAATTTTCTGATGAAAACGTGTGTGGCAGTAGCTAGTTCCTTGTGAACAAAGATGGATGATTTAGTGTGAGACGATGTGCTGACTGGAGCTAAACGGTGAAATGCAGATCGGAGTGCAGAGGCAAAAACTGCTTGTGGTCTCACTGCTGATGGTTCGGGTGGCAAAAATTCTCCGGGAAGTCTTATATTCTGACTCAAAATCATTTCAGCTGGTGAAGCATCTATATCATATAGTTTTTTTCATTTAAGTTAAGCTAGTGTAATTAATTATAAGTACTAACCATAGCGATAAGATTTGTAAATACTAACTATGGATTTAAAGTCCGCAATAAATGATTTGTATTTGTATATCTTCTTTGTATACTGCTCGAAGGCCCATCATCACGACTGGCAAATCATCTGACCACGACGGATTGCTATGGCATTTTAGAGCGGCCTTCAGCTGGCGGTGAAGTCGTTCGACTAAACCGTTGGCGGCTGGGTGATAAGGTGTGCTATGAATGTGCTGGAAACCACATAGTTGAGACAACGATGAAAAGAGTTCTGACTGAAATTGTCTTCCTTGGTCTGTGGTTATCCGAAGTGGCATACCGTAGCGGCATATCCATCCGGAAAACAATTTTTGAGCTACCGTTTCTGCTTCGATATTTTTGAGTAGGTATGTCTCCGGCAATTTTGAGAATCGATCAACCACCGTTAGTAAGTAACGGTAGTCTCTAGATGGTGAGAGAGGTCCAACAAGGTCAACATGAATATGCTCGAATCTGGTGTTAGGGGGCGCAAAAGTTCCAGGTGCAGCAGTGTTATGGCGGCTAGTCTTGGCAGCTTGGCATGCTAGACAGGAGCGTGTCCAAGTTGCGCAATCTTCCACAATCAGGCCACGTGTATCTATCCGTGACAAGTTTGGTTGTTCCTTTTACTCCTGGATGCGCTAGGTTATGAAGCGAGTCAAACACTTGACGTCTAAGTGGTTTTGGAATATAATGGTTTGGCTGAGGATGTAGAAATGTTACAAAAAAACGTGTGTGTTGGTATCAGGGAGAGCCATTTTCTTTATGACTAGACTTGTTTGGTTATTGGTGCTAAGAAGTCGTTGTAGCTCTTCATCAGTTTCTTGGGCTGTAGCTAGGTCCTATGGGCCAACGGGTTTACTAATTACATCCACTCTTGAAAGGGCGTCTGCGACTATATTACTAGATCCACTAATGTGCTTGATGTCCGTTGAAAATTGGCTGATAAATTCAAGGTGTTGGAACTGGCGTGGGCTACATTTCTCTGGCTTTTAATGAAATGCAAATGTTAAAGGACGATGGTCAGTGAAGATGATGAAATTTCTTCCTTCTAACCAATGTCTGAAGTGGTGGATAGCTTGATAAACGGCAAGAAGCTCTTTATCGTAGGCACTGTATTTGGATTGGGCTGACGTAAGTTTTCTTGAGAAAAATGCGATAGGTTGCCAGTCATTCTCATTTTTCTGATGGAGTGCGGCCCCCATTGCTGTATCTGAAGCATCGGTAAAGAGGGCAAGTTGGCAGTTTTGCTTCGGATACGTGAGTCTGGTGGCGTGGGCAAGGCTTTCTCTGCAGGCCTCGAATGCAGCATTAACGTCGGGAGACCATTTCACAGCGTCATTGCCTTTGACGCCATCTTTGAGAAGGTTATGGAGGGGCGCTTGTATTTCAGCGGCATTTTTTATAAAACGCCGGTAGAAATTAAGGACGCCTAAAAATCTGCGGAGTGCTTTCACTGTTGATGGCTTAAGGTATTGCTTGATAGCTTCAATCATGGATGAGGGAGGTTCTTCTATGTGACGGAGAGGGTAGCGGTCGGGTAAGGTACGCGCGTTCAACGTTCTATAATCTCCACAGGGACGCCATCCTCCTGACTTCTTTGCAACCATATGTAGCGGGAAAGCCCAAGGGCTGTCACTAGGTCGTATAGTACCTTGTCGAAGTAGCTCATCAAATTTTCTTTTTGCAATCTCTAATTTTTCTGGAGGGAGGCGTCGTGCTCTACAGGCAGTTGGAGGACCTGGGGTCGTGCGTATAAAATGTTTGGTGCTGTGTTTTGTATTATCAACGGCGCTAGTGGGCTTCGTGATTACTTACTGGAAACTTAGCCAGGAGCCAGTAGAGGGGTCAATTAGGCGTTTATTTTTGAGGTCTACAAGCAATCCGTAATGCGTCAGCAAAACGGCACCGATAATAGGTTTACTGACGTCAGCGACGACGAAAGGCTGTAAATGCCCTGGGCCATCATGGCCTGTTCTGTACCCAGTGTAAGTTTTCGGTTACAAAATACGTCTCGTTCGCGTTCGCGTTAAAGTCTCAATTTGTATGGAAACATGAACAGCGCCTTTAGCGGAACGTTTTCGATGTTCGTGTTTCCATACAAATTGAGATTGCAATCGAGACGTATTTTGTAAACGAAAACTTACACTAAGGGCACTGTTGAGAAGCGCAGTCCGCATCCCCCGACACGCCTCTCGGAATGACCTAATCTGAAGTGCATTTGCCGGTTATTTTAGAGCCCAATGGTATCGCACGTGAAGATGGCAAGAGGCCGGACGGAATGTCGCTTATCGCTTGGATACAGGCTGGCTACTGCGAAACTCGAAGTTCGTGTCGTACGATCCCTCTGACACTTATAATATTTAATGCGAGAGCGAGAGGGATCGCACGACACGAACTTCGAGTTTCGAGTTTCCTAGTAGTCCTGAAGGGCAGGAGTCTCGTTTGGGATGCGACCTGCTTAGATGCAGTGGCACCATCTCACGTCGCCACCACTTCCATCCGTGCAGGTGCAGCGGTTTCTACAGCTGAACAACTTAAACGACGCAAATATTCTTGTGTAAGGCGGAGCTACGTATTTGCACCGTTTGGGGTAGAAAACCTACGCCCATAGATTCCTGGCGCGAAGAATCTCGTAAAAGAGATTTCTTTACGCCTGGTAAAGACGATCGGCGACCAGGAGGCAGGCAGCTATTTCCGTCAACGTTTGAGCTTGGCTATTCGCAGATGTGTTCGCCGACAGTTGGCATTCCTTACTTAACAATATAAATCACAATAGAGTGGGAACTACGGACCTCTAGTCCTGAGAGAAGGCCTGTGCCCTACAGTGGGACGTGATATATAGGCTGGGATGATGATTATAATGAGTATCGTCGATATGCCGTAATATATAATATATATCGGAGAACGGGTGGGTGGTGGGCAGGTAAAGAGAGCGATACTATTTTCTTTCTTTTCTTACTTAAGTGGGTAGCATTATTGACCTGTCGAATTATAATCGCACGGAGAGATAGATAGGCAGGTACGCAGATGTGTCAGGATATATGTTCAGCATAGCCAAGTTCTGGTCTCCCTCTTTAGCCCTCTTCAAGGTCGGTCAATATGGTAGAAATGATTACACTCGTGTTTCTCTTGTAAAGCCAATCTTTGTTCAATTAAGGCTTAAATTAACATTGAAGTTACTGCACGGTTCGTAAGTAACCTCAGTTGAGAAGATACCGGCAAGAAACTCAACGAGGTATTATCTTTTCAAAACAACACATTAAAATCGTTCATTTCGTTACAATTCATTATCACACTATCTCGTCACTAATATTGAAACATAGTTACGAAGGATACTAAGTAATTATGAAAACGCGGAGAGTTCTGTTCTTGCGTCCATACACTGCGTGGTCTATATTCTAAATCTCTTCCAATCTCAGAAATAAGGATTGCTATTAGGTGCACAAGCACTAAGTACACAAAATCACTAATAATTGGCAATTAAACTCAAAGCACTTAGTCGATGCAAATAGATTACGTTAGACACTTGTGCTCAGCGCGACTCCTCGATCAAGACTGTCGTCCCCGTTCTATAACCGACATTGAATGTCATTCTGACATATATCGATCTACCCGCAGATTCAGTATGAACTAAACACAGACCACCCCCAAGTGATACTTGACATGACCTGTCATCACTTGACGTTTCGATAAAGCAATTATAATTAAAGAAGCATTTAAATGAACGTGATAAAACAATCATCATAGTTAACTACTGATAGTTCGATCTTAAATTAAACTAAACATCTTTTCCAACAGTCACCGGTGTGGCCAGTGTGACTTAAATAACAGAGATATTAAAAACTAAACTATATCTAAAAAAGGCCCCTGCGGCATTGTGCCGAAAATGCTGGCAGCATTTCCTCGTTGAATCGCTAGGCTAATTCTTTGAGCGAGGTAGCTGCTAGCTCTTTTTTTCTTATATCTTACATCACCCCTATTTTGGCAATGTTCACTCCAAGGAACATAAATTTTCATGAAAACTCAAAACCCTAGATTTTTTTTTCCTGAGGTTGTTTACGTCCATAGAACTCCAAAAAACAAGAGGAGTATTGAAATGCAAACTTTTATGACTTTGCCAAATTAAGGGTTAATTTAGTTTTTATTTTATAATTTTTTTTGTACCTACTAGTATTATAGGCGTTTTGGTATCATACTGTAAGCCTGTAAATGTTAATTATTAATAAATAAACAATAATAACTAAGAAATTCACAAAAGGATCGTCAAATGTACACAAAAATATAGAAATAGAATTTACAATGTCAAATTAGAGTTCAGTTGGAAAACAATACGAGTAATAATTATAGGTAAAAACAAAAACCAATCAAACATATTTACGATAAAATAATTAAAATGTCTAGGCAATACAATTAAAAATTAATTCACAAAACTGAAAAATGTCAATAGAACCAAAACAACACTACAGAACACTCGGCTACGCCTCGTTTCATAAAACCACACTCGTGTTTTAAGGACCCCTATTACGATACAGTTGCATAAATAACTATTGTCCAATCGGACGTCAGTGACCATGGCCTTGTGGTATTGTTCAAAAACCCTATGGTTTTCGAATCAGGGTACATTGGTAAAATTTGAACAATATCAATTAGTAGGATAACTGTGGTCGGATAGGCCCACCCGAGAGAGATAGAGCCACGATGATAGAAACGGACGAATACACACGTTTAAGTTCGACTCTAAGAGGCTGTTTTACCACCCATTGATTAATTTTATTTGATGAATAAACGAACTAAAAGAATTTCCTTGCTCACCCGCGACCTTAAACGAATAAATGTGATGCCATCTCCGTCTATTCGAACAAAACAAACAGTGACGGCATTACATTTATCCGTAAGTGTCACCCCAACTAGCAAAATGTAGTCTTGAATAAGCCATGAATGCGTTTTCAATAAAGCTTAAAGCATTTTGATATAGTCTTAGAATACTCTTGTAATACTCTTTAAGACCGGTTTTGGGCACAAAATTCAGGATCTTTGTTCTTGAATTTGTGCTGTACTGGTCATGGAAAATGCTATTTGCTCCCATGTTGATCTTAAAAACGCACTGTATTGTGCTACAAATCTTGCACACTGCTAATCTAGAATCAATATGCGACTATCAGTCAGTTTAAAAATAAATTTGGGAGCGTTTGTCTTAGTTCGTGTGAATTTAAATTTAATTAATAATATTTGACAACCTTTGACAACACAAAAAATGCAGGACTCATGAGTTATTTATGCGGACTAATTGTGACTAGCTACGACCTTTTTTATGTGCGAAGATGATTACTTCGTTGTTATATATGTGTATTTGTGGTATATTTTTAATGCCCCCCTATATTTTCCTATATTTAAAATATACTCCAATATAACAATTTCACGTGCCTGCTGTTACAAGATCTGATATCTGACAATATGCTTTTGTGAAACTTTTGCTCTCTGATTTAAATTATAAACTGAAAGTAATTTAAATGCCGCTCCATGTGACCTGCTTACAATGAAATATTTATTGTTTCCATAATGGTTCAATCCAGTAAAATCGTAAAAATTGTTCGTAGCTAATATTATATTAAACATTTTTATTAACAATATGGCGCTGACGCCATTTGTTAAAAACAAGGTCCTGAAAAAGCAAAAAAAAAGGTTGGTTCAGAACTTTTTGCTTTATATAAGAGCAATTAATTTCCCATTTTGCTTTTGCTCCTGTAAGAGTCACGAATCATTCTGATACAGGATTTTAGTCTTAGGTGACACAATAATGACATTCTCAAGCCTACTAGTCCTATATAAGTTCTATTATCGCATTTCTGTAGAGAAGTGTTAGACTTGGATAAGACTTTATTGAAACTAATGTATTTAGCGGAGAGTTAAAGTCTCATATCTTGCTTCTGTAGGACTGTACTTGAATAAGCCATGTATTGTAATCTCCAATGCGCTTTCGAGATATGTTTTTCCAGATTATTACTCCTAGCATTATTTTTTGGTTACCAATGCGTTTATAAGACGACAAACATTATCAATAGCTTTCCTGTGACTTATTTAAGACTATATGCATTTCAGTATGCATTTCTCAAGAGCAATTTGCTAGTTGGGACGTTGACTGTGGAGCTTTAATGGTGCAGTAAATGAAGGAAGTTGTTGTATGGAGACCCAAGCATTAATTCCTCAGTCGATGAAATTTTGCTTGGTTATTGTATAGTATGAGCCGTAACTAAAATATAAAAAATCCAAAAAAAAAAACACCTAAGTTAGGTATTTATACCTAAAAATCGTCGCTACTTTTAAAAAACTCGTATCTCGAAATGGATAATTTTTCCGATTGCACTTTATGACGGCCGGATGGCCTAGTGGTTAGAGAACCTGACTTCGAAGCCTGAGGTCCCGGGTTCGAATCCCGGCCGGGGCAAATATTTGTATGATGAATACGAATGTTTGTTCTCGGGTCTCGGATGTTTAATATGTATTTAAGTATGTATTTATCTATATAAGTATGTTTATCCGTTGCTTAGTACCCATAACACAAGCTTTGCTAAGCTTACTTTGGGACTAAGTCAATTGGTGTGAATTGTCCCGTGATATTTATTTATTATTATTTATTATTACGTCAAGGTTCAATTTTGTTCACGTATTGATTTGAGATACGAGATTTTTTCAAAGTAGTGACGAAACACAAATTTGTTTATATTAGTCCAAAATTATTTTACCAAATAAGTCATTCGTATCACTATGTGATACTAGAAAAAAATCTGAAATTTTCCGGTTCAAAACACGCCAAAAAAAATTTTTTTTTTAATATTGGCATTTCTGCTGGGATATTTTTTTTTTATATTTCATATATTCTTCCAAAACTTTACATGAGTATGTCTATGGCGAAGAAAGTTTGAACGGAGCATTTTTTTTTATTATTTTTTTTTTTGGATATATATACAATGCTTTCTATTTATTGATACTTTATCATACTGTCAAGTTTTTTCGGGCTGAGGAATTACTGTTGGGTTCACTACCTTTATTTACTGCACTATAAGCAATATTCTGTCATGCAATAATAAGCACAAGACTCGGATGTGCCTCGTACGGTCATCATGGAACTTGGGCATATGCAGCACATCTGTTTAGGCTCGTTACAAAGGGAAGACATTGTTATTTCATTCCTTGGACAACCCATAGGACTTAAATATGCACAGCTTGCTACAAACATGTTGCTTGAATTATGGCAAGTTAGAAGAGCTACGGCTATAAGGACCATTGCAGCAGTCGACGCCATTCTTTATGTAGACGATGAAAGTCCTCTTCTGTAAGTAAAATATCCATTGTTAATGCGGTAAATAAAAACTTGAATAAAAAGACACTTAATTTACGGCCGAGAAACTGTTTTTCCCATTTTTTTTTCGCGAAAAGATGATTCACGCGCGTTCGGGATAATTTTGGAAAAAATATGGTATTTCCTACTCAGAATCAAGAGCACGATCGATTCTGATAGTTTTAAAAACCGGCCAAGAGCGTGTCGGACACGCCCAAAATAGGGTTCCGGAGCCATTACGAAAAAATTAAGTAATATTTTTCTAAGGATTTCGTACTTTATACGGAATCTTCCAAGTTTAGGTATATTTTATACCTTACGCTGCTATTTACTCATAAACTACTAATAATTCTCAAGCAAACATAGCCGTTATAGTTTTCCTTGAAAGTTTGATATATTGACTACCATCCTGAATTTTTTCAAATTTTTCCATCCACCGGTTTAGATTTTAGAGGGGGGGGGGGGACGCTCGATTTTAATGAAAATTTGCACTTTAAAGTTGAATATTTCGCAAACGCTTTACTGAATCGAAAAATCGTTATAGCAAACCCCTAATGGTTTTAACATACCTATCCAACGATACCCCACACTATAGGGTTAGATGAGAAAAAAAAAATCACCGCCCCTATACGTCTATCGGAGGTACCCTTAAAAAAAATTTTTTTGAATTTTTAATTGTACTGTTTTGTCGGCATAGTTTACTTATATATTCGTGCAAAATTACAGCTTTCTAACATTGATAGTCTCTGAGCAAAGCCGCGGACGGACAGACAGACAGACAGACGGACAGACAGACAGACAGACATGGCGAAACTATAAGGGTTCCGTTTTTGCCATTTTGGCTCCGGAACCCTAAAAAAAATGACAGTTTCGCGACTTTTTTTCGTACCTACACTCAGTAAGGGCGTACCGGTCGGGCCAGCCGTATGGGCCGTCATAAAAAATTTTAAACGATCGAAATCTATTGTGTTCTTAATTCTGAGAAGAAAAACCATATTATTTCCAAAATAAAAAAAAAGAAAGCGTACCTACACTTTTCTCTTATTTTTCTCTTTTTTTTTTCTTATTATCCTGTGTTCTGTTATTATCATGTGTTTTTATGTACAATAAAGAGTTTTACAATAAAATACAATACTTTTTAGGGTTCCGGAGCCAAAATGTCAAAAACGGAACCCTTATAGTTTCGCCATGTCTGTCTGTCTGTCTGTCTGTCCGTCCGCGGCTTTGCTCTGAGACTATCAATGCTAGAAAGCTGTAATTTTGCACGGATATAATATAGGTAAACTATGGCGACAAAATAGTACAAAATTCAGGATGGTAGTCAGTATATCAAGCTTCCAAGGAAAACTATATAACGGCTAGGTTTGCTTGAGAATTATTAGTAGTTTATGTGTAAGTAGCAGCGTAAGGTATAAAATATACCTAAACTTGGAAGAATCCGTATAAAATACGAAATCCTTAGAAAAATATTACTTAACCTTTACTCTTTCTTTACTTTTTTTTCTTAAATATTACTTAGCCTTTGTACTCTTTTGATTTGTTGTTGTCTTTTTGTATTATTTTGTGTTTTATGTACAATAAAGTATTTACATACATACATATAAATACATACTTGATTTTTTCGTAATGACTACGGAACCCTATTTTGAGCATTTCCGACACGCTCTTGGCCGGTTTTTTTTTAAAACGTCCAGTTGTACGATTGTATCGAGCCGGCCAGAAAGGAAACTTAAGCTCTCGTGACACATGATTTAAAAAAAAAAACTTAGAATTAATTCACGATTATCAGCCAGGAATGGATCATCCATTTGAGAACTACGTTGCCACATACAGACAGACAGACGGACATTGGACTCTTATAGCACACTATTTTCGTCGGTGTTAAAAATTGGTTTTATGCACTTGCTATGCAATCTACTACATATTAATTTTAAAGCACTGAATAATACGAATAAGAAATCTTTAATAGGTACTTACATGAAAATTTTACCTTAAAAAGTTACAAGAAAGGCGTTCAGCGTTAGATGTTTACTGTCAAATATTAAGCCGGTTAGTCCATATATAAGGACTACAAGATACAGCTAATCATTCTTCCTTGAAAATCATGAGGCATCATATCTGATTTCTTGTGGAAACAAAGACTGTGGTGACGTGTGTTTTACGAATTAAATTTGGGTTTCGTTCCGCGAACACTCAGAGCCGCATTTAGAGGTGTGGAGGCCTTGGGGCAACAAAGGAGTGGAGGTCAATGAGGGCCTTTTGATATTTTACTGATTGCCTTATTGAAGTGAAGAAATATATGAATTGCTGTTTCCCAGTATTTACTCGTCGGATTTTGAAAGTTTTTTTTTTGCGATGTCTCTATTGTGGGGGCCCCTATTTTGTGGAGGCCCCGGGCAGTTGCCTCCTTTGCCCTCCCCTAAATTTGCCCTGCGTACACTGTAGTTTTCTCTCCTCTCATCCACTCAAAGGTTGACTGGTAGAGATGCCTTAAAGGTATAAGTTCGCCTTTGTTATATCTCATTGTTTGTCAATTGTGTTTGTTTACTTATTTTGTACAAGAGTTTACATACATAAATACATACAAACAATAATAATATATATATATATATATATATATATAGATACCTATTTAAGAAATGGCATATCAAGCATATATTTAGATAAATTGCATATGATTGTGTGTGGAACAATGCTGTCAATTTTAGGACAATGAAATGTATGATGTGTTTTTAATATGTCATGTCTATCAACTACAACTTTTTGTAAAAAAAAAAGTTCGACTAAAAATAAAAACTTCACTTTATTATAATAATATGACATGTATTTTTTTTCATAGATACGTTATCTAATGAAAATATTTGCCAGTATGTTCTAGGCTTTATAAAAATTTACGTTACGTTTTATGGTAACGTTACGTATTTTTTTTATGTTATTTCTATGACACATTGGTCAAAATTCGCGGCCTTACCCTTATGTAACATCGACGCTTAGAATGGCATCATATTCTGGGCAAACTCAGTTGACAGAGAAGCATTTAAAGCACAAAAAACCGGCCAAGAGCGTGTCGGACACGCCCAAAATAGGGTTCCGGAGCCATTTCGAAAAAATTAAGTAATATTTTTCTAAGGATTTCGTACTTTATACGGAATCTTCGAAGTATAGGTATATTTTATACCTTACGCTGCTATTTACTCATAAACTACTAATAATTCTCAAGCAAACTTAGCCGCTATAGTTTTCCTTGAAAGTTTAATATACTGACTACCATCCTGAATTTTTTCAAATTTTTCCACCCATCGGTTTAGATTTTAGAGGGGGGGGGGGGACGCTCGATTTTAATGAAAATTTGCACTTTAAAGTTGAATATTTCGCAAACAAATGACTGAATCGAAAAATCGTTTTAGCAAACCCCTAATGGTTTTAAAATACCTATCCAACGATACCCCACACTATAGGGTTGGATGAGAAAAAAAAAATCACCGCCATTTTACGTCTATGGGAGGTACCCTAAAAAAAATTGTTTTTGAATTTTTAATTGTACTGTTTTGTCGGCATAGTTTACTTATATATTCGTGCAAAATTACAGCTTTCTAACATTGATAGTCTCTGAGCAAAGCCGCGGACGGACAGACAGACAGACAGACGGACAGACAGACAGACATGGCGAAACTATAAGGGTTCCGTTTTTGCCATTTTGGCTCCGGAACCCTAAAAAGGTGTCTCAGATCATTATGTGGACTTAAGCAACTAGATTCATGTAAACCATACACACTTATCATTCTCATTCTGGGACAGCAAGGCTACCACGAAATTCGAAATTCGAAGTTCGTATCGTACCGTCCCGCCTACGCCTATGTTATTTAATACGAGAGTGAGAGGGACGGTACGATACGAACTTCGAATTTCGTGTTTCGAAGTAGCCCTTCAGGTATGTCGAACCTTTACGTATCAACGTGCAATTTTTCTAAAGAAATGTTTAATGAGGTCATAGACGTGCCAACAAATAATTTGTAATTTGTGATTATAGGGAAAATAATAATAGTTTACGAGTAAAATAGCATGAGGAAGCTTCCTCAAACAACAAATGTGTCTGATGCATAATTTCCGGGTGCATAATGAATGAATTTTGTGATTAGTGACGTGCCTAGAATATTGTGTCGCGTACCATTAATGGAAATTTAAATTTAACTATAGAATTTATTTTTTAGCATAATCACGACCTTGTACGAAAGAGCGAATACCTCCTAATACAAGTGTTAAACTTAAAAGGAGGATTCGTCAACAACTGTAAACACATTGTTAGAAAATAAATGATTTTGATTTGATTTTGAATGGAACGCGTGCCGTTCGTTCGCATCCCTGTTCTAGGAAACCAATATAGTATTTGATTTCTGGTAAAACCCACGCTGTGATGACGTATTGCGGTGACTAGGTTGTTGATTAACCCAAGATTGAAAAGATATTTAATATGGATTTTTGTGATCCCACTAATCCTATTCTACTATCCTACTAATATTATCTACCTACAATAAATGTGAAACTTTCTGAGTGAGTGACTAAAAACGGCTGGACGGATTTGGATGAAATTTGGTCAAAAGTTGGTTTATAACCAGGATTTAATCCTGGTAAAGGAAGGTTATAGGAAATTTTTAATACCGATATTCCCATGGGATAGGGATAAAATCTCTAAATAACAACCGCTGGGCTTAAAGTCATGAAATTTGGTATATAGGTAGCTGGAAGTTTGGAATAACACAAAGTCTACTTTTTATCCCGATGTTTCCATGGGATTGGGATAAAATTTCAAAGAGAAGAAAGTTTGTAAGCCCGTTTGTTTTGTTTGTTACCTCATCACTTCTAAACCGCTGAACCGATTTAGATGAAATTCGGTATACCGATAATAGTTTAGAGTCCCGGGGAAGGACATACCCCAGCCAACACATAAGCCAGATAGTAGCGAAAATATACCACAATAAGCAGTGTCAAGCTTTGTTACTTTTGTATTACAGCTGACGTTATGGCTTTATTTTGAATAAGAGAGTTCTTAAATTAAAATAATGTTGAAAGCTTACTAAATTCTGTATAAAGTTCGCGGTATTTTTTCAAGCTGAATATTAATCAAGAGTAAATCTGCTAAACAAGCGATATTCAAATAAAAGTAATTGAAAAAGCTATTATCTGCACAGTAGCTGAAGTTTTTGCATTGTCCTGGATAACATATTTAAGTAAAGCAGTTAAACAGCAAAACGCTGAATATAGACAAAATATTTTCTTTAAGCTGCATAGTGTACGAAATGGTACTAATTTATTCAGATGCTGAATATTTTAGATTTTTTCTTCTTTACACAGCTGACCTCTGCATAATTGAAAATAAACTCCTTGTTTTACCTAACTTATAGCGCTATAAGCGTACAATTGTCTTTATGTTAAGCTTAAAACAATATCAGTTACAAATGTGGGTATCTTAAGCAGCAAATAACTGATTAGTTGAAGATATCGTATGTTTATATCCAGATACCATCCACTCTACTAGTCGCATTTGAACTATTATGCAGAAATAAGCAAAATAATCACTGAAATAGACACTTTTATTCAAATTGGCCGTCCGCCATTAACTAACGTTCGGCATAACCTCTTTTTATAGAAATCCTCAACATTTATCTTATGAAATTAATAATTAATTCTAAAAGCTGTGAAATTTAAGTAAAACACACGGAAAAACTACCGAAGATTGTGGCACTACATCCAGGCACCTATCGAAGATAATATTATCGTATTGGTAAGCCATTTTTAGAAGAAAACACTTATATTAGAAGACAAAACAAAGACTGTTTGATTTAAATTACACTCACACAAGAATACATTTAAAATAACAGCTTAAAACCTTTTAATATTCAATCATAATTAGGGTAAACCATCAGCTGTTTTTTGACTCATATGTCTTATTATTATTATTCTCCTTAATGGCGGCCTTTAAGGCTTGGGCCAATGTCAGTTAAAAAAAGATAAATATATTCTTCTTCACGTAGTACGGTGATTGTAGTTTTTGCAACTTGATAGCAAAATTCCAAAAACCACGCGGAAACAACTTGCGCATTAAAAAATGTCAGACACGAGAGCAATATCGAATTTTGTAATCACTGTTCACTGTTAAGGTTAATCGCCGCATAAAACACTATCAAAATTATACTTCAACTAGCCAAAGAAGCAGAAATACCAAAATAGGACATGGCCCACATCCGCCATCTTCGAATGCCACAAATCGAATCGACTCATATGTCATCCACAACACTGACGGTGACAGCTAATGACAGCCAGTAGCGACGTTTCGTATACGTTCAGAAACTGAACAAAACGTGCGTTCGAGGAGACTATTCTATTGGATTGGCTCAGTCCGAATTGCATTACCGAGGTTATTGAATATCGTTGAAATGTCCACGAACTCAAAATCCAAAAAAATATGTGTAAAATGTAATACTGAAATTAAGACAAATGAATATCTTAAATGCCAGCTATGCGCAAATTTTTACGATGTAAATTGCACTGCAAATGTCAGCATCAAGCGTTTTCTAGTAATGAAAAAGGAAAGTAAAAATACCTGGATATGTATAAAATGTCGTAATACAAACGCTCCAGCGAAGAAAACTGTGTCCAACGTACAGATCTTGTGTGGCTCAACTCATGAAACCCAATTCCAAGGAAGTGATAACGTCACTTTTCGGAAAAAAAAAGCTGTTGAATATGAATTACTTGATACGAATTATGACTCCCAGGAATCTGCTGACGACACCGTTCAAAGTCTACCTAATATGTCAACCACTGAAGACCCTCAGGTTATAGAATTGAAAGCTGAAATAGCTAGATTGTCGTTGGAGCTGGCAAGTGCTCACGGAGAAATTGAAAAGCTAAATGAGAATATAGTGCTTATTACAAAAAACCTAGAAGACAAACAAAAGAAAATTGAACTTTACAAAAAAATTCTGGGAGATGGTGGGTCCATCTCGAAAGCAACACCTGTAAAAAACTCTTCTAAACAACATAGTCCATTTAAATGTACTACGGATATACTCTTCAGTTCTTCACCATCAACTCCCTCAAAAAATGGTCAAGCAGAGGTTTTCTCGACACCGAAATCAATACACGACGACGACACGAGACGAGACGAGGTAGAGGATGCATCTGAAACTGTGAAAAATGACGATGCAGAAGACTATCTCCAGATTGACACTCCAGCCCAGATGTCTAAAATCGAAGTTAATCTATCTTCTAAACAAAAAATGCAGGCGTGTAACACGGATATGGACCCCTCAACGAGGAGAAATATTTTAATTTTTTCAAGCGAGAAGTGTACTTTTCTACGAAAACACTTGCATAATCATTTTAGAACTTCCCATATTGTCACATCTATTGTAAAAGCGGGCGCATCTACGGACAAGTTGCTTGAATCTTGTTTAAAATTTTGTAAGGACTTTGACAAGCGTGATTTTGTCGTTTTCATTTGTGGTAAAAATGATAAGAAGATTATGAAACTACAAGCGTCATTATACTATTACATGGAAAATCTGTCTCATACAAATGTTCTACTAACTGACATTCAATCTTGCCAATACCAAAATGTAGTTGAAATAAGAGAAATGTTTAAGCTCCTTTGCAAGGACTTCAAAAATCATGCCTACTTTGTGCATCTTAACAGCAAGCTGACTTTGTATAGCTCCAAACAAAAAAACTTATGTAATTCACTGTTGGGCCGTATTCAAACTCTTAATTACAAATATGAATATTATTCTTATGTTAAAGCCAATACTGACACTCATTCTTTCCGTGACATTGAGAAAAAGATTGAATTAATGAATGTGGGAACCCAAACTGTATGGGAAACTCCAGACAAAGTTACTCCTATTACACCTATTGCTACACAAGCAGATCATCCATGTGAAAATAATTTAGATACTTTTTTTCGACCCTAAGCTTTGTACTTTTTCAATTTTTCATCAAAATGTTCAAGGTTTGAGGTCTAAGGTTAATGAATTGGAGATTCTAAATGATACGATCAATATTGACATACTTTGCTGCACCGAAACTTTCCTAAAAAATAATGAAATATCCGCTATCCAAATTGATACATTCAAGATGTCCTCTTATTTCTGTAGACGCAAGATGACTAGAGGCGGGGTTTGTATTTATGTAAAAAAGACAATAAGATGTATTGACTTGGACTGGATATCTGGCTTATCAATGGAGTCACATTTTGAAGCTTGTGGTACACTGTTGCCTGATCTCAATTGCGTAGTGGTATGTCTGTATAGAACTCCTGATAGTGACATATGCCTCTTCATTAAAAATCTCGAGTTATTACTTGATAAATTGGCGCTTCGGTTTCGTTACCTAAAGAGGAAACTTGTACTTGCAGGTGATTTTAATATAAACCTACTTTGCAACAGCACTGCTAAACTTACTTTCTTATCAACATTAAAAAAATATAATCTACGTGAAACGATAAACGAGCCTACTAGAATAACTGACAAATCCCAAACATGTATTGATAACATTATTACCAATTTTCGTAACTTTAAATCAAATATTCTTGACCTGGGAATATCGGACCACACTGCTCAAATTATTGATATACCTACTACTCTGAGCTTTAAAGAAAAATTTTGGTATGTAAAAACTAGGAAAAATGATAAATTCATAGAAATTTTTGTCAAATATATAAGCCAGATTACTTTTTCTGATGTCTATCAAAACACAGATCCTGACCTGGCCTATAAATCGTTTATACACCTTTTCAAACTAATTTATGATTTGACAATACCTTTCGAGAAAATAAGAAAAACACATACAAAAAACCCAATTTGGAAAACGAAAGGTATAATCAGGGCAAGTAGAACAAAACGACAAATGCATATAGCGGCACAAAAATCAAAAAACATTTCAAATAAAATGAAATACAAGAATTATTGTAAAGTCTTTAAGAGTGTCATTCGTAGATCCAAAATTATTTCAAGTGATAAATTTTTAAAGAATAGTACTAATAAATCTAAGGCTACGTGGGCTTTGATTAAACAGTACACTACAACTACTAACTCCATGAAAACTACAATCGGCAGGATCAAGGTGGACGGTATAAACATAACAAATGCTTCAGATATCGCGGAACTGTTTAATGATTACTACCTTAAACAAAATGTGGACTGTGGTGCACGCGAAAAATACAAACCAATAACACAAAAATGTTGTAACAGTATTTTTTTGGGTCCTGTTGATATCAGTGAGTTAAGGAATATTGTGAAATCATTAAAAAATAAAAAAAGCTCAGGAGTGGATGGTATACCAATACAAATAATCAAGGCGAGTATACAATTCATTGCTGAACCCCTCGTATATATCATTAATCTGGTTCTGGAGACTGGGGTCTTCCCAGATGATCTAAAAAGATCTTTAATCAGGCCAATTTTTAAGAAGGGCAACACGGATGAAATGTCTGACCACAGGCCGATAGCTTTAATTCCTAGTTTTGCAAAGATTTTCGAAAAGGTAATTTACAAAAGATTGTTGGGTTTTTTCGAGCGTAATCAAATTCTTAGTCCAAATCAATATGGTTTTCAACGCGGTAAATCTACGTCTTTAGCTATCTTTAATATTTTTATGAAAATTTGGAATGATATAAATGAGAAAAGGCCATGCTTTGCACTGTTTTTGGATATGTCCAAGGCTTTTGACTGCGTGGTCCACGACACAGTCCTACAGCAGCTGGAAAATCTAGGCATAAGAGGTGTTGCACTTAAATTACTAAAGAGTTACTTATGCAATAGACAACAGGCAACAGTAATAGATAGTTACAATACCATTGGCAAAATGATGGAACAAAAGCGGTCGGAATTTAGAACTGTTCAGGTTGGAGTACCGCAGGGAAGCGTACTTGGGCCACTCATTTTTCTAATTTATATAAATGAGCTGCCTAAATCTATACTGGGCGATTTGTGTGTGCTCTTCGCGGATGATGCCACCATTGTTTTCTCAGGCGAAAGAGCGAATGAGTCGCACATTAATAACACCTTGTGCAATGTTGTTCAGTGGCTTAAAATCCTCAATTTAAAAGTAAACTTGGGTAAAACCAAACTTATACAATTCAGGAATTATAAAACTTTACCAACTGCTTTAAAAGTTTCAGAGGCCGGGGTAGATATTGAACAGGTGGTTAATGCAAACTTCTTGGGGGTGAAAGTAGATTGTCATTTGAACTGGAAGTCGCATGTTGCCGCATTGAATAGTAAAATTTCAAGTGCATGTTATGCCTTGTCTATATTATCTGCGACCTGTTCGGAAGACGTGATTAGGAATGCCTACTTCGGAAGCGTATATCCTCTGCTTACTTATGGTGTTATCTTTTGGGGCGACTCCGTCGATGTGCTATCCACGTTTAGATTGCAGAAAAGATGTTTACGCACTATTTACCGTATGCATAGCAGACACTCTCTGCGCGGTACTTTCAGGGAAAAGCGGCTACTGACTCTAACTGGAATTTATATCTTGGAACTTTGTTTATTTGTGAAACATAATAATGAATTCTTTACAAAAAAGTCACATTTACGCGATAACTTACGGAGTCAGTATAGGTTTGACTATCAGATACCTAGAGCCAAAAATAAACTAACCTATAACAGCGCTTTTTTTACTGGTATGCGAGTTTTTAATAAGCTGCCCCTAGAATTAAAAAGGTTAGAGGGCAACCAATTTAAAACATCCCTCAAAAATTGGCTTATTGACAGGGTTTTTTACGACACTAAAGAATTTTTTGCCCATTGATTGTGTATTTTGTTTGAACTTTGTATTAATTTCTTAATTTTTGTAACCTGACATATTACTTTAGATAAATTTGGATTATGACCTAATTAATAAAAATGATGAACAGACATAATAATGGATAATATATATTTTTTTAAACTAATATTGACAATTTGTGTATGTGCTGATCAGCTTATTACTTATTAATTAATCTCCTTGTATTATAATATTGTACGTCCGAGAAGGGCAAACTGTTGAGACTTATATCAAGCTACCATCATTGTAAAAACACAGTTATACAATAAATTTTATTATTATTATTATTATTATTATTATTATTATTATTATTATTAAACACTTTGTTTAGTGTGTAGGAAACATTAGCAGTCATACAAAATATGATTCTCATTATTTGCTGGGACTGAAATTTGATAAAAAGTAAAGATCATTTAATTTAAATATTATTTCACATTTGTTTACCTTTTAAATTGTAGCTTTATCTTAAGGCGCTCAAAAAATATATATTAATCATATTGATAATTCACAGTAAAGTGCCATGCGTTTATATAATTCACCTTAAACTTAAAATGCATGAAACAATTTGCTTAGGTACCAAATTTTTGAAGATGATCAGCGACCATTAGAATTTTTTGAACTAAGTAACACAAAATAATCTCGTCACAATGAAAATACTAATTTTTTACTTGCATAATTTCTTTATAAAACTACTCCTGAGATCGGAATTTTGAATATCATTTGAACATCTGAACTCACAAATTAACAACTGCATAAAAGATGTATAATTTCTGGACTAAAGAAAAATCAGAATTTATGCAGAAGATATTCAGTGTGTTGTACATTTATTCAGCTGCTATGTGGCTATTAATCAAATGTTATCCAAATTGAAGCAAGATATTTTGTGCCCAAATTGCTTGAATATCATCTGTATAAGCGCTTACACAGAAGTTATACAAATACTTTATCTAGCTTAAAGTCAAAAGAATTGCTTTTACGCAAAATTTATTCAGCTAATCTGTGTTGGCTGGGACGATACAATAGTTCCCGCGGGATAGCAATAAACGAATTCTACGCGAATGGAGTCGCAGGCAACAGTTAGTATGAAATAAAGCAGTTGGTTGAATAAACTATTCCTTGCTGTTATTCTGTCCCGTCAGCTAGGGGTCAAAAGTAGTACAGTTTAATAGAAAAAATGTTGTGTCACATTATACTGAAATGTATTATACGAAAGGGTTAAGCCCCTTCTATTACTGGTCATCTAATAAGTTAGATGACCAGTAATAGAAGGGGCTTAACCCTTTCGTTCCGGATGACCCAGGTATTGTTCATCAAAGGGATGACCAGTTAACTCGTCTTGTGCGATGTGCTCTCAGATCCGGTAGACGAGTAAACTCGTCTTAAAAAAATTGACATTACATCCTAGATTAGGGCAATCGACAGTCACTTGCACAACCGGACACATTGCTTCCTGTACTCTTAGTCTTGAGCCATATTTATTTGCTGCAGTTAATATGCAGTTGGTAATGTTGCCAACTAGTGAATAAACTTATTAGTCTACCCCAAGAATATTCGTTACGCATTTGTGTCTAAATACGTTTTGAACAAACAACATGGAGAAAAATAACTGTACCAAGCCAACGAGTTATCTCGTCTACTGGCTCTGAAAAGTGTTTTACGTAGCCGAGTTAAGTCGTCTTTCGGACGTAAGAGCATCATTTCTGTGAACGAGTTAACTCGCCTACAGGACTGAGGAGCAGGTATCAATTCACTGAATATGGAAAACTGGGTAGATTTTGTGTATGGCTTTGCCGGAACGAAAGGGTTAAAACGACCGCAAAAATGCATGTTGTAATGAGTGACTCAGGAGACCGTAACTATAGCAACGAGTGGCAAGAAAAAGTTGATGGAGCTAGTTATAATTTTAATTTAGTAGCCAAAAGGTCTTTAAATTTTTCATGAAAGCAGCCATTTGTATTTAAAACCGTGTGAAATTGCCACAGTGCTATAGACAGACAATCACACACGTTAGAGCCAGATACCTCCGACGTCGACGACTCGTTAATAATAGCGTGATAAGTCCCGTTTGTGGTATTTTGACAATACAAATACCTTTATTGATCACCATAAACCCCAGAATTATATTTACTTACTAGCTGTTGCTCGCGGCTCCGCCCGCGAAGATTTCGTTTATCGCTATCAGAATCAGAATCAGAAAAAATGTTTATTGTATAACTGTAGCTGACAGGAGCAGGTACCGGATATTGAGGACGAACGTTAAACAACAGTTTGTAGGCAATAATTAAAAAGGTGCGTAAGTGCAGGCGCATGTGCGACCCGTCCGGCGTTTGATTGAAGGGCAACTAAACACTGTCATTGGACGGGCGCTGCACACAATTGCTCACATGTAATGTACCCGTACACAGATTTTATTAAAGAAACACACAAGCAACGAGGATTTGACAGGTAAGTACCTTACATTTCTAATACATTTATAAAATAACAAATTTATTAATATTTTCAGGTTTTTTTATCCCTCAGGGTGGCGGCGCCATATTTAATTTTTTCCGTCAAGTGGCGCGGCCATTTTAAAAAAATCTTCTTCGAGTGGCAGTACAGCTACGAATTAATTTCGCGAATTCGCGAATTTTATAAAAAAATATCACCAAAAAAAGACCAGTTTAATGTTATAATTATATAAGCCTTACAGTGATAGTTTAGCATAAAATGCCATATCTAATTAAATAACAATTTCTGTGAATTTTATTAATCATTATCAAATATCTGACAACCAAATTTTACTCAGTCATGTATTAAAATAACTATAATCACAAAATAAAACAATTACCTATAGTAAACACTGATTTGTTTCGTAAAATATTAATTTATTTACGAAACAAAGCCCTTTTATAGTCTTTCAATAGCAAATAATAGTATAATACGAGGTTTTTAAAAATACCAGCGCACGGAAGCATGCACACAGTGAAACTTGAGTAAACGATAGAACGAAATTTCTCCGTAATCCGTAATGTTGTCGCGGCCGTTATTAAATGCCATCCTTGTCTATTTATGAACGCATTTTGCGTGAATGAGCAAACCAGATATAGGTCTAACAGTTTATATTTATTAGTGAAATACGACACCCGCCAACGTCCGGGAGCCGGTCGCCTGCCACTCGGGGGTATTTGACAGGATGCCGGGAGCCGGTCGCTTGCCACTACAAGGGGATGTTTCAGGTGCAGAGCTTCGCTTCAGGTCGTCTACAATAACATAGGTAGGCTGTAAGCTTAGATGAATGATTGGTCTCGCGCTCGCTCGACTAGATACCGCCGGCGTACTTGTCAAATGAGGCAACAAATAGTACGCCGAATTCGGCGTACTTGGCTCCAACCCGGCTCAGTCGCGTTGCAGACTGTGCGTAAGGTGCGTCTCCGAATGTTTTGCTAAATTTTGGTCATAAACCGAATTAAAATGCCAGTTTGCGCAGTGAAACTGTGTAAAAATAATACTTCCAAAAATAAGAAGGACACTGGAATCACATACAATCCGTAAATATCGTATAATTTCGAAATTACAAAATAAAATAACATGATCCCGAAACGCCATTCAGTGTTGCCGCGTACACAAAAATCAAATCCCCGTGGTTGAGATTTTAATCAATTGAATTTTATTATTATCATCATTTAATAACTTATTTCATTTATCTAACGTAATTATTATATGTATAATGTCGGCGGCCGATCGCAAAATCCGCCAGATCACGAAATTCCTAGGCACATCATGAAATGGCGCCATTTCATGATATGCCTAAAAGTTGTCCAGGCATATCACGATGTGCCTGAGAAACAATACGGCAGATCGATTAGACCAACGCATTCGACGACATTCCTAGCTTTATACCGGGCATATCTGTTGAGGTTCATTATCAAATGCAAAGTTTTTGCTGGCTGTTTTTATTAAACAGTACGTTTTTCATATTGACATGTTACTCATGTTTTGTTGTTCCTTGACATTCGTTTATGCTGTTTGTTTTGTAAATTAGAGAAAACTATTTCCATTATTTACTTGTGTTTTCTTGAGATTAAGCCAACTCTGCTGATATCCTCAACAATGGTTATGGGCTGAGGATCGATTGAACAAAATAGTGAAATGGGCTTGAATTGACGTCGGCAATTTTCTTGTAAGTACATGTACTAATACTAAACATAAAAATGAGCACTGTGCGAATTGATCCACTGTCTAAAGAAAATTACGAGAGCTGGAAATTACAAGCGGAAGCTATTCTTATTAAAAATGACCTCTGGAAGTATACTAATGGGAAGATACCTAAACCTGTTGAGATTGCGGGGGATGATTTAGACAAATGGGAGGCACAAGATGCTAAAGCGAAAGCCGATTTAATACTTTGCATCAGCTCAACGGAACTTCGTCATGTAAGGGATTGTAAGACTTCAAGAGAAATATGGTTGCGACTTGAGTCGATTTATGCTTCCCGTGGACCTGCTAGAAAGGCAATGTTATTAAAGCGTCTACTGACACATAAAATAGGTGACTCTGGAGATATTCGAGAAGATATTGGTGCGTTTTTCGATGCGGTGGATAAACTTGAGTCCATGGATATAAAGATTCACGATGATCTTTTGTCGATAATGTTGTTGTATACTTTACCAGCAAGTTTCTCAAATTTTCGATGTGCTTTTGAATGTCGTGACGATTTACCAAAACCGGAGATTCTTAAAGTGAAGATTTTAGAAGAATATGAATCGAGGAATGTGAATAATACTGAAAATGATGTACTGTATGTACGGGAAAGGAAGAAAGCCGCAAATAAATGGCGTACTGATGTCAACTTTAAAGGAACTCCAGCACAGTCACAACCTAATCGATTTTCACATAAGGAGGATAATTATGCTAACGAAAGGAGAGTTTTGACCTGTTTTCGTTGTAATCGTCTTGGACATAAGGCTTCTGAATGTCGAGAAAATTATCCTAAGTCGAATCAACACTGTAATAATGTAGATGATGGATTAATGTCTTTAAATGTTTCAGGTTTAGAGGAATGTAGCATTGTTGACAATTTGAAACAACAATGGGTGCTTGATTCCGGGTGCACGTCCCACTTATGCAACGATGTCAATTTATTCGGGGGTACACTTGAAGAGTATAAAGGTAAATTGCGGTTAGCTACTAACATGAATGCCGAGGTCCTAGGTAGGGGATTGGTTACATTATCGGTAGCGAATGGTAGCTCAGCACGGCCTGTCGAATTTAAAGACACCCTCTACGTACCAGATTTAAGGACTAACTTAATTTCCGTAGCGAAGATAACAGATAATGGCTATGATGTGAACTTCACACGTGATGTGGCCGTACTAGTAGATAAAAACGGTAAAGCTAGGTTAACTGCACACCGTAGAGGAAACCTTTATTGTTTTCCAGAATGCGAGTCTGTTAATGCAGTAACAGACTGTAAGACAGATCTGAAACTGTGGCATGAACGCTTGGGGCATCTCAATGCCAAAGATTTAATTAAACTGCTAGGAAAGATAGGCCTTGACGTGAACTCAAGTGGGAACAATGTAAGCACTTTACGTAGTTGTGATATTTGTGCTAGAGGAAAAATGACCATGTTACCATTTACTGAGTCAAATGGTCCGTGTAATGAACGGTTACGTATAGTGTATTCTGACATAGTAGGTCCAATGCGATGCGAATCAAAATCAGGTGCTAAATATTTTATCACTTTTATTGACGACAGTACTCGTTGGTGTGAGGTATATTTTCTGAAGACCAAAGATAAAGCGTTAGAAGCATTCAAACTGTACAAAAATTATGTGGAGAAATATACTGAGTCAAAAATAAAATATTTTCAATCAGATAACGGTGGGGAGTATGTCAATGTAGAATTTGATGAATTTTTACGCAAGGAGGGAATACAGAGACGACTAACCGTACCTCGTACTCCTCAACAAAATGGGGTAGCCGAAAAAATGAACCGTACGCTGGTTGAGATGGCCAGGTGTATGCTTCTAAATAGTGACTTGAGTATTAGTTTTTGGGCTGAAGCTATTGATACGGCATGTTACGTTAGAAACCGCTGCCCAACTTCAGCCTTAAATGGTGATATTCCATATGAAAAGTGGTGTCAAAAACGGGTCAATATCTACTATCTACGTAGATTTGGAGAAAGAGTATATGTTCTGGACAAAAATCCAAACTTAGGCAAATTCGATGCTCGTGGAATCGCAGGAGTATTTGTCGGATATTCAAAAACAACCAAAGGGTTTAGAGTATGGATACCTGAGAAGAGAAAGTTTATTGTTTCTAGAGACATAAAATTCAATGAATTGCTATCAATAGATTCAGCGACGAAATCACTTGATGAAGCAAAGGACTTCATAGAGATGATTTCATCTGGAGATGATGTAAAAGCTACTGTTAATAATAATAATAGACAAGATCAAGCGTCAGTGGAGATGGTCTTCGCTAAGGAAATAAAAGGACGAGATGAATTACCAATTGTTTCAGAAAATGTAGAGGAAAGACATGATCTTGAATTAAATCCAGATCAGGAACCAGAAAATGTAGAAGAAATTCACGATCTTGAACTAAATCCAGATCAAGAGTGTGAAGCGGTATTAAGAAGAGGATCCGGTAGGCCAAAAGTAATTCGTACGGGTCGCCCAGGACGACCGAGGAAGGTCTACAATTATGTTGAAGTAGAAGAAAGAAATAGCGAGTCAGAAGCAGAAGAGTATAGAGATTGCATCGACTACGCAGGCGCAGCTGCAGAAATATCTTTGAATGACGCTTTACGTAGCTCTGAATGCTCAGAATGGGAAGGCGCCATACTATCTTGAGTTGATCTGTGGAGTGCGTATAGAGCGAACGTGTGTCGGATTTATGTTCAATTTAGAAGTTTAATTCATTTATTTAAATCGTGATTGGTTAAAGTGCTTTTTTTCTATTTTCGCTTGCTCCTGTGGAACTTAAATGTACTGGCTCCGCCTTTTGGGTGTGTCCTGAGTGAGATAGTTGTGTTTTATCAATTGCTCATATAATAGAAACAGTCGGGTGTTTTCGTGGGTGAAAGGCTTCGTTGATCGTGATTTGAACTCAGTGCGGCTGTGGTGCGCGCCGACCGAACTTGTCGTCTGAACCGCTGGGCCAAGAGGTTATCGAGCCGCGCGGCGAAACATAAGATCGCTCTTGTGAGTGACGTCATTCGTCGCCTGCCTGTCAAGGTTGCGGACGCCTACACCAGTCGCTTCTTGCAATTGCCCTGTCGGTTTATGTTGCGCCTTCTAGACTGATTGCTGCAAGTTTTCTATCAGGCGCGAAAAACTTATAAAGCACGTATCATTGTTTGCTTTTGAAGAGGTTAAGGGGCAACTTCCGTCATGGTGTGTTTGGGCTGTCACAGTAGTGTTAGTGACATAGAATTGCTTGTCTGTGTTCACTGTAAGGGTAGTTATCACCACAACTGCGTGAATATGACTAGCGCATACTACATGGCTAATATTCACGACTTAAAAAAGAATTGGCAGTGTCCATCTTGTAGCAACGTGAACTCGCGGAGGAGAGGAACTGACAGCCCTGTTCATAGTTTACATCAAAAAAGAGCGGCTGTAACGCTTGATGAAAGGGAAGTGGTGCATGCCATGAGAGTGGGGCCGATACGCCCCTCTGATGAAGCTAGTGAAACAGCTAAGTCTTCGCGTCCGCGCCCTATCGTTGTTCGTTTAGTGCGGCGAGCTCTTCGTGATGCGCTTATTAAAAGTGCTCGAGTGCGCCGTGGTTCTACTACTGCGGATCTGGGCCTTCCTGACCATCAACCGCGCCCGTTTTATGTTAATGAGCGCTTGACAAGACCCAATCGCATTCTGCTAGGAAAAGCTAGAGATCTAGGCAATAAGCTGAAGTGGCGGTTTGTCTGGTCCAAGGATGGTAAAGTATTGGTAAGACAAAATGAAAACTCTAAAGTCTTCCGCATCCGTGCAGAGTGCGACCTGGGTCGTGTTTTTGGTATTAATGGCGGCCATGAGGCTAATTTGTAACTATTTCCATCTTTCATTCTGTTGCTTTTTAGTTCTGTCAATTATTACAAATGCTTTGCTCTGTGTTTTTCTTACATCTGCTTGCTATTATGAGGTTGGGCTTGTTTACTGCTTTTCTATCAAATTGTCAGTATATGATAGTTACTGTGGCTACCATGTGTTATGTGATACGGAGAGATGCTATATTATGCTAATGAATCTTAGGATTTCCTGTAAAATAATTTCTCCCGCCGCTTGTTTCCTTGTTGCTATGTATGATTATTTTCTGTTCCTCTCTACTGATATAATTTTATTAATGCCCGCTTCTCACGGCTATAGCTTAGTGTCCTATTTTTATATTTGGTTTCCAATTCATATTTTATGTGTATTTTCTTTTTGTCTTTTAACTATGAACATTTGTTTTATGAATGGCTAACCACAAACATTTCAAATTTGGTCTTTTTAATGCAGGATCACTTTGCAATTCTCGGAAACATGACGAATTTATAGTGGCAGCTTTGCGACATAATTTCGATATATTGGCAATTAACGAAACCTGGTTGAGGACTGGAGGTGAAGATCTTGCGCCCGTGCTGCCTGGTTACAGGCTGAAACATGCCCCACGTAGGGTGGGCACGCGTAGATGTGGCGGGGGTGTAGGTTTCTACGTTAAAAATGGTTTAAATACACAAATATGTCCGCACCCTACTGTTGATGATGTTGAGCAAATGTGGCTCAAAGTTAAAATAAACTCGTATAATCTCATCATTGGCACCGCTTACCGACCTCCATGGCTAAATACCAGCGTGTTCTTGGATGCTTTGAGTGATTCTATAACTTCTTTTTCAAAATTCGACTACATTATTGTTAGTGGAGATTTTAACATCGATCTTCTAGATGTAAATGATAGCAAAAGTAAGTGCTTGCAGCAATTTATTGACTGTAACAGTTTAAAAAATTATATTACCCAACCAACTCACTTTACTGATCACAGCTCTACACTTATAGACATAATATGCTCGGATGCCGGTGTTACAAACTCTCAAGTCGAGCATACTGTGGAGCTCGGGGGCCATGCTATTGTGTTTATTGAGCTACGTTTAAAAACAAATATTTTGAGGCCTCGCACTGTCATGAGTCGTTCCTTAAAAAAAATTGATTCGATTTTATTTAATAAAGATTTATGTCTTATAGACTGGGAGAGCATATCCGATTTGGACTCAGTTGACGATAAAGTTCTTACTTTTAATTATTTTTTGCTAACCCTGTTCAATGCTCATGCGCCAACACGAAAATTAGTCATTAAGGAATCGTCCAAGCCTTGGCTTACGGAAAATGTCAGTCTTATGATGAAACTTCGTAATGACGCTCACAGTAAATTTCGGACATCGAAATCGGATCAAGACAGGATTCAATATAAAACTATGAAACACCTTGTTAATTCGAGCCTTTTTTATGAAAAAAAAGCTTATTTCGAACAGCACATTAATATTAATTTGAGTAAGCCCAAAGTGTTGTGGAAAAATTTGAAAAGATATGTTATCCCTAAATTCAAAAATACTTCTGACCTACCTCACTATCTCAGCGACCCTACAGCTGCAAACTCTCACTTCTTAAATGTGCCGGGAAATGACTCTACTGACTCTGCTACCATAACTTTCTTCGAGAATCACTCTCATGGTGAATCCACTTTCCAATTGCGGCCAGTGAACGAAAGTGTGATTGCTAAAATCCTTCTGAATACTAAGTCTAATGCTCAGGGCTATGACGAGATTACCTACGACATGATTTTGATGACTCTACCTCGAACTCTCTCAGTTATCACTGATATAGTTAATACTTCTATTTTAACCTCTGAAGTTCCATCAGTGTGGAAGACTGCTGTTGTGTGTCCTTTACCTAAAGTTAATGACCCACTGACGGTGAAGGACCTGAGACCTATCAGCATTCTTCCTTACCAATCCAAAATTCTGGAAAAGGTGGTGTATGACCAGGTGTCGACTTATTTGGAGCGAAACAAAATACTTCCGGAAGTGCAATCGGGTTTTATAAGGCAGAGAAGCACTGGGACTGCACTCCACGACGTCATTGATGAAGTTCTTGTAGCACAAGATACTGGTTTAGGTACTATCATGGTGTTGTTGGACTTCTCCAGAGCTTTTGACTGCATAAATATACGATTGCTTTTGTCTAAATTAAACTTTTATGGTTTTGACACTAACACAATTAGGTGGTTCAACAGTTATTTTAGTGGTCGTAAGCAGTTAGTTAGAGTCAACCAGAGTAGTGGTGATTGTATGCTGTCGGATTTGGCTCCTGTTACCAGGGGGGTGCCCCAAGGTTCTATTTTGGGGCCACTTTTATTTATTTTGTATAGCTCGGACATCACTCAATGTATCAGTCATTGCAAGTACCACTTGTACGCTGATGATCTGCAAATTTATCTATCTTTCCATCCACGTGATTTTAACGCTGCTGTTTCTAAGATTAATGCAGATCTTCAGAGTATCTTTGAGTGGGCTTGCGTAAACTCTCTGGTTTTAAATCCGGCAAAATCAAAGTACATGATACTCGGTTCCTCGGGTCAGGTCAGCAGGGTCTTGGCGTGCGGACCTAGGATTGTAATAAATGGTATTGAGGTTGACCGTGCTGACGAGGCACGAAATCTTGGTGTGTTGTTGGACAGTAATTTACGTTTTGAAAGACACGTCGTAGAAATAGCTCGCAACTGTCTTTATCGCTTGAAAGTCTTATACAATGTGCGTGACTTATTGAGTGTGGACGTGCGTGTTAGACTTTGTGAAGCCCTTGTACTGTCTAAATTGAATTACTGTCTAACTGCTTTTGGACCGTGTCTCCTGGAACGTTCGAGGCGTCTCCTTCAAAGAGTACAAAATGCATGTGCTAGGTACTGCTTTAAGATACCTCCGCGTTTCCATGTTACCCCATTTATTAACAATGCAAACTGGCTCCGAGTTTCCGGTAGACAGGAGCTTATGTTGGCCTGTCTTTTGTTTGACATTGTCAATACTAAAACTCCAAGCTACCTCTTCAAAAAATTAACTTGGTCAGGGCAGAGAAGGCTCTGTGACGTAAGGCCCTCACGTGCGGTTGTATTGGCAATGCCTCCTCATAGGACGGCCGCGTTTAGGGGAAGTTTTAGATATTCAGCCACGAAGTGTTGGAATAATATACCTCCGCCGCTTCGTGAACTCAAGTCAAAAAAATCTTTTAAAACAAAATATCGCTTGCATTTATTAAATTTACAAAAGAATCAACAGTCCTAAAATGTCCCCTTATTTGTCAATCGCTGGCCTATTGCCTGCGACTCCGTCTGCGCGGAATTCGTTTTTTTTTTTTTTTTTTTTTTTTTTTTTTTGTTTTTTTTTTTTTTTTTTTTTTTTGTTTTATCGATGTCCCAGGGGTGCTGTGCAGTTTTCTGGGATAAAAACTATCTTATCCTTCCCCAGGACTAAAACTATTTGTATACCGAATTTCATCTAAATCGGTTTAGTGGTTTGGACGTAATGACGTAGCAAACAAACTGACTTACAAACTCTCGCATTTACTTTTGCTATTCATACAATTAAATTTCATTGCAGTGTTAATTTAGTACTTTATTTATTAGTTTTTGATATATTTTTATATTCACTTATTATTATTGACTTTAATCATAAATTATATCTATTTTTTGGAAACTTTATACTTTGGCATATATACCATTTCCACAGATCTCTCTAGGGTTCTGGCAGAATACCAGCGCTGCGGGTAACCACCCGCAGTTTTATGCTGAGTCAGCGCCTTTTTTCCCATAGCACATGGTATCCACTTAAGCACATGTTTTTAGATTTTTGTTTTATTTCTGTTTTTTAGTTTTAGCTAACCCTATCAGGTTAATCTTAACTTTATTAATACCTACTTATGTATAGTTTGATATTTTTTTTTTTTGTGTTATGGTGAAAATAAAGTTTTAATCAATCAATCAAAAAAAAAAAAAAAAAACTATCCGAAATAAGGAGCCTAGTGCAGAAGGACACCTGGACTATTGTCAAAACACCACCAAACACAAATGTCGTTGGCTGTAGATACGTACTTACCACCAAAGTAAATGTTGATAAAACTACTAAGAAAAAGGCCAGGTTAGTGGCACAAGGATTTAGCCAGCGTTTTGGAGTAGATTATGAGAAAACATTTGCGCCCGTTGCCAGATTAGAAACAGTACGATTAATGATGGCAATTGCTGTAGAGATGGACTTCGAGATTCATCAAGTGGATATCAATACTGCATACTTAAATGGAAACTTGGATGAACAGATTTACATGCGTATTCCACGTTTACTAAAAGAATGTTTAATAAAATTGGCACATGAAAATGACGAAGATCCAGTGGTAGTGAAAAACGCGAAGGAAATGCTCGAGGGTTTGAAAACTGGAGGTGATACATGTCTACTAAAGAAATCTTTATATGGGTTGAAACAGGCTGGGCGACAATGGAATATACGGTTCGACAAGAAACTGAAAGAGATGGGATTAGAACCGTCTCTTAATGAGCCATGTCTGTATATGAGGCATCAAGATGGAAAATATTTATTCGTCCTTGTGTTCGTTGATGATGTACTGATTTTATCAGACTGTGAAGGCCGGATATGCAGATTTAAAGACGAATTGAAAAAGGAGTTCGATCTCAAGGATTACGGAAAGGTTAAATACTTTTTGGGAATAGACATAAAAAAAAATGAAAATGGCATTACGTTGTCACAGGAAGGGTATGTCAAGACTATTTTGGAAAAATTTTGTTTATCTAACTGCAATTCTTGTAAAACTCCGAGTGAATTGTCCGATATATTTTCAAGCGAAACCAAAAAGGAAAAAGTCGAAGAAAAATGGCCATACCGCGAATTAATTGGGTCGCTTATGTATTTGTCTGTAGCAACAAGGCCTGACATTACGAATACTGTTGTTAAACTTGCTCAGTTTGTAAGTAATCCTAATTTGAGTCATTGGAAGGCAGCAAAAAGGGTCTTACGCTATCTCAAGGGTACGGCGAACTATGGTCTGAATTATAGGAAAACTGGTAAGCCAATTCAAGCATACTGTGATGCGAATTGGGGTAGTTGCCCAATAGATCGGAAATCTTATTCTGGTTATTGTTGTATTCTAGGAGGAGCTAGTATTTCTTGGTCCTCTAGAAAACAGAAGACAGTAGCGACGTCTAGTTGTGAAGCGGAGTACGTTAGTCTTGCGGAAGCATTCAAGGAAGGTCTATACCTTCAAAGTCTGCTAACAGAAATGAAGTTACCAGGGTATGCAACTATATCTATTTATACCGATAGTCAATCAGCGATGTTCCTTGCGCAGGACCCCGTCTTTCATGGTAGAAGTAAACACATTGATATTAAGTATCATTTTATTAGGGGTGTTTTAAAGGACAACGATAAAATAGTGTTGGGACATGTACCTACGGAATCCATGCTGGCAGATGTATTGACAAAAGCACTGCCTAGCATAAAACATAACAGATGTTTGAATGGCTTAGGTCTTAAACCTTGCTAATCCATTTTTTTGCCAATGAGTTGACTTTAAGTTCGTTCTTGTTGTATCATTTAATGTGCTTAAGTGTAGGCACTGAGTACGTATTATTTTATTAGTTTATGTTTATGTTGATTAACTTATGAAAAGCAATAAACCTTGCATTTGAGAGGGCGTGTTGAGGTTCATTATCAAATGCAAAGTTTTTGCTGGCTGTTTTTATTAAACAGTACGTTTTTCATATTGACATGTTACTCATGTTTTGTTGTTCCTTGACATTCGTTTATGCTGTTTGTTTTGTAAATTAGAGAAAACTATTTCCATTATTTACTTGTGTTTTCTTGAGATTAAGCCAACTCTGCTGATATCCTCAACAATATCGTGATATGCTGAAAAAAAGAAAAAAATAGGTACGACGAGCGAAGCGAGGAGTGGTTAGTATGAATTGTGAACACTACGCACGAGCCGAGCGAGCGAAGCGAGCGCGCCTCGGCAGCGGCCGGCGAAATGCCAGAAACGATTTGGCGGCGTTTCATGATATGCCTAGGAATTTCATGATCTGCCTAAACTAGCCAAATCACGAAATGGCGGCGTTTCATGATATGCCTAGGAATTTCATGACCTGCCTAACTTAGCCAAATCATGAAATGGCGGTGTTTCATGATATGCCTAGGAATTTCATGATCTGCCTACACGTCACTAGGCAAATCGTCAAACGGTGAGTTTTGAACGATATGGCGGATGTCCCTTAGCCAATTCATGAAACGGCGCCATTTCACGATATGCCTAGGAATTTCGTGATCTGGCAGATTTTACGTTCGGCCGTCGACATATACATAACCTAGTTCTATATTATTTAATGTTTATCTTTGTAATATATATGTCGGCGGCCGATCGTAAAATCCGCCAAATCACTAAATTCCTAGGCATATCGTAAAATGGCGCCATTTCATGAATTGGCTAAGGGACATCCGCCATATCGTTCAAAACTCACAGTTTGACGATTTGCCTAGTGACGTTTAGGCAGATCATGAAATTCCTAGGCAAATCATGAAACGCCGCCATTTCATGATTTGGCTAGTTTAGGCAGGTCATGAAATTCCTAGGCATATCATGAAACGCCGCCATTTCGTTATTTGGCTAGTTTAGGCAGATCATGAAATTCCTAGGCATATCATGAAACACCGCCAAATCGTTTCTGGCATTTCGCCGGCCGCTACCGCGGCGCGCTCACTTCGCTCGCTCGGCTCGTGCGTAGTGGTCACAATTCATACTAACCACTCCTCGCTTCGTTCGTCGTACCTATGTTTTTCTTTTTTTCAGCATAGCACGATATGCCCGGTATAAAGCTAGGAATATCGTCGAATGCGTTGGTCTAATCGATCTGCCGTATTGTTTCTCATGCACATCGTCATATGCCTGGACAACTTTTAGGCATATCATGAAATGGCGCCATTTCATGATGTGCCTAGGAATTTCGTGATCTGGCGGATTTTACGATCGGCCGCCGACATATACATCCTTTGAAAGTGAATTATTCGACCAAAAATGTAGGTATTGAAAAATGTTTTTCTACCCATTTTCCTGAAATGTTAACTTTTTACCTGACTGCCCGAAGGAGGGTTATGTTTTTAGAGCGTATGTATGTATGTTATCATAACAATAACTCAATACCGACAACAAGGTACCTTTTCCCAGATAACGCCACATATTATTATTAAAAGTGAAGCCTGATCATTGATATACCTACATACCTACCACTTTTCTAAAGAAAAAACCTACGTCAAAACGAACAACATATTAAAACATTCACTTTTAATTACTTTTTAATTTCAAAGTATTTCCCAAGATACATTTTATAACCAGTAACTTAATTAATAGACCACAGCATAATAATATTTTCCCAATACTTCGGGTAACAGTGGAGCAGCTGGCAACACAATTCGTCACGCACACTAGCATCCTTGCAAATTGTCTTACACCGTTCTTACACACACTACAATATTGAGTTGCCTCATTCACGGAACTTTAAATTTTAGGTAGGGGGGTATCTAGTCGAGCGAGCGCGCGAGACCAATCATTCATCTAAGGCTGTAAGATACAGAGCTGTTAAGACATTTTGTGATCTTTTATGTCTTGCCAATGGGCGTACAAAGCAAATCATTAAATTAGTAGATTGGTTCCCGCGGGAACTATGCAATTTTTCGGGATAAGAACTATTCTATATCCTTCTCCGGGACTTAATCTATCTGTGTACTGTGGGGACTGTAGCTGGTAGAGCTATGGTATAGGGGATCTACGCGCGTGATGCTAAACTCAATTTAAACAAAAGGTTGTTTCTTCAATTCGCTTCATATATTCAAAAACAGAACTTAATATACTTTACAAATATAGGTCAAGCCTCTTAGGCTGTCGGGAGCGCCCCGAGCTTTAGCGAGGGTGGCCATTTATCCGAGGGTTTGTATTGACTTTTAGTCTCGTGGTGAAAACTCTATTTTTCACTTCGATTGCGAGAAAAAAATAGTCAGTTTGGTATAAAAAGATTAAACCAAAAAATAAAAATAAATCTTTCTAGATTTCGGCGACAGAAAATTATCAATTATGTCTTTTGCTCTTATTATTATTTCCCATGATTGCTCGACATCATAATTTTCGCTATCACTTGACGACATTGTGAGAATAATCAATTTATTTTAATTGTTTACGATTTACGCTCTACAACAATGTCAAAGTTTTCGCGGTAAGTATTTTTTTCCAAGACACAGACATAGCAAAATTGCATCGATGAAATGGTCCATACACAAACCGAAAAATAGAATGGCGCTACCTTCTATGCGGAATAAGCAAGAACTAAGACCACGTAGACTAAGAACGTAACATTTTCGTCATTAAAATGGTCCACACACAAACTTATTTTTTGCAAGTAACTGGCTGTTTGAGTTTATCTAAGTCACTCGAAGTAAATTAAAAAATTAATCACTTTTACTCCCTAGGGAGTAAAGTGCTCACTTTACTTCCGTCTCGTAAGGCTATATTGACCCACTTTTAGAGCATGAGAAGTGAAAAGTGATTTTTTGCATTGATGCAAGCAATTACGTGAGTTCAACCTTTTTTGCATAAAAGTTGATTGAAATGTAATGATAACTTTATTAAATAACACACAATACATAAAATAATTAACAAATGAGCTAAATACTACTAACTAACTTAAATAACATTTTTGTATTATTAAAAAAGACCGTCTCGAATCGTCCCTGACGCAAAGGTGCCCAACACGCTTGCCGCGTTGCCGCGTTGAACGGTGATAATAAGAACATGACTCAGTCATTCAGGACAAAGCATTTTACGTGTAGATTTGTTAGAAATGAGTCAGAATTCTTTCCAATGAGATCATGTAAATTTAATGTTCGATCTTAATATAAATATGATCTTAAACTGCCCGAGATCAGTATGATTAAAAAAAAAGTGCTTAGTATCAGCTATTCATGTCTTTAATAATCTTCCCAATGATATAAAAATTATAGATGATAGCACTTTTAAACGAACACTATATAAAAAAATGGCTAATAGTGACTTAATAATAATAATAACTTTATTTGCTGAATATGGGTTTACAATGATATGTGTTTGTAAATATAGTGTGGATCCTTCATATTCTGCATTGTGTAGCATGTAAATTATATACAGTATGCTTTGATTCTGTGACTTATTAGCTCACATTTATAGCACACATCAGATTACATTATGCGGGCGTTTATTTGAGCGTTTCAACCGCCTTATTTATCTGGTCACATTTTGTAACATGGCAAACCTCCGCGGTTCGCAACTGGCCGCTCACAGAAAAAAAAGTCTAAATTTTTAATTGTTGATACGCTTTTGTTTTTTCCGGTCTTTGGCTCTACCATTTACAAGGCGTAAGCCGAAATTTGGTTTTCTTTATGAGAAAATATTAATTATTTACTCGGTGATAGCTATTTCACTCACTACTGCTTGTAATATAAGGGCTGCTACTATTGCAGGTATTGTACCTAAATATTATTATCTCTATTCCTAACATCTATTTCTTGTCTACATTTTGTAAAACCTAATCCAAGTCTCGTTTAGCTTTCTTTCGCTGGTCCGACACTAAAACGAGGTTTGGATGGGTGCTGCAAGCAAGCAGTAAAGCAGGGTGTTTCATTCCAGCCCTTCCTTTTTCCTGCTAAATCACAATCTCCATCTCCACTTCCACTCCGCTCCGCTGCCTCGGAGCAGATCGCCCGGCGCGACTGGACGCTCCGAGGCGACCTTAACACCCTGCCCTGTTTCCCTACCTGTCCTACAAGTCTCAGGCCAGTGTTTTTTAAATTTATCAGGAAGAGCAGTGCTGACTGAATCAATTGTATGTATTTTCCTATTATATTACATTTTTATTTTGTAACCACACGCCTGTTATTTTTCCGACCGGCTAGCCGGTTACATTGGCGCCCAAGAGTTGTTTCAGTCAGTACGTGAGTCTTACTTATGACTTGGATTAGGTTATGTATATAGCGCTTGTAAATACTAAATTACCTGTATACCTGTTTACCTGTATATAGTGTATTAATTTTATACTTTAACAATATTTTTTAGGCTGTAGATTTTCATGTTGTTTTTGATTATTTGTTAAGAGTACCTGTATTTCTACCAGATAATTAAAAAACGATATCAGAATATTCGGCCAATTTTAACCGACTTCAAAAAGAGGAGGAGGTTCTATGTTCCAACGTTTGTATATTTTTTTTTCCAGAAAAGTGCCTACATAAATGAGGCGGTTGAAACGCTCGAATATTGAATTTGTATGAAAAGTAATTAATTAAATTATTTAGTATTTGAATAAGATCAGATCAGATTAAATTATTTTTTTGCTTTTTATCATTTAGAATAATTTTATGCTAGTAAATTGTGAATTAGATTTCAATAGTATAAAACATTGTATGTCCAAAAGGGTACCTAACTGTTGAAACACTAAAACATTTCACCATCTCTGTACATACACAGTTATACAATAAAGTTTTTCTATTCTATTAATCAAACCTCATCTGAGATTACTCCAATTCCTTTTCTGTGCATGCGGCCAACTTCTGTCCGATAATATTCCTCCGTTATATATAATACTCGTTTAGTGAGACCTTGTAGAAGATGTGGCTCACACATGTTCCTTGATTATTTAGTAAGTAGTTATCCTTTACTTGTGTTATTTATGTATTGTATATAATATGTGTATCTATATGTTTTATATTTGGTAATAGGTATACTAATCTTTTGTATTCTGTATAATATTGTATATACTTAGGTACTTAGGGTTTACGTATGCATTTATTCAAAATATCTATTCAAAAGCTCTATTTGTCGATCCTTATTTTTTTATTGCTCTTCTCTACCACTCAAAGGTTGACTGGCAGAGATCCCTTCAAGGATAAGTCCGCCTTTGTCCTTAGCACTTTCTTTTTTGTGTAACATTGAACCGATTTAGATAAAATTCAGATGGACCGATTTAGATAATATTTAGATAAAATAGCTTGAGTGCCGGAGAAGGACAGGATAGTTTTTTCCCGGGAAATCGCATAGTTCCCGCGTTAAATAAATTCTACGCGTACGGAGTCGCGGGCAACGGCTAGTATGATAAAATTGATAAATAAAGGTAACCTGAGGCCGTATTGTCTAGTCTAGTGTTTCCCAAACATTGTTCTGCCATGACCTGATAATTTATACTCCAATTCAATAGAATCTGACAATCCTAGACACTTCCAGCCTACTAATATGAACAATGGGCTACCTAAGGCTTTGTGATGTGACTATTATTATTTTTTGATTTACATGATAATTGCAACAACAGGGACATATATAATCAAGCGTGTCCACGTTAGGGTGTGTTAAATGTGTAGAGAACTGTCAGATTCTATTGAATTTTACTTTAGGCCCGGTTAGGAAAACATCTCGGTAATAACCTCATCTTATCAACTCAGAAAACTTATAAAAATTTCCGACATTGTCATTTCAAGAACACTGAACCGACTTTAATGACGCAATGATTCGCATCGAAATTCATCCGTTTGGGAGCTACGATGCTAGACAGACATGAAGCCTTAAACTTATAATCTCAAACATATTGCGTCGGGTCCTAAATCGAGTTTAGCCCGACATAGTTCGGGATAATCCGTAGCCCTTCTTCCTCGGAGCAACGCGACTTGGCGGCTGCTGCAACACGCGCACTGAAAAAAAAACACGAAAAACACTGGAAAAATATATTTAATATGAGTGAGTCTCACGGTAGTTTTATGTTCAGTATTGCGTCGGGGGTTAAAAATGGGTTTTATGCACTTATTATGCAATCTACTATTAATTTTCGAGCAGTTAATAATACATATAAACATTTTTCATCTCTCCTGTTCGGAAAGTTTTATTTTCATGGGTAGATAGCCGGGTGGAAAATTGCGTTTTCTCCTCTAGGGTGGAAAGTATTTTTTTTTAAATTTTTCGGCTAGCCACGACATCGAAGATAATTGAGTTACGTCAATGAAATTTTTTTTTCACGTTTCGGCATGGCCATTGCATCTAGATGCACGTCGTGACCAACTCGATTTTTTTTATAGTCGGCCATGGCAAGTGGCCAGTCGAAAAGGTTGGAGGTTGGATAGGTATAAGTAAATTCAATTTATTATTATTCTCGTTTTTTTGTAGTATTTTAGTTTCCTCACAGTCGAAATGAAAAGTAGTGTCTAACTCGGGTGAAATAACCCATTTCCCCTCGAACTATTGGCGCTCTCACTTCGTTCGAGCGCCAGAAATATCTCGGGTGAAATGGGTCACTTTCCACCCTTATTTATCAATCTACTATTACCTTCAAAAGTTACAGGACGGGCGCCTAGCGTCAGGTATTAACAGTTTTCACTGTCAAATATAGTAAGTCCGTATTTATAGAGGAACAGATACTATCTTCTCCTTTTAAGGAAATACATACATACGAGTACATACAATCACGCCTCTTTCCCAACGGGGTAGGCAGAGACTACATCCTTCCACTTGCTACGATTCTGGCATACAACTCTCGCTTCCTCTACATTCATCAATCTTTTCATGCATGCACGTCAGGAAATAATTAGTGTATTTCTTTTAAAACAGTGCTGACGTACCTATGGTAGGTACCACATGCGGAAAATGGCGACAAATGGATTAAACAACCTTCTTTTCTCGCAATTCTATATCTGCAACAAAATAAACAAGTTTTCTATTTTTAAGTAAATTTACGTCTATTTTTATTAAATAAATTTCTAATAAATTTCAAATCTGCCTAATTATCATGATATATGACGCGATACGTGTAGATTGCAAAAGTGTTTCGTGCCAGCTCTCAACTTATATGAATAAATTAGATATATTTTCGGCGAATCCAGCGATACTGGTTTCAATACAAATTTGGACTCACGGCATTAACTCTCGTTTTTTGTTTTTCTTGGATTAACCCAACCTTAATATAAATCAAGGCCATGTAATCTGAAATCAACCTTTCACCTAAATGCTTACATCCAAATTTTGCGCTACTCGTCTGTAGGCTAAAAAAAAAAAAATATTTCTCTTCTCATGCTCTAAAAGTAGGTCAATATAGCCTTACGAGGCGGGAGTAAAGTGAGCACTTTACTCCCTAGGGAGTAAAAGTAATTAATTTTTTAATTTACTTCGAGTGACTTAGATAAACTCAAACAGCCAGTTACTTGCAAAACATAAGATTGTGTGTGGACCATTTTCATGACGAAAACGTTACGTTCTTAGTCTACGTGGTCTTAGTTCTTGCTTATCCCGCATAGAAGGTGGCGCCATTCTATTTTTAACCGACTTCAAAAAAAGGAGGAGGTTATCAATTCGGTTGTGTTTTTTTTTTTTTTTTTTTTTTTATGTTTGTTACCTCAGAACTCCGTCATTTATGAACCGATTTGAAATTTTTTTTTTGCGTTCGTCTAGGAATGCTTTCAATTAGGTCCCATAAGCACCAAATCAGGATCTGATGATTGGATCCTAAGGAAATTGAGGGAACTCTTCAAATGTTGTAGGGACACCTATGGTAATATTGATATATTTAGTAGTAACTCGTGCATTTGCTCTTGAAAATCATCATTTGGTAAAGTGGAACTGATGATGAAGACCACAGTTGACCATCGGAGTTACTACTCAATAACAAGTATTTCATGGGTTGAATTTCTATTGCTTTAACACAGTTGCTAAGCAATTTATGCTCCTCGGAACACATATGGTGAAATGGAATGGGTGGTGAAGCACCAGGACTCCTCAATAATGAACATCTCTGCATAGGAAATAGCAATTTTTCGTAAAAGGTGATGAGCAGTTGACATTAAACTATTGTATCTTAGATATTTACACTAAAAAGCGTGAAAAAAAAAATTATAGCAAAAAATAGAACCGACTACAAAAAACCATGAAAATAATTTTCTACCAGTCTGAAGTCGGTGCCTCAGCACGAGCCAGCAGGAGTGGACCTATAATCGTCTACCTCACCTACAACTATACGATTAAATGGCTTCAATCACTCCTACTGGCTCGTGCTGAGGCACCGACTTCAGACTGGTAGAAAATTATTTTCATGGTTTTTTGTAGTCGGTTCTATTTTTTGCTATAATTTTTTTTTTTCATTCCGTTTGTGTATGGACCATTTCACCGATGCAATTTTGTGATATCTGTGTCTGGTTGGAAACAATACTTACCGCAAAAACTTTGAAATTATTGTAGAGCGTTATATCGTAAACGATTAAAACAAATTGATTCTCCTCACAATGTTGTCAAGTGATAGCGAAAATTATGATGTCGAGCAAAGAGCAAAAGACATAATTGATAATTTTCTGTCGCCGAAATCTAGAAAGATTTATGTTTATTTTTTTGATTTAATCTTTTTATACCAAACTGACTATTTTTTTCTCGCAATCGAAGTGAAAAATAGAGTTTTCACCACGAGACTAAAAGTCAATACAAACCCTCGGATAAATAGCCACCCTCGCTAAAGCTCGGGTGGCTAACCACCTCGGGTATTTATTGGCTTATTTTAGTCTCTCGATAAAAATATACTATTACATACCTAGGGGAGACCAGGTATGAAAGTAACACGGGATGAACGTAACAAATGAGTTCCCGAACGTATTATGTTGGCTACACTGATGGCTGCATCACCAATATGCGCCATTTTGACCCCTCCCTTGCCTCTGTGGCGCTCACAGTGCTGTGCCGTCAGGTTTTGACGTAGCGAGTCGATGCCGTAAAAATACCAACAAAGTAAGTTTCGATCTTTTTTTCAAGTGTGTTTATTTTTATTGTGGTTGGTTTAAGCTTGCATGTTATTATATCAGTAAAATTGTATAACTGTACATCTTTCTATCTTGGTGTACAAAAAGGTATCTTTCTATTTTTAGATTATGCGCAAGTGTTTGACAAATTCGGGAAAATTTAAAGGTAGGGATGAAAGTAACAACTTGTTACTTTTATCCCTATTACGGTTCTGATATCTTAAAGCTCATTTTATTGAGTTTATTTATATTTCAAACAACTATATATTTATTTTCTTTTTCCAGAATGCATAACATACATACGACTAGAAGAGGCTTAGTCACTGCAGAAATAATAGATTTGGCTGCGGAAGAAGAACTTCTCAGAAAAGTACCATTTTGAGACGCTGCGAATTCATATCATCTATGCCATGTAACTTAACTGTAAAAGAAGAAAAAAATGTTCTGGAAAGGTTCTAAAAGCCTTCCAAAAGTAGACTACGTATCAAAGAAACAAGTTTTTAATGATGAGAGAGAAAAAATATTGGCAGAGTATTTTATTATTATTATTTACACACTTCATTGTTCCTAAATTAATACGGATCAATGACCAAAGAAGTAAAAACATTGGCGTTTCAATTGTTAATTAAATATAACAGTAGATTCTTCTAAAAACAAATTAAATTATGTTGTTTTTTTAAACCATGTTGATTATCTAAGTAGATTGCTATGTTTTAAAAAAATAGTTAATATTTTTGGTGAAATTAAGATCTAAACCTAAGTAAAAAGCTGATTATAAATAAAAATATTGATTATACACGTATTTTTGTTTTTATTTGCAATGTTACAATCATCCCTTTGTACTGTTACAACCAACCCTAGGGGTAGGGATGGTTGTAACAGATTCCACTTTTTTTATTATGGTCGATTTTTTCAAAATATGTAATACCAGTCGCATTTAATCTAGAGCTAAAATATAGTTGAAAGACCAATCTATCTGGCATATTAATTGAAATTTCAAAATTCCTTGAAACGTGTGAGATATTACGTCAAAAATGAAATTTTTACGTTCATCCCTGGTCTCCCCTACTTAATTTTTTATTTATTTGTGTGGTACTCATATATTTGCAAGTAGATGAGTTGGTGCGTGTTGGATGTTTGAGGTTTTGCGAGAGTATCGATACGCGTCACTCTTCTGTTTAATTGTAATACTTAATGTTTATTACATCGTCATGTAGTTCACAGTGCTTTAGTTATATTATACTGCGTTATTATGTGGCAATAAATAAATAAATATCACGGGACAATTCACACCAATTGACCTGTCCCAAAGTAAGCTTAGCAAAGCTTGTGTTATGGGTACTAAGCAACGGATAAACATAATTATATAGACAGATACATACTTGAATGGGCCAATCAACTATATTACCGACACTTTGGGCGTCTCCTGCGTTACCAAATTTGTCTCCGGCGTTACCAAAAAATCGTACTTCCAACAAGATATTTCACGGTTTAATAGGTTGAACTTACGTAGGATGGCATGTATTCATGTACACCATCTTTTAAATTACTGAAAAATGTCACAGATAGATTAGTGTCGGTAAAAAAGTTGATTGGCCCAAATACATATTAAACACCCAAGACCCGAGAAAAAACATTCGTATTTTTCATACAAATATCTGCCCCGACACGGGAATGGAACCCGGGACCTCAAGCTTCGTAATCAGGTTCTCTAACCACTAAAAAACCATCGCTAGAAAACCTAAAAAACAAAACCGCATTCAAATCGGTTCACCCGTTTAAGATCTACCGTGCCACAGACAGACACACAGATTAGACACACATAGCGGTCAAACTTACAACACCCCTCTTTTTGCGTCGGGGGTTAAAAAATAATCTTTTATCGCTTTTTTTTATACGGCTGGAAGGCAAACGAGCAAGTGGGTCTCCTGGTGGTAAGAGATCACCACCGCCCATAAACATCTGGAACACCAGGGGTATTGCAGATGCGTTGCCAACCTAGAAGCCTAAGTTGGAATACTTACCTCAAGTGCTAGCGATTTCACCGGCTATCTTACTCTCCGCGCTTAGGACGCACCTTGTATTTTTCACTTCTCATGCTCTAGAAGTAGGTCAATATAGCCTTACAAGGCGGGAGTAAAGTGAGTACTTTAGTCCCTAGGGAGTAAAAGTAATAAATTTTTTAATTTACTTCGAGTGACTTAGATAAACCCAAACAGCCAGTTACTTGCAAAAAATAAGATTGTGTGTGGACCATTTTCATAACGCAAATGTTAAGTTCTTAAACTACGTGGTCTTAGTTCTTGCTTATTCCGCATAGAAGGTGGCGCCATTCTATTTTTCCGTTTGTGTACGGACCATTTCACCGATGCAATTTTGTTATATCTGTGTCTGGTTGGAAAAAAATACTTACCGTAAAAGCTTTGAAATTGTTGTAGAGCGTAAAACGTAAACGATTAAAATAAATTGATTATTCTCACAATGCCATCAAGTGATAATGAAAATTATGATGTCGAGCAAAGAGCAAAAGACATTCCTTTTGTTTTTTTTTTATTTTAATTTTTTTTGGTTTTTGATATTTTGTTTTTTTTTCCTTTATTAATTTTTCATTTAGGTTTTAATTTAAATAAATAAATAAATAAATAAATATCATGGGACACTTGACACCAATTGATCTAGTCCCAAACTAAGCAAAGCTTGTACTTTGGGCACTAGGCAACGGATAAACATACTTATATAGATAAATACATACTTAAATACATATTGAACATCCAAGACCCGAGAACAAACATTCGTATTATTCATACAAATATCTGCCCCGGCCGGGATTCGAACCCGGGACCTCAAGCTTCGTAGTCAGGTTCTCTAACCACTCGGCCATCCGGTCGTCAATTAATTTAATTAATAATTAATAATTTAATTTAATTAAATTAATTTAATTTATTTTAGGTTAATTTGTAATTTATTAATTAAGAATAAGAATAATTTTATTGTTGAACTGTGTACAAAGGTGTTAAATTATACATATTTAGACACAACAGTTTATCCATTACGGACATACAATATTTATGAAACAAAATAAAAAAACTAAAACTAAATCTAAGTTCGCATCACACCGTTCCTTTCACTCACGTATTAAATGACATAAGTATCAGCGGGACGGCAAGACACGAAGTTTGAGTTTTGCACTTCGTAGTATAGGACCAGTGAATTTAATCTGCATAAAACTCATTAATGCTATAAAAGGTTTTATTGATGAGCCAACGTTTTAGGCTACCCTTAAAATTTCTATTTTCAAGTGATTTAATCTCGACAGGCAATTTATTACAAAATCAAATAGCGGCAATGAAGGCACTTTTGAACATAATTTTATTGTGGACCTTAGGAATACGGTAATTATATTTGTACTGGGTCCGCAGATTGTGACGAAGTGATGACATTTTTGTGAAATATTCTCCATTGCGCTTTACAAAGAGACATAGCTCAAGTATATAAATTCCAGTAAGTGTTAAGAACTTCTTTTCTTTAAAAACATTTCTGTTTTTTGATTGTACCATTTTGATTTTGATAGAATAAGGATGTTTTTAAAGACATAATTGATAATCTTTTGCCGCCGAAATCTAGAAAGATTTATTTTTATTCTTTATTAAATCTTTTTGTACTAAACTGACTATTTTTCCTCGCAATCGAAGTGAAAAATAGAGTTTTCACAGCGAAACTAAAAGTCAATATAAACCCTTGGATAAAAAGACACCCTCGCTAAAGCTCGGGTGGCTAACCACCTCGGGTATATATTGGCTTATTTTAGTCTCTCCATAAAAAATATACTATTATATTAAATACTAGCTTTTGACCGCGGCTCCGCCCGCGTGGTATTCGGTTATCGCGCGCTGTTCCCTCGGGAACTGTGCATTTTTCCGGGATAAAAAGTGGCCTATGGCACTCTCGGGCCCATAAACTATCTCTATGCCAAAAATCACGTCGATCCGTCGCTCCGCTACGGCGTGAAAGAGGGACAAACATACAAACATACAAACACACAAACACACTTTCGCATTTATAATATTAGTATGGATGTAAATAAAAAAATATGCAAAATGCTAAGTGGCTGTTAACAATTTTTTTATCTTAAAATATGATGTCAGTTCGTAGCTTCAGTTACATTATCATAAAGCTGTCAACGTAGGTCAGAGAGGGGCACATTGAGCAATTTTGTATTTATCACCTTCTGATTTCATAATGACATTAGAAATATGATACCTGCATTGATTTTTAGGAAATTTCTCTGGGAGTAAATTACTCCCGGAAGACGAAGCGTTGGCAGGCCTCCCACCAGGTGGACTGACGACATCGTGAGAGTTGCGGGAAACCGGTGGATGCAAGTGGCGAGTTGTCGTTCATTATGGCGTTCTAAGGGGGAGGCCTTTGTCCAGCAGTGGACGTCTTCCGGCTGATGATGATGATGATGAAATTACTCCCGACTGTTTTGTTTGCTCTCCATAGCTTACCAGAAAATTTCTCTAAAGTGACTACAATCAGCATTCTCAACTTGCCTCGATAGGGAGGTAATATAAGTTGAGCACCAGGCAATGAGTATGAGGTCAGTTCAGGAATGTAACAACATACAGGCGTGAAAAATTATATCAACATAATATTTATTGATTTTCATCAAGAAACAACTACAGTCTTATCCCTTCCCTCCCTTCCATTTATTCCCTTTATCCCTTTTAGGGATAATTTCGCCTTTGTACTCTTTTGATTTGTTGTTTTTTTTTTGTTTTTCTATTACTTTGTGTTTTATGTACAATAAAGTATTTACATACATGCATACATACTACAGTCTTATATATAAAACTTAACCTGGTCATTCTCATTTTACTGTGCACCCGTCTGATTACCGTTTCACTTTTTTTTTCATGCAAAAGCGACCCCGCACTGAGACCGAGTGCACATCTAGAAAGGGGCCATCCATTTTCACGTGATGTTTTTTTTGGCATTTTTTTGACCCCCCTCCCCCTTGGTGATACGTGGTGAGGTTTAAGACTACCCTCCCCCCCTATATCACGTGTATTTTTTCGTACCTGCAAAGAATCTATTTTTTTATTTATAAAAAATACAATTTTGTACGCGTTTGACTAAAAATAAATAAATGTAACGCCGCTTTTCGATTGAGTATCGCGCGCTTGCCGAAAAAATAAGTACACGTGATATATTACTTTACCCCCCCCTCCCCCTTGTGATATTTCGTGATTTTTTATGGATCCCTCCCCCCCCCCCCTTTCGACAGCCCCAAAAAGGATGGCTGCCATTTACATAATTACCGTGTCACTAGTGCGGGAAAAAGCGGTACGGCAATTAGACAGGTGCACAGTAAAATGAGAATGGTACCGCAAAACTTACCCGCTTACTCTACATACCCCTCCCTACCCTATCTTTAAAGACGTAAAGATATAAAAGCATCTGATTCAAGCTAGTATGTCATATGCGGTGGATACACTCGGTTTACTCAGAAGGATTTCAAACCAGGTAATTATTTTAATTTTAATATAGTCCACCAATATATTTCATTATGTGACAGTATTCACCGGCCCGGATAACACTGACATGGAAATACCGACTCTGTTTTTCGTGTACACGTACATTGAAACCCATGTCATTTACATGAATTAGGATAAAAAGTATCCTATGTTTACTAACTTTTTGCCTTATTTCATCCAAATCCGTCCAGCCGTTTCAGCGTGAAGAAGTAACAAACGTACTCACTCACTCACAAACTTTCACATTTATAATATTACTAGCTTTTGCTCGCGGCTCCGCCCGCGTGGTATTCGGTTATCGCGTGCTGCTCCCTCGGGAACTGTGCATTTTTCCGGGATAAAAAGTAGCCTATGTCACTCTCGGGCCCATAAACAATCTCTATGCCAAAAATCACGTCGATCCGTCGCTCCGTTACGGCGTGAAAGATGGACAAACATACAAACATACAAGCACACTTTCGCATTTATAATATTAGTAGGAAGTAGGATTAACCAGGGACATTTTTTTTTGCAGAAGAGGACCGCTCCCACAAAGAATGGCGACGAAGGCTGCGATGGTCCTTATAGCCGTCATGGTCAGTTCAATAGCCGGCTATGCCGTGAGCCCTCTGGGCTGCCCGAGATATGAAATAGATCTCTCTGATTATTGTAACAACCCCAAGCTGGAATGTTGTGCGTGCCCAAGTATTATAAGGACCAGAAAAGACGAGGCTTGTGCTAGATACTGTATTGAAAACTATTGCCTCTGAGCAGTATTCTTGATCACACAATAATATACAGTTACATTGTGCGGGGGAGGCTCCGATAGAGATCTCTCTCCAGGCAGGATCATGCCTGGGGACCGAAGACCGAAGGAACATCGTAAGGTGTATAATGCGTCCCAGTTGAGAAACTTCGAAGCGTATATAGGATTCGGTCGGAGTTTCCATATCTGCTCACTAGATGGCGCTAGGAGTCGCTGCAATTGTATCTACCCTGCATTTTGTTTTTGTATGTTAACTGTACCTACTGATTTATGGTGATCAATAAATATATTTGTATTGCATTATATTCTTGTTTGTATTTGTGTTGTCTTTCTTGTTTTTATCCCTCCCGTGACGCGACGCTCAGAGGTATCAAGCTATATTGTTTGTATGTCTTGCAGGTGGTAGGACCTTGAGCAAAGTCCGCCCGGAGTGCTACCACTATCCTGCTCGCTAATCCTGCCGTGAAGCAGCAGTATTTGCACTGTTGTGTTTCGGCGTGGAGAGTAAGATAGCCGGTGAAATTACTGGCACTTGAGGTATCTTAGGCCTCTAGGTTGGCAACGCATCTGCAATACTCCTGGTGTTGTAGATGTTTATGGGCGGTGGTGATCTTTTACCATCAGGAGACCCACTTGCTCGTTTACCATCCAGTCGAATAAAAAAAAATGTCTATAGCATTGTGGCTTTAAAGGGACGTGCTAAACGGACACGGTTTTAAATACAATATAATACAATTAAATTGCTTACTTCCGATTAGCTGTGTCCATTTTATCCAGATTGTACATGCTTAAGATTTAATAAAAGCACGAAGCATTTTTTTTTCTTTTACAATAACAATCAAACGCGTTTACGTAAGAAACTCACATTTTGAAAAACCTCACGTGAGATTGGGGGATGGGGGAGGGGGTTGAATAAAATCTCACGACATCTCACCAGGGGGGGAGGGAGGGACATAAAATGAAAAAAAAAATACCTCACGTAATTTATGGACGCCCCCTAAAGCCTTGCACCACGAGTCTGTTTTTCGGGCGACGTGACCAGCCCAATTGCCACTACAGCTTGGCTCCTCCTTCCTTAACTTAAGAGTTATACTCTTGTCGATGGAGTATTTTCCACACATCCCTCCTTTGAGTCATGTTTTTGACCTCTTGATACGACGCGACGCCGACTTTCTCCTTTATCTGATCGATATAGCTGCGCCTAGGTCAACCTCTTCTTCTATTTTCCTCGATCTTTCCTTCCAAAATTGTTTTGGCTACCCGCTTTATAATATCGGAAACTTTGCTTTGTTTCCTCCACCAGTTGTTAGTTGTCCGATCTCCTAACGTTCTAAAATAGCCCTTTGAGTGACTATTAACCTCTGGAGAATGGATTTGGTTGTCACCCAAGTTTCCGCTCCGTACGTGTATATATGTATCCATATTATGTATGTTATATGCACGCATAGCAACGTGCTTACATATGTATAGGAACCGATGCGCGGCCCGCTCCCAGCACGTGTGTCGACGCAACACTAGGGATGGGCAAATGAGGAAAAAATATCTATATATATATCGTATCGATATTTTTCAAATCTATATATATAAAAGGCAAACCTGACTCACTGGGTTATATATCAACGCACAGCCCAAACCGCTGAGCCTAGAAACTTGAACTTGGTACAGGTGTTCTTTTTACGATGTAAGTGAGCACTAAGAAAGGATTTTTAGAAATTCATCCCCTAAGGGGGTGAAATGAGGGGGTGAAGCTTATATGGAATTTTCTCATTTCTGGACTTAGAGATATGAAAATAGGTGTATAAGTTTACGATTACAATAAAAAATGATCTGTGTAGGTAGAATTGACCAAATTCCCGCCTAAAGGGGTAAAAAGGGGGGTAAAGTTTGTATGGAATTTTTCTCATTTCTGAACTTAACTAGAAGTATGAAAATAGGTGTGTAAGTTTTCGATTACAATCAAAAATTATCTGTGTAGGTGAATTGTATGAAATTCTCCCCTAAAAGGGTTAAATGGGGGGATTAAGTTTGTGCCCTGATAGCTAAAGTACACGCGGACGAAGTCGCGGGCAAAAGCTATATATCCATAAATATTGACTAAAAATATCGATATGTTGATATATCTATATTTTCTGCGTAATAAGCGATTATCTATAAAAGTTGTCAAAATATTCGAAAGTTTAAAGCAAATACACATCTGGCTGTTTTGACATCAGTTTTATTATTCAAAAAACAGGTAAGCACATAAAGCCAAGAAAAAATCAACATCATCAACACAACAAAAAATTATATTATTCAAACCAGTATTTGTCTGATATTGACATTAGGAGCACTCTTTGTTTGGTGTGCTCCCCTGTTAATCTGCTCCTATCATTCGGCACAGCCAAATTCACCACTGAAGCTTTGAAAAATATATCAATTTTGATATCCGAAAATAAATATCGAAAGTCGATATATATTGCTGATTTATATCGATTTTTTTCTGAAAAAATATCGATATTTTGATATATCGATTTTTTTTACCCAAGCCTACGCAACACAACGTGACATCGCTGTCGCCGTTTCCACAAATGTGAAATATTAGAACTACTTTTGCATCTAGCATCGAGCATTAGGCATCATCATCATCATCAGCCTATGTTCGTCCACTGCTGGACATAGGCCTCTCCCATGGCACGCCACTGAGCACGATCCTCGGCCACTCTCATCCAGCTCTTGCCAGCCACCCTGCGAAGATCATCGCACCACCGAGTCTAAGGGCGTCCTACGCTACGTTTGCCGATCCGTGGTCTCCACTCAAGAACTCGTCTACCCCAACGGTTATCGGTTATTAGGCATCACTTAGATTTAATCAATATTTTAAGTTTAATTGTAAAGTTCCGTAATGAAAGGAATTAAGATTCATCTCTGGTTTCCTTCGCATCCTCCGACTCCCAGCCTCTATATTTTGTACGTAAATACTATATTGTACATAAAACACAAAATAATACAAAAAGAGTACAAAGGCGAACTTATCCCTAAAAGGGATCGTTTCAAGCTGACCTAAATTAAATTATCTGTCAGTATCGACCTTGCAACCTATTGTCAGACGGTATTTAAATAAATAAAGAAATAAATGTCATCTTATCATTCGAGATTTAATTTTGTGCATTAATTTAAATTTATTCTTCTTCTTATTCTTTTTTAAAATATGGCTTCTGTCCTAGTTAATAAGACAATTTCGCCAATGTCAAAGTATTCTCTTTCGAGAGGCAACGTTGTACGGTGATTGTAGTTTTTGCAACTTGATAGCAAAATTCCAGAAACCACGTGGAGACAACTTGCGCATTAAAAAATGTCAGACACGAGAGCAATATTGAATATTGTGATCACTGTTCACTGTTAAGGTTAATCGCCGCATAAAACACTATCAAAATTATACTTCAACTAGCCAAAGAAACAGAAATAGCAAAATTAAACACTGTCTACGTCCTCCATGTTCGAATGCCACAAATCGAATCAATTTAAATTTAAATTTAAAACTAACTAAAAAAACAAATCACTTTGCTAAAATTTATTCCTAATTTATTTCTATTGAAGATTGTCTGCATGAAACGAGATGCGATAAGGCCGCCTGTTGCTTACCTTGGAAAATTTTCTTTATGTACCATTGACTTATATATATTCTATGGACACGAACTTTTATGTCAACAATATGTTCAAATACCGGACTGTCACAAGACGTCATCGCTATATAGATTATACACCGCAGACGTGACACAGCTATTTTACCTACAAAACGTAATTATAATGCTCGGATGCAAAATAGATATTTTCAAAAAAAATGTTTAATTTTAGACCAAAAAGAAAGAACATAAAATAAACATTCAAAATATGAAACTGGGTATAAATAAAGCAATTAAACGAATTGTCATTCATATTCAGCCACAATTTTTTACCTACAACCAATTCTGTAGGTATAGGAACGGAACGTCTGCACGTTTTTAGTCTATGATTGTAAGATGGCGTGACGTCTTATTTAAAAAAATGTTTTTATTGTGGTATTACAATATTATTAGTTGCGTAATCACTTGAACGAGATCTAATTTTACTTACTTGAGTAGTGAATTGTTACTTACGTGCAGGTTCACGCTTACATTCGGAGTCTCAATCAAAAACTAGTCCGTTCGCCGCTCATGAATGTCAAAGTCATACTAAAGTCCTTTGCACAGTGCAAGGTGTAAAGCAGTGGAACACAATGAATGTTCGGATCGCGATATCTAGTAAGTATATATCGATGCTATGTACCTACCTCTGTTTCCTGTACTGGTTAGTACGAGTACCTATGACATTTTATGAAATTTTATGTAAAAACTTTTGTCCAAAGTAACTATAGTGCTATTTGTACAAATATTCGAGATATGAGCAAAAACCTAAAAAAAGGTACCTTCAATCCCCCCTTTCACCGTCAGCACACCCCCACCCTTGAGGAATTTTAGTATGTTCATCTGGATACTGCAAGGTATAACTGTACAAATTTTCAAAACTACACGAGTTTTTTCCCCTGATTGCCCATATTCGGCTTTATTTGATGCTATTACAAATAAAAACAAGAATATAATACAATGCAAATATATTTATTGATCACCATAAATCAGTAGGTACAGTTAACATACAAAAACAAAATGCAGGGTAGATACAATTGCAGCGACTCCTAGCGCCATCTAGTGCGCAGATATGGAAACTCCGACCGAATCCTATATACGCTTCGAAGTTTCTCAACTGGGACGCATATACACCTTACGATGTTCCTTCGGTCTTCGGTCCCCAGGCATGATCCTGCCTGGAGAGAGATCTCTATTGTAGCCTCCCCAGCACAATGCAACTGTATATTACTGTTTGATCAAGAATTCTGCTCAGGGGCAATATTTTTCAAGACAGTATTTATGACAAGCCTCGCGGTCCTTCTTCCTTAATCCTTCGGTCCTTATAGAACTTGGGCACGCACAACATTGCAGCTTGGGGTTGTTACAATAATCAAAGAGATCTATTTCATTTCTCGGGCAGCCCGGCAGAAAACTCACGGCAGCGTCGGGTCTTGGGTCTTGGCTATGGGTCGGGTAAGAAAGTGCCAAAACCATGAAGGCTGTAAGGACCATCGCAGCCTTCGTCGCCATTCTTTATGTGGGAGCGGTCCTCTTCTGCAAATAAAATGTCCCCTGTTAATCCTACTTCCTACTTATATAATACTAGCTTTTGCCCGCGGCTCCGCCCGCGCGGTATTCGGTAATCGCGAGCTGTTCCCTCGGGTACTGTGCATTTTTCCGGGATAAAAAGTAGCCTATGTCACACTCGGGCTCATAAACTATCTCTATGCCAAAAATCACGTCGATCCGCCGCTCCGTTACGGCGTGAAAGACGGACAAACATACAAACACATAAACACACAAACATACAAACACACTTTCGCATTTATAATAATAGTATGGAAGTATGGATTATAAATGTGAAAGTTTATGTGAGTGAGTAAGTGAGTACGTTTGTTACTTCTTCACGCTGAAACGGCTGGACGAATTTGGATGAAATACGGCAAAAAGTTAGTAAACATAGGATACTTTTTATCCTGATATTCCCACGGGATAGGGATAAAATCTCTAAATAACAACTGCTGGGCATAGAGACATGAAATTTGGTATGTAGGTAGCTGGACGTCTGGAATAACACATAGGCTACTTTTTATCCCGATGTTCCCACGGGATAGGGATAAAATCTCGAAATATCAACAGCTAGGTTTAGAGTCACGAAATTTGGCATAGTTGTTTTAATTTAACGAAATCACGATGTAATTTTAGGGAATTCCCACGGGAATTTTTAAAAATACCGGAATTTTGAATCTAATTGTGCGAAGCCGCGGGTAAACACTAGTGTGATAAATAAAATAAAGTTGTGTTAAATACTTGAGATGTATAGATATCCTGAATATGAAACTAATCTAATCCTGCCGTGAAGCAGCAGTGCTTGCACTGCCGTGTTTCGGCGCGGAGAGTAAGACAGCTGGTGAAATTACTGGCATTTGAGGTATTCCAACTTAGGCCTCTAGGTTGGCAACACATCTGCAATACCCCTGGTGTTGCAGATGTTTATGGGCGGTGGTGATCTCTTACCACCAGGAAACCCACTTGCTCGTTTGCCTTCCAGTCAAATAAAAAAAAAATGAAACTACCGTGAGACTCGCTCATATTAAATGATATTGTAACTTGCACTTTAAAGTTGAATATTTCGCAAAGAAATTACTGAATCGAAAAATCGTTATAGCAAACCCTTAATGGTTTTAAAATACTTATCCAACGATATCCCACACTATAGGGTTGGATGAGAAAAAAAAATCACCGCCACTTTACGTCTATGGGAGGTAACCTAAAAAAAAATTGTTTTTGAAATTTTCATTGTACTATTTTGTCGGCATCTTACTTTTAGGGGTCCTTGCGGATACACTTCGACCCGTAGGGATCTTTTGTCGGCATAGTTTACCTATATATCCGTGCAAAATTACATTTTTCTAGCATTGATAGTCCCTGAGCAAAGCCGCGGACGGACAGACAGACGGACAGACAGACTGACATGGCGAAGCTATAAGGGTTTCGTTTTTGCCATTTTGGCTCCGGAACCCTAAAAATGAGAATAATAGTAAATTTAATTTACTTATATCCAACCTCCAACGGTACCTTTTCGATTTGGCCACTTGCCACGGCCGACTTTAAATAAAATCTAGTTGGTCACGACCAAAGAGCTTATAATTAATAATTATACAAAACTGGAGGTTGAACGCCGAACGAAGTAGTTTGACCTTTATTACTTATTTATATATTCCATCTCTTTCTTATCCCAACTAAAGGAAGAGATGGAATACGTTCGTGACGTAATAAAGATCAAATTTCTTGATTCAAGTTAAACGGATGTTCGGCGTTCAACCTCTGGAACACTGGTGTTGTATATAAGCAAGCTCCTTGTCAGTGGCGTAACTCAATTATCTTCGATTCCGTTGCTTATCGAAAAATATATTTTCCACCCTACAGATGAAAACGCAATTTTCCACCCGGCTATCTACCCATGAAAATGAAAGTTTCTGAGCAGGAGAGATGAAAACGTATTTTATTGAGTATTAAACAGATTGGCATAGGAACGGTGTTTTGGTGTAAATTTATCGATCTGTTTTGGAATTTATCGACAACTAGCTTCTGCGTTACTACTCACCAGTGTACACTTTTTGCTGACGATATTTCATTACTCATTACTTGTGAAAATAGGTTCAATTTAAATTCTGACATTAATAATGCAATGAAATTAATAATAGAATGGCTTGATTGTAATAATTTAAGTGTTAACTTCAGTAAAACAAAAATAGTTCAATTTCGTAATGTGAAAAGCAATCCTATGACTCTTAATGTAAGTTATAATAATAATATTATAAAAGATGTTGACACAATGCCCTTCTTAGGCTTAATTTTAGATAAGAATTGTAATTGGAAAGCTCAAGTCGATAAGGTCTGCAGCAAGGTAAATCGGTTTGTGTACGTTATAAATAGGCTACGCAAGACATCCAATATAGACACGGTTTTACTAGCATATCATGGTTACGTGGCATCGGTGCTGCGATACGGATTGCTATTATGGGGTAACTCAACGGACGTAAACAGAGCATTTATTAGCCAAAAAAAATGCATAAGAGCTTTTTGTGGTCTTCCCCAATATGAATTGTGTAGACCATTATTCAAAAAATTTAAACTGTTACCTCTGCCTTGCATGTATATTTTCGAAGTAGTGGTATTTGTGAAAAAACATCCCGAATTATATAAGAAGGCAAAAGATGCTGGACGCACAAACAAAAGGCACGGAAACAGACTTGTTTATGATACAATACCAACTACGGCACTAAATAGGAAAAACTGTTACTGCATGTGTGTCAAAGTTTATAATGCTGTCCCTAAAGAGATCACAGAATTCCCATTAAACCAACTCAGAACGAAAATGTACAAATGGCTGCATGAGAAACTGTTTTACTCAGTGAGTGAATTGTTTTTAATTTAAATATGTAAAGTCATATAGATATAAGTTTTTAATGTTGCATGCTAAAACTACCTAGCAAAAAATGATGTTCAATTTTCAAAATGTAACACCTTACTGTACCATTTTTTATGCAAATAAAGATGATTATGATTATGCCCGCGGCTCCGCCCGCGTGGTATTCGGTTATCGCGCGCGGATAAAAAGTAGCCTATGTCACTCTCGGGCCCAAAAACTATCTCTATGCCAAAAATCACGTGATAATTATGTTGTGAAACAAGAGTTATTCTTCCTAATCTTTATTCTTTATAACATTCCTTGCCCAAAAATAGTTTTATTAATAATACCTAACACAATACACATTGCAGTAGATTGTACAACGAGAGCACAAAACGAGCCATTTTACCCAAGACGTTCATATAGCCACCCGAGCCGGTATGGCGAGGGTGGTTAGATACGTTGAGGGAAAAATGGGTTTAATGTTCGAGTTTTACACTCTTATATAAATTAAAAATTGTGAAAAAAAATATATATAAACTTCTTTGTTTGTGGCTGTTGACACCTGATTACCTTGGTCTTAGACAAAGATTTTATTTTATATGCACTAGTGCATAAAAAGTCATTTTATGTCGCCTAGATCCAGCATAAACACGAACTTTACGAGCATGAGAAGTGAAAAATATTTATAATCAAGTGTGCCTTATTTTCTTTTGACTACTTATACTTGTTTGTTACCTAATCTCATCTAAGCCGCTGAACCGTGTATATGAAATACAGTACATAGATAGTTTGAATTTCGGAGAAGGGCATAGGATAGTTTTTATCCCGTTAATTGGCATAGTTCCCGCGGGACAGCGATAAGCGATTTCCACGCGGACGAAGTCACGGGAAACAGATAGTAAAACAGTATTATAGAAAGAATAGAATAGAATATTTATTTGCTTAAACATGGTAAGTACGATGTAGGTGGTTACTATAACGATTTTAATTGTTTGTTTCACATGTTTAACCGATAAGGGCATGCACATTATACATATAACAATGTCAAAATGTTATTAATTCAATAATCACTAATACAATATTGCAACAAAAACTAATTAAGTGCACTTTTAATATTAGTTATTAGGACACATATTTTTTCACTTCTATTTATAACTCGTATTTTGTTATGCAACAGAAAAGTACAAGTTACAACCAAAATCACTAATATTATTAGCCTGTATTTTATTATTCAATAGGCCCGTAATAGTTTAAGGGTTTCGAATTGAGTCACTACAATTCTGAAGGTGCGTATAACCTCAATCATATTGCGCCGGGGGTTAAAAATGGTTTTTATGCACTTGTTATACAATCTACTATTAATTTTAAAGCACTATAAAATATATGAATATTTTTACCTTTAAAGTTAGAACAGGACGGGCGCTACCGTCAGGTTTTCACTGTCAAAGTATTAGGTTGTACGTCCGTATTTAAAGAGGAGCGGATACTCGCACGTTTAGAATGAAACTGACACTAGGTATCCAAAATATTCTCATTTTAAAACTAAACCAGATTTTGTTTATACAAAGTTGATTTTAGAAATTTGGATATTTCGAGGAAATAATTTGAATTTCTTGCAAAACAGTGCTGACGTAACCTAATGCGGAAAATGGGGACAAATGGATTATCTGGAGGCAGGGCAGTGCCTTCGCCAAGTTGAGCAGCAAACTGCTGTACCATCATTTCTTAAACCATTTCGGCGTATTTTGGGGGCATTCATTAATTGCCTGAGGCGCTTAGGGGGGAGGGAGTCAAGCCAAAAATCATTTCCAGCCAATTTTCATTACATCAGTCATTTTATAAAGTTATTCAACATGTACAAAAAAAAATTGTAAAAAAGGAAAGCCACTTTGTAAAAATTGGCCAAGTCAAATCTAACCTACTTAAAGGTCTCACATTTATAAATAACAGCAATTGTTATAGGTATGCAATAAAGCAATAGAGTTTAATACCGTAAAACGGGGTGAATAGAAATCGCGGGTTGATTAGAAATATATTCTCGGGATTTTTTTTGTATGGCTACAAAAAATACCATTATCACCAAAGCCAACTGTTAAGTTTTTAGTATTAAGTTCAATATTTGTTTATTTTGCTTGCAACACTCGATAGTCGTGAAGTTAGTCAGAAGTACTTAATATTTTAATGCAAAGAGAGACGTCACCAAGGTAAGAAATAACAGTCGCAAAAACTTTTTTATAATACTGATGTTAGTGATAATTATGGTGTAGTGGCATTTTTATCTAGTTACCCGGTGTCTGAACTGTCTAAATAATAAAACTTATGACCGAGTTTATTCATAATCAAGTGAAATTGTACAAAAGTAATTTCATAACCGTTTCGGTTAAAAATTGAGGTGAATAGACACGGCAACGGGGTGACTAAATGCGCTATTTGGGGTGATTAGGCACGGTGTATGAGGTGAGAAGACACGACAGTGGGGTGAAAAATAACGACGGAGGGGTTAATAGAAATGGTTCTTAAAATTTCCTGGCCTCTACAGTAATGTAGTATTATTTTGTTTATTCCTTTGGCAAGGTCCTATCACCCGCATTTTTTTTTCACAATTATGAAAACCCTGACCGAATTTAAGTGAATTTTCTATTCACCCCATATGTCGTGTCTACTGACCCCGTTTTACGGATTTGTAAAAATCTTGTGTTTATTTTTTAATTTTCGCTATACCAAGAACAATAAGGCTTATTTTTTTGAAGCAAACTCGGAGAGCTTATTGGGACTCACAAAAGAAACACAATCTTAGGTCCTTTAATGTTTAAATTCATTCTTAAAATAGGTTGGAAGTTCAAAATCGTGTCTATTCACCCCGTTTTACGGTACTTGTTCATAATGTTATTTCGTTCCCATAAATACATATTTGGATTTTGCATAGAACTACCATTTACCAACCATTACCAACCACTTTAACCAACACCACCAACCATTTTATAATAGTCTCAGTGAGTGACAGTGACGTGACACTGACATTCGGCATGGGCCACAGACCGGGTATGACATGACAATCGATAGATTGTGCGTGTCATATCGAGGTCGGTGGTCTATGGATGATGCAAGTTGGAGGTGTTTAGTGTTTAAGTAGTTATTTAAGTTACATTGTGTGTTTTGTTTTTATTGTTAATATTATATATATATTTTTTATTAGTTTTATATTTCGATTTTATCTCTTTTGATTTTTTGTCGCCTTCCGTGAAGTCGCCAAGCGGTCGCAGCGGAAGACCAGCGTTGGCGTACACGGCCAACACTATGCTGAGCTGCGACCGTTTCGTGCCTTCGCTCACATATTGTTTTTGTTTTTATGTATTTTAACACTGTTTTTTATGGTGCAAAGCATGAATAAAAATATTTCTATTCTATTCTAACTTGGCACTCATTTAGATCTCCAAGCATACTACTAACAGCCAAGCATAATTTTTGTATTGAACTTGGCTCTCCTTTTTTACATTTATGTTTTTGGTGGGATACCATTACTTTTTGTAAAGAAAACTAGGCAAGTATTGAGATTTAATGTTTTTTCTTACGTTTCCGCTGCGTGGTTTTCTCTCATATGCTATTTTATGTGGATTTACTTCTGTTCTGTGTGTAATTATGTGGTGCCGCGCGCCGCCGACGACACACCTTTGGCCGGTTGTTTAGCGCGTACTACAAGTTTTTTGTATGGGGACCCTATACATCCCTGTATTATTATTATTATTATTTTTATTGTAATTTTCTTTAATCGTATACTGTAGTTTAAGTATTTTATTTTTAATTATTTTATTTTGAAAAAAATACTTTCTGCCAAGTTTCTTGCGGCGCATTCTTCTTGGCAAAGATAGTCTTTCCGAAAGCGCTGGTAGTTTAAAAATTGACGTGTAAAAGTGCCCATTGTGGCCTATTTACTGAATAAATGATTTGAATTTTGATTTGAATCTGAATTTGGACACCGCTTGTTTTTTGACTTAACTTTATTTTTACATTTCTGTTATATAGTAAATATAATAATACATATAAGTATTGGGATAGTTTTTAAATATCTGCTTGTAACGGTTCCTACGCAACAATAAATAAATAAAAATTGTATGGGGACGTGCTATTTTTTAACTTTTTTTATTTTTATATTTTTTCCTACGCTTACACACAATTACCGAGCTGGATTCCAAATTTCATCCTTCTAGCTCATCTGGAAGTAGGTTAGATTTACGTACCTACTATAAGTCAGTCAGTCAGTGCTAGAATTTACGACTTTTTGTCCTTCATATCTTTATAACCGTTTGAGCTAGCTTCATGAAATTTGTGCTTCTGAATGCCCTTGGATATATTTAAACTCTCGTAGTTTTAGATATGTGTTTACATTAAAGAGGTTTTGAGTTATAGAAGTGTCAAAAGTGGCACCAAGTGGTTCGTGTAATATTACACTCGGCGCTGGCGAGCCAGTTCCTTTGCTTGGACTTGGCTTGACACGCTGCCGCGTGTCTAGTTAAAAACTTTTTTTTTTTACCCGACTGCGAAGAAGGACTATGTATGTATGTATGTATGTCTATTCCTATGTCCGCTCGTAACTACTCAACGGCTGGACCGATTTTGATAAATGATACGTAATTGGATTCGTCTTGACGACGCGAGTGACACTGGGTACATGAAATTCTTGAAAAATTAAAATGGCGGATTTTTGGCGCAAATCGTAAGTTTTATAATAAACTAACTTTTTGCCAAATTTCATCGAAATCCGTTCAGCCGTTTCAGCGTGAAGAAGCAACAAACATACTCACTCACTCACATCCTCACTCACAAACTTTCACATTTATAATATTAGTAGGAAATAGGTGTTCCGTTGTGGATGGGTATAGCAGGTGCAGGGACGGAAATAGAGAGCTTGCGTGTGTCTTCGTATGTTATATTCAAATAGTAACTTAAATAAATTAATACAAAAATGACCAGAGTTTGATTACAGCGCCACCTCGGGGGCTATCCGAGAACTAAATACCATGTATGACAGTTTACTCCAATCCTACGACAAATGATCTATAAGCCATCCAAGTAGTTTACATAGAAAATAGTAGATGGCGCTGTCAGTCAGTGACAATAGGATAAAACACAAAATAATACAAAAAGAGTACAAAGGCAAACTTATCCCTAAAAGGGATTTTTTCAAGCTAACTTAAATTAAATTAAATTATTTGTTACCTAGTATCGACCTTGCAACCTATTGTCAGACGCTATTTAAAAATTTAAATAAATAAATGTCATCTTATCATTCGAGATTTAATTTTGTGCATTATTTTAAATTTAAATTTGAAACTAATTAAAAAAACAAATCACTTTGCTAAAATCTATTCCTAGTTTATTTCTACTGAAGATTGTCTGCAAGAAACGAGATGCGATAAGGCCGCCTGTTGCTTACCTTGGAAAATGTTCTCTATGTCTCTCTGTTTCCTGTACTGGTTAGTACGAGTATCACATTTTATGAAATTCTATGTAAAAACTTTTGTCCGAAATAACTATAGTGCTATTTGTGTAAATATTCGAGATATGAGCAAAACCTTAAAAAAGGTACCTTAAACCCCCCCCCCCCCTTAAACCGTCAGCACACCCCCCACCCTTGAGGACTTTTAGTATGTTCATCTGGATACTGAAAGGGTATAAGTAACTGTACCAATTTTCAAAACTACACGAGTTTTTTTTCCCTTTCGGAACGTTCTGTCCGTTTCCCAAAACTCCCGTTCCAAAATAACAGTTTCCTAAATCGACCGTATGTCAAATGATCCGTTTCTCATCGCATCAGAATGTCAAAACACCCAGTTTTCATAGCATCTGTATGCCAAAATATCCGTCGCCCAAGACACCCGTATTCCCAAAAGACCCGTTTCTCATGACACCCGTATCCACAAAAATACGTTTCTCGCCAAATGTTACTAATTGCATAGTCATTAGAGGTGTGGAAAGCCTCCAAAGTCAAAATAACAGAGTTTGCTCGACTTAGCGGTAGGGTGAAGGTGGTGACGGGAACGGATGTTTTGGGAACGGGTGTTTTGGGAAACGGACAGAACGTTCCGAAAGGGTTTTTTCCCCTGATTGCCCATATTCGGCTTTATTTGATCCTATTACAAATAAAAACAAGAATATAATACAATGCAAATATATTTATTGATCACCATAAATCAGTAGGTACAGTTAACATACAAAAACAAAATGCAGGGTAGATACAATTGCAGCGACTCCTAGCGCCATCTAGTGCGCAGATATGGAAACTCCGACCGAATCCTACGAGTATATACGCTTCGAAGTTTCTCAACTGGGACGCATTATACACCTTACGATGTTCCTTCGGTCTTCGGTCCCCAGGCATGATCCTGCCTGGAGAGAGGTCTCTATCGGAGCCTCCCCCGCACAATGCAACTGTATATTACTGTTTGATCAAGAATACAGCTCAGAAGCAATATTTTTCAACACAGTATCTAGCACAAGCCTGGGGCTGTTTTCTGGTCCTTATATTACTTGGGCACGCACAACATTGCAGCTTGGGGTTGTCACAATAATCAAAGAGATCTATTTCATTTCTCGGGCAGCCCAGAGTGCTCACGGCAGCGTCGGCTATTGGGGCTGGTCTTGGGTCTTGGCTATGGGTCGGGTAAGAAAGTGCCAAAACCATGACGGCTGTAAGGACCATCGCAGCCTTCGTCGCCATTCTTTATGTGGGAGCGGTCCTCTTCTGCAAATAAAATGTCCCCTGTTAATCCTACTTCCTACTTATAATATAATACTAGCTTTTGCCCGCGGCTCCGCCCGCGCGGTATTCGGTAATCGCGAGCTGTTCCCTCGGGTACTGTGCATTTTTCCGGGATAAAAAGTAGCCTATGTCACACTCGGGCTCATAAACTATCTCTATGCCAAAAATCACGTCGATCCGCCGCTCCGTTACGGCGTGAAAGACGGACAAACATACAAACACATAAACACACAAACATACAAACACACAAACACACTTTCGCATTTATAATAATACTAGCTTTTGCCCGCGGCCCTGCCCGCGCGGTATTCGGTTATCACGCGCTGTTCCCTAGGGAACTGTGCATTTTTCTGGGATAAAAAGTAGCCTATGTCACTCTCGGGCCCATAAACTATCTCTATGCCAAAAATCACGTCGATCCGTCGCTCCGTTACGGCGTGAAAGAGGTACAAACATACAAACACACTTTCGCCTTTATAATATTAGTATGGATAGTATGGATTATAAATGTGAAAGTTTATGTGAGTGAGTGAGTGAGTACGTTTGTTACTTCTTCACGCTGAAACGGCTGGACGAATTTGGATGAAATATGGCAGAAAGTTAGTAAACATAGGATACTTTTTATCCCGATATTCCCACGGGATAGGGATAAAATCTTTAAATAACAACTGCTGGGCATAGAGACATGAAATTTGGTATGTAGGTAGCTGGACGTCTGGAATAACACATAGGCTACTTTTTATCCCGATGTTCCCACGGGGTAGGGATAAAATCTCGAAATATCAACAGCTACGTTTAGAGTCACGAAATTTGGCTAGGTGTTTTAATTTAACGAAACCACGATGTAATTCTAGGTAATTCCCACGGGAATTTTTAAAAACACCGGAATTTTGATTCAACTGCGGGATCTAATGATCTACTTGTGCGAAGCCGCGGGTAAACACTAGTGTGATAAATAAAATAAAGTTGTGTTAAATACTTGAGATGTATAGATATCCTGAACAAGAAACTAATCTAATCCTGCCGCGAAGCAGCAGTGCTTGCACTGTCGTGTTTAGGCGTGGAGAGTAAGACAGCCGGTGAAATTACTGGCTCTTGAGGTATTCCAACTTAGGCCTCTAGGTTGCCAACACATCTGCAATACCCCTGGTGTTGTCGATGTTTATGGGCGGTGGTGGTCTCTTACCATCAGGAGACCCACTTGCTCGTTTGCCATCCAGTTAAATAAAAAAATAAAAAACTCATATTGTGCAATTTTTACAAAAAATCCATTCCATTCCATTCCAAAAATAATCAAGTAACATTATGTGCGTTATAACACAATCAAAACACTCACTACAGTCTTAAAAAAAAGGGCGTATCGTCACGGCACTTACATACCACCTTTTGTTGAGAAACACAGTTTTTCGGCAATAACTCAAAAACGGTATATATCCGATGTTGAAACCAATATTCGTTGAAATTTTAGACAAACGAATTATAAGATAGAGAAGGGGGGGATACAGTTTTTGATACTTTGGGAGCGAATATTTCCGGAAATCTTCACTTAATCAAAAAAGTTTTTGAGAAACCTTACCTACTATCTTTTCAAAAGAGCTGTCGAACTATGTGCCATACGTTGAAGCGAGTTAAAAAAAAAATGTTTTTTCCTAAAGTTGATCCTGTCCGCGATAATCGTCATCGTCAGATAAATGCAAATTTGCAAAATATTAAACTTTTTCTTCGATTAGGCCTTAACCAAGTCACTTGTAATTCAAAATTACCGTGGTCCTTGGGTACGTAATAATAAATACAAGTTACAACTAATAATTTGAATTTTTAGACCCGTATTGCAACAAAAACTAATATTAAAAGTGCATTTTGCACTTTTAATATTAGTTAATAGTTACGACTCATATTTTTTTACTTGTATTTTATTATGCAACAGAAAAGTACAAGTTACAACCAAAATCACTAATAGTACTTGCTTGTATTTTTTTATTATGCAATAGGCCCGGATAGTTTAAAGATGACATTATTTCGAATTGAGTCACTACAATTCTGAAGGTGCATATAACCTCAATCATATTGCGACGGGGGTTAAAAAGTTAATTTTAAAGCACTATAAAATATATGAATATTTTTACCTTCAAAAGTATACAGGACGGGCTAGTACCGTCAGGTTTTCACTGTCAACGTATTAGGTTGTACGTCCGTATTTAAAGAGGAGCACGTTTAGAATGAAACTGACACTAGGTAAAAACCAGATTTTGTTCATACAAAGTTGATTTTAGAATTTGAATATTTCGAATTATATCAGTTTCATTCTAAACGCGCCTCTCCTTTTAAGGAAATAATTGGAATTTCATGCAAAACAGTGTTGACGTACTAACGTAGTGGCACCAATGACCAAAACCACTACACTGATTATTTAACCTTTAAAGTTTAATCGTACAAAAACTGCTAATATGGTTTAATAAAAAATAAATGGTAACACACATGCGTATTTGGCAACGAGTGGGAATTCCCCGAATTGTGTCTGAGGTTTAGTAGTGCTGTGACATAGTCTACTTCATTAAAATTGGAAAGTATCGATACTTTTTGAAAGTATCGATACTGCAAGAGTATCGGAAAAAAAGTATCGATTCCAAAAGTACTCAGTATCGAAAAAAAAGTATCGATACCTCTGGGTATCGATACTTTTTGCGTATCCCTACCAATGACCGACAAGAACTAACCGACACTTTATTTTTTGATTCAATAAAATAAGAGTAGGAAACCGATTTCTTAATAGAGTAATACTGTACCATAGATAGTACACTTTTGGCTGGCTCTCATTCGGATTTGAGCGAAATCCGCCTTTTATTTTGAAAATGGCGGTGTGACAACTGGTTGCGGCTGGAGTACCGGTGAAAATAACAACATTTCTTAGTGAAATCCTTAAGGAAGTGAATACATTTTTTGTTAATTATACTAATGTATTGTAATTTATTTGAATTTTATGTTTTTCACGGGCTATTATAAGAACTGTAGGACCGATTTTTGTTATAACGAAAGTTTATGGTTATTTAGATATTAGTAAAATGTGTCGATCACTGGTTTTCACAAAGTGACTTTTCCATTAATCGACATGTGTCGATAATAATTTTTTTGAAACATTTTTCATTTGACAAGCGAATATAGTTCTTCTTACTTTGCGTATTTGGTAGATATTTGAAGTAAACTAATCAAAGTCGAGCTACCAGTAATCGACAAGTGACGATTATTGGGGAATAAAATGTGTCGATGATTGGTTCTCAGATGTCTCCGAGAAAAAATTACACTCCCGAACAGTTAAAAAAAGCCGTAGAAGCTGTAAAAATTGGCGAAAAGATTGTAATTCCCGCGAAACGTTTCGGAGTACTTAGGATTACGCTTCATGATAAAATTTCAGGAAAAAAACAAAAAAACAATTGGGCGCTGTGGGGCCGAGCACAGTTTAAACTAAAGGGGAAGAAGAAATTTTGGAAAAGTGGATATTAGCGTTATCTGAAAGACATATTCCACTGACATAAGATTCGCTACAGTGTGCAAAAAAATAATAAATGATCAAAACAGACGAAATACTTCCAATCCTTTCCAAAGTCTTTGGAAAAAGTTTTGAGAGGGATTGATCCATCTTCTTTTAAGAGGAGTTTGTTTTGGCCGGAAAATTGGATGGATAGTAATAAGAAGAGAGTGAAATGAGAGAAAATTCCATCAACAGTAAGAAGTAAAGCTTGGAAAGAATATCACGAGAAAAAGGAAACTGAGAAAAATAAAAAACAGCAAGAAAAAGACGAAAGCTAGCTATAAGTAAATATTTGCCAAATATGTATGGCTTTTAAAACAAACCTCATATAGTTAATCTTTATAAAAGGATCTCTTAATTAATAAAACAACTAACTAAATAATATTTACTACAAAAAGATCTCATTGTTGATTTTTACAATTTAAACTTTTTGACAATTGTTTGTTACTTATATTGTCCTTTTTACCCGACTGCGAAGAAGGAGGGTTATGTGTTTGGCGCGTATGTATGTATGTATGTCTATTCCTATGTCCTCTCGTAACTACTCAACGGCTGAACCAATTTTGATAAATGATACGTCATTAGATGCGTCTTGGTGACGCGAGTGACACTGGGTACATGAAATTCTTGAAAAATCAAAATAGCGGATTTTTGGCGCCGAATTGTAAGTTTTCAAAAAATGTTTTTTATTGAAATCTATCAAGTGGTGTATCAAATGAAAGGTAATAATTAGCCCATTCTAAATATATATGGGTTATAATAGTTTTATCTACCATTTCCACAAAAATATTTAAAAAAGTGTGAAATAAAACAATAAATTTAAAAAATCAAAAACCCGACTGCCTTAAAAATACTAAAAAGAAGGAAACAAGTCTAGTGGGCTAGAACTTTGTTAAGTAGCTAACTTAAAGTTTAACAGTCGGGACCCATTTAAATCGTAACGCTCAAAAATTCTCGCCTAATGGGTCCCGACTGTTAAACTTTAAGTTAGCTACTTAACAAAGTTCTAGCCCACTAGACTTGTTTCCTTCTTTTTAGTATTTTTAAGGCAGTCGGGTTTTTGATTTTTTAAATTTATTGTTTTTTACTATAGTTACAAAAGTGCTCTTTGTATTTATTTGTATGGTTAATACACTTTAGAAAGAAAAATATTGACACTATACTGTGGACAATAAATGAATACTTATTAAACAGTTAATTTTATTTTAATGACCCATTAAGGGGGTGGTGATTTGGCGGATACACATTATAGGTACTAGTCGATAACTGGGTGTCGGTAACTGGTAATTGTCGATGACTGGGTGTTGATTACTGGAGATTCAGTGTCGATTATTGGAGATTTATATACTTTTTCCTTTTTTGGGTTTTTATTTCTAGTCCGTGTATAGTTAATAAAAATAATACATCCTATTCTTATCTCAAGAATAAGTATACCTTACCATACCCAATCGTTACTTTTCGTTTAAAGATGACTAAATGACCTTTAATTTTATAAAGAAGCCCACTATCTCCTTAAAGTGTCGATTATTGGTGCCACTACGTTACATAAAAATGATTATAATTTGAAGACGGTGAATCTTTAAGATGTTTTTTTAAGGAAACAGGTATCCTAACCCTTCAGTCGCTTTATGTTTTTGAAATAATCATGTACGCCAGCAAGAACATATGTGATTTTCCCACTAACGTTGATAAGCCAAAGGCTACTAGAAACACAGGGAAGCTTAAAGTTCCATCTTACAGACTGGCTAAAACCAAAAAGTCGTTTTTGGGAAATTGCATACGTTTTTATAATAAAACTAGCTTTTGCCCGCGGCTCCGCCCGCGTGGTATTCGGTTATCGCGCGCTGTTCCCTCCGGAACTGTGCATTTTTCCGGGATAAAAAGTAGCCTATGTCACTCTTGGGCTCATAAACAGTCCCTATGCCAAAAATCATGTCGATCCGTCGCTCCGTTACGGCGTGAAAGAGGGACAAACATACAAACATACAAACACACAAACACACTTTCGCATTTATAATATTATATTTATATTTACTTTAGTTTATTATTACTTTAGTATACTAGTATAGTATGGATTCCAAAAAATATTACCTACTAAAGAAACACATGCAAAATTGAAATCTACTGTCAAGAAGACGTTAATATCTAAAGCTTATTATAAAGTCAATGATTATATCATGGACAGCAAGGACCATAGTCAAAGCTACAGCATATCATATTTTATTTGTTATCAATATGGTATTTGACAACTTCTGAATTTGCCATGTCTTAATCATCATCATCATTTCAGCTGAAAGACGTCCACTGCTGGACATAGGCCTCCCCCAAGGCTCTCCACTCAGACCGGTCTTGTGCTTTTCGCATCCACCGCGATCCCGCGATCATAGCTAGGTCTATTATTATGAAAATGAAAATATAGATATGCAGACAGTGTTTAGCGAAGAGAAAACATAAATCGGTTGAAAATTTGAATTATAGCGATTTTTTGAAAAATCTATATACCTGTCTCTTTCTCGAACGCTTTTCTTCATGCAGCAAGTATGGCGGTACTGGCGTGTGACGTCACATGCCTGTATGTCTTTCTGTGTCTAACCTTGAATTTCAAACCTTTATAACTTTGTTATTTGTAAAGGTAGCTTAAAAAATGTTTCTCTATTCGATAACAGGCATTGTGTAGTTTTAATTTATAAAACACATACAAAATAGTCAAATACCGCATTATTCCGTTTGACATTTAAGTATTTAATTTTCATGCAAATGCTCATTTTATTCATTTATTCTAGATTATTTGACTTTATTGCTATTTTAATGTAATTAAATTGAATTTATTAGTGTCATTCTATCTTGAAATTGTATTTAGAATTTATTTTCTAATTTTATTGGTAATATAAGATAACGGTTCTGTGTCTCATGTAAAACTGTTTTTGCATGCATTTAAGTATTTATCGTAAATAAATGATTGATTGATTGATTGAAATAACATCATTGACGACCAAGTGTGACGTAAATTATTATGCACATGAAAACACAAACTATTATTCATAATGAATTTGTGGTTAGCATATTTATCAGTGTTTCTAAATAGGTACCTACTTACTCGAATCGGCGTTGTTTTGACGTAATACGCACTCAATACTTCCTAATATGGTATTTGTGCATTTATTCAAAAATACGTGCGGGTAAAGCTATTTATAACCAGGGAGGGACAAAAACTAAGCAGACAACTGGTGACACTTGACGCTGTAGTATCTATCGTGCAACTTATACTAAGGTAAATAATATTTGTGTACTAATAAACTTTGATTATTTATCTTCAAGATGGAGTGACGACCTGGCTAAGATCGCGGGATCGCGGTGGATGCGAAAAGCACAAGACCGGTCTGAGTGGAGAGCCTTGGGGGAGGCCTATGTTCAGCAGTGGACGTCTTTCGGCTGACATGATGATGATGATGATGATGATGATTTATCTTCTAGCCAAATACTCAAAGACTATAAAGTATCTGAATTAATAGTTGATTGCTTACCTCGGACAATTTCTATATATCGATGGGTCCTATGTATAAGGGCCAAAGTGATTATTTTGAATTTTGAGTGTGCGTTTATCTTCTATATATTATATATATGTATATAAAAGGCAAACCTGACTCACTGGGTTATATATCAACGCACAGCCCAAACCGCTGGGCCTAGAAACTTGAAATTTGGTACAGAGATCGCTTTTATGATGTAAGTGAGCACTAAGAACGGATTTTTGGAAATTCATCCCCTAAGGGGGTGAAATGGGGGGGAGAAGCTTATATGCAATTTTGTCATTTTTGGACTTAGAAGTATGAAAATAGGTGTATAAGTTTTTGATTATAATTGAAAATTATCTGTTTAGGTGAAATGAATAAAATACCCCCCTAAAGGGGTAAAATGGGGGGGTAAAGTTTGTATGGAAATTTTCTCATTTCTGGACTTCGAAGTATGAAAATAGGCATATAAGTTCTCGATTACAATCAAAAATTATCTGCGTATATGAAATGGATAAAATTCCCCCCAAAAGGGTAAAATGGGGGGTAAAGTTTATTTGGAAATTTTCTCATTTCTGGACTTAGAACTACGAAAATAGGTATATAAGTTCTCGATTACAATCAAAAATTATCTGCGTATATGAAATGGATAAAATTCCCCCCTGAAGGGGTAAAATGGGGGGGGGGGGTAAAGATTACATGCAATTTTTCTCATTTCTAGATTTAGAAGTATTAAAATAGGTGTATAAGTTTTGATCACAATTGAAATTTATCTGTCTAGGTGAAATGGATAAAATACCCCCCTAAAGGGGTAAAATGGGGGGGTAAAGTTTGTATGGAAATTTTCTCATTTCTGGACTTCGAAGTATGAAAATAGGCATATAAGTTCTCGATTACAATCAAAAATTATCTGCGTATATGAAATGGATAAAATTCCCCCCAAAAGGGTAAAATGGGGGGTAAAGTTTATTTGGAAATTTTCTCATTTCTTGACTTAGAACTACGAAAATAGGTATATAAGTTCTCGATTACAATCAAAAATTATCTGCGTATATGAAATGGATAAAATTCCCCCCTGAAGGGGTAAAATGGGGGGGGGGGGTAAAGATTACATGCAATTTTTCTCATTTCTAGATTTAGAAGTATTAAAATAGGTGTATAAGTTTTGATCACAATTGAAATTTATCTGTCTAGGTGAAATGGATAAAATACCCCCCTAAAGGGGTAAAATGGGGGGGGGGGTAAAGTTTGTATGGAAATTTTCTCATTTCTGGACTTCGAAGTATGAAAATAGGTATATAAGTTCTCGATTACAATTAAACATTATCTGTGTAAGTGAAATAGATAAAATTCCCCCCTAAAAGTGTAAAATGGGGGGTAAAGTTTGTATGAAAATTTTCTCATTTCTGTACTTAAAACTATGGAAATAGGTATATGAGTTCTCTATTACAATCAAAAATTATCTGCGTATATGAAATGGATAAAATTCCCCCCTAAAGGGGTAAAATGGGGGGTAAAGATTGTATGAAAAAATTCTCATTTCAGTATGAAAATTGGTATACTTACAGGGTACTGATAACAAATAAATATGATCTGCGTAGGCAAAGATAAAGAAAGAAGAAGTAGCGTTCGACTTATTCGGGGGGAGTTTCTATGAGACTTCCTTACGAATTTCTATACTAAAAATATGGCTGGTCACAATCACTATTAAAATGATCCGTATGGTGTTGGCGACTTCAATAGGGGAGGAGGTTTTTTTATACAAAATGTACAACTAAAATGTGGAAATCAAATTGATATTTAAAATGATGTGTTATAGTGTAAAAATAATTATGCAGTACTTAACTTAGCAATGAGTACATCGGGTTGTGTAGAATAAAATCAATAATATTAAGGGAGCGTTATTTATGTGTGATTATCCGTTCTTATTTATCTTTTACCTAATTTATAAAATATTATGTAAAGTGCAATTTCGAATATACATATACTTCGGGTTCTAGGTAGAGTAAAATTCGGTTCTCGCCGGAAGCATACAAAATAATTAATTTACTCTCGCGCTTTGCATAGAATTTTTCATAAACTAGCTTCAAAACTGGTAAAAAATATTGTTTATAGCGAAGTAAGTACTATAGTAACCTATCGTTTACGGCAGTACTTCGCTATATACACAGATATACAGATGTCACAATTATAACGGGGGTTAGTTAAAACATATGCCCTCATAACTAAATAATACGCGGACGAAGTCGCGGGCAAAAGCTAGTGTATCTATAAACTTTATATGTTTAGATAGTGGATTTAAAAAATATTGTTATTTAAATATTTTTCGAGTTATCATTGAAGTAAAATGACCGAACTAGATGCAATTTTAACGTAAAAGGGCTAAACGTACGTTTGATAGGTACTTTTACGCGGTAAATCCCAGTCGGTTTTTTTTATTTGTGGGCATAACTGCCATTTAGGTACTTGTACGTCAAGCGGAATGCCGCTACCCCGATGCTTCATCGTAATATGATTGTATTTTTTTTTCTTTCTCCGAGTATCTCGGGTAACGTATTTTTTATCAAAGATTATAAAGTTGAACGCGTATATGAGCTAAAGTACTACATAGATCTTTTTAGGTAATGTCTTTTTGAACACAAGTTTATGTTCCGGAAATTCACGTACATGGGCGTATGTATTTTAATGAAAAAATGTTTTATTAAAATTTATTTATTAGGATAGAGTACTTAGCTAGTGTGCCAAATGTTAGAAGTCTCGGATACACCATCTCTGAGTTAGGTACGCCAGTTTTTGTCTTTGAAAACCCGTCCTAAAACAGGAAAGGGGTAGAAAAAGTGGAAAGAAAGTAAAGGATCAAATCAGCTGACATAAATATTTATATAGGCACCAGTTTTTTGAGCAATACAAAGACACTGACAGACAAACAAAAAGATTCTTAAAAAAGCAAGTTCAAATCACAGTCATAGACAATATAAAATTTATAAAATAACTATTTACAACTCCAACACTTAAGCCCTTGTACATAGGACCCATCGATATCTGTGTTTTCAGTGCCCTTAGTGTAAGTTTTCGGTTACAAAATACGTCTCGATCGCGTTCGCATTAAAATCTCAATTTGTATGGAAACACGAACAGCGCCTCTAGCGGAACGTTTGCAATGTTCGTGTTTCCAACAAATTGAGATTTTAACGCGAACGCGATCGAGACGTATTTTGTAACCGAAAACTTACACTAAGGGTACAGCCACCAGCATTAATATCTGCCACAGCGGAGCGTGCAAAAATATCTGACACGTCCTTCCGGCCCTAGAAATAGAGTCGTATCAGATATTTATGCACGCTTGTTGTGTCAGATATTGGTGCTGGTGACTGTACTGTACTGCTTAGCTTACTATGTGTGTTGTGTTCAATAAAGAGTCATTGTATATTATACCTATTGTAGATTGTACAAGTGCTTCTACAACGAGTCTTCCAACCAGACCGCAGGCGAGGGATGATAAGTGGAGAGCTATTTTGGCCATAGAAAAAGGAGGAACATATTATACGGTAAGGAAGAGGCTCAGAGTCACGCAACGAGCTATGGAGAGAGCTATGCTTGGAGTTTCTTTGCGCGATAGAATCCGGAATACGGAAATTCGTCGAAGAACTAAAGCACTGACATAGCTGGAAAAATATGCAAATTGAAGTGGCAATGGGCAGGCCACATCGTTCGAAGAACAGATAACCGTCGGGGAAGAAAAGTCCTCGAGTGGCGACCACGAACCGGAAGACGAAGCGTTTTCAGGCCTCCCACCAGGTCGTGAGAGTTGCGGGAAACCGGTGGATGCAAGTGGCGAGTTGTCGTTCATTGTGGCGTTCTAAGGGGGAGGCCTTTGTCCAGCAGTGAACGTCTTCCGGCTGATGATGATGATAATGAAGGAAGAAGCGTGTGGACGGTCAGGACTGTTCTTTCTAAACGTCATAGTGCCATCGCATTAATTAAGAATGAAAATCGCAATGACTTTTCCTTTGAAAAGGTTCCATGATGGCTCATGTAAAGTCCTTGGCTAGAAATTTAAGGATGTTTATCCGTTGTCTAAAGTAGATAACCCATAACACAAGCTTTGCTAACTTTGGGACAAGGTAAATTGTTGTCAAGTATCCTGTAACATTTATTATACCTACCTACTTACATCTATTTTTTTTCGCAGATACCTACAGCATTCTCCCACACAAAGAATGGCCAGGAATCTTGTGTTTCTTATAATTTGCGCTGCTCTACTCCATGCCTCTCACTCTCGCATTTCAAGCAATCCTTATGCCGCTGGAGGTGAATATCCCTATGGTTTGGGCTGCCCAAAGAATGAAATAGATTTGAACGACTATTGTAATAATCCTAGTCAGGATTGTTGCCGATGCCGAAGTACAGTACCGCACTTACTCGTAGATTGTGTTTATAATTGTATGCTAAGATACTGCTAAAGAGTATCACGCAAAATCCGGCCTTTTTCAAATTCGGATTATATGATTATCAACAAGTACAAATCCAGATTATCTGGATTTTTCGAATTTTAACATAATTTTACGTTTTTTTTAAAATGATGTAATGCTATTAAAAAAATGTGAAACAAAACTGTGTTTTTTATATTAGGTACGCGTTTAATCAGGCTAATACTCTAGTACCTATTCTTTACATAAAGTCAGTCTGATTGGAAACCTAACTGCACTGAGTCTGTGAGGCCTGTCCCACACGTGGTTTTGCTGAATCAATTGTGCATAACTTTGTGTCTAGGAGTAATTTTTTCTAATAAATATACATCAAAATGAAGCTAATTAAATAACGCATTCTATAATATTTTTCTCATGCTAAATACCTACATTTTTATTAGTTTAGTTTAGTTTATTTATTCACTCAACATAACAATTTACATCATATATTATATAAGAATTTTATGCTGAGATCGTCAAAACTTATAAAAATAAACAAAGATAAAAATAATCAATAAAATACAATGTCAAAATAAATTAAATTTGTCCACATGGGGAAGTTGTCAAAAAATGAAATATTAAATTATGTTAATGAAAAGTACAAAAAAAAAATATAACTATAAGTAAATGTCTCAAATAGCATAGTATATTTACCAATATTTAAATAATGTCAAGAGAAGATTATGTCCGAAAACTCACTTACAGAGTACAGAGGGTTATCCATCAAAAAATCCATTAAAAAATCCACCAAAAAAAAATTTAAAAATAGGTTGACCAGTTTTTGACTGTCCCACGTCGAGCTTCTAATATAACTTTGCGCTAGTACCTTGCTAATATGTATCTTAATGGTGTAGGATCATATCGCTATGTTCGCATTTTTATGGGAAAGTACATTAGGTAGTTCTGTTTCAGTTATCACGCAGAGTGAACCTCCAACTACCGAATTTTGAGCGCCTATCAGTACAAGTCTTTCGTGCGATGTGAAATTTCCGTGGATTCTCGTTGTAGGTACGATATAGGTACAATGATTTTAATGCAATGTTTCTATTTTTGTTTATTAGTTGACTTTGTTCTTATTTCACAGAATAGAGTTAATAGTACTCATGTATAACAGTTTAGCTGTAATTGGCTTCCGATACGGATATCGGATCGCATAATCTGAAAATGCTCTGAAGGTGTTGTCTGATCTGAACGACTCTACTGCCCTTTTAAAGTTTTGTGTAGCGACTGTTAAGTATAGTCAGGATCAAAATAATTTTGTACTTTCAATTTAAAAATCAATTTTAGTTTTAGAAATAGAAATATAAATATATTTATTCATGCTTCGCATAATAAAACAGAATAAAAATACAAAAAAACAAAAAGCAATATGCGAAAGCACGAAACGGTCGCAGCTCAGCATAGTGTTTTTAACTTTGTAATTTAAATTTTATCGTATTTGTACTTATATTGTGACTAATAATTAATTTAATAAGTTCCGTATTTTACTAACCGTACTATGGATCCTTTCTGAAATAAATGTATTATTTTATTTAATTTTGGTTGATGTCATCTTAGAATCTAGTTCTGCCATACTGGCCCTATACCAGTAAGTGCAAAACTCGAACTTCGTGTTGCTGTCCCTCTGACGGCATTGATCGTCATTTAATACGTGAGGGAAAGGGACGGTGCGATTCGAACTTCGATTTGATCTGCTGTCTATGTTGAGCATCAGTATTATTTTATTCTTTACTAGCTTTTGCCCGCGGCTCCGCCCGCGTGGTATTCTGTTATCGCGCGCTGTTCCCTTGGGAACTGTGCATTTTTCCGGGTTAAAAGTAGCCTATTGACACTCTCGGGCCCATAAACTATCTCTATGCCAAAAATCACGTCGATCCGTCGCTCCGTTACGGCGTGAAAGACGGACAAACACACAAACATACAAACACACACACTTTCGCATTTATAATATTAATATGGATTCGTGATGAAGGGGTAAACTGCCAAGAATGAGACTGCCAATTTCGATGTGTCATATGTCAGACTGCAGGTCCAAATCGAACTTCATAGTACAATCCACGTGTTGTGAGGATTTCTTAACCTTTTCGCCGCCGCGTCAAATACAAAAGACATCACCCATACGCCAGGCTTCTACATTGCAATATCTGAAATGGGGTTTTCTATCGTTTTCCCGAATTTCATATGCCCGAATGTATCGTTTTCTAGAATTTTCATTTTCCATAAAGTAATTTATTTCTAAAATAGTAATTTCTTCAGAGTTGATGTTAAAACTAACCTAACCTAACCTACTGCATTCTATATGATGACATTTAAAAAAATCCTCAAAACAGCAAGGTTCTATATATTTTATGGCAAACGTTGGTATAGCAAGTGAAATTCGGGCAAGTAAAGGTAAACGTCTGAAATAGAACCTTAACACAATTGAACGAAGGTTGCTTTTACATTGAAGTAATGGACGTACCTACCTATATACATATAGATCGTTAGCGTTCAAAAGTACAACTTCGACCGTCTACGTCATAGTTTTCAAAGTCAATTGAAGGCCTTTGCTCATTTTTAGGGTTCCGTAGCCCCGTTTAAAATTTAAACGGGTGGGTGGTAAAATTTGAAAAATTCAGGATGGTAGTAAGTATATCAAACTTACAAGGAAAACTATAACGGTTAAGTTTTCTTAAGAAGTATTAGCAGTTTAAGAGTAAATAGCAGCCTAAGGTATAAAATATACCTGAACTTGGAACATTCCGTACAAAATACGAAATCCTTAGAAAAATATTATTTAATTTTTTCGGTATAGCTACGTAACCCTATTTTGGGCGTGTCCGACACGCTCTTGGCCGGTTTTTATGTAATAAATTCATTAAATTATTTATAACCCTAATACTAACCCTAATTATTTATAAACCTACTATTTCGGCTTTCTATTTATAACCCCCTTGTCTGTGTTTGATAAGGATCAGTACCAAATTGAAGGCTACTTTTTAGGGTTCCGTAGCCAAAATGGCAAAAACAGAGCCCTTATAGTTTTGCTATGTCTGTCTAGCTGTATGTCTGTCCGTCCGTCCGCAGCTTTGCTCAGAGACTATCAATGCTAGAAAGCTGTTATTTTACACAAAAATATGTATATAAACTATGCCGACAAAATGGTACAATATTTTTTTTTTAAATTGTACTTATTAAAACAAAAGAGACTAGATTGCAGTATTATTTTTAGTTTCCGCAGACGAGGGGTAAATACTGCTTTTTGCTATTGGTTGTTACATAGGCCTTTATCTCATGTCGTGTGCCTTTCAGTGGCGGATCTAGTCCAGGCAATTGCCTGCCACAAAAAGTCGTGGTGAGTAGCCATAGGTAACTTGATGCCTCCTATGGTCTCTCAAGCAGAAGATATATCATATTTGAAATTCATGTGCGAAATTACATTTGCAGCACCATAAACTTTACGATAAAAGAAAATATAGAGAGGAAGCCCCCAACTGTCAAGAAATGTAATAGCTGTGTGAAATTCCCAATCCGCACCACACCCGCGTGTGAACTATCTCTAAGGCCTGTTATTCTTAAAAGGACGTCTGTAGTTACAGGTTTCCTCACGACATTTTCCTTCACCGTAAAGCTTATAATTGCGCCATGAATTTCGAAAAACTCAGAGATGTGAGCCCGGGTTTGAACCCACTGTACACGTTCGTTAAACGTTCACTATTAATTTTTCTCCATGACGAAAATAATACAAAATAGTACGCTAAAATCTTTAATATTAACAATAATATACTCTCTACAGGACACAATAAACTTTCATATAAATTATACTGTTCTACGGGACGTTGCTCGATGTTTGACAGTCAAACTGTCAATAGAACTGTCATGCGTACTGTGATATGACATGCGGCAGGGACCAAAAACAGGAGGCCGTATTGTCTAACATTTCTGACGCTCGCGATCGCAATCAAATGACAGTTTTTGTATGGGAGATCTGTCATTTAATTGCGTTGGCCTCAGAGGCCGTATTGCTTAACGTTGTGGAGTTTGCGATTGCATTCACTACCTATCTCTTTCTACCCTCATCTTATACAATCTGACAAAAAGAAGTGGTAAAAAATAGTGATTCCAAGTGCATTAGACAAAAGGCCTCTCAATAGACGAATGGTAAACATTCTATTATCAACCTTAGTTTAGGGTTGCCATAAGTGTGCGGACACAGATCGAAACATTTAAAAAAAAAGTAGTAAAGGTAGAAAAAAATGAACTTTTATCACAACAATGGGTAACTTTAAATCCTTGCCTAAACACAACAACTTTTAACACAATCATCCCAATGCCAGCAACCCGCTAGTCGGGTTCTCTGTACGTTAAGCGCTTTTTGCTACAAGTGGAAAATGCACGTTATCGGCTATGTTATTGCTTAGTCCAGCCCCCTATTAAATAACTATGATTTCATAGATTACTATGGAGACTTTTTTGCAAATGAAATTACCGTGAGACTCAAAAAAAGTTATAACAAACAAAACATTATGCATGAAAAACAATTGACAAGATTTCATATTTCTAAGACTATAATTTGATTCGTTCTCTGTATTCTGCTTGGAAATAGAAAGACGCTGATATTTTAAAAATTTCGCTACGATTATTAATTAATTTATTACACATTTTTTAAGATATGCTTATTCGAAAAGGGCTTAACTCCAAAACTACGATATAATAGATCCATTAGGTACTTTTGTCTAGTCTTTATTAAAAAAAAGATCACGTAAATCTGAAGTAAACATTGTCAAAATTATGACAGCTCCTTTTTCTGGTGCAAAAGGCAAAGGAAATATATCTATTCTGTCGTAGTATTGGCAAATTCAGATACATTTTTTAATTTTTTTGTATTTTTTTAAATATAGAGAAATAAATTATAATAAATATTTTTGTGTTCAGGAGGCAAAACTCTTTCGATTCCTGTAGTCATTTACAGGTGTTGAAAAAATGAAATCTTGTCAATTATCAACATCAAATCAAAGTCCTTCAACAATTATGTCAGCCGATATAAACCCGTGTTTGTGCCAAGTTAGTTGGCGCTGAAATTCGATACAGACATTAGTTTAATATCGATTTTTGAATCGATACCAGCAGGGCTACTACGAAACTCGAAAATCGAAGTTCGTGCCGTGTCTCTCTGACACTTATACTATTTAATACGAGAGCGAGGGGGACGGTACGATACGAACTTCGAGTTTAGTGTTTCGTTAGCCCTGCAGCTCTTGAATCGTCTGTGGCTATCTTTACCATCCCTCTATTGTTGTCTTTGGTCCGAGTGTACACGGACGCCCAACCTGACAGGTATGAGAACTGACGTTTCTTTTTAATGCTTAAGTTTATCAGACTCTACACAGTAGTTCTTATTCGCAGATTCACAACATAGCTTTAGGTCAGAAACAAAAACATCAGTGTGTTCCATATGAAGGTTTCGGCAGGTGAAATATCGTTAGATGGCGTTAGTATCGAGACCGTTTGAAGTTTGTCTTCTCCTTCTTCTCTTTTCAAATATGGCTTTCTGTCCTTATTAGGACAATTTCGCCAGTGTCAAGGTACTCTCTTTGAGAGGGACGTTGTTCGGTAGTTGTAGTTTTTGCAACTTGATAGTAAAATTCCAGTAACCACGTCGAGACAACTTGCGCATTAAAAAATGTCAGACACGAGAGCAATATAGAATTTTGTGATCACTGTTCACTGTTAAGGTTAATCGCCGCATAAAACACTATCAAAATTATACTTCAACTAGCCAAAGAAACAGAAATAGCAAAATTATACATTGACTACGTCCGCCATGTTCGAATGCCACAAATCAAAATCCCTTTAATAGAAGTTTGTCTTGCTTGTGATTGGCTTATTCGTTATTCAATTAATCACAAACGTGTAGCAAATATACTAGCGCCATCTAGCCTGTCACGGAAACCAACACTATTTTGAATATAGAAATCCCAGTTAACTTTAGGTTAAAACAGAACTTTTGTCCATAATAAAGTCAATTAGCAAATTACCCAATTGTAATTTTATTTCATTGTAATTTTTTTCCTCTGTGTATTTGTTTTCTGTATCACTTACTATTTTTGGTGTACAATAGTCTTTGTATTGTATTGTATTGTACCAATGACCAGTTAACCATCAAACGGCAGAATCCAACTTGACACCTGTCAAATTGAGTGACCGCCAAGCAACATACAAGAGTTCTACAAAACTTTCGATGAACGTGGCCAAAAATGGAACAAACGCCAATACTTAAACAAAATAGATATATTGATGCCATTAAAAAATAATTCGAAGGCACGACTCCAGTAAAAAAACGCTTTATTTTAGCTATGGAAACCAGATGAATTTTCGATTTACTGTAAAATTAGATTTTTTGTTGCTTTAAAACTATCAATAGTTAGTTGATTGAGTTGGCGAACCAATAGCGAGTTATGACGTCATAATTCGCTATTACCATTGAAACTCTATGGGAGGATTGTGTTTTGACAGCTCATAAAAAGTAACGGTGGTATCAACATCCCTAAGCTATTCGTCATTTTTGACAGTTGGTCTTGCGATATAAAGTAGTTCCATGGCTTACACGTGGAGGAAAAGTACTTTAAATATTGTAGACAGAAAATCTACCGAAAGACTTCACTTTGATTTTAAGAACAACATAAAGTGCATTCAAAAAATTTTTTAATGATCCCGTTAACCTGAAATTGAACTTTTGTAGTAGGTTCTATCCCATCACTTAATTCTTTTTGCAGGAAAAAAACTATATGCAATATTTAAAAGGTACCTAATTAAATTATGCCAAAATAAAGTATAATAAAGGCGACAGCTGTAGTCTCTGGCTTCACGTGACGTTGAAGAAAAAGACAACCATATTTCTTTCATAACAGCTATTCTAAAATCGAAGATCGTATCGCACCGTCCCTCTCACTCTCGTAATAGATAACATAAGCGTCTGCGGAATGGCAAGATGCGGAGACCAAATTTTGCACTTTTTTATTTATTTCATTTCACTTTGACCATGTTTTTCGGTAGTTTTGAGTGCATGATGTATTCTTACGTGTAGATTAGTTTCCAAAATAAATGGTCAAGGGCAGTTGGTTCGTCCAAATGCCAGCCATGACATCGAAAGTTTTGTAGCTCTATAGGTATCAACACAAACTGATTAGAGCAAGACGGCCACTAGATGTCGGTAGAAAACTAGAATACCCAGTTTATGAGAACGAGCAGGACAGCTATATGTGCGATACATACGTGTTTTATAGAGACAAAAGTAATTTCAATGTATGGCAGCGAAGTACAATCAGCAGCAGAAATAGATGAGAGGTAGTAGTGCTCCAAATTATTCAAACACTCTTATTACCTTCGCAATAAAGTCGTGTATAGATCGTTTCGAGCACCGAAGCCGCTCATCCACTTCTGCTGCTGACTGTACCAAGGTCATAATATGGACCTCTGCAAAGTAACGAAGTAAATTTTACAATAAGTACAAAAAAAATTGAATCAGGCCTTACTTTGCGGAGGTCCGTATCAATGAACTAAAAACAATTACATTGCTCACCCGCGACCTTCTTACGATAGCCACGACTATGTACCAAATATGTGTTCATGCAGCACCTCCACCTCCACACTGTAAGAACACACACATCAATAATCCATTTATCACCACCACCACACTCCGCTCACCGTTTCGAACTCGACCAGATTTCATTGTCAAAGCTTTTGTCAGATGGTGAACGGTTGCGTTGCTCTAAGGATGAACTCAGCTTGAGTTCGAAACGCGTCGTATCATGTGGTGGTGGTAATAGTTGGGTTCGGGTGATGTGTGTATGTGTTCCTACAGTATGAGGGTGGAGGAGCTGCATGAACACACTGTTGTTGCATAGACGTAGCTATCGTAAGGTCGCGGGTGAGCAAAATATTTGATTACAGAGAGCAGTTTTGAATTTCTGAATTTTTCTGAACAGTTATTTTAATTATTAAAAAAAAAAGACGAAAAAATAATGGATTTCATACAAAATTGATGCCATATTCGAGCTTATTACATCAAAAATGTGGCATTAAAGTAATAAAACCATTTTTTTCCAAAGTCCTATAATAATAGCATTGTATGCACCTCAATAGCGACATCTAGTGGCCACTTTTGGTAACTAATCTGTATAATATCACAAAAATCAGTTTTTGCTGTTACATTCATTTAGAAATGAAGACAAACATAACTATTATTGATAGGTATTAAGAGATATTTTACATTTTGAAGGTTCTTATTGATTAATGATGATTTTTTCCCTATACTAGTTCACGCTCGCGACTGCGATTGTAATTTACAACATTGGTTCAAGTTTAACGATACTATCGTTTTAAAATTGTGAAAGATCTTATTTATTATATTTTTTCCAGTAAACAAAAAACATGTTTCAAGTTTTTGTACAAAAAAGTTTCTTTACATCCATTGATTGATTGATTTTTTTATTATGTACTTACATAAAGAAAGGGCAGATTAAATGATATTTAAAAAGGTTGAAATATGCAATAATTACCAAGTTAAAAAAAATCTATAATTTTATTCGTTCTTAAATCAAGACATCGAAACAAAATTAATTGTTAGGTATTTTATGATAAGTTAACAATGTGATGCAGTTATAAATGTTCAGTACTAAAATCTTTCGATTACTCAAAATATTTATTTTTTGATGTTATAGTGACTTCTCACTTGTCGACTTTACCTAAATGATATCGATGATAATACTATCGTAAAATAATAATCGTAATATCTTTTATAAAGACACTAATGCAATTGAATTATTAAATTTGAAATTGTTACCTTTTCATAGTTTTTATTGGATAATGCATAGGTATTTATGTCTGAGGCCTTATTGCCTAACGTTTCTGACACTCGCGATCGCAATCAAATGACAGTTTTTGTATGCGAAATCTGTCATTTGATTGCGATCGCGAGCATCAGAAACGTTAGGCAATACAGCCTCTGTTTAACATTTTCGAAGCAAAGAAAGTTGTGTTACTTTGGGCATGTGATGAGAAACGCCAAGTACAGAGTTCTCCAGCTTATCGTCCAGGAGAAGATTTCAGGAAGGAGAAGCGTGGGCAGGAGAAGACACTCGTGGCTGAAGAATTTACGAGACTGGTTCAACTGCAGCACCACGTCCTTGTTTAGAGCAGCGGCCTCCAAAATTAGAGTCGCCATGATGTTGTCCAATCTCCGATAGGAGAGGAATGGGAAGAACATTGTCGATTGCTCGAAAGCTTGAAAGAGATAGCTCTTTAATTTAAGGCCGCCTATTGTTGATCTCTAGTTTTAATCTTTTTCAACATGTAATATTGAATATCGGAAGTCGATAAGTGAGAAATCACAATGACATATAAAAAATGGCGTGAACATTCCGGGCTCTGGTGATGATCATATAATCCGCACCATGTACAGAGTCATATTAGACAAAAGTATAATTAAATTGCAATAAAATACAGTATATTTTTTGTACATAAACTAGCTTACAACTGTTACAATGAGGGTTTTAACAGAGGTGAAATATCACTAGATGGTGTTAGTATCGTGCAGTCCGTTTGACGTTTGCTCGTGATTGGTCAAATAACCAAATGAGCCAATCGCAAGCAAACGTCAAACGGACCTCACGGTACTAACGCCATCTAGCGACATTTCGCCTCCGTGAAAACGCTAATTTTGCAATTCATTTCGTTGCATTCCGAAATAGAATACAAAAAAATGCATAATACACAATGTTTTAGATCAGTCGCGTACATGAACAAGTATCAACAGATATTGTAATAACGAACTCTAAAAACGATTTTTTACAAGCGCCCATCTCCAAGTTTCACTAGATGGCGCTGTGATAAAAAATCTTTTTCAGTTTCCGCACGGATTTAGAATATGATTACAGTCAAAAACGGACAGTGACACTTTGTAAATGAGAAAAAAAGTCTATAAAGGTCTCTTACCTACTAAACCGTATAATGCCATGACAGTAATAGGAACGTGTTAGGAACGGAATGTCAAGCGCATACATGACACGCGACGGGGATGGTTGGTTACTGAACGAGCTAGTGGCCATAGTTTCATACTTTTCAATACAAAGAATATATTCTTGCCTGACACGTAGCTGTTACTGTAATGGTAGGATTCGGTGTAGTGGATTGACCCTAATGCAATACAAAACAGTTTTCTCAAGATCACATTGCGCATTTATCTTCCTCTAACAGACAAATAAAACTTAAAAGTAAATTATTTTAAATTAACAACGAGATGAAATATAAAAATGTCTCTAGACCTAATTTTTCATATACACTTTTGTCGCATTCCCTTCTAAATCTGGGGCCATTTTGTCTAACGCTCTGGCGCTAGTCATCGCACCATCTCTTTCTAGCCACATAATACCGTGTGATGGAAAGAAAGGGTGAAAACGAAGGCCTAGGTTATACCCCTTGTACCACAAAGGTTACAATTCTACACAATTGGGAACCTTAAGTTTTCCAGGATGTTCCTTAATATATTTTTTATCCATAGTAGGCTTATAATGTAGCTCACTCCTGTAGATAGGTTAAAAAAAAAGAGGTCGGATTCGGGGTCAATCCGACCCCTTTTTTTTATCAAACAGACCAAGGCACAAAACCTATTAATCTCACCAAACGTGTTAAATTTATTTTTACAAAAAAAAAGGAAAATTAAAATAAAAAAAATCCATCTACAGGAGTGGGCTATATTAAGTCTACATCGATTAAAAAATATAATATGGAACATCCTAGAATACTTAAGGTTCATAATCGTCGCTTTTTGTACAAGAAAGTCAATAATTATGTCGATTGTAGCATTATTTTTGTAGTACAGGGACCAGATTATATATAAAAAGAAAAATACGAAAAAACTGTATGATCAGGTTAAAGCCTATAGGGTCTTCATGAACGTTTCTGACACAAGTATGTGTTTAAATAACAAAGTAACTGTTAAACCGTCCGAAATATATTCTGTATGCAGTAATTGGTAATTTTGTATTTATACCTTCGCTTCAAATTCTGATTGAGACTGATTTAGATGAAAGGTATGGAGATCAGTCAGTCCGCCTGGCCATCACAGGCCTATATCTCAGGAACAAGACAACTGAAATTTCAAAATGTCGCTACAAAATTTAGTAAAATTATATGAAATAGACTTAAAAAATAACGTCCAATAATGTACTTGTAATCTAATACTATTTTTTTTTTAAATTTGAAATATTTTGATGTGATCTGAATATAAACTGCGTAGATTTTACATAATAAAAACAGGACTTGAAACTATCGTGAGACTCACTCATATTAAATGATATTGTAACGGATAACTCACGTTTTAAATCGAGTTTAGCTCGACATGTTTCGGGCTATTTCGTAGGCCTTCCTCAAAGGAAACATGCCGAGCTAAACTCGATTTAAGACGTGAGTTATCCGTTACAATATCATTTAATAAAAACAGGACTCTATAGACACTGTATTTTTATAGATACGGCCGTTCCAGCGTATATCTTTAAATGCAACGGACAAAGTACGGAATTTTATCACTTTATTTAAAGTACTTTCAGCAGCCCAATACTATACGGCGTAGCTGAGTTATTTAAACACATAACTGGTCTTCTCACTCATGAGTAAACCATATTAATAAATCTTTATATGGACTGGACATCCGCCGCCAAAGGAGTGCTTGCTGCCTAAGAATAAATAATATAAAAAAAACCACCACTAAAGTCTATGAAATTTATTTAGCTTTAAAAATGACTAGTTCCTTTTCAAGTGAGATCTTTGCTGGCAGCGAGTTCCTTCGTCATGCTTTAAAACATTCTTTGATTAAACTTAGACGGGCGTTGAACATGTGTTTATACAGTTGCTTAAATTAATAACTTATGTAATTCAATTTCTACTTACTTGGATCTGTTACCAGAATTATTCTATTAAATAAAAAAAGTTATAAATCGTGGCATAAATTTATTTCATAGAGATATTATTATGCGATTAATGTATTTCTCATGAACCAATCACGCTTCATTTACCTAACCACGCTTCACCGAGCTGTTTCCACTATAGCTGCGCTGAGCTAGGATGGGTCAATGAAACGTTTCTATTGGCTTATGACCATAGTCCGGAATTCTCGTAGCCATTTTGAGCTGTCATAGGGACTTCTCATTTATCGGCTACCGATTATGTACATTTTATCGATTGATTGATTGGTTCATGAGAAATACATTAATCGCATCGCATCCTCGCGTGGGAACGCTGCCGAAAGCTTGAGGTCCCGGGTTCGATCACGGTCGAGGAATTTCTTTGTATGAAAAATACGAATGTTTGTTCTCGAGTCTTGGACGTTTAATATGCATTTAATTATGTTTATCCATTACTTACTCATTACGTGGTATTAATTTATTTATGATGGTTAGTGACTGTTTTTAAACTAATTAATATTAAACTACTAAAGAACTGTTAATTCATTAAAAAAAAAGTCCAGTTCTTTTGTGTAAGAAAAATCAAAGAATGTTTTTTTTATTTGCCACGGTTGGCCAGGTCAATACAAGTTAACTGTGTAATTGTTTATTTCTAACACACACTGTACACTATTACTAATCACATATACAAATAATTTCTAAATAATATACAATCCAAAATTGTACAAAACTTGCAAATACGTCAGTTTTATATGTCGCGCAAACAGCTGTTTTGGACGTGAGAGCTCCAATCTAAACAGTGTCCGTGACATAGCAATAATAATTTACTATATCGCCCCGAGAATATGCGTTAGTAATAGTGTATAATGTATGTACGTCTATATGTTAATGTCATTATGTCGTAGCTCTAAGATATGTTCAGCGCCTGGCGTTTCTCGTGTCCGGGTGCGGCCGCCGCGGGTGGTTCAGTGCTGTGGACAAAAATTTAAAAAATAAATTCTAAGTTCAAAATTGGTGTGAAGTACTTTATAAACATTCAAAATGGTGTGACGTACTTTATAAACGTTCAAAATTGGTGTAACGTACTTTAAAAACGTTCAAAAATTGTGTAACATACTTTATAAACGTTCAAAATTGGTGTGACGTACTTTATAAACGTTCAAAATTGGTGTGACGTACTTTATAAACGTTCAAAATTGGTGTAACGTACTTTATAAACGTTTAAAATGATGTGACGTACTTTATAAACGTTCAAAATTGGTGTAACGTACTTTGTAAACGTTCAAAGTTGGTGTGACGTGCTTTATAAACGTTCAAAATTGGTGTAACGTACTTTATAAACGTTCAAAATTGGTGTGACTTACTTTATAAACGTTCAAAATTGGTGTAACGTACTTTATAAACGTTCAAAATGATGTGACGTACTTTATAAACTTTCAAAATTGGTGTGACGTACTTTAAAAACGTTCAAAATTTGTGTGACGTACTTTATAAACGTTCAAAATTGGTGTAACGTACTTTATAAACGTTCAAAATTGGTGCGACGTACTTTATGGACGGCCCCTTAGTAATGCGAGTCGAGAATCTAACCTTGCTTTCAAGCCCCAATTTCAGAGACACTGTATAATATTATGGGTTAAATAAAATCCTGTAAAAAAGGGGGAGACTTGCCTGGGTGCATCGGGCCGGGGGAGCGTCTGCACCAATTCCCCGGAGCCAGCTGGGAACAAATAGGCAACCGTTAAAATAGTAATTCATAAAATAAACATTTAACCTCTTGTATGCTTGAGTGCAGATCTGCACCAAGTTTAAAGTTATCTTTTTCCATTTTATTTTTAATTTGTAAAATCGCTCTTAATTGGGACAAACGAGACTAGAACGCAGGTTTTTTTTTTTATTTAGCATACGAGAGGTTAAAGATAAGAATAAAAGAGAAAAAAATTAAAAATATTTTATTTGCTTAAACATGAGTAATAGTTAAATACAGTTGGTACATATAAAAAAGAAAATAATTCCTACATGTTTCACCTTGCGGCGCACAAATTGTTTATTGCAGTAAAAGTGCAAATGCATATGAAAAATAAAAGAATCCCCATACAATAATACTACCCTGAATCTACAAAACAAAAACCTATTAAAATGTCAAAAGTGATATTAATGTCCATTTATTCATAAAAATAATAAGAATTCCATACAATACTATACTATCCTGAATTATCAAAACAAAAACCTACTTATTAAAATAAATGTTAAAAGTAATATTAATGTCCATTTCATAAAAAAAAATTAAATTGATATTTTTTTTTTGTTAATAATTAAAATTAAAACATGCATTATTTATTTACAATAATCATTCAAAAATGAAAATTATGTCAAAAAAAAAAACATTTTTTTTGGATGTTTTTTGTGTGTGTTTTATGTTTTTATTTGTGTATAATTTCAAAGTTTGAATGTTACAGCGCTGGTTTTTTAACTGTAACGCTATCATTTTTTCTTGACAAATAAATACTAATTAAGTAAATATATAAAAGAACAACTGACATCTGTGACCTGTCGCGGCAGCGGCGGGCGTCGCTTGTCGTCTCGCTCGTCGCGACGTCTGTCTCTCTCCCTGTAGCCGCCAGCATCGCTGTATTGTCTTCGGGTTTCGTGCTGATCTGTAGAAAATAATAATATCATTTATTCAGTAAATACGCCGCAATGGGCACTTTTACACTTCATTTTTTAAACTACCAGCGCTTTCGGAAAGACCATCATTGCCAAGAAGAATGCGCCGCAAGAAACTTGGCAGAAAGTAATTTATTTCCAAAAAAAAAAATTGCAAATAAAATACTTAAAAACTACAATAAACAAATAAACAAAAAATTACAAAATAATAATAATAACACAGGGATGTATGGGGTCCCTTAGTGACAAAACTAAACACTACGTACATATAGTATCTACGTTTAGTGGATTTGTAGAATACTTCCACCGGAAAAATTAAAAAAAAAAAAAAAAAAAAAAACTGTGATCCTAGGGTGTATTTTTTGACTAAAGAGTCAATTAGAATAAGAAAAGTGTGATACTTACAGGTATTAGCTTGCATGTTGCGTATAGAGTTGACAATGGCGCGAGCTGCCGACGTGAGCTGAGTTTCGTCATTCAAAGGTCTCCTGCCACACAGAAATACATTTTAAACTGTATTATAAACCTCGTAAATAGTGTTAAATACTTAGGAATATTTTTTTTGACTAAAAAACAATAGGTAAACATAATACAGTGCGGATTTCAGGAGCGATTTATCGAAGTTGGCTTCATTGAGGTTTGTGGTTCATAATACATAATCTGTGAAAATTTCAAGTGTCTAACTTTTACGGCTTAAGAGATAGAGCCCTGTGACAGACGGACGGGCAGACAGACGACAGACAGACAGCGGAGTTTCAGTAATAGGGTCCCGTTGGCACCCTTTGGGTACGGAACCCTAAAAACAATGTCTTAGGCCGCTTGTAGACGTCCGTCGTTTCACAGGACAACGGACCGTTATTTGCCGGACTTGCGGTATTGTATTGCTTAGTCGCCGAACAAGCGTCCGGTGCATGTCCGGTCAGCATCAAAAGTAGCTGCATACTTTCGTACTTTGTCGTTTTACAGGAAAGTACTTAACACCATACAAATTTGACAAAGGCAGGTGGTAAGACCTCGTGCAAGGTCCGCCCGGATTGCTACCACCATCTTGCTCGCTAATCCTGCCGTGAAGCAGCAGTGCTTGCACTGTTGTGTTTCGGTGTGGAGAGTAAGACAGCCGGTGAAATTACTGGCACTTGAGGTATCCTATCTTAGGCCTCTAGGTTGGCAACGCAACTGTAATACCCTTGGTGTTGCAGATGTTTATGGGCGGTGGTGATCTCTTACCATCAGGAGACCAACATGCTCGCTTGCCATCCAGTCGAATAAAAAAAAAAGACAGACAGATAGACAACGGGACAGGTGAAACTAAATAAAAGCTTGTAAAGAAGCCGTGGTGGCCTAGTGGTTTGACCTATCGCCTCTCAAGCAGAGGGTCGTGGGTTCAAACCCCGGCTCACACCTCTGAGTTTTTCGAAATTCATGTGCGCAATTTACCACGAGCTTTGCGGTGAAGGAAAGCATCGTGAGGAAACCTGCACAAACCTGCGAAGCAATTCAATGGTGCGTGTGAAGTTCCCAATCCGCACTGGGCCCGCGTGGGAACTATGGCCCATTCCGAGAGGAGGCCTGTGCCCAGCAGTGGGACGTATATAGGCTGAGATGATGATGATGATCAAAAAAGGTCGTACGCACCCCATCCTCCCGTTGTAAGCACCAGGGGCGCTGCCAAGAAGACCGTTGCCCGTCCTATCCTTATCCTGGGTGTTCAGTTGGGACATTTGGTCCTTTATCTGTAACAATAACACATATCGAAAATGGGCCAATCAACTTTTTTACCGACACTGAATCTGTCCGCGACATTGTTCAAACAATTGCAGTTTTTATTTTTATTTTTATATTGTATATATAGGCTTGCGTTTGGCCAGAATCACGCCTGATGGAAAGCGGGGATGAGGCCTACGATGGAGCACGCTTGCCTAGTAAATGCTCATTTACCCTGGACTTGAAAGCGGCCGAATTGTAGTGTTCAGGAAACACAGTCGCAGGCAGGGAATTCACTCTTTTGCTGTGCGGTTGATGAAGGAAGAGCGAAAACGCTTTGTGTGGATTTTGGGAATACTGACAACGTAAGGGTGGAGACCCCGACTACTTCTGATCGACCTGTGGAAGAAAGGAGCAGGTGGAATAAGGTCGTGCAATTCCGAGGCACATTCTCCAAAATATTTTTGTGAGTAAACATGTTTTTTCTGTAATTTAATAGATGATGTACATGAATACATGCCATCCTACGTACGTTCAACCTATTAAACCGTGAAATATCTTGTTGGAAGTACGATTTTTTGGTAACACCAGAGACAATTTTGGTAACACAGGAGACGCCCAAAGTATCGGTAAAATAGTTGATTAACCCAAATACAAACATGGATGCATAGAAAAACTAGACAAAAAGACCAGCGCTGGAAATTGAACCCAGGTCCTCAACATTCCGTGCTGCGTGCTGTACCCCTACACCACCATTGGACAGGAGTACAGATACAAGTTTCTCCTATGCACCACATAACTTGTTTGTGTAAACAGCGACACTAGCGACATCTATGTTTTAGCTCTCATCGAGAAATGTCAACACTCCTTCGGAACTAACCACTCACCCTGTCAAGAGATGTCGCTATTAAGCAATCAAATCGGGTACAAGTAGCGGCACGAGAGTTTAGCGCTGACGGTTATTGCGCAGAAGTCAAAAGTAAGGTATCACACGGGGAAGGGCGGGCGTGCGTAGCGCCGATTGGCTTTCCAGTCGCATTACGTCCCCCGCGCCCATGCACCCATGCGCAGCTATCCCTTCCACGGTTCACTCAGCGCTAAACTCTCGTGCCGCTACTTGTATGGCTGGGGGATTATCTGAGAAAAAAAAGCCCACTGCTGGAGTAGTCACCTACCAGTTGTATTTTAGTCGCGATCTTGCCGTCCCGCCTCTTTGGCGCCTCTTGTCCACCTCTATGTAAAGGCTGGGGCATCATCTGGAGGGAAATAGCCCACTGATGGGCTTACCTGTTGTATTTTAACCGCGATCTCGCCGTCCTGTCCACCGCTGGGTACACGGACATTATCGGGTACGGCTGGGAGATTATCTTCTTGAAGCTCACTGCTTGGCTCACCTGTTTTACTTCAGCCACGATCTCGCCGTCCCGCCTCTCTGGCGCCTTTTGTCCACCTCTATATAAAGGCTGGGGCATCATCTGGAGGGAAACAACCCACTGATGGGCTTACCTGTTGTATTTTAGCCGCGATCTCGCCGTCCCGCCTCTCTGGCGCCTCTTGTCCTTCTCTATGTAAAGGCTGGGGCATCATCTGGAGGGAAATAACCCACTGATGGGCTTACCTGTTGTATTTTAGCCGCGATCTCGCCGTCACACCTCTCTGGCGCCTTTTGTCCACCTCTATATAAAGGCTGGGGCATCATCTGGGGGGAAACAACCCACTGATGGGCTTACCTGTTGTATTTTAGCCGCGATCTCGCCGTCCCACCTCTCGGGCGCCTTTTGTCCACCTCTATATAAAGGCTTGGGCATCATCTGGAGGGAAACAACCCACTGATGGGCTTACCTGTTGTATTTTAGCCGCGATCTCGCCGTCCCGCCTCTCTGGCGCCTCTTGTCCACAACTAGGTAATGGCTGGGGGCTAATCTGGAGGGAAATAGCCCACTGATGGGTTTACCTGTTGTATTTCAGACGCGATCTCGCCGTCCCGCCTCTAGGGCGCCTCTTGTCCACCTCTAGGTAATGGCTGGGGGATAATCTGGAGGGAAATAGCCCACTGATGGGCTTACCTGTTGTATTTTAGCCGCGATCTCGCCGTCCCACCTCTCTGGCGCCTTTTGTCCACCTCTATATAAAGGCTGGGGCATCATCTGGAGGGAAACAACCCACTGATGGGCTTACCTGTTGTATTTTAGCCGCGATCTCGCCGTCCCACCTCTCTGGCGCCTTTTGTCCACCTCTATATAAAGGCTGGGGCATCATCTGGAGGGAAATAGCCCACTGATGGGCATATCTGTTGTATTTTAGCCGCGATCTCGCCGTCCCGCCTCTCTGGCGCCTCTTGTCCACCTCTAGGTAATGGCTGGGGGATCTTCTGGGGGGAAACAACCCACTGATGGGCTTACCTGTTGCATTTTAGCCACGGTCTCGCCGTCCCACCTCTGTGGCGCCTCTTGTCCACCTCTATATAAAGGCTGGGGCATCATCTGGAGGGAAATAGCCCACTGATGGGTTTACCTGTTGTATTTCAGACGCGATCTCGCCGTCCCGCCTCTAGGGCGCCTCTTGTCCACCTCTAGGTAATGGCTGGGGGATAATCTGGAGGGAAATAGCCCACTGATGGGCTTACCTGTTGCATTTTAGCCACGGTCTCGCCGTCCCACCTCTGTGGCGCCTCTTGTCCACCTCTATATAAAGGCTGGGGCATCATCTGGAGGGAAATAGCCCACTGATGGGTTTACCTGTTGTATTTCAGACGCGATCTCGCCGTCCCGCCTCTAGGGCGCCTCTTGTCCACCTCTAGGTAATGGCTGGGGGATAATCTGGAGGGAAATAGCCCACTGATGGGCTTACCTGTTGTATTTTAGCCGCGATCTCGCCGTCCCACCTCTCTGGCGCCTTTTGTCCACCTCTATATAAAGGCTGGAGCATCATCTGGAGGGAAATAACCCACTGATGGGCTTACCTGTTGTATTTTAGCCGCGATCTCGCCGTCCCGCCTCTCGGGCGCCTCCAGTGGCGTGGCGCGGTGCGAGTTGGGCACGGACCCGCGCTTGGGCCGCTTGTCCACCGCTGGGTACACGGGCTGCATTATCGGGTACGGCTGGGGGATCATCTGGGGGGAAAGGCAGTTTAAGAACTAACTGTGCTATAATGTGCATTCAGGGTGTCCACTACGAATCCTATTGAAACCCTGATTTTCCCTGACCAATCATGTACATTTCAAAGCAAATAAATTATTTTTACTACTCGAGATACTAAGCTACGAGTAGAACCGATGGTGGGTATTCAATGCACACCAAGAATGTTACACTTTTTCGTTATTGTTATGGTGCCACTCTTATACGTCACCCAGAACTGGAACGACTGGTGTGAAAATATCAAGCTATGTTTTGGGAAATCACGAGGTTTTTTCACTGACTTTCTAGCAATTTTCCCTGACTTTTCCTAATTTTCCAGAAAGTGGACACCCTGGCATTACTAGATACAGGGTGGAAAGTTGAGATGGGGCAGCAAGGGCAGCTACTAGATCCCTTGCTGCTACGCGAAAATGCTCTTAGGAGACCTTTACTAACTTTTTGAGTGATGACAGTCGACATTCACAGATTTTTGATAAAGTGTACAGTCAGCGAGAAAATCGACAGATTTGACTCTTTTTTTAATGCCAATCGGTCCCATTTCTGTCAAGGATCAAAACACTCTTTGAGACCAACTAAGGTTAGAGTGCTCGAAACACCTACAAATCAAAGAAAACTTTTCCCATACAGTTCGTAGGATACTAATTTGCAAAGTGAAACTTTCGCATGTTGTTTTTTGACGACTATGAATCCTTTATGCTTAAAGAAAATTAAACGGTATGTAGACAACTAGAAACTAAACATTTTAACTATAGTCTTAACCCAGTATTGCTGCCCCATCTCAACTTTCCACCCTGTATATCTATTTGGAAATACAGACTAACTAGCTTTCGCCCGCGGCTCCGCCCACGTGGTATTCGGTTATCGCGCGCTATTCCCTCGGGAACTGTGCATTTTTCCGGGATAAAAAGTAGCCCGTGTCACTCTCGGGCCCATAAACTATCTCTATGCCAAAAATCACGTCGATCCGTCGCTCCGTTACGGCGTGAAAGACGGACAAAGACACAAACACACTTCCGCATTTATAATATTAATACGGATTACGATTATTATTTTACGATAATATTATCATCGATATCGTTTAGGTAAAGTCGATAAGTTTAATATTTTCGATAAGAACAGTCGCGTCGGATGCTCAGTCAAAAGCGGTGCTCGTTCGCGGGGTCACCACTTTAGGGGAACAGGATTTAACTGATCTGACTCCCAACTGAACTCCTTACTGAACCCAAAACTGAACACCTATTTACAAGCTTATATACTTAATCTTAATCTACGCTACTAATAACGCTGCCTACGCTACTAATCTATGGAGACCTATCTGAATCAATGCGCGTGAGATCAATAACGTACTCCTATCGGCACGATTCAGATAAGTCATGTGCCAGGCCATCCCTGGCACAATTAGTATGGATATAATAAATACCTGGGGGTAGAGGTAGGGGTACTGTGGGTACCCGGGGCACAGTTCGTGCACCAGTAGTTTCCCGGGCGCGCCCAGCGCTGGGCCGCCCCACGGCATCGCCTCTTGGTACTGCAACGAAACAATCGGCCAGTTTATTATTACAGCTTATGACCGCGGCTTCGCCTGCGTTTTAAATGTCTGCTTTTTAAATTTTAGCAGGTGGTAGGTCCTTGTGCAAGGTCCGCCCGGATTGCTACCACCATCTTGCTCGCTAATCCTGCCGTGAAGCAGCAGTGCTTGCACTGTTGTGTTTCAGCGCGAAGAGTAGGACAGCCGGTGAAATTACTGGCACTTGAGGTATTCCAACTTAGGCCTCTAGGTTGGCAACGCATCTGCAATCCTCCTAGTGTTGCAGATGTTTATGGGCCGTGGTGATCTCATACCATCAGGAGACCCACTTGCTCGTTTGCCATCCACTCGAATAAAAAAAAAAATTTTTTTGTTTTGCATAACCTTTCCCTGGCAGTAACGATCGCAACAAATAGTAGATTGTACAACAAGAGCATAAAACGAGCCATTTTACCCAAGACGTTCATATAGCCACCCGAGCCGGTACGGCGAGGCTGGATAGACGCGTCGAGGGGACAATGGGTTTAATACTCGAGTTTTACACTGCTTTTCACTTCGATGGCGAGGAAACGAAATAGCCACAGTAGAAACAATTGTTCACTTACTATGTGTATTTTATTTTTCATGCATTACTATAAAATTAAATATTTTTTTAGTTTTTTTGATTTAAGTACTTGATTGATTTTTAATTTTATATAAATTAAAAATTATGAAATAAAAAAACCTTTGTTTCTGGCTGTTGACACCTGATTACTTTGGTCTTAGACGAAGATTTTATTTCATGCACTAGTACATATAAAGTCATTTTATATCGCCTAGATCCAGCATAAACACGAACTTTACGAGCATGAGAAGTGAAAAAAATATCCAAAACGGTGCCGTCGTTCAGAAATTATGCGCGTACACTCGAACCATTCGATTCCTGACCCACCGCAGAATGTTCTCATGGTGTTTTAAATAAATTTTCTTGTCAAGCAATGCGATGTCACAATAACTTTTTCTACGAAAAGGTTCTACAGTGTTTTGTGTGTGTAGGATTTTGTGTCCCCGCAAAAGTGAAACGGCCGCTGACTCAGCATAATGCTGAGGCGTTAGACGCCTGCAGCGCTGATATTCTGTCAGAACCGTCTGTAACTCACGGAATGATACACAAATATACTAATAATAATAATAATAGCCTTCAATTTTCGATCATTTACATAAGTTGTGATGATTTCTTAACTCCAGTATTATAAAATATCTCGTAGTTCGGTGTGCCTTTTGGCATAGGCCTCCACCAACTGTTTCCATTGGACTCTGTCCGCTGCCACCCTTGTGCAATAAGGTCCCAGGGTCCAACGAATATCGTCTTCCCATCTTCTCAAAAAAAAAAACTATTTTTTTTTATTAATTCATTCATCAAATACTAAACTTATGTGTAGCATAGGCCTCCCCCAACTGTTTCCATTGGACTCTGTCCGCTGCTACCCTTGTCCAATAAGGTCCCAGGGTCCAACGAATATCCATCTTCTCAAAAAAAAAAAATATCATTTTTTTTTATTAATTCATTCATCAAATACTAAACTTATGTGTAAATAATAGGTGTTTTTAATTTTTTTTCACAATTTGTTTTCAAATAAGTCAAGTAAGGCAACTCACGGGGTAGTGTTGCACGTTGTGTTGCAGCAACACGTTACCGACCGGGTACGGCTGCTGCAACACCGGCTGCTCCAACTGCCCGTAACCCAGGTTGTAGCTGCAACAAGAACATTTATGTAGATGATTGTGTACTATATTGAATTAGGCCTTTCTTTGCAATCTTCGCACGTCAATGAGTTACGACCTTTTGACTTTGCTCGTCCGCTACCATACGTGGAAGACAGCTAGATCTGTGCGATATATAGCCCTTTTAAGGCAAAAGGCGGAATCTCAAAAAAAGTACCTACACTTTTAAGTTCTTTATAACAAAAGTGGTGTATATGCCCCCTCTTCTTACTATACTTCCCACAAAAATATCCAAACGGGATAAAACGATAATTGTAGCAATTTTACGTTGTTGTAGTGAAATAATATGTTCGCCGCCAGTTGCGAAAAAAGTATAAAATTCAGGGTTTCATAACAAATGCGGATCGCAAATTACTTTTATCAAAAAAAAAATGACCTAAAAGCCGACTTATAAAACCCGACTTATATATATATGACCTGATCTGTGTGTGTGCGTGCGTGTGTGAGTGTGCGTGATTGTCGTGTATACGTGTGCGCGTGTTTACGTGCGTGCAAGTATGAGTGTGTGTGTGTACTGACCCTCGGTGGCGCGGCTGCTGATCTAAGCCTGCGCAGGCGCCGCACGCCGCGCCGTACTGCAGCGGGTACGGGTAGCTCGGGTCTGGAACATCAACCGATACAGTTTAATAGGACCGTCAAGCCGTAGCCGTCGTCGGTTACGCGGCATTAGCCGTTGTTGGTTACGCGGCATTAGCCGTTGTTGGTTACGCGGCATTAGCCGTTGTTGGTTGCACGGCATTAGCCGTTGTTGGTTACGCGGCATTAGCCATCGTTGGTTACGAGGCATTAGCCATTATTGGTTACGCGGCATTAGCCGTTGTTGGTTACGCGGCATTAGCCATTGTTGGTTACGCGCCACTAACCATTGGCGGTTACGTGGCATTAGCCAACCATTGTTGGTTACGCGGCATGAGCCGTTGTTGGTTGCACGGCACTAGCCATTGTTGGTTGCGTGGTATTAGCCGTCGTTGGTTACGCGGCATTTCAGTATTATCTACGATAACTCGTATGGGCAGGGATGGCTCACCGATCCGAAAGGTATTGTCGTTGGTGTGGGGCGAGGGTGCCAACTTGTGCTCCTCCGGCATCACTGGTTGGTACAGTGGTTGCAGAGGCTGTTCCTATAATACAAAGTTCAAATTTTATATATAACATAAAAGATCACTAGCTGGGTGACCGAGCAAAGCTCGAAAACTCGAAAACAAGCGTTTTACTGGAAATAAGATCAAATTATCGATTTGTCATCCCCGAAAACCCACATGCCAAATTCCATCGAAATCGTTCGAGACATTTCCAAGATACCCGAAATCCATACTAATATTATAAATGTGAAAGTGTGTTTGTATGTTTGTGTGTTTGTGTGTTTGTCCGTCTTTCACGCCGTAACGGAGCGACGGATCGACCTGATTTTTGGCATAGAGATAGTTTATGGGCCCGAGAGTGACATAGGCTACTTTTTATGCCGGAAAAATGAACAGCGTGCGATAACGAATACCACGCGGGCGGAGCTGCGGGCAAAAGCTAGTACATATATAAATAAGAATTGCTCGTTCAAACACACACAAAACACACAAACATCACGCCTGTATTCCCAAATGGGGTAGGCAGAGCACATGAAACGTTCGCTTCGGAGCCACTTTTAGCAATATTAGGTTTTAAGTTTGACAAAAACGGTACAATAAAGACAGATTGCTAGCCTGGCGCCTACGGTATACCTTAAGGCTTAACCTATATCTTTAGTCGCCTCTTACGACATCCACTGAAGAAATGAAGAGGTGTAATTCTAACCCGACACCACACGGTTTGTTTGTTTTTTTAACTCTTTACGTCTAAACCGCTGGACCGATTTAGATGAAATTCGGTAAACAAATTTATAGTCCCAGGAAGCTTCTAAGATAGTTTTTATTCCGAAAAATTGTCTAGTTCCTGCGCAATAGCGATAAACGAATTCAACGCAGACAACAGCAAGTTGATTATAGGAAAAAATCGTGTCTAGTCTCCTGTCCAGCGGTGGTGTAGGGGAATAGCACGCAGCACGGAATGCTGAGGACCTGGGTTCGATTCCCAGCGCTGGTCTATTTTTCTGGTTTTTTTGTGCATCCATGTTTCAGCTTGTGTTTTCGTGTGAAATATATAGACTTTCACGGGACGACCGTAAAAGAAACAAAAATTTGGAGTTGAAATAAAAAAAATACAAAAAGACTCCAAAAAGTAATCTTAATTTGATTATAATTTTAATATCGATTTGCTTTGGTTCCATCCTGTTAAGTTATGTCTTTTTGTGAATAAAAAGAAGAAAAAAATGCCCGACCCGACTTTAGGTCGCGACCCGGGGCTAAAGCACTAGGTGTTACGGCTAGCCCTATTTCGCTAAACGACTCACCAGCCGGACTTGATTGACGTAAGGATACGCCTGTGGGATGGGGCCAGGGAATATCATGTTTGTCAACGACATTGGACCTGAAAACAAAATAATAACCTTTTTAATATAGATAACAGATTCGATTTGTAGCATTCGAACATGGCGGATGTAGACAATATCTAATTTTGCTGTTTCTGCTTCTTTGGCTAGTTGAAGTATAATTTTGATAGTGTTTTATGCGGCGATTAACCTTAACAGTGAACAGTGATCACAAAATTCTATATTGCTCTCGTGTCTGACATTTTTTTAATGCGCAAGTTGTTTCCACGTGGTTTCTGGAATTTTACTATCAAGTTGCAAAAAACTACAATCACCGTACAACGTCCCTCTCAAAGAGAGTACTTTGACACTGGCGAAATTGTCCTATTAATTAGGACAGAAAACCATATTTTAAAAGAGAAAAAGAAGAAGAAGAATATTACCAAATTGACAAGATTTCATTTTTTCAATACCTGTAAATTACTACAGGAATTGAAAGAGTTTGCCTCCATCCGGGAAAATCCATACTAATATTATAAATGCGAAAGTGTGTTTGTGTGTTTGTCCGTCTTTCACGCCGTAACGGAGCGAGGGATTGACTTGATTTTTGGTATTGAGATAGTTTGTGAGCCCGAGAGTGACATAGGCTACTTTTTATCCCGAAAAATGCATAGTTCCCGAGGGAACAGCGCGCGATAACAGAATACCATGCGGGCGAAGCCGCGGGCAAAAGCTAGTATTTATTATAATTGAGTTGAAAAACGGTGTTAAATACTCGTGCTGTGTCATCGGTGTGTGTGAATGTGCCTTTACAGAGCGATGTTGTTAGTGTTGTGTGCTACTCTACATTTGACAGTTGTAATGAAAATGATGATGAAAACGCGGGTAGTTGTGCGCCGGTGTCAGTTTCGTCGGGTAGTCGCGCGAGCAGAGCGGCGGCACGCAGTGCGCGTGTTGCAGCAGCCGCCGAGTCGCGTTGCGAGGAGGAGGAAGGGCTACGGATTAGCCCGAAACATGTCGAGCTAAACTCGATTTAACACGTGAGTTATCCGGGTCAATATATTCAATATGAGTGTCTCACGGTAGTTTTATGTTCAAAATGTATCCAGTAAAAATTGCAACACTTGAGAGTGTTTTCAGATTCACCCCAGCCTATATCCACTGCTGGGCACAGGCCTCCTCTCAGAACAAGAGGGCTTGGGCCAAACTTAACCCGTATTGGGTTTTCAGAATATCCGATCCGACATCGGATCATATTTCATACATTTTACTTGCCCCGATATCGTATCGGGGTCCGATACATATCGTCGGATCGGATAATCTGAAAACGCTCTGACTGAACGAGTTGATGCGACGTCACCTGCGAATGATGATGTCAGGATGATGTTGGACAACTCACGTAAGTTGGGGTCCTGGACGGGTATCGGCGTGATTTTAGGCTGGGCCATGATATTGTACATGCTGACGTCCGGCTGCAACACTTGATTGTGGACGGGTTGAGGGGGCGAAGTCACCTGCGGAATATCAGAACGTTTAGAACTACAATACAATACAATACAAATACTCTTTATTGTACACCAGAAATAGTCCCCCCGTGTGTGTCCCGTGTGGTGTCGGGTTAGAATTACACCTCTCCATTTCTTCCGTGGATGTCGTAAGAGGCGACTGAGGATATTAGGTTAAGGTATACCGTAGGCGACAGGCTAGCAACCTGTCACTATTGTACCGTTTTTATCACACTTTAAACCTAAAATTGTTAAAAGTGGCTCCGAAGCGGTAACGTTTCTTGTGCTCTGCCTACCCCATTTATGAATACAGACGTGATGTTTGTGTGTGTGCGTGTGTGTGTGTGTGTGTGAGAAATAGTAAGCGATACAGAAAAAAGGTACACATGGGAAATTACAAGGTAAGCAATAGGCGGCCTTAACGCTTAAGAGCGATCTCTTCCAGGCAACCTTTTTACAGAAATAAGGAAGGACTGGTTTACAGCAGGTGGTGCATTAGTAGACTAGAGATGAAACAGATAGTAGTTTGGCCGGATACCGGATATTCAGTCTAATTTTACGTACAATTAAATTGAGCTAATTCGAACATGCGCATTTGGGAAACCCTCATTAAAACATATGTGAAAGAAAAATTAAAATCGGTTCAGTTTTGGAAGAGGAAATCGAGGGCTACGAAACTCTGTTTTCGGACGTTTTTTACAGCTAAAATCGGCTAAAGCTGCTGTCGTCCCTTTCGCACTATATGCGGGTAATAGCGACGTCTATAGTTTCTTCAAATACCTATTTTTCAACATGCTCGCTCGTGGAATGTCCTCTTAAAAACGTCTGTAGATATTGTTATTATCATTTTGGAACAAATACTTGCCTCATCATTCCTGTATCCCTTGCTGTATCCATGTTGAACATACTGCTGCACCTCTACGCTCTCCTGATTGGCTAGTTTGTTAATCGGTGGCATTTGATTGGTCGACTCGTTTAACGCGCGGTGATTGGCCGAATCAAAAGACGGCGGCCTCTGGTGCGGCGAAGCGACAAACGTTCGATTTTCAAACCGCTGACTAGGCGAGTACTGCCTTTGGTTAACGACCGGTTCGAATTTCGATTCGAATGCGGCTGTTGGATTGGATGCTGGCTCGAAAGCTTGCATCTGATTGGTGGTAATGTCTGTTCTTTGAGTGGTCGGTTCGACGACGGCGACCTGATTGGCTGGAGCGTCGTAAGGCGGTCTCTGATTGGCTGGCGGTTCTGTCGGCGGCTGCTCATTGGTGGATTGTTCTGTATTTTGTTCGTAACGGTTTTTGACGGGACTCGGCGGAACGGGTATTGATTTCTGCTCTGTTTGACTTGCAACCTGAAAATTAAATTTTAACTAAAGATAAAATAAATACAGATTTTCGTTTTAGAATAAATTAGTTTTACATTTATTTTGCTTTGTTTTTTTGTGATTTAACTATTTGTATTATATACTGCTCAAAAGAATATAAGGGCCACGTGAATTTCATTGGTGAAACGAAAATACTGATAAATATAATTATTTATAATATTTCTTGTTTAAAAATGGTTTTATTAATACAACCACAATACAAATTGTCACTACTTTGAAAAAATCTCGTATCTAAAATCAATATGTCAATAAAATTGAACCTTGATATAATGTCTATAAAGTTCACTCAAAAAAATTATCTATTTTGAGCTATATATTGTGTTAAAAAATATTTATTCCTGTGAGAGCTAAAGATTGATACTAAAAATAATCAAACTCATATTAAATTAGTTTTACTTTATGTGAAGCTTTAGCTGGGTAAATGTCCATCCACACTAATATTATAAATGCGAAAGTGTGTTTGTATGTTTGTGTGATTGTCCGTCTTTCACGCCGTAACGGAGCGACGGATCGACGTGATTTTTGGCATAGAGATAGTTTGTGGGCCCGAGAGTGACATAGGCTACTTTTTATCCCGGATAAATGCACAGTTCCCGAGGGAACAGCGCGCGATAACCGAATACCACACGGGCGGAGCCGCGGGCAAAAGCTAGTATATTATATATTCTATTTTGTCAGACAGTTAGATAATCAGAAATTAGACACGCATTTTTTGCCCACAAAACCAAAATTAATCAGGATTCTACAACAGAATCCTGAGCGTAGCGATTTTGCTTCCGAATGAGTTATATAAGTTACTAGCTTTTACCCGCGGCTTCGCACGCGTAAACTAATAAAACGGGGATGTATTCGGTCCCTTTGTTATAAAACTATCCCGTGGGAATATCCGGATAAAAAGTAGCCTATGTGTTCTTTCAGACGTTCAACTACCTACATACCAAATTTCATGAATCTAAGCCCAGCAGTTGTTATTTCGAGTATTTATCCATATTCCGTGGGAATATCGGGATAAAAAATAGCCTATGTATTATTTCAAAGGTCCAGCTACCTACACACCGAATTTCATGGCTCTAAGCACAGTGGTTGTTATTTCGAGATTTCATCCCTAGGTATCCCGTGGGAATATTGGATTAAAAAGTCGCTTATGTGTTATTCCAGACTTCCGGCTACCTACATTCCAAATTTTATGACTCTAAGCCCAACGGTTATTATTCCAAGATTTTATCCCTATCCCGTGGGAATATCGAGATAAAAAGTAGCCTATCTATTATTCCAGAGGTCCAGCTATCTACATACTAAATTTCATGGCTCTAAGCACAGCGGTTGTTATTTCTAGATTTTATCCCTAGGTATCCCGTGGGAATATTGGGTCAAAAAGTGGCCTATGTGTTATTCCAGACGGCTAACTACCTACATACCAAATTTCATGACTCTAAGCCCAGCGGTCATTATTTCAAGATTTTATCCCTATCCCGTGGGAATATCGGGTTAAAAAATAGCATATGTAGTATTTCAGAGGTTCAGCTACCTATATACCGAATTTCATGGCTCTAGTCCCAGTGGTTGTTATTTTGAGATTTCATCCCTAGGTATCCCGTGGGAATATCGGGTCAAAAAGTCACCTATGAGTAATTCCAAACGTCCAACTACCTACATACTAAATTTCATGACTCCAAGCCCAGCGGTTGTTATTTCGAGATTTTATAATAATAATAATAATAATAATAATATCCATTTATTTCAAACACAATGTCCATAGATGGTTAGTAATATTAAATCTTACAACTATGTTAGTAGATTCACAAATAGATAATTCCATAACATTCAATACAATAACAATTTCGATCCCTATCCCGTGGGAATATCGGGATAAAAAGTATTCTATGTTTTAATCCAGGTTATAAACTAACTTTTTGCCAAATTTCATCCAAATCAGTCCAGCCGTTTTAGCGTGAAGAAGTAACAAACATACTTACTCACATCCTCACTCACTCACATCCTCACTCACTCACAAACTTTCACATTTATAATATTAGTAGGAAGTAGGATTAGTAGGATAGTAGGATAAATTTTCACACCGAGTATGACGAAAATTGAAATAAAACAATTCTAAATATAATTTGACGACCGGATGGCTAAGTGGTTAGAGAACCTGACTACGAAGCTTGAGGTCCCGGGTTCGAATCCCGGCCGGGGCAAATATTTGTATGAATAATACGAATGTTTGTTCTCGGGTCTTGGATGTTTAATATGTATTTAAGTATTTATTTATCTATATAAGTATGTTTATCCGTTGCCTAGTACCCATAGTACAAGGTTTGCTTAGTTTGGGACTAGGTCAATTGGTGTCAAGTGTCCCGTGATATTTATTATTTATTATTTATTATTATAATTAAAGAGCAACCAGCATATAAAATGGCGTGGTTTCACAATCATCAACTTCAAAAAATTTGACTTGCCAAAAAAAACACTTCGAAAAGCCTTGAAAAGAAAAGTTTCACTTTGATCCTTCTCGTAAGGGAGGAAAAGTTAAGTACTTTTCTGAATGAGAGGTGTCAAAAATACATTCTTTACCCAGGAAACTATCCAATCCACGCCTCTTTCTCATCGGCCTGCACAACAAATTAACAATGTTTCCTCCTGGCATGTCATTTTTTTTTTATTCCACTGCAACTATTTTTTTTGATTCAACGAGCAAATGGGTCTACTGATGGTAAGAGATCACCACCGCCCATAGACACCTGCAACACCAGGAGGACTGCAGATGCGTTGCCAACCTAGAGGCCTAAGATGGGATACCTCAAGTGCCAGTAACTTCACCGGCTTCTCTCCACGCCGAAACACAACAATGCAAGCAGTGCTGCTTCACGGCAGGATTAGCGAGCAAGATGGTGGTAGCAATCCGGGCGGACCTTGCACTAACTAATGAACTATGATGATATTTTGAACAAGAAACTACCGTGAGACTCACTCATATTAAATGATATTGTAACGGATAACTCACGTCTTAAATCGAGTGCAGCTCGACATGTTTCGGGCTATTTCGTAGCTTTTCCTCAAAGGAGCTCCGTTACATCATTTAATACGATGATATTGATGATAAACGTACCTTCTCGTTAGTCCCTTGGGCGCACGAGTCGTGCCTGCGACAATCGCAGCACTTGTCGCGGCCGTCGTCGCAGCGGCACTCCGCTTCTGTAATAAAAGCATTTGGTTCTGTTTAGAACGCGTCCAATAACGCCACTAACGGTGCGAAGATTCAAACTTCAACGGTGGTTATATAACTGACATATTGAGGGGCACCAGACCAAAGATGAGAGCAATACTCCAAGTGAGGCCGAATTTGAGCCTGATGAAATGAAATGAAATATTTATTTACTAGCTTTTGCCCGCGGGTCCGCCTGCGTGGCATTCGGTTATCGCGCGCTATTCCCTCGGGAACTGTGCATTTTTTCGGTATAAAAAGTACCTAGCCTATGTCACTCTCGGGCCCATAAACTATCTCTATGCCAAAAATCACTTCGCTCCGTCGCTCCGTTACGGTGTGAAAGACGGACAAACACACAAACACTCTTATAATATTAAGTAAGTATGGATTCGCAATGAACATTATGGTTAGATTAGTTGTAGTAGTCCCATGACATGTTTAGCCAAGTTAGGCATGTGAAAATCTGAGGTCGGTGATTTAGTCGCCCTGTCACAAGTAGGTCTTTTGACTTAGTAATTATTACCTAGTAAAATTGTGTTCGAGGCATATAATAAATATATAATGTCATCGCAAACATATTAAGATAAAATTTATTAATGTCATAATTATTCTGAATATAATGTAAAATAAAATCATGGATTGTTAAATAAATTTCTTTATAATAAAATATAACAAATGTCACTAAAATAAAGAAATCTAAACTATAATATAATAATGATAATAATATTATATATATCCTATCAGGTAGGACGACCGGATAGCCAAGTGGTTAGAGAACCTGACTATGAAGCTTGAGGTCCCGGGTTCCATTCCCGGCCGGGGCAGACATTTGTATTAATACGAATGTTTGTTCGCGGGTCTTGGATGTTTAATATGTATTAATCTATATAAGTAAGTTTATCCGTTGCCTAGCATTCATAGTACAAGCTTTGCTTAGTTTGGGACTAGGTCAATTGGTGTCAAGTGTCCCATGATATTGATATTTATTTATTAAATTATTCTTATAACTGATTTGTACTTTATAAAGTCCACGAGTACTAATGAACTTGAAAAGAAAATTGCAAAACATTGCGCAACATTTTAATAAAAAAAAATTGCTTAATATTGTGCAACTATTTAGTACTACGGATGATGTAATCCCCATGCTCGATAAGCATACACCTACGGAATCTATTTGTACACACGCATTGATAAAAACAACCTTGAATCACGAACACTTTTAGTCTATAAACAGACGCCGGCGGACGCGGTCATTTCAAACAACAAAGAAGAAATCATGAGTCTAAGCAACAAGGTCGCGATTATCACAGGCGCTAGCAGCGGCATTGGTGCTGCTACAGCTGTTCTGTTTGCTAAAGAAGGTGCTGACGTGGCGATTGTAGCGCGTACTGAAGCCAAACTAAACGAAGTCGCAAAGGAAATCGAAGCGGTCGGAAGAAAAGCGCTAGTTATCAAGACAGATCTATCAAAAGAAGCCGAGGTAGACAACGTAGTGGCAAAAACGGTCGAACATTTTGGTAAACTGGATATTCTGGTCAACAACGCTGGGTTCTTTACTGAAGGATCTCTGTTAAATGGTAAAGTTTTGCAAGCGTATGACGAAGTGATGCAAGTTAATGTGCGTTCAGTGATACAGTTGTCTATGTTGGCGGCGCCGCATCTGGTGAAGACAAAAGGCAATATCATCAACATATCGAGCGGCGCGGGGGAGAGTGTTAGCAAGAACCCCCAATTCCTTCCGTATTATGTTTCCAAGGCAGCGCTGAATCATTTCACGAAGTGTGCAGCTTTGGAGCTGGCGGCGTCTGGAGTCCGGGTCAACGCGGTTAGCCCTGGACCGGTTGACAATGGATTTTTGACCAACAATGGGTTTGGGGAGGAAGATGCTGCCAAGTTTAAGAAGGCGATCTCACAGTCCGTGGCGCTAAGTTACATCGCGCAGAGTGAGGAGATCGCCGATGTCATTCTGTTCCTTGCTGGTGAAAAAGCCAAGAGTGTCACCGGTTCCAACTATGTCATCGATAACGGATATCTTTTGAAAAATTGAAGGATAATTAGTCATAGTGTTTAAGTGAAAGTACAAGTCAAGCGCAAAGATATCAGACACGGTTAAAGTTACAAAAATATGTACACACGAGCATAATGTTAAGAGCATAAAGTCGTGTAGGTACATATTTTTGTAACTTTGGTCGTGTTGATATCTTTGCATTTGACTGTAGATACCAACAAGAGTATTGCAATATAATACGAGTAATCAGCATTTATGTCATTTTAAATACAAGTAAGTAGTTACAATTAAAACCTTGTATCCTTGTATTTTTGTTTGTAAGTGAAAAATATTCACGTACGGGTCTCTAACGCATTTATAGTCGAGGTATGTCCGACGTGTTTCGGAACAATCCGTGGTTCGTTACATGCATAACTATTATATTTTCATTGATTTTTCACATTTTTACACGAATAAATGTTTTCTTTCTTTTCTTTTGGTTATCAACGTGAGTGCAATGTGAACAAGGATGACTCTTGTATTTAATATTTAATAATTAATTATACTTGATTCTCACCATAGTTTTGTGATAAGTATTAATTGTGTTAAGAAGCTTGTCGCACTACTTTGCCGCTCTATTAATCTATTTAATTATTATTACATTATAATAATGAGCACAAGTGTTGTTTTAATTATAAATAGAAAAACTAGAAAAAATTGAAAACTATGTAAAATTAAATTAGCTAAAAATGGCTCCGAAGCGGTAACGTTTCGTGTGCTTTGCCTACCCCATTTGGCATGATGTTTGACAAAAACAGGTACATAGAATAGTGACAGATTGCTAGCCTGTCGCCTACGGTATACCTTAACCTATATCCTATATGTGTATCAAATATGTGTGAATAAATGTTTCTTTCTCTCTCTCTCAATTTCAACTGGCAATTATTTACATACAAACGGACACCAGTACAGAAGAAACTTAATAAATTCGGTCCTTATATAAGTACCTACTAGCTTTTGCCCGCGGCTCCGCCCGCGTGGTATTCGGTTATCGCGTGCTTCCGGGATAAAAAGTAGCCTATGTCACTCTTGGGCCGATAAACTATCTCTATGCCAAAAATCACGTCGATCCGTGGCTCCGTTACGGCGTGAAAGACGGACAAACATACAAACACACTTTCGCATTTATAATATTAGTATGGATTTGTAATGCTGGACTGAAACATATCTTTATTGCAAAGTCTCGAGGCCGCATTTAGACGACTCCGTTAGATTTTTTTATGGGGTTATGTAAAAGAATTAGTTTACAAGAACCAGTATGAAAGTGTCCACGAGCTACAAACAGAACTTAGACGTATTATTCTAAATATCCACCACAACAAGATTAAAAAATCGACAGGAAGTGAAATAATCAAAAGCGTGCTAGTTTGTATTCAACAGCATGTTGCAACAATGTACAAAAAAAAAATACAAAATAATTTATTTCACCAAAAGAGATAACAGTATATACAACTTAGTAATCCGTCAGAGGCCAAACTAGGCTAAGCCTGTATCTTGGCCCTTGGTCTGTATCTTTGTATGTTGTATCAAAAATGTTAAAAATCATAGTCTTCCTTTTATTTCTGGCACTATGTTATTTATTAACAAAAAATAATCCTTATGATGAAGTCTTTCGATCGGTATGATACTTTTTTTTCTCGTGTAGCGGGTTCGATTCCCGGTTCAACCATGTAATTATTTAAAAATCTATGAATGTAGTTAAAATTGTTTTTTCAATCAAAATAATGTCTTCTTTCAGTAAAATGTTCCATGTTCAATATTTAAGGTACCTACTTTCCCTCCATGTGGCATAGCCATGGGACGCCCTTTAAAGGCTGAAATGATGATGACGATGATGATGGAAATAAAACTTACCTCCATCTATAAACGAGTGCTGCTTCTCCAGACGACCTCGTCTCTTTTCGCAATTCTGTATCTGCAACAAAATAAACAAGTTTTGTAGTAAAGCTGCAATGGGGGCTATCGTTTTTTGTCTTTCTAGATGGCCCCACTGTTGCGTGAGATTTTTTTTTTTGCAGCTTTCAAAGTCTGTTACTACAAGCGTGAAAACAAAGTTTAGATTAAAATCATATTTAATACAGCTTAATACCGCACCATACAAATATCGAGCAACCAGAGTGTTGCGTAGTCCCGTATTGTTCGGAAAAAAAGGGAGGAAATCCGAAAAACAAAACTGTCTCAAAACACAGACATTCGTTGCCCCTTAACGCATAATTGCCATAATTAATTTCAGGTAATGCAAAATATTCACAAAATTATTCCAATTATAAATAAGCCCGCGTAGCTCACCCAAAAACTATGAGATTTGACATTTCGGAGACCTCACGCTACACTAGCGCCTTTAGCGGCGAATTCATACGCGATAGATCTCATTCTCATTACACTGAGTCGTTCACCGCATTCGGCGAGCGACAGCTGCCGCCGCCTTAATATGGCCGCCACAACAGACGGACAGACATAATGCAAAGGGGCCAATCAACTTTTTTACCGACACTAATCTGTCCGCGACATTTTCCAAACAATGGTAGATTTTTGTAAGTAAACATGTTTTTTCTGTATTTTAATAGATGGTTTACATGAATACATGCCATCCTACGTAAGTTCTACCTATTAAGGCAGTTGTCTCACCGCCGGCGAGGAAGCGATTGGCTATCGACTATTTTTTCGCTCAAGAAACGAACAGAAGATATGAGATCCTGTGCTGTGTGAGTAAAAGAGACCTAAGGTTACTGACATAGCCCGAAGAATTGCGAAACTGAAGTGGCAGTAGGCGCGGCACATTGCTCGCAGGACTGATGGTCGATGGGGTCAAAAGGTTCTCGAATGGCGTCCGTGGACCGGTAGACGAGCTGTCGGTAGGCCTCCAACAAGATGGAGCGACGACCTGGCTAAGATCGCGGGATCGCGGTGGATGCGAAAAGCACAAGACCGGTCTGAGTGGAAAGGCTTGGGGGAGGCCTATGTCCAGCAGTGGACGTCTTTCGGCTGACATGATGATGATGATGATAAGTACATTATCATAAACGTATCCTTAACACAAGACAGACATATAAATAAAAAGAGCATTTGAATCAAGCCAGTGTGTCATTTGCGGCGGATACAATTTACCTAGGAGGATTCAAACGAGGTAATTATTTTTATTTTAATATCGTCCACCGATATTATTTCCCTGAGTGACAGTATTCATCCCGGATAATACCGACACGGAAATACCGACTCTATTTTTCATGTACACGTACATTGAAACCCATGTCATTACCTATGTCATTGAATACCTTTTTTGTCATAAAATAATAATAATAACATATTTATTCAATAGTTTGCTTACAATTCCTATATACATAGGTACATTAACAAATAATAAGTAGGTACAATCAGACTATCAAAAGGGAAAGCGACTCAGCTTATGCCTGCGTCTTGCAGAACAAAGTCCATTGGCTAACAGACGCTGTTTTTCAGTCGCCCCCATAAACCATAACCATAGTAACTACCATTAATTTACATGCCCATTTTTTTATACATACACTAGCTTATGCCCTCTAAAGGAATAAAAAGTATCCTATGTTGATCCTTGGGGCTATCTCTATACCAAATTTCATCAAATCGGTTCAGCGGTTTCAAAACAGCAGACAGAAAGACAGACAGAGTTACTTTCGCATTTAATACCAACACAGTACATATATAAGCTAAAGCAGTATGGAAGCTACGAATAAATCGATCGAAACGAACACACTCACACAGACGCGCGCTCTAAACGGTCTCGAAGGGGGTCTAGCGGTACGTGTAGAGCGCGCGTCTGTGTGAGTGTGTTCGTTTTGATCGATTTATTCGTAGCTTCCATACTGCTTTAGCTTAATTATATATAATATATATACAGTGACCACGACTTTACCGCAGTGATACAATACAACAATACAATAGAAATAGGTACTACTACTGCTCTTCTAATACTCTTTATTGTACACCAGAAATAGTAAGCGGTACAGAAAACAGGTACACAGAGAAAATTACAAGGTAAGCAATAGGCGGCCTTATCGCTTAAGAGCGATCTCTTCCAGGCAACCTTTTGTACAGAAAGAAGGTAGGACTTGTTTACAGCAGGTGATGCATTAACAGCAGATCAGAAAATGAAAAAGCACCAAAAACACATCTACACATACACATTATTGTACATATAATACACGTCTAAAATAAATATAGGCAATGGGATAAACAGTCATCTATACTAATATTATAAATTCGAAAGTGTGTTTGTATGTTTGTCCGTCTTTCACGGCGTAACGGAGTGACAGACCGACGTGATTTTTGGCATAAAGATAGTTTATGGGCCCGAGTGTGACATAGGCTACTTTTTATCCCGAAAAAATGCAGTTCGCGAGGGAACAGCGCGCGATAACTGAATACCACGCGGGCGGAGCCGCGAGTAAAAGCTAGTATATAAATAAACGAATAAATAAATAAACTAGGATAAAGCTAATTATATTGATGATATTTATTTAATTATGACTAAACTAGCTTTTGCCCGCGGCTCCGCCCGCGCGGTATTCGGTTATCGCGCGCTGTTCCCTCGGGAACTGTGCATTTTTCCGGGATAAAAAGTAGCCTATGTCACTCTCGGGCCCATAAACTATCTCTATGCCAAAAATCACGTCGATTCGTCGCTCCGTTACGGCGTGAAAGGGGGACAAACATACAAACATACAAACACACTTTCGCATTTATAATATTATAGTATGGATTACTTCTAATAGTGATATAGTTAAAGCTATAGTTAGGTACCTATAAATATAGTTATCCTCAATTCAACATAATATATAAAGCATAGGACTGGATTAATTAATATTATTATTGCCAGATCCATTCGGTTTGACCAGAAGCATTTGAGCGAGGTAATTATTATTTTAGTTTATAATGGTCTATTTTTTCATCAAAACAAAATCAAATTGAACATATCTGTATTTAATTTAGGCTATAAGGGGCGACACATAGCTGAGTGGCGGCCATTTTGGCTGGTAGGAGTAGGCAGTGGATATTAAGTCAGTGTTTCAGACCATAAACCATTCTTATTCTTATTTCATCTATAAAGTACGTCATACCAATTTTTATAATTTTTAGCACCCCTCCCCCCTCCATTTCACACGTATCTATGTTATCTATTTTGACATTTTCATCATTTTCTTGTTCGTTTGATTGATTGTTTCTATTGCATGAATTTGACTTACTTAGATTTTAAGTATATTCTTGTTTTTGCTTTTAATTTTAATTATTATTATTGAATTATTTAAATCTAATTTGACATTCGAATAATTTTTTTTATTTAGGTTGACTATTTATTCATATTAAATGATATGGTCACTCACGTTAACGAAGAAGGGTTTCGAAATAACCCGAAACATGTCGAGCTAAACTCGATTTAAGACGTGAGTTATCCGTTACCATATCATTTAATATGAGTGAGTCTCACGGTAGTTTGACGACTATTTATTGTAACAAGATTTATTTTTTGTGTACTTTTGACGATCCTTTTCTGAATTTCTTGTAATTAACTGACATGTGTTTATAATGTATTCTTTCAAAAGGTAATAAATAAATCTAATCTAATCTAATCTATGAAAATATCAATTAATTTGTTCTTATGTCACAGCTTTTTCGGTTTATTTCATTGCAAATCATGTCGCAAATCGACTCGAAATCAACTGAACATAATACAAGCTTTTTTTGCTCACTGTACTTTATATATCTACTAGAATATACCCTCGGCTTCGCACGCGTAAACTATTCAATCTAGAACCTAGTTACAATAGAAATTCCGGGATTCTACAAAATTCCCCCGGGAATTCCCAAAATTTAGATCGCGGTCTTCATTGAGGTTGTGTTAAGAACAACTGTTAAAAATTTCATTACTCTAAACCCAGCGGTTATTATTTCGAGATTTTATTACTATCCCGTGGGAATATCGGGATATAAAGTAGCCTATGTGTTATTCCAGACGTCCATCTATCTACGTACCAAATTTTATCTAAATGCGCCAAGCCGTTTTAGCGTGAAGGAGTAACAAACATATACACACACTTTGTTTCGTCAAAATCTGTTCAGCCGTTTTTGAGATATAGAACTTTGAAGTGACAAAGTCAAAGGGGTTCTCCAACTTTTTGTTGGTTAGGTTCGTACTTCTACGCGGTCGGAGCCTAGCTTCATGTCAACTGCTCGTCAATTTTTACAAGATATTGCTTTTTTTGATGAAGAGATTTTCTTTATTGAGGAGTACTGTTGCTTCACCACCCATTCCATTTCACCATATGCATTACGAGGAGCATAAATTGCTTAGCAACTGTGTTAAAGTAATTTAAATTCAACCCATGAAATACTTGTTATTAAGTAGTAACTCCGATGGTCACCTGTGGTCTTCATCATCAGTTCCACTTCACCAAATGATGATTTTCAAGAGCAAAAGCACGAGTTACTACTAAATGTATCAAAATTACCATAGGTGTCCCCACAACATTTGAAGAATTCCCTCGATTTCCTTAGGATCCAATCATCAGATCCTGATTTGGTGCTTATGGGATCTAATTGAAAACATTTCTAGACGAATGCAAAAAAAAATTTCAGATCGGTTCATAAATGACGGAGTTCTGAAGTAATAAACATTAAAAAAAACGTACAACCGAATAGATAACCTCCTCTTTTTTTTGAAGTTGGTTAAAAAACATACAGACGAATTGAGAAACCTCCTCCTTTTTCGAAGTCGGTTGAAAACCTTTACAATTATTGTAAATGTTTAAAACAGAGGAACCACAGGATTATTCATAATTATTAATAGGTACGGCACGGATATCCAAATAAGGTAAAATATATGGTTTTTGAAGTCATGATTCATGTCATGACGGACATTAAATCCGCAGTGAATATATTCACAATAAACCTTGTTTGTTTCAGGCACAATGAGGAAAACACACATCGCTGTGGCACTTGGATGTATTTTTCAATTGGTCACCGCTAGAACATTGAAAAATACAAAAGTTGACGTAAACTACTATGAGACCAATAAAGCTGTTGAAAACAAACTGAAGGAGATTGATAATGTCATCAACATAAATGACGGAGCCAGCGGGAGATTAGAACATGATTATTTGAAAAACCATAAAGGTGTTAAACAAACGGTCATGGAAAATGGTTCTAAGGATGAGCTTGACGATGACGAGTCTTTTGATAAGGTTGATGAAACTGACAATGAGAGGACGAAAGAAGTTTCACCACCGGGGTCTAGAAGGTTCAGACGATGGGCAATTATGAGAACGTGTCCAAATGGGGAGCGCAAAGTGTATTTCGGCAGACATACACTATGCGTTGGCGTGCACCGAAGATATAGACTAGCCAGTAAAAAAATAATTTTGGATTAATTCTTACAGTCTCGATTTCTTTTTGTAAACAATATTTTGATGGTTTTAGACACCCTTATAAAAATTTTGGCTCACCCCTCCAGAAGAATTATGAAATAGGGGAGGAAATAAACTTAACGGGTTTGCTCGAACACAAAAAACGCTACAGTAGGGATTAGTGTACACTTTCAATTATTAAAAGATCACTATCCTCTAAATAAACTTACTGGAGTAGAGGAACTAAAATAATTTCTTTGCTCACCCGCGACCTTAAGATAGCTAAGTCTATGCAAATTATGCGTGTTCAGTTCATGCAGTTCCTCTATCTCCACACTGTAAGAACACACACAAATTACACAAACCCATCTATCACCACCACCACAACACACTGACGCGTTTCGAACTCAACCAGAGCTCATCTTCAGAGTGACACAACCGTACACCATGCTACCAGTTGTTAGTTATTGTGTGTGTTCTTACAGTGTGGAGGTGGAGGAACTGCATGAACACGCATAATTTGCATAGACTTAGCTATCTTAAGGTCGCGGGTGAGCAAAGAAATTATTTTAGTTCATTGATATGGACCTCCGCAAAGTAACGCCTGATTCAATAAATTATTTAAACTTTCTCCAGTTTTTTTTAAGAGTTTCCAGTCATAAAATAAATTTTAGCGTATTTGTAAAAAAAAATAACTAGGTACTTACAAAATCATACAAATAGTGAAAACTTGGGAATACAAATACAAAGTAGTTTAGAATGTATCTGTAAGTCTTCACCAAGGTGACTTAAGCAGAACTGATTAATTAATGAATATGTTCGTTTCTTTTATTGTTTTTGTACCGAGAATAAAATTGTGCATCGAATATCCTATTTTACCTATAAATTTCTACACGGTTCTGGCAGAAAATCAGCGCTGCAGGCGTCTAACCCTGCAGCATAATGCTGAGTCAGCGACCGTTTCACTTTCGCGGGGACACACAAAATTGTGTAGGTATATATTTCATGTTAGTTTCTTATTATTATTTTTTGGTTTATTTTTGTATAATGTTTTCTGTATATGTGTGTCTTCTGTGTTAGTGAATAAATGTCTTCTTTTCTTTTCTTTCTTTTATGTGAACCGATAAAGATTAAATTATCTCTAAATTTTGCTGAAAGGAATAAAATGATTCGTTAATTAAATTATTACATAAAAATTAAAAGCGCGTGACTTTGATTTTGCTATGTACCTACGCGCTGCCGCTTAGCGCTGCTAGCGCTTCATTGCGCTCGCTGCCCGCGCTACCGCCACGCTGTTGTCCCCCGCCCCCCGCCCACCGCGCCATGTACCACTATTGTTTTTATTTTATTACATGATTTCCGATGGATGCAAGTGGCGAGTTGTCGTTCATTATGGCGTTCTAAGGGGGAGGCCTTTGTCCAGCAGTGGACGTCTTCCGGCTGATGATGATGATGACATGATTTCCCCTTAATATCCATCGGAGATTTTTTTATACTCGATTCGATAATTGCCAGTTTATGATATTTTAAATTAATCTTGACTGTAGAATTAATGCGTCGGCATGAAAAATAATCAAACATTAATTACAAAAAAAAAGTGCTGAAGTCACCCAGGTGAAAATTTACGGTCTTGTGTATTACAATTTTACAATACTAAAATACAAAAATCACCATTATTGAATTTTTTATATTCGTTTTCTTAATTTAATAATAAGTAGTCATGGTATAAAAAGTCTCCTGTGTAGAAATTAACAACAACAAGAACAACAACAAAAAGAAACAGCTCACAAACATCTTAAGGGTTAATCTTTGTGTCTAGATCTCGCCGGAAGTGGGTAAACCTTCTAAGATTTGATAACATAACGGGACAGGTGGAAATAAATAAAAGCTTATAAAACCTCAATAAAAATTTCATTTTTAATACAAACCTCTTTTTGCTAACTGTAGTTTTTGTCGACTTTACTTGCATTCAAAGTCATAATCTTTTAATTCAATTTAGGCTATAGCACTAATGAACGTCGAAGGAATCTACCACCGGTTCGGAAAAACCTCTGTCGAGAAGAATCCGGCAAGAAACTCAACGAAGTATTTTTTTTTAAGTACAGATTCACAATATTTATAAATGATATCTATACATCACAAGTATTTAACACAACTTTATTTTAACCACAGTAAGTTCGCTATTTGAAGGGATCTCTTATGCGGATCGGAATTATTTCCAAATATACCTGTCCATGATATAATCATTGACTTTGTAATAAGCCATTGTCACCCGAAATACATTTGCGTACCAAATTTCAAGTCGATACCATTAACCGTTGAAGAGTTCCGTCCTGCGGAGACGATCCAAGATGTCACTGGCAACTACAATAATGTATTGCCACGCAATTTACATAAGTGTGGCAAATTTCATGCCAATCCAACTACTGGTAGTTGGTCGAATTTAAATTACAAGATTTGACTACAGACAGACAGACAGACCACGGGACAGGTGAAACTAAATAAAATCTTAATAAAATGTTTATCTCTGAACTGGCAGCAAAACTTTAAGACAACTTTAAGTATTCTAGCAAATAGAAGAATTCTATTCTATTCTATTCTACAACGGTGTATCTTTGACAGTGTATTGTACAGGTATGTGCTGCCACATCGCCGTGAATAGCGGCACTAATTAACAAGTGTACAAAAATTTCAGCTATCCACCAATAGATGTCTCTAAAATTTTGCATTGTCAAATGAACTCTATATCATCTTATAATATCATGGGACAGTGAGTGAGTAAAACAAAGGGTAAATCTATCCATTTCACTTACACAGATAATTTGTAATTGTAATCGAGAACTTATACACCTATTTTCATACTTCTAAGTCCAAAAATGAGAAAAAATTGCATACAATCTTCACCCCCCCCCCCCCCGCTTTTACCCCTATAGAGGGGAAATTTATCCATTTCACCTACACAGATAATTTTAAATTGTATTCCAGAACTTATACCTATTTTCATACTTCTAAGTCCAGAAATGAGAAAATTCCATATAAGCTTCACCCCCGTTTCACCTCTTTAGGGGATGAATTTCGAAAAATCATTTCTTAGTGCTCACTCATGTCATAAAAAGAACTTCTGTACCAAATTTCAAGTTTCTAGGCCCAGCGGTTTGGGCTGTGCCTTGATATATAACCCAGTGAGTCAGGTTTGCCTTCTTAATATAAAGATAGATATTAGTAGGAAATAGATGCACTACACTGCTCGACCTAGTTATAATACGAGCGAACGACCCATTCAGTTTGAGTTATTGAGTCGTTGTGTAAAGTTGTGTAAAACATTAAATCATTAACACTAGTGAAAATATTGTTTAAAAACAAGTTAGCTGACGCAGTCGGTTAAAAATAGAAACTATTCTGATAACGTACACTCGTAGTATAACAGTGAAGAGAATAAAAAAGATTTGTCGCCTAGAAAAATTTATACATTTTAAAGATTTAAAACATCAAGACTTCTTAAAAACCAGTGTTTGTAAAACATAATCCTACTGACTTAGTCGGTTTAAAATGGACTCTAGTCTGGTACAAACAATAGTATAACAGTGAAGACAATAAAAAAGATTCGTCATCTAAGAAAAATATAGATATAACAGTGTTCGTGACACGCTTGGCATGTTATGAGAAGCTGTGGCAACAAAATTCATGGTAATGTTAGGTTTGTTGTTTAAAATTGGTCTAGTGCGATAGGATTACTTTGCTGTACGTCTGTCTGTATATCTGTTCGTCAGTCAAACCCTTTTTCCCAGGAACATGTGGAGTTTGATATCTCTAGCCGTTACCCGCGTCTCTGCCCGCGTAGAATTCATTTACCGCTATCCCGCGGGAACTATGTAATTTTCCGGGATAAAAACTATCATATTTCCTACTCCGGGACTCTAAACTATCTGTTAACGAATTTCATCTAAATCAGTTCAATGGTTAAGACGTGATGAAGTAACAAATAAACAAACCAAATTTGTTAATAAAAACATTTGATCTTAAAACAACATTATTTATAAATTAAATTAAATGGTTTATTTGCTAGATAATGGGTTGGGTGTAATGTTACAAAATACATTTTTGAGTGCGCCAATATCTGCTTGAGTTAGCATGCAAAAATATTAGTTTTTCATTTTGGCGATTTTTATCAATCACACAATAGTTATAACAAAATAAGCTGGTCTTATCATTTATTAAATATTTATAATTATTATTATCAATTATTCTATGCATAGTTAAAGAATTATTACTAGTTTTACATTAGATAAACAGTATGATCTATAGAATGTTAAATAATTGTAACCGACATTCATTATTATTGTTGTTTTTGTTTAAAAGCAAGATATTCCTTATCAGAGTATAGACATAAGTTACATATCTATATAACCTTTTTTTGAATTGTCTTAGCGGCAGATCTTTCAGCTCTGTAGGTAGCTTGTTATATATTTTCAAGCACATGAAAAAGGAACTTCAAGTTACAAATTTTAGCTGGCATCTCTCATCCCACTAACATTATAAATGTGAAAGTTTGCATTGCAAGTCTGTTTGTTTCTTTGTTACCTTATCAATCACGCCTAAACCGCTGAACCGATTTAGATTTAATTCGGTATACAGACAGTTTGGAGTCCCGGCTAAGGAAATAAGATAGTTTCTATCCCGGAAACTTGCGTTCCCGCGGGATAGCGAAAGACGAACTCTACGCGGACAGAGTCGCGGGCAACAGCTAATAACTAATATATTTCGGGACTTAATCACGCTAAACATAAGTTGCTAGAAAATTAGGTGCAGACATTTTCAGGCTATATAATTAATAACCTAAGAATCAATTGTACAGATAAATTATTTAAGTATTGTTGGTAAACCTGCGAAGCAATTTAATGGTGCGCGTGAAGTTCCCAATCCGCACTGGGCCCACGTGGGAACTATGGCCCAAGCCCTCTCATTCTGTGATGAGGCCTGTGCCCAGCAGTGGGCGCATACAGGCTGGGATGATGATGATGATGTATTTCATATTTAATATTTATTTATTTGGCAAAAATACTTATATACTGCTTTTCTAGCACACTGCGTATAATTAAAAATTACCTTGACGTTTTGATTTAAAGGTGACAGGGCATGACCTTAAGATAAACAAACCGTATCGGTTGATGCCACAAAAGTATAATGCGCCAACGAGATGACATAATCTTCATCCTTGACCGATACGTCATCCATCACTTATCTCGGTCTTTTTCTCGTTCATGCGAAATTTTGTCTATTCTCGTTGTCCTTTAAGATAATACTGTTCATCAAGTTCAGATAAAGTTCATTTATACTATTTTTTAATAGCCGTTACCTTCGACTCTCCGCGTAGAATTCAGCTATGCAATAACTATGCAATTTTCCGGAATAAAAACTATCCTACGTTCTTCTTCAGGATTCAAACTATCTGTAAACCGAATTTCATCTAAATTGGTTCAGCGGTTTCGACGTGATGCAGTAATAAACAAACAAATAGGCTTACAAACTTTCGCATTTACAGTATTAGTGGAATAGTGGGATCAGCTTGTTAAAATGTCCCACTGCTGGGCAAAAGCTTATCCTTTTTTCCGGCATTCGACCCCGTCGAGAGCATGGTGCTGCCACTCTACTTGATACGCGTCCAAGTCATCTCTCCTTCTTTTCAACTAAATCAAGTTAATTTCACTATTAATTATTTGATTCCAGACAATGCATCAGCAAGTGTTCATAATCATATCCGTCGTGTCAATGACGTATTCCGCTGTATTCGACAGAAGAAACAAATCGCAACAAGACTCAAACCTATTTATAGTTCCTTTGACAAATGTTGAAGAGGAAAACAAAGAAAAACACGGTGAAACAAAGCCACAAGTAAATGACTTTAAAACACAAGCAAGTGCCTATAAAAAACTAGATGGTATAGAAAACATTGACCAAATATTCAAACCAGATGATACAGTCAATTATGAAGATAAGACGGTGATTGATGCAAGAACGAAATGGATTTCAGACGAAGTGAATTTAGGTAAAGATAGTACAACATATAGTGTAGATACAAAAAACTCAGGTGATGTCTTTGGTCATGATACTCCCTTGGATGAAAAGTTACCAGAACATAGAAGATTAAAAAGACAAGAAGATCCAATTATAATTGACGATTGTCCTGGAAAAGAGGTGTTTAAATTTATAGACGGGACATTATTTTGTACTGAAGACGACGGTGGTCCATATATTATCGAATTTGATGATAGAGCGAGTTTTGGTACAATAAAATGTGCTAAAAATCAGAAAAGATTCCTGTTTCGCAATAAGGCAATCTGTGTGAATCAAACTAAAAGATCTAGAAAAGGATAAGGACTTTTGTGTATGTGTATTGTATATATTGGTTAGTTATACATATATGTCGCAGGGATAACATAAAAACAGGGATTTGATCAAATTCCTCAGGGATATGATCAAGTCCCGAGAGATGATAAAAAAACAACGCGTTGTTTCATTTCCCTTGCAGAATTCATTGATTAGATCAAGTCTCCGAGCCGTTTTAGAGGAATGATAGAATTATAGCAATGGCCGATGGATTTCTTAATTTTCCTTAGCAATTTGATCAAATCCCTGAGCTATTTTAGGGAAAAGATAAAACGAGTTATTTAAGTCAACTAGACTCGAACATTTTGCTAAACACGTGATACCAATTGATTTTATTATGTTTAGGCTTCAATAGTAGATTTGTTTTTTTTTATTAAATACCTCTTGTATTGATATAAAAATATTGACACTTTTCTTTTCTTTCAGTTTTAACTGTATCACTCTTTTCATGATACAATTCAAACTGTGTACACACAGTTTGAATAAATAAATGATCTCTCGCCTTAATTATTCTCATTTCATTACTGTACCGAATGTTTACAGTTAGTTTTTTTCGTCTGGAATTTGTTTTGTGTGCCAAAGTTAATAAATAAATTTAAATCTAGTTTAAGTTACATCATCTGTAAAACCATTATGTGTTATGTTATGACGTGTGGCTGTAGACAATGCTGGTAATAGCTGCATGTGAAGATAACTGTTTTATGTAATAAGGGATATGATTCATAGTTTCTAGCGTCATTCCTGTGGATTCGACGCTAAGAAAAAATGCCACCAAAAACATAGATAGAGCCACCAGAGTTGAGGTGCACACAAGAACATGCGGGATTTTGACATTCACTCATTTTTATTTTTCATTCATTTTATGCATTCAGTCCTCCAACAAGATGGAGCGACGACCTGGCTAAGATCGCGGGATCGCGGTGGATGCGAAAAGCACAAGACCGGTCTGAGTGGAGAGCCTTGGGGGAGGCCTATGTCCAGCAGTGGACGTCTTTCGGCTGACATGATGATGATGATGCATTCAGTTCTTTATGTACACACTGTAACAACTAATACGGAACTGAACCACATATTCGTATTCGTATTTTCCTTATTTCGCTTCTCGTTTCTTTTATATTTATGTTTTGTGATTGTCATATGGATGGACCACAGTCATGGCTGTGTGTGTAATCATTCATTTCAACTCTCGTGGCACTACCTAAGTATACTTTGTGCTATACGGTACTATATAGTATACACAAGTAGGTTGTACCTTGTGCAGCGTGGTGGCTACCAGAATAAAGAAATCCTTCTGCAGGTAGATACAGGATGACTCCTAAGTCTTCTAAGTGTTGAACAGAAACATTTCTTCTTACTTTGTACAGTCAAGTGTAAAAATAGGAACCTATTCAAATTTACAAAAATAAGTACCTCAAGCTCTTATTCCGACGCAATAAAGCCGTAGCAACATATTTTGAATGGTTCAAATAGATTCATATTTTTGCACTTGACTGTATGTATGTATGTATGTAAATACTTTATTGTACACAAAACAAAATAAAAGAGCACAAAGGCGACCTTTCCTCTACTTATCTCTAGATTAGAGAAAGAGAGAGCGAGAGAGTCATTTGCGTTTCCCTAAAAATGCTGAGTTAAAAACTACAATTTTTGATCACCTCTTAGGTAGGTTAATTACCTTATAAATATTGTTAAAGATATACTTATTTCAACAACAAATATAAACAATATACTATAGTCTATTAACACTTGTTTTATGGTCAATCTTCCTGTCGTTGAAAAACCGCACGTGAAGTCCAATATAAAACAGTAATATTCCATAGCTATTTTGCAAGATTTACCTTAAACGTCTTCTGTTTTTGCAGACAAATGTCTTATTTTCCTTAAGGATTTACTAGCAACGAGATATTATTTACTGGAGCCATAAATAAACACGATCACACCTGAGCTAGAAGCGTGAGTCACATCTTAAATGGTCACTACATTATAAATCACGAAAATATAATTCAACTATAAAATTAATAATAAAAGCAAAACCCTAGGAGGATCCATAGGAATTATTAATCGAAGTAATAAACACTGCCGCCACTATTATATAAAATGTAAAAAAAAAAACATTCTACCTAGAGGGTGACAGCAAAGTAGGTACCTACCTTACCTATAGTCAAAGGCCGCGTTATGAAGTAAATCCTGACATACAATTTTTTTTATTCAACTGGATGACAAACGAGCAAGTGGATCTCCTGATGGTAAGAGATAACCACCGCCCTTAAACATCTGCAACAACACCAGGGTATTGCAGATGCATTGGCAACCTAGAGGCGTAAGACGGGATATCTCAAGTGCCAGTAATTTCACCGGCTGTCTTACTCTCCACGCCGAAACACAACAGTGCAAGCACTGATGGTGGTAGCAATCCAATATTATAATTTTTCTACAATATGTTCAGGTATAGGTAACTGCATTTTCGAGTAAGTGGTTCTTGTTTGTAGGCTTCTAAACTTTAAAAAATGTTTGAATCATAATTAATTGTAAACATCAGTTTGTAACAACATTTAATGCAAATAAAATATATTTCTATTTCTATTTCATAAAACCTCAGTTGACCTCAGTCAAAACAGTCGGTGACAGCTAGGTATATATATATTTTTAACTCATAAACAATATAGACTTGAGTCGAATTTGATTCCCAAATCGATTGTAATATTCGCGATCCAAAAAACGTTTGGAATAATAATTTTATTATTGAATAAAATTTCAAATCGACTAATTCGATCATTATATAGCCGGTGAAATTACTGGCACTTGAGGTATCCCATCTTAGGCCTCTAGGTTCGCAACGCATCTGCAATACCCCTGGTGTTGCAGATGTTTATGGGCGGTGGTGATCTCTTACCACCAGGAGACCCACTTGCTCGTTTGCCTTCCAGTCGAATAAAAAAAAAAAAAACCTCACTAGATGCGCATCATTAAAATCAAGTACGTAGCAGGGAATATTTTGTTTGTAAGTTTACCGCTTCGTCTAAATGATCATTCACTTTTGATATATTTAAATACTAGCTTTTGCCCGCGGCTTCGCCCGCGTGGAATCGGGTTATCGCGCGCTGTTCCCTTGGGAACTGTGCATTTTTCCGGGATAAAAAGTAGCCTATGTCATTATCTGGCCCATAAACTATCTCTGTGCCCAAAACCACGTCGATCCGTCGCTCCATTTCGATGTGACAGATGGACAAACATACAAACAGACACACAAAAATACAAACTTCCGGATTTATAATATTAGTATGGATGTAATAACACTAATAACAGATTATAAGATGGATCACAATTTGTCTTTAAAATTGCATTAAGATACTTCTTCTTTCAGAACAAATTTATCATTTCATTAACTACTGTTTTATAGTTATACTAGCTTTTGCCTGCGGCTCCGCCCGCGTGGTATTCGGTTATCGCGCACTGTTACCTCGGGAACTGTGCATTTTTCCGGGTTAAAAAGTAGCCTATGTCAATCTCGGGCCCATAAACTATCTATATGCCAAATATCACGTCGATCCGTCGCTCCGTTTCGACGTGAAAGACGGACAAACATACAAACACACTTTCGTATTTATAATATTAGTATGGATTTATGCTGTTTGTTGCCCAATAAAGAAAAAAATAGCCTTATTTTTAAATTTAACATTAAATAAACCGCAAACCTTACTTTTTTTTCCAAATCGATGTTTTATGTTGAAATTTTAGTTTATACTAGCTTTTGCCCGCGACTTTGTCCGCGTGTACTTTAGTTATCAGGGCATATGTTTTAATTAATCCCCGTTATAATTGTGACATGTGTATCTGTGTGCATACCGAAGCACTGCCGTAAACGGTAGGTAACAGTTTACTATAAGTGCTCACTTCGCTATAAACAACATTTTTTAGCAGTTTTTAAGCTAGTTAATGAAAAGTTTTATGCAAAGCACGAGAGCAAATTAATTATTTCGTATGCTTCCGGCGAGAAACGAATTTTACTCTCTAGAACTCGAAGTATGTACCTATTCGAAATTTCACTGTACATAATATTTTGTAAATTAGGTAAAGGATAAATAAGGAAGGATAACCACACAAAAATCACGCTTCCTTAATATTTTTGATTTTATTATGCACAACCCGATGAGTAATTTTTAAGTTAACTATGTATTGCATAATTATTTGCAATTTATTTCACATATCATTTCAAATATCAATTTAATTTCCACATTTTAGTTGTACATTTTGTATGAAAAACCCTCTCCCCTCGCCAACACCATAAATTTTAAATTGTGACCAGCCTAATTTTTTTAGTTCTCTGAGTTTTTCGAAATTCATGTGTGGAATTACATTTCAAATTTACCACGAGCTTTGCGGTGAAGGGAAAACATCGTGCAACCTGCACAAACCTGCGAAGCAATTCAATGGTGCGTGTGAAGTTTCCAATCCGCACTGGGCTTGCGTGGGAACTATGTTCCAAGCCCTCTTCTTCTGAGAGGAGGCCTGTGCCCTGCAGTGGGACGTATAGGTATAGGCTGGGATGATGATGATAATTATGATGATATTTTTAGTCTAGAAATAAGGAAGTCTCATAGAAACTCTCCCTAATAAGTCGAAAACTACTTCTTCTTTCTTTATCTTTGCCTACGCAGATCATTTTTATTTGTAATCAGGACCCTGTAAGTATACCAATTTTCATACTGCTAAGTCCAGAAATGAGAAAATTTCCATACAAACTTTACCCCCCATTTTATCTATTTAGGGGTAATTTTATCCATATCACCTACACAGATAATTTTTAATTGTAATCGAGAACTTATACACCCACTTCTCAGTCCAGAAATGAGAAAATTCCACATAAACTTCACCCCTCTATTTCACCCCCTAAAGGGATGAATTTCTAAAAATCCTTTCTTAGTGCTCACTTACATTATGAAAAATAGCCCTGTACCAAATTTCAAGTTTCTAGGCCCAGCGGTTTGGGCTGTGCGTTGATATAACCCAGTAAGTCAGGTTTGCCTTATATCTACCGGGTGTGGCCTGTAATACGAGCAAAAAATTAAAACGTAGATCATCCTGTCAAACTGAACAATCAGTTCAGCGACTTTTAAAAATAATTAGTTTTTTTATTTTTATTACACTTTTCATTTTATTCGAAGAAACAATGTAAACCAAAATGCTTGTAGTTTGTAGCGTGACAGGCGACGTCAGTTGTGTTCTGAGATAGCGTACATTGATAGCAGTATTTAATTTGTATAAAAAAAGGAAAATTCAAAGACTCAATTATTTTTAAAAGTTGCTGAACTAATGTTCAGTTTGACGAGGATGATCTACGTTTTAATTTTTTGCTCGTATTACAGGCCACACCCGATATACCTAGAATACCTAGATAGATTTAGTTATGATTAAATTTTTAAGTGTCTCAATTTGACAGTAGAAGGGGAGTTTGTTTGATTGCTTCCAAGCTCGCCGGCGCTGGGACCGCTACCTATAATACTACTTATAATGCATCACAACCATACAAACATAAAAATCGTGCCGGACTGCACTTGTTCACTCATTAGCCGCTTGTTAATCACTGCAAGCGGTCGCGTGTTAATAAACTGTGATAACTAAATAAGTGATGCTTTAACAAACATCGTCGCTCTAAAAGTAAGTTTATTCTATTAATATTATAATTAAAAAATTATATAATAAAAAAAAATAGTTCTGCTTTGTGGTGTGCAATAAAGAATATATGTAAGTATTATATTATAAATGCAAAAGTTTGCAATATATGTGTGTACTCCTTTACTCTAAAACGGTAGGTCGGATTATGAAAAAAGCAATGGTATGTATATAGCTATAATTACATTTGGAACAAAATATTGGCTATTTTTTTATTCCGATATTTCCGGGTCTCAAAAGCTGGATTTAGAATCATAAAATTTGGCACTGTTGTTTATACCTACAGGCTGTCTTTGTACATGGTGCTTTAAATTCAAAGTTCTATTTTGGGCACGTATCAGAATATCGAAAATTAAAATATCGATGGTTAAAATACGTACCTATCGACAGTCAAAATATCCCTTCTATCTCTTAAGATCCATTCATTAGATCCATTATGGATTTACTGAGATTTTATTTTCCAGCTAGATCTTTCTTCTTAAACCGTGGATCTAATGAGATCGAACCTAGCTTACTTTGTTTGGATAAGTATTTAACTAAATGTAAACAAAATTCAGCTGCCAGATTTGGTACATTCAAGGATTTTAAACATTTTACTTATCTATCATTGTAATACAAAGTAGACTAGTGTATTGAAATATAAAAATGTAAATGTGGGGGAATTTCAATATGTGAAACATCAAATGACGTTGTTTTGTTTACATTTCGTTAAATACCTATCCAAACCAAGTATAATCTACGTCAGAAATCTTGCCCGTCGACTTTTTAACTTTAGATATACGAGTATGGGCAGTATTTTAAAAGCACATCAAAAAGTCCTTTTGAAAAAAAAACCGAATTCACATCAAAATTACTGATTGCACAGCAAAATACTCCACTCAGAATATTACGTAATAAACTGTAACTTATATTCGTGGCGTAGGTACCTACCGCTATTTATCTTAAAGTAAAGCATTTTTATTATTGCACAGATAATAATGACTAACGCACATAAACTTGTAACTCTTTTTCTTTAATATGGCTTCTATTTTCATATAACATCCAGCAGTTTACCTAGGTGAAACAGCATTTTATTTGACATATCATTTTATTATTATGACTTAAACTTTCGTGATTTTCACTCATAGTCAAAATACCACGCACACTTATCACGCTAACACACACAAGTAATATTTATCTCTACGTTTCCGCAACATTATACAGTGGCTGTGGTCTACAGCATGACAAGACCTGTGCTTGGTATTTCGACTATGAGTGAAAATAACGAAAGTTTAAGACGTTATAATAATAAGATGATATGTCAAATGCTGTTTTATATAGGTAAATGTGGCCGAAACGTCGCGGTAAATATTACTCGTGTGTTAGCGTGATAAGTCATGTAATGTAAATAATAAAATAGACAAAAATACGTTGATCTATTCAATTAATAAATAATCGATTTACTGAACAGATTAATGATTTTGCCATAGTTTCTAGGTTTTCACATCACTAAATGTCTATGGTTGGGTTAATGGCGTCTTTGTTTACGCTTGTCATAAATTAGATTGGAATAAAATATATACACCTGTTTTTCTGTACTGCTTTTTATGTGTTTGTGTGCAATAAAGAGTTATAGTATTGTATTGTATTGTACAATCATTGCATTGACACACGGATATTGACGTCAAGTACTGATAAGATTATTTTTCTATTTTTTAACCGATGAAAAAAACGGAGTAGGTTCTCAAGTCGACACATATATTTTTTTTATGTTTGTAGTTCAGGAAGTATTAAGTATATTTGTAATTTGTAATTATGTAAATTATTCTTAGCTATGATTGGTTTTTTGGAATCTTTTTGTATTTTTTATTTCAATTCCAAATTTTTACTTTTACGGTCATCCCGTGAAACCTAAATCGAAAATACAAACCGAAACATAGATGCACAGAAAAACCAGAAAAATAAGACCAACACTGGGAATCGAACCCAGGTCCTCGGCATTCCGTGCCGTTCTTATTTTTCTGGTTTTTCTGTGCATCTATGTTTCGGTTTGTATTTTCGATTTAGGTTTCACGGGATGACCGTAAAAGTAAAAATTTGGAATTGAAATAAAAAATACAAATAGATTCCAAAAAACCAATCATAATTTGATTGCTTAGTAGCGACATCTCTTGTCCGGGTGAACGGTTAGTTCCGAAGGAGATATTGAAAGGCTTCTCGTAGAGAGTTAAAACAATATAGATGGCGCTAGGTAACTGCTTAAGTTACAAAGTAAAGTATAAACAAGCTGAGATATGTGATGCATAGGGAAAATTCGTGTTTGTGCCGTCGGCACGGAATGCCGAGGACCTGGGTTCGATTCCCAGTGTTGGTCTTACTTTTCTGGTTTTTCTGTGCATCTATGTTTCGGTTTGTATTTTCGATTTATTCTTAGCTAGCTTTTGCCCGCGGCTTCGCAGGCGTGGTATTCAGTTATCGCGCGCTGTTCCCTCGGCAACTGCATTTTTCCGGGATAAAAAGTAGCCTATGTCACTCTCGGGCCCATAAAATATCTTTATGCCAAAAATCACGTCGATCCGCCGCTCCGTTACGGCGTGAAAGACGGACAAACACACACACTTTGGCATTTATAATATTAGTATGGATTAATCTATTTCATTCAAAATTCTAATTTTATAATTTTAATTTTATTTTAATAAGTAGATTGACATTTTTAATTTTCAATTGATATTAATTGTTTCAGTGGTCGTGTTGATTTACCAAATTAGTTTCCAAAATCTTTACCAATATAGATTATAAGAATATTTGTTACTAACAGTTTGTGATCCCCTGTTCGTATCTATGGACGATAAATGCCTGATAATAAATGATTTTTATTTTTATTTTATTCATTTAATACACACGTCACGGCGGTGTCATTGACGTAACTTAATTATAATGGCTGATCGTAAAAAAAAAATACTTTCCAACATAGAGATGAAAACGTTGAAAACGATGAAAACCCATGAAAATCAAACTTTACGAACAGGAGAGATGAAAAATATCTGACACGTCCTTCCGGCCCTAGAAACGTATCAGATATTTCATCATCATCATCTCGGCCTATATACGTCCCACTGCTGGGCACAGGCCTCCTCTCGGAATGAGAGGGCTTGGGCCATAGTTCCCACGCGGGCCCAGTGCGGATTGGGAACTTCACACGCACCATTGAATTGCTTCGCAGGTTTGTGCGGGTTTCCTCACGATGTTTTCCTTCACCGCAAAGCTCGTGGTAAATTGCGCACATGAATTTCGAAAAACTCAGAGGTGCGAGCCGGGATTTGAACCCACGACCCTCTGCTTGAGAGGCGATAGGTCAAACCACTAGGCCACCACAGCTCTTAAATTATATTATCAGATATTTATGCATGCTTTATGATCGGATATTGGTGCTGGTGACTGCACAGCTGTTGACATGTTAGAGATATCCGGTACATCAATGTAAAATAAAGACCGATTCTAAACTGTTACTTACCTACTATCTAACAAGCCTGTAACATAGTGATATGTTATCAGAACTATTTCAAAACATACCTACAAATCAGAACAAATAACAATTACAAAAACAATAACGTAAATGAAACATTGCGCGGTGCTTTGTGTAATATATGAGTCACTGTATAGTTAGATCACATCACATCAGTCCTATAGTAGTTTATGCAACTGTTACGTAATAGGGTCCTTAAAACACGAGTGCGGTTTTATGAAACGAGGCGAGGCGTCTAGTAGCATGTTTTTCTTATTAGACTGGATGATAAACTTGGAAGGTAAATAATCAATACATTAACAAACGGTATAAGAGTTAATTACTTATGCACTTTTTGGAAACCCATTAGGGGTTTATGTATATGTATAATAAGTACGCTCGTTACAGCGGTTCAGTACATGAAGATTACTTAAATAAACTAATAGATATTTATGTGACTGTCAATGCCTAATTATATACAGTCGCATACATAATTTTATCTACATGCATATCTTTTTTTATTCGACTGGATGGAAAACGAGCATGTGGGTCTCCTGATGGTAAGAGATCACCACCGCCCATAAACATCTGGAACACCAGGGGTATTGCAGATGCGTTGCCAACCTAGAGGCCTAAGATGGGATACCTCAAGTGCCAGTAATTTCACCGGCTGTCTTACTCTCCACGCCGAAACAAAACAGTGCAAGCACTGCTGCTTCACGGCTGGATTAGCGAGCAAGATGGTGGTAGCAATCCGGGCGGACCTTGCACTCCTTGGGTCCTACTACCTGCCAAAATAATGTCAATTGTCCCATGATATTTGTCATCCAAATCCGTCCAGTCGTTTCAGCGTGAAGAAGTAACAAACATACTCACTCACTCACAAACATTCACATTTATAATATTAGTAGGATTTGTAAGAGTTCAAATTCAATTTCAAATCATTTATTCAGAAAATAGGCCGCAAGGGGCACTTTTACACGTAATTTTTTAAACTATACCGGCGCTTTCGGTAAGACCATCATTGCCAAGAATGCGCCGCACGAAACTTGACAAAAAGCTTGTTATCATGGTAAAATAAGATAGGGCATGCATTGTAAAGTTTTACTTTTGTTTATGCAATTTATCACTATCCGGATACATTTTTAGTTGGTGAATAGTCAGTGACTGTCAACGATGCTTGACGACTCACAGGAAATTAGTAATTAAGAGCACTACACATGAAAGGTTTAGGTAGGTAATTAACTACAATCAAAGCTTTTAAATATTTGTAATACAAACTACACTAATGTATTTCAATCATCATCATCATCATGTCAGCCGAAAGACGTCTACTGCTGGACATAGGCCTCCCTCAAGGCTCTCCACTTAGACCAGTCTTGTGCTTTCCGCATCCACCGCGATCAGGCGATCTTAGCCAGGTCGTCGCTCCATCTTGTTGGAGGCCTAACGACAGCTCGTCTCTCGGTCCGCGGACGCCATTCGAGAACCTTCTGACCCCATCGGCCATCAGTCCTGCGTGCAATGTGCCCCGCCCACTGCCACTTCAGTTTCGCAATTCTAATTTTATTCTTTTGTATTTCAATACAGAAATGTAAATGTTTAGATAATTTAATGGGGAAATTTCAATATTTAAGACACCAATCTACGTTGTTTTGTTGGTGTCTTAGGCGGCCACTAGACCTACAATAACATTGTACAATACTTTTTATTGCACAATAAGATTGAAAGGCGCTCTGAATCCAAACGAGCAATTGTATTGCACAATAATACGAACTGCACAATGTTTTCGTGTTCAGTATAGTATTGAATATTGTGCAATACTGACCCTACACGATGCAATATAAAAATATGGTGCAATAAAAATTAAACTAGCTCAAACTTTTGGTCAGTCATTGTGCAATCTTCAATATTAACCCTAAACGGTCAATAATATTGCACAATTCGCGATATTGCACAATATAATTGACCGTTTAGGGGCCGCCTTAAACGTAAATAGGTGTCATAAAAAATTTAGATATTGAAATTAACTAGGTAACTAATAGTTAATTAAGTGCCTAAACCTTTCAAGTACAGTTGCAACTTAAAACTAAAACGCTCTTTTGCCGGGTCCCGAGTATATTTTTCAACAGAGCGCATAGCTTACATTATCACCCACTTTTTTGATTATCATTTAACTAAAGACAGTTATCTCATTACAGATGTCTTCTAACGTTCTACTGGTCGTCTGCCTAGCAGCAATAACCTTGGCGGCTAGCGACCAAACCAAGACCCATACTGTCATACAAAATGCAGAAGAAGTGGCTGTAGAAAAATCTAGAACGAAAACGCCACAGGAACTTATAGAAGAGAAGTTCAACCTAGTCAATGAAAAGATGGACTTGGTAGGGGAGAAAAGAGATATAATTTCAAATGATAAGAGTTCAAAGTTAGAGGGAAAAAGTACCGGACAAAAGTGGAAAGAATATGGACAACAGTGGAAGGATTATGGTCAGAAATGGGCTGAGTATGGACAAAAATGGGCTGAATATAGAAAGGATGCGGAGCGTTCGAGATCTGAAGGCAGAAACAAACGCGACACGGATAAAAACAACGATATTGCATCAAAATGGGAGGCAGTCGGACAACGGTGGAAAGATTATGGACAAAAATGGAACGAATATGGTCAGCAGTGGAAGAATGGGAGAAATAAAAGAGACACAGATAAAAACAACGATATCGCATCAAAATGGGACGCCATGGGACAACAGTGGAAAGATTATGGACAAAAATGGAACGAATATGGTCAGCAGTGGAAGAGTGGGAGAAATAAAAGAGACACAGATAAGAACAACGATATTGCATTAAAATGGGACGCAGTTGGACAACAGTGGAAAGATTATGGACAAAAATGGAACGAATATGGTCAGCAGTGGAAGAATGGGAGAAACAAAAGAGACACAGATAAAAACAACGATATCGCATCAAAATGGGACGCCGTGGGACAACAGTGGAAAGATTATGGTCAAAAATGGAACGAATACGGTCAGCAGTGGCAGAATAGCAGAAATAAAAGGGACACAGAAAAGAACAACGATATAACATCAAAATGGGATGCAGTTGGACAACAGTGGAAAGATTATGCACAAAAATGGAACGCATACAGTGAACAACAACAACGAAAATGGGACGAATACAGTCAGCAACAACAGAAGAAATGGGACGCAGTCGGAAAACAGTGGACGGCTTACGGACAGAAATGGAATGAATATGGTCAGGAACAGCAGCAGAAATGGGACAAATACAGTCAGCAGCAACAGAAAAAATGGGACGCAGTCGGACAACAGTGGACGGAATACGGACAGAAATGGAATGAATATGGTCAGCAGCAGCAGCAGAAATGGGCCGCTATAGGCCAGCAATTGAGTAATGCTATAGTAGGTAAACGTAAAAGGGAGTTAACTGAAACGTATGAACCTGAACTAAACGGGGACGAGGGTTCAAAAGTAAGTGCAGATAGAAACAAAAGACAGGCGGAAACCAACACCGACGTGGCATGGAACTGGGACAAAGTCGGACAAAAATGGAACGAGTATGGGCAAAAATTTAACGAGAATGGGCAAAAATGGAACGAATATGGGCAAAAATGGGCCACAGAGGGCTCAAAGTCGGGCAGATACAAACGGCAAGACGAACCCATTTGGGACAATTGCCCGGGCAAATTGATGCTTCTTTATATTGACGGCGAATACAAATGCACTGATGCCTTTCTGGCTTCTAGGGACAGCTTTGGTCACTTTCAGTCCTGTCCGAATGACAGAACCATGAGGCTAATAGGCGGCCGACCTTATTGCGTCAAACCGAACATTCGACGAAGGCCCAGAAAGTAGGGAACGGACAACCGTTTCCGCGAGAAAAGCCTTTAAATGGGCATCTCTTAAACACGGCTAACCCATTGAAAGACTTCCCAGTTTGAACTGCTAACCCATTCATTTGACTACCCCTTACCGAAAAACTTAGCAAAAAATATTGCAATTGCTTACCGCTATCCCTTATATAAGGGTTACCCCTTATTATTAAGCGCTTTTTATAAAGCTTTTCCTTTCCAATTAAGATTGTTTTTTTGGAATCTTTTTGTATTTTTTTTTATTTCAATTCCAAATTTTTACTTTTATGGTCATCCCGTAAAACCTAAATTGAAAATACAAAACTGAAACATAGACGCACAGAAAAACCAGAAAAATAAGACCAGCACTGGGAATCGAACCCTGGTCCTCGGCAATCCGTGCCGCGTGTTATACCGCTACACCACTGCTGGACAACGGTACAGACACGAATTTTCCCTATGCACCACATATCTCAGCTTGTTTGTTACTTAGGCCACTTAAGCACTGACGCTAGCGACATCTATACCGTGTAGCCCTCATCGAGAAGCTTTCGGCATTCCATTGGAACTTTTTATGGTTTTTCTGTGCATCTATATTTCAGTTTGTATATTCACTTTTCCTTTCCGTTCTTAGTGGCCAATACTCAAAATCAAAAGGTCCCTTCCCGGTACGCGATACAGTTTACTCGACCGCATTTGTAAACACAAGTCAACTTTGTCAAATATTGGTCAATATATTTACACGACCTTTATTGATAAGAGCGCTTTAATTAGTGTATCTGATTACACTATCGGCATATTAAGTGTCCGGTTATAAACAAACTTGTTTAAGCACGATAGTAAACCATGTTGCAAGAACAAAAGACTATTCAAATGGGGTATGAATTAATCATAATCATAATCATTTATTCATTTGTCCAACATAGGTACTTAACAACATTTATTTGGTCTTAAATTATGTTTTTGAGTATCACTATGTGGTGCCCCAGGGCATACAAATATTGCCTTATTATTACTTACAATATAGCTAGTTTATTGAGTTGGTGTTACTTTGCAGAGGACCATGTCAATAAACGAAGCATAAATGCGAAAGTCTGTTTGTATGTTTGTGTGTTTCTCCGTCTTTCACGCCGTAACGAAGCAACGGATCGGCGTGATTTTTAGCATAGAGATAGTTTATGGGCCCGAGAGTGACATAGGCTATTTTTTATCCCGGAAAAATGCACAGTTCCCGAGGGAACAGCGCGCGATAACCGAATACCACGCGGGCGGAGCCGCGGGCAAAAGCTAGTAACATATTTATTCTACGGGGGTCCCTGGTTCGATTCCCAAATGAAAAAAAATTTAACACCTTGTGGAACAAAGAATCATATCGTCACTTCTTTGAAAAAATCTCGTATCTAAAATAAAAAGTTAACAAAATTGAACCTTGACATAATGTTCATAAATTCACTCAGAAAATTGTCTATTTTTAGATACGAGTATTTTTAAAAGTACGATGTTTTCCTTCACCGCAAAGCTCGTGGTAAATTTCAAATGTAAGTCCGCACATGAATTTCGAAAAACTCAGAGGTGCGAGCCGGGGTTTGAACTCACGACCCCCTGCTTGAGAGGCGATAGGCCAAACCACTAGGCCACCACGGCTTCTGAAGTGAAGGTTAGTAACATGAAATTATATAATTCTAGCTTTTGCCCGCAGCTCCGCCCGCGTGGTACCTATTCGGTTATCGCGCGCTGTTCCCTCGGGAACTGTGCATTTTCTGGGATAAAAAGTAGCCTATGTCACTCTCGGGCTCATAAACTATCTCTATGCCAAAAATCACGTCGATCCGTCGCTCCTTTACAGCGTGAAAGACTGACAAACACAAATAATTTCGAATATATAATATTAGTATGCATTTTGTCATATTATTTTATGGGATTCATCCTCCTAAAAACAATAAGTCGACGCTTGAAAGGAGAAATTGACTAAGCAACGTTTTTTTAAGGTATAAATATATAAATTTATTGATTCCAAACATGTATATAACTCTCTCTCTCTTTCTCTTGTAAATTGTAAATTTCATGTTTTATATGTACAGTCGGTGCCTTAACATAAGTATCCACCTTTCTATACAACTAGTATGAAAAAGTGGATACATAAGTTAGGGAACCGAACGTACAATAGTTACAATACAATAACTAACTACCTCAAAAAAAAGTCAAGTCAATTTGTCCTTTCAGGCGTCGAAGTGATTCTAGTAATGTAATAAATACGAATATTAAATTATAATGGTTTGTTTGTGACTTGATTAAAAGACTGCTGCACGTATTTGTATGCTTTTATTTATTTTAAACTGACTAAAACAACAATTGACCTCTCCACTGATTCGACACTTGGCTTCTACCAGTGCTGTTTATGTAGGTTAAGATTACTTTTTGGAGTCTTTTTGTATTTTTTATTTCAACTCCAAATTTTTGTTACTTTTACGATCATCCCGTGAAATCTATATATTTCACACGAAAACACTGCACAGAAAACCAGAAAAATAGACCACCGCTGGGAATCGAACCCAGGTCCTCAGCAATCCGCGCTGCGTGCTATTCCCCTACACCACCGCTGGACCGCTGAGCTGGTTGTCCAGTATATTTCAGCTTGTATTTTCGTGTGAAATATATGTTTATGTAGGTTTTTTTTTTATTCCGACCGGATGGGAAACGAGCAAGTGGGTCTGTCATGGTAAGAGATCACCACCGCCCATAAACATCAGCAACACCAGGGGTATTGCAGATGCGTTGCCAACCTAGAGGCCTAAGATGGGATACCTCAAGTGCCAGTCATTTCACCGGCTGTTAGAGTAAGAACTCTCCACGTCGAAACACCACAGAGCAAGCACTGCTGTTTCACGGCAGGATTAGCGAGCAAGATGGTGGTAGCAATCCGGGCAGACCTTGCACAAGGTCCTACCACCTGCATATTTAACCAATCACATACGTGATGCAAATGTCAAAGTTGTCAAACGCACCTCATGATCGCGTCAAGTTGTCACAGAAATCCCAATACTATCGATATTTAGCTGGATTCGATTTGTGGCATTCGAACATGGCGGATGTAGACAATATCTAATTTTGCTATTTCTGTTTCTTTGGCTAGTTGAAGTATAATTTTGATAGTGTTTTATGCGGCGATTAACCTTAACAGTGAACAGTGATCACAAAATTCTATATTACTCTCGTGTCTGACAGTTTTTAATGCGCAAATTGTTTCCACGTGGTTTCTGGAATTTTACTATCAAGTTGCAAAAACTACAATCACCATACAACGTCCCTCTCAAAGAGAGTACTTAGACATTGGCGAAATCGTCCTATTAATTAAGACAGAAAAGCCATATTTGAAAAGAGAAGAAGAAGATATTTAGCTGTCAAAAATCCAATCTATAATGAATGATATACGAGTTTCCATGTAGTTCCGATACGTTCACACAGATGGCGCTTTTAACAAAATCAGCTATTGACTTACCTTTTGATCTTGTAAGTAGGCGCTCGCGTCGTAAATGACAGGCGGGTTGGCGGGATCGAAGTGATATACACTGCCGTCTGCGTTCGTCAGCGGACGACCGGTCTGCGAGCAAAGGACGCAATGTAAAACAACGGCCAACGTAACTACCGAAAGGTAACGTCTCTAATTGTTCTCTCTTCTCCTATTTACTGTGATTTTGTGTGTTTTTGCTATGATGTAGTAGTGTGTTTTTGTTGTCAATAAATATTGTGTTTGAGTTTGATTTTGAACTACCGATTGACCAACTCAAAGGGTCAGTATGGGTAAGTCTGAACTAGAAGACATGGAGAGATTTGTTCTAACGAATTATTTTAGTGACAAAATAAACTACGGAAAAAAAATGACATTCACATCCCGATGTGTGTCTGTCGGCAATCAAGTTTGAAAATCAAATTTGAAAATCAAAAACCAAATTAAACCTCTTTCCTATACTACCCTCCTACGGCCCACCATATACAACAAAAATTGTTATCGAAATTTAATTCTTAATATCTCATACATAAAGTTGAATTTTTTTTTTTGTAATTTGAATGATAAAGGGAAAATGACACTATTCGTTTTTCAAAAGATATAAAGTTCTATTGCTAATAATATGTACTGGTATTATCACTTTGAACCCCAGGGGATACACTAACTAGTACTTAGTTCATTTTACATCACAAACAAATAGGATCTCAATATGATTAATTCGCATTGCCACCTTGATGGGCAGAATAGGAGCTCCGCAAAGAGGAGCATCGTCTAAGTCTTTAACGTGTATAATCTGCATTAATATCTGCCACAGCGGAGCGCGCAAAAATATCTGACACGCGCTACCGGCCCTAGAAATAGAATCGTATCAGATTGCGCACGCTTTGGTGTTGCAGATACTTGTGGTTTTAAAGAGTTATCCAGGGGACGTAACCATGGCAACGAGCTACAAGAAAAAGTTGATCGATCCACATATTGCCGATGGTTCGTGGATGTTACCTGTGGATGGATGACCAGCGCTCCCGGCGGCACCGAGGACAGGTCAGTGACCGCCCACACGACCGCCCCCTCCGGCGCGGGCTCGGGGCTCGCGCCGCCTGCCAAAAAGAGACAGTAGAACGATTTGCAATAGTAGATCGTACAACAAGGGCGTAAAACGAGCTATTTTACCCGAGACGTTCATATACACACCCAAGCCGGCGAGGGTGGATAGACACGTCGAGGGAAAATGGGTTTAATGCTTGAGTTTTACACACTGCTTTTCACTTAGATTGCGAGGAAATTAAATAGCAACAGTGGAAACCATTATTCACTTTCTATGTACCTTTTATTTTTTATGCATTAAGTGTTATAATAATTCCATTATTTCAAATTAACTGATTTATTATGATTGCTTTGATTGATTTTTAGTTTTATATAAATAAAAAAATATTTAAAAAATATATAGAAACTTTTTTGTTTGTGGCTGTTGACACCATATTACCTTGGTCTTGAGTTGGTCTTAGACGAAGATTATATTTTATGCACTAGAGCATAAAAAGTAACTTTATGTCTCCCGGATACAGCATAAACACGAACTTTACGAGCATGAGAAGTGAAAAGAATATTTTTAAAGCTAGTCGTATTTTCAATAATTACAATGGAAATTGTGACATATCATGATATTAAAAGGTTCGATTTCCAATTCAATACAAGTGGTCGCTAAATCGCGTCTAATTTATAGCCTGGAAGAGATCGCTCTTATGCGATAAGGCCGCCTATTGCTTACCTTGTAATTTTTTTCTGTATATCTGTTTTCTGTATCGCTTACTATTTCGGGTGTACAATAAAGAGTCTTTGTATTGTATTGTATTAAGGGTTAAGTAAAAAAAAAAGCCGTGGTGGCCTAGTGGTTTGACCTATCGCCTCTCAAACAGAGGGTCGTGGGTTCAAACCCCAGCTCGCACCTCTGAGATTTTTCGAAATTCATGTGCGGAATTACATTTGAAATTTACCACGAGCTTTGCGGTGAACGAAAACATCGTGAGGAAACCTGCAAAAACCTGCGAAGCAATTCAATGGTGCGTGTGAAGTTCCCAATCCGCACTGGGCCCGCGTGGGAACTATGGCCCAAGCCCTCTCATTCTGAGAGGAGGCCTGTGCCCAGCAGTGAGACGTACATAGGTTGGGATGATGAAGGGTTAAGTTAACGTACCGGTAGGCGAGGGCGTGATGGAATCCGTGCTCCTCAAGCTCAGAGTCTTGTAGCCAGAACTGGACGGCGAGAGCCGCCAGCTACTGGAAGCCAGGTCTCCTGCAAACATACAGACAAATTAGTATGAGGCTGTTAAAAAATTTTTTTTTTGTTCCACTGGAAGGCAAACGAGCAAATGGGTCTCCTGGTGGTATGAGATCACCACCGCCCATAAACATCTGCAACACCAGGGGTATTGCAGACGCGTTGCCAACCTAGAGGCCTAAGATGGAATACCTCAAGTGGCGGTAATTTCACCGGCTGTTTTACTCTCCATGCCGAAACAACAGTGCAAGCACTGCTGCTTCACGGCAGGATCAGCGAGCAAGATGGTGGTAGCAATCCGGGCGGACCTTGCACAAGGTCCTGCCACCTGTTTCTACTTCTCAGATGCTATAATTAGCTAAAATCTTACTATAAAATAAATTTATTTTGTAATTTATACCCGTTGGTTCTTCGAAAATAAATAAATAGTTTTTCTCAAAAACGTCCTTACTTACATATATATCAGAAGGCTAAGTGCATAGTTTATGGTCAGCGAGAAATTAAAAAGTTAAAAAGATTGCAGCCGCGCTAGTTCAACAATAATTCTAAATTTAAATTTATTAATGTTGAGTCACAAACTTTTTAAAAAGTGAAAACGGCCATGGAAATGTTGGCACAAGTCATATACGGCCAACAGAGATAGCTGCTATCAGTTATTGTTGGAATTTCAGACTTTTTTTATTGGATCTGAAAAATCTTGCACCTTGTGGTGTTTTCGGTGGAAAAATATACCTGCGGTTTTTCTTTTGAAAAAAAAGGCGGGAAAGCATGAAAAATTGTATTGGAACAAAATGAAATGCCATAACATATTTTGTTGATTGAAATGCCATAACATGGTTTATTCTAATTTAGTTTTTTCTTTCATCATTTTTGAGAAAAGCTTTATATTAGTATCGGCTGGAATAGCAATTACTGGTTTCGTATCAGTTAAACCTATTCGCAAGCTCACTCGTTTAATTCTCATACTCAGCCAGCAATCATAATGAATGGGTGGATCAACTATTCCTTGATGTTATTCTGTCCCGTCAGCCAGGAGACAAAAGTAGTACAGTTTAAGAGAAGAAATGTTGTCACATTATACTAACATGCTTATTAGACGACCAGTAATAGAAGGAGGCTTAAAACGACCAAAAAATGGCATGTTTGGTAAATTTTAATCCTATAAACTTACGGTTCAAAGAGTGACCCAGGAGATCGTAACTATACCAACGAGTGGCAAGAAAAAGTTGATCGACAAAAATATATTTTCTTTCTCTCTTTCAATTGCCTACTTCCAGGCCACAACAATAATCTACTATTTATACGTGACCCAGGAGACAATAGCACACTACACTGCACTAAAACCGGCCAAGAGCGTGTCGGACACGCCCAAAATAGGGTTCCGTAGCCATTACGAAAAATTTAAGTAATATTTTTCAAAGGGTTTCGTATTTTATAAGGAATCTGCCAAGTTTAGGTATATTTTATACCTTACGCTGCTATTTACTCATAAACTACTAATATTTCTCAAGCAAACTTAGCCGTTATAGTTTTCCTTGGAAGTTTGATATACTGCCTACCATCCTGAATTTTTTCAAATTTTTCCACCCACCGGTTTAGATTTTAGAGGGGGGGGGACGCTCGATTTTAATGAAAATTTGCACTTTAAAGTTGAATATTTCGCAAACAAATGACTGAATTGAAAAATCGTTTTAGCAAACCTCTAATGGTTTTAAAATACCTATCCAACGATACCCCACACTATAGGGTTGGATGAGAAAAAAAAAATCACCGCCACTTTACGTCTATGGGAGGTACCCTAAAAAAAATTGTTTTTGAATTTTTAATTGTACTGTTTTGTCGGCATAGTTTACCTATATATCCGTGCAAAATTACAGCTTTCTAGCATTGATAGTCCCTGAGCAAAGCCGCGGACGGACAGACAGACAGACAGACAGACAGACAGACAGACGGACAGACAGACAGACAGACAGACAGACAGACATGGCTAAACTATAAGGGTTCCGTTTTTGCCATTTTGGCTCCGGAACCCTAAAAAGTAGATTTTATAAGTCCCACGGCTGGTCATAGCTACCTTGCCGGCTCAGCAGGCGCTGCGGCGGCGGCTCGGCGCCGGTGCCGTACCCGCCGAAGCTGTGGCTCTTGGAGACCGCGCCGCGGCTGCGCCAGGACTGCTGGCACGGACCGCTGCTCTCCAGTGATTGTACCTGCAACAAAAACGGACACATATATCGTTTTCTCCGGTCTAAAATTGTTTCGCATAAAAATTTTTAGTAACATATTTGAGCCAATCAACTTTTTTACCGACACTTTGGGCGTCTCCTGCGTTACCAAAATTGTCTCTGGCGTTATCAAAAAAATCGTACTTCCAACAAGATATTTCACGGTTTAATAAGTTGAGCTTACATAGGATGGCATGTATTCATGTATACCATCTAATAAATTACAGAAAAAATTTCGTAAAAAAATTTTTTTGCTTGTGTTTTCCATTGTCCGGAGAAGGTTCTTATAAAAGAAGATTTAGAAAATTAAAAATAAAAACTACACCGGGGGCGAAGCCGCGGGCACCATACATATAAAAACATCTGTGTAGTTGCTTACTTTTAGCAACTTGTTCCTTCCAGTATCGGGGGTCAGTAGCTTGACCGGCCCAGCGTTTAGCCACGGCCATTGGGACTCGTCTTGACAGCAGCTATCCTGCTGTAAACATAAAATTATAGAATTATTTACAAAAACTGACCTAACGATATATCTATTGATAGAATATAAACATAATAACTTTTTAGTATTGCTAGTTGCCATGGTAATGTCTCCTGGGTGACTTATTAAAAGTATGATTTTATGGAGTAAAAATCCATTAAAAATTAGGATTTGTGACAGTTTTAAGGCAATTCCTTCATGGCTCATCTCCTAAGAATGTTAATAGTATACGTTGCAAACATTTTTCTAACTAAGTGTATCACTGATGTCTGTGAGTTACGGGACAGAATAACATACACTAAATTTGTATTAAAACAGATTAAAAATAACAGTTTAAATTGAGAGATCTATGTACAAAGATGAATTTATCCTAAAAAAAGGGTAAAGAAGAAGAAAGAAGTAAAAGGGTTAAGGGTAAACTCTATATTATTGTGTAAAAATTTCACCACCATTCCAGCCAACATACACCCCACTGCTGGGCACAGGCCTCCTCACAAAAGGAAAGGGCTTGGGCCGCAGTTCCGTGCTTCGCAGGCTTGTGCCGGTTTCCTTATGTTATTATCCATCGCCTTTAAAACTCACCTCACTGAATATCCTGCGTCTCACTCGCTCGTAGTCTTTCTCCCTCTGTTCTAGCGACTTGCTTCGCTCCACGGCGCGGCAGTTGGAACCCGAATCATCAGGCGAATGGGTGTCACGCTTGAGAATGGATCTGAAACAACGGTTGTAACGCTGACTGGAGTATTTAGGCAACAACAATAATGTTGTAGTAATGTTGTTGTACATATAAATGTAGATTCGATTTGTGGCATTCGAACATGGCGGATGTAGACAATATCTAATTTTGCTATTTCTGTTTCTTTGGCTAGTTGAAGTATAATTTTGATAGTGTTTTATGCGGCGATTAACCTTAACAGTGAACAGTGATCACAAAATTCTATATTGCTCTCGTGTCTGACATTTTTTAATGCGCAAGTTGTCTCCACGTGGTTTCTGGAATTTTACTATCAAGTTACAAAAACTACAATCACCGTACAACGTTGCCTCTCAAAGAGAATACTTAGACACTGGCGAAATTGTCCTATTAATTAGGACAGAAAAGCCATATTTTAAAAGAGAAGAAGAAGAACATTATATGTAGGTACATCTAAAATCATAACGACATTCATTTACCTCAACTATTACAGTTAGATTGTAAGTATCTCAACTTTCATCTCATGAAACCAATTACTTTTGAAGTAATCTTTTGTTACGCTGCGTTTCATTCCTTCTATTAAACTGTACTACTTTTGTCCCCTTGCTAACGGGATAGAATGACAAGAAATAGTTGATCCACCCATTTATTATTTAATATTTAGTGAAATGGCCCAATCAACTTTTTTATCTACACTAATCTGTCCGCGACATTTTTCAAACAATTGCAGATTTTTGTAACTAAACATGTTTTTTCTGTAATTTAATAGATGTAAATGAATACATGCCATCCTACGTAAGTTCAACCTATTAAACCGTGAAATATATTGTTGGAAGTACGATTTTTGGGTAACGCCGGAGACAATTTTGGTAACACAGGAGACGCCCAAAGTGTCGGTGAACTAGTTGATTGGCCCAAATACGCTTGCAGCTTTGGCATCCTTTGGATGATGACGATGACGGGACTTACTTGGCGTTGATGCTGTCTTGATGCCGCACGGGGCTCGGCGGGAAGTTGACTGTACACCACTGCTTGAAACTGGTACACGGGATCCTGCCGCCACAAGTCCCTGAAACAACAAATATTTAACAGCGCGCGCTATAGTTATAGTTGATTATTGATTGCGAGTTGTTTACTTGATAGTTTATTTAAGTTCTTAACTGAAGGTAGTTTGACATTTATTATTTTTTAGAGCGGGTAACACCGAATGGAGTTGTAAGTGTCATGGCGGTGGCGGTTGGCATGGCATTCGTTGACAGATCGCCGCACGTAGTGCATGCCTATAAACAAATTGGCTCTAAATCCATTTAAATTAGCGCAATCCTTATTTAGTTTAATTGTTTGTGCCTTAAATTCATTAAATTAGTGATTCAGTGATAATATGGTGTTATTATTTTTGCGGTAGAATAACCTAAACAGGATATCCGTCATGGATCAGTTCCAGGTATGTGATCCGCCTCCTGCGAGTGCCTCCCGCCCACCTGACGCTGTGATATATACAAATAATTTATTGAATCAGGCGTTACTTTGCGGAGGTTCATATCAATAAACTAAAAGAATTTCCTTGCTCACCCGCGATCATGGATGATGGATGGCCAAGTGGTTACAGAACTTGACTGAAGCTTGATTATTGTTCCGGGTTAGATTCCCAGCCGGGGCAAATATTTATATGAATAATACGAATGTTTGTTCTCGGGTCTTGGATGTTTAATATGTATTTAAGTATGTATTTATCTATTAAGTATGTTTATCCGTTGTCTAGTATCCATAGTACAAGCTTTGCTTTACGGTGCCACAAACTTACAACACCCCTCATTTCGCGTCGCGGGTTAAAAAAAACCCCTGTAGTCGGGGACACCCTGCATACCGTCAGGGTCGGATACTGACCGCTCTTGCTGACGGTGACCGAGTTCTTGCTGGCCTGGTCGAGGTGATGCGTCAGCTGGAACAGCGCGGCCACGCGGTGCACCAGCATGCGCCCGTACGACGTCATCACCGGGAACTTCACGATGCACCGGCTGCCGGCAAACGCAGAAACGCACTTTAAAAGAGCCCGTCGTGTCGCTTAAAGTTAAAGTTGTTTGTTGCTTCTATAACTCTGTGTTGAACCTTATTAAAATATTTACGATCAACACTTTTCTTGAAACTTTCAGCGTCTTTACAGAATTTTTATATACATTATATACAATTTCCCGCTATTGACTATTTACATAAATACCCTGTTTAAGTGGACTTCCCATGGAAATCAATTTCCGAAAAATAACAAACCAAATAAATAAATAAGTGGCGGTTTTAACTGCTCTATCAATCAATGAAAACACAACGATTGCACTCTTCGCGTGATGGATTGCTAAGTCAAAAAGACAATTGTCATTTTCTACTAACGAATCCTTCCGATTTCCCTCCAACCCCAAGGTTTTTCTAAGAGCTCACGAATCGTAGGTTAGGTTTATTTTTTTCTCCCAGGGCGGATGCAAAACGGCGAAAGGAAATACCGGTGGATTTTTAGTGGCTAGGCCAGAGTTTAAGACCCCGACTCGCCCTTGGCCGGTTTTTTTTCTTTTTACAGTACGGTACCCTAAAAAATCTCACCCGGTGTCAGTGACCAGCGCATGTAGCTCCTTTTCTATCTTGAGGAGCGTCATCCTGTCCCTTGCATTCTTGTTCAAGGTCTCTTTGATGAATTTGACCAACTCTGGACCTGAGGGCTCCAATTTGTCTACATCTGCTGAAAAATATAAAATTTGGTTAAAATTAATGGGTAAAATTAAAGGTAAAAGTAACTCAGGAGACATCAGTGATACACTAATTAGTGTATCACTGATGTCTCCTGAGTTACGGGAATAACACTAAAAAGTTGATTGTTTCTAGTGTTATTGCCGTGACCCTGGAGACATCACTGATATACTTTGTTAGAAAAATGTTCACATCATACAGCATGCTAAGGAAATGAGCCATGAAGGCATTGCCTTAAAACTGTCACAATTCCTAACTTTTAGTTGATTTGTACCCCATAAAATGATACTTTTAATAAGTAACTCAGAAGACGTTACCATGGCAACAAGCTAAATTAAAAAGTTGATTGACTCTAATAATAATAAATAAAAATAAAATATACAAATTTCCAAAAGTTTAACAACTCCCAATATTGTCATTGAAAGTTTAATAACTAAAAAAAAAAAACGGCTGGACGTATTCTAATGAAAAATAGCTAAGAAAAAAAAATTACCTGATTCTGCCCTATTTAACAAATTATTCTTTGGTTTATTGTCCCTTCGATCTGGACACCTGTAAGAAGAAAAAAAGATATTGTAATCATGGTGTCTGCTATTACATCGTGTTGTATAACAAAATTAAAATTAATATGAATTTCAATGTTTTAGTTTTATAATAATATTTGTTTTACATTGATAAATTAACAAAAGTCAGCTAATCATTATATATTATTATTAGTAGAATTAGCAAGATATGAAAAATAAAAGTTATATAGGTAGTAAATGTACATTTGTTTCCATTGTCGCTGTTTAATTTCCTCGCAATCGAAGTTAAAATCAGAGTGTATAAGTTTTTCCTTAACGAATTTTACCCTCGACTTAACTATAAACCCTCGCTTGCGGCTCGGTTGGATATATAAATCTCAGGTAATATTATGCGTTTCATACACTAATGTACAATGTACAATTCAAGAATGTCGATAAATATTTAAATACTTACCTACAATATGCTTCGTCGGAATCGAGACTGCAAGCTTTTCTGACGTCATTGCTGGAACCGCCTGCAAGCAAGCGACACATTCTTGGAATACGTAGACTATAATGATAAAATATACAAGTTAATGTACTAAATTTTAATAACTAACCAAACAAGAAAGCATCAAAAACAGCTGCACCGATTCAAATGAAACTTAGTTAAGAACGATCTAGATTAAACTAGCTTTTACAATCCAACCAATCACAAACATGACGCAAATGTCAAACGGAACTCACGATACTAACGCCATCTAGCGATATTTCGCCCGTCGGAAAACCCTCACTCAACGGGTTAAGCGTGAAGAGGTAACAAACAGACAAACAGGCAGTTACGTTCGCAATTATAATATCACTAAGAACTAGGCACTGGCCGGGGTTTCTATCGCTGGTTCGCGGTAACTACAGGCTGCTTCGCGAAACGTGAGTAGCAAGTAAACATACTCAGTTATAGATATGGATGTTACCTGTGTGTTCGAAGTCTGAACAATCCGCGCAGTCGTCGGGGCACGATATGCCGGAGTCCTGCTTTGTGGGGCACGCCTGCCTCCGTCGCGGACCCCTGGAAGGACCAAAATTTTTAATCTATACATATAATATACCATATAAATTAATACCAGCATAAAGATACAATTTTCTATTCCGCAGTATTTTTCCGCGTGGGCGTAAAATTTCGAACTGTAGATTTTTCCATTACTCAATGACAGTAATTTTTTCTTTTCATATTTTGATTGTTTTTCAAAGGTTTTTCATGAGTGAGCGTGCCATCACTTGCCATGGCATTATGCTGAGCGGTGACCTATTTTGCGTCATGTATGACTTGTTTTTACTATTGTTCTGTGATTTTTGATGTTCAAGACGTTAAATAAATGTATTTTCTTTCGTTCTTTCTATTTAAATCGGTCATGTCGGTCAATCAACTTTGAAGTGTATGTTATTCTGTCCCGTGACTCAGGAGACATCAGCGATACACTTTGTTAGAATTTTTTTCGCATAGAATTGTTTTCTACTAGCATGCTTAAGAGACGAGCCATGAAAGAATTGCCTTAAATCAGTCGCAACTCTTAATTTTCAGTGGATTTGTATCCCGTAAAAATCGTATTTTTAATAAGTAACCCAGGAGACGTTACCATGGCAACAAGCTACACCAAAAAGTTGATTGACCGATGTAGGCTGGGGTAGTGATTATGACGGTGATGTCTTGCAATGGTCGCTGCTCCGGGCCTCCCGCGACCCGCCGCCTGTCTGTAACGTACCAGCAGTAGTGCTATGCCGAGTCGCTGTTTTGGTGGATCGAGTCGACTCGGGTCATTTTATGTGGTATTCGAATCCTGACTCGATTCCGCGACTCGAGTCACTTAATATGGTGTTCGAATCCTGACTCAATTCCGCGATTCGAGTCCAGTGAATACCTACTCGAGTCTGTATATCGAGTCAAGAAATTCGAGCCTAGAAATCGGGTCCGCTCCCAAATTTTATAACAAAAAGGAAAAATCGGAAAGGTGTATCTTCAAACAGCATATAGTATAGTATAGTATAGTGGCAATGAATTCAAGCGAGTTATTCTGATTCGAATACTAGACTCGAGTCAGTTGTACTCGCATAACAGAATCGAGTCAGCGAGTAAGAAATCGATTCTATCTGACTAGAGTACCAAATCGAGTCTGGCGAACTCGAATCAAAATATTTTGGTACTCGAGTAGGCAAGTCCTAAGCAGGAATCGAGTCTGACTCGAGTCAAGCCGTACTCGGCAAATCACTAACCTGCAGTGCTGCTCGCTGTGCCTGCAGCCCGCGACGCAGGCGACGCGCGGCGCGTTGGACAGCAGGTCGCGCTGCGGCGGCCAGCGGCGGCGAGCCCGCTGCTCCGGGCCCTCCCATGAACCGCCTGTTATCTGTTAACAAACAAACATTCGAAATATTTACCGCCCAGCGTCCTTTATATCGGTCTTATTGTAATTTGACATCACATTCTCCTATGCACCACACATCTCAGCTTGTTTTGTTTCTTATTTAGCCACTTAAGCAGCGACACTAGCGACATCTATGCCGTAGCCCTCATCGAGAAACTTTTTCGGCACTCCATCGGAACTAACCGCTTACCCGGACAAGAGATATTGTTATTAAGCAATCAAATTAAGATTAATTTTGGAATCTTTTTGTATTTTTATTTCAATACCAATTTTTTTTTAATTTGCCGTGGCATGGCAACAAGTTACACTAAAAAGTTAACTGTCCCTAATATCAAATGAAATAAAATAATACATTATTCTCTGTGCACTCAATGGCAGTAATTATTTTCTTCTTTTTAGTTTTTAAGGCAGTCGGGTTTGTATTTTTTTATCACCAAAATAAAAAAAAAAAAACCAAAACCATTTATTCAGTAAATAGGCCGCAATGGGCACTTTTACACGTCGGTTTTTAAACTACCAGCGCTTTCGGAAAGACCATCATTGCCAAGAAGAATGCGCCGCAAGAAACTTGGCAGAAAGTATTTTTTCCAAAATAAAATAATTACAAATAAAATATTTAAGAAATACAGTATACAATTGAAGAAAAAAAAATACAAAAATAATAATAATAATAATACAGGGATGTATGGGGTCCCTTCGTAAGCAAAATAAACACTAAACACACCATCATTACAATACAAACCCCAATCCCAACTGACCTGTATCTCCACCGGGCGCCGCTTCTCCTCTCTCTCTTCCCCCGCGGGTGCGTCAGCGCCGGCCGCTCCGGCGTCGGCGGGGGACGCGGCGCGGGGGGGCGACTGCGACTCGCGTATGGCCTGACTGCGGACTAGCTGCTTTGATTTGAAACTCTGCAAAAATAAAAGAAAAATCAATTAACTATAAACAACAATAACAACACACACACACACACACAAACATACATACTCATACTTATATGCCACTAGCCCGCCCCGCTAGCTAGCTCCGCCCGCGTGGTATTCGGTTATCGCGCGCTGTTCCCTCGGGAACTGTGCATTTTTCCGGGATAAAAAGTAGCCTATGTCACTCTCAGGACCATAAACTATATCTATGCCAAAAATCACGACGATCCGTCGCTCCGTTACGTCGTGAAAGCGTAACAAACAAACAAAGTCACTTTCACTTATATAATAGTAAGGATTACAGGCATTCTATGTATGGATTGCGTGCTGTATAATAATTATTCTCAAAATAATTTTAGTTCAAACTTAGTTTACTTATCGCATTCCTAGTTCGGGCACCAGTTTCCCCCACCCAAGACTGTCAATTACATCTAAATTGTATTGTAGTATCTAAGTTTATTTCATTGTACTTGGTGGTGGAGAAAACAAATGGGTGGATCAACTCAACTATTCCTTGCTGTTATTCTGTCCCGTCCGTCAGCCAGGGGACAAAAGTAGTACAGTCACAAAGTAGATAATATAGAAGAAATGTTGTATCACATTATACTAACATGCTAATTCATCATCATACCAGCCTATATACGTCCCACTGCTGGGCACAGGCCTCCTCTCAGAATGAGAGGGCTATCATGCTAATTAAATGACCAGTAATAGAAGGGGCTTAAAACTACCACAAAAATGCATGTTTGGTAAATTTTAATGCTATAAACTTATGGTTTAAAGAGTGACCCAGGAGAACGTAACTATAGCAACGAGTGGTAAGAAAAAGTTGATCGACCCAAATAAAACTTAAATTAATTCCTTCACCTGAGACCTTACAATAGCAACTTCTATGCAAAAAAAAATCATGCAGCTCCTTCGCCTCCACGCTGTAAAAACATACACGAATCACACAAACCCAATAATTACCACCACCACATCACACTGACGCGTTCCGAACTCAACCAGAGTTCATTGTCAAAGTAAACTGTACATGACACCTAACATCTAACGCAAGAGACAGGATGACGCTCTTCAAGATTGAAAATTAGCTACATGCCCTAGTCACTGACACCGTGCGATTTCTGTTTTAGGGTTCCGTACCTCAAAAGGAAAAACGACCCATGTTTAATATCCGGTACGGACGGTTGTGTTACTCTGACGATGAACTCTGGTTGAATTCGAAACGGGACAGTGTAATGTGGTCGTGATAGTTGAGTTTGTGTTAGGTATGTGTGTGTTCTTACTCGTACAGTGTGAAGGTGGAGGAGCTGCATGAACACATATTTGTTGTATAGGCGTATATATCATAAGGTTGCAGAATCAATAATAATAATCAATAATCAAACTTTATTTGCTAGAACATAGGTCGGTACAATAGTGGATGGTGGTATTTTATATCTTGGTCGCTACGTCTTACCCACAAATGCAGGTGTACAAATATTTATCTATTTATCCTAAGTAATTTTATCATTCCAATTAAATAAAAAAACCACGACCTTTTTTTAAGAAGGGTCAATCAACTTTTGTGTATTGCTTCTTGCTTAAAGTCCCCTGAGTCACTTACTAAAAGTATGATTTTATGGACCACAGATCAACTAAAAGTTGGGAGTTGTGTCAGTTTTAAGGAAATCTCTTCATGGTTCATCTAACATTGCAAACAATTTTCTAACTCAGTGTATCACTAATGTCTCCTGAGTTACGGGACAGAATAACACTACTTAAAAGTTGATTGACACAGAAGAAGCATTAACTTACTCTATTTCTGTTTAGAGAGCCGCCCTCCTCAGGGGCAGAACTCCTTTCCGGTTCAGGATTCTCCATTTTTTATTTCCTGAAAAAAAAAACATAGGTACATTACATTACCACCATCAAGAATATACATAGCTCTAGAAGAAGTCTAGAGATTCTGCGGTGTGCGCGGATCGGCGGGCGGAAACTATAGTGAATATAAATAACAGAGACGGACGAAATTTGTATTGTATTGTATTGTATTTTAAAACTCTTTATTGTACATAAAAACACATGATAATAACAGAACACAGGATAATAAGATGTACAAATTTATTCGATTAACGAATAAAAATGAACTAATTATTCGAGAATGAACAAATCATTCAGGAATGACGAATAAAATTATCAAATGACTAGCTTTTGCCAGCGGCTTCGCCCACGTGGAATTCGGTTATCGTGCGCGGTTCCCTCGGGAAGTGTGCATTTTTCCAGGATAGCTTACGTCACTCTCTGGCACATAAACAATCTTTATGCCAAAAATCACGTCGATCGGTCGCTCCGTTTCAACGTGAAAGACGGACAAACATACAAACACACACATTTGCGTATTTGTAATATTAGTATGGAAGTATGCATTCTTTTATTGGACTAAATTATTTATGATGATATGTGCGTGTAGATTAAATACTATTCGTGTTGTTTATTATGTAATAACAAAAAAATACTTAAATATTAATGATTGATTTATAACGAATAAATCATTGATTTGAAAAGTGTTCGAATGTTTTTTTTTCTATTCGCTTAAATTATAAGTACCCGAATAATTTATCCACGAATAAAAAAATCCTGAGCTATTTCGGATCAAACCTATTCCAATAATCGTCCATCTCTCTAAAGATAAAAAGTCAAAGGAGAGCGTTAAAACAACGGGAGCGTGTAAGGCACCCGCTTATACAAATTATATACAGAAATACCCACTCCCATATTTTTCCTTTCTATAGCAGAAAGGTCTAAAAAGAACCTTTTAAAGACTTTTAATTGACAAATAAAAACCGTCGTGCAGCAGGGCTACTACGAAACTCGAAACTCGAAGTTCGTGTCGTGCGGTCCCTCTCGTTCTCGTATTAAATACTATATGTGTCAGAGGGACCGCACGATACGAACTTCGAGTTTCGAGTTTCGTAGTAGCCCTGCAGCTCTATGATTGACTTACCAAAAAAAAGCTAAGTACAAAAAAATGACATTGAAGTGCAACTCTAATTCAGTAAAGCTAAAGAGTACTTAAACAACACAGAAAGTCTGTTTACATTCTCAGCAATTATCCCCAGTGATAATGATTAGTTATAAGAATCATAGCAACGAATCAATACTCTATTGATAATAGTCTAAGGGAGGGTTTCTTGACAGGGGAAATACGTGTAGATGGCGTTAGTATCTAGTCTAGTTAGTTGCTTGCGATTGGCTCATTTACCAAATATAAACGTGACACTAATGTCAAAGTTGACAAACGTACCTCACGGCACGAGCGCCAAATAATCTCTCACAGAAACAAACGTGCAGGTTGACTGATATGAGAGTTTTTGATTTTGATGGATTAAAATAAAAGGCGTAAAAACTTTACAGAACACTTACCTTTATTCGGTCTCCAAACGAAAATCAGCTCACACTCACAAACTACGTGTATTACTTATACAATACATACAAGAAATTGGACCAATCACAGAACTACAACTACGAAGGCATCTATTCAAAAAGGATTTAAGTTAGAAAATTTTTTAAAGCTTCCTTTTTCGAAATAACTAAATAAAAATCGAAAACTCTAGAATGCGAGTCCGTTAACGGTTTCTATTTAAATTTGGAACACACGTTCGGTTTAATGTTGGTAAGCTCGTTGTTTTTCTTTTTAATTTTTAAGTTGTTTATGGTGAAGCGCCGTGGACGGTGTTTGACGGAGTGCATTTTTTTTTATTGTTCTCTATTACAACTTCGGAATTGTGGGTGCCTTTATGCGGTGCTTCTTCACAATTTTACACGCCATTAATCTGCAACAAAGAAAAATATACATCAGAGATTACACCTCTAACACTCAATACTTAATATTATAAATGCGAAAGTAACTCCGTCAGTCTGTTTGTCTGTTGTGCTTTCACGTCTAAATTTGGTGTATCTGTAGTTTGAACCTCAAGGATCAACATAGGATACCTTTTATTCCGGTAGAGGGCGCCAACGCGCGATAACATAGATCCACGCAGACGAAGTCGCTGGCATAAGCTATAAGTATAGGTATAAAAAAGAGAAACTGAACCTTATGGGGAATGATAAATTTGATTCCAAGAATAGTCCACTTATCGAGCCATCTAAAGCCCTAGACCCCCTGCCCTCTAACAAGACGATTACTTAACCTACTGACCCCTAAAAAACCGCATACCTAAACCCCATAACCCCAATACACCCACTAATGAGTTCGCTGCGGCCCATTTCTACGCACTATCTTTGATCTAAGAGTTAAATCTAGAAACATTAAGTTTGTGGTAACGACAAAGTACTTATGACATGACCAAAGATAGCCTCCTCAGTCTAAAAATAGGCGTTTATCGTAAATACCAAATATTTCTCACATATTTATCTAAAAATTTCTACATAAGTTAATACTTTTTTCAATAAACGCCCACGTTTTTACGAGAATAATTTATGATTTCAAATGATACTACGAGGATCAAACTGAAAGTTCTTAGAAAATCAAAAACTGAGCAAACTAGCAAGTTATTAGTTTTATTATATCTTTTCAAAATAGTGTCCATTCACATCAATACACCGCTGCATCCGATGGAACCACTGAGAAAAGCACTTAGCCCAGTCGTCCTTAGGGGTCTCTTCGACGGCCTTTTGAAACGCACCCACTGCTTCCTCGGTGTTCATAAAAAGTTTTCCTCGAAGATTTTCTTTTATTTTCGGGAATAAATAAAAATCGCAAGGTGCGAGGTCGGGGCTATACGGCGGGTGACCCAGTAATTCCACGTTTGACGTCACTAAATAGTCGATCGTTCGCCTGGCGGTGTGCGACGAGGCGTTGTCGTGGTGAAGAAGGATCCTACTTCGAGGTCGCTTCTCCCGAACTTTTTCCAATACAAGTGGCAAACAATAGTTAGTGTACCACTCTGCAGTAACTGTTTTTTGATCCTCTAAAGCAATTGTCGCATAGTGACCTGTCCTTCCGAAGAACGAGGCCACCATCTTTTTTCCCACGCTTCGACCTCTCTTCACTTTAGTTGGCAACTCCTCGAAAGGAAACACCCATTGAGCAGACTGTCTCTTGGTTTCTGGATCATAACAGTAAACCCAGCTTTCGTCACCCGTAAGTACGTCGAAAACAGCATTTGAGTCACCTCCGTTAAATCTTTCAATCATTTCACGGCACCAATCAACCCGACGGAGTTTTTGGGCCTCGGTCAAATTATGAGGTATCCACCTCGCACAAAGCTTCCTGACCGCTAAATGTTCATGGAGGATTTTATGCACTTGACTCATACCGATGCCTAGGCTTGTCCGAATCTGCTGATACGTCACTCTTTTGTCAGTCTCTATCATACGCTGCACAACACTGATGTTATTTTCAGTCGTCGCCGTAGAAGGCCGTCCCTCACGCAGATCGTCGGTGAGATTAGTGCGACCACGTTTAAACTCATTAAACCAGTTGTAAATGGTCGCACGAGATGGAGCTTCATCATGAAAGGCCAATCGAAGTCTATCATAGCTTTCTTGTTGACTTAAATGACATCGAAAAAGTCATAAAAAATCATTGCACGAAAATTTTCGCGAGTTAAATTCATGTTGACGTGACACAGACAATTTTCAATTTGCCGCCAAATCGTAAAACTAATGGCAAATGAATGAAATACATACTCAATAATATTGGCAAAGAGTTCCATTTTCAAAATTTAAATTTACTTTTTTATTATATTGTTTACAAGTGGCCAGTTCTAAAAACTTTCAGTGTCGCCCTCGTATATTCATAGGACACAATAAATGTTTTAGTAAGTATCAATGTTCCCAAAAGTTCCCAATCCGCACTGGGCCCGCGTGGGAACTATGGCCCAAGCCCTCTCATTCCGAGAGGAGGCCTGTGCCCAGCAGTGGGACGTATATAGGCTGAGATGAAGTATCAATGTAACTTTATATTTAAGTAAATTCCTACCCGTCTCGTGTAATGTCTGTACGCTGTGTAGAGGTGCAGGCTGAAAATCAGCGCGGTGACGCATAGTCCTCACCGCACATGCTGAGCCTGAACCTTTTGCCACATATGTAGCTGAGCATATATGTACTTCTCACAAATATGTTTTTTTCTATGGGCAATAAATGTTTTTATTATTATTTTTTAGGATTACTAATGTATGGCCAAAAAACTTTTCCCAAAGTATCACATCCCAAAAAATTTTACCCAAATTATCATTTGGCAAATTATTGTTTCGCAAATAATTACTTAGTCAAGTTTCATATTGCCAAGTAATATTTGGTAAAATGTATCGTTTGGCATAACGTACTCTTCCCAAAATATCGCATGACATACTAACCTACTTTTCAGGGAACAGTTTTTTTCTGTGGAGGGGCGCAGTTCTAACCTAACCTAACCTACTTTTTTGATAGCAGTTCGTTTTTGCGGGGGACGCAGTTTTAACCTATAATCTAACCTCCTTTTCTGATAGCAGTTCGTTTCTGTGGGGGACGCAGTATAACCTCATCTACTTTTCTGGTAGCAGTTGGTTTTTGTGGTTGGTTTGTGCGAAATGTCATTTTGAACAAACATTTTTTTGGATACAATATTAACCAATATAAAACGTTTGCTTAATAAACGTTTGTCGTAATAAAATTTGACAAAGTAAAATTATGCCAAATGATAATTTGACCAAATGAATAAAATGCGAAATGTAAATATGCCAAAGATTCGTTTGGCAAATGATACTAGTGCGATAAGTTTTTTTGGGAAGTGAAATTTGGCGAAAAATATTTTGGCGAAACGGCAGTACCACACCTATTTTTAGGGTTCCGGAGCCAAAATGGCTAAAACGGAACCCTTATAGTTTCGCCATGTCTGTCTGTCTGTCTGTCTGTCTGTCTGTCCGTCTGTCTGTCTGTCTGTCTGTCTGTCTGTCCGCGGCTTTGCTCAGAGACTATCAATGCTAGAAAGCTGTAATTTTGCACGGATATATAAGTAAACTATGCCGACAAAATAGTACAATTAAAAATTCAAAAACAATTTTTTTTAGGGTATCTCCCATAGACGTAAAGTGGCGGTGATTTTTTTTTTCTCATTCAACCCTATGGTGTGGGATATCGTTGGATAGGTATTGTAAAACCATTAGGGGTTTGCTAAAACGATTTTTCGATTCAATCATTTCTTTGTGAAATATTCAACTTTAAAGTTCAAGTTTTCATAAAAATTGAGCGTCCCCCCCCCCCCTCTAAAATCTAAACCGGTGGGTCGAAAAATTTAAAAAAATTCAGAATGGTAGTCAGTATATCAAACTTCCAAGGAAAACTATAACGGCTAAGTTTGCTTGAGAACTATTAGTAGTTTATGAGTAAATAGCAGCGTAGGGTATAAAATATACCTAAACTTGGAAGATTCCGTATAAAATACGAAATCCTTAGAAAAATATTACTTAATTTTTTCGTAATGGCTACGGAACCCTACTTTGGGCGTGTCCGACGCGCTCTTGGCCGGTTTTTATTTATTTATTTCAAGCGAATAAGGTGCGATTTTTTTTGACACCTAGTTTTTTATTTTTATTCGATTGGATGGCAAACGACCAAGTGGGTCCCCTGATGGTAAGAGATCACCACCGCCCATAAACATCTGCAACACCAGGGGTATTTCAGATGCGTTGCCAACCTAGAGGCCTAAGATGGGATACCTCAAGTGCCAGTAATTTCACCGGCTGTATAATTTCATCGACTCTCCACGCCGAAACACAACAGTGCAAGCGGTGCTGCTTCACGGCAGGATTAGCGAGCAAGATGGTGGTAGCAATCCGGGCGGACTTGCACAAGGTCTTACCACCTGCAAAACACATCCTCGCACATCACTGGTGGAAAAACATCTTTAAGTAATATCCCTTTTGTAACGGTCTTTAGTCTTTAGTTCGTAATGCGATCGAAAGGTAAACTTTGTGTGTCTCGATACCCACGCCCCTCCCCCTAAAACCCCGACCCCGACCCCCAAAAGCTTGGAGGTCGACTGACTCACGAGCGCGGTTCGGAGAACGATCGAACGATAAGCTTGTAGCTTTGCTTTTATAGCTTAAGCAGTTACGTGTAGAAATATATCGCGTGGATGACGTATGACAGGGATTGGGATTGTCCAAAACTGAACTACCTTTTATTATAATTAACTGTTGAAACTATTCTCGTTGACGAGGTCAGCTTTTTTTTAACCCCCGACGTAAAAAGAGAGGTGTTATAAGTTTGACCGCTTTGTGTGTCTGTCTGTGGCACGGTAGCTCTTAAACGGGTGGACAGATTTGAATGCGGTTTTTTATTTGAAAACAGGTTTTCTAGCGATGGTTTTTAGACATGTTTCATCAAAATCGGTTCAGCGGTTTTTGAGATATTGAACTTTGAAGTGACAAACTTTTTGTTGGTTAGGTTAGTTTGTATATCCATATCTATACTAATATTATAAATGCGAAAGTGTGTATTTGTATGGTTGTCCGTCGTTTACGTCGAAACGGAGCGACGGATCGACGTGATTTTTGGCATAGAGATAGTTTATGGGCCAGAGAATGACATATGCTAACATAGTTTTAGTGCTAGATTTAGTCTTAGTCTTAGGTGGTACTCTACTATGGAGCCAAAATAATTTATAATAATAATTTCTTTCCTTCTGTCCTAGTAATTCCCATCATTGCATGCAAATCATTGATCTCCCATTAACCTGTTCCCCGTGCATCCTCGGCCGTTTCCGGAAGCGTTCGGGCGCGATCGGAACGCATCCCGGTGACCGGGTCAATGGGGCACCGCACAGGCGCTCGGGAGAGCTCGGGACAGGGGATTCGCGCCGAACTTTACGGCCGGGGCCCGACTGCAAGCGGTGGCGCGATTTGTAAAGCTTTGTAATTCTTGTGTTTTTTTAAACCCCCGACGCAAAAAGGGGGGGTGTTATAAGTTTGACCGCTATTTGTGTCTGTGTGGCTGTCTGTCTGTCTTTGGCACTGTAGCTCTTAAACGGGTGGATCGATTTTAATGCGATTGTTTTTTATTTGAAAGCAGATTTTTTTGCGAGTGTTCTTAGACATGTTTTATCCGCCTTATTCCGACGCAATAAGGCCGTAGTAAAGTAACATATTTTTGAGTGGTTCGAATAGATACTTATTTTTGCACTTGACTCTACAGTCGAGTTCATAAACTTGTGAGCAAAAGTTTGATCAAAAATATCTGAACAGACTTCTACGCCGTTAACAATAGAGTCGTGTTCGAACGTGTTAAGAACCGTAAGAACCCCTGTTTTTTTTTTCGATCGACTCTCGGCGAACGCAAATCACAAAATTTCTGCCTGCCAGTCGCTAACAGTGCAGGCATGGCCTTATGAGGGTAAGGTTAGGTTTGATCAGGGAGGAGGGGAGTTAGGGTTGTGAATGAAAAATTTCTACCCTGAAATCTACCCAATGCACGCGATTGGTATTTATTTATTAATTTTTCTATTTTTCTGTCTGAATATTAGACCTTAAGGCTGCGTTATGTGTTTTTCGTTAGCTCAAAACAATATCTTAAGGGTACTCTCATCATCGGCGCCCTGGTATGCTCGCAATTCGGAAATCCATGAGTACCTGGAAATCCCAACCATCTTAGATGAAGTGAAACGTTATTCAGCCAACTACAGGGACCGACTGATGATTCACCCAAACCCGTTATCCAGTGTACTCTTGCAGCCAAATCCGATTAAAAGACTCAAGAGAGCTGATGTGCTGCTTTACTAACGGGAGACAGAGCAGTGGCTCTGCCTTGCCAAACCTCAACCTCAACCCACCTGATGATAGTCTAAAAGACTGATTGCAGGTTTAAACAAGTGGAAAAAAAAAGTGTTTTTCATGAACCAATAGAACCATCTCAAGTGGAAGCAGCTGAGCGGAGCGAGGCGAGGTAAACGAAGCGTTTCTATTGGTTCATGAAAAACACGTTCCTCGCAACACATCCTCGCATATCTCTAGTGGATACCGCGCCTAAAACAACCATGAATAACTGACCAAGTCGGACTGGACTAGCACTTGAAACACAATAGCTTTTAAACCCTAAACCAGCATCTGTTCAAATCCAGCTAACCGGCAATATAACCGGTCGTTTTGACGGTTAACGGGCCAGATGCACGGCATCCCGTATCCATGTGACTATCAGTAAAATCTAACCTCGAATGGTAAGCTGGTTTTATTTTATTAGTTAGTATTTCTTAGGTAATCTCGATGTCCCTAGGTGGGTCCCTAAGTGGGTTTCGACTAGAGATGTGCTGTGCCCTTGGTGTAAGTTTTCGGTTACAAAATACGTCTCGATGGCATTCGCGTTAAAATCTCAATTTGTATCGAAACACGAACATGGCAAACGTTCCGCTAGAGGCGCTGTTCGTGTTTCTATATAAATTGAGATTTTAACGCGAACGGCGATCGAGAAGTATTTTGTAACCGAAAATTTACACTCAGGGCACTGAGCGAGAATAGGTCCTAATAAATGAAGCGTTTCTATTGGTTAATGAAAAACATGTTCCTCGCAATACATCCTAGCACATTGTCGGAAACGCTGCTCAAGTTTATAGGCGATTTTCATTTCATAAATGTATATACACACACATAATAGTGATTAGATACAACCATACTGATATTTTTCATCAAAAGTACAATACGAATGTTTGTTCTCGGGTCTTGGATGTTTAATATGTAAGTAAGTAAATGTTTAATAAGTATTTATTTATCTAAGTATATAAGTATGTTTATCCGTTGTCTAGTACCCATAGTACAAGCTTTGCTTAGTTTGGGACTAGGTCAATTGGTGTCAAAGTGTCCCATGATATTATTTATTTATTTAATAGTTATGTGGCCGCAATAAGAAGCACTTTATAGTTATTTATATTATTTTTCACCTATGATGAGTTCTGTGACGTTTCGAGTTTGACAGTTTTAGAGATGTATCATTGATCGAGTGAACCATAGATTTTTCTAAGAGTTATTAATACTTATTTTTGAAAAAGTTGCATTATATTAAAAATTATATATTTATTTTCCAGTTTTCCGCCCACCGGGCCACTCTCTCGTTCTCGCTCGAAATAATCCCTCAAACGAATTACAAACTCCCGACTCTCGCGTTCAAAACACTCTTTTTTGGACTGTTTCAGCATTTTGCCAAAAAATAACAACAAACTTAACGAGAAACAGTAACAAAAGTCAACAACAATAATAATAGAAATGAACAATAACAAATACAATGCAAAGAAAATGCAACGGAAACTCAACTCGTATACACGGCAGACGTACTCGTACTTACTGACAATGATACTGACAAGTACTGGCCACAAGAGGCACAAGATGGTTGCGGCCGCGTCGCAAATAGCCGCGTTTATAAAATTTTGCAAGTTTTGTTTAAAAATGTAAAATATCTAAGTTCACTGTTATCGAATAATGAACCGCAGCAATTGCCGATAATGTTGTGTCACGTCACTACTCTGTTCCGTTTCACACATTGCGTTATATAAAAAAATAAATATTTTTGTATCGTATTCAATGGAGGCTATTTAACAGACACTGATATTGCTATATATTTTTAAAAATAACAGTTTTAATTTTTTTTATTAATTTGTTTCAAAATAGAAATTATTTTTAAAATATATTTTGTGAACATAGTATGCGTAATTCAGAAAATTTTCAAATGTCACAGAACTCATCTTAGGTGAAAAATACAATAGTGACTGTGTTCTGCATGTTTTCAAGGAATTAGGTTTGTCTTAAAACAAAATTTACTTTTTATTTGTTGTTTAATTTGTGCATTATATTTTCCTAATAAGTGTAGACATATCAGTGGAAACTTTACTGGCTCATGATGTATACTAGCTTCATGTATGAATGTATTGCTGTTTAGTTTTCCTCAATAAAGAAAAATAAAATAAAATATATATAAGTAGGTAATGATTTATTGCCAACAGCAATATGTGCTGACGTAGCACCCAAATTCAAATAATAGGTACCTGCCCAGTAGTTACCTCGATGGAAGTAGACCGGTTAATGAAACACAACACTTGTGGAAATATGTTGAATGATTGACGGCACAATTTTAGTAAGTAATGAATATTTAGAGCAGTAACCTTATTGTTTATCCAAATATTTAGTAACGTCTACTAATTAAAGACTTTTTTTATTTAATGTTGCATATTTTACCAGTTCATCCATATTTCTAGCATTTATTATGCACATTCTTTTTTTTATAAAAAAATGGCTTACGTTTGGCCTCAATCTCGCTTGATGGAAGGCGAAGATGAGGCCTAAGATGGTACACGTTTGCCTAGAAGGTGTCTGTTCACTTTGATCTTAAAGATGTCCAGATTATAGCGTTCTGTAAAAACTGACCTCGGCAGAGAGTTCCACTCCTTAGCCGATATATTTGAGGCTTCTTTTTTCAGACTTATTTCAACAAAAGAGTAAATGCACTATATTGCCCAGCCTTAACTGAGCATGAAACACTCACTTTGCATTACGTCCTAGATTTCACCATGTAGTCTCTAATGATTACATTTCGTACCGAAGTCCCCGGTAAGATAGTGGTGGTACCTACCACCAGGTGAAGGTCGCGTGACTCACTGGGGGTATACTGCAGTGATTCATGGGGCTAATGTACGCGATACGACTTTGAACAGTTTTTTAGCCGACTGCAAAGGAAGTTTAGTTTAGTTAGTTTAGTTTATTTATTCATTCAATACATCATTACATTATAATTTACATAAATGTCAGTTATAAGAATTTGTATTGAAATCGTCAAATAAGATTAGTAATAATTAATAAGATAAAGTTCTAAGCATGTCAATATTTGATGAAAACAATTACAATAAGACTGGTTCTCCTGAAGGGATCGTCAGATTGAAAACAATGAAAACACAATAAAATTAAATTAAAAAAGAATAATCGCCAAAATGTCAATGATATGTAAAAAATAATAAATTAGGAATAATTCAGTAACAATTCAAATGTCAGTGTAAAAAACAATAAAAATAAAAACAAGAAAGAATAATAACAATTTAAACGACATAATTAAAATTTCAGATTCATACACGATCTAATCAACATAGAAAAGTATAATTATTTAATTAGGTATGTCTTTAAATGTGTGAGAATGAGGAAGATAGCAACAACTCATGGTCTGCTACAAGTAATAATTAATCAAATTATGATTGGTTTTCAATTTGTATTTTTAATAATTAATCGTCTTCGGTTGAAACCCGAATTACCTATAATAAATCATGGTTATCTACTGTATGGCCGAAAGTTATATGCTATAATTTACATACATATTTTCCCGAAAATTAGATGTCATGATGATACGAATGTAATACGCACTGTTTTCCATATTATTACCTAAGTGCAATAATATTTTGAATATAAAACTACCGTGAGACTTACTCATATTAAATATATTGACCCGGATAACTCACGTCTTAAATCGAGTTTAGCCCGACGTGTACCTCAGAGTTGGAAAATTGTGTTAAATACTCGTGCTGCGTCATCGGTGTGTGTCAACGTACCTTACGGAGCGATGTTGTTAGTGTTGTGTGTTACCCTACATTAGACAGTTATAATGAAAATGACGATGAAAACGCGGGTAGTTGTGTGCCGGTGTCAGTTTCGTCAGGTAGTCGCGCGAACAGAGCGGCGGCGCGCAATGCGCGTGTTGCAGCAGCCGCCTAGTCACGTTGCTCCGAAGAGGAAGGGCTACGGATTAGCGCGAAACATGTCGAGCTAAACTCGATTTCATTTCGTCAAGATATTTAATATGTGCAATAATATTATAGCATCAATAATCACCATTTACTTACATGAATAGCAAATGACATTATGAATACAATAACTATGAAAAATGAATTTATTGCAATTAAAATTATGGGAAACAAAGATTCTGTCATTTGATTAATATTGTAAACTATGTGTAGTGCAAACGAATAATAATGCACTAACTAGCTTTTGCCCGCGGCTTCGCCCGCGTGGAATCCGGTTATCGCGCGCTGTTCCCTTGGGAACGGAATTTTTCCGGGATAAAAAGGACTAAGGATAGTTTTTGTTCCCGGAAATTACATAAGTAGTTCCCTTTATTGTTGTGTCACTTCATTCATGTCATCATCATTGTTTCTTATTTACTAAGCCGTCTCTATCCTTTATATCTTGAGTTTTTCTAAATTCATGTGCGGAACATTTGAAATTTACCACGAGCTTGGCGGTGAAGGAAAACATCGTGAAGAAACCTGCACAAACCTGCGAAGCAATTCAATGCTGTGTGTGAAGTTACCAATCCGCACTTGGCCCGCGTGGGAACTACTGCCCAAGCCCTCTCATTCTGAGAGACCTGTGCCCAGCAGTGGGACGTACATAGACTGGGATGAATAATAACATGCTTTAAAAGGCATCTAGAACCAGGTCATCCTGGGTGACTAGGTCGCTCCTGGGAGGAGTCGTTGACCGGAAAACGGGTCGGAATCTGTGTCGGGATGAACGGGGGAGGGGGCGAGGTGGACGCTGGGTGCAGTGGGAAGAATCAGGGCTTAGTTGCTGGGTAGCAGGTTCTTGGAATGGGAAAACTCGCTTCCCGCGCGTGTATGAAGTTCAAATTTTTGTACTGATTTGTGGTGTAGGCACAATAAACAATATTTCGTCGCTACTTCAAACATTACATTCGGACTTCTAATAAAGTATGCGAGCCGATATGGACCCTTTGTGGTGTTGCTGTTAATGGGCATTTTCGTGAGAAGAGTCACAGTTACAAAGTGGAGTAGAAAGGATTTTTTTTACATCAGTTATTTCAATATTAATTTAATTCATTACTTAGACTCTATATTTGCATAATATCATAAAATATATACTACAAAACAACATATAAATGAGAAAAAAATATTTATTGGTGACCACTCTGTAGATCAGGTATTAATACACACTGGCTTTGATGATGTCATTGCACACTGGGCTTGCAGTAGGACGTATAGGCTGAGATAATGATTAGGTAGATGACTTATTCATAAACGACAATCAAACCTATTTTAGTTAAAATGCCGCTAAAATTCGTTTGTCCTTATCTGTCACTTCGACATTTGTATTTGTTAGAAAGGGACAAAGCATTTGTTAGTTAACATAGGCTTGTAAGTTTTATGAATAAGGGGGTATATCTTTTAGCTTGAGTCGAAATACAGTCACAAAACACAGTTAGTTCAGAAGTCAATCTCCATACAAGTGCGCTCGAGCAACGCACACATAGACGCTGCTCACGGACACGATATCTCGGCCCGGTTGGGACCAGTGCGAGCGCGGGTGCCATCCGCTTGACACGCGTCTATGAACTTTTTTGTGCAATAATGGAGCAAGAAAAAAAAGTTATTATAACTGTTCAGACGATGGTCGTTTAAAGTAAACAATCGTAAATTTCGCCAAAAACTTAATCGTCGCAAGATATTTTCTGTGACAATTTTTTAATGATAACAATAACATTAAAATTAAAATATTTTAGTTATTAATTTATATTTCCATTCTTCTCGTTTCATTCTCAACAATAAACCAAACAACTATACGAGTGCCACTACCACGATAGATTTTTGGTGCACAAGCCTTAATTGCAGTATCGCGTTCAGTTACGTGGGTGCACACTCACCGGGGTTCAGCTGAAAACCAGCGCTGCAGCTCTGGTTACAGGGCTACGGCACATGCTGAGCTGAGTCCTTTTGGCATCACATCAGCACAACGTCTCAAATTGTTCTCTCTTCTCCTATTTATGTTTTTACTGTTTTTGCTATGATGTAGTGTGTTTTTGTTGTCAATAAATATTGTGAGTTTGAGTTTGAGTTTAATTGGCAACCATAGAGCGACTACCGACCGTAGGTATGAAAAGTGAAGTACATACAGGAGATTGACTTCTGAACTATTTGTGTTTTGTGGTACAGTCGTGTAAAGATTTTATATTTAAGAAAGAAAGAAATGTTTATTTGCTTAGAGCACGTACGGTCAAGGACTTTAATTCTTGAAATGAAATTAAGTACATATAAGCTGTCCTAGGAATACAAACATGGACCAGTCTTTCAGGACTCCGTTTAATTCTTGTTGAAACGTTTTCTGCAGTATTAAACAAATAAATACATAGGTATTTTTTCAAAACTTTGATACGACCTGTTTTCGTAAAGTGTTACATTGTTGTCCTGTTTTGCGAGCCATGAATGAGTCGGCTGTTATGTACATGGCCACATTTTCGAGCAGTGTCGTGAAAAAAATATACTTAGGTACCAACATAAATTTAGCGACTTTTCAAATCTGTTATACGGTTTCCTTTAGCAAGGGACCAATTAACAAACTTTTCGAAAACATATTATAAAGTAAAGAGTTTTCGGTATCAGAATTGGAACAAATTGCTTTGCAAAAGGGTGTTAAGCCACGCTTTCATTAGGGCGGAGCGAAGGAGGCTCTATCTAAGCATAGTAAAAGTGAATATCATTATCACTTTTACTATGATCTAAGGTTGCGTTTCAACTAGGGATGTGAGAGTGTGCGAGGTGTGCGAATAAGTGGAATGGAAACAGCTGAGCGGAGCGAGGATTGGTAAATGAAGCGTTTCTATTGGTTCATGATTCATGACAAACACATTACTCACACATCTCTGCTGGAACCGGAGCCGAAAGGTGTACTTCTTTAGAAGGAAGGAAGGAAAGTTAATGATAGGGAGGCAAAAGAGCATGCATGCAGGTCATCTAGTGGGAAACGATCACCAACGCCCACGAGTACCTACCAACAACTCTAGGAGTCACTGGTCCTGCCGGCCTTTAAAGAAAGAATAAACGCTTTTTTGAAAGCCCGGATAGCATAGTTATCTGGAAACACTGCTAACGGAAGTTCATCATCATCAACGTCATAAATAAGTGATCACTTTAGTACCTTGTTGCTTTCATTCGGTACACAATTTGGTTACATATTTGAATATCAAAATTAAAATACCTACGGTTAAAATGTCTAAGATTGAAATGTCGATAACCAATATATCTAAGTTTTAAATGTCAACATATACAATGAACTAAAATAATTTCTTTGCTCACCCGCGACCTTGAGATAGCTAAGTCTATGCAAATTATGCGTGTTCATGCAGTTCCTCCACCTCCACACTGTAAGAACACACACAAATTACACAAACCCATCTATCACCACCACCACAATACACTGACGCGTTTCGAACTCAACCAGAGCTCATCTTCAGAGTGACAGAACCTTACACTATGCTACCAGTTGTTAGACCCCACCAGGTTAGGTGTCTAACAACTGGTAGCATGGTTTAAGGTTGTGTCATGGGTTGGTTTGTGAATGGGTTTGGGGATGGGTTTGTGTAATTTGTGTGTGTTCTTACAGTGTGGAGGTGGAGGAACTGCATGAACACGCATAATTTGCATAGACTTAGCTATCTCAAGGTCGCGGGTGAGCAAAGAAATTATTTTAGTTCATTGATATGGACCTCCGCAAAGTAACGCCTGATTCAATAAATTATTCAACATATACACTTAAAAAAAATATTATTAATATTATTATTTTATTATATATAATTAACAATACCTCTCCTTGCAGTCGGGTAAAAAATAAAGACTAAAAACACAAATACAGTGATGTAGGTGCACGCATCAGCTCTAAGAACTGCTAGTGTATAAATATCGTACATACAAATCTGGTTTATTTATAACTCCTTTCTCTTAATAGTATTTATTTTACATAATCTAGTCATTTTTCGCTCTCGCCGGCCACTGCCGCGGCACGCTCGCTTCGCTCGCTCGGCTCGTACATTGTCGTGGTCACGTTCTAACCTAAAGGAATCAAATATTTTTGGGAATTCATCATTTTACCTAAATTTCTATAATGTTTAATAGGTTAGGTTAGTATAGTATAGCTCCGTCACCTGTCACGAGATAGTTGACACACAGGATATTCGATACTCTGTACTTCGATACTTTGTACTTCGATATTAATATTTTTCGATGTCACTTTTGCAAATAATTAGGTTTTCCATATATTGGACGTAGGTTATTTTACCATTCGACAATATAAACTTTCGATATTTTAATTTTCGATTGTTCTATACAGTCGAAATTAAAATTTTCGATATTTTGACTATTTTTGACTATCGACATTTTAACCGTAGATATTTTCATTTTCGATATTCAAATATGTAACCCACAATTTCGCATGGCTTTTCAAACACGACGTTAAAATGACATGGTATAAATGTGATCATTGCACTTAGGTATTTATGACGTTGACTGCTGTCAGGAATGCCGAAGAAAACGTAATGGTATAAAGTTCCGTCAGACAATCGAAAAAATCGTTCTTGCTACGGATCGAACTTACTGGGGGGCTGCTACTACGAAATTCGAAAATCGAAGTTCGTATCGTACCGACCTGCTCACTCTCGTATTAAGTAATATTAGTGACAGCGGGACGACAAGATACGAAGTTCGAATTTCGAACTTCTTATCCTAAGTAAGTAAACTATTCCGCCTACATTGTTCGGAGGTGTCCCGTCATTCTGCCGACACCATGCACACCTAAGTGCCTCTAATACACCTGAACGCCGAAGGTCAATTGCTATGCGTTGCGTAACCTAACCTATGGCAGCGGCTCCCAAACTGCGGTCCCTGTTCTAAGGCTGATAGCGGACTTATGTTTTTAGGGTTCCGGAGCCAAAATGGCAAAAACGGAACCCTTATAGTTTCGCCATGTCTGTCTGTCCGTCCGCGGCTTTGCTCAGGGACTATCAATGCTAGAAAGTTGTAATTTTACATGAATGTGTATGTCAACTATGCCGACAAAATGGTACAATAAAAAAAAATTTTTTTTGCAGTACCTCCCACAGACGTAAAGTAACCAACAAACTAACTAAATTGGCACAGCGACCCAAAGAGGGTCTTGGCCTCCGAAACGAGAGCATGCCATCTGCCCCGATCGTGCGCAGCCTCTTGCCAGTCGTCGACTCTCTCTCTCTCTCTCTTGACAGACGTAAAGTGGGGGTCTTTTTTTTCTCATCCAATCTTGTAGTGTGGGGTATCGTTGGATAGGTCTTTTAAAACCACTAGGAGGTTTCTTGAACGATTTTGCGATTTGTTTGCGAAATATTCAACTTTAAAGTGCAAAGCGAGTGTACCATTTCTTGCAAGGCCGGCAACGCATCTGCAGTCCTGATGGTGCTGCGGATGTCTATGGGCGACGGTAATCACTTAATATCAGGTGAACCGTGTGCTCGTTTGTCTGCTGTTACAAAAAAATAATAATAAATAAGCCGCGTAGTCGCGGGATCGCGGTGGATGCGAAAAGCACAAGACCGGTCTGAGTGGAGAGCCTTGGGGGAGGCCTATGTCCAGCAGTGGACGTCTTTCGGCTGACATGATGATGATGATGATGATGATGAAGCCGCGTATCCATAGAGCAGTCTCAGGCCGAGCTGCCTCGACTTGAAGCAAGCAGCCTGTTTTGAGCTGCTCGCTCTGAGGCATAGGCTCGAGGCACGTTGCGAATCAAGCTGAGGCGACAGGCCTCATCCTTGACCCGCAACGTGCGAGCCAGTTTGATCCGTCTCCATCAAATGCACGGTTCGGGCTCAAGCTCCTTTGAGCACGGCAAAACAACCGACAGCCGGCAGCATCTCCACTTGCGCGGACTCGAAGCGAGGCAGCCGCTCGACAGTTTACAACGTAATCAAACTAATCAAAAACAAAAAAACAATCCACATTATCAGATTACTGCAATTAATTAAACTATGACCGCACTACCATACCACCACTTTCTGTAATAATCATTATCGAGTATTATTACATCATTATTCATTAATCATTACATGGCTTTCGCATAACATTGTAGTTCACTTTAACATTTTAGATTTGTCACCTTGTTAAAGCCTTGTTATTGTTATTTTGAAAGAGGTAAGGTTAAATCACTTATTTGTGCTTTTTTCTTTAAATCAAAGAGTATTAGTACCTATAGAGAAGCTTTAAATTGGAACTTCAAGTCGATGTTTGACGTTCGTGTGTCAGATGAAATCTACATAGAAGTTTAATTTAAAAATACTAATAATGCCTTAACTTTTCTGCGGAGGGACTTGTGGACGTGGTCCTTTTTTACGGAAAGTGTAGGAGTAACGGGAACGTCGCTCTTCGTCTGTACACGGAGACGGAGAGGTTTCCCGCACGGAAGCAACTCAAAAACGCCCGTGTGATCGTCAATGCGATTATCCGTCTACGAAATAGTACGTCCGTCTTAGGTGGTACTTATGGAGCCAAAATAAATTTTTCTTTTCTTTTTTTCTTTTTTCTTTTCAAATAACAAACCGCCGGTGTGCCGATTAACCGAGGGGACTTCACGTGAGAGTTCCCCTCTCACGTGAAGAAGCAGGTATTGAACTATTTTCACAACCACCCGGGTTCTAGAGACGTGCAGGATGCATTTTAGGCATTACATTATCTGCTAACATTTATGTCATTTTATTAGTTGTCATTGATAAGATTGTAAAAAATTTTAATACCACAAAATATGCTAAATTACCATAAGATAGGCACCATAATCATATTTGTGGTCTAAACATTCATGGGTTCCTTTGTTTGCCGTTCGTTCTGATACATACTGTGTTGTAAATCTGTTTAAAAAAAAATATACCTCGACGAGTTTCTTGCCGGATTCTACTCAACAGAGGTTTTTCCGAACCGGTAGTAGATTTTTTTTTGACATAAATAAGTGCTTGTTATAACCGAAATTGAAAAAATATACTTTTCATCTCTCCTGTTCGGAAAGTTTAATTTTCATGGGTAGATAGCAGGGTGGAAAATTGCGTTTTCTCCTCTAGGGTGGAAAGTAATTTTTTTTTAATTTTTCGGTTAGCCATGACATCGAAGATAATTGAGACAATGTCATTTTTTTTTTCACGTTTCGGCATGGCAAGTGGCCAGTCGAAAAGGTACCGTTGGAGGTTGGATAGGTAAAAGTAAATTCAATTTATTATTATTCTCGTCTTTTTGTAGTATTTTAGTTTCCTCACAGTCGAAATGAAAAGTAGAGTGTCTAACTCGGGTGAAATAACCCATTTCCCCTCGAACTATTGGCGCTCTCACTTCGTTCGAGCGCCAGAAATATCTCGGGTGAAATGGGTCACTTTCCACCCTTGGTTATCAATCTACTATTGACTTTGAATAATTAAGCCCGGAACAAATTTCATAACATGATATGAAAGTCTGCGCAAGTTTGGGAAACCTAGACTTAGGGTGTTAGCCGTTTCAGAACACTAGACCTTCGCTTAAAAGCACTAAGATCCATTTTCACACGTCCCAACTGATGATTCACCCTTTCAAGGCTTTCCAGTCAGGGTCGCTTATAGTATAGGTCATGTAATAATGCGTTATGATTATTTACTGACTAGCTTTTGCCCGCGGCTCCGCCCGCATGGTAATCGGTTATCCCGCGCTGTTCCCTTGGGAACTATGCATTTTACCGGGATAAAAAGTAGCCTATGTCACTCTCGGGCCCATAAACTATAAAAATCACGTCGATCCGTCGCTCCGTTATGGCGTGAAAGACGGACAAACACACAAACACACTTTCGCATTTATAATATTAGTAGATATGGATGGTAAAGTTGAAAATTGATGAAGAGGCAAAGGGCATTATTTAACGGTATTTCTACGGTTATAATATACATACACTCGGAATCTATAAAGTAAAAATGCCGAAATTCAAAATTGCAGTACAGTGTGTATTCCTAAAATTATTTGACATAAGTTGTAACTAAACTCAAATTTTAATAAGGTTTTCACAGGCCCAGTGCGGATTGGGAACTTCACACATACCATTGAATTACTTCACAAGTGTGTGCAGGTTTCCTCACGATGTTTTCGTTCACAGTAAAGCTCGTGGTAAAATTCGAATGTAATTTCGCACATGAATTTCGAAAAACTCAGAGGTGTGGGCGGGGTTTGAACCCACGAACCTGAGGTTGAGAGGCGATAGGTCAAATCACTGGTCCACCACGCCTTTTGTAATAGTTTTATATTGTATTTAATTAGAATAGTTCCTATTCATCGTGTTCTCTCAAATTCTCAATTAGCTTCAGTATACTCATCATAAAGCCGATTTGACATTTGACACTAAAGGCTGTTTCACCATCCATTGATTAGTGTTAACTGACGGTTAAATGTGATGCCGTCTCCGTCTATTCGAACAAAACAAATAGAGACGGCATCACATTTAACCGTCAGTTACCACTAATCAATGGATGGTGAAACAGCCCTTAAGTAATAAAGTTCCATAGTAATGGATATGGATGAAGACAAAAAAGTTGGATAACTGTTAAAGTTGTTCCATTGTGACACGAAAATTATCCATACAAATATGTATGATTAATTTTCGTGTCACAATGGAAAAAGTTAATGGTAGTTTTAACTAGGTACCTACCTACTAACGTAGCTTTAACAGATGTGCAACTGTTTGGTCTTCACCCATATAACAATATCAGTCATTTAATACAGTAACTAATTGACACTTCGGATGACTGGTTAGATGATTTTCCCAAAATCGTCTTTTCCTGGTAGCTAAATTTCCAGTCGCAAATTTTCCTATTCTTGATTAACACCAAACTTATTTTTTCACGTGAAAACGAGTTAACAAGTGATGTTTCTTTGCTATGTTTCGTTAAAATCGGTTCAGCAGTTTCTGAGAAATTAAACTTTGAAATTATAATCTCGAAGGGTTCTCATTTTTCCTAAGTTGGTTGGGATATTGCTATTATGCATTTAAATAATGTATTTCCATCGGGAAAAGTCGGATCTCAATCGGAATACGACGGCACCCTAAGGACTGGTTAGATCAATTTTTTTTTATTCGACTGAATGGCAAACGAGCATGTGGGCCTCCTGATGGTAAGAGATCACCACCGCCCATAGACACCTGCAACTCCAGGGGTATTGCAGATGCGTTGCCAACCTAGAGGCCTAAGATGGGATGCCTCAAGTGCCAGTAATTTCACCGGCTGTCTTACTCTCCACGCCGAAACACAACAGTGCAAGCACTGCTGCTTCACGGCAGGATTATTGAGCAAGATGGTGGTAGCAATACGGGCGGACCTAATTTCCCCAAAATCGTCTTTTCCTAGTAGCTAAATTTCCAGTCGCACATTTTCCTATTCTTGATTTGCACCAGACGTATTAGGGCCAATCAACTATTTTACCGACACTTTGGGCGTCTCCTGCGTTACCAAAATTGTCTCTGGCGTAACCGAAAAATCGTACTTCCAACAAGATATTTCACGGTTTAATAGCTTTAACTTACTTAGGATGGCATGTATTCTTGTGCACCATCTATTAAATTACAGAAAAAACATGCTTACTTACAAAAATCTGCAATCGTTTGAAAAATGTCGCGGACAGATGAGTGTCGGTAAAAAACTTGATTGGCCCATTTATTCCTAACGTGATTTTTCCATTCGCAGACTTTCCTAAGTGCTTTTTTCCCAATTGCTTCAGGGGTTTAAAATTACCAACGTTCGGAACGTTTTCTTTAACAAAATCTACACTAGGCATTCCCAGCAAATGAAAACAAGTATTAACTCGCACAAAATCACGAACCAAACTTTTGTTTTCCCCACGATTTCCCCAATGACACAACTGCAAAAGCATTCAGCTATAAAAAAACATACTAATTTCCTTTACAAAATTCTTTACTAGCGTATCGCGAAGCTTCCGTCTGTTCCTGTGGTATTTTTACCTACGAGTACGTCACGGGAACATATATTATATAATTAATACATAGCGTGGATACATCACACAAGGCCAAGTCAGCACGTCACGACGAATGAATGAAGCGGTCGTTCCCACAGAGATTGAACGATATACAATGATTATAAATACCTTTTTTTCATATTTCGTTTTAGCCCGCGAAAGGGTGTATACGAGTACTTGGCAAGTGAGTATATAAATGCGTCCGCTTACCCACTGCGTACGTTTACCCCACATGACTACAATCCTTCGTGTCGTCTTCTATAATTTATACATAACTAGCTTATGCCCGCGACTTCGTCTGCGCGGATCTAGGTTATCGCGCGGTGGCGCCCTCTATCGGGATAAAAGGTATCCTATGTTCATCCTCGGGTTTCAAAGTACCTATATGCCAAATTTCATCAAAATCGGTCCAGTGGTTTCGACGTGAAAGCGTAACAGACAGACAGACAGAGTTACTTTCGCATTTATAATATTATATAGTAGAGATAATATTATTGTGTCTTGTGTTGTGAATAAATGGATTTTCTTTCTTTCTTTTACCTATATGTTTATTTTATTTATTTATTTCATAAACAATACAATTATTGTGTTTGAAATTACGTACATACATATAAAATATATATGTTGTCGCCCTATCATGTGTTACGTTTACATGTTTGCCAAGCTTGGACGAGCTTGCTTTCACACGCGTAAGGGCAGTCTTCTCTGGCCCATAAACTATCTCTATGCCAAAAATCACGTCGATCCGTCGCTCCGTTTCGATGTGAAAGATGGACAAACATACAAACACAAACGCACACTTTCGCATTTATAATATTAGTATAGATTATTATTATTATAAATGTCTTATAAATGCCTGTGTGTCTGTCTGTGGCACCGTAGCTCTTAAACGGGTGGACCGATTAGAATGCGATTTTTTTTATTTCAAATCAGGTTTTCTCGATCGATGGTTCTTAGACATGTTTCATCAAAATCGGCTTAGCCGTTTTGGATATTCAACTTTGAAGTGACAAAGTCGGGGTTTTCCAACTTTTTGTAGGTTAAGTTATTTAATGGTAATGTCTTTTATAAATTTTAATGTCCGTAGGCGTAGGATGCTATTACTTACCTTGTAATTTTATCTGTGTACCTGTTTTTCTGTATCGCTTATTACTTCTGGTGTACAAGAAAGAGTATTTGTATTTGATGTCATAATCCATACTTCCATACTAATATTATAAATGCGAAAGTGTATGTTTGTATGTTTGTCCGTTTTTCACGCCGGGATTTTTGGCATAGAGATAGTGAAAAATGCACAGCGAGCTATAACCGAATATCACGCGAGCGGAGCCGCGGGCAAAAGCTAGTAATATTTTTTTTTTTTGAAAAAATTGCTCTAACGTTACTATCGATGTAAATATCGTGTTATTTTGTTACTTGCGAACTTATCCCTTTAAGGGATCTCTACCAGTCAACCTTTGAGTGGATGAGAGGAGCATTTTCCCGAGGGAACAGCGTGATAACCAATGAGGGTTTTCACAGAGGCGAAATATTATCACTAGATGTCGTTAGTATCGAGAGGTCCGTTTGACGTTTGCTCGTGATTGGTTAAATAAATAAATAAATAAATATCATGGGACACTTGACACCAATTGACCTAGTCTCAAACTAAGCAAAGCTTGTACCTACTATGGACACTAGGCAACGGATAAACATACTTATATAGATAAATACATACTTAAATACATATTAAACATCCAAGACCCGAGAACAAACATTCGTTTTATTCATACAAATATCTGCCCCGGCCGGGATTTGAACCCGGGACCTCAAGCTTCGAAGTCAGGTTCTCTAACCACTCGGCCATCCGGTCGGTTAAAAAAATAAATGAGTCAATCGCAAGCAAACGTCAAACGTCAAAACCCTCATTCCACACGGACGAAGCCGCATGCAAAAACTAGTATATAAAAGAGTACATTAACCAGTCACGCTGCGTTTAGACAGACGGACATCTGTTTGGCACCAAACTAGAATAGACGTCGACGCGAATAACCCGAACGTCATTTTTAAAACGATACTAAAACGTATTTTCACGGTTATGTCGAATGCTTTGATGTAACGATGAACTTGTTTGCGGAGAAGTTTTATTTTTTTTACTATATTTAGGGATCCGTACCGTAGGAATAAAACGGAACCTTCAAAGGATCACTAGCGTGTCTGTCCGCGGGTACTGCCTTTTCGCAACGTAACGTTTGGCAACCTGTTTAATTGCGCAAACTCTAAGACTGTAAATATTTCAGGATTTGTTTCAGGACCATTGCGTAGAACCCTTTAGGTTAGGTTAGTTTAAAAAAATCCTGAAATATTTCAGGAAATATTAAATAGTTGGGAAATTAAAAATTGCGAAATTGAACAGGTTGCCAAACGTTTTTCGCCGAAACATGAGTAAATTGTGTGTCCGTCTGATTATCTGACTTTTTATCACCTTTACCAAAAGGTTCTAATGACAATAGGGATAACAGGCTAGAGACAAAAAAAAAATGTTTAGTCCGTCAGGTGGGTAACTTAAAAATATTGTGCACATATTTTTTCTTTTGTTTGACAAACAAAAAATGACGAGGATACAGTGCTTAGAAGTTTGGAGTGAATTCACTATGGTAGGATTTTTACCTTATAGTGACGTCACAAGCCCCCACTCGGGAAGTTTGATGATCTATGCCTTTGTCGATTTTTAATAAATAGATACCTAAACCAAAAAATACGTGTCACATATTTTTCCATAACTGTCGGACTAAATCCATACTAATATTATAAGTGCGAAAGTGTGTTTGTGTGTTTGTCCGTCTTTCACGCCGTAACGGAACGACGTATCGACGTGATTTTTGGCATAGAGATAGTTTATGGGCCCGAGAGCGAAATAGGCTACTTTTATCCCGGAAAAATACACAGTTCCCGAGGGAACAGCGCGCGATAACCGAATACCACGCGGGCGGAGCCGCGGGCAAAAGCTAGTAGAATGATATATTTCTAACCCAGTCGTGATCCCTATTGATTTTTTATCGCATGCTATCAGATGATTTACTTGAACTTGAAGATGCATCTTCAAATGCCTGCCCAACCTAAAGTGACTCCCATGGCCCCATCAAACAGCAATCGCTGATCTCCCATCCCGATCGATCGTGCCATAAGCTCCGAAAGCTTGGCACGGCAGCGGCCACCGGCGTATTAATAGCTTAGAATGCGGGCGGCGTCACCGCTTCCCTTTGCGAAAGTAAAGTTTACTGTGGCGAATTACATTTGTCAATCAGATCGAATGACATTGCTGTACAGTTAGAAAACGGGAGCCTGTTGTTTTACCAAATTTATTTTGGTCAAATTTCATTTCCCAAACAATTTTTAGCAACTTTTTGTTTGGCAATGCAAACTTTGGCACAATTTTAATACGAATATTTTCATTACGTCAAATTTTAACTCGACAAAATATTATTACGAAAAATTACATTATGGCATTTGGTCATTTAGCAAATGCTTTAATAAGGCAAAAAAACATTAGACAATAAAATAAAATTTGTGCGAGCGAGCGAGCGAAGCGAGCGAGCAAGACTGTTCGGAGCAGAAGCGACTCGGATAGGTTAGGTTTAGAAGGCGGGAGCGAAGCGAAGCGTAGCTCCCGCCTTAGCCTTCGATGTTAGGTTTTTTTTTATAGCAGCCACGATAACATATTTGACTAAATGAAATTTGGTCAAAGTAATATTTGGCAAACCAGATATTGCTTAAACATGAACATGCCAAACATTAGGTTCGCGTAATAATTATTTGTCAAGTGTCAATTTGGCAAACGATTATTTGGCAAATGAAATTCTACGAAAAATTTTTTGGGAAGTGATAATTTGTCAAACATTTTTTGGTAAAACATAGGTAACCCTTAGAAAACACAAACTGAAATATAGATAAACAGAAAAACCAGAAAAATAAGACCAGCGCTGGGAATCGAACCCAGGTCCTCGGCATTCCGTGCCGCGTGCTATACCGCTAAACCACCGCTGGACAACGGTACAGACACGAATTCCTCCTATGCACCAGTTATCTCAGCTTGTTTGTTTCTTTATTTAGGCACTTAAACAGCGACACTAACAAAAATCTACACTAAACACTAAAGTAACAAAACGTGCATTTGCAAACATGTTTTCTTTGCCGTTTTTTTCTAATGTCTAATGTTGTAAGTATAGATAATGGTACGAAACCCTTCGTGAGCGAGTCCGGCTCGCACTTGGCCGGTTTTTGTATTAGTTTTAGTGTTTTAGTCTTATTATTGTAAAGTGGTGGTACAAATACAAATATTCTTTATTGCACACCATAAAGCAGTACAAAAACATATAATATAAGCACTTAGATTCAGGGTAGACAATAGGTGGTCTTATCGGTTAAAAGCGATCTCTTCCAGACAACCATTTGGGTACAAGAAATTATGTGTAACAAAAATAGGTGGCGGAAACAGAAACAGAAGATAAGCAAACAAAAAATCAAGAATATTAAAATAAGTACAAATGTGGTAGTGATGGAACCAAATGAATCTTTCTTACTTTCTTTAAACTTTATGAATCAAAAACTTGTTATGTAGACTCAAAGTAATTTCCAGCATTTGACGTCACAACCGCCCAGCCATGTCCAGCGCTAGATTAATGTTTGCCAGAATGACTTGCAGCACAGCTGCTGCTCTATTTCGGGTTTACTACCGGTTTTTTTTACAAGCTTTATTTAACTTGCTCAGCGAGCTATGGAGAGAGCTATGCTTGGGGTTTCTCTACGGGATCGAATCAGAAATGAGGAGATACGTAGAAGAACAAGGGTCACCGACATAGCCAAGCGGATTAGCTCGTTGAAGTGGCAATGGGCGGGCCATATAGCACGGAGAGCAGATGGCCGTTGGGGCCGAAAAGTTCTCGAGTGGAGGCCGCGGATCGGCAAGCGCAGCGTAGGACGTCCACCAACGAGATGGACGGATGACCTGGTTAAAGCCGCGGGTTCACGGTGGATGCAGGCCGCTGCCAACCGAAGCAACTGGAGGTCTATGGGGGAGGCCTATGTCCAGCAGTGGACGTCCTGCGGCTGAGATGATGATGATGATGATGATTTAACTTGTAAATTCTGAGACCGCTTCGCGATTTCACAAAAAGTTGTTTTTATTTTTATTATTTGTTATAATTGTAGTTATGTCTAATGTATAAAAAACAAATAAAAAAATTCTGTTCTATTCGACAAGTTTCGGGTTATTTCATAGCTCTTCCTCTGGGAGCACGCTACACAGCAGCATTTCGATTTAAACTCGATTTAAGACGTGAGTTATGCGAAAGTTTGTGTGTGCGTGCGTGCGTGCGTGTGTGTGTTTATAAACTCGCAAAAAACACGAACCAAACTTTTCCCACGTTTTACCCAATGACACAGCTACGAAATCATTATTCCTTCACGCTAAAACGGCTGGACGGATTTGGATGAAATTTGGTACCTATGTAGATAGTTGGACATTTGAAATAACACAAAGGCTACTTTTTAACACGATATTCCCACGGGATAGGGATAAAATCTCGAAAGTTCTCCTATTTATGTTTTTACTGTTTTTGCTGTGATGTAGTGTGTTTTTGTTGTCAATAAATATTGTGAGTTTGAGTTTGAGTTTGAAAGTTCGACTGATGGATTTGGAGTCATGAATTTTGGCGTGGGTAATATAAGTACGTTTATGAAATCGATGATGCCTTTTTGGGGAATTGCCATGCATCGGAATTACAATTTAACAAATTTATTGAATCAGGCGTAAGGTACTTTGCTGAGGTGCATTCCATGTCAATGAACTATAGAAATATAGAAATAATTTATGCAAGAAATTTGTGTTCATGCAGTTCCTCCACCTCCACACTATAAGAACACACACAAATCACACAAACGTATCTATCACCAACACAGAACACTGACGCGTTTCGAACTCAACCAGAGCTCATCTTCAGAGCAACACAACCGTTCACCATGCTACCAGGCCCCTATTTAATATAAGTTATAGGTATATGTGCTACAAATTCTACGTACCTACTTAATTTTTACCTTTTTTGTATGTGAAATTTACCAATTATGTAAAACTAGAGTTTACCCGCGGCTTCGCACGCACGAACTATTCTATCTGGTTAGAATGGAAATTTCGTGATTTTACAAAATTCCCCTGGGAAATTCCAAAAATTATATCGTGATCTCCATTGAGGTTGTGTTAAGAACAACAAAAAGCATAAGAATTTCAACCGGGACAATGGGTATAAGCTTTCATCTTCGTGGAATCCTGTTATTAATAAGTGTCGGTGTTGGGATGAATGTTCGGAGGGACGATCGGACGTTGTCAGTGTTGTGTGTCGGTGTGATAGGGTGACTAATAAAAATGACCAAGTGCGGGTAGTTCGTGATACGAGTGCCGGTACTATTAGTGATCAAGTGCAGGTAGTTCGAAGACACCTCACACTTCAGTCTACTCGTGACCACGGCAACTGCAACGTTGCCGAAACGTCGAGGTAAATATTACTCGTGTAAAAATAACGTGATAAGTCCCGTTTGTGATATTTTGACTTTAAGAACAACTGTACAAAATTTCATGACTTTTTGTCGGGGTAAGAAAAGGTCCTTAAAGCCGACATTTGCTTGCACCAAGAACGAAACCGGAACACCACATCACACATTTGCAATAACAGACAAGTCTAATAGTTACAGGTCAACTAATTAAGTATTAGATAGTCTTGTTTATGTCCTTATTTGGTATTGTTTTTCACAAAATTAAAATAAATGATATACTTTACGGAAAAAATTGTTGGAAACGGGTCAATCAACTGTTATTTGTTGTTGTTCTGTCACTAAAGCGGCAATTACACTGCGTCTGCGTCGTTCACCTAATGCGATCGCCGAAATTACAATAACAGACAATCTAATAAATGGGCCAATCAACTACTTTACCGACACTTTGGGCGTCTCCTGCGTTACCAAAATTGTCTCCAGCGTTACCGAAAAATCGTACTTCCAACAAGATATTTCAGGGTTTAATAGGTTGAACTTATGAAGGATGGCATGTATTCATGTACAGTCAGTTGCAGAGAAAGGGTACCCCCCTGTATGGCGGTAAGTATGGATACCGACGTTACAGGGGGGTACCTTTTCTCTGCAGCTGACTGTACACCATCTATTAAATTACAGAAATGACATGCTTACTTACAAAAATCTGCAACTGTTTGAAAAATGTCGCGGACAGATTAGTGTCGATAAAAAAGTTGATTGGTCCAATTACATGTCACCTAATTATATTAGATAAGTAGTCTTGTTTATGTCCTGATTTGGTATTGTTTTTTCTGAATTAAAATAAATGACATACTTTACGGAAAAAAAAGTTGAAAACGGGTCAATTAGCAGGTGGTAGGACCTGGTGCAAGGTTTGCACGGATTTCTACCACCATCTTACTCGCTAATCCTGCCGTGAAGCTGCAGTGTTTGCACTGTTGTGTTTCGGCGTGGAGAGTAAGACAGCCGATGAAATTACTGGCACTTGAGGTATGCTTACCTTGTAATTTTATCTGTGTACCTGTTTTTCTGTATCACTTATTATTTCTGGTGTACAATAAAGAGTATTTATATTGTATTGTATTGTATCCCATTTTAGGCCTCTAGGTTGGCAGCGCATCTGCAATCCCCCTGTTGTTGCAGATGTTTATGGGCGGTAGCGATCTCTTACCATCAGAAGACGTACTTGCTCGTTTGACATCCAGTAATAGAAAAAAAACCCGCTACGCAGCACGGTCGTCTATATCTGCTTGGCCTGCAACCCTCTATACTACAAAATTCAATAGAATCTGACAATCCTGTAGACACTTCCAGCCTACTAATATCAACACCGGGCTGCCTAAGGCTTTGTGATGTGACTATTATTCTTTTTTGATTCATTTTAGATGATAATTGCGACAATAGGGACATAATAATCAAGCGTGCCCACGTTAGGGTGTGTTAAATGTGTAGAAAATTGTGAGATTCTATTGAATTGTACTTTACTTCCCGGCCTCTACAGTAATGTACTATTTAATCAATGACGAAGCTTTTCTTACCACTACTGTACATAAATGCAATAGGCTAGACGACTAAAAAAACTGCTTAGTCTGTCAGGTGGATAATTTGAAAATATTGTGCACATATATTTTCTTTTGATTGACAAACAAAAAATTAGGGGCTTTTGTACATATTTGTTTTTTTTGTCAACTGTATTTTACTTATTTTGTACAATTAAGAGTTTACATACATACATTAGGAGGATACAGTGCTTAGAAGTTTCGAGTGACGTCACTAGGTATATGGTAGGATTTTTAACGAATGGTGACGTCACAAGCCTACTCCGGAAGTTTGATGATCTATATCAGGACTTCCAACCAGGGGGGCACGCCCCCCTTGGGAGGCGTAGCGAAAAGTTAGGGGGGGCGTCGTAAGTAATAGGTATGTAGGATTACATTTCCAAAAAAAAAATTACGAGTAGGTAAATAAGGAATATGCATGTATGTGATTCAAATATAACTGAATTTGCTTAAGGGGGCATGAAAATATTATTTTTGGCTCTACTATCTACTGATCTACCTTACCTTTGTCGATTTTTAATAAATAGAGAAACCAAAAAATACGTGTCCCATATTTTTTCATAATCTAACTGTCGGACTAAACAGATTGATATATTTTTAACCCAGTCGTCATCCCTATTGCGTATAATCCAACCTCCAGTTATGTTTACAAGATTTTTCCTACACGTGTCCTAAGTTATGCTTAGGTCGGTATCACACACGATGCAAGGTGTTCAAAAATATCCCCAGTACACTCCAGTGCGCTGGGAAAAAAGGTCTCGGTCAGGTATTTCGGGACATTGTTTTTAGCTGTCCAGTGTACCTAATAAGAACCGCCGTTCGTCGGTCGTGGCGTATAATAAAGTACATTTCCAACGAAACAAAATTAATGACTCTTAAACAACTATACGTATAGAGCAATTGCATTTTTATAAGAAAAGCTATTAACAAGGACGTGCACACTAACCTGTTGTTTACTAAGGTAAAAAAAAATGATTGTACTCCCCGCACGCGCCTGCGCCGTGCTAGCCTTATTGTCTTACCTAAAACCAGAACTAATTATGGTCGAAAAACAATTACTTCTGAAGGTGTGCGCCTGTATAATAAAATACCACTATTTATCAAGAGAGCGAACTCGTTTAACTCATTCAAAAAACAACTTGCTCAATATGTAATTGATAACAAATTACTATTGTAAATTTCAAAGAATGAGTTAAACACGGGCAAGCAAATATCTACTACTACTACCACCTACCTCATACCTTATTGACAAATGTATGTACTATGTATACCTACCTACCTATTTGTTAACTCTCACCGACAAACGGATTTTTGTTATTTATATTGTACAATAATTTAGTGATAATGCAAACTGTTGTTCTCATGGAAGTGATGTAATGTCTTATATGAGAATAAATGTCTTTAAACCTAAACCTACATTTCAATAGAATCTGACGATTTCTACACATTTAAGACACCCTAACGTGGGCAACTTGATTACATTTGTCCCTGTTGTTGTGATTATCATCTAAAAGGAATCAAAAACAGCAGCAGGCAGGCTGAAAATCAGCGCCGCCGGTTTCGTCGACCGGCAGCATGTAAATGCTGAGCTTGAGCCTATTGCCACATATCTGTTGTTTTTATTTTTGTATGTCTTTTTTTATGTTTTATTTGTTGTGTTTCTGTCAGTTCATTGTATTTTTTTTTGTGGCAATAAATGTCTTTTTATTTTTATTTTTTATTTAAAAATAATAATAGTCACATCACAAAGCCCTAGGCAGCCCGGTGTTCAAGTGTTCATATTAGTAGGCTGGAAGTGTCTACAGGATTGTCAGATTCTATTGAAATGGAGTTTACATCTCACCTGCTGGGTGCAACCCTTCACTCCTGGCAGAATTGTCCAAACGGACAGAAGCCATTTAATAAAAAAAAAAAAACGGCCAATAGCGTGTCGGACACGCCCCAAATAGGGTTCTGTTCTGTAGTGATTACGAAAAAAATAAGTAATATTTTTCAAAGAATTTCGTATTTTGTACGGAATATTCCAAGTTTAGGTATATTTTATACCTTAGGCTGCTATTTACTTCTTAAACTACTATCTCAAGAAAACTTAACCGTTATAGTTTTCCTTGTAAGTTTGATATACTTACTACAGTAACCAGCATTAATATCTGCCACAACGAAGCGTGCAAAAATATCTGACACGTCCTTCCGGCCCTGGAAATAGAGTCGTATCAGATATTTATGCACGCTTGTTGTGTCAGATATTGGTGTTGGTGACTGTACCCTCCTGATTTTTTTCAAATTTTTCTACGACCGGTTTAGATTTTAGAGGGGGAGGGGCTCGATTTTAATGAAAATTTGCACTTTAAAGTTGAACATTTTGCAAACAAATCACGGAATCGAAAAAAACAGGTTCTCTAACCACTAGGCCATCCAACTTGGTCGTCCAACTTGGCGCAGGTATTTAATACACAACTACGTAATTTTTGCTAATTCCCATAGGAATTAACGGAAATCCCAGAATTACGATTGGACTGCTGATTTTGTTATTTACGCGTGCGAAACCGCGGGTAAACACTAGTCCCACTAATATTATAAATGCGGAAGTTTGCAAGTCTGTTTGTTCATCACGTGTCATCACGTGTAAGCCGCTGATTCGATTTTGATGAAATTAGGTATATACAGATATGTAGTTTGAGTACCAGGGAAGGACATAGGATAGTTTTTATCCCGGAAAATTGCATAGTTCTCGCAGGATAGCGATAGACGACGATGACGACGACGAGCCTATCAGTCTCCCAAAGGTCCGGCAACGCAGCTGTGATACCCCTTGTGTTACAGGTGCCCATGGGCGGCAGCGATTGATTGCTGTGATTGGATTGGGCTGTAAATCAGCGCTGTGTGTATGCACACTTTTGTGACAGCATATGCTGAGCCCAATCCACTTATCACACTTAGTTAGCACTTAGTTATGTTTATGTTATAGTTATAAGTTTTATGTAGAAAATGTCTTCCGTTTATTAATAATGTTTATGTTGCTCTAAGTGTGTTAATCTTTGATGAATTATACCTGTAGATTCACAATCGCGCGCCCAAATATGTCCGAGCCAAATGAGCGCCACTTTGGTAAAAGTGGCCTTATTTTGTCTCAGTACGTTGTTGTCAAGTGTCAAGCGTTGTGGAGTTTTGCCGCTAGCGAAATTCGCCCGTAATAGACTAAAGAGTAGGTTCAAATTTCGTCTCGTATTATTTTAATTATTTTGTGTGAGATGATTTTATTTGTCACGCAAACAAATAAATAGTTCTGACATTCTTTGAAGGGGATTTTGTTCGGCAATGTGCGTCCTGGTTTAAATGTCATTGGTGTTAATAAAGGCTTATTCTATTCTATTCTATTCTTCCTATCAGTTGACCCGCACGCTCGTTTTCCCTCTCTTAAAAAATAATTCTACGCGCACGGAATAGCCGTCAACATCTAGTTCGCCGTAAATTACATGCTTTGTACGTGTCGTCAAACGTTTCTTTCCTTTCGTAACACCTAAAACTAGCCAAGTGGTTTGTCCGTCACCGGCCGCGGTCAATGTCGAGGCTAAAGGTGCGTTTACACCAAACGAGCCAGGGGTTTGTAACGTATTCATCGATCCTTATTTAAGAGAAGTCTTTTCGTTCCGCTCCATACAAACGTAGTCCCGGTCTCATTTGAAAACTAGGCAACAGAAGTAGATGAGATCTTGTAAGTATGAACTGTAAGTGTAAGTTTTCGGTTACAAAATACGTCTCGAACGCGTTTAAAATTTCAATTTGTATAGAAACACGAACAGCGCCTCTAGCGGAACGTTTGCGATGTTCGTGTTTCCATACAGGATTTTAACGTGAACGCGAGCGAGACGTATTTTGTAACCGAAAACTTACACTAAGGGTACTCGACGTAATTATATATGCCTGTAGTTTTTCGAATTTTCTTGTCTTTTTTATTTGTCACCCCATCACACCGACAGGAGTCCCTTGTTTTACCGACAAACTTTACATCGAATATCATTTCATCGGAAACGTTTCATGGAAAATTTAGTTCTAATATTATCGTTTGATGGAATTTTGTTTCGTGACCAGTTATAGAAATAGAAATAGAAAAACGTTTATTCACATTTCACAAATTACATAAATAAATACACAAAATAAACAAGTATAAAGAAATGACAGTATTTGTGAAATCGCGAAACGGTCTCAGCTCAGCATAGTGCTGGCCGTAGAGGCCAACGCTGGTCTTCCGCTGTGACCGCTTGGCGACTTCACGGAAGTTGATTCCAATTTTTATTATTTCATAGAAAAACTGTTGTTAGGAGAGGGTTGTGGTTGTGGGTTGGTGTTGGCAGATGATTAGGTTTGCAAAAATTTTAAATGACAGAATTACAAAACAACGATGTTCATTTCTACGTAGTTTTATTACAACAGATTGTAAAATAAGCGATAACATGTGCAGTCAATGAAATTGAGCCGTGTACTAGGGTAGAACCTTATCATCCATATCCATCCATACTAATATTATAAATGCGAAAGTGTGTTTGTCCGTCTTTCACGGCATAACGGAGCGACGGATCGACGTGATTTTTGGCATAGAGATACTTTATGGGCCCGAGAGTGATATAGGCTACTTTTTATCCCGGAAAAATGCAGTTCCCGAGGGAATAGCGCGCGATAACCGAATACCACGCGGGCGAAAAGCAAAAGCTAGGATTTTTATAAATATAGATGTTAGAACTGCTACCAGAAAAGTAGGTTAGGTTAGGTTAGAACTGCGGCATCATTCATTTACCTCGCCTCGCTCCGCTCAGCTGTTTCCATCAGAGATGCGCTGTGCGAGGCGAGTTAAATGAAGCGTTTCTAATCCTACTAATATTATAAATGTGAAAGTTTATGAGTGAGTATGTTTGTTACTTCTTCACGCTGAAACGGCTGGACGGATTTGGATGAAATTAGGTAAAAAGTTATTATATAACTTAGATTAAAACATAGGATACTTTTTATTCCGATATTCCCACGGGATAGGGATAAAATGTCGAACTAATAACCACTGGGCTTAGAGTCATGAAATTTGGTATGTAAATAGCTGGACATCTGGAATAACACAAAGGTTACTTTTTATCCCGATATTCCCACGGGATAGGGATAAAATCTCTAAATAACAACCGCTGGGTTTATATCATGAACTTTGGCAAAGGTGTTTTAATTTAACGTCAATGAAACCCTCGATTTAATTTTCGGGAAATCCCACGGGAATTTTTAAAAATCCCGGAATTCCAATTCGGCTGCTGGATCTAATGATTTACGTGAGCGAAGCCGAGGGTAAACACTAGTGGTTCATAAAAAACACATTCCTCGCTGTTCATCCTCGCACATCTCTGGTAGAAACGCAGCTAGGCGTTTAGACGCGGCGGGAATCGCGCGGTTTTAGCACACCGTCTCTTTCTCATGCAATACTCTGAAAAGAGACGGAGCGCTCAGAACCGCGCTATCCCCGCCGTCTGAACGCAGCCTAAACGTGCCTCTACACGACAGTACTCCAAAATAGCTTCTGATTACGTATCAGCTTTTCATAGCTGAACTTTTGACGTCGGTAATGCTTAAGTATTTATAGCTGGGTCACTGGATATAATCTTGACCGCGACGTAATTTTTTTAATCACCTGACATAGGTAATCGTCTAAAAATACGGTCCCAGCTTATTTAACGAGAACGAGAGGTGGTAGGACCTTGTGCAAGGTCCGCCCGGATTGCTACCACCATCTTGCTCGCTAATCCTGCCGTGAAGCACCAGTGCTTGCACTGTTGTATTTCGGCGTGGAGAGTACGACAGCCGGTGAAATTACTGGCACTTGAGGTATTCTAACTTAGGCCTCTAGGTTGGCAACGCATCTGTAATCCCCCTGGTGTTGCAGGTGTCCATGGACGGTGCTGATCCCTTACCATCAGGAGACCCACTTGCTCGTTTTACATCCAGTCGAATTAAAAAAAATGAATAAACATCCGCGAGATGAAGCTAGTTCAGAGATCGTGAAAGCAAAACGGTTGCGTAGGCGCAACAATAAACATTGTTTGGAGCTCAGGAAGCAGGCAATAATTACAGGCACAGATATAGATTCCACTAGATTACGCAAATGCATCTACTTCGCGTGTCCGAACCCCGACCAAATATCCGGGTTGGCCGCCACAAAGACCGCTAACTGACTAATCATGACTAGTGACTGACTCGAGCCCCACGGCGGGGGCGGGCGGCGCATATGAATCGATTTTGCGCGGACATTGGGGATTTCACATCGCTAATTCACTCTTGAGACGTCACAGTAGATATAAAAAAGTGACACGGTTGGTTTTCATACAGATTGAGGTGTTTGCGTTATCTAGTGTGATCTATATCTGTGATTACAGGTTATGCGATTTTTTCACACGTTCCGTTAACGTTGAAACTAAAAAATTTTTACGTCAGGCGAAGTTGGCCGGAAAATGGGATCTCTCTACAACAGACTGACTGTGTGTATGTATGTAAACGTTTTTTATAGCGAGCAAGCAGCTCTGTGGCCCGCGACTCCATGACCATCAATGCCAAGAAGAATGCACCGCAAAAAACTTGGCAGAAAGTCATTCTTTCAAAATAAATATTACAAATTTCGTTTATTACTTACCATGTACACTCACCAGCACCAATATCTGACACAACAAGCGTGCATAAATATCTGATACGACTCTATTTCTAGGGCCGGAAGGACGTGTCAGATATTTTTGCACGCTCCGCTGTGGCAGATATTAATGCCGGTGACTGTACAGTGACAGAAACTGAACCAAATACAATCGCCATCAGATATTTCGGAGCGGTCAAAAGGTGATCAAAAATATCGATACATGAACTCTAATCCCATATTAATAGTGTGCATGTGCCGATATTTTTGACCACAGTGGCCGCTCAGAAATATCTGATGGCGACTGTACCAAGGCACCATTGTGCTACTAAGGTCATATCGACATTTTATCAATGGCAAAGCACAACTGACAAGTACGAAATTCGAGAGTTGAGTTGGAATTACAGACTTAGCAAAACAAACGATAATTTTTTGACATAGTTATGGAACTTATGGACTACGGTAATTGTTTTTTTTTATTCGACTGGAAGGCAAACGAGCAAGTGGGTCTCCTGGTGGTAAGAGATCACCACCGCCCATAAACATCTGCAACACCAAGGGTATTCCAAATGCGTTGCCAACCTAGAGGCCTAAGTTGGAATACCTCAAGTGCCAGTAATTTTTATTTGAAGATAAATATGTATTAAACTACATTAAAAGAAAGAAAGAAAGAAAGAAAATACATTTATTCACAACACAAGACACAACAATAGTATTAAGTCCAAATAGACAACACAGGAAATTATGCGTCTTTACGGTTGTGAATCGGACTCTGGCTCAGCATAATGCTGAAGCGTTAATAATAAACACCCCAGCGTTGATTTTCAGCCAAAAAAAATGTCTGAGGTTTTCAGTTAATTAACACCTTGTAATTAATAAGTATAGATTGACTGTCCCACTGGTGAACAAAGCCACGGTCTCCGTCAAAAGAATTTGCTTGCCATTTGATTTTATATGCGGGACGTGTCCGGATTTTTGACCCTTTGTCTGGATTGCGGGCGGACATGCCAAGTGTCCGGAATTTTAGAAATGACCTCAGAGAAAAAAAAATTGTGGCGGGGAGGTGGCTACGAGTCAGGCGAAGGGAAAGGGGAGCGTAGATCTACAATACAGTAAACTTCGGACCACAACGCAGCACTGGTACGTTTTTCAACCTACGTCAAAAACATCTAAACACAAGTTTATAAACTCGACTGTACAAGAAATGTCAGAGCTTTTAGGATGTCAGGATTTTCAGTGGCCGATGCACTGTCCGGCCCTTTCATGAGACACTGGCTATCTTAGCACGCACCTATGCCTCCATTCCAACGGCTCATTTAATTTTATTTTTTAGACATTCAATTTATTAATTTTATAATCAATTTTTTATAATCAATTTTTATTTTCATTTTAAACTGTTGACATTTTACTGTAATTATACGAGCAATAGATTGATAAGTTATTTGTATGCTTTCTACTAACAAAATAGATGTAACTATCTGAAAGAATTAATTAAATTATAAAAATTTTCGTCAGGACATAATTTTTTCACATGGCGTGTGGCCCTGGTGTTGCAGATGTTTATGGGCGGTGGTGATCTCTTACCAACAGGAGACCCACTTGCTCGTTTTTCTTCCAGTCGCATAAAAAAAAATGGCAACCGTATATGCGCCCCAAATCAACACATCTTCTCGATTTGTCTCCATCGATGACTATCGCCCAGAAGTATTAATAGCCATGTCAACATTTCTTTTGGACGTTCGACATTTCAGACATATTAATAGCTACATTGAAGCGGGGTTTCACCAAGGCAAAAACATGTTTTGTTTTGGCTGTACAATGCCCTCCTACACAGGGGCGGATCTTGAATTTGTGGGGCCCTGGGCTAATACTGCTTGGGGGCCCTACCTAATTACTCAAACCTCATTATCGGATTTTGTTAAATTCTAGATTATTTTTATTATAGACAATATCGTCTATTGTTTTCAGTTCAGGTTGGGGGCCCTCAGTATCCACGGGGCTCTGGGCAGCAGCCCAAAAAGCCAAGTAGATCCGCCCTTTTTCCTACAAAATAACAACCCCCCTCATACCATAAAAAAAAACAACCGAAATCGTCATTTTTGAGGGGGTACGTATCTAAATATCGAATGTTAAAATACCGAATGTATTAAAATATCGAATGGGTCATAATATCGAAAAGGTATGTTCCTTAAGACTTTTTTTTTTAGATTGTTATAAACCTAACCTAACCTAAGGGGCCAATACGACACCAATTTAATGAATCCGAGAACTTTACGGTTTCCGAAAATAAACTTTTCGATATTATGACCCATTCGATATTTTAATATATTCGATATTTTAACATTCGATATTCAGAAGCGTTCCCTTTTGAGGACCTCAACGTATAAGAAATTTCACTGACTAACATTGCGATGGCGAAATTGATATTTTCTGGTTAAACATAAATTACTTGTTTTAAGAAAGTGTCTTATGGCGCATTCTTTCTGATAGGAATTTTCCAAATCCATACTAATATTTATAAATGCGAAAGTGTGTTTGTATGTTTGTCCGTCTTTCACGCCGTAACGGAGCGACGGATCGACGTGATTTTTGGTATAGAAATAGTTTATGGGCCCGAGAGTGACATAGGCTACTTTTTATCCCGGAAAGCTAGTCCGTTCATAAATGACGGAGTTCAGAAGCAACAGGCAAAATAATCGAATTGAGGAGCTTCTCTTCTTAGACCGGCCGACTTTATTAATATTG